>OY728128.1:989995317-992495317 GCA_963277665.1 Viscum album | reverse complement strand
AATTCATTTTTAAGGCAGGTCTAATGGAACATCCTAATATATTAAGATTTTCTTAAAATTAGTTAAATTTTTTGATAGTACTTATTACATGAAACAACGCGTTTCATCATTATCACCTATTACACATGACACCAGGTTTCATCGAAAAATGAAATAATATCATTTTAAATATGAACATTATAAATTTTCAAATAAATTGAAATATATGAATATTATATTCTACTTTATTATATATATATATATTATACTCAGTATAAATTTATTCATAAATTATTAACAATTAATCAATAAATTTTTATTAAAGTAATTATATTCAATAAAAATATGTTTTCACTAACACAATTTACTGATATTTATGAGAAAATATTATATTAATTATATAAAGATTATTTGATAAAATTAACTTTATTTTTAAAAATAAAATATTGAAATTTACTATTTTTGATATTTTGAGATTTGTTTCATAAAATATTCATTTTTCTATGAATAGTGAAAAATATCCATTTTTGTAAAGCTATCACTTTTTTCAATAAGTTTAGTAATTTAAATATAAAATTATTTTTCAATGTGACATAATTATTATTTAGTACTATTTAATCAAACTAAATACCTTTTAATCTATCTTACATTTCATTTTATTATAAGTTTATTTTGTGGTTTAAATTTATTTTCTTAAAATTGTTTTAACATACGTAATGTTAAACTATTTTAATTAATGAAAATAATTTATAATTAAGAATGGTTTAAATTAAATTTATATACTATATATCAAAAAAATTAAGTGATATTTATAAAATTATTATTATTAGACATAAAGTAAATATACAATCATCTTGTGCTTGAAAAAAACACACTTCTCAAAAACCTGTTTGTTTATTATATATGCGGGTTTTTTTAATTTAGTTTTTGAAACTCTTTGAAAACATAATTGAGATTTTATTTTTTTTAAATTAAAATTTAAAAATTATGATAGGGTTAATTTTTGATATTTTTTTGAAAACATTAATTTTTTGATTAATAGTAAACTATATTGAATTTTAATTGTAAACTACCATTTGGTTTATGTTATTTATAATGGTATGTTATATTTCAATTATTTTTATATTAAAACTAGTTAAATTATACATATTTTAAACAAAATTAGTTTAGTGGAATCAATTTAATAATGAAATTAGATATTAATCTTTTTAAACATTTGAACATATTTTCTTAGATAATTCGCCATCTCATTGCGTGTGAAGGATTATTTTTAAATTAAAAATTTCCACTTATGTGAATTGAATTTTAAAAAAAGGGTTAAATATTTTGAATCAAAACAACTAATATTATATAATACGGTCATCTTAATTTATTAATAAAATTAATAGTAAAAATAGTAAAAATTAATTATTATGGTTAAGGTAAAAATGAGTTTACTAAGGGTTAAACTAAAACGATAAGGGTTCAAATGACCCATTTATTTTATAAAATTTATATTATTTCTTAATTTCAGAAATATGACTTATAATTATATATCATACTCTACTTTTATCCTTTTGAATGAGAAAATTTTGGGAATAACTTTTCTTTTAAAAAATTATATTTGTGCAACCCACCTCACTTATAAATGGACACCACATTCCACTCTTATAAAAAAATTAAAAATATTTTATTTTGGAATGTTCAAAAAAATAAAACATAAAAATCCTCCATAATTTCATCTTATACTTCTAATTTTAGGTAAAACAATTATCTAAGAAGCCTTTTGGTGGTAAACTAAGGAGGTTATCCAAATGAAGATGTATCATTCTTCAACAAGCGTTTTTATTTTATTTCATTATCAAAATCATTTAAATTTTATTAAAAAATTATTATCTAATAAATAATAATATTACATATACATAGAAGTTGTTATTTTAAGATCATAACCTGAAATTGACTGCACTTCCATCAAATGGGTTATAAAATCATCATTCGTGTGAATGGCGGACTATCTTCTCACAAACCCATATCATTTAGTTTTCAATTACCACTTATAAAAGTTTGGTATAATGATAGATGTAAAGAATATATATGAAATTTATAAAATTATTATATATATATATATAAGTATTATATCATATATACCTTTTTTAGATTTCATTTTATAGGAAAGGTGAAAACTTGTGTCATGTGTACAACGGACTACCACCTCATGATTTTATGTGATTAGTTTTCACTAATTCTTTACATGAAAAATAATAATAATAATGATAAAAAATTTATGTTATATAAATGAAATAATTAATATATTAATTTAAATTTTTATTCCTAAAATACAATATATAATTTATTTGACCATTATAGTCAATGAAATATGATAACAACATTCATGTATGTGTAGACTATCACTTTAACGAAGAGATGTAGATCTCTTTTCATCACCACACGACATGGATTATATGTATAAGTATATTTAAAAAAATAATATCGAATTTATTATATTATTATAATTATTTTATTAAATAATATTACTTAACTTCTTTATATAATGATCATTGAAAAATGGGAAGGCTACTCATGCATATGTACGACCTACCATCTCCATGATCGTAACATAATCCACTTCTCAAAACAATATTTCATGATTGATATTAAAAATAAAATTTATGTATAAATATAATAATTATTAAATTATTATTATTCTTTATATTATGTAACTATGATCAACACAAGAGGTCCGAAAATAACAAATTGAAACATAAATGAAATACCAAGTGATTGTCACCTGGAACAATACTTCAACATGTAATTATTAATAAATGGGTAATAAAAGGACCTAATTAAATAAAATACAACAAGATATATACAAGTATAGTTCTATAATATATGTATAATAAACTTATATTTGTTATACATGTTGTTCTAAAGAGTATTCAATATGTCAAGACATATGGTATGGGAATCCCATCTCACATTTTACTTGCCTATGAAGCATGGAATATTCAAACACTATATCTTTTATTTTTTGTATATAATTTTTATGAATGTATTTTTTGATAATTCCCATAATTTTATTTGGATTTACATATCAATTTTAGGGTCTCTATTTCATGGGGTTTAGAGTTAAAAAGATACCAAATTAGTTATATATTTATGTCTAAATTTTCATTCTTTGAGATATATATCATGTTATCAACCTATATTTTTTATGAAGTGTATATACCACCCCATTTATAAGTAATGTAATGGATTTATTTATCCTCATGATATTTTAATTTCTATTTGATGAAATTCATTTATGGATCATACATTCCAATGTTACATAATTGGTAATGTTTTTATATTACAATGTCATCGTTTATCAGGATTGTTTATGAATATGTTTCCGATGATAAAATATTATGATACATCTCACAAGAAACTCATGAATTTTATTCCCATTATTTATGTTCTATGAATGTATTTTTTACATAATTTTTCTCTCTCTATTTACCATAGATTTAAACATAATTTTTTATAAAAATTCTCTTTATTTCACATTTTAATCGATTTTTTTATACAAAAATATATTTTCTAAAAATGATTTCAAATTTTTGGAAAAAAAATTCACATGACCGAGTAAAGATATATTTTCCAATGTTGTTCATTTTACAAAATATTTTGAAAGGAATCTTCATGTGATTTTCCAAAAAATGAATTTTTTAGATATTATTGAAAATGTAAAAAGATTTTTTTAATAGGCATGACATGGAATGTATTTCCCACAATCATGAACGCACAATGTTTTTAGGCTTCTCTTAAAAGGTTTCAAATATATTTTTAAAATAAAATTTTCCTTAAAATTTTGATTTTTTTTATTTTAAATTATTTATTTCAATGTGAAAAGGATTTTGAAAATGTTTTTCGTTTTAAATAGAACTCTTCAAAGTGGAATGTATATCTTCCCAAAAAATATTGTTTTTAAAGATTCAATTATAAGTATTCACGTTTACTTTCAATTTATTTAAAAAAAATATGATTATTAGTTTTAATAATACATTTCCAAATAAATGTTATTTTTCTTAAGAAATGATCCTAGGGTCTTTTCAAAATCATTCTCCATCTATGATGTAATATTTTGATGTTACTTATTCTTTACTAGGGAAACGAACCAGATATATTATTCCTATCCATTATTTGAATGACTTATTGTTTTTATGATATTACTTTTATGAAATAAATTATCTTCCACATGTTATAACATGATGAAATGCTTATGAAACCTAGTTCTTTTCCTGTGTTATTTTATTATGAAAAGATGTATTGATTTTGAAAACTCTATATTTTTCATAGGTTATAATATCATGAATTGTTTATTAAACCCATTTTATGTCACAACTTATGATATGATGAATTATTTGTGATATTATGAAACCCATATATATTATTTTCATTATGAAATGGGTGGGAGATATATATCACTCCAATGCATTGGGTAAAAATACTTATATGCCATGAGATATACAAAAATGAAAAAGGGGAATAAACCCCATTCAGTAAGTGAATTTTCCCATAATGATGTCCTTGGGAGTGAACCTTCACTAATATGTTTGTTTGAGTAATGAACTCATTCTATTGTGATATCCAGGTAAATAATCTTTAAATAATATGGAAACTATTCCATATAATTATGTATATGCCACAATTTTATGTCTTATGCCAATGTTATTCTCTTGTGGCTTATATTATTTAACATCCTTATGGTTTATTTATTATTAAATTCCAATATTTATGACATGACTCAAGATTATGATATTTGATATGCTTGGTATGGTTTTCAGTTGTTATTTTCATGTTTTCATTCCTTTATCTGTATATTATGATTACAAATATCCATTTTTAACCCTTATTTATCCTCTGTTCTCATCTATTATTATGTTTCCTTTAACAAGGTTATGAAGATAGTTTTTATTCATGTTATGTTTTTAAATTTTTTTAATAGAGACTATAATTAAGAGATTTGTTGAAGATCTTTCACAAAATTAGAATATTTGGTACCTATTCTCTAAAGACACTAAACTATTTTGTTCCTTAAAAATGTGGTTTGGTAATGAATTGAATATTCATCTAAAATGATATAATATTTTCTAATGTAAATCCTATCTCACTATAGAAAAGAATGAAATCAAATAAAATATAGAACAGTTAATTTTCGAAAGAGTTATTTTTCTTTAAAAGTATGTTTTTTGTTATTTTTTTATCTATTGTTTAAAATATAAAATTTTTGATTTTATGAATTTTAATTTAAAAAAAAAAAAATTTCATGATTCTTTATATCAAAATTAAAGAGGGTTATTTTTTAATTTTAAAAAATAATTGATTTTTGGATATAAGTAAAAAATAATGATTTTACAAATAATTCACTTTTAGGACATTATCAGTATATATGAATGCCATAAAATTTCCGGAAAAGTTTTTTATATAATATATATATATAAACTAATAAAAATCAATTTAAAATATATTTTTTAACTTGAGAACCTATGATTTACATTTTTGGAATCTATGTAATCATTTTATTTAAATAAATTTCTACTAATTTTATTTAAATCAAGTTTTCAAAGGGTTATTTTTTGTTTTTTATTTGGGTTTTAATTAAAATAACTATCCTTTTATTATAAACAATTCAATTAATTATATGGAAATCAATATTATACATTCTTTTAGTATAATATCATTTTTATTCTTAAACGTGAAATTTTCAAAAAAACAATTTTTTTTTGTGTTTTAATAACGTATATTAAATGTTTTACTACCATTTAAATAATTTGAATCTTATAAAATAGTTCCATATATTAGATTTAAATTATTTAATTTTCAAAAGAGTTAAATCTAATTTTTTTCGTAATGAATAGTAACCATGGTAAAATATTAATACATCAATAAAGCGTAAAATGGGTTAAATATGGTTAAAAAACTGAAAAAAGATCTAAAAAGATCTCAAAAAAATTTCATTTTTAATTAGATTAGTTTATTTCGAAAAAAATCATTCTATATTTTAAAAAAGGTAAATTTGGTTCGAGTTTTCTTTTTTAAATGACCATTATATTATTTTGTATAAATGATAATTTTAAAATGTCACTCTATTTTTTTATTATATATAATATGTTATTATAATAATAGAATTACAGTATAAGTGAATCATATCTAATATGATAATTATGAATATGGATAAGGTATATATGTAATATAAATATAAATTTATTATATTGAAGTTTAAGAGTATGTAAGGAGAGAGTTAGCACTTGAGGTAGGGGCTCGTCATCCCAATATTATTTCATTGAGACATTGTTTTCATTATATACACTTATTTGTGTTTATATAGTGTATATTATAACCCACGATATTTTAATTAAATAATATATTAATATTCACGGTATTTAAATTTTCATTTTTAGTTATATCTTTCATTGGGGTTATGTGTAATGCCCCGAACCCGCACTTCTGAGTTCAGTGTAAGAAAATGTTTTATATTTTCTTATTAAAAATAAATTGAACAAATATAGAACAATTATTACATACTAGGATTGAAACTATCTTATATTTTGGTTGATTAAACAAACCAAACATTTTTATCATATCTATACAAAATTAATAAAAAATGAAATATCTCATTTCATTCATGTGCGCCAAACTCTTTATCAAATCCACCTAACATTGAACATCTAGTGGACTAGTGAAAAATAATTTTAAATCAAGGTATGAGTATTAAATTTCCCTTTATAGAGTTTCTAAAAAGCAAAGTCATTTTGTTTAAAATATTCATTTGAAAAAATGTTTGAAAATACATTTTAAAATACCTTTTTAAAGCATTATTGAAATTAGTTATGCCTTAAAAGTACTATATTACATTTGAAAATACTTACATTAAAAAATATATTTAATCATATTCTCATGATTATTTTGAAAACAATATGTAATCTTCTAAAAACAGAACACTGAGGCCACTTGAAATATTAAAGGATGGTTTGGGCATACCCAATTGCTAAGGGATGCATTCACTCACCATTTACCTACTATATTTTCAATGTTCAAGTATCAGATTTTATAAAAAAAATTTAATATTACTTTACATATATATTTATATTCACTGTAGTTTTTTATATTAAAAAGCATGATAATATATTTATTTACAAGTACATATATATTTTATATAAAATAATAATAATTTTTAAAGAAATTAAATATCTAGTCCATCAGAAATTGATTAAATATATGAAATATAATTAAGATTCTTGTATTCATTAAAACTCATAGAATATTTTTGAAATTATTTTCTTACAAACATGTACTTTATTTAATAAACATACTTACAGAAATACTGAAACTTGTATATGTATGGATGATTTTTCATTAGTTAAGATGATGGAAATATATTATATTTAAAATTACACCCTTTATTTTACATCCACTCTTCTCACATGACATGATAGTTTTAATCATTTAATAAGTAGTGTAATAAATTAAGCAGAAATATTTTCTTATTAAAAATATAAACATATAACCTTTTTTATATAAAATGTATTATATAATTATAAATTGAACAATAATAAGAAATAACTTGTTATATTTTTATATCATAAATAAAAATTCATAAGATAATATAAAATATTTTGTATAATTAATCATTAGTTTTCTATAAAAGTAATAAAGGTCTGAATAAAACACATACTTAAAATTATAACTAAATATAAAAACATAATTTCAAAATAAAATAATTTGATATTAATATCATAGAAATATATTTTCTATTTTGAAAAATAAATATGGAAAAATAAATGTTTCCCATATAGTATAACAATTGAAATTTAATTATAATTTTGAAATAAATATATTTCTGTACCATATAAATAAAATCAAAATCCCATTTTAAAATATAGACAGACAACTATTTGGTGTGAAGGATGTATTCCATGTAATATTTAAAAATTATAAATCTAGATAAGGCAATGTAGTCAACATTTAAATTTAGAAAATAAGTTCCTGACATTAAATAAAGATAAAGGATGACGACTTATGGCTTCTAACATGCTCCAAGTCTCTATTAGTACTAATAGATTGGTTTTCCCATTTCATTTTCACAATGATATCAGGCTTTTACAACCATATCATCACTATATAGTGATAAAAATATATTTAAAGGATAAACCCATATTAGTGGATGAACTAGAGGATATTCTCATGGATATGAAAATAGTAACTAAAAGATCACTCTTCCAAAAGATTAGACATATTCAATCAACAAAGAATATTTCTAAAAAAATGACCCAAACATGTTGAAAATATTAATTTCACATTACCAATCAGGGATATATGTGGACCAAAATGTAATAAACATCATTTCATTGTCAAAAATCAAATAACAATGCAACAAAAATCTTTAATAAATATGATAGAGTTAAATGAATAATAGTAAGTGGAAAATAAAAGCATCAAAAAATTGGGGAATATGACAAATCCATAGGATTCAAACAATAACTTGTATATCGGAAAAACTCAAACTAGAAGGATGACGATGAGATCTCTATCCTAGGTCAGAACCCAAACCTCAATAGTGGTCAAAATCCTTCACAGTCATAATTCAACAAAACCTGAACCCGAACTTGTGGTCAAAACCCGATGACAACACTCTGATCTTCTTATCTGAAAATCAGTCCTTTCTTGGTCGAAACTCAAGTGCTGCATGGACTCCTCCAAATTTGGCATGATGAGGAAAACCATAGAACGACTTTCAAAAAATGGCTCCCTTGAAGCCCCCTAGTTGACACCCCATGTGTGATGTCTAACCCATTTGGGTCGATTTCACATATAATTCCCCTTTTTTGTTATTTTTATCCTCTTTCTTAACACATGAAATAAAAAAACAATTAAAAATTATTATAATATATGTATAATTTCAAATATGTATAACTTCAACACTAAAATAGATATAAATTATTATATATAATCCCAATTAATTTTATATAAGACATTATAATGTCAAAATCTAATCAAATATTATAATTCAAAACAAATAATTATAATTTCCTAACTATATATATATATCATATTTTCATAAATATAATTTCATAAAACCAAATTAATTATATATGTATATGAATATAGTTATTAATTATTTATTATGAAATAATTATTATCATAGTTTAAATATTAATATTTATATTGAATATACTACACCTAATTTCACATTCTTAATAAATTAAAAATTTTAATAATCATGAAATATATATTTTTAAAAATTTATTAATTAAAAATATCTCTAATAATCTTTTGATAAAATAAATTTTATTATTCAAACAATTTTTTTATAAAAACAATCAAATAATTATATTCATATCAAAATATTATTTTATAATTATAATAATATTAAATAGAATTAGTTTTTATAACATTAATTTAAAATAAATTTGAAATTCATACCTTTGAATTATAAATATTTATATGTATTATTTTTAATATATAATCAAATTAATTGAAAAATTTCACTTAATCTATTATTAATAATAACATATTTTATCTAAAAATAGATAAAAATTCCCTGAGATGTTACATTCTCCCCCCTTAAAAATCATTTCACCCACCCAATTTTTAATCAGACTAAAAATAAATTTGAATTTGTATATTCATAATTAAGAAAACATGGAGTAATACACCTTTGTAATGTACCTCTTAGATGAAAACATATAATCTCCAAAGCTATGTAGACCATTACTTTGATATCAACTTTATAGCTCCAACTCATGCATTTGGGTTCGACAGATAAAAATTCAATGTTTTTTAAAAATAAATTTTACAAATACATAATATTTATTACATACTAAGAACATTACCAGTCTATATATTAAAGGTTTAAAAAAACCTTATATTTATATCTGAGCTGTAAAACAGTAAATAAAAATAAATTATATAATTTACTTTTCATTTGTTAAAATCTATATCAATGATTCTAGACATACATCTTCTATTTGAGTTGTGAAAATAATTTTGAAACATGGTATGAGTGTTAAATTTCCCAGTAAAGAGTATTCTAAAAATATTTGATAAACTATTCTAAAATATTATTTTTAAAATATTATCTAAAATTCATTTAGAAATACCTTTCGAAAACATTTTTGAAATTACTTATGCATTAAAAACACTATAACACTTTTTAAAATACTTGCGTTCATAATATACATTAAACATATTTTTGGTGATTTTTTTTGGAAAAAATAACGTATGCATCTAAAAAAATATTGGGACCGCTTAAAACATTGAAGTTTGTCTTGGATTTACCCACTTTCAAAGGAATGAGTTCACTCACAAATTCCCTACCATATTTACAATATTGAAGAGTTTGATTTTTTAAAAAATAGTTTAAGATTTCGTTACTTATATATACATATATAAACTTTCACTGGAGTTATGAACTAAAAAAAATATGAGAATTCAATAATTTACAAGAATATATTAATTTTATTTACTATCATAATAGTTATTAAATCAAATGAATCTCATTTCCTTCAGAAATTGATTAAAAACGATAAATATAATTAACATTCAGGTAATCATTAAAACTAATAGAATCATTTGAAAAGTAGATTCCTATAAACATATAAATTATTCAGTACTCATACTAACACCAATAATAAAACTAGTACATGTATGAATGATACATCATGAGTTATGATGATGAACATTCATTATGTTTTAAATGAAATCCATGATTTTACATTCATATTTCCCACATGTAATGATAGTTGTAATCATTTATTACATACCATTGACAAATGAGCTTAAAAATTTTATTATTAGAAATATATACTTATAGTTTATTGTAATATCAAATCATTATAGAATTAAAAATTTAATAATAAAAATAATTTAATTTTTATTGTTTTATATGATAAATAAAAAATAATTAAATTAATATAAAATATTTTATTAAATCAATGAATAATTTCTTATAAAATTTAAAAGGTGTTGGATGAAAAACATACAAATAATTATAACTAAATGTGAAAATATACTTTCAAAATAAAATTATGTGATATTAATATTATACATATATATATTTTTTGAAAAATAAATATGTCAAAAACATGTTTCCCTTATAGTAGAAAAAATCACTTTTAAATATAATTTTGAAACAAATTTAATTACTTACCATATAAATAAAATAAAAATCAAATTTTAAAATACAGACAGATAGCTATTTGGTGTGTATAATGTATTTCAAGAAATATTTCATAATTATAAATATAGATAATTCTATAGAATCATCGTTAACTTTGGGAAAATAAATCCCTTACTTGAATGGAAGATAAAATTTGATGACTTGTTTCTTTAGACATGTTGCATGTCCGTCTCTTAATACTAACTAGTTGGTTTTCCAATTTCATTTACACAATGATTTATGGGTTTTATATTCATATCAACACAGTGTAGTGATAAAACATCCACACAAACACACACACAAACATATATACGCACACACACACACACTCACACAAAAGAGTAATCCCTTATCCGAGGATGGACTAGAGGAGATTCTAATGGATATCAAAATAGTGATTATAGCTGTCTCCGCAATATGAGTACACGTATGCAATCTACAAAAAAAATTAATGAAAAAGAGAGAGAATCATGTCGAAACTCTATCCTTAATGGTGGTTGAATTCATTTGCAGTCCGACTTTGTAAAAACCTAACCCTAATGTGTGCTAGAAAGTCGATGAAAATACTCATATCCTCTTCACCGACAAGCAGTCCTTGCTCAGTCAAAACTGACATTAGATTTGCAGTCGAACACTACATAGAATCTTCCATGATTGGCTTGATGATAATGGCCTCAGACCGGCATCGTGCGCCCGACTCCCGTGAATCCTCCTTGTCAAAACCCAATACGTGAAGTTGAACCCTTTTGGGGTTGATTTCACAAATAACCCCCATTTTTCATTTTTTTCCTTTTTTTAATGATGAAAATCAAAAATAAGAATAAAAATAATAAAACTGTCATAATATATTTATAATTTCAAATAAGTGTAACTTAAAAATTAAAATAGTTATAATTTATAATATATAATAATAATTAACAGTTTTATAAAAAAATAATTCTATAATCTAATCCTATTTTTTAATTAATGACTAATAATATTAATTTCATATATATATTTAATGTGAATATATATTTATATGATATTTACAAAAATAAAATTTTATACAACCAAATTAATAATATTTTGTATATGAACATAGTTATTTATTTTTCCATATGAAATAATTATTATCATAGTTAAAATATGAATATTTATATTGAATATAATAAAAATAATTTAGTATTTTTAATATATTTATAATTACAATAGTCATGAAATATATATTTTTTGAAATTTAATTATTCAAAATAATTTGAATAATATTTTGGTAAAATAAATTTTGTTATTCAAACACTATTTTTTTTGTTTTATAAAAATAATCAAATACAAATTTTCATATAATAGTACTCTTTTAACAAAAATAATACTATAAAATAGTATTTTTTTAAAAAATAATATAAATAAATTTGAAAACCTTAAATTTGAATTATGATTATTTATATGTATTATTATAAACATTTAATAAAATTAATTAAAACACATAATTTCAATTATTTTTTTTCATAACATATTTTATATAAAAATTTATATCAATTCTCAAGGATTTTACTTTATGATTCAAAAGTTAGCAAAACAATAACAGTTTTTGTTATAATCCCCTTTATTTTTTGGATTTCATATGATAACGTTCTTATGAAGTAAATTATATGATACTTATATTTTAAACCCAAAATATTTTATTATCCAATACGTTTTCTTGGTATTTCAAGTGTACATTTTATTTTATCCTCTCTTTAGTACATAGAATTATTGAGAAAATGTTTTTGAGAAAAAGGAAATTATTTATTATTTTAAATCAGTAATATTTCTCTTCCATATACATGTTTTTAAAAAATATTTATGGGGGTTTTTATCCATACTTGAATTATATATATATTTTACCACCATTTACTTTCTTTAAAAATGTATAAAAAATATTTTTAATTTTTTATGACTCACTTTTAAATTTGTAATATAATGTGAAAAATGTTATCTTTTATTGTTTATATCATGATTTTCATTTTCCATCTATCATTTACTTAATTTATAAAGAAGCCTCCTTTATAGGTTTCAAATGTTATAGAAATAAAATAAAAGTCCCATTTTTCTTAGAATTTTGGTTTTAAGAGTTTCCAAATGAAAAGAGATGTTTTCTCATGGTTTTGAAAGCATATTTTAAATTCTTTTGTAAAAGTGATTATTTATCTATGTCAATAACCTTTATGATTTTTTATGATTCACTGGGGATAAGATATCATGATACAATCTAATTTATTTCTATGAATGAGTTAAAATTTTATATTTTAAGGATGATTATTTGAAAAGCCTTAATTTCCAATGGGTTAATTATGTTATGATGAATTAGTTATGAAAAACATTTTATTTACATAGGTTATTATATAATAAATGTTTTTAAGATCTTTTGGAACACTTATATGTCTGGTTTTATTTGTATGATAGGTGGGATTAAAATTTTATAGCGCTATCATACATTATGTAAATATTTATGCCTCATGAGATAATATAAATTATAATAAGGAGTGAAAGAAGTCAAATAAGGGGATATGTTCACTTTGGTAGTCTTTGAAGTAAAATTTGAATTAGGAAATTATAGGAATGATTAGTGATCCCATTCCACTACAGGGATTTTTCAAAAATGATAGTCTTAGATGTGATTAGTATGTAATAAAATTATTGGAATATGGAGTGAATCTAATCTAATATGGCCCTCTCACTATTATAAAATAGACTGTTATAAACGTTGAACTTTATCAGTGTTAAAACAACTGAAAAAGTATTCCTTTATCAGCGCAAAAAAAGAGTTAATAAAGGGTACCTTTTATCAATACTGAAGAAAATCAATGTCAAAAGGCACTGTTTATGAGTGTTATAAATATAGCACTGATAAAGGGTAGCCTTTATCATTTCTTTATTTTTTCCATGGATCAATGGAAGCCTTTATCAATGCTTTTTATCACTAATAATGGTCATGAATATAATTAAATAATGAAATAAATAAAAATTTATAGATTATTAACCATTTTATTAATTAAATAATTATCAGTAAAAATGAATAAAATGAATAAAATTAATATAAATACAAATAAATTAAAATTTTAAAAAATAATATATGTTAAATATAGAGATATGTAAAATAAATAAAATGAAATAATTAATAAAATAAAAATAAAAAATGTGTAATTTAGGAAAAATAAGAAATACTTTTAAATTAAATAATTATTGATAAAAATGAATAAATGTAATATTCATATATATAGATTAAAAATGTTAATAAATAGTATAAATATAATATAGATATATAAAATGATAAAATTGTAATATTTTAACAAATAAAAAAATGATTAAATTGTAAAAATTAAACAAAAAAATTAAATAAACTAAACTTAGAAACTGTTAACAAATTTATTAATGAAATAATTAATAATAAAAATGAATTTGTTTAATTTATGTATATATTAATTATAAATATTTCTAAATAATATATATTAAATATAAATATATAGAAAATATTGAAAATATATTAATTAAAAATACATAAATGTCATATTCACTTTTTATGTAGTTTGATTATTCAATTTAACATATATCAAATGTTTGTTACATTTATTTTACATATATATACGTAATTAATGCATTTTTAAATACAAATTTCACACACAAATATTTATGCAATTAATGGAATATTGTATTAACACATATTCACCTAATATTTATGTAATTTATTTATATTTTATTATATTTTATAATTTCATTATATCGGGATACATTTAATATATTATGTTTTTATCAAATAAATTTTATTTATTTATTTTCAATATTATTATTCTAAGGTATACTTTATTCAATTTTAATATTTTTATTGAATTTAATCATTTTCTATAATACACACACGCACACACACACACACAAACACACTATGTTTTGGTATTTACAATATATACTCATCTTTACTTCAATATATATCCATATTTTTTTAATTATTTATTTTTAATAAATAAGACATATCGATATTTTCAATATTTATATAGTGTCTTAAATTTTAAATATTTAATATCACCAATTTTTAAAATGAATGTATTGATGATTATAAATTCATTAACAATGTTAAAATTATATTTATAAATAAATATTTATAAAAAATATTTATAAATGAATATTTACAAATTTTTTAGAACATATCTATATCAGCATTTTTTGTAGGCACTAATAAAAGTGTCCCAGATCTATTTAAAATAACCCTTATAGTGTCTGATTCAGTCATGATTCTCATGCTCTTGTAGAACTCCCCTATTACTTTCATTCCTCTAGTATGTTCTCTTAGATGAATCAAGGCTAGAATCTATGTTATTTCATTTTAATATTTTTCTTTCTAACTGATTTCTTGTTTGGATTTCATGGTTTCCATTTTTTTATTATTCTCAACAATGAAAATCCTTACTTGCCTTCTCCCATAACTCTAGTCCTGCCTGGAATTTCTCATTTTCTACACTGGTTTCCATTCTTATCTCTACCTTCACTCATAGAACATTCCATAGTTTTGGAGACTCAATGTTTCCATACTAACAGTCTTTGTGAAATCCCATGGAGTGATATCATTAGTTATAGAGTAACTAAAGGATTCTTGGTTCATAATAATTTTGTGAATCAATAACAACATTATCCCATCAAATTTTTTAATTTTCCCTTCATTTTTCCATATATGATTTTATCTCAAACTACAACCAATTGGAAAATTACATGTATAATATATAGTTCAATGTTATTTATTAAAATCATTTTATTTTCAATAAAAATATTATAAAAATATATATAGATTCGAACATGTTATCTTTAGTTGGATGGACCAAGGTCTCCACATATATTTTCCACGTATTTAGGTCTCTCTGTGATTGCTATTAATGATACAAGATTCCTAATTCCCTCAAAATACATGATTATATTCCACCATTATTTGTATTTCACATGTTAATTTCTTTTTTTTTTGAAAAAAATATAAATTTATAGGTATATTAATTAAAATAAATATGTTATTATAATATTCATTTCAATTTAATTTAATGTTTTCAATGAAAATTCAGGTCAACCAATATTGATTCTCACTTTCAATTATTTTATTTTATGATATTTACTAAATTTTTTTTGTTTTTTTAAATTGAATAAAAATGAAAACATATGTTTAAATAATAATATTTTTGAAGTGTACTATGTTAGGATCTGTAATTAAAATTGTGTTTAGGTTTTTTTGGAATATTATTGGGTTCAGAATACAAATGTTATAAACATATTTTTAAAAAATATTATGTTCTAGGTAATTTTTTGAAACAAATTTCTATTAGTTTTTTCTTTTAATTTATTGTATAGAATATTTTATCATTATATATATAAATTGTTTAATGATATCATTTAAGGGTAAATTTATATTTATTAATTTCATAATATTTAAATCGTTTATGATATGTAAGAGTTTATAATGTCTGTATTTTAGAGTATTTTTTAAAAATGGAGATTTTATTGTTTATGAACCATTGATATATCTAATACATGATTTAAATAATTCAATACTAATTAAATAACTCAATTGATTAGGGCATTATATTGGTTTTAAACATAATCAATGATATTTAATGGTTTTAATTATGTTTGATTTCAAAAAACGTGTTTTATATAGAATCTTGATCAAATATTACGTATTACGCATGGTTTAATAGAAATACTTATGTTATTATATTGTTTTATTATTAGATTAATGAATATTATGTTTACGATACTATCATAGTTATAGTTTTTATATATGTATTTAATATTTTTTTTCATGATGAAATTCTTCAAAATTTATATTTTGATAGAATAAATATATTATGCAAATTAGTTTACCAAAATCAAACAAGAATATGGTTTTATTAACTTTTATATTATAAAATGAACCAATACACAGTTATAAATAAATTTTTGACCAAGGGAACTATATTAATTATTAAAAAAATTACATTTTTTTTCTCAAAAATAAAATTTTTGGAAATGGAAATATTCAATGACATTTATTTAGTAAGTCTCCAGATTTATATTTCTATGCATTTTTAACTGATTTTTTAACTAAGTTTGTTTTACTTCTCTAATAATCTGTTCAATAGAGTATAGTTTTTGAAACATATTATATTAAATGTAATATGTAACTATCTTTTTAAATCACAATAAATATTTCCTTATAATATTTCCTCTCAATAAAAACCTAATATTATTTAAAATGATTTTTAATATACCTTACAATGTTTGTGTACAATATTTTCCTCTAAGAAATACATTTGCGGATGTGATAAAAATAATTTTTATTGTATATCGTAATATGATCGGTATTATGTGAGTGATGTGAATGGTATGTTAGAATGCGAGTTACTATAGGGATTTTATTGGTTCATCGAGGGATAAGGTGATGGTGATGTAAAATTTTTGTTGTTGTTTGTTTATCTTTACGGTTTTTTAAAAGTTAGGTTTAACGAATATATTGTGCCACCCATTGTTTTTTTCATTCCAAAGTGAACCGATTATTTCAAGACTTACCCATGTTTATAATTCCCATTCTAAGAAAAAATAGATATCTTATAACCATTTCATGATTTAGATGGAATAAGTACATGTCATGGTTGTCCCTCAAGGATAGTATTGGATGCTATAGGTCTAAGGTCAAATATAATGGTACTTATGATTTGTTTATTTTCTTAGGGAGATAAATAATTTTTTACCCTTTGATAATTCAATTGTTCACCTCTTAGTAGTGAAATTATTTGAATGTTATGGAAAACCATGGTATAAAATTATTATATGATCAGTATAATTCATTGGTGTGAAATGAAGTTTCTACATTTTATTTTCATGGTGTCCTAATTGGTAAAAAATTACTTGACATAAATATGTATTTTAAGTGTTACTACATTGAACATGTACTCAAATATATGAAATTTTGTGTATTTTAGTAGCCATGTTAGTATTTAATTTTTTATTTTTATACTCAAACCATACAGATGAACTTCAGTGGATATAGGGGTCTTAGATTTGAGATACAAGTAAGGAAAAAGGACTAGTAACATAGATTAGAGTTGGTGAAGATCAATCAAGATGATTTGATGTTCTCGTGGTAGTGTTAGAGACCTTTTAAAAAATTGAGATGATATTTGAAATTTATAAATTAATATGTTGTAATTTAAATTTTTTTACAGAGAAAACATTCACCCTCACAATTTTATTCTCTCAAACAGTTATTATTGTATTTTGTTACTTGATAATAATCCTCTATATATTCTAAATTTCTTTAACCACTATGAGTAGTAGTCATACAAAATGATTACCGGTACTCAGTATGGGATGAATACTGCTAAAATTCGTTTAAACAACATTAGTGCATTTCCAGAAGAGATGAAGGATTAATAACATGAAAAAAAAGGAAATAATAGTTTTTTTGGAGATGAAGCTAATGAATATGAAAATTGTCTGTAACATTCACCTCTATATGAATTTATAGGATAACACCTACCAAATTGAAGTAATTCATTTATTAAATTCAATTATAGATTAACTTTAAAATGGTTTCATGCTAATCATTTGACAAAATAGAATGCAGAAGGAGTTAAATATTTCTTCATGTTTTTAATAGGGCATCTATGTAAACATTCAAAAATCCTTTTTCCATGTTTAAATTTTTTTTCAAGATAAATTAAATGTTTGACAACTCATGTAGATAATTTCTTTTTTACATGATGATTTTACAAATCCTGATGAAGAACATACTACTAATGATGATACTACATAATTATTAGTGGATCAATAATATGTTGATGAAACAAATAAAAATGACTCTACATCACCTTTTTGTATAAAATTATCTAGGAAACAATTCATGGTCTAAAATTTGAGATTTTTTGGAATCAACATGGCCAACTTATTTACCCCAAAAGTCAAGATTCAGTGGTTATATTGGGGTCACAATGAGGATGATTGTTCCAATTGACATTGTTTCATGGTTCAATGTAGAGTCTATAACAAAGGAAACCTTTGGAATGATATAAAAATAATGTTATGATATACATTATCTATTTTATAAAAAAATATATAATTAAATAATGATTTAATTTTCAATATACCATGTAGAGATAATTTAATTTATTATAATTCAATAAGAAATTTTTATTTACGGCCACTAGACATTCCCAGAGAGTCTTCTAGAATCATTATTCCAGGTTACATGTTAGGGATGCTACTATTAAAAAAGAACCACCCACCAATTAGTAATACAGACATTATAATGCCAACAACATGGATTTCTTTCATCAGTCATCGTAATGAGAATCCATATCTTATTAATTATAGTCTATAATATAATATTTTACAATATTTATTTTATACAATTTTATTAAAAAAAGTATTTTATGAAAATATATATGAGTGTTGAAGATAATGAGCATGCATCAAAACCAATGTTCCCCTATCACAAATCAAGGATGGGGTACACTTCACAAGAGAAGAAATAGATATATATATTTATTAAATAACAATTTATTTAGGTGATTTGAAAAACATATATTACATTAATTATATGAACGTAGATGAATCAAAATATGAAGCCACATCCATCCCACATCATGTCCTATGGAAGGAGGATTGCGTACATAAGGAGGGTAAACGAGTTTATGAAAACAAAAAAGCATTATGTGACACATGTGTAAGTATGAAATAATATTAATTCGTTTTTATTTATAAGATAATTAAAAAATAATATATATTTATGTTCAATTTTTATATGTTTTAGAAACAAGAATTGGAAGTGACTGTACCTGAATGAAAAATAATTTTAGTGGCTTTAAAGAGACAAACAAAATTCATGTTAGTGGATCAGGTATTGGAGTGTCTCCCAGAACTTATTTTTAGAATATAAAACCACATTAAGATATATATAGTATGTTTAAATGATTTCAGACAAAAATAGTTGCACTAGAAGATATTATTTTTTGGTCTGATTTTGTAGACCAATGTATGAAATGAGATCAAAGCGTACCGATGGTGGAACAATGATCCACACATGAACCAAATGACCCAACTAGCTTTGAGGCTATTCATTACCCTAACTCATACATTATCTAATGTAATAAAATTTTTCATGAATATTTTTCTTAAATATGTGTCAAACAACTTTTGATAATGTTATATTACTAAAATTATATATGGTATAGTCATATGTGATTTGTATTTTTCAACATCAATCCACCACCTTGATGTAAGGGGAATAATGTATAATATCTTATAATTCAAGATACACTATAAATATCTCTGAAAAAATTACATGACAATGGGGATTTAGGTTTCTCGTGATCTGGATAAAGAGTTTTTTATTCCACTAGTTGATCTGAATATTACTATAGTCAATGACGGTATTAGATCTTTCATAGCCTGACTGTTTAATATTATAAAAATACTTGAGGAATTTTATTAAAAAAATTAATATAAAAACCCAAAAACAGTTTGTGAAAAACGGTTTTTTAAGTGAGGTATGATATTAGAGATATATAAAGGGATGGGGTATCAAAAGGCCGGATTAAGAAAATCGAGTGAATCAACTAACAAATAAAAATAACCATCTAGGAGTACCATATCCCCTCCAGTTCAAGAGAAACATTTATTATAATTACAAATTATTGAAGAGACTAAATTAAAGATTAAATTATTTTTTGAATTCCTTATATAAAATAAATATATGGAACTTTAAGGACATACATAATTTGTCTCGAGACATTTAATGAGATTCTAAAAAATGATTGGTTGTGATTGTCAGTTTTGAATACATAAATAAGGTACATTTTCATAATAAGTCTGTCCAAATAGTTATATAATATCTTTGTCAATGTTAATAAATATTTATATTTTATACAGGAATTTATATTACTTATATATAAAGGGAAAACCATGTGAGGAATGACTTAGATTCATTAATCCTTATATCATTTTTGTAGAAACCCATTATTTGGATAAATGATGAAATTATAAGAAATGGGATGAGCTACTTAAAGTGTTTGAGATAAATTTATTAGAAATTGAAATATTTTTTCTTTCTCAAATGTAGAGGTGAAACTATATAATCTAATTACATAGAATATATTTTTATTTTTTTCATTATTTTTTTTATATTTTTTAGGTTACACTGGATATTGATCGCAGTCAATATGGATACACCAAATATTTATTTTTTTGATCCAATTAATGGATATCTTTCAAACCGAACACACATGATGTGAATTTTTAATTTATAATACATTCAAATCCACATTTTATAGATAAAAATATAATTTTATGTTTTAGACTATGTTTTAATAAGAATTTTTTATGATATGAAGGTCTCTAAATATAGGCTAAATTATGGAATGAAGTCGGTGTTTGAACAGATGATGCATATGGATTGTTAAAAATGTAAATATATTTCAATATATATAGAAATTTTTACAATCAAAACATATTTCATGAAAAATTATTTATTTCTTTCAATGATTCTATTGTTTTTGAAGCAAGATAGTGGCATTGATTACAGATATTATTTTTGAACATTTATGAGAGAGATCTTGAAGAATTAAAAGAGAGGCATCCCCTAATAGGTAATTTCAGAAGGTATTTAAAATTTCATTAAATATATTAATTAATAATTTATTTTTTTATTATGTTTTCAATACTTTCATTATTTTCAATAACCTTCATACTCAAATGAAGAAGCAATTTTTTTAGAGATGAGTGAGTAGTGTATAAGTTGTTAGAATGTTTTTCGACAAAAAATATAGGGCATTACCTGCTATGTTTGTGATTTAGTATGAGCATAGACCTTGGAAATATATTTGGGGTTTGAATAATTAGTGTCAAAATACTTATATATTATTTTTTATCTATTTCTCAATGCGATGTTTAATGGACGAAATCAATTTGTATAGAATCTATAACCAATATACAATAAATTTATTGGGAATGGTGGAGGTAGAGGAAGAGGTGGAGGAAGATCAAGGGGAAGAGTTAATGTTGGATTCTAATAACAAGGTAGAGGAAGATGGAGAGATGGAGATTGAGGCGGAGATTGAGGTACATGAGAAGATAAAGCACTATCTTGAAAAAAATAAACTTTTTGGGCAATGGAGTAGAATGAGAATGATACAATGTTTGCATTTGATATTTTCAGTAAAATGTTAAAAATATGCGTCATTTAAGATAAGATATGTTGTTAATTTGTTTCGGTTGGATTATTGATGAAATGTTTTCACCACTTTTTGAGGTGATTTAATATATGAATTTAAGGGTTTGGATTTTTTTAGAGACAAAAAAACAAAAATTATTTTTTCAAACTGATTATCAAAGGCTATAATTTCTATTAGCACATTAGAAGTACTATAAAATATTTGTAAAGATCGAACGAAATACTCAACAAGAATAAACTAAACTATAATAAAAAAAATTGATAAAGATTCTTGGCTTCGAATTCTCTAAACTGTAAAGAAAGGGTCTTAATAGTGGATCCAAAAATCACTTCAGAGTATAAAAAACCAATCCAATCGTCAAATTAGTATATAATACAACTAAAATGTTTTCATAAATATGTTTTTAATAAAATACTTATATAAGAATGTGTATGAGATAACTATTGGAGGACAATCAGCATTGAGATATCATGGTCATCATGGATGGATGGTGTAATAGGAAACATGACATGAAATGAAAAAAAACTACCTTATGAAGAAATTCCCAAAAATAAAAATACACAATTCAAATGGAATCATGAAGTAATGAAAATTCAAATGAATACCTCATTGAAAAAGAACCTATTATCCTGATCTAAAACATATAAAAAAATAAATACCTAATTTTATCGACTAAATCATGAATTTTTAGAATAAAACAACATAATGGTTTCACTTTGGGGCATTGTTGAATTATTTGGTCTATTTGATCATCAATTCGATCCATGATGTAATATCCAAAATTCTAGTGATATCCATACAGGGAAGATTCATTATTAATGTTCACATTCATTATGTTAAATGATCTATGTTCATAGGCTTGTTGATAAAAAACACATCATCGTTCTTAATAAAAAAAATAAATGATAATACAGATATTCTCATTTTTATAAAAAATAATTATGATGTTATGCTTGAATTTATCATCACCCAAAACATTGAAAATGACATATTAATA
The DNA here is from genome assembly GCA_963277665.1 of Viscum album. NCBI lineage: Eukaryota > Viridiplantae > Streptophyta > Magnoliopsida > Santalales > Viscaceae > Viscum > Viscum album. Next base: position 992,471,964 of record OY728128.1, on the reverse strand, counting down.
TATAGAAAAATGAAAGACACTTAATGGATACACAAAATTTTAGTGTCATTTGGATGCTATAAAGGGATATAATGATGTTTAATACAATCAAAAATGGGAAAATAACATGTAATGGAGTTTGGTGTCTTATGATATTACACAATGGGTCACACTAAAGTTTTTTCCATCAGAGAAAGAAAATGTATTATCATGGATTTTTTACTCTCCATGATTTTGAAAGGGTAAGATATATTATATTATGTACTATAAAAACTCATATGTAAATACTTATTTTAGTTATATTAGTGAATTCTGATAGGTTTACATTAATTGTTAATGACTTCTAGGAATAAATGAATTATTCAACAAGGAAAATTCACTTCTACACTATGATCATGAACTCATTAAGGATTAAAAACTCATGATGATAAAATGTTATTTTTACTAGCCAATGCATTCAAAAAATTTGACTATAAAACTGAAATATTGTTAGACAACCTTGAGTATTGAGTGAAGTGGTGGATAAAAAGACATAGTGGAATAATCCTTACCTTAATGAAATACATAGTATATCTGGTATGACTTGAATTTTGTGGATTTGGTTTAAAATTAAATTTTTATTAATTTCCTGTTTTAAATATATGTTAAATCTATTTCATTATAGTATTACCAAAATAAAAATTATTTTATTATATAAGTGTGTTATTTTGCTTGATTTTTGGTTGTTTTTTTAAAGCTGCTCAGGCTTGTGATATAATTTACTTCGAGGATACAAATGTGAAAACAATAACATAGAAATAGGTGAACAGTGTATAAATCCATCATGAAAAGTGGTATTCCTACTACTTATTTAGATAACATTTTCACCATTTTATCTATGTTTCATATGATAATTTCCTTATAATTTTTATCTAACATCTTTTTTTTCACTGATCTCTCGAGAAATCATATTTCTCCTTCAATCGTTTGGAACAAGCTAGTAAAGAGAGAACATGGTGTTTTGGGAAAAGGCCTTTTAGGTGGCATGGGTTTCTAATTCCATCTAAATAATAAATTTCATTCATTTATTTCATATAGAAGATGGTAAAAATAAAAACATTAATCAAATACTCAATCATCCGAAATTCAATCCGATGCACGGTGTGAATGGTATGAATTTAAAAATATGTCTTTAATTTATAATTTACATTCTAATTCCAAAAAAACATCACATCGAAAACCAATAAAACACATTAATTTTGTTTTTATTCTTTACTAAAATAATCCATATTTTATTTTGAGTTGTGGGAAAAAACTACACCTCAATTTGATACACCTGTGATGGGTATGACTCAAACTGTACATTTTTAGTTTAAAATTTACATTTACGTTAAAACAATATCAGATACTAAAAACTGAACTAATGTGATCATATTGTCTAAATAATAGTAAAATTATTCATAAGTCATTTTTTACATGTAAGAATTAGTCTAATGTCAAAAATGTGAACAATGTGACTAGTATGACTCAAAGTGTGTGTTTCTTGTTTAAAATGAATTTTTTGTAAAAAATAGAAGTTACGTACCCAAAAAAAAGAAAACACATTCACATTGTTTTTATAATTTTTAAAATGATATATAAGTTATTTGAGATGTGTAATGATAAACCAAATATCAATTTGATTCTTGGTGAGTTCTATATGACTCAAAGTGCGCCTTTTTATTTAATATTAACATTAATTTTAATTAAAAAGAAACTAGCATACTCAAAACTAAGAAAACACATTTATATTGTTTTGATACTTTAGGAAATTTAAAAAAAGGATATTTTTTATGAGTAGGAATTAGCCATACCTCAATTTTATATAATATGTGCCTTGTATGAATCAAATTGTACGTTATTAATTTGAAATTGGCATTTCAGTTCAAAAACTACCACTAAATAAGAAGCAAATGAACACACTTGCACTGTCTTTATAATTTAGTAAAATGATTTATAATTCATTCATGACGTGTTGGAATTATAATCACATCAAATCCAAACATAATGTGACCATTATGACTCAAAGTACTTGTTTCTATATTATAATGACATATTAATAAAAAAAATTAACAAACTAAAAACTGAGGAAATGTATTCAAAAATTTTGGACACTTTATAAAAATGAACCATAAGACATTTGACCCATGTAAGAATCACCCAAATAAAAACTACATGCATGGTGTTACCGATATAACTCAAAGTGCATCTTTTTATTTAAAATTCACATTAATTTTAGTAAAAAATAAATCTAACATACCCAAAACCAAGAAAAAAATTCATATTGTTTTGATAAATTATTAAAATGAATCATAAATAATTTTTGACATGTAGGTTGTAGTCACGCCCCAATCAGATACATGATGTTCCCCGTATGACTTAAAATATCCGTTTTCAATTCAAAATTGTTATTTTAGTTCTAAAAGTGTCACGCAATGAAAACCTAGAAAACACCCTCAAATTGTATTGATAATTTAAAAAAATATTCATAATTCATTTTTTATGGGTATGAATCATTGTCATGTTACTCCCCCACATGATGTGACCAGAATGACTCACGATGTTTGTTTTGAGTTTAAGATAACATTTTTGTAAAAAACACAAGTGATGTACTCATAATTGTTAAAAAAACATTAGAATTGTTTTTATACTTTATAAAAATTATCCACATGTAATTTGGGATGTATAAGAATTATCCTCCCCTCAATAAGATGCATGTTGTGACCGATAAGTATCCAAGTGCACCGTCTTTTTAAAATGAAATTAATTTTAGTAAAAAAGACAATTGAAATACTCAAAATCAAGTAGACACATTCATATCATTTTGAAACTCTATGAAAGTGATCTGTATGTCATTCTTAATGTGTCATAATTAGCCACGCCTCACACTTATACACAATGAACCTAGTATGAATCAAAGTGTCCATTATGAATTGAAAAATAACATTCTAGTTCAAAAAATTTCACTTAATGAAAACTGGGAAAATTTGATAGGATGGTCTTTATAATTTATGAAAAATATTCAAAATTCATTTTTACTATAGTGGACTCAATTTCATGTCAAACCCACAAATGATGTGACTAGTGTGTCTCAAAGTGCATGTTATTAGTTTAAAATAACATATTCGTAAACAAAAGTGACATACTCAAAACCGTGGAATCAAATTCAAATTGTTTTGATGCATTATGAAAATTGTTCATAATTAATATGGAATGTTTATGAATTATCCTCACGAAAATATGATTCCCGATGTGACTGGTATGACTTCATGTGTGTCTTTTCATTATAAAAGTGTCATTTTAGTTTAGAATGTGCATCACATCACCAAAACTGAGAAAATGTTAATAGATTGTGTACTCAACTTTATTTATGTGATTACTTAATTAATTTAATAAACATTTTTATATTATAATTATTTAGTAAATTATAATAGAGATAATTATTGAAGATAAACATATAATGTTGTGACATGCAAGGATCAACTCCAACTCAATAAGATACATAATGTTCCTAGAATAACTCATTGTTTAGTTAAAATTAATACTTTATTTTTAATTTATTTCTCTTAATTATTACTAGAATAAGAATTTCTTCTTATTTAGTTGAGTTATTTTTCACAAGAAGGGGTGGTTTGTTCCTTTACACATGTGTATTATTTTTCTTTACAATTTTGTTTTATCTTGTATTTTTGCTTTGAATTTTATTTCATTTAAATTCTGTATTTTTATTTGAGATTTCTAATTTATATTGTGGTTTATAGTTACCTAGTGTGATTTTATAGCATAGTGTAGTATGACCTATTTCTGTTTCTTCAGTATACTTTAATATCACACTATAGTATTCCCCCTTATAAACACTACTACATGTGCTAATAAACACTTCCTTTATAAGTGCTTCTAAAAAGTATAGATAAATGATTCCTTGATCAGTGCATTGACTATAAATTAAAAAGGATTCATTTACTATTGAATTTATTAACACTGGTAATGGATTCCATTAACTGTGATATGTAAAATATCTTACAAATGGTGTCCTTTTCTGCGCTTCTAAAAGCACTTAATAAGGGGAGATTTATTTGTGCCTTTTTTTCACACATAAAGGAACCATTGATCTGGGCTTTTAGAAGCACTGATAATGACCTATTATAGAATAATAAAAGGACACATTGGTGGTGGTTTTTTTCACTCTTGTAGTGAGCCTTAACCAAGTAAATTCTTTTCTATAATTATTTGTGTACCAATGATTTATATATTATGGATATGATATGTTCTTGTTGATTATGAATAATTTTTACCGATTATGTACTCTTCTGAATCTTTTATTTTTTTAAAAAAAATCTATATACCATGACTGATGTTTTATGATATATGATAGATTGTGTATGTGTTTTATTTATTATAATACTCTCATATACTTATGGTTATCTTATAATTACATATGATCCTTGATTAATATATCCAATATGTTTCCTTTATGCGTATATGAGCTTACCACTTCATATGTTTTCATTTCTCCAGGATATGAAGGATGATAATATATTTCATATTTTTAGAGTTGTTTCATATGTAAATAATTTTGCGGGAGATGCTGAAGTTATCTTATAGAACAAGAAAATACATGTATACTCGGATGAATTTACATTTGATGATAAATATATTTGTTTTGTTATGTAATGATTTTTTCAAAATTATCTTAATCTCTAAACCTAAAAATTCTTAGGTATATATGTGATTCAATTTTTTCAATTGATATTATAATAACATATGATTAAAATGGTGTTGTTTAAGTAGTTATTAGTTCCAACTTTTAAGTAATATGTTTATAACATCAAATACTTGTGTATGGGTCTCGAGATGTCTTTCACTACTATCAGGGAGATTTTAGATAACTTTTTTTGGTTAGAACATTATCGAATATGGATAATTAAAGAGTTATGGATATCATAATGAGTTTATAAGTTTAAAAATGATCATAATTTAAAATTTTTAGATACTATTTTACAGTTTTATGTTATAGGATTTTAAAATAACTAATGACATTTTGGGAAATGTTTATTTCTTTTTAATATATCATTGAACTATATGTATCCCTTTGTTTTATCATCTGATTTAGCATGATGTTAATCATGAATAATTCTGTCTTAGACATAAGTTGAAAAAAAACATAACATATAATGTTTATAAGTTCCTTTTTGAGGAGGTAGTTATCGTAAATGGTAATGAAGGGATTATCGAATTTTAGGAATATATGTTTAGATAACCATGAGACTGAAATGTGATTTGGAGACTAAATAATTAAATTTATTTTTGTGGAAGTTCATTATATTTTGAACATTATATAATTAACGTCAACAAGTTATATTTAGGATGGTTATTTCTTAGGGAATAGTGATTTAGTTAATTTATATAAGCTTCTTTGTTCTTGTTGGTTCTTTTTTCCGATTGAGGTTATTTTGAAAAATTATTAGTATATTTTTGGAGAATATACAATAATGTTATAAATTTTTTTGGTGTTTGGATTTTTTTGTGATTAATCTTATTTAAGGACGAATGTTTAGTTGATCTTAGAAGAATATGTGATCAAATATTTTTTATATTAGGTTATGAACTTGGTCAAGAATATATTAGATGAGCTTTAAGGGAAATTATTTTGGGAAATATTTAGGTTGACTTTATAGTGTTGTTTTTGAGGTTTTGGAGATTTATTTATAAATGTTTATTCATTTTGGAAATTATATTAACATGTGAAAACAATTTTTTATGGTTTATGTATAAAAATAGGAGGAATAATTTTTCAACATTTTTTGGATCTTGTGATATGTTAGAAGATAATTTTAGTTCTTCAGACATGAATCATTCATCATGGTTATTTATATAATATGACAAGGAGGTGTAAAAATACTCAAAACAAAACAAAAGGATAGAATTGTGATAATAAATAAATTATGTATATTCTATAACATTATCTATCTTGATTGTATAATAATTCATCAAAATCAATTAAGATTAACAAAAATCAATTGAGTTTTATATGGAAAATATTTATCAACTATGAAGTCATGATTTATGAAGATCATTCACAAGGATGAGCTTCACAATGGTAAATTAAATGTTTATGAAATATTTTGTTAATTATTACTTTCTTAGTTTTAACATAAAAATTGAAGTGATAAAATTTTGAAGTCACATTTTGTTTAGTGGAATATATTTTAACAGAAAAAGATTTTATAATGTATTTTTTATAAAAATACTATTTCTATAGAATGTACAACACACAAAGACGAACATAAATGAACTACGATATACAATGGAAATAATATTATTTTAATAAGTCTATTATAACCCAGCCATTGTATTAGTATTAAGTCAAAAATATATGTATAAATATTCTTCTAATATAAATTGATTTACTATTAAGTTAAAAATATGCACTTATTTTTTAATAATAATAATTAAATCAAATAATTTAGAGAACTATTAATGTTTAAAATGTTCAGTTTTCTATAAAAGTGTGTTTTCATTATATTTTTTATTTATTATTTAAAATAAAAAATTATGAATTTTATAATTTTAATTAGGTGAATTGAAATTTATTTTGGACTCATCCGGAAAAATTATATTATGTTGTTTTTGTGATCATTTTAGTATCTATTTATTTTTGGATGAATAGTAAAAATTAATGATTTTAAGAGTAATGTCACTTTAATGACATTATTCTGATATAATAATGACATGAAATTTTATAAAAAATATTTATAAAAAAAATATATAATTAATAAGTAATATTCTTAATTTAAAAATATAATTTTGATCTTAGAAATCTATGTCTGAGATTTTAGAAATCTAATTAATGTTTTTATTCAAATATAAACAATTTTTTATACTTCTTTTTTAATCAAGTTTTTACAAGGTTCCTTTTAGTTTTTATTATTTTGTTTCAAATTAAAATTATTATTCTTTTATTAAAAAAATATAAATAATTTTTTTTGAAATCATCCTTATACAGGATTTTCTTATAAAATAATTTTATGCTTAAAATAATTATTTTTCTGAAAATTATTTTATATTGAATTTTGAAAACTTATATTAAGACCTATTTTTACCACTAAGGGAAATTGAATATTATAAAACCGATTAAATATTTGGTATTAAAATTTTAAAATTTTGTTAATATGTCAATATTATTTTATTCATAATGAATAGTAAACATGGTAAACCATGAACACATCAATAAAACACAAAATGTGTTTAAAAATTTATACTTTGTGTAAGGTCTAAAAATATATAAAACAATTAACTTTATATTATATATTTAGTTAGTTTTTTCTAACCTCATAAAAACATCTAAAATAAATAAATTTGGTGCCATTTTTGTTGATAAGTAATGTAATATTATTTTATGTAATGGATAATTACAAAATGTATATATCTTTCATTTAATATCTCTAACATATTTTCATAAGACTAAAAATATTCTACAATTAATTCATATATTTTATGATAATTATTAAAAAAAATTGGTATATAAGTTTAATAAATCAAAATTTATTATACTGGTGGGTAAGAGCATATACAATGCAAGATGAGACTTGGGGTAAGGGTTATTCGTCCCAATATTTTTTCGTTGATAAACATTTCACATTATTAACCTATTTGTGTTTATATGGTGTATACTCTTCCCATTATATATGTTATATCATGGATCTAATTATTTTTATGCTATTTAATATTTTATTTGATTTTAGGTCTACTAAGGGGGGTTGACTCAAATATTTCCAATGTGGTATGAGTTTATGTTACAATGTCATTTATTTTCATGAATGTCTATATAAAATTTCAAACGAGGGATATTAACTTGTTTTTATATTTTAAAACCCATTTATTTTATTATATTCTAGTTATATCTAGATTTTTCATGTAAAATTTACATTTTACATCACATTGGTGCATCAAATAGCTAGTAAAATATTTAAATTAGAAAACACCTTAATTATTATTTTTGGTTGAGAATATTTCACTTCAATATCCATGTTTTTCAAAATTATTTATGTATCTTATCATATATACATAATTTTTAAGAAATTATTTTTTATCACCTATTACGTTATTAAAAAATTATAAAAACAATCTTTCATATGTTTTTGTATGACTCACTTTTGACTTTTTACAAAAGTGTGAAAATAATATTCTATTATAAATTTTAAAACTGAAATTGATTTCCAGCCATCATTTTATTCAATATTCATGAATATTACATTAAATGTTTCAATGGTATTAACACAAAAATCAAATTCCCATTTTTAAATAATTTTGGTTTTAAAAGAGACCAAAACAGAATTGATGTTTTTATTTATTTTCATGGATTATTTAAAATTATTTAAAACAAATAATTTTTTTTATTTATGTAAATATGATTTAAATAATGATATGATTAATTCAATATATGATATTTTGGTACTATAAACTTTATTTTAATGTGGGTATTATTATGATGATTTTTTAAGGATGATTCTGTGATACCCATTACTCTATAAGGATTTAATTATGTTTTGATTTAATAATTATGAAACATGTTGATTTTCATTATGCGATATGTGAGACCAAAATTTAATAGAAGTATAATTAATTGGTAAATAATTTATGTCTCAAAATATAATATGAACTAAATTAAGTAGATAACATAGTCTAGTAATGGAATCTATCAACTAAGGTAGCCTTGGAAGTGAGCTTTGACCAAGGAAATAATATTAATGGGGAGTGAACCCAATCTAGTATGGGACTATTTCGACTATTATTGTTGTGGTAGTTAACCATTACTAATGAAATGATTTTTATGGGGAGGGAACCAGATATACTATAGTAATTGGTCCTATATGATAGTCTTATTAGTTATCCTTGTCCAACCAAATGTTTTTTATACCTATGTGTATAAAAAATCTTATTTTCTATTCTTATGATATTATCTCATTGAACATGAGTGATTAATGATGATTCTAAAATCTTATGACTCATTCATTTTTTATGAGAAATCCTTATGAAATGACTCATGATTAATGATCTTTTATTGATTGGTTTTTAATTTCACAATTTATTATCATTTTCTCATACCATTTTAATTATATTATACATATATATATATGATTATTTATTAATATCTAATATGTTTACGTTTATTGAGAATATGTTATCACCCTTTCTTATATTCCTATTTCCATATGTTATAAAGAATAAAATTATGCTAGATATGTATATAATGGTATCATGTGTGGGGAATTTTGTTGGAGATATAGAATTATTCTTATGGAATAAAGAAATCTAGGTATAATCAGTAGAATTAGCATTTGATGAGAAAGATATTAGATTTCTTATGTAAACAGATTTTCCAAAAATTCTAAAAAAACTAAACTGGGAAGTTATTGAGAAAAAATGTGACTAAAAGTTGATTATTGATATTGAAATTGTGGATGGACATTATTAAATTATTTTATTTGGTACAAAATTAGTATATAAATAATTTTTTTGCACTAAATCCAGGTTTATAGTTTTCAGTCTCTCTTAATGCATAAATTTGGACCCATGTAGTGGTATAGGGAAAACATGGGAAACTTTACACCCTAGTGTTTCTCTAGTAAGGGACATTCACCCTACCCATTTTTAGGCATAAAAGACATGGAATATTATAGAATACATAATTAAAATACTCGTAATATAATAATAAGTCATACCGCTATCACTTTTCTAGAAGGTTTTGATCTGAAAATCACCTCAGATAAGTCTTTAGATGGTTTGGAATATCAGATTTTATATTTATAATCATATACCATGGTTTATATTTGTATTCCATAAATGGTATATTAAGGGTCCTAATATAGGTAAAGGTATTTTTACGTTGCCAAATAGGCATGCTAACCAGTCTTAATCACTCTAGGTGCCCTTGTAAGGTGAGTGGGGAATGTGGGTACGTATGAACTATCGATGAGAGTTCGAGAAGGTGAGATATAAAGATGGGTGTGATTTGTCTAGACATGAGGATAGAAATTTGGAGAACAGAAATGAAGCTTTTCATGATATGTAAATACACTCTTTAGAGATTTTGGTGTCACGAAATGAGGTAAGGAATGGGTTGGAAGGACATTAGAAAAATAATGCATATTCTTTCCATTTGAATGAATTGGTTCCATGTTTTATTCAACATTGAATTTTATAAAACCGCAGAAAATATTTTTTCCTCTAAAATGTTATTATTTCAATAGTTTCTATTTATTTTAATTATCTCATATATTTAATATATATATATTTTAATATTCTCGTATATTGAAATTGATTCTAAAAGAGTGCTAATGGTATATAGTCAGTATATGGAATAATTTTGATAAATTTAATTATTTCCTAATAAATAAATTACATTTTTTATATTTATGTTTTATTATTTATGGTTTATTTGTAATCTATGATGGCAGGGTGGTGGAGTGGTTCCCTATTTTTTATTACATTAATTATTCCCATTTTTTAGTCCATATAATATCATCTAATTAATGATTATTAATTTAAATTTTTATACTAGGTATTTATAGATTGAATAATACTGAAAAATGGCTATATTAGATAGAGTGTACATTTGGTGTCCCCTTTTATGATTCATACCTTGAGAGTTGATATCATTAAGATAGATCTAGACTAAGAGTGTAGACCTTATGAGTGAAAACTAGTCTACACATGGAGAAATGGATTAGATTACTTGTTAGAGAAATCAACCTACCCCTATAAATGAAAAATTAAAATGGATTATATTAAAAGGATTCCATTAAAGTTAAATAAAATTAAAATAAACAATTTAGAATAAAGATAGTATAAAACTGGAAAATCTTATAAATACGAAATCGTAGCTTATACTAAAAATAAAATAAAATTTCATTAAAATGGTGTTATTTTTTATAAACTCAAAATCATACTCCAATCTTTCTGTGATTATAATATAGAAAAAATTTAAAAATATTATATTCTGACACAGAGAATAGTTATGTGGTTTGTACTTGCTTGTGTGAAAACCATATGTCCATCTATTATGTTTCATTAATTATTATTTATAAATTTCATGTAAAGAGGTATTCAATTGAAAAGGTCAGCCAATAATCAAATTTCAACACTCCATAGGCACATAAGGCCACACAAAAAAGAAATATGAATAATTATTTAATTTTTGTAAAAATGTTTTTAAAAATTTAACAGAGTTTATATGAAATATTTTACTGTAGTTTTAAGTGAATATTTATTATTCTCGTAAAGGATGAAAATAAAATATAGTGTTTGGATATTTGGTCAATGCAAATTTTAAAATATTCATTTTAAATCTATCTATTTTAAATATATGTCATTATTATTACTAAGTGCATCTCCCCTCACTCTTCTCTTGGAAATCCACCTTAACGATATATATTGAATCGATAAAAGTAAAATACTATAATGAATTTTCATAATGTTGACCACCATTTGGGATGAATAGAACATATATATTAGTGGGTTATATATTAATTCAGATATATTGTGACATTTTATCAGGTTTAATATATAATGAAAAGAGTAAATTTTATAACCCTTTATAATTGGTTTCTCCTAAATATCATTTTAGGTTAAAAAATACATTCAATAATAATATTGGAATTTAAATAAAGGTATAATAAAAATTAAGCCCATGCAATACATATATAATAATATCCATTCACTAATTATTTTGTTAGTGAAGATAAATATTTTTAATCATTTCTTTATGGTTAAATTTATGAGCTCTTTAAATTGGACAAAAAATAAAAGTGATTTAGATAGAATGCCAATACTCGAATTATTATCATAGAATGTTCATTATATTATACTCAATTTAATTTTGATTTTTTGATAATATTAAAATCATATCTTACTCATTAAACTTGTATCAATTCTTCCAATTCCATTATCAATATTATCTAGTGATTCTTTAATGTATTAAACTTATAATAAAGGCTATATTCATTAAAGGATTTTGAAATCTATGAGATATAGATGGATGAATATCTTCTATGACTAAAAAGACACATAAATATTTAATATTTGTTAATAGATATTCAATACTGAAACAAACTCATTCTCTATTAGTATACCAAAATATTTTTCGTCATCCCTTGTGTATTATTTTTTTCATTCCAAACATTTCAAGCCATTCAAACCAAAAAATACGGAGAAGGATAAATCAAGAGACACCTATAATGTACATTGAATAAAATATAAATTGATATCCAATTTCCATGGACCATTTATGGATCCTACCATTTTTTAATTATTTTTTTGGAAATAAGATAAAAATGAAATATATTTTTGATACCCTTGAACCTGTCTAACTCAAGTATTAACTAAAATAACCACTCCTTCATAAAATATTTTATGATTGGTATATTTTTTAGGGTTATAAAATGGATACTACCATGTAAATACTCTCAAATTTTTTTACCATTAATAGATATAATAAATATATATTTATATATAATCCATAACACTGGTAATGACCTTGAATTATTTTAAAAACCAAATGCAAATCTTAAAATAAAAAACACTACAATATCATCCTTAAAATGTAAAAAAAAATTAATGATATCTGATTGAGCTAGATAATATTTAATTCGAATATAATTTGAATACCAATATTTATTATTATATAATGAAATATATGAATCCTCTATGATACTTTAAAATAACAATCTATACCTTGGAAAATCAATATTTCAATCTAAAACATATGTCTTATTGAAACTTAATTCATCATGTGAGATATTTTCATATTCAATTGATTTCCATGGATAATAATAGTTATCTATAATCCATTTAATATGATATATTAATACTAAACATAATTTTTTATCCCCATGTTTATGATTATGTCCTTGTTATATAGAAAACACTTATTTGGTTCTTTTCATAAAATAAAAATATTTAATATCCTCCAACAATCATCATTTTAATATAAATATCATAAACCATGTACAATACTTATTATATTTAATAAAAACTTGGTTACATTAATTATTTATCATGATCTTTAATGAATAAATACTTTATCACCTCACAAATAGTTTATCTTCAAAATATTCTTGAAATGATATTCTTATTTCCTTATTAAGTGATAGTGTCTCTCATTTTAACTTTTTATTTCATGTTTTCCATCCTATCTCAGTGTTATATAAGCATCTATTTCAAATAAAATATTGATTATATTTATTTTAAATGTGTAATAATGTTTTCTAAATGTTCACTAATAGTTTTTAGGATTATAATAAACATCATCTTCAAAATCCATGATATACATTTAATTTATTTAACCAAATGAATTTTGATCTCATATAGGTATCCATTATAATTTTAACCATGAATCTCAAAGACACCATAAAGGTGAATTAGGGTGTGAATTATTTTACATATCAATAGATCTTTTTCCCATGTTAGTAAAAACTAATTATAACTATAAAAAACAAGTGAACATCCACTATAATAAAAAGCGATGAAAATAAAATAGGGCACATCAATTTTACATTATGATCTGCTACTGATAATGTATAAAGAGATCAAATTGAAAATATGTTAATGTAAAAAAATCCACTAATACAAAAAATTTTGTGTGTATAATTTTTCAATCATGTAAACTCTATTCTAGGCTCACTACTTTTACAAATGTGTTTAGATATTAACATATTTCCTCTATCTAGGAACTTCTACTAACTCCATCAACTACCCATCTAGATGGATTCCATCTAAATTTATTGACTTGAATGTTGCATCATTATCATTAGAAACGTGTACAATTATTTGAATCATGGAATCTAGAATATTATTATCTAATTTAATCAATGTCCTTGCTGAACAATATAAAAATGTATTTTGTAACTCCAGATACAACTGGGTATTACTCTAGGTGAAATTATGTTTATATTTTCATATAGATCCTTATTTACAAATTACTTTTATATTGTTGATTATTCAGCACTAAAGTTGAATGTAGTATATTATTCACCACATTTGTTATTCATGGTAGCATACCTTCCTCAAAATTTATTCACCCTAATATTATTTCCACATAAGTTTATCTCAACAATATAACCTTTACAAAAGTTCTTTGTCCCAATCCACCTTCTATATATGTTCCATTAAATTATTACATTTACAAACATATAGTGATTAACAGAGTCTAATCCTTATTTAATGAATTATTTTCTACCATATGAGTTGTGTAGGGGTTATTAATTGGAAAAGGAACCTAAAACCTTGATTCATATAAAATATTTTACCAATACATTAAAATGATACATTCAGTCCAAAAACAACAACCTCTACACAAAAAGTATCTTATATGTTCCAAGTTTAGAGGTGAATTTAAAAGATTCACCTTTCATACCATATTTATAACTATCTCTCATAACTAGACATGCCTTTATATAAATCTTTCAAAGGATACATTCTCTAGATAGTCATTTGATGGTTTTCTTCCTTTAAAAAATTAAATCACAAAATTATTTCCTTAGATATAAATTTTACTCCTTAAGTAATTCATAGATCATTATGATTATGAAATATTATCTTAATTTTTTATATATTTTTTTGTATTTAATTTTAGTATGGTATCATGTGTAAAATTAGAGCATGATCCCAAAAAGTGTGAAGAAAAATCTAACAGAGATAAAAACATAGATTAACATACTTCATTAATCCATATTTTCATGTTATAAAAAATATTGAATACTTAATTTTTTATTTAATTCACACTACATCGATGTGTAACATTTAAACGCTATTTTGATTAAATGTTACTTATTAGCATCGATGAGAATCAAAATATTAACAAAAATTACCTCTTTGACTTCATACAAATTTTTCAATTAGGAAGTTTAACCAAAATATGGATTGATAGTAAACCCACTATACCTAACAGTTGTATTATCCATGTACTTTCTATCTCTTAATTACAACATTCTACTGAGCATGTTTTTGATTCTGTCAAACGTTATCATTTATCTTCACGATTCAAATATTTTCCCCCTCTGGGTTTGGTGGTAATCAACTATGAAATACAATCATTCAATCCAATTTCCAAAATACTTGATGAAAATAAAATAATTCATCCATTATTCTATTTGTACAAAATAAATACTCATTGTCGATAATGATAATTCAAGTGAGAATTTTATACGTTATGATATACCACATTCAGTCAAATTCCCGTACTAAATTTCTTAAATATCCCCTATCTACAGGATTTTAAAAACATTATTTCTTATGTATTTTATCTTCAATAAACATTCATAACATGCACTCCAATATAATGATATATTTCTAGACTTAGTGCACTTGTAAGGGAAACAATAATTTTCTCTATCTTTTTCATTGAATTCCACCGCCTTTATTCTTCTCATTGAATTTCTCTACCATCGAATTTCTCCCAACTTGAAAATATAAAAATTGAAAAAATCCCAAATAATAATGAAAAATCATGTAAATAAATCTGTTTATATAGAGAGATTAGAATTTACAAACCAATATAAGTAGAAGATGGTGACTGAACATTTATGATCAACTAGTTCTTCACAAATATAAAAGCGATCAGGGAATTAGTTATGATGGCTGGAACTTTTTTATTTCATCCAACATAATTTATTTTTATCCCTCTATACTCTAACGTCATTTTTATGAAGTGATATTTGATCTCAATATTTTTGGTATAATTGTTTTATATAATATTTTTCAACATTTCAACCAGACTCTTCTTTTGAAAAATGATTAACAAAGGTTATTTCACTTCATCACTCATATTATATAATCATTGATTCATGAATTTATGATTTGTAAATTGGTTTTTACTGATATATATTGTACTTTTTCCACACCTATGGTAATTATTTTATTTTTTTACTCATCCACGTTATGAATATTTTCTAATAATGAATACACCTTCCCACTTTTGGATAATCAATCCACCACATCACAAATCCAATTAATATTAAAAAGTTATCACAATTATTGATATTTTGCTATATCAAATACTAAGAAAAACATGAGGGTACTTTTAGTGTACCGCAAGATCTATTTGACTATTGTGAGATACTCCTACTTTTTATTTTTGTGGAAACATTATAACATTAATGTTACATAAAACACTAGAATATGTTTTTATTAAATATTACTAGGTCATTATTGTTCTATTATATTTGGTAGGATCAATATATTTCACTTTACCAAGATTATTAAGATTAATTATATTCATAATAAACGTTTTTATTGGATTATATTCATAAATATAAATTGTATTAATAAAATATCATGTCTATTAATCTTTAAGGATAAAGGTTTATTAATCTTTTTGAACAACTAATTTCCTCAGAATGTATATGAGATCTCATATCATGGAAATTGAAATTTGTACCTCATGATACTAGAAAAATATTCCTTAGATCTCCACTTTATTCCAAAAAATATTAATTCATCCACCTAAAAAACACCATAAATTACTCTTCGTGGGATGTCTTTACATAAATGTGTTGATCAACACTACCTATTTAGAATTCCATCTTCTTTAATTATGAGTACAATACTTTATAATAGGCATGTGATACCGTTTTCGGGAAGTATAAGTAATTATTAATGTTATTCTCCTTAGATTCACCATTGATAATAAATAATCCCAGTCCCTATTCAATGTGTACCTCCACTTTGAGTGCACTATTAATGAATACACTCTTTAAAATCATGTGATAATTCTCAAATACACTTTCAATTTTCACCACCAAGTGGATTTTGATCAACTCACATAAAGCTTGGGGTTTGAATGTCTCATAAATATCATCACATTAAAATTGTGAAAAATCATTAAACAAATAAATATTATTTATTATTTATTAAATTTCCAAGATCATTGAATTTATTCATAAATATCTACAATTTTATTCTCATTACAATGTCTTGGTCTCTCCAAAATCTATAAAGTAATATTCTTATCAATTGTATTCAAATAATTATTTATGTATCCATATTATAACTCATATTTTGTTCTATCTTCAAATGATTTTCCCCAACACTGAAAATAGAGTTATATTATCTACATTACTCATCCTCCGTATTTGTTTTATAGAATATGAAGGATTATTTATATTGAATAGATTAACTTCCATTTTTATAGTTATCTTTAAATATGTAAATTGTATCTCATTAGCAATTGTTTCTACATCCGATACATCTTCAAAATCATCATCATTTATGTAACATCGTACAACCACAAAATTCTTAACAATTGAAACCTATTTTGTATATAATTTATCAAATCTTGAAATTATTGAATTATTATTATCAATTTTATGCATGAATTTCACGTCATTATTCTCCAAAATATTATTTATTCATTTATGAAAAAACATGATGGCTCTACTCTTTTTTGAGTATCATAAAAAAATCATTTATTTGTTGAATTTATATACATTACGTAATTGATATCTTTAATCCAATGTAGTAATTAATTATGTAGACTATAAATTGTTAAATTGGATCCTTCCTTCAATGATATATTTTATTTCATGTCATATCCTCCTAGTTTCTTAATAATGCTCAGTTTTGAAGGTACCCAAAGACATATACTTCCTCATAGTAATAGTGGTGAGATACACGATAATCGATGAGAATGGTCTAGTTTATGTTATTCCCCATTTTATTTCATATTTCCACAAGTATATTCTATTGAAGAGTTTTCAATGAATATAAATAATGTTTAAACCATGTTTCTCAAAAAATCTTGACACCCTATGGCTTGTATACTCTATTCCATTATCATATCATAATAATATGGTTTCATTTTTGCCTCTACATAATAACTATTAATGAAATAAATAAATTAAATCTTAGTCTACATGAACATAATACATTCCATTCTAAAAAAATTATAAATAAACATGATGAAATTCCGTTATACATGTATTTAATTTCAATTTGTTTGACTATATAAATTAGTGTGGACATCACCAAGTAGATTATGGGTCTTCTTATTCATTTAATAATAGGTATTTTGGATCGTTTTCCCCATATAAACACATAACATGTATATATATGGTCTCACTTCCAGTTTGAATTTTGTATCGAAGAATATAATTTTTATATATTCTCAATTTTTTATCGATGAATGTGACCAAGACACCTATGTCAAATGTCATTCTACTATAATACCATAAGGAGAAAATTATTCTACTTATTTTTAAAAAATAATTATGTTTACATTTTATATATAAATATTTGTGAGATATTTTTCATCCTTTTATGTGATCAATAACTCCTTTTACCAAATATTCATTAATAACCCCATTTAGTTAACCGTTATATTAATTACAATGTTATTTAGTTGACTCTCAATTGAGAGGTGTTTATATAATTCACCCACATATAGTGTTTGTTCATTATTTTGCTCATGAATTAACATATATTTTTTAAACTTCTATTTTTAATCCTCTATAATTAAAAATTAAAGTATTCAATAATCATTTCCCATCAAATGATTTCAGTGGTTTATGTTCCAGGTCATGTGTAATGAATACCCACTATCATGAAAAAAAATTATTATTCTTTTTTCCAATTAAAATAATTTCATCAAGATTTTCCTCTTATTTATTCTTATTTTTCATCCATGATATTATTAAACTAGTTAATACAAAATATAAGATCTATTATTTCTCATTAGTAAAATTAGTATAATCATGCACTTATTTTTCTTCCAATTGTTAGTATATAATTCCAAATATAATCATGTTTTATTTAGTTTTAGTCGTCTATATTTGACTTACATTTTATAATTATCTAAAATTTCAATATCTATAATCAAAACCATTATGCTTAAAATTAGAATAATGATAGAAAAATCTGTAGTAAAAATTTATTCTAAGAAGGGTGGATTGGTCTCATTATTCTTCTCGAACATCCATGTGTTTGTCCCTTCAAATTACATTAGTATTCATAAAATTATGTTATCATAGTTTCATGATAACTACAGAACCAATACATCATTAAATAAAACATAATATCACTATCATCTCTCAACATGCCTTTCATTATTGAATATTTCTTTGGTATTTCATGAACCATTGATGATTAAATACTATATCTAAACTTATAATTCTATTAATTTTGAACATTCACAGTCTATAACATTGATATCAAAACATAAGGAATAAAATGTTTAATAATTTCAAACAGAAAAACATTGATATCTAAAGATAATTTAATTTCTAATTTCTCTAAATAATCCTCATCTATATTTTGTTGTATTTTATTAAGCATAATTTCCACTGAAACATCATTCCATAATTTTTTTTAATGTTTCATTAATAAAATAACTTATTCAAATTCATCAATTTATCTTCTCCTTTACCACTAAAATCATTGAATATCCCTGGAATTCTCCATACAATGTTACCAGATTTAACAGATAGAAAACTTGCTAGTGCTTTCATTCCTTCATACCCACCTTTTTCACTTTTGAATTTCCATTTCACAAGTGATTGAAATTTGTTACATCTACCTTCATTATTATATTCAACTTAAAAATTTCATATATTTAATATAGATTTAAATTAAGTGTATTAATTTGAGTGAATAGATGTTTATTTCTGATTTATTCACATTTCATATGAAACCAAAATAATTAAAAAATCATCCAATGAGAGTTTTTTAAAATTAATCTCTAAAATAGATAAAAATTTTGATTATAAAGTGGTACCAAACTCTATAAGATATTATTTTAAATCTTAATATCTTTTATTTATTTATAAAGTCCCTTAATAGATCTAATAACATTGATGATTTAATTGAATAATGCATCAATATTTTCATCTAGTATTAATTTAATGTCACCAAAATTTTTATATAAAACATGAATCATCAACCGTCAATTTATTCTCTCAATCATACATGTTAGAACATTTATCCCACATGGAATTGTTGATAGTGAAACTCAACGCCTTTATATAAATTTAATTTAAAAAATCATCAAATATTTTATTTTGTAATTTAGAATAGGCATCACATATTTTATTTCTTATGTAGTCCAAAAACATTCTTTAACATTACTTATATGAATTCCAGGCAAGGAAATAGAAAAAACATTAATCCCAATGGAATATAAATAAAATATCATTATATTTTTTCATATCTAGTAATTAAATTCTCTGAATAAGTGGTATCCCTTAGTTTTCAATAAATTCTTCTAAATGAAAAAATTATTTAGATAAATTTAATGATTCAAACATGGGTCTATGATACTACATTTTGTAATAAATAAATCCAAACACACCTTATGATAATGTGTGAATTAGAGTGTGAACTTTTACTTATTTCCTGAAATATATCTTTCCATCATTTTCTATAAATTTTTTAAATCTTATTAAATTAAATCCACATCCAACAAAATAAAATATGATGAAAAATATAATAAGGAACATCAATTTTACATGGTTAACCACTAAGGTCTATGTCCATGGGGAACACACTTCCAATGCGTTGATGTGAAAAAAATACGATAATATACACTAGTTTAATAGATATAATGATATGGTCATAATCAATCCATTTGAATATAATGAAATTTAAAAATGTTTCTAGGGATTTTCATAAGACCAACCTATAGACACTACCATTAACACCTATTTCAGTCACTAATTTGGATATATGAATTATTAGTTTTTTAACATGAAATTACCTTCCACATTAGTAAGAATGTGTAATTATATTTTCATTATGAAATCATGATTATGATGCTCCATTATAATCCATGATAATTTGGAATAGTCTTTAGAAACAATCATTACTCCTTATATAAGTGCATGTAACTCTATGTACACTTATTATCAGGTTTTTGAAGAAATCCTAAATTTCCATATAATTTTTATATTACAGAATATTCACTGTGTGAGTTCTATATAGTGTATTATTCATTGTGTAAAATCATCACAGTAAAATTAGATCCATTTATATTTCTTTCCCTAACCTACCTTCCACGTATATTCCTTACCTTGATAATCATTTGTTATATGTTCTTTTCCCTAATATTCCTTACACATAAGTTCTTAATAATAATATTCTTTCAAAAAAATATTACTAAACTCACTTGAATATTTCTCTAATGCATTTTTTCTAATAAATAAGGTTTTTGTGGATATTTTTATATTTAAAGATCCTTGTAAAACATAATTCACAGAAAATATCAATACATTGTATTAAAATGATTCATTCCATCCAAAAAAAGATCCTTTCATTAAATTGATTCTTTCTGTTCTGAGTTTCATAGTGATAAAATAGGATTATGCTTTAATAGTTTTTACAATACTATCACCTCTGTTATAAAAATAAATCAACATTTATATAAATTAGTAATTATATTCTTCCTATATGTAATTATTTAAGGGAATTATTCCTCATTATAATTGTTTCATAGTTAAATGTAATTAATTTATAGAATTCCTTCCCTTTCACTATATTATCACTATGTAAGTATTTCTCTCTTCCTATAAATCTTTCATGGAAATCCTTCATTATAACTAGATTTTTTATTGTTATATTATTTCATGTGATTAAGTTAAAATTTATAAAATGATATAAAAATTATAATTCTAAATCATACGGATATAAAAACATTGACTAAAATTACCCCATTTCTCAATGTTTTTTAGAAGATAAAAAATATTGCCTTATATAAATTTTTTCCATTCTCACCAAATCCATGAATAAGATTTAAACTCCATATAGGATTAAAAATTACATATTAACTTTTTTATCAAGTTAAACATTCATAAACAACTCCTTTTTAATTTAAACACCTTTTACACTTTGAAATTTGATAAAAAAGTGGGTTGATAAAAAAACCTAACATCGTTAGAAACCAAGAAATTTATAACACATATTTACATCATTCTATATAGAATTACCTTAAAAATATAAAATTATATTATCACTAATCTTGGTTCCAACATTAAGCATTTAGAATAGTTCAATCAATGAATTGAGAAAAATTATTTAGTTATATAAAATCTAGTTGACCATCACCATCAAGTATATATTTCTTTCACATGTATATCATCTATAAGGTTCATCATGAAGTGATTTCATGAAATGTTTACAACACCCCTTTTGTAGGATATATAATGTTTATATTAAACTATAATCTTCATCAACATTCAAAATAGACTCATAAACCCATGTATCATAGATAATATAAATATTATCCTTTTGAAAAGTAGTTGTATTTTTTAGAAACAATATAAACACACTTCAAATGAAATATATATATATAACATACATATATTTTTAAATTTATTTTATTTAAATAATATTTCAAATGTAATGTGATATATAAATTATAAATCTTAAACAAACCATGATATTCTATTATTTTATGACCTAGATGTCAGTATGGTTTTTTTAATAGGAATTAACATATTATAAAATATAATTATAATGTTTTTGATTAATAAAACAAATAATAAATCATAATTTGTTTATCAATGGTTTGTAGATGATGTTGACATATTTTTAAAGTAAAACAGATATTTTTTATTTAAGTATTTTTTATATGAAATGAATGAGAACAATGTAATTTTATGCTTTAAAAGGTGTTTTCTTCAAAAATGGTTTATATTGGATTTTTTTGCATGGATATTATAATTAATTTTGGAGACTTTTATAAATTGTATTTTAAAAAATTGAAATAGTTTTTGAAATCATATTTTTATATTATTATTATGATTATGTTTTGTAATTTTTTTGAGACGATTTATTTTTGAGGGAAAAGTGAAAAAATGGAGATTTATACCGAACTTTCATTTTTTTCTTTAAATTATTTAATTTAAAAGTCACATTAAAGTATTAATTTTTTTTAAAGTAATATAATTGATATATTATTAAGAAAATTCTAAATGATTCTATATGAATCAATTTTATATTTAATTTCTATATAACTTCATTTTTATGCTTAAGAACTCAATTTTCTAAAAATTGTTTTTCATTGTAATTTTCACACTTATATTAAAATTAATTTATACCAATTTTAAAAATTGAATTCTAATATAGAATCAGTTGGGTCAAATTTAATAATGATTTCAACTTCATTTTTTGTCATCAGGAACAACAACTATTATAAAAATGCATCATTATAGTAAATGGTAAATTAAATTAATTAAAGTAAATTATTTATAATAAAGATTAAAAATTTAAAATAAAATTAAATTTGAAGACGTATTTATAAAATTATCACTTTAGATTTTGAATTTTATAGTTTTTCTTCCAGGTAAATTTGATTATGACCCTTAAATTATTTTTTGTTAAGAAAATCTACAAATTGCCACTCTCACTATTTTAATATATCTAATATGTTTTCATTGAGATAAAAATAATATATGTATTATTATAATATTTTATTATAAATATTAATAAATTATTTTTATTATAATAATTTTTTAGAGACATTTTAATTTCCCTGAAACCATACGTAATATTGATGCAGTTCTTGTTAAAGTAGTACAAAAATCAAATAAATAGTTTAAAAAATATAAAAATTGAAAATATATATATGAGTTATGGTATTAAGAGAATTTTATAATTTCTTATTAAGTATAATTTATTATTTTATTTTTTCAATCCAAATTACATGGTTAACGTAATTCCTTTTAAGTCAAAATATATGAATAGTCATAAAAATGACAATAAGTATTATTAAATTTTTAAAAATCATTTTGAAATAATTAGAAACTCATAAAAAATAATATTATAACTGAATTTTACGGGACTTTTTTGATCTATTCATTATTGTTTCATGTATTTTCCAAATATAATTTTTAATATTACATTTATTTTACTTAAATATTTAAAATTGTGTTGTTATGGTTAAGGAAACACATTCTTAACGAGCGGTTAAACTAAAGAGATAAGGGTTTAAATAACCTAAAAACCTATCAAAATGCTATTGGTTTAATTTTTTTTGAGCATATATCATCCCAAATTTTAAATATTTTCAATTTTTTTCTACTTTTCCATGAAGGTATCCATATATTATTTTAAGGTTTATAATGATTACAAATGTGCCACCAACCCCACTTATAACAGGGGACCACATTATCTCACTTTTTCACACCTCATTAGAAATCTCTTTTAAGAAATATCTACCAAAATAACATAATATATTTTGAACCAATTATTAGATAATAAATTCATCCCATAATACCATCCTAATATAGACTAAGATATAATCCGAAGGAGGCTTTCCAAAGAAGCGGTATAACTCTTAATGAGTATTTTCATTTTATTTATTCGTCTAAATCCCTAATTTATTTCATAAAAATGATGATATTATAAAATAATTATATTTAATATAGTAAATTTATATTATTATGATATAACAACCATATTCCATCTCTTTTTCCATCGTATAAAAAAGGAAAACATCGCTCATGCGTACGTGTGGACCACCACCTCTAAAAAGCGATGAATTTCATTTTTTATCACCACTTCACAAAGATGGTCATTATAATCGATTTAAGGAGTATCTATGATATTAATGAAATTAATATTATTATTTACACCACCATCTGTTATAAAATTGTAACATCATTCGTGTTTAAGTTTAGACTACAACCCCTATAAAGAGAGATGACTTATTTTTTATCTCCACCTTCCATGGATGGTTATAATGATAGAACTAGTGAATAAACATGAAATTTATATATTATTTATGATTAAATAATTTAAAATATTATGTACACTACTCCTTTTCATCCCATCAGAACAATGATAATAATATTCACAAATATGTACATACTACCATCTCAATGAAATGATGTGGCTCGTTTTTCGCAAGCACCTTACATGGTTTATTTAAATATTGTATATAATGTAAAATTATTATAAATATAAATTTTTTATGATTATAGACCTAATGTAACCTTATAATATTTTACCATGGTGAATTTTCTAATGTTGTTCTATGGTTTTAAACTGAACGACACCAAAACAACCCACATAAACATAACCATATCTATATCAAAATAAATAAGGTTAATAATTTAATTAAAAATAATAATATTAATGTTATTAACATAAAAATTCTTTTTAATTATTTATAAATATAATATAATATTATTATTTTGTATTTACAGAGTATATATATCTTGAAAAGACTTAGGGAATGATATTGTTATTTAAAATGTTTTTTTAAGGTATTCCTTTCAAACCATTTTTTTGAATATCCGTTTTCTTTAAAATGTTCCAAGAATGACATCATTTATACACCAAATATTGTTAAATTTAATTTTAAATTAATTTTCAAATTCTTCTTGAATGTTTAAAATCGTATATTTTAAAATTTTATTATACGGGTCATTTAAATATTTTTGACCATAGTTAAAAAATGTTTTTTAATGTATATGACATGACTCTCCTTCACCACTTTCATAAAAACTATTCCTTAAAAAGATTATTTTAAAATATTAGAATAGTTTTTAAAATAATATATTTCTCTCAACATTCTATAATTTTATGGATATAATATTTTAATAAGGAAATATAAATTTCTTTAAATTTTTTTATGATAACTAACAGTTTTTTTATTTGCGGGTTTGAATTACGATTCAAATGGGTTTTATGATTAACTTAAATGATATAATTTTTTTATTCATTCTAGTTTTCAGGTAAATTTTATATGTGTAATATGTGATACAGATATATCTCTTATTAAATGTTATCCAAATATAGTTCTCTAATGCATTTAGTATAGTGTTAGATTTTTCTGGTGATAAGTTACTCCAAAGTGATATGTGAAATATCTAGTTAGATGATTCATTTTAATGTTTATTATAAGGGTTTAGGGAAAGATAATTTCCCAAATTACTTCCATGATATACATTGAATAATTTATAATTGAAATGTTTTGAATTCCTAATGAAACTAAATGAGTTTATGTTTTTATGGAATGTTTTTGAAATTTTTTAATAAAGATGAAATAATTGTTTTTTAAGGAATGGATTTCATGAGTTTTAATGTTTTCTAAGAAGCCCTTATGATTGTAATTTTTAATTTTTTATTGAATATGAAATGTTTCATGAAATATAATAAGAAGTTAATTTATTTTCATGGAATATTAAACAGATATTTGAGTTCAAATTTTTATTGTGAAAAAGGAAAACATTATTATGGATTTTTAGGTTTACAAATAGGTTAATGCATTTATTTTATTTTATTTTCCTTACATAGATTTTTATATCACATACCCTATTTTTAAATTATTTTTCCTAGGGATTAAGGGTGTGTATAAAGTTTTATAAAGTGAGAGTATTAGATATAGGAGTTAGCCCTAACAAAGTATGCGCATCTTTATAATTTACTTTTTTCATGCGGGAAAAATAGATACAATTTAGAAATGAAAACTTTTTAATTTAAGGTTTTACCTAAATATCTAAATATATATACCTAAAATATCCTATAAATCTCTAAAAATTTAAACCTAAAATATCCTATAAATGTAATAAAGTAAAACAATTTTTGTAAATAATATATTTTTTTAGATGAATTAGGCATGGTTAATTATACAATATATACACCCGAAACATTTTTATATCTTATATTCATCTCATCCTTCATTTAAGAACATGATAAATTGTCATAATATAAACAATTGAATTATAATACTCAATTGAATTCAGTGATACTTACATTAAAACATTATAAAAATCATCCAACATCTAACTGATAATCATCTACATGATTCCATGGTTTATTTCATAAGAAGGTTTGTTCCACCACAACCCCATATATAGATATATTTTAAGGGATATTTATTTTTAGATGCGAACAAAATTATAAAACTTATGGAATCTTAAATAATAATTTTCCCAGGGATTTATATACACCTTTATTATTTATCCAACATGCATCTCATGTCATCATCCAACTCATCGTCATCCCCATTGTAAGTCCTCCTCTTATCCTGATAGTAATTCTGATTCCAATGATATTTTTTTTAAGTTTTATCTCCTTGTTTTATGGTGTAATGATTCATGTCATGATGTTCATGAATGAGGAAAAATATATTTTGTTTCTCCTTATTTACATAGATACCATATTCATAAATATTTATTTTAAATCAAACAAAAATGAATTCATATAGTCTTTAATCCCCACTCACTTTATTAGTCCATTTTATAAAGAAATATATTACTCAAAATTTCTTAATGAAATTAAAATTTTTATTTATGTATCCCCATTTCATCCAATTTTATAGTATAATACCCATAAATATAAAGGATTTTGATTAGTTATATACCTCATCATAAAAGATAATTCATTATATAGATATGCAATTCCAATTGAGTTATATTTTGTGGATAATCAATGATTAGATTTAAAATTTATTATTTCAAACTACAAGTTTTATTAATCTTTATACAATTCATATTACATTACACTAATAATAATTTAAAAAAATGAATATGTTCATGAATCAATTGTATCATATTTTCATTGAACTATACTTTTTTATGTTTACTTTGTGTAATTATTAAGATTATAAAATAGACACTCAACAAATTTCATACCTAACGTACACTTCATATGATGTATATCAATTGAGGTTTAGATTCTTATATTCTCATATAATGGGATAAAATTACAAAAAATACCTATATGAATGTCAATAGATACCAAATTTCTATTAAAATATATCAAATATTAGTTTTTTTCAAAAGAAATCTATTTTTAGAATGTATATGTTATTTTGAAGTAATGTTTTGATGAATTTTCTTATATTGATTACAATTGGGATAATTTATTAGAAATATATTACATGCATAATATTAATATTAAAATATTTATGAACATTTATTTACACATTTGGTTATTCAAATTCATTGAGATCATGTAATTTTCATAGAAATAAATTATGTAACTTTGTGCTTCTCATTCAATTTCAACAATGATAGAATTTTTCTATTTTTTTATTTATTATAATAATATTATTTTTATATATTTTTATAGTTACTTATTTTGTCCCATGACTCATTAATATCTATATTTTATGAGATTAAATTAATCTAAAAATTTATCATTTCAATCCACTTGATGTTGGGATTTTTTATACGTTTGTTTTCATATCTCTTTGAGCCATGAAATTTAATACTTGTTAACTCAATTAAGACACATTTTTCATCTTTGGATAATATATAAATTATTTTACTAATTTATTAATTTTGTATTCAATTACTTTTGACTTAGAAGACTCTCTCAAAATGTCATTCTATTTGTACTTAATAGGTTAATGTTAAATATTTTGTATCATATAATATTTTTATAACATTTTGTTCAAGAAAATTTATTATTCCAATATTATTATATACAATTATTCTTCTCCAAGATTTATATTTTTTTAATTCTGCACCAGTTTATTAGAACTCTGATATTATCTTCTTAATGGTTTCTTCTTGAGTTTGTGACCTTATTTTTGGTTATTATTTATCTTAAGTTATGTATCTTTGGTATAAAATATATTTGGTACATAAAACTACGTAATAAAGTTATCTTTGTGAACTTATTGTTTTATCTCATTGATTTTGACCTCTAATGCTACTATATTACCACCATTCCACATTTAAATGTCATATTTATCAACCAAAATGATATTATCTTTATATTTGGTGGAATTTTAGTCATATTAAATATTATTATGTTTATTTTTTAATCCACTTATTATTCTTTATAGTATATCAATATTAATTTTAAGGAGGACAATTATCTAACTAAAATATGATCCACCAGTTTAAAAATATTTACATCTTCACGAGACATGTGTAACTAAAATTTAATATTCAATAGGAAAAAATATATTTCTAATTTAATGCTCATAAACCAATATATTAATTTAATTTTAATAATGTAAACTTATCATGAATTCATTGAGAATTTTCCCTAGAAGAGTTACCTCTTGATTTATAATCTATTTAATATATTGTGACAAACATTCACCTAAATCATTAAAATGTTCCAATGATGAGTAGATTGATGGATTTTTATAGATAAATTAATATTTTTTAGGTACATAATTACAATAATAATATCAACCCAATAAATCCATGATATAATACCAGAACCATGTACTATGCAAAATAAATAACATGTTTAACTTATAACATTGTCAGATGAATATTACATCTTCCAATATGAATTTGATTATATCACTATAAAAACCCAATGAGTATTTTACTCTTAGTTGTATCTATGGACAAACCCAAATCACACAATAAATGGGTGGGTTCTTCCTCAACTCACTTAGTATGCTAGTACCACATGAAGAAAACGAAGAAGGAGAATATAGATTTAAATGTATGAATTATCAAACCGTTTCAACTAGGTCAAAAAAATAATCTCATGTCTAATGATTCAGTAAATAGTCATAAGGGGAAGTCCCAATTAATACATGAATTTAATCATTTATTTATAATATATGATTTATTTAATATCATTATATTTAAAAAAGGGTTGTTATCCCTTATTTAAACAAATATATTTACTAAATAATGTTACACTAGATTCTTAAAAATGTTTCATAACATGAAATTCTAATCAGTAATGATGGAAAAAAAATTTAATATGACTAAATTATAACATTTAGAATTTTATTTTTATATCAACCCTACTATATAATTATCTCACAATGATATGGCTATATCGTAGGAGAATTGTGAGTTGTGTGAAGGGTTGGTTCTCAGGTGAAACCCTCTCGATGCTCTATTTTAGTTGGTGATGACGACGACCATAGCTCATGATCCCCCCCCCTTATTGGGGGAGGGGGAATCGTTGTACCTTGGGAGAGAAGGTTTCTCATTCCATCCCTTCTGCAATCCTGACTATCTTCCCCCATTTTTGAAGCCTCATTAAGACCAAAAATCCTAGAACATCTTGATAGACTCTCAAATATTCAGATCTCAACATCTAAGTTCACAAAAACCATAGTGCTATTTAACCTCACACTTTTTTATCTATTTAATCCTTGTTGACCTTCTGTTGACAAATTTGACATATTTGTCTTTTCCTTATGGGATCTTCAAGAAAGGGAGAAAATTGGCTTACATGACAGCCACCATATCATGATTATCTTGGAATCGAAGGAGGAACTCATTAAAGCCTAGTTGAGGGCCCCACGTAGCTTTAATGAGATTCATGTTTTCCTCATATGTTGTTCCTTCAACTTCCACAAGAAACACTATTCACCCTCTACAGTGTCTTGGGTAACCTCCCCAATCATCCTTTGACTTTTTAAAATTCTAATATTATCAGAATGTTAGGTAACCTCGTCGGTAGGTTTTTATTTTTTGATAGTCTCACTAAGGCAGTGTGTCATCCGGTAAATCCTCATGTTTTTATAGAAGTGAACGCAACTAGATTACCTTTCAAATTTGTGTATATTACTATTGGTGAGGAATACAGGTGTAAGGAATTGGTGATTTATTAAAATTAGAATGAATTTTGATCATCATGCAATCACTTGGGACACTCGTTTTAGTTTTGTCGAAGAGGACCCAAAACCCAGGCATTGGCGACCCATCGTCGAGAATCCCAGGTTATGACAAGGAGGGAAGAAATATAAAACTGTAAAGCATGTGTGGTTTATTGGGGGAAGGACTAGAATAGATGAAACGTGGTTCAGATGGTAGTAGTGATTGATCTCTGTTATCACATCCTATGGAGAAAGAATTCATGGATAGTGTTCTCTAGGTGATAGATGTGAATGTTCAAGGTCCCAATCCGATGGAAGATACAGTGACCCAAGAAAATCCAATGGTGTCTGATGTGTTTAGTAGTCTGAGGCTGGATTTGGTGGTCCCTTCTAGTGTATGTTTATGAAATGATGGTGATTCCATCCTTATTGAGGAATAGGTGAAACAACATAGAAATGATCCAAAATAGGTTAGGGAGAAGCGTGTGGAATGAGAGGGGGTCATCTTTTCTTTGGATGTGGCCATCCCAGACAGAACTAGGGAAGTTGGGGGATCAGTCCACTCAAACATTCCTTTTGTTCTTTTACACAATAGGATTGATGTCCCCACTATAGAATGATTGAATAATGATACTGCATAATCTAATGATTTTGATGGGGACTACAAGGACAATCCCATTGTTGATGGTTTGGGTCTCGAGGATGCCTTTATGGTTGTGGAAGAGCCTCCTAATCTAGATATCAACAATCTGCGGTGAAAATATGATGACCTATGGACAAAGGTTGATGGTGAGGAAAAGGAAACTATTAAAGATAATTGAATTGGGGTTAGGTGTGTTACGATGATTTAATGCAATATTCATGAACAAAGGAAGGGTAATGACAATGGGTGAAAGGAAAATGTTTCAGAGAATCTATTTAGTAAGATGGGAAATATTTTTAGGGGTGATAAAGAAAATATGAGTGGTTTGGCCAACCATTCCTATAGTGATATCGTACAACGTGTGGATAAAATCATGATTATGGATGGAGTAGTATTGTATGCTACTCCAAGAATAATAACAAGGAGGGACTACTCTTATATCCCATGATCAGTGAATTCCAGAGCATCCGCTAAGTGGGATCACGGGGTAATCCTTTCTTTCAAAAAACAGTAATTGTCCTAGAAACCTTGTGTTAGACAGCTCTCACTTGTTCAAATGGGGTGTCGGTAGCAAGGTGATAATCTCTTGAGGCAGAATAATCCGGCCCTTGAATGGGAATCAACCACTGAGGAGGCCGAATCATGTGTTGGGTATGGTGTCAAGTAGGGATATTATGATTTGTAGTGGTTATGCAGGTACGTTCTTGTCGTTTGATTTCATGATCTTGGATTGTGTTTGTTGTCTGTTGTGATCTTTTATGGTTTATCACATTCTCTCGAAGCAATTCTTGGTTTCTCACATATCCTAAAAGTGTTTAGAAATAAAAAATATTATTTCCAGTCCTATGGCCATATCATACACTATAATTTAGAAAATATAGGGGTGTGATATTTATATATTGCACTAAATGATATCCCCTATAAAATAATACGACAATTCTTCATTCAACATATGATATACACTATGACACACAACCTCAAACACAAATATATATATATATATATATACATCATCCTATGCCATATAGAGAAATAATTATATGATTTACATTTTATTTAATGAAATTATTCATCAATCTTCTCATTTTACTAAAACCTAAATATATATATTACCATTATAATTTATATAGTATCAATAAAAAACATGTGAAAACATATTGAAAAATATTTTTTTATATCTCTATAAACAATTTTGGAAATGTAACAACAACTTCACCATGTGTCAGATCATATAAAATAATTTTTAAAAATCCATTAGAAAATATTTTTTGATAAATTAAAAAATATTTTGGTTCAACTCTATTTGTAAGAAAATACATAATACCCATTAAATAAACAATAGAGTGTTACCCCATGGGATTTTATAGTATTGAAATAAAAATGAATTCCTAAAATTATAAATATAATCAAATAGAGGATTATTGAAAATCTCATTTGCTACTAAATTTATAGAGAGAAATGGGACGTTCTCTATTAAACAAATGTATCTCAATACTTTTGTCCTACTAATCTATCACAAAAAAGTTAAAAATAATATAATAATATTTTAGAAGAATTTTAGTATCCATTTGGAACATTTTATATCTATATTGTATAACTATTCTCACATTATTGATTCTCCAATTATAGACTGAATCGATGGATGAACAAACAACATGTCATACAACATGAATGATGAGAACATAAAATAACTCCCAATAAATTGAAAAGAACATAATATATAAATAATCTTAGTATGGTTGTGTAGTCCTTAAATTCATCTAAAATTAAGGCAGTATACCATAAAATTCATATGATATGAAAACTACCATATTGACTAAATTAACCAATGAAATAATTTTCAATATACCCAATCATCACATGATTTTCTCAGTATCAATACTATTGGAAAAAAGATATAAATTCAACAAGGTTCCCATGATAGAAACCTTATCTAACCTCCTGTAAAAATGAAATGAAAATATGAAAATGTACCCATATCATACTATAGAAAATTTTTATGAAACCCCATGTGGTATAATTGACAAGATATCCATCATACACAACCCATTTACTATCTCATGAGTATATTTTGAATACTAATAACAAATACTACTCTTTATAACCTAAACATTTAATTATAACTTAAAATATTCCATGATAATAATGGTTACGTATAATTAAAATTCATACGTTGAAATGACAGTTATAATAATTTTAATGCTTTAGATACAAATACCATGAATATTTATTATAGGGTAGAATACCCTTGAATAACATGACACAATTGATTATATTTATAAACACTCTTCAAAAGATATTGATTAATTTAACCAATTGGCCGATTGAATTCCCCTGAGAAGGGGTTTGAATAAGTTTCACTAAATGATTACAATTCATCGTCAAATTAATCTATTTTACTTGTTATGTTCAGAATCCATTCAATATTAAAAACTAATCCTATCCCACACAAAATTAACATAAATAAAAGTATGGGGGCATGAATGCTTTTTTTATGGTTTGATACCTCTGTTTATGTCTATATACATGATATGTTCAGGTCATATATGAGACATGGATGTATCACTAATATGATAAAGTGATGAAATGTGATGGGAATGTATCCACTGTTACCTATCAAGCTATCTCCTGATAGTATCTATCACATAATAAAAATTTTAAACTAGCATTGGAAAGCTTAGAAATCCTATTATAAAAAAGAACAATATATCCTTGGAACCTTTTGGTCTTTTAGAATTGAATATGAAATATTCATCAATCCCTTAGAATATTTTGAATAAATTCCTTGTCCCTTATTCAATATCATTAATTTAAAAAATATTAATAGTTGTTTCAGATCATTGGTTGTGTAATCACATTATTCTATTATTCTTCTTTATAATATTTTTATTCTTCATAACTAAATCATTATATCTCTATAAAGTTATACTCATTATTCTCTTATGCTTATTCTTATTAAAATCACAATAGTCATGTGAATAATGTTTTTCTAATATTCGAATTGAGAAAATCCTAAAAATTCAGCCATGTTTTATTTATCTTTTAAAATGGTCATAAAAAAC
Source organism: Viscum album (assembly GCA_963277665.1). Lineage (NCBI taxonomy): Eukaryota > Viridiplantae > Streptophyta > Magnoliopsida > Santalales > Viscaceae > Viscum > Viscum album. Next base: position 992,437,742 of record OY728128.1, on the reverse strand, counting down.
CATAAATTATATTTTCATAAGTATTTATTTATTATATTAAAATATTAATACCAAAATTATTGTGTTAATCTTATCTCAATTGATTATATAATAGATATCATACTATTACTATGAAATCTCAGCAAGACACAGTCTCTGACCATTTATTAAATTAAATATCACAGTATTATTTATTATTCATTCATCTTTCAAAAAATCTAGGGTCTTTATTTTTGTGTGTACATGATCACATATAATAATACTTTGATGGGAATGCTTTCTTCTCATTAAATGAGATAATTATCACTCTTCTCATGGGTTTTGAATGGTAAAACACAAAACTCATACATTAACATGATTTATTGTGCATCTTAAACTAGAGTTACAGTATTTTCTCATGTATGAAAACTATAGTGTGACCTTATTAGGTAGTTATATATACATAAATAATCATAGTGTGAAACATTTAATTATAGAAGGACTAATGCCTAAAGATCAGACTTAATCCCATCCTCATATTCTTCCATAATGGATTAATAAATTATGCCCCAATAATAATCTTCATAGTTCATCATGAATAATGATTTAGTCACAGTAAACACCATGATATTTAAATGACTGAATAATATCTTTAACATCGTTATATATAAGGCTTATGGATCAATTTGGAAGACATTTTCAACATATATAACACCCTAGGATAACTTTTGTTGGATTTGAAATGGTCAAGACAAAAATAAGTATCGTTGAGTAAAGTCAAAAAAGATCTAGTTTTATTCTAATAAAAAATACAGAAACATTTGATTATTTAGATATAACACCCATTTATTTATCTACAAATTTAGATTTCTCTAACATATCCCATGTTTAATACTATGTAGCATAGGATAACTCAGGATTAATCTTATGAATATTTAATTTAATACTATATATCCGTGAACTTATTATTTTTTATAGAAATATAGTTGAAAACACAATATTAACATTTTTAACTCATTTGGAAAAAAAATTATCCACATTAGTTATTATAAAAATAATAATTAACACAATAAGAAAATTTTCATAAAACATAAAATTATAATCATAAAATAGTGTATATAAAGTTAAAAAACATAAAAATATTCCATGTAATCTTTAAAAAACCCCTTTGGATTTGTTGTAATCACCAAAAAAATATCCAGATTTCATTAAATCATAGCCCTTATAAAATAATGTTTATCACCCAAACATGAATCACACAGTCCATGCCAGAGTGTCTCATGTTCTCATGGGTGCCTCTCTATGTTATAGAGGCTTCAAACATTCAATGGGGGTTTAAAGTGAAGTAACGGGTATACTATACCTTCAATAAGAGCAGAAACTAATAGATAAATAACCAAACATGAAACAATATTAAACTAGATTATATAAAACCAATAATAATACCATTTATAATGTCTGTATATGGAAATAATAAGCATGTATAATCATAATCGAATACATGTAAGCAAAAAACCAATTGGGTGAGTCACAAATGAAAATAATGTAATAAAAAATTACAAAGTGGCTCTACAACCAACTCCAAGACTTACATCCTCCCGGTATCCAGTCTCATAGTGAGCTATCCCACAAGATTACTAAAATGATGCCTTATCCCAAAAGACACCTACAATAAGTGTGGGATGCATAGGTACTGAAGTGAAATGGACGCCCAAGTAGTGTGTGAGTAAATCATTGTTGGGTATCACCAATGCAGTATGGTGTCTAAATTGCAAATTCAGTGTATTTTCAGGTGATTGTCTCTAAATAAAGTAAATATGAAATACATAAAACTCACAAGAATAATATATAATGAAAATTTTATACCAAATAAATAAACACATATATGAATATTGGTCATGTAGCTTCCAAGATAATAGACACCCCATACCATCTTTGACTCTTTGAAGGAAAAAAATAAAAAAGTCATATCTGACACAACCCCCTCAATGGGATAGTCTAAAAACATGTTTCACACACCCCCTTGAAGGGATAGTGCAGGACCCTACCAGTGCAATGTCTAACACATTCCATTCATAGTATATTCTATATGGGTAAACCTACACACTCAAATATAAAATAAAAATACAAAACACATTATGTACATAGATACGAGTCGATAGATCAATATCACATCATTTGTAGAACGAGTTACAACCATAATCAAATAAACTTGTGGGAAAACATCAACCATATGTTTAATAGGGATATACACACAAACCTCACATGATCCAAATCAAATGATGGTATTAAGGGTTACACACATGCTTATGTGATCAAACATCAAATATAGTTTCATAGTACATACATACGCACATGAACAAATGTTAAAAACGGTCTTATGAGACACAAACACACACATATGTAATCAGACATCAAACATGGTCTCAGGAGAATTAGGTCTAATGTAGCTCAAATGAACACCAAAGGGGTCTATTTAAACTAATAATTGATCACTAAGAAAACATCATCAATCAACGAACAACATCAACATAGTGTATAGGGGTCTGTTGTGGCCCCTCTCACCTTATCCAGTTACATTTTTCAAGGTTCATTTACATAATTAAGACTATTGGTTCATTAAATAATTAATCATTACTTAATATAAATAAATAGTTTATGAATTAATATATATTCAACCAATATGGGGAAACCTATATCACAATCCAATAAACCATGCATAATACCATAGAGTAGAGTACACCGAACTACCTACCATAAATAGACCCAACACCCATCCATGAAAAATATTATCCCCATTTTCCAAGTATTCCAATTCCATTAATATCCATTGATACCCATTTGGTTCTAATTCATTCTTAATAATCGATACTTAATTATTTATAACTAAATTATTATTAATTAAAATAATAAATCGAAACATATTAAACTCACATATAAGTGGAATTACATTTATTTTTAATAATTATTATTTATTTTGTGTGAATACATATCAATATAGGAGTGATAATGTGATAAGGAGGGTTTTTAAGGAAAATCAGAATATCAAATGTGATTTTTGATGTACTACACTTAATTACAAATAAATGTTTAAGATATTTTTTGGATAATGAACATTTTTTTCATCTTTAAAATAACTGATAATTAATTTATGCTGAGTAGTTTTGGATGGTGAAAGGGAATTCCAAAATAAAAAAATATTAGATTTAATTTTTAGTATATTTCCATGGTATATAGTGGATAAAACATTTTATGAACTTTATTCAAAATTTGACAATGGTTCCTTCCATCCATAGGGTCCTTCAGCCATTTATTTGGTGGTCAGGTTAACCTCTAGCTATCATGTATGATGATAGTGGAGTTGAAGTGGAATCATAGTTCCTACTGCCTTTTCAAGTGAGCACAAACAAGAGGATGGGGTTGGGAAGGTGAGTTACTGCATGAAAGGGACACCCATGAGAAGACCACGTGTGTATGTGTGGGCATGGGATAGAACCCCATGCTAATTTTTTAGTAGTCATCAGAAGCACTAGTATTATTTAATGGAGGCATTATAAATTGGCAACCGATGTAAGATTCATTAGGGATAGATACTATAGATCTATCATTTAAAATATGTGAAAATAATTTTTGAAAAATGATCTTAGTGATATAATCTATTCAAACAATCTAGTGGGTTATATTATACCATAAGATCATAGGATAATCTCATGTTCACCGAGATGTTAATTCCATGACATCTATATAACCCGATAATGAATTTGAGAAGCGTTTGATCAACCTAAAAATTTGAATATGATCGAACTTTCGCAAAACATCATTTTAATGAGTTAAAAAACTCCAAAGTATGGATAAACCATGCATAGTAAATATTATATTATAAAGATAGTGTTTCTCAATGTAACAAATTGTGATCTAATTTAGTGAGAGTTATAGTGGTGAACATACTGGGTTGAGGTTTTGGAGTTATGTTAGTGGAGTATTGTATATAAATACTCAAAAATCTAGTCATTTTAAATGTGTTCTTAATGGTAATACTATATAGGGTTTTTAGAGAAAAACTATGAGGAGGGAGCCCTCTATTTTCATAAAGAGATTCCATATTGTCATGTTGTTCATTATCCTTATCTATTTTATGAATTAGAATCTTGTTATATGAATCTTTTACTATGGTATCCACACTAGAAGTTGTTACATGGAGAAACTATGAAATATTTCCATGATATTTGAAGCATCTAGAAGTAGAGAACCATCATATATAGTTACATAAAGGTATTAAAATTGCATTCATGAGATGTAATACATGCTTGACATACACTGAATGTGTTATACCAAGGTGTAGTGGAATAAACCTTTTTTATTCTCAAAAGAAGATGTATAATTTCATTGATAGGTTTATGTTTTCAGTTCATACATAAAATATATACTGTGAGTGTCTTTCATGAAGAATATTAGTGATGTAGCATAGTGTACATGTTCTTAAAAGTGAGTGTGCCTATTATATGGAATTAAGGAGCTTAATTAGGCATATTAAATGTCTATAAAATAATGAGATAATAAAATAAGATAATCATGTGTACATGTTTTTGCTTCAAAATGAGAAGTGAAGTGACAATAACATGAATTGACTTACTCATGCATGATGTTTAATACTGAGATAGGTAGATTTTTCGTAGTAATATATACAAGTAGTAAGTTTATTGACATCACTACAAATAATTTGATGTCTAGTGGAAATTGATTAGTATCCAGTAGTATTTTATTAGCTGATGACATTCTTTAAGATTATACACAATACAGTCAGGTGATTTAATTTTCTTTTGCAGAATGACTACATCTCAAGGTAGTTCATAATCTATTATAATCTGAAAATGATATTTATAACAAAGGATCATATCTTGTGTGACTCTAGATTGTGGAAATCTTCAGTAGGACTCTAAAGGAGAATACCTCTATAGTGGTACACTGGAGGAGTTTCTTGAGATGTTTGTAACATAATGGGTAGTAGTATATATATCATATTATGGGTTTCCAGGGTTTCTTTTTCATGTAGGAACTTGTAATCCCTAGAGGGAATCTAGATATGGGACAATGTGGGAGTCAATTTTTATGGGAATTGTACATTATATGGTTGTAACCTCCTTTATATATTGAGTAATCTATATATGGGGGAAAGAAATTGCAACAAAAAAAAGTATTGGTACCAGTCCTTTTAAAATCTCTGTGTGTTGTGATTTATTTTTACTATGTATTGAAGGGAGAGACTAATAATTAAGGATTATGGTTCTAGGGATTAATTAGTCAAAAAGATTGAATTAATAATTAACAAAATTTAAAAATAATATAATAATAAATCACCCATACCAGGGGTACTTTACAAATTCTTGGGCATTTCAATTGGCCTCATAGGAAGGTCCCCTTTGATGATCTGATTATTTTATTTGAAATGGAGAAATCATGATGGTTATGGAAAATATAAAAATAAAATCACATAGGATTTATTAATAAAGGTATACATTAATGTTATTGGTCTTAAAACATACATGTTGATATCGTATAAACCTATAAGAATTTATGAAGGAAATATTAAAGTTAGGGAAGATAATATGTAAATCTAGTAAAAAAATTTATGGATATTAAAATAGAAGATGAAGAAATAATTGATGACTATTTTATCAAATTCAATGAGATAGTATGTAACATCTATAGATTTGGTGAAAATATAAAAGATTCAAAAATTGTAAAAAAACATTTGTTAAATTACCTTGAAATATTTTTTCTAATGTTTCATCCTTGGGAGATAGGGTAATAATTTCATTGTATGAGTTATATAATATGTTAATATCTTATAAAATTAGAAAGTATCTGGCCTTCAAAAAGAAAATAAAATTTTAGATAGCCTTTTTGGATATAAAAATAAGTAAATTCAAATAAGTGGAAGTTAAAGAATCAAGTGATTATGATGATGATAATATTTTTGAATACATCAATGATATTTTATCACTCATTTCAAGAGAGTCTTAAAAGGGTAAGTGAAAATTAAAAAGTAATAAATCAATCAACTGATATAACAGTAATGGAATTGGCCACTTTTACAAAAAAAAATTAGAAAGAAAATGGCTAAATCAGAATTTGATAAAGAAAATGGTAAACCTAGAAAAAATAAAAATGATAAGAGGAGGAAGAAGTATTAAATTATCATAAAGATAAATTTGATATGAATGAATACAAAAGTAAATTCATTATCTTGTGGTTTTTATAGTATGAACTTAATTTCTTTTCTCATGTTAATAATTGTTCATATTGTTCAAGTAGTGATGATAATGGTGATGTTAGAACATATTTGTAATAGAGGATGAAGGAATATTTAGAATATACAATTGATTAAAACACTTAGCTTAAGGAAGAGATGCTGAATCTAGATAATGGAAAAAAATTCTTCTAAAAATGAATAGAATGATATAATAATATGATATCTTATTGATGAAAATAATATATATACATTGAAGGTAGAAAATATTGAGAAAATAATGAGTGAACTTGAAGATAAAATAAATCAAAATGAGGAAGATATATTGAACGTAGTGTCAATGTATCTGAAATTACAAAATGAATTGAAGAGGAACAGTGAAGAATTGTATAAGTCTATTTAGATTAATGTATATTCATATCATAATAGTTATATGAAGGCTTCTGAGAGACTTGTTAAATATTCTCCTAAATAGTTTCCAAATGAGACAAGATATAACTAATAGTGTAGTTGAATATATGTGGAATAAAAAATAAAAATAGAAGAATTTTATCATATTAAATGATGGAAGGAAAATTATTGAAGGACCATCACCCCTTTGAAAAATAGGATGATTTACAACAAGGGAAAATAATTAATTTTCCTAATAAGTTTATCAATAAAATAAAAGATCATAATTTAAAGGATTTTTTTGGTGTTACAAAAATTATGGGAATAAAGCCTAACCTTAATGGTATAACGAGTGATTTATAGGAAAAAATCATGATCCAAGGGGGGTATGATAAATAGATGGAAATTGATTATAAAATAAATAAATTAGTGACTATAAATCCATAAAAGTTTCCAATAAATAATTTGTATAGATAATTAAAAAAAGTGCATGATAGATGAAAATTAAAAGGTCATAGTTCTATGGTATGAATGACTAAATTACCTAGAATTTTTCCCTATGATTTGAAAATGAACAAAAAAAGGAAAATGATATAATGTCTTCTAAATCCTAGAATCAATGAATGAAACCCAAAAAGGTCTAAAACATATAAAAGGAAAGCATAACAATTCATATATATCATTATATAATGGTTAAACAAATGTATAAATCTCATATTCATGCTACAAGTGAGGGAAAGTAAATTATTTTAAAAGAATATTTTGAAAATCATAAAAATAATTTGTTGGTAATGATTTTGAAAATTAAAAGAATCAGTGGGAACAAGTTCGATATGACATTAATAACATTGTGAAATTTATGAGATACAAAGATTCTATAATTACAAATGTAAAGGCTTTTATCCCACATGGAGATACTACTCATGTGTAGAATATGAGTACAAAAACTATAAATAATATGAATGGTAAGGTGAAATATTCCAAATATGGAATCAAAAGGGAGAATTATATTGAAATGGTGAGATCGAACACTCAACGTGAGTGTTGTTTATTAGAAACACATAAATCTCTTCTTATTCAATTATTTATAAACTTTTTCACTAACATATAGGGAATTGAAGGAGATAGATGGAACCCTTAAGGGGATTATTAATGAGATTAATTTTTTAAATATTAAAAAATATTTTGAATATGATAATAAATCTCAAAATCATAAGATGTATATTCTTGAGAAAATATTATCAAAAGAGTGTTTATATTGAGAAAAATATGAGATCTATATGGTTTTGCACATTGAATTTCTCTTCCATTTTTTAATTGAATGAAGGATAAATATTTTTCATGAATTGATTGTCTGATTAGATCATAGGTATAAAGAAAGATTTATCTTAAATTGGTATCACATGTAGGTTAGATCATCTAAAGTATTCATCACCTCTATTATACACTTCGGTTTTCTACATCATGTTTTCACAAAAATACATAGAGTTATTTAGATAAAGAAATTCCATAGAAGACAATATTTAGTATCTTCTTAAAGGAACAGGAAGATGATTAATGTAATGTTATTTCCTATACATGTTGTTTGAATCCATTGTCAATATGCTGGTGAAAGTAAAACACACATATCGACCATTATGGTGTTTGTTGGTATTGGTGAAAAATACAAAGTAGGAGATTGAAGTTCCATTTGAGATGAATTAAATTTTTCATTAATAAGGATGATTTGATTGATATTATTATATGCCAATATGTGATTGATAATGAGAGGATGATAATTATTATAGAAAATCCTCAAAATTAAATATGCTGATTGTTGAACCAATCTTAATGCTAAAGACATGTCCATGATATGTTCGAGAGAATGAACATTGCTTACTTTATTAAAATAAGTAAAGATTATTTGATGTTGAATAGTATTAAAAGGATAAATGCAAATAGAAAATAAAATAAATATAATATTTGAATTTTAGAGGCTTGGAATGGTATATTTTTTATAACAATTATGATTGATTTTATTAAAAAATATTCAACTTACTGTATTTTCAGAGGGAACTTCAACCATTGCTTAGGTGGAAAGGTCATCCTCATTCCAAAATAAACAAAGATAATGGAGTTCAAGGGGGAGAATACTTCCTTCTACCTTTCATAGGTGAGCATGTGGAATTCGATGGGATTGGGAAGGTGGTCTAACTTGTGAAGGTGAAACCTAAGAGAAGCCCATGTGTGCATGTGTGGGTACAATAGTGGATCATATGATACTCACCAAGCAGTCAGTGGAAAAACTTTTTTTATTAGGAAGAGATGATAAAAACATGAAACTTATGTGGGACTCAACATGAATAGAAACTTTAGAACTATAATTTAAAACATACATAAATAATTTCATCCATATAATTATATTCAAATGAGCCATTCAATCATGCTGGTGGGTAGTATTCTATATTAATCTCATTGGATAAGCTTTTGTTCACTGGGATCTGAATGTCGCAATGTTTGGATGACCCAATTGTGAATTTTGGTATCATTTAATCATCCTATAAATTAAAATATGATTGAAACTTTTTGAAATTTATTTTCAAATAAATAAATGAAGTCCAAACCAAGGTGACATAGTGTGTAAAAAGTATTATTTTTCGTAGATGATGTTTATCATAGTAGTTATGTGTGATCTATGTCTGTGAGATCTATGGTACTGCACATACAAGGTTAATGTAGTAGAGTAATTTTAAGGGTGTGTTTTCAATAAATACCCCCATACACCATCATTTTAACTGTGTGGCTAACAAGAATATGAGAGAATGTTTTGAGAGATAAATACATCTAAGGAATCCCTATATTTTCATGAATAGATACCATGTCATCGTGCCATGAATTTTCCATGATGATTGTATAATGAATAAATTCATTCTAGAAACCATTGAATATGGTATCCACACTTGTTGTTATTACATGAAGACGCATTGAAATATTTCGATTATATTTAAGGATTTGTGGTTTGGAGAACCTTTGTATACGGTTACATGAATGAATTCAAATTGCATGCATGTGATATAATACATGCATAATATAGAGTAATGTTTTTGAAAAAATATGGACTGGAATACACAATTGTCTAACGTGAATGAATTTAGGTATTTTTATGAGAGGTTGATGATGTGAGTTCATACATTAAAGAAGTACCATGAATGGAATTCTATAAGTAAAATAGCGAAGAAATATAGTTCAAGTGGGCTTAAAAGGATGTCTACAACTTACCCCACAACGAAGAACTAAATGAGGATGGTTGAATGCATGTGAAAAATAAATCCTAAATAGTGGGGAACTTTTTCACTTGATTTCAATGCACAAAGAATAGCGATTGAGAATATTAGGAATTTAATTACTAATGCATGATGTTTTAGACTATGTCAAGTATAATTTCAGAAGGCACACACTCGAGTAGTAAATATATTGAGACCATTACAAATCATTTGATGTTAATTATATAGTGAGTAATAACATGTAATTGATAAATAGTTTCAAATGGTCTATATGATTTTAAACAATAAGAACACATGGTCCTATTTTTTGGGGATAAATTTAAAATCTTGAGGCAATACATAAGAAGCCATAAGTCAACAGAGATCATCTAAAAAAGTTTTATATATTATGTGACTCAAGATCATGGATTTCTTCAGTAAGAATATAATGTAGAAGATATCTATACTAGGATCCTAGTGTAGGACATGAGGATTTTTGTTACACTGTGGGATGTAGTATAAAGATCATCTTATAGGGATTAGGGGTTCCTTATGTTTGTGGGAATTTGTAATATCTAGTCGGACTTTAGAGAGTGAACACTATGGGACTCCACATTCATGGGAATGTGACTTTACTTAGTTTTGAACACCTATATATATTGAATAATATGTTACTAGGGGTTATAACAAGTTTCATCAAGGATTGGGTATCTGTTCGAAACCTTGTAAAGTTCTTGTGTGTTGTGCTTGGTTTTTATTTTTTCTTGTAGGGAGAGTCTAAAGAATTAAAGAAAAGGGACTGTGATTTTAATTATTTGTAGTGTTTGAATTAAAAAGAATGAATTTTTAAAAATAATATACTATTGATTCAACCCCTCTTAGTGGTAACTAACAAATACTTGGGAACATCACTTATAACAAAGGGAAGGTGACATACTTTTTGAAATAATTTCTAGGTTTCACCCCTATCCTAAACCATTTTCAACCACCCATGGATGGTTCATCTCACACTTCTGACATTATTTTGTGTTTAATACTTATTTCAATAAAAATATAACAAATGCAAATTTAATAGAATTAAATTGTAACCTTTATATGTTTTCAAATAAGTAACATAACATTGAATTAATATCATCCAATAGAATTGGGAAATTTCTAGCACACTCCAAATTCTATGACAAGAAAAATCCACATTTTAATTTCATGGTACAATGGTTGATTAAGATCCATTAAACCAAAACCATTAAAATATCACAAAAGGACATAACTTTATCAAAAATCACATCAATGAAACTTGTTCATCATCATGGGACATCCTCTATCTCTATTGACCCTAAGATGAATATTTCATAGAAAATTCCACTAAGATACAATAAAATCGATATCAAATTTTTTTATTCAAGATATATCCAATGATCCCTTGAAGCTCAATATTATCAAATAGAATTGGATTAAATGATAATTTGGATTCCAAATGATAAATAGGTCTATGAATTACTATGATTAATTATACGCGATGAATGAAATAACCATCCACAACCACATGAAGAAATAGGTAAAAAGTAATGAAGAATAAAAGATCAAAACTAGATTTACAATATATCTCACCTAAACCCACCTTGGGTCATGGGGAACTCATAGAGATATTATGAGATTAAGAAATAACTGATTTAAATGCAAATATTTAAGTAAAGAAGATAAACCCCAAGGTTTTTCAGGGGCCAAAATAACAAAATAATCCCCCACATAAATTCTTCCTAGCATGCCTCATTGGATGATCAATAAAGGATCACCGAATAGATAGGGAGTCATTATGTGAGAAATAGACTTATTCCTTCCCAAATGGTTATCCAGTGAGTCATACTCAGAATTATGTCTTTTAACCACCAAATGGTCTATGAAGTGCAGGCCCAACAGTTATCCAGTGGTTGTAGTAGTAGCCAAAGATTATCTAGGCCTTCTCTACTAAAAACACAATCGTTTCATTAAACATTGAGATTTCATCGAAGTCAGTGAACACATATTTATGATGTATAAATAGTAATCATCTTGGTTTGACGCCCATTTATCCAAAATATCCATCCATCAAATATAAATATCAAATTCCCTCCATAATCAACAACCCATAATGACACAGGTTATAACAATCTCCAAAACAAAGTGCTTCTTGTCCTTGAGATGTTGCGATATCACACGAATCACATTGCCAAATATGTTGTAATAATCATAATAGGGATTTAAATTCATTTTATTCCTCAAATTCCAACTCAATTCCTCTAAAAAACACTCATTTCTGAATACCCACTATGCTACCACTATGTAACTCCCCTCATGAACACTCATAGCAGAGTTAAAAGCTCAATGTCATCCATTATCAAGACTGTGATAAAAAACATTGAACATGACACACAATAGTGTCTTCAAATGATTCATTCTAAACATCAAGGTGCTTCCCACCATACTAATATTCTTATGGAATAATATTGTTTAGTATTATGAAACACCCAGTGTTTTTCAGGTCAATCATTCTTGATCAAACACAGGAAATGGGTTATGAATCAACACAAGAAACTCATTACATGTTTTGAGCAAAACCAAGGACTGTTTCACAACCAATGAAACACAAACACACTGAACCTTCTATTAAGGATTTAAAGGATTCCAGACAACCTCATTCATACCAAATATGACTACCATTGTGTGCTTCCTACCCACCACATTTGTGGTTATGTGGGAACACCAATTAGTGATTTTCCATACATCTTCCTATAAAGGCATACATCCTAAACAACCAGAACACCACTAATATACCGATAATGATTCATTAATAATTAGTTGAATCATTAAAATTATCCAACATATGTACTTGTTTTAGATCTATCTTTAGAATAATTTCCTTGATATACTCACTAACCACTTGCACTGGCCACAAGGTTCTCCACTGTGCACCAACAAATCAACGATCCAACTCATTCCCAAATTATTCATACTTTACTCTAACATTAATTCCCACATATAGTATCCATGTAGTGATATATTTTAATCATACAATAGGAATTAATAATAGATATTTATACCCTTAGGCCAATTACACATCAATCTCTTAGAGTCACCACAACAACCAATAGATGATCTCACAAAATTCTATGACCTCTCCCATGAGAGGGTCAATCATGCATGACCATATAAATGCTACCCAAAAAATATATATCGTTATTGTAACCTCTAAACATAAATATAATTTTATCTAGACCAGAATATGTTCACCACCTAACATGATTACTAGAAATGACCATCCAATTTTACTTAATTTCCATGAAAAATGCTAAATAGTTCACAAACATGGATTACCTAAAATGTTATCCACTGAATTAATTGATCCATTATTGAATTTAATGATGTTATTTAGTATCCAAGGAATGGGTTAATATTTATAACCCATACATTAATTGCCTCCCCATGCAAGATGGTACACCCATCCATGACATATCCACTGACAATAAACTCGGTTTCAGTGCACAAATGAACCCTGATCCTTTGTTGATGCCATATTCCACCATAGATACATATCCAAAAACATCATCTTCTAGTCATCCAATATATATGAGATTCATGAAAAATATGTTGTTTGATATTTATAATGACTTCTCTAAACTGAATTCTTCAATGAACAAGCATCACTACATGTTCTAGGGACATCCATGAAACTAGAAACATTGTCAATAGTTAACATAATATCCCAATACACCTATCCAACATACCTCACATGTAACCATATAATAAATTACCACACAAAAAGTCAACAGTAGCAGGACACACAGACACCGAACTTTACTCCCAACATTATGATTTCACCATGAGACATTGAACTCTTTGCCTGGACTCATTCAAACATTTTTCAATCCACACAACAAGGAACCAGATTCACTAACTTGATCAATCTTATTGATTCTCTTTTTAAAAATAATATACTTACAATAAATATTCCCCAAAAACTACTACTAAAATGAGTTTCAGTTCGATGCTATGTTCATCCACCAAAGGTCTGACCATCCCAGATTTGATCACCTAGGATATTTTTATTGACATCTAATGAGAGTTTCATTCTAAAATAATTTCCTAGAAAACCCCTTATTCAAACCTCGATACCACAATAATCCATGTTATCCAAAACCCAAACTACAATCTTGACTACTAGAACTCAATGTTCTCTATACTATCGGGGTATATGGAATATTAAAATACATTCTGTAAACCCTACCAAAGGTTATTCACGTGAATAATGAAATTCATCAATGAAAACAAACCCTAAGGAACTAACCATGAATATCACTTAAAAAGGAAAACCCTCCCTTGGGTTACCTTCATGTAGTACTAGGAAAGAAATCAAGGGTAACTAGAATCTCACTTAAGGACGCAATGTTTAGAAATTTCAAACAAAAAGGATTTACTTAGGGTCACAACACACATAACATCATCTAGGAACACCTCCTGAGGCATTCCATGACAACTTTATCATTATCCAATCTACATTGAGTAAAAAGATACAAGGTTTAGTTAAACTACATTCCATTTGGTGGTATTTGGATAAATCAAAATTGACTATAATATGATCCTTAATTAACCAAACCTATATAATGAATACTCATAGTAGATTCTTACCTATAAAATTAACAGAAAATAATGAGATATCTAGGAACAATGCACCACATTTTGGTAAGAGGAATGCATCATCATCATTATCATTGTCTCAAAAATAATTTTCACCTACCTTCACCAACTTATTGTCTCACATTTACTTCTACCATATGTATACATGAATTGGGTTTTTTCCAAAACCATTTAATCATGAACTAAAAATTTTAAAAATTAAATGTTGTTGATACTAAGTAGAAGAGTCCTACATCAATAGTACAATCATACACAGGTAGTATATATGTTATGTTATGTATATATACCAAATATGATGCATAAAAAACATCTTGAAGATATGAAAAAGAGTAAAATATATATATATGAAATTATTAACCTCCAAATTTATGTGAATCAAATGATTTATAGTCATAAAAACAAAATAGTTCAAACCAGTAACTTTAATCCCATGCCTTGGTAACCTGTAATTACCATGAGAAATGTGTTAATAATCCAAAAAACCATGTTTCATGAAAGGATTCATCACATTCCTGTGTCTAATGTGTACCAAATACCTATATTAGGAGGGAAAACCTCATTTGATACCATTGTTCAAATCCCTAACCAGAATCAAGGGGTGCAATCCGGGGTTTTATATGAAATCATTCACTCTGCCTTGTATGCAATATATTTATAACTAGTAGAAATAGTCTAAAGTGAAGTAGTGGGAAAATTATAGCACAAAACAGGTAAAACATTAACTGATAAATAACCTCATAGGTAAAAATATACAATTTGAGAACATTTAAACAATAATCAAACCATATTTAATTAAATTATATAAAAACTACAGTCTAAAATAGTCAGACCTAAATATTTGGAAGATAATCACCTGCTGAACCTATCGTATATTGAAATAAAGGGAAGAAAAAATTATAAAGAGGATATGTAACTAACTACAATACCTTACTAATATTGGTCTCTAGAATAATAGAGAGGTATCTCACAGATGATCAAACACATGACTCAACCAGACTTGTACCTCCCTCAAGTGTGGGCTTCTCGAGTACCCAAGTTCAATGAATACCTGAGTAGTGTGTGAGTACAATTTATTAGCGAACCACCAATGTGTTCCTATATATTACAACAAAGTGTAGATAAAATTAATTTCATAATATTTTTTGAAATCTAGTAGGAAATACATAAATTAAACATGAATGACATATAATCACCAATATATACAAAAGAAATAAAATCTTGTATAGCAACCAGTCATGCAGTTACCAAGCCACTATTCCCTTGACTATACCTGCTCTGTCTCCCTTCAAAAAAATTCATCTAGACACATCTAGAACATACCCCTTGAAATTATATTCCAAAATTATTCTTGAAACATATTACTTGAAGGGTTATCCCAAAAAATTGATGAAAAAACATCTGACACATCCTCTTTGAGGGATAATCCATTAGGATCAACATGTAAAATAAACTATAGAAGATAGAGGAATAGAATGAAAAATAAATAGACATAATGTGAAATATCAATATCACATCAAGTCAAGAATTATTCGTAATCAAAACAAAATTCCTATGAAAGCAAACATCAAGCATAAGTCTCTTGGGGATACACACTCACACCTCATGTGATAAATAAAAAACATTAGTCACTAGTTTTAAACACAAAAATGAGATTAACCACAAAAAATATTATCATTGGATAAAATAAAACATATAAATGTGATCAAAAATCAAACATGATCTCACAATATACACACACATGATC
Source organism: Viscum album (assembly GCA_963277665.1). Lineage (NCBI taxonomy): Eukaryota > Viridiplantae > Streptophyta > Magnoliopsida > Santalales > Viscaceae > Viscum > Viscum album. The sequence continues at coordinate 992,421,487 of OY728128.1, read as the reverse complement.
TAAAATTAAACATGATCTCAAAATAATTAGGTATCTTGTAGAACGAAAACACACCTAAGGGGTCTATGTAAACTAAAGAACTCATTTGTAAACAATTTATAGCCATCAGTGTAAGATTCCTAGCCGATGCACCATGGTTTATCATGGACATTGGAATTAAGTCTAGATAAATAATGAATGGTTCTTTTCTATAATTATGACTTGACGATCATTAAATTTTTAATTATTACTTGTTATTCATATAATAAATATGAAATAAGGATAATTGTCCCATGGTGAAGAAAATTATATCATGTTTCAATATACCATGAAAAATACCATAAGGTAAGATACACGAGACCACTATCCTCATATAGGGTAATATCCCCTCCAAGAAAATACTAGCCATGTTTTCCTGGTTGCCCAAATCTACTTAGAATCTATAGATCAATTTGAGGTTATAAATCATTCCCATGTATTCCAAAATAATTTTTTATAACTAAATTATAATTAATTTAAAGAGTATATTGAAACATATATCAAAGTTACAATGGATTACTTGTTGAAATACTTTAACAATATCACTCCCTAAATGAAATATTGATTAGAGGTTCTATATCAAACTTCTGAAATCAATGTGGGTAAAACAACTATTGTATAATAACATTGAAAATGAAAATTTAATATAATTTAACCATACCCTTTAGTAGAATTTAACTAAACATCTTAGCTTATCCATAACATTTTATAATGGACTTTGTCCTCTTCTGACACACTCTTTCTAAGACAATCAATATCCCCATTTCAATTCTAAATCCCACTGAAACATTAAAATCTATTTGTCCGAAAATAATAGAATGAAACTCATGATACATACATTAATCAAAAAACATATCCACAACAAATTTACATCATCATGAGAGATCCTCTAGCCTTTTCGATATAAATATCCATTATTCACGGAATATTCCATTAATATTCATTGGAATTGTTATCCAAATATTTATTCAAGAACTAGACAATGTTAAATTGAAGATGAAGATAAATAACAAGAACAAGGTTAAAAATTAATTATGTTTTCAAAGGATCATAAAGGATATGACTTATGAAGGTGAATCATCCATGATTAATGGAAAAATGATTCAACACTAAATGGGGAAGGATGCCAAAATTAATGTAGAATGAATAGTATTTCATAGATTCACCAATGGATCTCACCTAGGTCAACCCCAAATGAATAAAAAAAAATTGATTGAGGAACAATAGAAAAAATAGTATAATAAAACTAAGATGTTTTCATGATGAAGATAAATATTGTGGTGGTTCGATAGCCAAAATTCCCTGATATACCCTTAGTTAACATTTTCCCATCACGCCCCACCAGTAATCCTATGAAGGTCCACTAGATAGATGGTGAGTGTTTCTAGGGAGTATCACTTCTACCTACCCCACTGTAAATATAGTGTAGGATCGCATGATAGTCAGTGAGTCTTGATGGATTTTAAGACATCTACCAACCCCACCTGGTATTTGATGTATGATCACCAACAAGCTAGTGGATATTGTAGTATCCATGGACAGCCTTGGCATCCTATAATGAAATATTGATCTTCAATTCAACCTCCAAGACTACAATAAAGTATAAACACAGCTCTTTTAAATTTTAAAATATGTAGCATCTCATTTTGATACTAAATTATCCAAATGATCCATCCCCCAAAACAAGTTTTAATTCACCTCAAAATTCACAACCCATAAGGACACGAGTCATTTCAAAGAGATATACTACTGAAAAATATTATACAAATAATATTTATAAAATTTCATCAATAGATGATAAGAATATTATATAAGGAAATTTGGATTCTCTCCCCCTCAATCAGCTCAATGATTTTTCCATTTTAGCAAAAAATAGTGATTTAGATTTCATATAATTTTAAATAATAGTTGTTTACCTGCCCCCCATTTAAAAATATAATCCAGTGGAATGTGGGGAATGCTCAAAATATTCATGTAATAGGGAGAAAATGAATGTAAATTTTCATGAATAACTCTTAAATTTGTCTCATGGAATGAACTTGGTGAAAATAACATTAATTTTATCCTTTGTGGAATTATATTCCTACCTCACAATCCCATTGGAAAAAATATTCTTTCTAAAATGATATTTAATATCCTTATTCTAAAATATTTACTATTTCATATGATGTTTGGATAACTGAATTGAAATTTAAGGTCCACATACACAACTTTATTAGTTCTTAGATTCACAAAATTATGTTTCTTATAATGAAATATCCAATAACTATCTCCCAAAAATAATGTATTTTTTGGGGTTTTTTTCCATTCATTATGTTTTATATCCTAATCAAAAATCTATGTTCCCAAAAAATTTCAATTCCCTACATGTATTTACATCAGAATATAACTCAATGTTTATTTGATATATTTGAGAACTCTTATAATGAAATTCATGTGTAATTATTTTATATAACTATGCTACCATGCTTAAAATATGACATCATAAACAATAAAAGGATCTTGATGTCGTGGGATAAATAAGGATTCTAATCATTCTTATGAATTCAATTTTATTCACATAGTACCCTACATCATCCCTGATGAGAATTAATTTTTTTTATATGTGTGGACATCACTTAATAGTCTTCTATCCAAAATTTATTTAATAATTTAATGGGGTATTTTTTCTATGATAGAAAAATATTAATTTTTCACAACATAGAATCCTAGGAATAAACTCAATTATTCACGAATTGACATTTCATAATGATTCATATTTTTTCATATAATATCGTCATAATAATACCCATTGTCATATAAAAAAATTATTACATCAATATTTAAAATGAAAATGGGAGAACATATCCTCATATCCTTCACCTATAGGATGTCCTCCAACTCCCCATAGATGAAATTAACTTCGTTAAAAATGTTATCCAACATGGAATATATAACTAAATGAACCTATTTTGAACCAGTTATAGATTTTTTAACCAATTGGATATTATTCCATAATTATTAAGGATACATAATTTAGTTTTATAAAAATAACATCCTCTATAGGGTCTATATTTAAAGAGGCGTTCTTCATATCAATTTTATATATTTTTAGTGATAATGAGCTACAATATCTAGAAATATTCAAATAGCATCAAGTCATGCTTTTAGTGAAAGGGTTTCTTAAAAACCCACTCATTAATCTTGGTAGATTCATTTGAAAAAAATGTATCTTTATTTATATAAATTATACATTATCATTGAACCAATTTTGGCAAACCCACATGGTTATGTTTATGTTTTTCCAATTTGACATGTTTACAAGATCCTATATAATGTTGTCTTTATTCTGATCAACATCGTAATTCCTAAAATATAACCACACTTAAATCTCCACAACCTCAAAACCTAAATGTTTCTAAACTTGAGAAAAATGGGATAGTTTGGTAGGTTTACCTTTGAATTCATGTGGAATAAACAGTTGAATTTTGGTTCTCTATTATATTTTATGGTGCAATATTCACTTTTATCATTTGATACATCAATTTATCATTCCTTAAGAAACCCTCAACATTACTGGCCTATATGAATCAATACTAGAATTTCTAGGTTAATTCCCATCTTTAAATTCACTATCTTTTCTACAATTAAAATGGTACTACACTTCTGTAATGGTGAAATCTACTTCATTATCCTCATTAAAATTTTACTTATTTTTTGTAATCATTACTTCATATTAGTCTACCATATATTGTAGCCTTTCATTCCAAAACTTTTGATCTATTTCATTGGATATGTTTCCCATGAGAACACTTGAATTATAATTTTCATCAAACATTCCAAAATATTAATTCCTGATTTTCGTTAAGGATGGACTTCCAAAAAATTTAAAGTATATAATGTTGGATTTATTATTATACCAAAATTTATAAGAATCCATTTATTATTCATAAATCAACACATTTCTATTTCGAATATGAATGGATATACATATAGCCTCTCACTATAATAATTTCTAGAACCAGAACTCAGAAAGCATAGTTCTCTACATTTTGACAATAATTCTATTTTTTCATTTTGTTACTCTATTCTATTAGGGTGTGTAAGGAATACAATATTGATTATTTATACCATTAACAGAAATATAATATTCAAATAAATTTCTAGTGAGCTCTCTTCTATTATTTATTCTTAGATTCTTGATATATACTCATAATTCGTCCTCAATTTCTCTTGTAACTTTCTTATTCGACTCCAATTAATTAAAATGGTGCTTCCAAAAAAATAATTAGTCATTATAGTAAAACTATCAGTTAATATAATTTAATAAGGATCTCTTTTAGTATATTTAGGTTCCATTGGAATATATAAATCAAAATTTATTAGTTAAAGTGTCCTAATGGACTGAGTATTCACCTTTGGTGACTTCCATTCAACATTTTGACTTTTTTACATGTTTATAAAATATAATCTCTCTCTATCTCTCTCTCTTGATCAGGTTGGGATAAGTGTCGTACTAAAGGTACAGTGGCTCATAGTAAAATCTGGTAGGCCAAGGATTTTAATTTTTTTATCATTAGATAAACATAAATTTATCATATATGGTGATTTGAGTCCCTATAGAGGTTCAAGGATATCATGCGAATATTTCAACAAAACAATTAATAAACCGCTACATCATTTGATTCAACGAGCGTTCGACTATAGATCAAAATCAATGATTGTTTAATAGATGATTTGAATTAAAACCCATATAGACCATGAATACACACATCAAGAGTCTTTGAGTATTCTATTAAATAAATTCGAAGTGATATCACGGAGCATAGATGACATTATCGACGTCATGATGATCACGGAGATATCATGACTTTGATCTGTAAACGTGCTCTTGGATCACTGACTCAGATTGGGGAATTATCTCTCTATTATTCAAGAGGATAGATGCGGTCTCAAACCATTGAAATGAATTGTATGATAGAAATAAACTCCGACAGAATTATATATATTGGATGTTAGAAATACAGGGTTAGGGTTGCCCAACCCCGGTATATTAGACATCCACTAAATAATTACTAAATAATTACTTGTGGTAAAAATAATTGCAACTAAAATATTATTTATATATTGTCCCATAATTATAATATATATTAAATATATTATTTTATAAACTTGAGTCATTAACTAATAGTACAATTCCAACTAATGTAAAACATACATTAGATATTAAAACAATATTCAATCATAAAATATTGTTCCATATATTTACATAAACAGTTGTAAATATTTTTAATAAATAAATTCAACCCAATTATTCTATACTTTATTAATAATGAATTTATTTATTTACTAGTGATTGAAAAAACATGGACCACTCTCGGACCCCATGGCGGGGCCCAATATAAACAATATACGTATTCACTATAATATAGAAGAATCATGAATGTGCTATTGTGTGTGATCCTCTAGGTATGTATATCGATAGTAGTGAATAGAATTTGCAAACCAAGAGTAGAGTCTAGAAACCCATAAAATCCATTAAAGAGATAAATAAGAATCATTGAAATGAAAACTTTTCTGCAAACACAAACTTTTTAATATTATATCTTTTTCAAACGATATCTCATAAATTAGAATGCACACTTGTATAGTGAGGATTTATTTATTTCTTATTTTTGGATCTAATTGGATAGATTTACCTTCACATACAATGGACAAGGATTTTATGAAGTTATTATAATATTGGTCACCTATGCTTTATATATCTCTTCCTCAACTCAGAAGTGAAAATTTTCATAATGATCATTCAACCAATGCCACACCTCTAATGACACACCCAACATGAGCTACATTTACACAACTCCATGGTTTTATTTTTTTCATAACTTCAAATTACATGATCAAATGGAACATATTGATAATGATATATTGTCAGGTGACAAATAACCCTTGTTTGTAGATAGAAATTACCAATGAAACCAAAAATATGTTTTTTTACTATTGGAGGGTATGTCCCCATGATCTCACCTACCCGATATCACCATGTATGAACTTTATGAGAATATGTATCAATGTTTAAAATCCCCAAATACCTGATAGTCAGACAATAATAGTATCTAGTCAGTATGATGTATCTTGACCACATGACATAACTTTAAGACAACATTCATGGTATCTATTTGATTTCATTATATCCTAGGAAATTCTATAACTTTTTGAAATGACACAAAATCTATGGATATTACCATAAATATTGTGGATGCTGAAGTATCAACACTATTCTATTAAGATAAACACATGTATATAAAAAAATATACACATAGTGGTAATAAATTTACATACACAAGTTAGATCTATGGAACCAAATTTCATCATTATCACTTTTTTGTGACAACTACTAACATGTATCAATCCTATTTATATCACATGAAAATAATATATCTTATAAGATATGGATTTAGTTAGGAGGTTTTCCACATTATCCTCTATGGCTAGTATACTGGGTGTGAATTGTACTCTCTCAGTAAAATACCTCATTATATGAAGATTTAAAAGTATATTTGTTGGCCTCTGGTGTGACCTAATAACCTTGGAAACCACCACACTAAAATGTTATCATATGAAACAGAAATAGGGTCTGCAATATAAGTCACACCACAATTGTATGATACAAATCTAAATATCCATACCACCTATTTAACTAAATCATTATCCAATATATACTCATATTGTGTTGTATATTCAATGACTATAGGTTTATCTGACCTTCCCTAGATCACTACACAACCATTTAAAAAAAAGAAACAACTTGAATTTTATTTAAAATCATTGTGATCTATTTTGGGAACTATAATTTCTGAGTCTTCTCACTACTAGTTCTTTATCTACACCATAAAATAGGAACATATCATTTGTACTCATCAAGTACTTAAAGGCAATTTTCCATGCTTCCCAATGAATCAATCTTGGATTATCTTGATATCTACCCACAAATATCCAAGAATTGGAAACATCAATTCTAGTATATAGCATGAAATACACGATATATATCACTACTGAGAAATAAGATATTCTACTCATTCATTCAATCTCTTCATGTTTTTGTGGACACATAAATCTGGAGAGATTGATACCATGTGACATGGGAAATAACCCTCTCATGTATTTTTCTATAATTTACCTTTTAATTACCTTATCAATATATTTATATAGAATTATCCCAAGCAGCCTTAAAGATCTATCTTAATCTATCTTGATCCCTATAACATAGGGTAATTTACCTATGTTTTCTTTAGAGAAGGATTAATTTAACCATATATTTACTAACTGTATGATGTAAAATTTTCATACCATAATTATTATTTAATTAACATATAATACTAGGAAAATAATTGAATTCTCATTAACCTTATAATAGACCCAAGGCTTCATTTCATTTTTGATAAAACAAAAGTCTTCTATAAACACATTAAAATTAACATTTCAGATCATGATGTCTAATTCAAACTATTAATGTATCTCACTATCTTACTACTTTTTTGGAATTACTTGACATAATTAAAACTTCAATTTGATTGATATAGATTTCTTCAACTTACACCCCATTTAGAAAATCAGTTTGACACCAAATTTCTAAATTTCATAATCATGGAATGATGATATTTATTATAATATTTTGATAGATTTTAGAATTGATTCCTGGGATAATGTTTCGTTAATATCTGTCACACCAACCTTTTTTAATTAATTTTTATTTTATTAATTCTTTGCTTCGTGTTCTCAGGCCAAGGTCTAGTCTCGGTCCTAGATTAAAATCTTCATCGTTTAATTTTTCTACTAGGTTTCGGACCCGTGCGCAGTCACCACACAGTTGGTAGTATCCGCGGAACTAGTACTAGTGTCATGAAATTTTTCAATATTAATAATAATATTATTTTATTATTATAGTTTCCATTATTATTATTTTAATTATAATTATTATTTATATAAATATTTCTATTATTATTGTATTATTATTATTTGTATTATTATTATTATTATTAGTGTAATAAAATTATTATTAAAGGAATGAAAAAAATGATCTAACCCTAACTATACCCAGGAACCCTCCCCTTTCCCCCTTACCCTCAGGGTGTACTAGGCCCTCTCCTCTCGTGCGGCTGCCTCCTCACCACCATCCCCTCACGCCGCTCTTCCCCTTATATCGCATTTTCCCTCCTCGGTTCTCCCCTCACCCAGCCAACCAACCTCCACACCATCTCCCGTGTCGCGTGCCGACCCACTCCCTCTCCAGCCACACCGCGCCTCTGGCCAACTGTCGTACCCAAAATCATTTACCCAACTCTCCCCCCTAGCCTGAAGCATGACTCGCCACCCCGAGCCTCCTCTTTACACCGGCTCTAGTAGACCCCACACACCTACTATGATATAGCCCCTAGCCATCCAGCCGGCCTCCACCCGCAGGTCCCCTCCATTCTGGTTCTCTTCACCCCTGCCTCGCCAGCTCTGACCCCCATGTCGCCCCTCCTCATTGACAGTCCTTGATCTGGCTGCACCTCCCTCGTCGGTATCCTCTTCTTCATATGTTTTTTAACCTTCTGTGGGTTTCTTTAATTTAGTCAGACCCTAGATCCATGTTTGATGTTTGACATGTTTTTTTGGTATTTTAGGTATTGCAGATAGTTTACGGGGTGTTGTCCTCCCTTCAGGGGGGGCTTCATTTCATTTTCACTTAATCGGTAGGTTCTCCATGGATTATTTTATTTAGATGTTCTTATAATGCTTGGGTGGCTTTATAAATGTGTTTCATTGTTTTATTGTGTGTTACTAATGTGTTTTGGCATGTTTAATTTCATAAGGGATAATGGGTATATTTTTATTGTGTTTTATTATGGTTCTTTTTGAATGTATCTTATGAATTTTTTTCAAGAAATGTGATGTGTGTTTTGAAATGGTTTTGGTGTGTGTGTAAAAGAGTATGATACTTGGTAATACATAGTGAAATAGAGATTTCATGTTTTTTGGAAAAAAATGGATTCTGAATTTATTTTATTAAATGAATTCGGGGTGTGCAATACTTAAATACCCATTTGGAATTACGTACTTTAAAAATATTGTGGTCTTTTAACAATGTCTTTCATAAAAGTTTCATGGGTTTCTGTATCATATATGGGTTCCTTTGTTTGACTTAATTTTATTTCATTTGGGGTATTATGATGTTTATTGATTATAATAACATGTTATTAATTTTTTTCTATGTGAATCTTTAATTATGTCGATGTGTGCATGTGTCAAATGTTTTTAGTTAAATTTCATTTGGGTTTTAAATAGTGAAATCAGATGTTTTTTACATGGAATGAAGTATATTTCAAAAGTGATTTGACTTGAGTATATAGTGAAATAGGTTTTTCTAAATGATATGGTAATTTTTTCATGTGTTATTATTTTGTGTACTTATTGGAAGTGTTGTTAGGATTATAAAAAATGTGGGAAATCTGTTTTCAAATTCACTTGAGATGTGAATGCATTGATAGTCAGTTTTTACAAAGGGGTTCCATGAATTGATTAGATAGTGGTAAATACAATTAAAAAATGGTTTTTTGTGTCTCTTGGAATGTTTGGTGTGTCACTAGATGTTGACACACCCATGTGTGCACTGGGTTCACACATGTTGGTGTCATCCAAAGAAGGTGACACTTTAAATTGGTGTTTCCTTGAAAACGTGTTTTCCTAAATGGTTCATGTTTTCCAATTGATGTTGGTTCCTCTAGGTTAATTAATTAGAGCTTGTATGGATCTTTGGTGGTTTGCACAATATGTGTATATGTATATACATATATCTTCCCTACACATATTCACTCATGGAACTGTGAATATGTTCAAAGAATTAAGGGTATATATATATGAGAATTTATGTGGGTTCTAGTGTGGGAATTTTTCAGCGAAAGCTTGAGGAGCCAAAGTGTATCAGCTTGATCCACATCATTTTTAAGGTAGGTTTCATTATGCATTATTCTCTAAATTAATGAATTATTTATTTCTTGTTTTTCACACTTTTATTAAATTCTTGACAGTAACATAGGTATGTAGGAATAGTTTCTTGTTGTGAAATAATATAAGACCATTTCTATTTAAATTACATGATGTTATTTTATTAAATGTGATTACTAAGTGTTTTATGAAATAACCCTTTGGCCCTTATAAATGCGGTTCAAATTTAAAGTGGTGAATTGAGTTTCTTAAATGTGTTTCCAAGTACATCTGGTTTTCAATGTAATGGTGAATGTTGCTTCTTTTGGATATTATTTAGTGTTAAATGATTACTTAAGGCTCGTTTGGCTAGGTTTTTGTAAAATGATGTTTGTTAAAGATTTGGAAATGGTTTCCTAAATGATTTGACAAATGTTAGAATTTCACATAGATAATGGCCTGATTGGCACTTTTGAATGGTTATTTGGGTAAAATCTATCTTGGGTTGGGTCTCTTACCTCATAGTTTGATCATGATATGGGAGAGTCCACGGTATGGGACCTTCATTGTATAATTTTTATATTAAGGAAAATTCTACCCTTGAGTTGGATGGGGTGGTGCTGAGTTGTTTGGTGTGTTCGGTTATATATATGTGGCTTTTTATTTGAACTTTCTGGCACACCCTCTTGATAACTACACATGAGAACCTGTCATAGAAAAGTGGTTTACTATGAAAAATTACTGCACTAGTTTAGATTACACATTTGCTTATGGCCCATAACAGAGGGATGTTTTTTTATTATTACTATTGGATTGGGCCCCTCGATCAGGCCAGGTAGAGTGACGATTGGGCGTTAGGGTGTTATGACGTCATCAAGAGTAGGAGTGCCTTCAGGATGAGTCACATGTATAGTACATTCTGGTCTTCCTCTGAGTTCCTAAGATTTCTGGTGTTCCTTTGACACTAGTATAGTTAGTACTGTTTCCCTCGCTATATGTAGTGATACCCATTGTTCTTATTTTTGGTGTTTTCTAATAAAATTGTAAATGTGTGGTGAATAAAGATATTTTCAAGAATAATTTTTTAAACAAATAATCACTCTTTCCTTTGTCACTTTTATGAAAATTTAATTATTCCTTTTTGGCCTCATTTTTATCCTCCTCTTACTCCTTATTTTAAATGTTAGGTCAATGGATTATGAGTGTGATTTTTTTACCTTAGAAATTAAATTTATAGAAAATTTTATATTTATAGATTGTATTTAAAACTTGAAATCAATGTCTTATTAATTAAAAAAATTCACATTGGGAATAGAATAGCCAGTCCTACCTACTGAGTTTTAATACTCATGTATATAGTGTTTTATTGTTTTTAGTTTCACCTGTAGGCTCCAGTTCTGGTTTTCATCACTTTGAGCGACGTTTGGTTCAGTACTAGAGTGTAAACCATGGGGTTACATGGAGTTTTATATGTTGATAGGTTGGTTTTGTTTTTTATCTTCCTTTACTTTTCATGTCGTTTATTTGTTTTACGAGATTCTATTTGTTTCTACTATTTAGTTTATTTTTCTTTATGAGCCAAATTTTTCCCAACAATTAAATTTTGGTTCCTGAAACTAGTTTCTAGCCAGTGGGGATCGGGAAGGCCCCTCAGGCCATGCCACGAATCGGATCAGGTGACAGGTTTTGGGTCAACCCAAGTTTTTTCATGACAAAATCTATGCCTTCAAATTCCCTAAAACCATTCATTATAAGTATTGAACTATTTGTATTAAAATTAACATCCATGAATAGATTTTTTTTGAATACCCATTAGTACAAAATGGGTTTTACATTTGCTGTATTTTCTATCAAACTCAAAACTTGATTATGATATGTAGGCTCCATCTTAGAATTCATGATATATTTCCATTTAGCTGCATACTTGAATTCTACTACATAATTTTCAATTGATGGTTCATATTAATCAAAGAGTAATGTGTCACTAGAATCAGTGATAAGAAAACAATTACACTATGGTTCTCTAATATTTTTATTTGAACTATATAGTAATTTTGTTTGAGGAACATCTACACCTCCCACTATCTCTTGTGGAGATTATTCCCATGCTAACTCATGTACATACGGTGCATCAAATTCTATAAAGTCAACCTTGCAAAAACTTTTTTATTAGAAATTCATTCCATTTATAGAAATATCAATTTTCCTTCCATAAAAAATTTTCTATTAAAATAGTCATATGGGTCATATACTTTAGTTTATTTAGGATAAACTATAAAGATATACATATTGATTTAGAATGTAAATGTTTCAGTAGGTATAGTCTTGAAAAAATACTCATATTCCCATACATGTAAGTATGATATGTTGGGTTTCTTTTCATACTATAACTCATATAGAATATAGTATGTTTCTTTTTTTGTACTTTATTAATAGTACGTGGCACTATCTCTAAGTAATATTTTATAAAAGATGATGTGAGATTTGTCTGATTAATTAGTGATAAGACCATGAATAAAAAAGATCTAATTACACCATTCACATACACTATTCTATTGTGGTGTATAAGGGGAAGTGAGTTGGTATACTACCCATACTCTTTTAATTTATAAATGTAATCTTGGTTAAGATACTCTCTACCTTAGTATGACTGAAGGTCCATAATCTTGTTACCTAGATGGTATTTTTCTTCCTGTTTATATTCCATAAATATATGAAATGAATCTGACATATACGTCATTAACTCGATATATCCACACATATTATATTTATTTTTAAAATTAATGAAGTACCAAAATACACCCATTTAAACTATTGAAAAAAAACAAATAAATTATTAGGAATCAATTTTATTAATTCTTTGGTTCTTACTCCCTTCTATAGAAGGTTGAATTCGTCATGTTCCCTTGTAAAAATGAATGAAATAAATCCATAGGTTTTTACTCTAATGAGTATAAAAACGCTTATTTATTAAATTTCTTTAAATGATTCTCATTGACATCAACAATAATGATGTTCTATAGATATGTTATATATGATTTATGTTTATAGGTTTTGTCACTAAATTCTATTACAGGGTTTTTGAGTTCAACTATATATAAGACATTATTAACGTGTTCCATGCCAAACCATATTTTTTACTTATAAAAGAGACGAATTTTATTTCAAAAAATGAAATAAAATCCTATAGTATCCAAACATCACATTGATATTATATTTATGGTATTCTAAAGAACATGATAACAATTAATAATTATAAAAACTACACCTCTTGTAAAATTCAGATGATAATATATCACTACCAAGGCTGCTAGACTCAAAACATTAGTATCTCAGAGATCAACCACACCTTTTTCAATCACCGTGAATCTACATAGTTCCTATATTTGAATTAAAAATGTGAGAAAATTACTATATCCATTATCCAACTAGTAGATTAAGATAGATTTAATTCAATGATAGAAATACATGAAGTAGAAGCGTAACATTTTTTTTCTACACATATTTGAAAATATTATTCTAATGGACATTATTTCCACTTAAAAGTAAAATAAGATCTTATTCATTTCATTATCATTGTGTATTTTTATTTTTTTATGGATGGTTCTTAGGAAATTTCAACATGGATTTATCCTTAGACCACGTAATCATTCCCTTCCTCCTCGTGTTCACCTGGAGGACTAGAGAATGGGTATTAATTATATCGTTATTATCTTGGGGATCTAAAATGATATGATATTGAAGTTAAATTTTCTTTTTTTTTATAATTAAAAATAAAAGACAAGAATTCTGGCCGTAATGAAGAAACAATGAGACCAGTTGTTATTTCATTGTTCAGTTTGCACCCAGAGGCTTTATGTTTCTTAATGCATCATATGATTTTTAGTTTAAAAGGTGCTACTTTATTCCATTATACTAACAAGAACCTATATAGTGAACATGATATCTCACACATTTCTATCCTTCATTCTCACTAACATAATTCATGTAAATTAGTCAGCATATTGTAGACATTTTCATCCTCATGCGTTTTTAACAATTGACTGGACACAAATGACAACATGATAAACTATACATCTAGTGAATCATCTACATTCCATTAATATTTATATTTATCTCCCCTACATTTAACCTAAGGGGGATTAGTAGGAAATGAGGACTCTAATATATATATATATATATCACTATTTCTAAGAATAGTATTATGTGAAATCACATATACCTCTCCAAGATGTTATGTCCAGTCATGATATTTTATTTATTCAGTATTTTTAGTAGTGATAATGTACTACTGGTGTTAGTGATTTACATCTAATTTTTTTCTATTAGTACATAATGATATTGCCTTTTAGACATTATTTATTAATTAATCAAATCATTAAATGTATTCCAATATTTTATAAAACTCTAGAATCAATCACAACAAGTATTGGAATACTCCGTCTCATGAGTATTCTAGTGTAAAATATCCTTGATACCTCTACTTAGAGTCTAAAAGCTTTCACTACACCACTACTTGGAGAATTCAAGGTAGGAATTTGACTATAAAAACACATAAACACATGGTTCATTGATGTTTTGAGTGAAGTTCCAACTTATAAAATCAAAAACAATATATACTCAATGAATTGATCTAATGTCAGAACACAGTATATTTGGATACTTATTTGCATGAAACAGCAGTTAATTCCACCCATCACCCTTATAAGATATTCTTGGTTGTATGAGGAACCCTCAACATTGGTTGACGAGCACCCCATACACCCTGTTTTATTCAAATTCAAATGACATAAGGACTTTTTTGACATAATATGTCATTGAGGTGTTTGTACTATTTTTTAAGAATGTAGTAATTTTTATTAAATATGTTTATACTATGTTTCCACACTCACAACTGAACATGCATTTATTAGAATATATTCATCACATAAATATTTTTTTTTATTTTTTTTCCAATTTCATGTGTTCTCTCAGAAAACATGAATATGAATAAAAAAAAATTTATAAATGAAAAAATAATTAATTGAATGTTCTTGAGAATATGATATTGGATGATCCATTAAAAATAAATGGATCAATTGTAACTAATTGTTAAGAAACTAAAATCAAATATTGACTTATATAGACGCTCTCCCACGGTGTAGTTTTCCATGTATAGTCTGTGGTTTAACATCGTATTGGTAGGGTCCGTACATTAAAGAATAATCATCAAATATACATGAAAGATTTCATTTAAGAGAGGGTGTGTTGGGAGCATGATATACAATAGATAAATTGGAGTCAAATTCACTTATACATATTTAGTTACCAATATGATGCACAAAACAATATATAATTAACTAACTATTACAAACATCACACATAAGTAATAATTAATTTATATTATCCAGACATACAATGGTTCATGCAATTTCTAAATATCAGTTAGTATGAAATGTAAATTTGTGATTAAATAAAATTGTAATAAATTTGAAGTTGAGTGGTTATATATAAATTAAATAATTTTTAAATTTCAAAGAAATTATCATTGTGTGGTTAATTTAAATTCTATTACAAAAATTAAATTCACAAATTAATTTAATTTACCACCAATAGTAAATTAATTTTTTAAAATAATAAAATTGTTAATATTTCTTTTAAAACAATACATTAATGAATTTATTTTTGGCGGAATTAAAATCATCTCGTGCTCAAAAACCCTTCACAGTCCCATTACAGGTTGGGAAAAAACCACACATGACAATTTTGATGTGGGAAGACCATGTATAGAACTATTTTGGACAAGAAAGGCTCACCCTAACACATTTTTTTATCGGGATGATATGCCCAAGCCTAATACTAAATGGGTCAGTTGAAAAAGTACATGTAGGAGTACATGGGATTCTGATCTGGGTAGTCGGAAGTGGTTGTAGGGAATGAAGTGGGGATAACTCATGTAGTAATGGGTCTAATAGACTACTAATATGGAAGATGTTAGTGTGAACTCAAGATATCAAGACCTCAGATGATCTTAGAGTGGTCTAGGATTCTCTCTGGAAGGATTAGTCATTTTGGCGATGTTCATGGGAGAGGGAGGAGAGAAGGAGGTTGGCCAATGTAGTGTAAGACTATCCAGAAGTAGAATGATATAGAATGGGGACCTCACAAGTGGATTTCGTCTCACATTTGCAGCCATAAGGAATTTCGGTCTGCCTTAGCCAAAAGGAGGGGTGGCGTAGTTGGGAGGTCGGATAAGGGAGGCAGATGCACAGGGTCGGCCTCGATAGAGGCAGTGATAACGCCATAGAAGAGGCCTCGTGAGGAGGGAAGAGGTCATGTCATGTGGGTTTCAGTAGGGTGACACAACAAGATTTTTTGGGGCTTTTCCATGACATTAAGGAAGAAGAGGCTCATCGAGAAAAGAGGAGTTGGCTCGCGATAATCGGTGGTGACCCATGGATTATTCCTTGAGAAACAATTTCTTTCCCCCAATTTTATACAAATATTCCATTAGATAAATTAAAAATTTAGCCACCACTCTATCTTTTTTGTGTAGATAGACAACCCAAAAACTCATTTTTGAAAAAGGTTATGTAATTACTTCCCTTTTCAAAAGAAATCTAGGATGTAACTATTACAAATGAGCGAAAAAATATTCTGACCCATGGAATTCTGGCCATTGAATTCTGACCAGAAATTGATTTCCATAAAATACAAAACTCGAACATATATATATTTATAATGTTCTTGAATTTTTAACCAGAAAATAATTTTTTTATCCATACCATAAATTTAGAATGAACATAATTTGTCCAACCCTAATCAGATTAACAGGTGGTCTATTCTGTTGGCACTAATTTAAAGATATCAAATCAATTAATAGAAAATTAAATGTTCTTGACTGAAAAAATTAAACGTATCCCGCTCATAGAAATTTAAGGCACATGTGCATGCTTCCAAAGTTGTTGGACTAATGATTTTAAAAGTTTTTCCCATAAGTGACATAATATCATCGTATCTGGTGATCTGATCCCCAATTGAGGTCCTATGATCTCACGTGAATATTTTAAATCACAAGTTTATAGAAATAGTGACCATGTTTGATTCAATGAATGTTTATAGTAAACTAATTATAGGCAACTGTTTAATGGAGTATCTTATTTCTAACCCCTCTAGATTATCCACAGACAATTCAAGATTACATAAAATTACATTATTCAAATTATGTGTGATGGCGTGGAGTTCAAATGACAACTTTGACATCACAACAATCACCTCAATCTCGTACCTTCTATTTGTGAAGGAATTTTTGGATCAATAACTTAGATATATTATTTAACTCTTTAGAATGTGGAATGATAGAGGAGTTATTAAACAATTGAAATGAATTGTACAATGAAAATGACGTCCTGTAGGGTTATATAAACCATAAGTTTAAATTACTCGGTTCGGGTTCCCAGACCCCCAAAAATATAATAACCCCAAAATAAGTAATAAATAAGTAATTATGAAAGACTAAATTTATCATAGATATTATTTATATTTTATTACATACATATAATATTTATTAAATACATTACATGATAATCCCAAGACATTTATTCAAGTCACATTTCTCGATAATATAAAAAAATTACAATTTAAATAATATTTTTTATATAATATTTTTTTTATTTAAATATACACTATCAAATGATTTTAATAATTATGTTCAACTCTATTATTATATATTGTTTGCAAACTAAAATTGCGACACTGAACACTATAAAGAAAGAAATAAATAAATTTATGGCTCGAGGACTTGACCCCCCCCCCCCCCCCGACAACATCCCAAACACCAACCCACCCACACCACCCATTACCAAACAAACTATTATATACTCAAATAACAATTATTTTATTTATTTATTAGTGATCAATAAAATCTGGACAATTCTTGGACCTTGTTGTGGGGCCCCCCATGTTCAATATAATTGTTAACTAGAATAAGACAGAATCTTGAATGTTATATTATGTGTGTCCCTTTAGGAACTTATATAGATAATTGTAAATAAGAATCATAGACTATGAGCGGATTTTATCAACCAATCAATGCCACTTAAGAGATAATTAAAAGTCGTTGTAATGAAAACCTTCCATATAAACACATAATATATAATATTATCTTGTTGATACATGATATCTTATTAAGGATAATGCACAATTATGTCATCATCGTTTAATTATTTATTATTTGTCGATATAACAGTATGAATTTACCATCGAATTCCATGGTATTGGGATTTAATCAAGGAAATACCATCCTAATTAACTTGGCCTGGGATGTATCTTCATCATCTCAAAAGTGACAAATTCAATATTGATCATGAATCCAAATTCATACAACCAATGAAAAACACAATACAAGCTAGCTTCTCATAAATTAAATGTCATGGGTTTTACCTTGCACTAATGTATGTGATGAAATAGAACACATTGATTACGATATCAAGTTAGGAGAACACTAAACATGTTCATAGATAAGAATTGCCAATGAAACCTAAAACATTTTATTTTCCTATTTGTAGTTCTATCCTCAAGATCTCACATACTAGATATCTCTATGTTAAAACTTCATGAAAAGAAATTTCAATGCTTATGATCCCTTCACACCTGATAGTCAAATGTCAACTGTGTCCATTCAGCATGTTGTATCTAGACAATGGGACATAACATTAGAATCTCATTCATGGTATCTCTTAGTTTTTATTATATCATGGAAACTGCTATAACAATTAGATATGACATGTAATATAAGGTTATTATGATACGTATATTGGACCTAGATCTATCAACTCTATTTGGGTAAGATAAGCACATGTATATATGAAACTATAAAAATGTAGTTGTAATCAAAGTACATAAACTATTTGGTTCTAGGGAACCCAATTTCACAAAAAACATTTTAAATTTTTATTTAACTACTTTGACCTAGACTACTATGTATTCTACTTGACATATCACTCTCATATTTTGAACCAAAATAACAAGATCACATGAATAGACAATTTAGAATAGATTACAATTCATTCTTACCCAATTGATAACACTTCAATCCTTAAATTTTTTTATGATTCAAGAGTAACTTTTCAAAATTAATTTCTTTCCATCCTCACATAGTTATCTAACACATAATAAATGGTGTTTAAAACCATCAAAAAACAACACATCTATAGATTTCAAATTTTGAGCGGCAATCTTAAAAATACCAACTCCTTCAACTTTCATGGAACTTCCATTTCCAAATGAAACAGATCATCCATCAGGATATTCTATATTTTTCATGATTTTAGTGTTTCTAGTCAATATAGATTGTAAAAAGCCCGACCCGGATGCCACTAAACATGTTATCCGAGCCAATTCTCTATAAGGTCTCAAGCGCACCTCCTTGTATGCCAGGTGTTGCTGACTAGAAATGAGGGCCTAGGAGGTGATAATGGGGAGACTATTCCATCATATTAGAGTAATAAAACAACGTAAATAACTAAATATCAGACATAAAGGAAAATAAACAGAGTGAATAAGTAATAATGAACTGAAATAGAACAATCTATAATAGTAAAATGCTATAAAAGATCTATTAGCTATGAAATATAATACACACCAATAACACAATGTGTCGACCATATTAATACAAGTACGAAAACAACTAAAAGTAAATTTACAGGGCTCTACAAAAAACATTGAGCCAATGCACATACCCTATCTCCAAACACTATCGAACTATACCATTCCGATCAGTAGAACCACTCGAGCAGCTCTACTCAACCATGAAACACTGGACCTTATCCCTATCCACCATGAAACTCATGATCAACCTGAAATGCTAACATAAGGTCTACCCATACACCGAGGTGTACATGCAGGGGTGAGATGTAATCTCAATAGGCCTCCCAGACAAGCAACCTATAACTATTTTGTTAAATGTTTATGCAACAACAATGTGCTCAGCCTAGCTAAAACACAAAAAAGGGAAGATAAAACCAAAGTGAAACCACATTTGAATCCAGGGTTTGTAATCCCTTTCAACTAGACAAGTTCCACCTTGGATGTACATATCTATATATGTACAGATGTATAGTCCCATACATATACATATATACATAGATATTAATATTCATTGGTATGTGTATCAAATAACATGAAACCTCAATAAATGCCGATCCTAGGGTCCATAAGCCTGATCGCCTGGACATATTGTGAAAGGGAATTGAATTGGAGTTCGTGCCACTCAAGCCATGTATCATTAATTCTATATCTGGGTCTATAATCCCATAGACATGTACCTGCTTCAGCCAATGGAAGAATTATATCTCTTAGTAATCTACATCACCACAGGGGGATTCTCATCTTACACTTGTGTTCACACGTACTTTCATCAAATCACAAACTAGGATACCACATACTGACAATCATTCCTTTAAATAAGGATATCGTATACCAACGGTCAATACTGTAAAAGGTCACTGATCAACAAAACAGAGAGTATATGCCCATAAATATAACCAGGACATAGGAAACCTTGCTCACAGGCATAAAAAACCATACCCTCAGGCATATTACAACCTCACATACAGGCATAGCAGTCAATAGGGTCAAACCCAGTATATCATCATTTTAGCATGAATTAGGGCTAGGCCAGGTGTATAAGAATTTCAACATGTATCGTTTCCAAGCCTGATGTATATGAATTTTGGAATATATCAGGGCCACACCTAGTGTATAAGAATTTCAGCATGTATCTGGGCCAATCCTTCTGTATAAGCATTTGAGCATGTTTCAGGGCCAAGCCTAGTGTATAATCATTTCATCATGTATCAGGGCCACTCTATGTGTATAATCATTTCAGCATGTATCAGTTCTATACCCAATGTATAAGCATTTCAACATAACAAACAACACTTTTAAATTACACCATTATATGGTTTTTAATAATCAACTCATGTGGGAAACACATTTATATAACCACTTGCATCAGGTAAGGCTCAACAGAAAACTCCAAGATCACACCTCTAGGTATAATAAAATATCAGAAATAGAATTTCTTTGAGCCAGATCCTAGGAGAGCATGACCAAGCATCCCAAAAGACAAGAAGGATGCCTCACGTCTGGATCCATATCCACCAACCAAGAACTAACTCTGGAAAAGTCACTATTTCAGAAAAACCGAGTCAGATATAAAAAAATTAGTGAGAGTGGCATAATTACCATACCAAAAATACATCGACAACCCCATGGGGTTAAACGTTTTCCATGGGTTCTAGGTGACACCTGAACACCATCTCTAAACAAACTCAATGTAATATCTTAGGGTTTTTCAAACCACATGCACCCACCACATCCCTCAAGTAAAACACTTAGGATGTATCCCACTTGGGACCCTCTATGTAAATATGTGTAAAGGCATCCTATATAGAATCCTTAGAGAATATTAAGGTAGAAATATTACATGGGATCCTAGAATGAATAATAATAGTGGCATAATACAATAGGTATCCTATTGAAGAAAAATATGAGAGAGATCATACAAGGGACTCCCTAAGGTAGCATATAAGCAATGACATCCCTCAAGGGACCCTTAGAAGCATTCTGTTTCACAATCTCATAGGTCGGAAGGGAATATTTCACATGGAAAATGTCCTCAAAAGAATATGTTATGGGAGATAACTCATAGCTCATCTCAGATCAAAATGTCTCAACTAGTTTGGTCTGAACACCCAACCTATCATCCATACCAAGTCTCACTCTCAGGTGGCAACAGAACTCGATAACCAGAGGAATAACCTCTCCATTTATATATAAACCCAGGAAACACAATTTATATTACAGCAAAATGACAATTGGATTCCACCATTTCGATCTATGTAGAAAAACTCTCAGAATAGACTACTAAATCGCCCAATTCATACTTTTAGGGCTCAAAATACCCTAAAATACTAAGCTGGATAATGTACATGGTGTTTACTTCAGAGTACATGTAATTTACTCTTATCCACCCCCTGGTTGAGTACATATTCATGGCCAAAACCCATGGGGTTTGCCTATGTAAAATTACATGGTGTGTACTTCAATGTAGACTACAAAAACTGTTTAAAACACAAAAATCCAGGATCTTTCTCAAACTGTTGGACAAACTTCCATGACACCACAAAATATGTACTAAGGAAAAATTATTCTTCCCCAAACAGGAATAACACAGGGTGTGTTCCCCTAGAATACACACTGTGTAACCTGGCTTACCAGATAGGACATCCCTCGGATCGCCCGAAACACCCGTTTTCGCCCCCAAAACAACAGATCGAGCTTTAAGAGGCCAAAATCAAAAAATATAAGTCTTTAAGAACTCAAAAAAACATTTTTAAAGGAAATATATAGAGAGAACATAAATGGGTCTACCTTTTGGTGGAAACTTCTAATGCTTCAATTGATTTCACCATCCATGGATGCTATAAGACGATTCACTGCATCAAGGGATTTAAAGAAGTACCTATCTTTCCTTCCATATCTCTCTCTTTCACAATAATCATTTTCTCCCACATGAAATGGCCAAGGGGGAGCACACCAGAGGCATATATAAAGGAGGAGGAGGAAATGAAGAAGAGGGAAAGAATAAAAGAAGAAAAGGAATGAAAAGAAAAGGGGCTTGGGCCGGCCCCAGCACCCGACCCATGTTTACACATTTCCTATGATAAAATCTATATTCTAGACTCAATGATGTAGAAATAATCTCTATCTGATACCCTATTTAAATGTTATCACTGAATGGACCTACGTGAATAATTTGATACTTAATTTAAAAATATTAAAAATTTTAAATTCCATTAAAATTCAAACAGCTCAGATTCCCCCAAACTCTTGACTAGGATAAAAACCCTATTCTTAGACAAACAGAGTGGTTAAAAATATTATTTTAGGTCATGTGGTAGGGGAAAAAGACCGTTTTACCCCTCACGAGCATCTAATATAAAAAATTTAAATTTCTAGTCAAAACTGGAGTTCATAAAAATGCATGTCCTTATAGAATCTCCATCATAAAGCATCTTGTCCATGAGAAGACTAGTGCAAGGACTAGTAGACATGATCTAGAACCAAGCATCTACACAAACATGCTATTTGAACTATCCAATGACTTGCCTTCAACGTTAACAACTTCCCTCAACATAGAAGATATTTAACTACGACCGATCTGGTACCCCCCACCATGGAATACCCCTATATTCATCTCAAAAGATAACCCCAAGCTCAAAATATAACTAAAAATATAAAATACAAAGTGAATAAATTGAAAACCACCCTCAAACGACCAATGGTGCACTCCCCACCATATGTCATGAATTACACCGCTCCTATAGTGCAACCTCAATAGGTTTCCCTCCTAAACAATGAATAACATTAAGAAATAAAAAGGAGCTTGGTGTAGGGATGAAGCTCTCTCAGCATAATCAACAGGAATCAAGATAAAACATGATAGTATCTAACTAGAGTACACTAAGATTCTAAAAAAGGTGCATCCAGCCCCCTCCAAGCCATTCTCACCAACCTTTCCAAACCTGATCTGGATTCATCCTTATGGAAACCATCTTACGGACCCTGATTTATTCCATGATGTCACCTCTACCATGAAGGTTCATTCCAGCACAACTTTTAGGTTCCCAAACCACAACAAGCCTTAAAACATTGGTCCTCAACTCACACACAAGCACTAACTGACCAGGATTCAAATGATAACATGTGTAACCAGTGTTTATCTTTATCACCCGACATGTACATACATCATCATTCCAGTCATGATCGTGTGCCAATTCTATGATTGCATTAGGAACAACAGAAACATAGGTTGACTAGTCCAGGAACCTGAATAGTCATGCCCGTTAATGCCAGTCTCAAAAAGAAAGCATCGACGATGCCTTGATAAAAAGTTGAACATATCAAAATTTCTATAATTATAACTTGAGCACATACTATGCCTCGATCAAAAAATGACCATAAAAAAGTATCCCTTCTAAAGGAATTAGAAAACAAATTCCAATCTATCATACACAGTTTTCCCTACAACACAATAGACATCAACCTACAAGGGTTTGATTCAAACCATGGGTCTCTAGGTCTCCCCTGTTTCCCTGAAAAACATGTATCACAACTAGGTCACAATGTCTCACCACCTAGCCCAAAAGATCCATACATCTGAAAAGAAAGTTAGATCAAAATGACCAATGAGGGGAAAACTAAAAACACAACCTACAAGGCCTATGATCCTCTCTGATAATCTTCAGATGGAACTGCTCCCTGGGGGACACAACTAATGCAGAAGAGAATCTAAACTAGCAATCATCGGGTGTCTATATACAGAAATACCCGAAAAAGGTATAGTATTCAAGAAAAGTCTTAGTATTTATCATTATTGTATATAGTGATCTGAGTAGATAACTACATACTAGAGAACAAAAATGGTCACAACACATGCCATATTGAATTAAAAGGTCACTTCACCTTTCATGCACAAGGACTGATTCAATAGCCTATGAAAACAAATGCCTCAATTTAGATCCATATAACATGACCTCAAAGTGAAATATATGTGTAAGAAGGACCAAAATATTCATTATATATAATTAAACACACTAGAAAGACTACATGTTGTGAATCCTATGTGCGTAGTATGATGCATGGTATGCCACATGCCTTTGCAAGCTAAGAGTCAAAAACAGTCTCCGGACTCTTACTGATGGCCAAGAGCTTGATATCCATATTAAATAAAAACAACACAAAACATATGTATTCCTCAAGATGAAAATTAAATACAAATGTAACATCACAAATTATATAATAAATATCAAAACTTGTAAACCAGGACATCCTACCGGAGTAAGTGTTCTCGACGCACCAGTTAATATCCATCATAGGTTCCGACACATTCCTAATATTCATTTCTCCCATATCCTAAATAGGAAATATCAGGAAAAGAAGACTCATATGATAAAAAATTGTAACGACCCAACCCGAATTACAATAAATTGGTGCTTCGAGTCGGTACACCATAAGGCCTCAAGCATGCCTCTTCATACACCAAAGAATTCCAAATAGAAGCGAGGGACTAGGAGGTGAAAGTGGGGAGACTATAACCTCATATCACAGTATGAAAACAATAGAAAAAAATAAATATCATATACAGTAGAAAGTAAACAGAGTACAAAAGATATAAATAACTAATATAGAATAAGATATAATAGAAAAATGTTGAAAAAGGCTAAACAACTAAGCAATACAATACAACACTAGTCACTCATGGGACCGACCATACTGATATAAGTACATAAGAAAATGAAAGTAAAAGTACAAGTATTTACTACTAACTTTGATCCAATCCACGTACTCGATCTCTAGACATAGTCAAACTGCACTAGCCTGATCAGTAGAACCAATCACGAAGCTCTACTCGATCATGAAACACAAGACCTCATCCCTATACACCATGCAACTCGTCCTCAAATTGAAAAAGTATACATAAGGTTAAAAAGTACACCGAAGATCACATGAAGGGGGTGATAAATAATCCTAGTAGGCTAACCTAATAAGAAACCTATAATTGTACTACTAAAAGGGTATGAAATAGTAGCGTGTTCAGCCTAGCTGAAACACAACCGAAAAGGAATATAAAGCCAATGTGAAACCACAGTCAAATCCATGGTATGTAATCCCTTTATATAGGGAAAGTTACAACATGGATGCCCATATTTATATATGTTCAAATGTATAGACTCATACCAATATATAAATATATAGGTAAATATTAATATTCATTGGTATGTGTATCAAAAATAAGAAACAACAACAACAGTCGATCCTTGGGTCCAGAAACCCAATCTCATGGACCTCTTGGGAAAGGGAAATAATCTAAATGTTGCGCCACTCAATCCATGTAAAATTAAGTCAATCTTTGATTCCATAATCCCAATGACATGTACCTTATTCGGCCAATATGGGAATTATATCCCTGATCTAGTTGTGTCACCACAAGGGGTTGTTCATACTACTCTTTGTTCACACATACTCACCTCAAATCACAAACTAGGATACCACATACTAAAGATCAATCCTATAAAGAATGATACTGTATACCAATTTTCAATCCCTTAAAAGTTCACTGATCATCAAAACAAAGAGTATAATACCATGATTCCAATCGAGACACAAAAAACATTGCCGGTAAGCATATTAAAAACCTCACCCTAAGGCATATCACAACCTCACCCACATGTATAGATGTTAATAGGGTCAAACCCAATATATCACAATTTCAACATGTATAATGGCTCAACACAGTGTATAAAAATTTCAGCATGTACCAAGACCAAGCCTGTTGTATAAGAATTTCAATATGTATCAGGTCCAAGATCAGTGTATAATCAATTTAAAATGTATCCGGGCCAATATTTGTGCATAATCCTTTCAACATGTTTTAGGATTAAGCCTGATTTTTATGAATTTCATCATGTATTAGGGCCGAGCCCGGTGTATAATAATATCAGATTATATCAAATCCAAGACCAGTGTATATGAATTTCTACCTAATAAAAAACACATGTAAATTACACTATTACACAATTACATGGTTTTCAAAGAACAACATATGTGTGAAAACATTTATATTACCACTTGAATCATGTAAGGATCAACATAAAACTCTCAGGTCATGCATCTAGGTACCTATAAAATATCAAAAATAACATGTCCCAGAGCCATATCCCAAGAGGTCACGTCTGAGCTTCCCAAAAAACATGATAGACACCTTGTATTAGTATAAACATCCACCAATTCAGAAGTACCTCGGGTGAACATCACTTCCTTATCAAAACCAAGTCAGATATAATCAAATGAGTGAGGGTGTCCCAAATGTCCAACCTAAAAATACATCCATAGAGCCATGGGATTACATGTTTGGAAAAGGATTTAGGAAACACCCAAAAAACATCTCTACCAAAACCCAATGTAACATCTTAAGGTTTGATAAACCGCAAGAACCCACCGGGTCCCTCAAGTAAAACACTGAGGAATCGTCCTACTCTGGATCCTACAGGTAAACACGTGTAAAGATATACAACCTGAGATCCATAGAGAAGATTAATGGAGGAATTCAACATGGTATCCAAATATGATGAACAATAAAGGCATCCTATAATAGGGATCCTCCCAAAGGAAGACAGGAGTGTAATCCGACAAGGGACTTCCTATGTTAGCACATAAGAAATGGCATCCTTCTAGGGATCCTTGGAGGCATCTGGACTCACGGAATCATAGTCCAAAATGAAATGTTTCACAAGGGAACCATACTCAAAATCATAGTTCATAGGATATAGCTCACAACTCATCTCATATCAAAAGGTCTAAACTAGGTTGGTCCAAACACACAACCTATCATCCATGTCAAGTATCACTCTCTCGTGACAATTGAACTTGATAACCGGAAGAAGAACCTATACATTTAGATAGAAACTCCCAAAACACAATTTATATGTCCTTTAAATTTCAATAGTATTTCACCATTGCGATCTATGTAGAAAAAATTCTTAGAAAATACTACTTACCCCCCCCCCCCCATTCTGACTTCTAAGGCATAAAATACCCCAAACTAGTAAGGTGGAAATAGTACATGGCATGTACATCAGAGTACAAAGCATGTACTCTTATCTGACCCGAGATGTGTACATATACATGGAAAGAACACATGGGGACTACCTATGTAAATGTACAGGGCATGTACTTCAAATTACATGACATGCACAATTTAAAGACAAAAAACCAGTGTTCTCTCTCAGAGGATTGGAGATAGGACCATGCCACCAAACATTGTGTACTCAGAGTACACAACGTGTACTTAGGAAAACTTCTTCCTCCTCAAATGGTAAGAACACAGGGCATGTTCCCCAAGAACATAGACCGTGTAACCTATGATTCCCGACGGGAAATCCCCTAAATCACCCAAAATAGTCATTTTCTCCCTAAAAAAATAGATCGAGCCTCGGTAGGACACAAGAAAAAAATATAAGGATTTAAGAACATAAAACCATAATTTTAATGGGAATATATGGTGAATAAATAAATTAGACTATAATTGGGTGGAAACTTCCAAATATTCGGTTGACTTTCTCCATCCACGGATGCCATACGCGAACTCAGCACATCAAGGGATTTGCAATGGTACCTCAATTCCCTTCCATCTATCTCTCATTCTCAATATCCATTTTATCTTATATGACATGACGAAAGAGGATCACATATGAGGCATGTGTAAGGAGGAGGAGGAAATTAAGAAGAAGGTTACAGAGTATAGAAGTAATGGAAAGAATAGAAAAAGGGGCATGGGCCAGCCCTAATGCCCGACTCGAGTATAGGAATTGCCTAAGATAAACTCCCCTATTTGGAAACAACGTCAAGGACAAAATCTCAATTAATTACACCATAAAAAAGTTATCACTAAAAAATCTTGCATGAATAATTAAATATTTAATTTAATAATATTAAATATTAAATGTTCCACTAAAATTCCGACAACTCATATTTCCACTACACTCTTATCCTTGGGTAAGAACCCTATTCAAAGACAAACATAGTGGTCAAAAATATTATATAAGGTAAAATGGTAGGGTAAAAAGACCATTTTACCCCTCACAAGCATCCAATAAAAAAATTCAAATTTATTCTCAAAACCGCAGTCTAAAACAACACAGGATCTTACAGAGATGGAAAACCGTGATTTTTAAAACATGAATTATTTCTTTTATAGGATTTTAGATCCACCCTAGAAAGATGTTAACTCAAAAAAAAATTTCATGTAAATTTAAATCTTCAATAACCTAAATAATTTATAAATTATGTTTTCTAGTACATTTTTCAACCTAAATTAATTGTTTGTAACAAAATCTAATTTTTTTTATTGATTTTCAAATTTTTTGGTGATCAAACTTGAGGAAATATTGCTCATAATTTTATTCTTATCAACATTTCTCTTCTTCTTCTTAGAATTTCACTCCCATAATTCATTCCATTTTTGACTCTAGGGGAATGAAATTTTAAACTAACAGACAAAATGATTGTTCATATAAGCTCTGTAAATAGAAAAATATCCATCAAAACAAAATATATTATAAAATTTAAAACTACGGCTGTAAAATTTACGTTATTCTATTGTTTCTTTTTGAGATTATTTTTCTATTTACTTGAAGATTTATGACCTATCACTATATTATAGTCTCTATTTGATTTAATAGAAGTTTCCTCATAATTATTATTATTATCTAAAAAATTATTTTATTTTGATTTAAAACATATATTATAAGTAAGAATACATTTTACAACATTATGATTCCTACATGATGATTTTAACATTTATTTTGGTCTGTCATTCTCATAAACCAAAGATGATTAATCTTTATTTTCATATGTTTTTCCAAAGAAACATCATTTTCAGTATAGTATCTTCAGTATCAATGAAATAATATTGATCTTTATTTGTCTCATAGTTTTGAAAAGTATATTTTCCCCTAATGTATTTTATCATATTTTATTCTTTATAAATTGAAAATTTTGGATGTTTAAGTTAATTAATACAATTAATTTCACTTTTAAATAACACATATTCACATTAATTTTTCTTCTCATCATATTTTTATGTGTACTATTCTCTCTCTTGAGATTATTGTTTTTATCAATAATATATTTGAGTTAATTTTATAATATATACTCTATGTAGGTCACTTCATCCCCTTATTATCCAATTATTGTAAAATAATGTTATTTAACATAATCCTTAAGGATTTTGTAATTTTTCATGTAAATATAAACTTAGGAATCACTTATTCATTATGGTTTTCATATTAAATTTCTCTACTCATTAGATTTCTTATATTCCTTCTTTGGAACTTCTTCATTCAAATATAATCCTTCTGTGTTTTTCCACATTTTTTTGTGAGAAAAACCATTATCATCATCCTCAGAATCACTATTATTCATCTCTAGGAAATCATATACAAAATAAATTTTCAATAAAATATAAATATCCGTATGGGAATATAACTATTTTATTTACCACATCCACTTTTCTAGTTCATTGAAATAAGATATTTTATTTATTTATAAACATAAATTTATTTCCCACCAGCAATGTATTTATGAATAAATTATTCTTCCTGTTTAATTTTTAGTTTTAGTAATTCCTTGAATCCCATATTTTTCTCTACCTAATTTTTTTTCTTAAAAATAATATGTCTTCTCATTTCATATGAAATAATAATATTTTATAGTTTATCAATAAAAAAATTATCTATATCTTTTAATGTAGAGTTTTTTGAGTTGAATATACTATGGGAGTCTCTTATTGATTTATTGAAAATGGATAAATGTTTCAATTTATATCTAAAACCTATGATACTATTAATAATAAAATTAACCCTTATGAAGTATTGATCAATAATTTCATCATCATCCATCACAACATCTTCAAACCTATGTCTTGTTAGGGTGACTTCTTCTAAGACCTATGGGTTATGTAATTGTCTCTAATCCTTCGGGCCTTGTAAGGGTTCCACCTCACCCCTTGAAAGGTGGATTATCAAAAAAAATAAAAAGGGATTTAGGCCATTCACCTAAAAAAATCCAAATCTAAATTCCACTTATGAGTATATGTTTGGGGAAAATTTTTTCAATTGGATTAAACAGAACTAGGATAGTATAAATAACTTTCATCCTAAAATAAATTTTATAAGAGATCTATCTATACTTACAGAGAATTAAGGTTTTTTAAATAATGTAATAACTACTCTACTAAAGATATACTTTTTTTATTTATCAATAATTTATCTAGAACAAATTCTTATAGTTGAAACCAATAATGATTTAATACAAATTTAATTACCCAGGTGAAAAATTGATTGACACCAAGGAAAAAAGTTGAATCTATGTCATAAGTGTTTGAATTTTTTTATTGATTTTATCCATTGTGACTTATTATGGTCCTGATCCACTCAATATTTAAAACACATCCTCACTCACATCAATTGAACACAAATAAAAATGTAATCGTGAAAATGATCTTAATAAAGACCAATCCTAATGGTGTTTCTATGTATTTGACATGTTTGGGAAAAGTTATAGATGTATATTTGTCACTAATATTATAAAATGATAACATTTGATGTGAAGTTATAGTCCTTGACCCCAGAATATATCATTGAAGTAAAAATATCTGAATATATTTATTTATATTGGCTCTTACTAGTTCATAAATACCCTTAAAAATTGAAAAAGACATACATACAATATATGGGGGTTTTATCACTAAAGTAGAGATATTTTTTAGCTATTAGAATAATTTAAATAAATTAAACCCCTTAAATCATGATCATCATTGTCAAAAATATCCATAGTAATAATAGATTTTTTTTCTTTCACTTTGATACATGTAATCATTTTCAATATGAAAATGTTTTTTTAGAGTTTAAAATTAGTGTTTTTTTCATCATACTCATTCATATTTTAGTTTTCTTATTAATTACAAAATCTTCATAATAATTTGAATATTTTTTCCAGTATATTTATTTTGGAAACTTCTTGAAATTAACCCATGAGAAATTCATATATTAAAATTGATCAAAATCAATAAAATCCTACAGGAATGAAAAAAAAAATTTATTTATTCTAAATATTAATATTATAATTATCATGAAAAGACTATATTAATTTATTCTAAATAAATCTCATCCAATCCTTCATTAATCATTATATTTTCACAAAATCCACAGTTTCTTCTTTCATGTGGTCATGATCACATGTCGTAAACCCTTACAAAAAAATATTACTTCCCAAACTCTCGCAACCCATTGCCAATATATTATTTATTAAATTGTCATAAGATACAAGGGATATCATTATAAAGAACCAATCAATTTCATAGTTCCGATGAACCAGATACATACATGATTCTCCATTTATATTGGAAATAAAATATAAAACATAAAAAATAAAATATTATAAATCCTTGAAATAATTCAAATATTCCTTCTCCATATCCTATAAAAAAGAAGAAAAAATAATGTAGAGATGAAATTATTTGTAATGAGTACATATAATAGAATCTATCATGATAAAATATGCAATAATTAACATGGTAATGTAAATAACTGAAAACACATACCATTTAATCAAAAACATGAAATTGAAATACATCCATGGATAATATAAAAATTTAGTCTCATGGATAATAAAAACTAAATTCTCAATGAAAGAAATGCTTAATGTTGAATTTTAGGATCCTAAAAATCATGTAATCTTTACCTTTAAGATGTTTCACCATCATATTTTAAATAATGGGTATGAATAAACAAAACCTAATTTTAATAAGGCTACTGGTATGGTTTGTCTCATGAGACCTGTTAACAAATTGACACACTATATAATTCTAGACCCCATTTATTACTTAATATCAAACAAATTCTATATACATTTAATCATCAATTCATAATCAATAATCCTTATAAAAAAGTATTTTAATTGAGTAAAGAATACTTATTATCAATATTTTCCACAATCAATAAAATAAATATCAATATAAAAACTTATATATAGAAATTTTTAATGGTTTAAGAAGCAATAACATCCTTGAAATATAGAAAATGGATATTGAAGAGAAATTTAATTTCTAATGAACGATAATAAAAAAATTATTGTTTAAATAGAAATTTATTGTCCATAAAAGTTATTAAGAGATAAGAGACGACCATTAATTCATCATAAAATTATACTGTGTAGTAAAATAAAATAATTATAATAATAGAAGAAAATGAAAGTGAAAAATATAAAATAATATTTTATAAAAGATTTTTTTTGTAACTATTGATATATTTTTGAAATATCTAAATATTATAAAAAACTGTTGGTGGTGTGAGATTCTGTTAATACTATATACCATAAAAAGAAATTTTTATTTGAATTTTTATAAATAAATTGATAAATTACCTTTTCATATAAAAGTAAAAAAATTTATTTAGAACCATGTAAAAATTTAAGGATAACATAAAAGTTCGATAATAAGTCATTAATGAAATAAAACACACATTTCAATTTTTTTAAAAATATACATGGAGGAAAAATATACCAGATCAAAAGATAAATTAGAATGAATTTTATTTTTATCATTTTTTTATTTATTTAAGATCAAAATAGAGGAAAAATTAAGAATTAAACCATGAAACATTTAAAATTTCAAAATAATAAGATAATAGATGGAGTTTATGAGTGGAAAATTATAAAATTAAATAAATTAAATTAATATAAATTTCCACATAATAAGATTATAAAAAACATTCTTATAACTTTAGTAAAATTTATATTGTTACCCATTTAATTAGTAAAATGGAACTAAAATTTTAATTAGAATAAATAATCATATATTCATGTTAGATACATCAAAGGGTTAGTATATACACCAATTAAAAAATAAATCAGTGCATAATACCAAATATGTATCAATATAGTGGAAATTGATAAAAAATACATTATAAAGATTATATTATTTATGTGATAATTAATCAATGAAGTGATTATGTGTATCAAATTTAAAATCATAAAAAATTGAAATAAAAGATAATACAATCTAATTTCATTTTAAGGATGTTCTCATTGTTATACTATGATTAGGTTCCCATTATTCCAAAAAAATAGTAATGATTTAAATATCATATATATTCATTGTATATATATATTTAGTTATCCATAAATGATATATAAAGGAAAATTAAAAACAATTTTAGGGAGAGGGTATGCCATATTTAAACCTGAATATTATTTTCAATTTTCAATTGATGGAACAAAATAAGGGTAAATAATAATTCAAAATCATAGAACTATTTTTATATCATATATAACAAATTTATTCATTAAAAATATCCCTATTACCATACTTGTAAAACATAAATGAAAACATATTAAATATCTTTGTGGAGGTATTAGTTCATATGTACGTGCGAGAAATGTCATCATTTTCCAATGATTCAGAAAGAAAATGTTTGATATGATATTTTAATTATAAATTATTTATTATTTCTTAAATATCATATATATTAATTTTTTACAACATTATAACTATAGTGACCCTAGATTAAAAAACATGGATATCATATAATTTTATATGAATATTTAACATAGTACATAATAATATACCTGAGGACTATAATATTTTAGTGTATTTGGAAATATAGAACAAAATTTTTTTACACGGTGAGAGATCGTAAATGTTTCACATAAATATCTTCTCCTTTAGTAGTTCTTCATTAAACAATTATTCAAAACATGAGGATCTAAAACATAAGAAATTGGTGAGCTCAGATTCCCCGTAAAGGTAAATAAGGGGGATAACCATGAGAATAAGGGTTTTAGAACATGATTAAAACATTAAAAGATTGTACCCCACACATTAATGAACATAAAAACGAATCATGACCGAAAGATTAGAAGTTCATACAACCTGAATGATGATGTAATCAAGAGAATAATTCATGATAAAATAACATAGGAAAAAATGAATTTAATTGGTGGTAGACATATAAGAAAATATAATCCTATGTCAAGGATCCATACTAATACCTTCATAAAATGATTATCTTGGGATAATAACTCATGTACCTACTTTAGGATTCGGATTCCATCCCATGTACCCTCTTGTTTCTAGATTTGTATGCCCCCTAATGTAACTGCTTTTTTTGGTATTGGGATGCCCTCTAGTATACCATCTTATTACAGGCTCATGATTCCCTCCTTTGAACCCTATTGTTTCGGGCTTCAGATTCCCTCATGTTTCGGTCTTGGGATTCCCTCCCACGTACCCTCCACTTTCAAGATTTATATTCCCTCATGTTTTAGGTTTCTGATGACCTCCTGTGTACCCTATTGTTTTGGGATTTTGATTCCATCTTGTTTCGGTTATGGTATTCCCTCAAACGTATACTCTTGAGATCATAAAACATTTATCATAACTAAATGAATTGTATGAAGATATTTTTCCCAATCATCACAAAATGTAATCATACATGCATGTTTTACAATATAATATAACTTTCATTATATCATGACCCATGAAAGAGATGGGTTTTAAAAACATTAAATTCTCTCCCATGAAATGAAATGGGTTTCATTAACATTATTTATGTTTAAAATATTTTTCAAAAATGTTTTCCTTTGAAATAGATAAAGGGTCTCAAAATTTTCATGAAAACGTTTAAAACATAAATAATGTTGGAAAACTATTTTTATAAAACATGGTTTTGAAAGAACACATATTGTTGAATGAAAGGAGGAATAAATTAAAATATTCCTAATTTTGTTTAACTATCTCAATTAAAAAGGAGTGAAAAAATGGTATTAATACCATAATATATCCTAGATAACAAAATGATAAGAAAATTCCTTAGAATTATTGAGAGATGGATCATAATATTTCATTAGTGGAAGCATAATCATAAACAATCCCAATAAAAGATGAGATTGTATCAATAAATGTATTATCATTGGTTACATTAACTCCTAACTTACATGAGATATTAACATTTCATAAATATTAAAATATCATGAAATAATAAAATTCATGATATAAAATTTCAGATTTAAGTATATACAACCCATAGAAAAACATAGGTGCATAACCTGGCTTTTATCTCCAAGAAGAAATCTTGACACAAAAAATTACTTTACTAATTTTGTAGCTTTTAAACCATAATCCCCATGAAATAATGAAAATAATATGGGTATTTAAGTATCTATAAATATAAGTATAAAACTTATATATTAAATAAATGTGTATTATATACACCACAAAAAAAAATTTCTGTAATTAAGGTATGTAGCTCATGAATATAAAACGTGAGATGAGAAAACCCTTACATTGTGTATTGAATTTCATTGTACACATTCAAAACTCATGTATAATAAATATTTGTTTGTTATACATATAAAAAATTCCAATATTCTAATATATCATATAATATATCATTCACTTGTTACGTTATATAACCAGTTTATTAACAATTCGATGTTAATGTATTGTTTTAGGTAATAACAACTTTGTTTATTGTAAAAGTTTTGACTTGTTATTCATGATACTCTTAATTAATTAATGATTTAATTATTTTCAAAATTTCAAAAATGATTTATATTGTATTATATATATATTCAGTATATAAATATTTATAATAATCTATAAAAATAAATATATGAAGTGGAATACACCATTCATGAAGACTGTGGGCCTTACCAACAGATGAATGATATTTCTGTTTCCTTATCATATGGAAGGAAAATTAAATGAAATATATATATAAATATAATATAATATAAGTCCACTATAATTAGTATTTCATATATATCATATAAATTCACTGAAACCATCCTTAATACATTCCTTGTAGAGTGTGAATGAATCACATCGCTTTGAGGAGGCGGTAGTCCACACATCCACAAACGAAGTTATTGTATTTACAGAAAATAGAAAGCATGAAGGTATGATTTATATAGTAATTTAAGAACACTAAATACATCATAAATATCATATATATCATATAAAAATTTATTTTACATTATAATTTCCATCCAGGAGTAGTGGTAAAGTAGAAATGAACAATGATCACTTCGCGAGACTATAGTTTAACGTACATGAACGGTAAGTTCATTACCCATTATATTGAATTATGTATATTTTTAGGACAAAATTTTAACATATAAAAAACTCCATATATTTTTGATATTATCTTTATTTTATAACCATGATATAAAATGAATTTTAGGGGTAGAGTAGTAAATGAAAGAATAGATGGTCATTGAAGAATATTATATTGTTTTCAGGTATCTCATTTTGGTTTATAACAAGAAACATACTTGGTTGGACTTATACCCTACTAGATGCATATAAATTTATGGTATTGATTTTGAGAGATTATTTTATTTTTTTTTTTGTGAAAAAATGTTTGGGAGGTGTCCATAAATGGGTGGGGTGATTACCTTTTTTTAATGGAGGAGGAGTGACATTCTTGTAATTTTTTGAAAAGGATATTTCACCATATTTTTTTCTCTAAGTAATGGATCTAATAATAAAAAAAATCTATCCAAGGGGTTATATGGTCGATATATGGAAATAAAATGTTTTTTGAACAAGTTTGTAGGCCATTTTGGCCCTCAAGTGTATGGTTTAGTCCCATGAAAAAATAATTTTCCTTAAAATCATTGTAACTAATTTTAATTACATTCAGAATTTTATTATTTAAAAAATAAGTTGAAATTATTTTAAATTATAAATAATGATGATTCCAAATATGTAATTTGTCTTTCCAAATTCTGATTACAAAAGTTTCACAAATTAATTCAAAATTTAACCCTACAGATGGGATGAGAAAGCAGAGTTTTAAATTAAAAATATTCAAAAGTTTTGAATGATTTTAAATGCCATTTCAAATTTAAATTTATTAAAATTTCAAAAATTATATTAAGATATGTATAGTTTATTTAATTTCACATTAAAAAAATAAATTAAAAAATTTAATGTTACATATAAAATAGATGAGAATACAAATTTTATTTAAAATTTAGTATTACTCATTACTCATCAAAAAATGGAAATTCACAGCAAAATACCAAAAAATCACCCTAATATAATTTTTATGTTTGTTTTATAAAATTTATTTTTATTTTCTAAAATAAAAATTATAAACGTTTCACAAATTATTATCTAAAATGGGTTCTTCATTAAAAAGTTATAAAGTCACCTTTTAGAAGAATACATATTTTAATTAATGAAATTAGATTTATTCTCATCTTAAAACCATAAAATCTATTATATGGGTATATAAAATATTTTTTTAATATATTATATATAAATGTTATTGAAAAAATTAATCCAAAGTGGGTACTTTAATTTTTTTAAATAAAATTATGTTATTCGATATAAAAATAGTTTTATTAAAAAAGCAATTTTTTTATTTTCAAATAGACCATATATTCATTTATACAAATTGATAACTATCAGACTAATTTTATATGTATGTGTATATCAAATTCTTACAATTTAGTTAATCTTATTCATAACATCCATTCTAGTGGCTAGTTAGTATCTATAATAATAGTATAATAATAATATTAATCATATATTAGAGTTCTGTTGAAACAAGGCCTTTCATGAAATGAAATATATAAAAGGGAAATGATATTTTGTGTAATAAGAGACATAGATAGTGTTTTGTGTACTAAAAGACAAGTTTATTATCTTTTGTAGTGCAATATTAACTTGTTTTTTTATATAATGGAAGAAAAAAAAATTTCTTTTATAAAAAATTGTTTTTAGTTTTCTATGAGATAAAAAATATTAATAATATTAAACTAATTAAAAAAATATTTCACAACATGTAATGATGTTACATCATATACCCTTAAAATTAATATCACCTTTGAATATTTTCTGGGATATGAAAGGTCCAATACTCAAAAGTTTATTTCTTATAAACCCATGTCATAAAAATGAATACTAAAACATCCTTTAAAAAGAGAATGTTGGATAAATAAGGGTTACCAAAAGTAATTGATAAATAGGTTTCTACATATAATAACATAGTTGGTAAGTGAAAACATGGTCATGGGAGAGAATTATAATGTTCTGATGGAGAGTGAAAGAGAACATAGAAAATATAATCTTTACAGTCAAAAATCCATAACCCAAAGAGGCTTGAAAAAGGTCATTGATATCATAAAAAATGATGATAAGAGGGAAAAAATTTACATCATGATATTTTTCCATAATATTCAATAATTTTTTTCATATGAATTAGAAAAATGATTTCAGGACCCCCTTGCATTTTTTTGTGTTTTGATAAATTTCCACTATCCCATATTCCATGAAAAAAGGTGAATTTGTAATTATTGAAGCATTAACAGATCACGAGATGCATAAATTGAATGATATGTCATTCCATATATCTTTAGTTAAAATAAAAAATTGTTAGTACAAGTTATCCAATTTAAATAAATCCCCATTTGGTGAGGTAATACTTTAATCTATAAAACATTTTCTAAAGATTAGCATAAACCATTCCATAAATTTTCAATCATAAAACCCTTCCAAAATATTATTTACCCTTTATTTCTTAAATATTCTCTTGTATTATTCCAAAACATTTTCAATTGAAACATGGGTCCATCCTTGCACCTATAGAATATCAACTATGCTTTTATTATTCCAGAATCCTAGTGGATAAGGATAATCACATAAAACATTACTAAAGTATGAATAATAAGAATTTCATAGTACTTAATCATTCAAATCAAACATGAATTTCCAAACATAGGAGTGGATGATACATGTTCCCTAATTAGAATTATCCACTTCATCCATTGGGATTATATAAGATTTCCCTTTATCCTTCGTCCTTAGAGGTTGTTGCGGATTAACATCCACAATAGTCATTGGATTGGAGACCTGTTTGAATAATGGCCTAAGTCCAAAAAATTGAAACAATGATGTGTGAGAGGTTTATTCTCTAGGTATCTATCAATATTCTAATAATTTTCTAAAGTATTCCCATTACATGAATATTAATCCACACAATGAACTTTTCTTCCAAACCTAAAACATTTATTTGTACTATTAAAAAACTTCCCTACATGTTTCATCCCACACATTATGCATAATGGAATTATCATTTTCTTTTATCTATAGTTGTTAGATTTTTTTGAAATCTATATTACTTTTCTTGTCAAAGACACGAAATTGATACATCATCACAACCTTTTTTTACACCTTGACATCACATCAACTGAATTCTACAAATCTTGTAATGTAACTTATACACAAGGACATTTTAATACTAGGTTTCATGCCAAAAAATAATTTATCCATTTTTATTTTATGTTGGATTATAATAAAAAAAGTGTACCTCATAGTCCTTGTAAAATCTTATCCATAGAAAAAAGTATGTCGTTATCCTTCTGTTAAAGATATAAGAATTTTGTTTCCATATTCATAGAAAGAATACAAGGAACGTACTTATTGAAGAATAATTTATAGAACTCATACCTATCTATGGATCTAATTTAATATTTTTGCCTTATATTATTAACAAGTTTCCACCACTGATCCACCTCACCCTTACAATGGAAGAACAATAGAGTGAATTTTTCAATCTCTAAACACATGGTAATGAAAAATAACATTTTTGTGGAAGTAATCCATTGCTCAATAACTAATGTTGTATGAGAACCAATGAAATAAGATGGAAGTTTCCTTATGAAAGAATCAATAGATTTTTGTCCCTATCATTGCTTGTTTTGATGTTCACCATGATTCATAGCTTTAAAATTATCTATGAGAATAACAATATGTTTTTTCATTCCATATCCCATAAAATTCGGTAAAACAGGAGGATGATCATTTTATTTTTCATTTAATTCCTCATTAACATAGTTTCTTTGGGTTCTAGTCA
Organism: Viscum album; assembly: GCA_963277665.1. Taxonomy (NCBI): domain Eukaryota; kingdom Viridiplantae; phylum Streptophyta; class Magnoliopsida; order Santalales; family Viscaceae; genus Viscum; species Viscum album. Next base: position 992,380,994 of record OY728128.1, on the reverse strand, counting down.
TTGAATAAAACTTAAAATCATAGGGTGATCAACAATTATCATATTGGAATGCGACAAAATCATGAAAAATTATGTAAAGGATTCCTTAATCATGACACCTATTTTTAAATACATATCGCCTTATTTTTATCCATAGACACTTCCATTGATATATCCTTATATATATCCCTAGGGATCTCACAAAATATTTCTCATCCTAGTTTCCAAAGGATGACTGAACCTTTCCTTTCATGAAAACTATAGTGACCTACGATTAACATAGATGAATATTAAATCATTTTAGATGAATATTCATCACATTAAAAAATAAATTCCTGAGGACCGTGATAGTTTTTTTACTTAGAAACATGGAATAAATTATTTTAACTCGGTAAAAGATCTTCAATGTTTCTGAAAAAGATCTCCACCTTTTATTACGTTACAATGAAACCTTTGTTCATAACCTAGGGAACGAAAACATTACAAAGGGGTGAGATCAAATGCTCTGTAAGGATAAACAAGGGAGATGAATAAGATAATAAGGGTATGAGAACATGATCAAAACTTTATAAGATTATACCTTGATAATTAAATATAATAAATATGAATGATGGAATAAATATTTTCAGTTCATAAGACATGAATCAAAAGAGAGTCAAGAGCATAATTCATGCAATCATAACATAGGATTAAGACATGGAATTGTTGGTAGACACATTAGAATATAAAATCATACATCAAGGATACATACAAATACATGAATAACATGTTAGGATTGGTATAATAACCTATGTACCTTCTTCGGGCATGGGATTCCCTTCAGTGTGCCCTATTATTTCGGGCTTGGGATTCCCTCTTATGTATCCTCTTGTTACAATCATGGGATTCCCTCTCATGTACCCTCTTGTTTTATTCATTGGATACCCTCCCGTGTACCCACTTTTTTTGAGCTTAATATTCCCTCTTGTTTCAAGCGTTGGATTCCATCCCATTTATTCTATGGTTTATGGCTTAATATACCCTCTTGTTTCGGGATTGGGATGCCCTCTTATGTACCCTCTTATTTTGGGATTAACATTCCCTCTTATTTCAGGAATGGTATTCCCTTCCATGTACCCTATATAGATTATAAAACATTTATAATTAACCAATGTATTAAAGGTAGATATCTATCCCAAACATTACATAATGTTATCATACATTCATGTTCCATAGGATAAAAAACACTCATTATATTATAAACCATGAAATGGGATGGATTATATATATATACAATCATAACATATGAAATGAATTTGTTATAATTAATTTTTCATTGCTTCATAAAATATATAAAATAGGCTGACTTCCTAATCATTTCATTAAATCATAACTCAGGAAAAAAACTGGGTTCCAAAAGTATATAACACATTGAAGATAAATTGTTGTCATAAACATGATGCTCTCAAAACATAAACCTTTCAAAAAAAATCTTAATGGTAATCTTGGATCATGTACCAAATAAATCTTAAACTATAGAAAAGGATTCCAACTTTGATAGAGAAGGAATTTGAAATATCACTTGTATCGTTTCTTAGGGAAAATAAACATTATTTGAAATTTAATTTTAAAAACATTTCACATATTCAAATTCCTTTTCTTGAAAAAACATTGAAAACATATAAAGAAATATTTAAAATAATTTAAAAAAATTGTGGGGGAAGTATATTTTCCACATTTAAAAACTCTATTCTAACCATAAACCATTTTGAAAACCATTTATTGAAAATATATTTTTAAACATATAAAGGAATATTCAAAACAATAATATTCCCTATACTTTGAAAATAATTTGTATACTTATAAAGAAACCTTGAAAATGTTTTGATTTTTTTCATTTAATCAATTTATAAATTTATTGAAAATTTTTAAATTAAATTTACACCTAAAACATTTTTTACTTTTTTTAGAAACCGTGGATTTGAATGAAAACATATTTCTAAGAGAATAGAAAAATAACATTAGATTTTACTAGTTTTTTTATTCATTATATTACATACCAAATTATGAAAATGGTAATAATAAATGATGATATCATGGATGACCAGAGGATAATAAAATTTATGAGTGTTCTTGAAATATGGATCTTATGATCTCATCAATGGAATCATAATCATAAATGATCTCGACAAATGATGAGATTGTGGTATTAAACTATTACCAATTTGGTAACATTGAATAATACTCTACATGAGATATTAACATTTAATAAAACTTAAAATATCATTAAGGAAGGATATTCTTGATAGAAATTTTCATATTGTAGTATATAATACCCTTAAAAAATATAGGTGCATAACATGGTATGTATCTCAATTAAGGTAACTTGAGACAAAAAATTAATTTACTGATTTGGTATATTTTGAGCCATAAAACTAATGAAATAAATATCATCAAATGGAAATTTAATTAACCATAAATTGATTTAAAATAAATATATAATAAATTAATAGGTAGTATATACACCCCACAAGTGAAATGAGTGATTAATAGAGTATGTATCTCACAGATTTTAAAAGTGAGATGAGAAAAACATTATCTTGGGTCTTGAAATTCATTGTAAACATTAAAACCTAATGTATAGTAAATATAAGTTTATTACACATATAAAAAATTTATTACTATATATTGTACCATATATGATTCACTTATGACTTTATATTACCCGTTTATTGACAATTCCATATTAAAGCAACATTTTGGGTAATACCCGCTATGTTTATCATACATTTTTTGACTTGATATTCCGGATCTTCTTACTTAGATCATGATTTAATTATTTAAATAATTTAAACCATTATATATATATCATATATATTCAGTATATAAATATTTTAAATAATCAATATAATATAGATAAATTGAATTGAATAAACCGTTCATAGAGACGGTAAGTCGTACATACGCTTGAGCACTACTTTCGTTTTCTCATCATATTGAAATAAAAGTAAATGATATATATATATATATAATATCATTAATGTATAGTTATTATTTCGTAAATATCATATAATTTCCCTAAACCATTCCTTTATATATTCCATGATGAGTGTGGACGAATCATATCACATTGAAGAAGAGATAGTCCATGCATCCACTAATAATGTTATCATATTTACAAAAAATGTAAAGATTGATGTTATGTGTTATATAATAATTACATTAGAATAAATACTTCCTAAATAACATAAATATCATATATATATATATATATAAGGATACTTCCCATCGTAATTACTATCCATGTGATGTGGTAATGGAAAAAAATAATCATCATCATTTCACATGGCAGTAGTTTTCCATACACGAATGGTAAGTTCATTACCCAGTAGATAGAATATTATGTAGGTGTAGGTGGAAGTTCTAAAATATTAACATATTAATATATTATAGAATTTTTTTATTATATATCTCTGATATAAAATTAATTAAAGGGGTGGAGAAGTAAACGAAACAAAATATGATCGTGGATGAATGTTATCACATTTTCGGGTAACTCCATTGGGTTTATACCATAAGACTTCCTTGGTTTGATTTATGCCTAAGGAAATGTATATATGTTTTGGGGAGGGGGTTTGGTAAATTATTTTGGTAGATTTTTGATTTGGAAAAGGTCTTGATAGGATCAAATAAATGGGATGGGTGAGTGCCTTTTATAGTTGAGGAGGAGTGGCATTCTAATAATTTATTGAAAATGGAATTCCACCTTCATTTATCCAATTACAAGTGTCTCCAATAATGATTTTTTTATAAAATAGAATACAGTGTCTAAATATTACCAACAAATGGATTTTGGAAAATATCATAGGTCATTGTTTCCATAAGTATATGGTTTAGTCTATTATTAAAATAATTTTCCTCTTAATCATTGAAATTTATTATAATTACATTCACTAATATTTTTTTCCAAAAACTAAGTTGAAATTATTTGAAATTATAAATTTTTAGTACAATAAATATGGAATCCATTTTATCAAATTAAAAAAATAGAAGTGTCGAAAATTAATTCAAATTTAATCCCACATACTGGAAAACAGAGTGAGTTTTTAAATTAAAAATGTTCAAAAGTTTGGTAAGTTTTTATATATAATTTTGAAATGAAATTGAATCCAATGACCTTAATTGTATTAATTGATGTATAATTTATATAATTAAAATTTAAAAATAATGAAAAACAAAATTTATCCTTATAAAGAAATTACAAAAAATATTTTTGAATTAAATTATAGTATTATTCACTATTTATCAAAAAATGAAACTACAGAGAAAAATACAAATAATTATCCTTAATCTAATTTTATTTGTTCCAATTTCAAAAATTATCTTTATTTTATTAAATTAAATGTAAAAAATAGTAAAAAAATCATTTCTAAATTAGGTTCATCATTAAATGACAACAAAATTTACTTTTAGAAGAATACATCATTTTATACATAGAATTGTATTTATTTTTATCTTATACAAATCAAATATGTTGTATGAGTATCAATTTTTTTATTGATTGTATAACATAAAAATATTATCGAAAACATTAATCAGGACAGTTTTGTTTAATTTATGGTGCTAAAAAAATTACATAGAAAAATATTTTTCTTTGAAATGAAATTACTTTATTTTCAAATAGTACTTATATTCACATGTACTAATTGATAACCAAAGGAATAATTTTATATACATGTCTAATTAATATTTTTAAAATTTAGTCAATATTACTTATAACTTCCATTTCTATGAATTGGTGGTTGCAATAATAATATTTTAACAATAATATTAATTTTATATCATAGTTATTCAAAAACTCAACCTTGTCTGTAAAACAAGATATCTAAGGGACTCATTATTGTATGTAGTACATGATAAACAAAGTGTTGTGTGTTCTATAAGTTAATATAAGTGTTTTATATAGTGGAAAATTAACTAGGTATTTTATACATCACAGTCCAAACTTTATGCTTGTATAAAAAAACTGTATTTAGTTTTGTGTGATGTGGAAAATATAAAAATAATAAGGTAATTCAAATATAATTTTCACAAAATATCAGGGTTCTATAATAACCATATAAATAAAATGGTGATGAAAAATAAATTTCACCACGGTGTGGAGATGGTAAGTCGTACACACACATGAGTAATGTTTTCTCTTCTCAATGGATGAAAAAGGTATATAAACTTATTTAACTATAATCATAACATAATATAAGTATATTTATAAAACTAGTTTTATTATGTTTATATGGGAATAATATGTTTAGAGAAATTGTACAAAAAAATATCATGGAAGGAGATGATAAACATGATCGCCTCTTCTTTTGTAGGCATCCTTTAAATATCATATTAAGGACACTTGGGTTGGTACATTGGAATGAAAATGACCTCTATAATATGGTTAAAGATTGTTGGGGAGATATTGTTTCATAGTTTTATAGAACAAATTGACTCCAAATGTGTGAATAAATGAGGGGAGGATGTTGTTTTTTATAAATGAGGAGAGGTACAGTTTTTTTAAATTCTGGAAATATTATAATATAATATGTGTCCAACTCATGTAAAATGGTTCAAAAATTAGAATTACTTCAATATAATAATTATATGGTAAAAATATAATCATATAATCAAATTTATTCAGGTTTAGATATCATTTTAAACAATATCTTATTGATAAACATTATTAACCATTTTTAACCTTAAGTATTATAACAATGTTTTCAATGTTAAAGGGTTGTAATTTTATTTAAAATTAGAGAAAAATATAAAAGGGATTATATTTTAGACTATTTCAAATTGAACTTGTCTAATTTAATGTTTTTATGGTTTTTAAATAATTTACTAAATTATTATTTTTCAAAAAATATAGTTATTTTCATTTTGACAGTAATTTAATTTGATATTAAAGACATATATATAAATTTAATTTTAAAAACACATCACAAATCTTTAATATGATATATTCATTTATAACAATTATTTGGTAACTATATGTAACTCTCAAAAAATATATATTTTTGAATAACTTAAAAGATTTTTTCTACTACTTGCACAATCTCTCTGTCGGTATTATTTAATAATATAAGTACTTATTTCACCACTAAAAACTACAAATAAAATTATATGGTAAAGAATTAATTCATCTTTCAAATAAACATTTATAACCATAATTATCCTCTTTGAATCCTTATTTAAAAAATTTAGTGTTATAAAATTCAAGAGATTGATTTTTTTAATTATCTCAACTTAAAATAATATTGATAGAATTGTAAAATGAAAAATGGCACAAGAATTCTATATATTGCAATTTTTAATGTATACGGTCAATATTACCCCATAAAATGGAATAATGGAATGTTTTAGGTTTATTATGAAACATTATCTCATTGTTTTAACACTTTTAATTCCATTTTTCCCTTATCGATGTGGCATATATTTACCTTAGTTACTATTCATAATTATAGAAAAAAGGGAATAATTTTAAAAATATTATTATCATGATTCCAAAAATGGTATCAATTTTTCAATATTAATTTTCTTGAAATTTAACAAATTAATTTTTATATAAATGCGTAAAACCTAATTAAAATAATTTTCTAAATTTTTTTTTAATGTTAAAACATTAACATATATCAAAATTAATAATATTTATAATTAAAATTGATTTAAAAATATTAATAAAAAAAAATTTGATAATATTTTAATATAATAAAAAAATTGAAATTATAATTGGGCTTTTATATTACTGTATTTTACTAAAAGTAATGTAAAGATTTGAAAATTCATAATTTTTAATTATTTACTGAAAAATTAATAATTTTAGAAAATTAGAAAATTTCATCAAAGATAATTTTTATATGATTATTTATATAGTAATTTATATTTTATAAAACATAATTTCTAAATGGGGGAAATTTTGATTACAATATCCACGGATAAATTTCAATAAAATAATTTCTGAAGAAAAATGCAATAGTAAAGCATAAAAAAACATTACTAAAATTGATTTTTGATTTCATAAGAATTAATAAATAAATTTTTATTTCGTAGGAGATTTATGAATATATTTTATAATGTGTTCTGTCATATTCTTACCTTATAATTCAATTACCATGTCATATTTAAATAATTATAGTTTAAAAATATATATCAATTCTTCTATATCATGGTGTTGATTGTTATATATCATATTGAGATTATTATTATTTTAATCTAAATATTCATAGTGTTACATTATACCCCTCCTAAAAAAATTTCACCCTTTAAATTTTATCTTATTAATTAAAGGCTCAATATTTGAATTTAGCATTATTCCAAACCCACATTGTACATATTGATAAAAAAAATATTTTAAAAAGGGGGAAGTGGGAAGGAAAAAGGATACCTTAAATAACATATAATCAGGTTATAAAATAAAAATAACATTTATGGAATGTTAAATTATAGACATATTGGAGAGAAATAGTGTCTAGACACTAGTAGAGAGTGATATAAAACAAGATCATGAAAAATATAATGACCACCAAACCATAAAACTATGATGTGTGAAATGACCGCCAATTTATTTGAAATGAAGGTAAACATATATCATTCCTATTTTAATATAATTTTATTAATGTTGGAGAATTATTTTTCTAGGAATATAGTGGCAAAAAAATATATACTTATTTCATTTCCATTTAATATCAAAATTTAATCTTTTAGGTGTGTTTTGATTAATTTTCAACTCGTATTTTATTCTATGAAATTAATATTCATGAAGAAGTTTTCCTACCCAAAGAACTAAAATTCACTTGTAAAAGATCATAAGTTCCATAAATAAATAATAATTCATTCCTCTTTTCCATAGATTTTTTTTGAAACCAAAATTATTATCACAATTTATCCAATATATATAAATATTCATATGATTAAATAATACATTAATCCCTAAAACCATAATAATAACGCACAAAGTTTAAAATAATCTTAAGACTCATATATAATATTTATGACCATATTCAAAGCCTAAATATTTGAAATATTGGACATTTTTTTAGATTGACCTATTATCTCTAAATATTTTCAATCACTTATATAACTATGTTCAAAAAATTTCTTTAACTATTCATACAATCCCCGAAGTATGTTATTAATTAATGATCATACTAACATCAATGGTTATCAAGAAAATTAGACTTAATTTCATAAAATATAAAATCTTTATACCTAAAATAATATTATTACTAAAACACATACAAAACCAAATGGTTATATTCCCATAAATGTCTCACAAAAACCCATAATCATGTTAAAATCCCATCACATAAAACATCAACAGGGGTATTTATACATTTAAACAAATGTTTAACCATGGGAATATCAATCCAATACAATTTAAGATTATAAGGCCCCAGCCTTAAACCTTACTTAAAATTGAATTAAATGAATAATTCACATTGAGGATCTTTTCAGGTTTAGAGTTTTAGAGAATTAGGACATAACTATTACATCTCAAAAGATTACAAAGTAGTCTCTTCTACTAAATTTCCATAAAATAAAAACTCTTAAAAGGAAACATGTCTAGTTTCAGGTTATAGGTAGCATGACTTTCCGTTGATCCCATCGTTGACCCTATTCCATGCTAAGTCCTGTGAAAAACATTTCAAAAACTTGGGATGAGCATAAAAACTCAGTAAGGGATACACAAAAAAACTGTTAGTTTAAAACAAAAAGTAAACCATGTATACTTTATCAAGGAAATACTTTTCACCTTTATGAAGTAGTAAAAATACTTCACTGAATAAAATATCATTACCTAATTTTTGTAACCAAAGGATTACCATAAAACCCATATAAAGAACACAAAACATACATAAAGGTAACTTGGGACATAAACATACTTATGTGGAATAACCATACGGTCGACTCCCACACATATCACTAAATGGAATAGCCATACGGCCAATTTCCATACATACTAAATGGATTATCCATACGGTCGACTTCTATAACCCAATGCATTGGAGGTTATAACGTAACCACCCATCCTGGTATTCACGACACCACCAGTCGTATGGTTTATAATGTAACCCCCCGTTAAAATGTCCAAGTACCAATTTAAAATCATAAATCATAAAACCAATATAAAGGAATGATAACTTTTCCACATTTCAATCACAATATATCATAAATATATTGACATAATAGAATCCTTTATCAAAACCATTTTCAATAAAAAAATACATAAAAGCGTATATGGTACTTCTTTTATTTTAAAAACATTACGGCTTGTTGAGGAAGCCAAAGACCAAATAATACTCGCGGCGGCGGAAAAGGTCGTTGTCACCGCATACGTTAAAAGAAACATTCCTTTTTGTCGTTTTGTAAAACACTTCGTAGAAAAAGATTCCTTTTGTATAAAAGTAAAAGTCAAAGGGGTTTATACACCGTTACAAAAGAAAGTTGTGTATAAAACGAAATATGCCTCAATTAAAGGAGATTGAGACAATGTCCCTTACAAAGATGGTATCCTTGGTTTAAGGATAAATCAATTACATAATTATGTGTGACAGACGAATACACAAAATATAAGTGGATATTAAGTGTAAAACAATTATAGGATATTCACACATATTCATAGAACAACATATTCAAGGACTACATTTTTATCCCAAAGAGTCAAATTTGGGATAAGAAGTTCCCTTTAAAAAATTTGATAGCCTAACGGCGTCACTACAAAATTCCGAAAATGATTTGATGAGAGATAAAAAGGGTATCTCATCACATGAACATAAAATTTGAATCAATAAGGATATAGAAAGACATATCCCAACATAATAGTATGTGAATTAAAAGACATAACAAAATATGTCTTTTAAAAAGAAGAGGGTGAAAGGTTCCCTTACCGACACGGGTATCTTTCGAAACATACGCCCCGTGAAAGAAGGACAATACAACGTTGATGTAAATACTCATAAATGAATGTATATTACACAATGAGTAAAATAATGGGGCAGTACATACAACACTAAAAGGAAATTGTAGCAAATGTAGCATAAATATCACGAGAATAAAAGTGAGATGAAAAATCCCTTACGAAAACTCGACATCCTAATGGCGCCACTTAAAACATCCAAAAAGGGATTGATGGGATCAAATAGGGTATCTCATCACATTACAATAAAATGTACAGAAAGAGGAATATAAAAGAATATCCCCCATAATAACAAAGAGGAGCTTAAAGGAAGTGACATAAAGGAGAGTACTTAAAGAGAAAGAGAGAAGTTAGATCTCTTACGAAAATTCGGCAGCCTAACGGCGCCACTCAAAACTTCCAAAATGGATTGATGAGAGAGAATAGGGTATCTCATCATATGAACATAAAAAATACAGTAAGAGTAATATAAAAGAACATCCCAATAACATGAAAGATGAGCTTTATAAGGAATGACATAAAAGAGTGTACTTAAAAAGAATGAGTGGAGTATGATCCCTTACCTCGAGTCCGACTTGACACCATCATTCTTTAACATCCTGAATAATAAACATGAGTTAATTTCTACTTCATTAAGATCCTTTTTAAAGTTCATTATTCCTTATATATCACTTATTTCCATGTTATAAACATTATGTAACCATTTAAGTTAATAATGTTTGTTTTGTTGATATTTGGTTCTTAAGTCGAAAATGGACTTCTTACAATTACATGTTGTTCGTGTGGTCAAAGGTTCTTCATATCCAGAATGAAATTCCTGATTTGGATAGCATATAAATCATATATATCCAGCATATACATGTATTTATAATATTACATAATCATTTAGAGGTAAGAAATGAAATGCACCGTTCATGGGGACGGTAAGCCGTACGTACGCATGAATGCTACTTTCATTTTTTCTCATATTAATGGAATTAAAATTAAATGAGAGGTATGTATATTTTAATTCCAGAATTATATTAATCATTTAGATGTATCATTCATTATATATACCCATTATATACATATACTTTTAACAGTACATTACATTTGGGGATAAGAAATGAAATGCACCGTTCATGGAGACGGTAAGCCGTACGTACGCATGAACGCTACTTTCATTTCTATCTCATACTTTAATGGAAATAAATAACAATGATATATAATTATATTATAATTCCAGTATAACATCATATATAATAACTTTAAATCCATCCTTTATACGTCCCACATATGGCATTAACGAATCACATCACTTTGAGGGGCGGTAGTCCGCACTTCCTTAAATGAAGATATCACGTATACCCCTAATGGAAGCCATAAAGGTAAGCGAAAAATGAAAAATAAATAATCTTAAGTAAAACATAACCATATTATATATATAGTGAAATCTTAATGGCCACCTTTGAAAGTGTTATATGAGTGTTGAACAATCATCGTTTCGTGAGGTAGAAATTCGCCATCCACGGAAACCGTATGTTCTTTAACCATTAGATGTAGGTGTTTGTAAGTGTAGCTCGAATCCATCTTATAACAACATCCTAGTATATTTAAGATACTGGAGTTGTTACAAAAAAAATGAATAAAAAGAGTTTAGGGGGTTGGAGAAGCAAAATAAAACAAATGAACAAGAGAGAATGAATTACCTTTAAAAGTGTAACTCCTTTTTATTTGAGCCTAAAGGATTCCATTGAAAGGATTATGCCCAAAGGGAATCCTCTAGGATGAGGAGAGGGATGTGGAGAGAGTAAATGGGTAGGGGATGGCCGAGCCAAAGGCTTGAGTAGTGTGTGAAATGAGGTAGAGGTGGGGGCCTTTTATAAGAGGAGAGGAGGGGCACTTTTGGAAATCATGAAACTATTATTTTATTTTCAAAAGTTTTTCGATTTTATAAGGTCCCAAATTGATATATTTCGAATATAAGATGATAAGGCTTCGAACTATTCCCATCCAATAGGTTTTGGACATGTGTAGATTTTAGATATTAGATTATCTTTCCATTTTATTTAAATCGTTAAATAATGAAGTCATCGCTACATCATTATGATGTCATAAATAATTTAATTTATATAAAGTCTAAAAATTATAAAAAAAAATACTATGATGTAGAAAATATTTTTATCTTTCTAATGAATATTTATAATAAAAAATATGATTAGTATAACCCCTTCTAAGAATTGTTTTAGTAAAATAATTTATGTTAGTGTCATTTTCACCTTTACTTAAAAAAAAGACATTAAAGTCATTATCTCACCCATGTGGCTCCATGGGGTCCCCTAAATCGACCCATGGGTTGTCTTGGTCGGCCATGACACAACAAATAGGGTTAGGACATGTGTCAAACTCATCTAATTTTATAAAAACATTATTTTTAATGACAGTTCTCCATCAAAAGGCGATAAGTGAACCTTTAGTGAAAATTAGGGTATAAAAGCCTAAAATTGAATTATTTCCATATTTTAAGCCTTGGGATAAATGTAAAAACATTTAAAAAACATATATAATCATATTTTAGTTATTTTTATCCATTACCCCCAATACAAAGTCTACATGTTAACTACCATTTAAAATAATATTATTTTATTATTAGAGTGCAACGTAAGATTCCCAAGAAACTCGTTGTTGCGTATTGGGTACGCCATCGAGAATAGCATCCCCTTTAAAGTAATATTAATATTTGATTCACAAATATGGATAAATATAAAGATGTCATATTCTTTATTTACCTGGGGTGTTACATCCTTCCCCCCTTTTGGGAATTGCGTCCTCGCAATTTTAAAATTGGACTTGGAAACATTCTTGAAAGTCCCACATTGGAGAAGAGTCGGTAAAACAATCACATTAAAATAAAGAAAGATAAGTACAAAGGTCACCCGAGTTAATCCATACCGGGATTCCAAGTATGAAAACATGGACATGGAGAAGAAAAGATAGGGTCATGTTCTGATGGAGAGTGATAGAAAACATGTTTCGGAGAAAGTTAACCATGAGAAAATCACAAACTTGTGATGTGTTAAACGGTATTCGATTCCCCAGTAGGAAAAGTTAATAGAAAACATTTTTGTTTTAAGTTACTTTTTATTGAGGAATTTATTCATAAGGAAACATAATCACTTATCATGTTGACTCTCAACATTTATTAGATTCCTTACACAAACTCATATTTTCTCCAAAAGTCGAGTATTTAGGAAGACTTGTTCACATTAAGAGTACTATAATCAACTTCTAGATAATTAACTAACCCAAAAAAGAGAACTACATACTTCCCAGGTCTTTAGACTTAAACCAAAACCAAAACCCAAAAGACTAGTACAAGATCAGATAACCCAGAAAAGGATAACCCATTAGAAATAAAATCTATTCTTAATCTCCAAAAATTGTCCAACAAAACCCAAAGTTCAACTTGCACCATCCGATAAGAAAATTGTCCATAAAATTCCTCAAAGTAAACCAATATAAGATTGAAACCGAAACATTTGAAGGATTTAGTCACATAGTCTTCCATGTTAAATCGTAACATTTATCTCCAAACAAAATCAGTTGCTCTTAAAGTCTCGCATTGAAAAGTAATTATCCTAATCACATATCCTCCATGATAGGTTAATAATTTTAATAAATAACCCAAAATAAACTTACTCTTAAAAAAAGAATCAGTCAAACTAACCAGGGACTTCACGTAGTCCAGTGGTAGGCGATAAATACCAGTCGCACTTTGGTTGTTGGATCGATTCCCGCGGCTTTTTCCGTCGCGACGGGTAGTCACACGGTCTACGTGTTGTCCTTTTTCCAAAACTATATAATTCTCAAATCATTCCCCCAAAAGGGATAAAATCATCAAAAATAACCATAACCTAATTTAAACTCAATTTTATCTCATGCCTTTCACTTCAATCATAACATATAGTAACCCATAATTACCGTAAAAGTAAGGATCATATAAACCCAAATGGTTCTTTATAACTATGTCCAAAAAAGAAAAGATAACTATTACTTGAATAAAATTTGCCTATATTAAACATCAGGGTTACACATTATATAAAAAGTCATCTAATGTAACCCCATCATCAAAAGAGACTTAATAATCTTAAGAATTTCATCATAACTCTTGAAGACCTTATATGTTGACATCTTACTCATTAAACATTCTTCATGATCCATTATCCATTCCTTTCCAACTTATTCCGAAATACCACTTTCCTACAAACAAAATCATGAATCATATCCTAAGATTCCAAAATAGGAAAACAATAGTCATGAAATAGTACATACCTTTGATTGGTCATTGTCAGTTTCTTCATCCTCAATCGGAATGGCATTGGGTATTGGTAAACGAATATTGGTACGCTCTTGGTGACCCCATTCACGAAACTTCTTCATAGGACATGTTCTTGAATAATGACCATGCACACCACACTTAAAACATTCAATTGATCCCTCAGAAAGAATTTCTTTCCCTTTCCTCGAGTCAACTGGATGCTTCCTTTTTCCATGGAAGGTTCTTGCTTTATGACCTTCATTTCCACATCTATAGCATATTACTGTCCCTTTGAAACATTTTCCTCGGTGTTTCTTTCCACATCTTTGACACATAGGTTTTTGAACACACTTACCTTTATGATTATTACCTGTACTTATGTAGGGATTTGTTTCTTGAATATATGATTCCTTATAGAAATCTCCAAGGTTTAGGTGGTCAATCATAACTCCAGATAGTTGGTTGAGGATAAACACAAGAGTTCTCATTACAGCTCCCATATCATTCAGTTGATCGCTCAGAAAAATGTCACAGTTTCCTTCACATCCACTGTTACCTTGGTGCCTGCTAGATCCAGCCATTTACTAAAACCAAAAAGGGTCAGTGTGAGTATAACAACAAAACCATCATATACTAATGAGGAAGATAAACACTAAGATATTCTTACTCATTCACTTTATCTAAAACTAGGACTCTGTCTGAAATTCTAACCATTATGCTAATGTCACTTATACTTAAAGAATACCCTAACCTCTAAAGTTATCTAAACCGGCCTTTGATACCAACTATAAGGCCCCAGCCTTAAACCTTACGTAAAATTGAATTAAATGAATAATTCACATTGAGGATCTTTTCAGGTTTATAGTTTTAGAGAATTAGGACATAACTATTACATCTCAAAAGATTACAAAGTAGTCTCTTCTACTAAATTTCCATAAAATAAAAACTCTTAAAAAGAAACATGTCTAGTATCATGTTTTTGGTAGCATGACTTTCCCTTGATCCCATCCTTGACCCTATTCCACGCTAAGTCCTGTGAAAAACATTTCAAAAACATGGGATGAGCATAAAAACTCAGTAAGGGATACACAAAAAAACTATTAGTTCAAAACAAAAAGTAAAGCATGTATACATTATCAAGGTAATACTTTTCACCTTTGTGATGTATTAAAAACTCTTCACTGAATAAAATATCATTACCTACCTTTTTGTAACCAAAGGATTACCATAAAACCCATATAAATAACACATAACATACATAAAGGTAACTTAGGACATAAACATAGTTAAGTGGAATAACCATACGGTCGACTCCCACACATATCACTAAATGGAATAGCCATACGTCCAATTTCCATACATACTAAATGGAATAGGCATACGGCCGACTTCCATACCCAATGAATTGGAGGTTATAACGTAACCACCCGTCCTGGTATTCACGGCACCACCTGTCATATGGTTTATATTGTAACCACCCGTTAAAATGACCAAGTACCTATATAAAATCATGAATCATAAAACCAATATAAAGGAACGATAACATTTTCACATTTCAATCACAATATATAATAAATATATTGACATAATAGAATCCTTTATCAAAACCATTTTCAATACCAAAATACATAAAAGAGTATATGGTACTTATTTTATTTAAAAAACATTACGGCCTGTTGAGGAAGCCAAAGACCAAATAATACTCGCGGCGGCGGAAAAGGTCGTTGTCACCGCGTACGTTAAAAGAAACATTCCTTTTTGTTGTTTTGTAAAACGATTCGTAGAAAAAGATTACTTTTGTATAAAAGTAAAAGTCAAAGGGTTTTATACACCGATAAAAAAGAAAGTTGTGTATAAAACGAAATATGCCTCAATGAACGGAGATTGAGACAAAGTCCCTTACAAAGATGGTATCCTTGGTTTAAGTATAAATCAATTACATAATTATGTGAGACAAACGAATACACAAAATATAAGTGGATATTAAGTGTAAAACAATCAGAGGATATTCACACATATTCATAGAATGACATATTCAAGGACTACATTTTTATCCCAAAGAATAAAATTTGGGATAAGAAGTTCCCTTTAAAAAATTTGACAGCCTAACGGCGTCACTACAAAATTCAGAAATGAGTTGATGAGAGATAAAAATGGTATCTCATCACATGGACATAAAATTTAAATCAATAAGGATATAGAAAGACATATACCAACATAATAGTATGTGAATTAAAAGACATAACAAAATAAGTCTTTTAAAAATAGGAGGGTGAAAGGTTCCCTTACCGACATGGGTATCTTTCGAAACATACGCCCCGTGAAAGAAGGGAAATACAACGTTGATGTAAATACTCATAAATGAAAGTATATTACACAATGAGTAAAATAAATGGGCAGTAAATACACCACTCAAAGGAAATTTTATCAAATGTAGCATAAATCTCATGGGAATAAAAGTGAGATGAAAAATCCCTTACGAAAACTCGGCATCCTAACGGTGCCACTTAAAACTTCCAAAAATGGATTGATGAGATCAAATAGGGTATCTCATCACATTACAATAAAATGTACAGAAAGAGGAATATAAAAGAACATCCCCCATCATAACAAAGAGGATCTTAAAGGAAGTGACATAAAGGAGAGTACTTAAAGAGAAAGAGAGAGGTTAGATCTCTTACGAAAATTCAGCAGCCTAATGACGCCACTCAAAACTTCCAAAATGGATTAATGAGAGAGAATAGGGTCTCACATCATATGAACATAAAAATTACAGTAAGAGTAATATAAAAGAACATCCCAATCACAAGAAATATGAGCTTAGAAGGAATGACATAAAAGAGTATACTTAAAAAGAAAGAGAGGAGTAAGATCCCTTACCTCGGGTCTGACTTGACTCGATCGTTATTTAATCTCATGAATAATAAACTTGAGTTAATTTCAACTTCCTTAAGAACCTTTTTCATGTTAATTATTCCTTTTATATCACTTATTACCATGTTATAAACATTATGTAATCATTTAAGTTAATAATATTTGTTTTGCTGATATTTGGTTCTTAAGTCGAAAGTGGACTTCTTACAATTACATGTTGTTCGTGTGGCCAAATGATTATTATATCCAGAATTGTACTCATTATGTAGATATCATATATGTCATATATATCCAGTACATGCATTCATTTATAACATTACATAATCATTTAGAGGTAAGAAATGAAATGCACCGTTCGTGGAGACGGTAAGCCGTACGTACGTATGAACGCTACTTTCATTTCTATTTCGTATTTTATAGAATGGAATAATAATTATTTAAAGGTATATTATAATTGCAGTATAATATCATATATAATATCATAGTTCCATCCTTTATACGTCCCACATATGGTATTTAACGAATCAAATCACTTTGAGGGGGCGGTAGTCCGCACTTCCTTAAATGAAGATATCACGTTTACCCATAATGGAAACCATAAAGGTATGCCCAAAATGAAAAAAACAGAAGCTTAAGGAAAACATAAACATATTATATATCATATATAAAAAATTGACATCATAATGGCCACCTTTGATGGTGTTAAATGAGTATTGAACAATTATCGTTTCAGGAGGTAGAATTTCTCCATCCATGGAAACCGTATGTTATTTAACCATTTGATGTAGTTGTGTGAGAGTGTAGCTCGAATAAATCTTATAATAACATCCTAGTATATTGAATATACTTGTGTTGTTACAAAAGAAGTAAATAAAAAGAGTATAGGGGGTTGGAGAAGCAAAATAAAACAAATGAACATGAGAGAATGAATTACCTTTAAAAGTTTAACTCCTTTTGATTTGAGCCTAAAGGCTTCCTTTGAAAGGATTCTGCCCAAAGGGAATCCTCTAGGATGAGGAGGTGGATGTGGAGAGAGTAAATGGGCAGGGGTTGGCCGAGCCAAAGGCTTGAGAAGTGTGTGAAATGAGGTAGAGGTGGGGGCCTTTTATAAGAGGATAGGAGGGGTACTTTTGGAAAGTAAAGAAATATTACTTTATTTGAAAATGTGTTTCGGATTTAAAAGGTCCCACATTGATATAATTCGTGGATATGGTGATAAGGGTTCGTTATACACCCATACAATAAGTTTTGTACATGTTTAGTTCATATAATTTACATTATCTTTCCATTTTATTTAAATTGTCAAATAATGATGTCATCGCTGCATCATTATTATGTCATAAATATTTTAGTTTATTTAATGTCTAAAAATTAAAAAAAAATTACTATGATGTATTAAATCTTTTTATCTTTAAAATTAATATTTATAATAAAACATCTGACTTGTATATCCCCATTAAATAATTGTTTTAGTAAAACATATCATGTTTGTGCCATTTTTTTACATTAACATTAAATAAAAGGTATTTATGTCATTTTCCAACCAAAGTGGCTCCATGGGGTCCCCAAGTTGACCCATGGCTTTTCTTGGTCGGCCATGACACATCCAATAATGGTAGGACATGTGTCAAGGTATTTTCATTTTATTATAATATCATTTTTGCCTTAAATTGCACTAATTACCTCTAATCGCGATTAAAAACTTAATAAGTTACTATTCACCAAAAAAATATTTTTATCTCATTGAACCACATTTTACTTCTTAATGGCAACCACGTTTGTCGGATTTTTAAAATTCAAAACACAGAAGTGGTAAAATTTCATTTAAACGAAAAATATGTTTAATATAAGTACCACTTAGTGGTTTCACTATTCATCAGAAATTGAAGTTTTTCAGAAAAAAACCAAAAATTCACCCTAAGCTATATTTGATATTCCAAATTCAAAAATTAATTCCATTTTACAAAATTCACAACATATAAGTTGCATTAATTAATTTAATAATTAATTCCCGCTGTCAGAGCAAATAGCGTGTTTTTATGAAACAATAAGTATCAAAAGATTGACACTAGTTTAAGTCCGATTTCAAAGTGAAATTAATTCCAACAACCACTATTGGATTTAATGGTAAAAATATTTTATAATTTCACTTTAAAACCAATTCAAAAGGTAATCTAATCATATAAATAAATTAGATTAAAAATAGGTTTTGAATTAAAAAAAACAACATTTTACACTATTCATTAAAAAATGAACTTTATCGGAAAAATACCAAAAATTTACACAAAGTAAAATTTGATGTCCCGATTTTAAAGAAGAGTTTTATTTGGTCCAAAAGAATTTATAAGAGTGATCAAAACTATTTTTAATGACAATTCTCCATTAAAAGGTGATAAGAGAACCTTTAGTGAAAATTAGGATATAAAAGCCTAAAATTGAATTCTTTCCGTATTTTAAGCCTTTGGATAAATGTAAAAACATTTAAAAAACATATATAATAATATTTTAGTTATTTCTATCCATTACCGCCAATACAACATCTAAATGTTAACTACCATTTAAAATAATATCATTTTATTATTAGAGTGCAACGTAAGATTCTCAAGAAACTCGTTGTTGCGTATTGGGTACGCCATCGAGCATAGCATCCCCTTTAAAGTAATATTATTATTTGATTAAAAAATATGGATAAATATAAATATGTTATATTATTTATTTACCTGGGGTGTTACAAAGATTATATCATATCTCCAGGGAATATCTTATGTTTCTAAATTTTCTATTCTCAAATTCATCATAATAGATCATATAGAAATTCTTAATTAATGGAAGAATAACACATAGGAGTGTCAAACTAGGTGTGAATCAAGGGAACACTTACTGTGCACCAGAATGATGGCTGTAATATATTCTACCACCTCTTTTTGAGGTAATTACCCCAAGATGAATATATTACAAAATTATTCCCACATCTATTATCCTGATTAGGATGTATTTCTAGGAAAACCATATATTCTTTACCTTACCATAAACTTGACGATATTATCCTATAATTATAAAAAACTCATGTTCTTTCATAGGGTTATGTTTATTAATATAAATTTTCATAAATCTATTTCCAAATTATTATTCTAAACATCACCTGATACCAAATATAATAACCCTAACTCTAATAATCCATAATGGTTGTGTCATTTATTACTTTTTTATAATATGAATGAGATATCATCATTAAGGGCCAATCATTTTTATAGTCTTAAATAACTATATTCAAACCCGATTCCTAATTTACATTGGAAATAAAATATAAAATATAATAAAGAAAAAAAGAAAATAATTTATGTCCTTATAGTTATTCATATATTCCTTCATCAAATATATGGGAAAAGAAGACTAAATAAGGTTGAGATGAATTTTTTTAAGTGTTACCTACAATGGAATGTATCGTATTTAAATAATGAGTAATCAATATGCTAAGGTAAATAACTAAAAATATAAGTCTTTTAATAAATAACCTAATAATGATATGTATTCGTAGATAATATAAATTTAGTAATATAATGGATAATAATAAATAAATTATTAATGAAGGAAAATTAATATTATTTATGTCGTAATCTCTAATATCATTTTATTTTTACCATCACTATCTTACACCAATACACATTAATTAATGTGTAAGTATACCCCAAAACCCATTTAATAAGTCCTATTAATATTTTTTCCTCATGATATTTTTTGTTTCATCGATGTGCAATATAATTTTCAACCCCACCCACCACTCCATGTTCAATGAATTTATAACATATCTAATAATAAATTCATTAAAAATATGCCTTATCAAAAAATATCGATATTGGGTAAAAAATAAAAATTATTAATATTTTTTTATTCTGTCAAATAAATTTCATTCTAAAGAACCATATACATAAATGGTATATGATTTACGAAATATTCATATGAATGACACAAATAATATGGGTATTTAAGAGAAATTTAGGTTATAATCAAATATCATGACAAAAAATTGAATGTTTCAAGGGAAGGATGGTGAAAAAAATAATCAATAGATTTTATATTAACATTAATTAATAAAAAAAGTTGTGTTCTATAATAAAATAATGTATTAGAAATAAAAAAACAAAATGGAGTCAAAAAAATTAAAAATAGTTTTCAAAAAATAATTTTATTTGTGAACCCATTAAAATGTTGTAGAGAAAGCTAAAGTGTCTAAAATGGTATTGGCAATGGGAATGTCTATTAACAATATATATGTTAAAAATATATTTATTTATACTTTTTATAAATTCTGTAAAAAATGACCATTTCAGAACTTATTAGTAATATACACCACATAAAAATACATAGGTATATATATTCTAAATATGTCTCAATGGAGTGGAAATTGTGATGAAATTCTATACAAATATTTTACAATTGAAGTGATAATTATTCAATGAAGTGATAATTTTTATAAATGTTAAATTATAGACATATTGGAGAGAAATAGTGTCTAGACACTAATAGAGAGTGATATAAAACAAGATCATGAAAAATATAATGACCACCAAACCATAAAACTATGATGTGTGAAAAGACCGCCAATTTGTTTGAAATGAAGGTAAACATATATCATTCTTATATTAATATAATTTTATTAGTGTTGAAGAATTATTTTTCTAGCAATATAGTGGAAAAGAAAAATATACTTATTTCATTTCCATTTAATATGAAAATTTGATCTTTTAGGTGTATTTTGATTAATTTTCAACTCGTATTTTATTCTATGAAATGAATATTCATGAAAAAGTTATCCTACCCAAAGAACTAAAATTAACTTGTCAAAGATCATAAGTTACATAAATAAATAATAATTAATTCCACCTTTCCATAGATATTTTTGGAAACCAAAATTATTATCACAATTTATCCAATATATATAAATATTCATATGATGAAATAATACATTAATCCCTAAAACCATAATAATAACACACAAAGTTCAAAATAATCTTAAAAATCCTATATAATATTTATGACCATATTCAAAGCCTAAATATTTGAAATATTGTAAAATTTTTTAGATTGACCTATTATCTCTAAATATTATCAATCACTCATATAACTATGTTCAAAAAAATTATTTAACTATTCATACAATCCCTGAAGTATGTTATTTATTAATGATCATACTAACCTCAATGGTTATCAAGAAAATTAGACTTAATTTCATAAAATACAAAATCTTTATTCCTAAAATAATATTATTACTAAAACACATGCAAAACCAAATGGTTATATTCCCATAAATGTCTCACAAAAAACCCTAGTCATGTTAAAATATCATCACATAAAACATCAATAGGGGTATTTATACATTTAAACATAAGTTTAACCATGGTAATATCAAACCAAGACACTTTAAAATTATATCATATCTCCAGGGAATATCTTATGTTTCCAAATTTTCTATTCTCAAATTCATCATAATAGATAATATATAAATTCTTAATTAATTCAATAATAACACATATGAGGGTAAAACTAGGTGTGAATTAAGGGCACACCTACCATGCACCAGAATGATGGATGTAATATATTCTACCTAATCTTTTTGAGGTAATTACCCCAAGATGAATATATTACAAAACTATGCCCACATCTATTATCCAGATTAGTATGTATCTCTAGGAAAACCATATAATCATTACCTTACCATAAACATTAAGATGTTATCCTATAATTATACAAAACCTCATGGTCTTTCATAGGGTTATTTTTATTAAAATAAATTTTCCTAAATCTATTTCCAAATTATTATTCTAAACTTCACCTGATACCAAATATAATAACCCTAACTCTAATAATCCATAACGGTTGTGTCATTTATTACTTTTTTATAATATGAAATAGATATCATCATTAAGGGCCGGTCATTTTCATAGTCTTAAAGAACTATATTCAAACATGATTCCTAATTTAAATTGGAAAGAAAATATAAAATATAAAAAGGAAAAAAAGAAAAAATTATATGTCTTTATAGGTATTCAAATATTCCTTCATCAAATATGTGGGAAAATAAAACTAAATAAGGTTGAGATGAAATTTTTGAAGGGTTACCTAAAATGGAATGTAACGTATTTAAATAATGAGTAATCAATATGCTAAGGTAAATAACTAAAAACACAAGTCTTTTAGTAAATAACCTAATAATGATATGTATTTGTAGATAATATAAATTTAATAATATAATGGATAATAATAAATAAATTCTTAATGAAGGAAAATTAAAATTATTTATGCCGTAATCTATAATATCATTTTATTTTTATTATCACGATCTTACACCAATACACATTAATTAATGTGTAAGAATAGCCCAAAACCCATTTAGCATGTCCAGTTTATAGTTTTGCTTCATTATATGTTTTGTTTCATCGATGTGCAATATAATTCTCTACCCCACCTACCACTCCATGTTCAATGAATTCATAACATATATATTAATAAATTCACTAAAAATAGGCCTTATAAAAAATATCGATATTGGGTAAATAATAAAAATTATTAATATTTTTCTTAGTTTATCATATAAATTTCATTCTAAAGCACCATATAAATAAATGGAATATGATTTAGGAAAT
This sequence comes from Viscum album, assembly GCA_963277665.1. Lineage (NCBI taxonomy): Eukaryota > Viridiplantae > Streptophyta > Magnoliopsida > Santalales > Viscaceae > Viscum > Viscum album. The sequence goes on along the minus strand of OY728128.1, from coordinate 992,357,260 downwards.
ATTCATATGAATGACACAAATAATATGGATATTTAAGAGAAATTTAGGTTATAAATAAATATCATGACAAAAAATTGAATATTTCAATGGAAGGATGGTGAAAAAATAATCAATAAATTTTAGATGACCATTAAATCATAAAAAAAGTTATGTTCTATAATAAAATCAAGTATTAGAAATAAAAAAACAAAATGGAGTCAAAAAAATTAAAAATAGTTTTCAAAAAATAATTTTATTTGTAAACCCATTGAAATGTTGTAGAAGAAGCTAAAGTGTGTAAAATTGTTTTGGAACTGGGAATGTCTCTTAACACTGTTTACGGTAAAAATATATTTATTTGTACTTTTTATAAATACTGTAAAAAATGACCATTTTAGAAAATATTAGTGATATACACCACATAAATATACATAGGTATATATTTCTAAATATGTCTCAATGGAGTGGAAATTGTGATGAAATTCTATAAAAGTATTTTATAATTGAAGTGATAATTATTCAATGAAGTGTTAATTTTTAGAAAAGTTAAACAAAAAATTAAAATAGAAGATAATAAAATCACATGTAATTTCTCACATAATTTTGTAATAACATTTTCAATGAATTGTATTTATAACCCAATAAAAGGGAATTGGGTTAAGAAACCCCTTACCTCTCACTTCAACCTTGTTAAACATTATATGAACTCCTATATAATGTTATTTAACTTGTTATTAATTAAAAAAAGACATATTAATATTTAAAACATCATATATTATCAACTTTTTACATCTTACCACCTATTTTTTAATAATATTTATTTATTGTAATTGTTTTCATTTTTAATTTCTTTGTTTGGATAAGTCCCTTTTATTACTGATGTTACAATTTATGTACCCCAAATATGGTGCACTAATATAAGGTATTTAAATAATTATATAAATAAATATATATAGTCATTATATATATATATATATTTCCCCATAAAATCTAGAGATAGAATAATGAATTATATCATTCATGGAGTGGTAGGCCATACATACTCATGAACACCATTTTCACTTTTCGAAGTATAGAACAGAATAATGTAAAATAATAAATGACATTTAAAAAATTATATAATATTTATCATATATATTAATTCAATATATCTGTATTACCATACTTGTAATGTGGAAATGAAAAATGGATTACCTCGCTTTCTGGTTGTTGTTGTCCACACGTACACAAGAGTGATGTCATCGTTTAATAGATTGGAAGGTAAGAAAGTAGATATGATATTATAATTATAGAAGAATAATTATTTCATAAATATAATATATATCTATTTTCTATATATTTATAATCATGCAAATAAAAATCTGATGATGTCAAATTCCACCGCTACTAGGATTCGAAAAACCATACTTACAAATGAGTGATGTTTTCCCATTTTATAGGATGAAAATGGGTTGGAAAATCATTTTCAAATTATCACAATAACATATAAGTATATATAATATTACATAGTTATTATTTTGGTATGGTTAAAACATATTTATATAAATTATAAGTTTAATTAAATTTTAAATATTCTGTAACGATGATTGCCTCTTCTTTTGGTATACTTTCTTTACTTATCCTATTAAGGGTCGTTGGGATCTTATCATAGGAATGACTAAAAATATAAAATAAGGATAAGGATGTTAGAGAGATATTTTATTATGTTATTTTTGAGATAATTAGATAAAGATATTTTAATAAAGGATGAATGGATGATCCCTTTTATATGTGAGTGGATGAGAACTTTTGGAAATTTAAGAAATATTATAATATAATGTGTCTAACTCGTGTGAAATGATTCCAAATTAACATGGATTATACGATAAACAATATATTTTCATAATATAACCACAAAATAAAATATATACATGTTTATATATAATTTTAAGCCCTATCGTTTTTATTAACCACATCATTAAGCTTTTTTAACCTCAACTATAATAAAGACCTTTTCAATCTTAAAGCGTTTTAATTTTACATGTTAGGCATTAATTTTTTCATAAATGGAAAAGTGAAAAACTTTTATGCCATTTACCATACTAATTGACCTCTCTATTTTTTTAATATTATTTTTTGGATAATTTAATAAAATATTATTTTAATAAAATATCATTATTATCATTTTGATACCATTCATTAAACATTGAAGATACTAATATAATAATGGTATTAAATTATAAAACATTTAAACATTTATATTATGTAAAAATGATTTAAAAAATTCATAGGTAACTATAAATCACCAAATAAATGTTACTTTTTGAGCTTTAAAATCGTTTATATGATTTTTATAGTTGTTGCACAAGCACTATATCAACTTTGTATAAGAATTTAATATATTTTTTCGTCACTAAAAAAATTATTAAGATAAAAAAAATTAATTCCACATAAAAATAAACATTTATAATGGATGTTAATCACTTTTTATCCTCATTTAAATAACATATAAGAATTAAAGATAAGAGAGTGACATTTTTTAATTTTGTTAAATTTTAATAATATTAATGTCATTATGAAGGAACCATGTCACCAAAATGACATATATAACAATTTAAGAAGGATATGGAGAAATTTATCACATATAATTAAGTAAAGGAATCATTTGGGTTGATATTAAGATCTTATATCATGGTTCTAAACATGTTTTACCCATTTTACCCTTTCCGATGTGACACATATTTACTGTAGTTACTATTCATAATGAAAAAAATGTATAATTTTAAAAAACATTAACCTCATGATTAAAAATATGGATTCCATTTTTCATGATTTAAGGTATATAACTTTGAGAAATTAATTTAATGATAAATATGAAAAACTTAATGAAAATGTTTTTAGAAACAATGTGTTTAAAGCACAAAAATTAACTAAGATCAAAATAAAAAATATTTATAATTAAAATGAAATAAATTATATATTTATAAATTAATGGATGAAATTTCAGATATATATCAAATAATAAATTTAATTTTACTTTTATATTTACCTTTTTAATGAAATGAAATGGCAATAGTTGAAAAATCAATATTTTTCACTATTCATTGAAAAATCAATCATTTCATAAAAATCCCATAATTTCACCATATGTTTATTTTCATGTAATAATTTAATAATTTATATTGATTTTATAAAATAAAATTTTTAAATGTTTTATAAATGAATTATTATTTATATTCACAAAATGAAAGAAGATTAAATTTCAAGAAAAATGCTTTTCTAATCATAAAATTACTCACTAAAAACAGAGTGTTTATTTACTAAAAATTAATCAATAAATTTTTATTTATTTATAAAATTATACATAAATTAATAAATATTCCTTTATAAATACCCACTAATTCAATGTGTGGTTCACATTTAAATCATAATATTTTTTATATAATATATCAATTCACATAACGCTCACTATTGTGTGTCAAGAAAGACATCAGTGTTATTATTATTTAAAACAATTCACAGTGTTATAATAGTAAATATTTATAAGTAAATAGATAGTTCTAACTCTTAACTAGTCCTTCATGGATGTTATATGACAAACCTACTACGCTAAGATTTCACTCTATTTATAACTAGAGACACATTATTTTCTCAGTGATAAGCACCACAACATGACCTCATCCCATTGTTATCAATTAATCAAACACTATATTATGATAATTTCAAATATGATGTGAATAATTTCTAAGGATAAATCATAAAATAGACCCCAAATTATTCAAGGAATGTCATAACATGTTATGTTATAGCCGCATTCTACATAGCTCAGTGTGAATCATGATTTAATCAACAATAGTTATATGATATTTAAATATATGAAGAATTTTTTTGCATCATTATATTAAAGGATAATGACTCACTTTATAAGATATCTTATTCCTACACTAAATCCTTTACTATCATTTATATATTTTTTGACATTAGAGGGCACCTGCGTAGCTTTGAGGGTATTGATATGAGAGAAAGTTTTATTTCGAGATAGAATTCAAAAACATATGGATATTTTGATGAAAATATCAATTATAGTTCCATATATATTGTCTAAAATAACATATTAAATATTTATTTTTGTATAGAAAGAGAATACTTTGGATTAATCTTACACATAACCAATTTAATCCTATATAGCGATGTATTGATCAAATTTTCATAAATGTGAAAACTATATATTAATTCCAACCTTTTAAACTCATCTATAAAAAATTAGAACAAATAGAATTTATCAAAAAATCATTCTTAACATAATATAAACATTCTATAAAAAACCAATTATATTCCCATATAGTTGACAAAAAATATATAACCTTAAAATTTTATTAGGTTACTTAACAGAAAAAACCATACATAGTGCGAGTCTCACATCACATTTGGAAATAAATATTACTACTAATATTTATACATTTTTTTTGAACTCATTCCATAGTTATTTCCACGTATCAATGTGACCATCCAACAAAAACCTCCCACTTAATTCTTCAATGGTAAACATCTATGATAAACTACAGTTTAGCTAATGGTAAAATTATGAATTATAAACTTAATTTTTAACTTGTTTAATAAGTATAAAAAGTACTTTAATTCATGAAATCCAATTTTATTATGTTCATAAAATTTTTATTCTACATATTCATATTTATATGTTCATCATTATCATCTTGGAACCTTTCATTTCAAAATTTTATTTTAGATCATCTTGGTGAAAAACATAACTATTTAATTTCTTTTATCTTTAAAAAAATACCAACAAATACATTAATCTTGATTATTGAAATAATTTATGTTCCCCATTTGTACCTATATGAGACTTTTTATATTCCTGTTATCTTCTTAGAAACTATATTATATCATGAATTTCATCATAAGAAACACAAATTCCACTTTGTTAGGAAATAAAAATTATTTCATTTTAATTGGAAAATTTATCAAAGAAACTGTAAAAATACATACATCATGTGGCATTATATGTGTTTGAATAATTAGTTATAAAATAATAATCTATTAATAAATTTTATAAACTTACAGAGGTGGTATCACTTTCCCTTATATTTTAAAAAATATATTGTATTACATCTTATACCCTAGATAAATTATTTTCCATCCATATCCCATTTTGAAAACGTGTTATTGAATCATATGAATCACAAATAATGTGTGTAAAAATATTATCTCCAATTATTCATAAAAATATTTTTTTAAACAATATATCGTATTATATAAGTTAAATAATATAGAAATATACATCCTTCATTAAAATCTATATTATCATTTTATATTTATTTTAACTAAAAATATACATAATAGTGACATTTTTCACAAAATATGAATGAAAAAAATAAGATCAATCAATTAATAAATTTATTATCAACTATTGTATATATTTATATATGTAAAACATATAGTTGGTATCAAATTACCATAAAAAACTATTCATTTATTTCTATAACCCAATAAACTAAAATGGACCCACTATAATGTTTTCTAAACCCTTTTAGGTATCTTAAGAATTTAATATAATGGAATCATTTCTTACATGAAAAAACAACACAATGTACTTCAACCCAATACCTAATTCAGTTTTTTATATGACTTGAGATGTATTTCTAATACCCGTGGGCTAACAATATGTTCTATAAGAATCAAATAATATTCTTAAAAGAATTATCCCATAAAATTAGTATAAAATAAATTTTTATAATGTTATAAAATGGTATAATATCACATAAAATTCCTATATAATACAATATAAAACCCAATAATTTAAAAAATGGGTCTAAATAATAAATAAAGTTATATAAAACTAAATAAAATTAATTAAAAATAATTCTAAATTCATGTAAAAAATGAACACCTTGGAATTTCAACACCACCATTTCTATATAACATAGCTATTATGCTAACACTAATGGAATGATGAGTTTCAACCTAAACTTTTAAAAAAAATGGCAGAAAAATTTCTTCATATATTTTACTGTGTTTTTAAGGTGTAATAAAGCATTCCTAATAAAATTTAATAATATTATTTATGTATAAAAATTAGAAATTAAACCATTCCCCACTTGTTTGAACTAAAAATATGAAATATGACAATTGACTTATGTTGTTTCCAAAATTACAGCATTTCACTAAAATTTACCAATTTGAAATTTTTATTGAAACAATAATATATACACAAATATATTGATAAATAAAAAAATATATTAAATAAAACAAACCCAACATCATTGGATGGAGGATTGGGTACTATTATAGTTAATCATTGGATTCTCATTCATAAACTCTATATATTCTATATCTATATCCATCTTAGTATCGTTAAATAATATAGTACTTTAGATCAACATATATATTTTTTTTAACAAAGAAATCTAGACAAAGACTCTTTGAAAACTAGAGGGAAGACCAATATTTAATTTTTATTGTCTCATTATAACTATCAATGGTCTATAGAGCCTCGTTATGACTAATATGAAAAAATTTATGGATGGTTTTACCCACAACCTAGATTGATAATTTTTCTAGGAACCCTATTAATTTCCCAATCACTCCCACAATATTTTTAAAATCATAAAAATATGTTTTAAAGAGTTATAATTTTTTATCGATAATACAAGTATTACACATTACCATGTTTTATAGAAAAAACCCATATCAATATATTTCATAATTAAAGTGGGAAAATTTATATAAATGAAAAAGAATTAAAGGATCATGATTAATTAATCGGAACAACACTTTTATCCTTGAAATAATATATAAAGTAATTTATTATTTTGATTACAAATATAAATAATCATTCTGAAAAGATAATTTCCTTAAATTCAATTAAAACCTTTAATATCTGTTATGTGAACACTTTGTGAGATCTACTTTATGAAAATAGAATTAATACATTCTAATAAAAACATTTTCAAAGTTAAATTATATGATAAAAACCATATTTATAGACTTATAAAAACATTATTCAAGGAATTATATAAATATATTATCATAAGAAATCAGGATTAATATAATCATGAAAATTATTGTTTTATTAAGAAATGGAGATACATTGTTCCACCTACCACTTTGGGCCACTTTACTAATTCCAGTAGGAGATAAGATTATAATACCATTATCATAGACGAAAAAATATATAAAAATATATTATCAACTCAAAATTAGATGGATTTGATAAATTTTATTGGCATTGATAGTGTGAATAGTTACTTATAATCAATGGGAGAAAATCATAACTTTTATACAAGTGTACTATACATGAAAATGGTTACATTATCACTCGATAGTGAAAGACATATGTATTATAGGTATTTAATCAATACATGGAGAAGCCCCAATATCCCAAGAGACCTATACAATTGAAGGGAATAAAAATAGAAATATAATAATATGAAGATTGATGGGAGAAGGATAAGGAGAAGAAGACATACCTTTCCCATTGGGGTTCCTACCACAAATCAGGAAGAAGGAGAAACTAATGGGGATGATTATTCTCCCCCATTTCCCTAGGAACCCTAACCCAATTGGGGGAGGGAGAAAGAAGATTCCTACTTTTACATTCCTTATTCCATTAATTATAATATTAAACTAATTAAAAAATCTAATAGTTTTTTTAGAAAATATCACAATAAATAAACAATATTATTTATAAATTACATATTTTACTTTCCTGACAATAACATTATTGATATCATTCATTGTTAAAATATTTTAAATATAATTTTTATTTTGGTATTATTAATTAGAAAATATATAATTATCCCTTGGTAACAAATATATTTTATTAATAAAATTATTTTAAACCTTTAAAATGATATAAATTAATTTATATGAACATATAAGAAACACAAAATTAATATAAAAATGATCAAAAATAGAACTATAACTTTTCCCGAGAATTCGGGAAATTATTTTTTTAACTAATTGTGTTTAAATGTTATCATTCATGGTTAGAAAAATCACAATATAAACATTTCAGACTCACTATCGCACCCATAAGAAGGTTAATGGTTTCTGTGACACCCCGCCCCTAGCCCATTTGCTTAAGGAGGTGGTGAGGGTTACATGTCCTTAATCGACGTTCCCAATGTTCCAAAGGCTAGCAATAAATACCGAGGGCTTCGAGAACAAAATGGGGAACAATTTTACCTTAAGAAAAAACAAACCAACAATCCACAAACTACATGATTCATGTCAACAAACCAAACAAACCCATCCATTAACAACCATGTTGTTCCACAATACAATCCAATCCCAATAAAACTAGACATGTCCACAACACATCAGAGTACAAAGAGGAAAATAAACAACCAAAAACCACAAGCCATGACTCCACCATATCTCCACACCATCCTACAAGCTCGATGATCCTTGAAGGAATCAAAATGCTCTAATAAAAGAGGTAGATGCCTTACCTATGCCCACATCACAGTACACGACATCTGCAAAGACACCAAAGTGCCAAACCAGGGGGTGAGTACTAAAACTCATTAGGATCTCCCCAAATGAAATCCCCACACATGCCCCTAGGATAAAACCCGTAGAACATTTATATAAAATGAATCACAAGTGCAACCATTTTCATTAGGCAAACATGTCCTTACCAAGTCATCACATCCAACCCAATCAACTAGGGGAAAGCCAACCAAACAAGTCAAATTCATCCCAACATTTACACATTAGCACAACAATTCTATATTACAAAGCAATGAAAATAAGCAACCAAAACGGTGGGATTTCCTCCCAACCCGTTCGCCCATTCTCAACAAAACAATCAAAACTGAGGGACTTCCACCCAACCCATTTACCCATTCATAACTAGCGGTACTTCCCGAACACTACTAAATAGTGGTTATTCCGACCATTATCTGTCCCCTTTTTATAGCGTGACTTACCGCCCACTTCCATACAACATTTCAATCAAACCAAACCAAGAATAAACCAAACAAGGTCAAAACAACATTCAATCAACCAATACCACTGCATATCAATCCAATTAAAAAAATCACCCATTTATTGAAAACTATTTTCCATAACGAACAACATTTCAATAAAACAACCCTTTTATTGAAACCCATTTTTTTCCAAAATTTTCAAAAATCAACCATATCATCCCACTTTAAAATCTTCATTTTAAAATCCACAAGAATATCATTTCACCATAAAACACCATTTTTCCCAAAAATCCCGAAAACATCTCCCAAGGTATTTCTAACCAATTCGGCATTATCAATTCACAATTAATTTTCACCACAACAATTAATTGTAACAGGGAACCACTAGTTCTAACCAAGTGGAGTTCAGAGAGAAGCCACCTATTTTTAGGGTTCCCGAGAAATCGACCCACGAACAACTTCGCCTCAAATCCGTGGAACGCACCACCGAAACCTCTCTAGATCCCTTTCCCTACCATCCACATGCCTTAATATTAACATCCAAGTAAACTAAAACCCTATATATGCACAAAAAAAGTGTAGATCTAGAAAACCTAGTGAGAGGGGGATGTAGATCTAGAGGGAACCACAAGAGAAACAAGAGGAGAGACTTACCTAGGAGAAACCACCTTCAAACTACCTTGAAACCCCTTTGAAACGCTTCCAAAACGAGTGGGAGAGCACCATTAATCCCCGAGAATCCTAAATCCCAAGTGAGTCTTGAGTGGGATGTGGATTAGATTTAAATTAGGCAATCCTGAGTGATCCCATGTTTTATAACCCTAATTTTAAGTGGCTGCACGGTTAGCCTGCACGGTTTGGCAAACCATATGCTAAACGTGGATACTTTACAGCCTTGGAAGCAAGGGTTCTTAGGGTTGCCTCACATGTTTTTTACAACCGTGCACAGTTTGTGTGAAGCCTACTGTCTCCCCTGCACGGTTTCCTGGAGAACCCATATGGTTTGCACTAACAATGCTCAAACCGTGCACCCCTTTAAAAGACCCCAAACACATCCAAAACTATTAAAAACTCTCCCAACCTTTTCCCAACTCATTCCATGAAATTTAAACATATAAAAATGCATAAAAAGTCCACATACCTAAAACCTTGTGTGCTACAGTTGATTTTTATGGATTCCCTAAACTATGTGAGACCCTAAATCCTTATATTTTTTCATAAATTTATTAATTTAAATTATTCACAATCTAAATATTAATATTTTAATATTTATTTTAAAAAAATGTGGGCATTTTATTTCTCCCCAATATTATTATTCTCACTCCTGTAAATCCCCCATTGGATGTTATATTTCCAAATTATAATACAATTTTAACAAGTAAGATCAAATGATGTAAAAATATTTCTACTATTGAATTTGAACTCTATTTATTAAAATATATTACATATAAACACCAATGTATGGAATCTATATAATAATTATTTTTGAAATAAAAACATGATGATATTCTCATGTATTAAAAACTATAAGGAATCGTTATATTATATTGTATTTCGATGTAACAGATCCATATACAAAATGATATTAACCATGGTTGTAATACCCCATACTAATATAATTATTTATATTTATTCATATTTGATTTTATTTTGAGTTTTAATGTGTTTTTTTATGGTTTTAGCATTGTTGTTTTAAAATTTAAAACATTTTTAAGGGTCACACGGTCAGCCCACATCATTAGTAAACTATAAAAAATTTTAAATTTGGGTATTTCATTAGACTATTATATTTGAAATGTTTAGAAAATGACTAGGTGAACCATGTATATCCCTAAGAGTAAACATGTGATGTTTCTAGGGTGTTCCTTATAGCCCGACAGTATTGGAGGATGATTTGTTAAACCATATAAATCTCCTAAAATTTCATTTTTTGAAGATTTATAAGGTTTCCCTCAATTTTATTATCAACAATTTTTCTCATTTCTTTTTCCATCACTATCATTAAACCCACCAACCCGATACATATCCCTCACAAATATCCCTATCCATATCACTTTTTATTCTTGTCATTTACTCATTATTACTTCAAGGTTTAGGGATGATTCTATGAGGTCGGGTCTCCCCTCCACTAATATCTCATATTACTCTATTTTCCCCTTCTTTAATCACTATATCTCATTTTTCTGAACCATGTTGGGTTCATAATGTGTTTATTTTTAGGGGTATATTTATTTTTGGTTGTGTAATCCCTTCCTCGTGACTTGTTAACCTCCTCTTATAGGGTCTAGAACATTTTCCATCGATTCCATGTAGGATTTACCATGTCTAAATTTATTAATTTTCAAACTGATTAATGAGTGGGTATTAATTTTTTGTTAAAATTATTGAATAATGGTATTATATTATGTTTATTAGATTTAAAATGGGAAATGTTTGTTTTACTTTAGTTTCTTGGAAAATTGATGTGGTTTATTATTTTAATGAATTACAAATGTCTTTTTTTACTAAATTATAACCTCTAATGGTTGGGGGAATTACAAAAATGGCATTTAAAATAGAATTTAAATTATATATCTTTTTCATAGGAATTTAAATGTTTTTATTTTTGGGATTTTCTTGGAATTTAAAATGATTCTAAAAATTCCATGTATTTTTAAATCATTTAGAGATTTTTTTAAAATAAATTATAGTGTTTCATAATGTTTTAACCTCATATATGTCTTGTAATATATTAAAGGGGGTTATTTGGATTCTCAAATTTTTTTAAAGGGAGTTGTTTGATTTCTATATGAATATGATAGTGTTATTTAAAAGTACAAGTTTTTAATAATGGTTTTATAAACTAATTTTGAAATGTGTAATGTGTATTGGAATTGAAAGTATATTTTATATTTGAAGGTCTAGTTGGAACCGTAAAATGGGTTATTAATTTCTCATGATTCCCCTTATTACCTATTTTACTTGTTTCACCTTTTTGGGTTGTTTATTAAATTATGTTGAATTGGGGTTGCAAAATGGGACAATTCAATATGAGGGAATCCTAAGTGAGTGGTAGTTTCTATTTCTTATTACTAAATTATCATTTTTAATTACTTTTTATCTTAATTAATGTTTTGTCATTGGAATAATAAGACATTGAATAGTGTCCCAAATGAGTCTAAAATCATGTTTATCTTGTGTTTCTAGTTAGAGAGGGGTTGGGTTGTTGAGTATTCCCACATGGTTCCCCATAAAAACTTTGAGCTGCTAAATTGATAAGATTTGGCATGGATAGTTTGAGAGGAATTCCAATACAATTATTCTCTTGTTGGTTGACATAAGGTGCTAATATCTTGTTCATTATTTTATTACTTGATTTAGTAGTTTAGTATCTTACAACTCCCATACATTGATTGGTGGTTGATGTAGGGGATTTAATATCTTCTGTTTTTTATTTTCCACTTTTCCTTTATCATTTAAAGCACCCTTACTCGAAATTTTCATTATATTAATCTTAACTTATGGGGTTTTTTATATAATTATCAAGAATTTTTTGGTTTATTCCTTTAAAATGCGTTTTTAACAGGCTTTGGAAGATATTTTTTTTAATGGGTTTCATTGGTATTTTCAAGTGGATTTGAATATAGGTGTTATATTCAAATAGTTCATTAGTCATGGTAATAAAAAAACTTTATTTATTTCATTTATGGATGATGAATATGGAAAATATAAATTGTCATAATATTGTCTTTTCATAAATTTATGACCATAAGATGTATTTTCATTTTATATGTCAAACTAATATGAAGTTGTTTTGTAAATAAATTTTTGGAATATAGAACTTGGGATTTAGTATATTAGGTATTATTATAATATGTCCATATTTAGTTACTTATGGGGATTTTACATTATTATATTTTTATTTTAGTTTATCTCGCATCAACCATTTGTTCACATTATATGATTTATAGGATGTTAGTCCTGATGTGTCATTTGCTTTCAAATAATATCCAACCAACTTTTCCTCCTAAATGATTTAAGTTGTTTCATTATTTTCACCATCTATATAGGCCTTAAATAAATTCTATTATGGTTATTAGTGGATTCACAATAACATTTGTTGCTATAATTGAGAAATGGTATGTTTCCATGGTGGGAGTTTAGAGGGAGAGTTGATGGTTTATTTTATATTTGATTTATCCTGTGTCTATTTTTTATTATTTGAATTAGATTGGGAATATAACTACTTGATGGGACATTGAAGATTTTTAGGAGTAAATAAATTGTGTTCTAAATCTAATATAAGATAAAAATTGATCCCATTTTTTGTGTCTAATTACTTTTAACTCTTCACCAACACATTAGGATTGGAAACCACACTTGGGTCATTAGATAGTTGGGTTGAGTTCTAGATTTCATGGAATTATGATCTAGTTCATTAGAAATGGTATTATATATATGTTTGGTGGTATTTTCATATGTTTTTGAATTACCCTTTTTTTATTTGGGGTTTCATGGTAATATAGGGCTGGAATTTCTCATTGGAACTCAATTGGTTGGTCATGAGTGTGAATATGATCACCACCTATCATGGTGACACATGAGTCTCTAAGATAAATGAGATTAGATTTTTTTTGTTCGATATTTTATTTTAATTATTTTTGATGATATATTGATCCTTGTTTTCATGGTTTAGTTTTCATGTTGAATTCGATTGGATTTTGGGAAAAAATTTATCATATCTTGAAGTCAGCTTGCATGACTTGAGAAACTTGGAAATGACCAAACATTTTATATTGTGATGTCTTCAAAATATTTCTATGTATTTCCTAGGGGTCCTCAAACCATAAGGCAGAGTTGAGCATGTTTCATTATCCCATTTTATTTTAATTTAGAATTCTAATAAGATATTTACAATTATGTGAAGGGAATCGAGTGATTGTTGTGATTTTTGTATAAAATTGTTTGTAATAATTATGTGTATTTGTGTCTGTGAGTTTTATAATGTTTATTTTGGGTGAAAATGGTGGATTTTATGAAACATTAGTTGTAAAGATTTTTGTGGGTGGTCTTTTGAAAAGTGGGATTGATGGCTTTTATTAATTATAAAATTGATTATATTAAAATAGATTTAGAGGAAATTTTTAGAAAAAAGAAAATGGGGTTAACATTTTAAAAAAGGGTGATCAAAATTTAATATAAAAAATTTTATAAAGGAAATGATAAGTAATAATGTGTGAACCATGATTGGTGGTTCAGATTTATTATTTTGGATTTGTCCCTCAATTTTGTTTGGAATTTTTGTCTTGATGCGTTGGACATGTAGTAGCTAAGTTCATATTTTGTGATATGAAAATTTCCCCCAACCAGATTTGTTGTGGAAAAGGATGGATAATATATATTCAAGTGATGACACTCAGGGTGAAACTATTCATAGTCTAGGTGTATTTTACCTAGTTTGTGTCCCTAAAGAACTCTTAATTTACTAGTGAGCCGATATTATTTATTTCTTATGAATATGTTTTAGGATCTCTTAAATACTTATCCATAATATTTTAGGGTTTTCTAGGTTAAGTTTGAGTATGTGGGAAGGATTTAGTTGTGCTCTAGATAAATATATAAATCGTTGTTCTTATGGTGGTACTTTTATTGTATATATTTATTATTTTAGTATTCGGAGAGATATTTATGAGTTACCTTTACTCAGTCTATGAATTTAGTGATTCTATATAGATACTTATGGAATTTTTTAAATTTTATGGTTCTTTTCTTTCAGTGGATATTTTTTCCCATGTATTTCATCTAAATTATATTTTTGGGTTTTTTACTTGTGAATTTCATGTCTGTATGGGTCAATCATGGAAAAATATATGTTATATGCTTGGATAACTATTATTAGAGTATCCTTTGGGATATTTGGAACTTTAGAGGACCGATTTTTTTATAGTGTAACCATGTAATAGTGTTCTAGTTTGAGGTTATTTTTTACCCTTTAGGGACAATTATAGATGCTTAAATCCCATTTAATTCATCATTTTTGGAATTTATTTGAATATTGTTAGTGACATTTAATTATTGGTGCATTTGTGTTCCTTTAGGTTTTTTCTCTATTATAGATTAATTGGGTTTTCTATAGATTGTTTGCGCCGATTATTTCATAGAGTTAGTGTTCTTATAATGGTGTTTACTTTTTTTGTGACATGATATATCACCATTTAAGATAGTTTTAAATAGTAAGGATACTACAATAGGAATTCATTCTTCATAGGACCCATGGTTGATGTGTTGGTTTTTAGGTGTCCCAATTTTTTATAGTTATGATTAATAGAGAAATTGTTTGTTTTTACCCCACTTTTTAAATTATGTTTAAAAGGTGGGGACACACTAATAGACATCACTCTTACTATACTCTTGCAACAATTTTTCCTTGGTAAGATTCCATTTGGATATTTATTATTTTGTGTGATGTTGTGTATCGTTGTCCCTAAGGAATAGTTTTGGTCAATGGTATCTCCTGATAGAATCTATTATAGCTTACTATATATCTTAACTATTTCTCAAGGTGTAAGATTTTTATATTCTTGGTAATGGTTCATCCCTTTTGAATATATTTATATGAGGAAATGTGGTGGGTGGATGTTACACCCAATGTTAATATAGTGAGTTAATTCAATTTTAATTTATTTTGAGTTTTCATGAGTTTCCCAGGGTTTCTGGATAGATGATTTTAAATTTTGAAGGTATTGAAGGGTTGAAAAGTTAGCATAAATAGTTATTAAATCATTCCAAAACCATGTGTTATTGGATTTCTTTGGACAATTTCATTTTTCATGATTAGTGCATTTCCAGGTGAACTGTGGGGGGGGGGGAGGGGTTCCTAGGATAAACTATGTGGTCTGTTTACAAAATTTCTTGTACCACCACAAAGTATATTAAAATATATGGATCTACCAGATTATTATTTTAGATATTTATGGCTTTAACCTCTATTTTATCAAAACCCCATCTCCCCTTTTATCCCGACCCCTTATAGCGACACCCCTAGATAATCCCTTTCATTCTCATTTCTGCCTCTTCGAATCTCCCTCTATTCTAGTAATTTCCTTGCAATTACCACTTGGTTTTTGGTTAATTTTCAATGTTTGGGTCTCCTCTCCCTTTATTTATTAGTTTCCTGATGTTTTACATTTCCCTTATCACTATATTTTATTCAGTCGAACCCTAGGAGTTTTACAATAATTTTTAGGGGTTTCACTCAATTTTATATTGTGGGATTTCACACTCAGGTCTTTTTCACCACATTTTAACTTTACAAAAAAAAATTTGATTCATGAATGATTTTCCAATGTTCAAACATTTAATTTATGATGCTTTTATTTCTTTTGGTTTAATTGTTTTTAATTATTAAATGATAGTATTAAATTTTGTTTAATTTCTTACTAAATTGGATTTTTTATTTCACTTTGGATTCCATATAATCTTTTGGGATTTATTATTTTAATTAATTTCACATGTTTTTTTATTGAAATAAACACACTAAGGATATGATGAATTTTAAGAATATATTTATAAATATCAATAAAAATTTCTAATTTTTTTCACATAAAATTTATTATTTCAATTTTTTTACTATGAGTTTAATGTGATTTTTAAAATGTTCAGTATTTTTATATAGATTCAACAGTAGTTTCAAATAAATAATATTGTTTTAAAATGATTTTATCACATTTGGATCCTAAATCAAATTAAAGGGTGGTGTTTCAGACTCTTGAATGCTTTCAATGAGAGTGGGTTGATTTGTAAATGACATTCAAGTGATAACTTAAAAGTGTTACATTTCATGAATGGTATTATAAATGTACATTGAAAAGTGTAAATTAGTTTGGAATTTCTATATTGGTTTATTTTTTAAGTCATATATTCTATTTTTAAAGGGGACACTCATTTCTTGTGATCCCCCTTGTTTAGCATTATATTTTTTTCAACTATTTAAGGTTTTATGTTACTTTACAATTTTTGGATAATGTGAAATTAGTTTTTTTGATTTGAGGGAAATAGTGGTGGTACAATGTTATTATTGTCCCATAATTATTGATCTTTTCTAGTTTACCTACACAATATATCGTTGATTTGGTTATAGGAATACTACCTCACATTTTGGACTATTAGATGACTATAAACATTACTTTATGTTGTTTGTCTTCTATGAAGGGACTAGGTTATGGTATAAACCAGAATGGTTCCCCAGGGATCATTTATGATCTTGGGATGATGGTATTGGTACCAACAATTTCAACAGTACAACAAGGATATGAGTGTTCTTTTATGTCCTCATAAGGTGATTTCTCCTAAATTAGTATTTTATAAGTCAGGATCTCAGGTTAGTATCCTGTGAATATTATACAATGATTGGTGGTTGATGTAGGGAATTTTATATCTTTATATTTCTTGTTTTGAACTTTTTAGTATCATTTATGGAACCTTTACTCTACTAACATTGATTATCTAAGACATTAATTATAGTACCATCTTTATAAATAATCTATAACTTTTTGTGTTAATTTATAAAAAATTGCATGAAAGTGGCCTTGTAAATTTTTTTACCTTAAATGATTCCATCTAGTTTCTCAAGACGTTTTGAAATGGATGTCTTGTTTTATAAAATGTATTTTCTTGAGGAAACAAAATTAATGTGATTTTATTATTTAAGTAAAATAAAAAAAGGAATTTTTCCAATTATAAATATTCTTGATATCATATTTTTATAAATTTATGTTTAAAAGACCTATTTGTTATTAATACTTTAGACTATATTGAAATTGTTTTATAATTACTGCATTGTCTTATGGCAGGGTGAGTGGTGTCCTATGATGTATTTTGTAAACTCAAACCTATATTATAACATTTTAGTTTATTTCCATTATGTTTCTATTGTTGTTTAATATGGTGTGTCTAGTGTTAAAAAAAATAATGGATAGTTTGAAATTCTCGGAAAGTATTTTTTTAATTAATTTTACGTTATACTAGACATTGGTGTTAATTAATTGATTTATATGATGTAAAAACATACATTCTATTTATTTCAATAAAATATTTAGCTATCCATTCCCTTTAAATGATTTATTTAGTTTCATTGTTTCACTAAATATTTAATCCTTTATTGTTTTCAGTTATGGTTATTTATGGATTCCCTATATATTTAAAGGATAAAGTTGATAAAGGGGATTTTTTTGTGGTGGGATATTGAATGGTGAGATAATGATATATTTCATATATGATTTATCTTTTTCCATATTTTTGGTTATTTGTTTTGGAAAGGATTTTTGACTAATTCAAGAGTAATTTGATATTATCAAGTGTAAATAAATTATGTGTTAAAATGGATTTATGGGTGAAATAACTCACATTTTTACTTCATATTTCGGAACATGTTTACATCTTATTAGGATTGGGAATGCCCATATTTTAGTGGAAAAATGGGTTGGGTGTCAGATCTAGGGGCATACTAGGCTAATTTTTTATAAAGAGGACACTCCCCATTATAATAAAACATTTTATATTTGACATAAATATATATATATATATTATATCCTTTTAATAATTCCTATATCATCCCAATGGTTATATGATAGAGTTTTAACCACTATTTTCATTCAAAAAACACATGTTGTTTAGTAAAAATCTAGTTTGTTTTGTAAGTAAAACACTATGAAAATTTTTCAGTTATTTATTAACTTTTAATATTTTATAAAAACCCATGTTTGACTCAAAAACCATATATTATGAAAAAAAGATTCTCCCATAACATAGAAAAAAAATCTCTTAATAAACCTGAATCAATTTGACCAAAAAAAATTTAAATCATTTTTGGAGGCCTTATAGGCCCCTTTTGACTGAGCCTGTAAATATGTATTGGGATACCCTTATTGAAAATGTTATATTGCTCCTGAAAATATTTCATTGGATTTTTGGAGTATAAAAATTCACTTAGATAAAAATTTATCATTTTGGATGTTGGGATAATATCTCTGTCATCTATTAAAACACGTGAGATGTTTACAGACCACAATCAATGGTTTGGGTTGTTCATAATTTCAAATGTGATATAAATGAATTTGTTTTAATATAATTTAAACATAAAATAATTATTCTTCAAGGTTTTTAAAACCATACCCCAACCATGAAATATTTTCTAGAATGTTTTTGGACATCCATGGTTTTTGTGAACAATTTTTCAAACTCTACGCTAATTGTGAAAAGATATCTTCAAAATATTTTTACATACACGGTTTTTTTCTTGTCTTACCAAACGATGACTAAAAGATAAATTATGTTGCATCCAATGATTCATGGTTTTCCCATGAATAATAGTAAAATAGTTATGATTATGTAGGATTTTATAAAAAAACAATTCAACCATAAAAATGGACTGGTTTGGCACACATTCTCTATATATTTTAAACAAAAAATTATAGAGACATATTAGGTTATGAAATTCATTTGATTGAGTAATATTTCAGCATAAATAATTTTGTTTTAATGATATTTAGTGATTTTATCACTCATTTACATATAAAATATCATTGTTCATATAAATTTTAATGTTTATTATTTAGTCAACATGTGAAAATCTTATTTCATTTCCAAGAATCTCCAAGAAATTACAACATTCATATTGGAATAATAGATATTATTGAAATATGGATGTCATGTGTTTATTCTACCTATGTCCCAAAATAACCCATATAATTTAAACCACAAGATACCAATGAAAGAGAATAAGTTCCACAATATATTTACTAACAAAACGTTTTCATAGTAATTAATTTAATCATAGATTAAAGACTGGACTAGAGAAAATAATATCTCAAAATAAATACTCAACCCTCATAGTTTCAAATAAATTTCTCTACCAACCCACACAAAATATATATTTTTAATAACTTTTACCTAAAAATGTCCCTGAGCATTAAAATACATTTTTTCTTAAATTGTTTTATAGGAAAATGTTTAAAACCAATCACAATTTTCAAAACATTCATAATGAAACTATAAATTTTTATTTGAAATATTATTTTATTCTGGATATAAATATATAAAAACTGAAAGACAAGTGAACATATATATAAATTATCATTTAAAACAACCCAAGTCTCATTTTAAAAAAACACAACACAAAACCATTATTTATATTAAATTAGTCGAACTCAAATGTCTAAAATAATATTTAAATTATAAAAAAATCCTTTACGTTTAGAAAACATTAATAAATCAATTTAATATATCAAATCTCAAACCCCCATTACACAACTTGTTCAAAATAATTCTAATGATGAATTTAGGGCTCTATTACATTCAAATGTATAGTTTTCATTAAATTTCATTAAAAACATTGGGATAAACACATAAAATAAAAGAAAAATAAAAACTAAATTAAACACATTTATCTTATTGAAAACCACTTTTAATGTTAACCACCATTTCAATAGTTTATGAATTTATTGAAAATAAAAGTAAGCTTTATTTATCAATATAATAACATTTCACTAAAATAATAAAAATTTAAAAAATTTATGTTTCAATTTTAGATATAAATCCATGAAAACGGGAACCCCCTAAAAAAACTAATACGGGTTTAAAATATACATACAGAGAAATCACAATTCATATAAAAATACCCCTTATGTAATGTAGAAACAAGAATTTAACCATCCCATATTTACATCATTTATATAAAATTTTTCTTAATTAACTTCGAAAGGACATATTTGGTTTAGATTTTTTCGAATTTTGAAACTCATTATATAATAAAACACACACCTTTCCCTTATTGTATATTTATTTCTCAATAATTATTTCTATAAATTTTGTATTCCTTTTTATATATCAAAAAATATATTATAGTTCTCTTGAAGGATACCTGATGAAAAGGAAAATAAATTAAAGGGGTTATCTTAGATTCTTATTAAAGGGTAAATTATAGTAGAAACTCTCATAGAATAAACATAGAAGAAATAAAATTAAAGAAATAAATAATTATCAAATTATTCTACATAACTACTAATACGATCATAAAATATATCCATAGTAGTATAAATAATTACATAGAAAATAATAATGAATTTAATAGTGATATAATGTATAATTTAATTGATCTAATCCAAACCATTAAGGCCTTGAAAAAAGAAATTATAAATAAATAGGCATTTTTATAACAAATACCCAAACTAGTTCATCACATGAGACCTACTGATGCATCGAGGGGATATATAATTTTTAGCCTCTACCGTCACATAGAATTTATAATGCATTAAATAAATAAAATTAAAGATTAAATAGTAAAATATATAATAAACATGCCTTAGTTATCAATAATTATAATTAATCAAATTAAAGCATAAAAATTATCAATACTTGCATAGTAAAAATTTGGATTAATTTTCTAGGTTAAATCCGTTCAATATGAACTATGAAATATTATTTTTTTTTACAATTTGTATGTTAATGTGTAAAAAATCAATTAAAAATGGAAATAATGATTTTTTAAAGATTAAATCACATTGATATGGACTAAAAATATAAATCCATGTTAGATATTGGAGGTGATAGAGTACATTTTCACAAAAAAATGTGAATAAAAGTGAAATAACCCTTTCGATCCAAAGTAAGGTGTAAACTAAAAATCCCTAAAAGCTGAAGTAAAACAATAAATTAATCAGAAATGAATGTGAGATATTAACACATTACATTCAATAAATTTAAATTGGGTCAAAAAATTGAATGTAGATGAATAATAATTTAAAAATTATTATTTGAAAGGAAAAACATATCTCAGGTTATGCATCACAATGTATATTATATAATTTCAAGGATAATAAAAATGTATTGTTTTCTTAATTTGAATTCCATTTTCATGTACATTTCTTTAATACTATTACTTTAAATTCATCTTTATCATATTTCGTTCATTTTTTAAACTAATATTATCCACGTCAATCATTTTTATGTCATTCAGTTCATAATATCAAAAACTTATTGAGGTATAATTATAATTATCAAGTGATAATGATAAAATTATCTCATATGATTAATAAGTGATCCGTTAAATTACCCATATCATTCTATAAAAAATGGAGTTTAATATGTCTATAAAAATTAACAAATCAACGAAAATTTCCCTGATTAGAATGTTTTTTATGGTTGAAAATAACTATGATTATTTACTATGAATTTCATTAATAAGATAGATGTATTAAAATTGATTAATAATAATAATAAAATTAATTTAATATTATTTTTAAATTTAATCATTAAATTATTATTTAATAGTATCCACAAAATATGCGAGTTCATGAATACATCATTGTTCACTTTGGTAGCAAAAATCCACCACGGGGAGTGATGTCTTCAAAAATAGTTTAAAATAATATAAAAATAAATATTTTAATCTTATAAAAATTATTTTCTAGTTAAAATAATACTTTGGTGTAACCTTTTAAAATTAATAAAAAAAATTAAATAGTAAGAGAAATTTTGAATTTAAAAGACACCATTTTTACAAAAAAAACATATTATTATATAGTAACAATAGTCTTTGAAAATAGATTTGATAAGGGAAAACAAGAAATTTATCATAAATAATACTAATAATGATGATAGGAACGTGAATAAATCATGTAAGTGTAATATAATTTTGTTTAAAAGGGTATATAGAAAATATTTCTTTAGTTGTAACTAAAAATAGATAATTATTAAAATATTATTTTGACTTAGTAACTCATTATATAAATGAGATCAGTTGGAGGAAATGGAAGATATATCATCATTATTCTATAAAAGGAATTCCAATGACATGTAAATGGATTAATTAAATTAAAATAAGCCAAATTTTGGAATATTTTTATGGAAAAGATTCCCAAAAAAGAAAGGGGAGAGAGGCATGTAAAACCTCCCCTTTCACTTCAAGATGCCTCCATTGGATTGATTCTAAAGCCTTCATAGAAGTGAATTTTGGCCTATAGAAAGAGTTATAAACATGTAAGATTAAATTTATAAATACATTCAAGTAGAATAAAAATATAATACAAAATTATAGATATGTTTTGTAAATGGTATAATAAATCCCCTTTAAATGGAAAAATTTAATGGAATATTTAGAAATATTTATTATTTAAAAGTGAAGAATGTAAATTTTTATTAATTTATTAATCAATATTATCATTGAATTCCATTTAAATTCATTTTCAATGTTATTTTAATAACTAGAAATTAAAAATATCCAGATCACAATGTAATTAAGATTAAAATATTTTAATATCTTCATATATATAATTTTTATTATAAAAAATAGTTCAACACTATAGTAAATCATAATCATATCACTTTAAAAAATTAAAACAATGATTTTTGAGTTTTCTTCATCTTACGTAAGGGATGAGCTGATCCTCTATTAGTAATTTAGATATTTTTCCTATAATTTATGTTTAAAAATAAATCGATAACATAAATAAAATTTAATACTTATTACTTTTTTCATCTATATCTATTCATAATATATTTTTATTCATATCCTTTTAATGATAACATATTTATGATTTTATTTTGACTTCTCTCATCTTGCGAAAGGATTGGGTAAGCGTTTTTCAAATTAAATATTTATCTAATTTAAAATAAAAAAATACTCACAAATATAATTGAATAGTCCTAATATATATATCTCTAAAATTATAAAAATACATTTTCTTTTGAAATATTCCCATTAAGGAATCAAATATTATATTTCCTACACAACACAGACAATGAGTCAGCACTAGTAAAAGTTTTCAAATTTATCCGGACATAAAAACTAATTTATATTAATTGGATATAATTTTTATTATATATTTTTTATATTAATATTTATGGAAAATTATATATGTTTCATTAAATTTTGATACATATTTATATCAAGAAGATGTCGTAAAAGTTGAAGTAATTTGTAAAAACATTTCATAATTATTCATCAAAATAATAAAAATAATTAAAAAGACATATATGTTCACCCTAAAATAATTTATGTACAATTAATCCAAAATTAAAATTAATTTTAACAAAATAAAATTCGAAAATTTATAACTTTAGATTTAAAGAAAATCATATAATACATGAAAAAGAATTTATTTAGAATAAAAAAATGTATTATGTAAGGAGGGGTTAAATTTATATTCTTTATTATCTATTTATATATATATATATAAGGATGATAAAAAATTATTTATAAATAAAAAAATTTATATTTTATTAAATTATTCATTTATTTTTATTGAATTTATCTCTTAAATACATAATTGAGAATAAAATTTTAGTGCATCAAACATTAAACACTATGGTTACAATGTTATGCCAAGAAGGAATTTAATTTATGAAAAATTTATATTATCAATTTTTTTATTTTTATGATAATAAGAAACTAAAAATATGAGTATTTATTATTTAAAATAAAATATTGAATATTTCATTATTTTATTTAAATTTTTTATTGTCCCTTTGTAATAAATTCAACAATAGGGGGTGTTTTTATATTTAATATTTAATTATATATACTAACAATAATAGGTGTTATGGATAATCTAACTATATATTTGTGTACTGTAATTATGATGTAATAAAAAAAATTAATGAAATATTTACAATGAAATCCTGGGTGTTACGTTCTCCTCATATAGAAATTCCATCCTTATAGTTTTCTATCCTTGATAAGTTGTTAGAAAGAGAATTTTTCATACTTAAAATTTATATTATTGAGGACATTAATTACCTTTATGATATTTCCTTCATATAGAATCATTAATTCAATTAAATCAATAAAAATGGTTATTTCATTTTATATTGTTTCTAAATTTAATGTGATAAAATAATCAATATTTTCAAATAAAAAGAAAAAAAATTCATGAGATTTAGAAATTTTATTCAATTGGAAATATATTTTATAAATAAATTAGTTTTTTAAATGTAATTTGGATATTTGTAACTGTTCAAAAATAATTTCTACTTTTTTCTAACAAAAAATAATTATTACATTTGGAAGGGATAAGAATGTTGTGAAACATTTTCATTCTACAATCATGTTGAAGAAATATATAATTAAAACCAGAAATTATTTATAACATGTAAAATTAATCATTTGATTAAATATTTTCAAAACAATTTTAGTAACACACACTGTAAAACCAAAATGTATCTTAGCAATTCCTAACTATGTTTTGTTTGTCTTTTCTATTTCTAGATATCGAATGAAACCAAAGTGTTTTTCATGGGTGAATATAATATCTAATATAGTATGAATGAACCATAAAATGAAATATTAATATCTTGAAATCCATAATTTTAAAACCATTAATTGAAATACTATAAAAATTAATTCCACCTAGATCACTCTATGATTTATACAGTAATTTCTCATAATCAAATCTTGATAAAAAATAAACCATAAAAACTCTTGAAAATTATTCTCACCAAATTAAAAACACAAAAAATCATGACAACCTATTTCAAATGATATCTACAATAATAAAATAATACTTTATCCAAAAAATTGTTGAACAAAAAATTTATTTATAAATATTCCTTATTATTTTGTAAACTAATAATATATTAATATTTTTCCAAAAATAACTTTAATCACAATGAAAAAAATGAAAAGAAAATTATATATAATTAAAAAAATTATTCTATACTCATCCCTTAAATAATATAAACCTTATTTATATATAATGATATACATATGATTATATTATATATATACCTTAAAAATGTATCATCCTAAAATTTACATTAAAATTCCTCTAAAAGAACTTTAATGACTATGTCGCCAAATCAATTTTTAGTATCCAAGGTTATCTATATTATCCAACTAAAATTATCTAAATAAAGTAACCCTATATCTTAAGTAACCATAATTTATTACACATAAAATAAAATACCAACCATAAAGGTTATTTATACCTTATTTATGTGTTAATCCAAAACGTATACTAAATTACTTCAAAAATTCCAGTAATTGCATTAAAATCCAATCACATAAGTACTAAAAAGGGTGTATATGAATATAATTTTCTGAAAACCTTTATATTTTTAAACCATTTTGATGACCACACCACATAAATTATCCACAATAGACAACATATTAACCTATATTGTTTTATATGATTATATTTGATACCAAATGTATTAGATTAAACAATAAAATCCCATATTTTTAGGATTTATTGAAACTGTTATAACAATAACATACCCAAGAACTATAATTATAAAATTGTTAGAGAATTAGGATAGTCATTACATAATAAATCCCTCAATTTTCACTATGTGTAAAATATTTCCACATCAATGGGTTCCTTATAAATATTATTCATCTTGGTATATCCTTGACTCATTCATAATACTCTAATTTTTTTCCTCTGAAAAAAAAATGAGTGATATCAATTTTTTAGTAATGGATAGAGTATTGTCGAGGATATTATATAATACACATGGAATGAATAATATAACAATTATTAATAATAATCAAATAATTCCATATTAATAATAACATGAGTGTGAAATATTTCTATTGGTAACAAAACAATGTAAATAATCCCATATTAAACAATAAGTGATTTAATAGTGATGGAATTATTAATATAAAACATCTAATTTTATTTATCAAGGCCCTCTCCCAGACATTAATTATAAAAAGTCAGTGGAACACCAAATATCCTAAACTATTTTCATTATGAGTCATACCAATGCGTCGAGGGGATATGTATTTATTGACCCCGCCTATCACTCAATAAGTCTAATGAATTAATCTTATAAAAGTAAGAAATAAAAAATAAAATATTTATTCATAAATTCGTAGACATAAATTATTATCAATATTGAAATAGAAAGTATAAAATCCTATTAAAATTATATTATTCAACAATGTAATAACTTTCTAGGTGAATACCCTCTAAACTAGTTGAGAATTTTTAAGTGATTATAACAAATATCGTAAAGGGTATATGGTAAAATAAAAAAATTTAAAAACATGGATATAGTGGATGTAGTAAAGAATAATGACCATAGAAAAGGAATAAAAAAATAATAAAAAGTTTGATATTTAGTGTGATATATAACATTTTTACAACATTGGTATTGAATGAGAAAGAACCAATATAAATAAAGAAAGGTATGAAATCGATATCCCTATGAGTGAAAAATAGATAATAAATTAATTAGAAATGATATTAATATAGTAAATAATTACATTAATGGACATGAATTTGAGAAACAAGAGAGAAGATACATGAATAATAATTAAAAATAATGGTTATTTCGATGGAAACTCCTACCTATAATCATATATAATGTTGTATGTTCTCTTAATTATTGTAAAATAAAATTTTATTACATTATTTTTATAAAACTTTTTCCATGTTAATTTCCCTATAATTATTATTATTAATTCATTTAATTTTAGGATTCATTCCTTCAGTAAATTAGTATTGTTCAATTTAGTTTTTTGGGGCTATTTAGTTAATAATCTCCAAAAATAATACTATAAAATTGTAATGGTCAGAGGTCATTATCAAATTATACCATAAGTTAAAAAGGTTTAAAGGTATTTTTTCTATATCATTCTTGAATAAAGTTTATCCAATATATCCTAAAATACTTACTAATCGGATATTCTTCCATAACATGTTTGTTTTAAACAATAAAAAATGTCTATGCTCGTATCCTTTAAATTTCATTGTTATGATCAATATGTTATAATTTTTGGAAAAAATCATTAAATTAATTGAATATTAATTGTATATTATATCATATTTTTTTAATAATATCTATTAAGGACATAATTTTAAGAAAACATTCCCATTCACTTAATTAGTTCAAATCCTCAATAATTAGCGATGGTTTCAAATGTTTTTGAATGGAATCTAAATCCTAATAAATATTTGTGTTTTATAAAATTATAATAATATAACTAAACTAAATTTTTAATTTTTAATTTTAATATTACTTATTCTATTTAAAACTGTAATAGAGGATCTATAATGAAGAGATAGAGTTTTAACAAAACCAATATTCTCATGTAGTAATGAATTATGAAAACGAGTTTATTTTTATAAAAATTGGAAATATCTAATATATAAGTGATAAAATGGTTGGATGAAACTTGATAACAAAACCCTTTTCATATATTAAAATTGTGCATAAATGAGACTACATAAAATTATTCTCATTTATGAAATTAAATGAACAAATTTAGAAACAATTATTTTGATAATGTTACATTTTATGTTAATGAGTTTGATAAGATTTAATGGATGATATATCAAAATATATTGGTAAAACATTTCCATTATTAAGAATATTTATTCGTATAAGATAAAAAAATTGTTCATTAAAAGTGTTATAAGACAATTTATCACAAACAAGAATGATTAAAGAGTCTTGGAATGTGTTAACTTTCTCTTCAAGTCTCCTCCTTTAGATTGAGCCAAAAACCTTCGAAAAAAATTCTTTTTCATAAATAAAAGATTTATAAAAATTAGAATGGAATCTTATATATGTATTTGGTCACAATATTGATATTAAAATATAATTTAGATGAATTTTAAAGAGGGTAGAATATTTCCTTGTTTATAAGAAAATGATTGCTGGAATATTCATAAATATTTAGACATTAAGGGTCCATAATGTAATTTTAAAACGAAAAGTGTATCATAAATGGACAATATATGGTAGTATTGAAACTTCCCAAATTAAAAATCATATTAAATTACTTTTTTCCTTTTTATTAATTTAGAAATTATTTTTAACATTAAATATCATTTAATGTCATATTTAGGTTTATTCTTGTATTTAGACATAAATGATATCTAGATAACTATAGAATAATAATATAATTTTTTTAAAAAAAATCATAACTATAATTTTTATTCTAATATTTGTTTAAAATTACATAATTTTTCAAAACTATATAACTATAAATATTTTAAGAAAACTATTTTTCGCTTTCTTGCACTTTTATAAGAACTACATCGACACAACATAAGTGTCTTGGATAAATATCTTATTACTAAAATTTGATAAAATGTTACTAACATAAATATTATTTATTAATAATAATTATTGTAGTTCAGTAACATTAATAAATTATTTTTATTCTCATCCTTATAATGATCACATATTTGGGATATTTTATTGATATTTATCTCTTTTTCATGCATTGGGTTATATTAGGAAAGTGAAATTGTTATACAATCATAAAAATAATAAATTAAAATTAAAATATTTTTTAGTCCTCCGATGTAGATTTTAAAGTCTATAAGAAGCCTATTATCTCCAAATAATATAACTAATCCATTAATCTTCACATTTCAATTGGCACAAAAACAATGCTTTAAAAACAATAACTATTTTGGTATATATCTTTACCTAAAAATTAATTTATATTAGTTGGATGATAATTTGATGATATTTTTAATAAAATTTCAAGTAATATAAATACAATACATTTCATTAATTTTTAAAGTTATATTTATGTCATGATGAGGATATGAACGAAATAATTATTCATAAAAACATTATGATTTATTATTTTTGAAAAAAATCACTTGCCTAGGAAAATCCCAATAAAACCCCATAAGTTAATTTTGTTTTATATATATAAAAATTAATTCCATTTTATAAAATCTGAATTATAATATTTATAAATTTGTCTTTTAAATAAAATAAAATAATACATGGTAATTTTTTTAGAATAAGAACAATATATATTTTTAAGAAAGGTAAAATTTTATTTTCAATATGTATTAATTTTTATGGGATGGGAAATTAATTATTTATACATGTAAAAAAAATTTGTTTTATGAAATTTTTCTTTAAATATATGGAATTTAATAATAAAATACATAAAATTGAATTCAATTTTAGTGTTACATTGTTGATACACAATGATTATAATGTTATGTCAATAACCATTTTACATTTCTAAAAAATGACATATAAAACTTTTATAATTTTTTTGATAAAAAGATATTGTACATATGAGGAATAATAACTTAAAATAAAAGAATATATGTTCCATAATTTTTTATACATGTGTTTATTATCCCATTGAAATACTTCCAATTTTAGTGAGTGTATTTACACTTTATATGTAATGGTATACACGGTTACTTATAGATGTTTTGAAAAAGGTATCTTTGTATTTGTGTTGTATCATTTTGAAGAAATAAAAGGAATTAATTTTAAAGAAATATTTATACTGAAATATCGAGTGTTAATGGAAACACCATTACCACCAATTTTTTTAAAAAACTATACTAGGAGGAGGAATGCACAAAAACAAATGATTTTCAATATACCTAATTAGTTCTAGAGAAAAATAAAATGTGAATATTATTGTTTCAAAATAAATTTAAAACCAGTGGGATGTATAAAAAAACCTAACTATTAGATTTTATTTCAAAAAATTAATTATAGGAACTCATCTCATGAGGTTAAAGACACACATAATTTTGTAAAAACAAATAGAGATATTGAAAAAAAAACTAAGTCACATAAAAGGTGTCTCATTATACCAACAATAAAGAACATTATCTCATAAAATAGAGTTATAACCCATTAATAATAAGTTGTACCTCAAAATTTATGACCTATTATTATTTTTGCAACTTATTTGGTGAAATTTAAATATATGTAATCCCCATGTAATTTCAAGGAATCCTAAAAAACATAATATGTAAAATAAATAAATTATATACACATTATACAAAACACAATGAAAAGTAATTATAAAAATAATTGAATACCCTAATAGAAACACAAGTTTAATTTTAATGTTTATAACAAAATATTACTACCTAATAACATTAAAAAAACAGAGAAACATGATCAAAAATTTTTAAATTCTTTTATTTGTAAACTCCATGCTTCCAAATGAATTTTTTAAATTAAAAACTAAACCACAATAATTAATAAATTCAAATTCATAATCGTATAACACTTTTTATTTAAAATGTTAATTTTAATTTAATGAGTTCATTATAAAAAAGTTATTGAAAAAAGGAAATCTACAGTTTTTTAATCCCAAGTATTTTAAAACATTTATTAAAATCCCATTTATCTATAAAATTATGAAAATTTCTTTAATCATTTGTTATTAGAATAATATTTTATTGTACATGTATAAATTATAATGTTTTTTAATTTTTTAATACACCATCTATAAATATATTTAATATAAACACTTACTAATAAGAAAAAATTAAACTTACATATATTTTTAAAATTTTAAATGAAAATACTTCAAAACAAGACAAAAATAGTTAAAAAATAAACAATCAATCATGTTCCCACTAATGACCATTTTTAGACCATTTATTGACTACTCAAAGAAACTAATTAATTATAAAGATTTATGATATATGGAATAAAATGTTAAATAACATTACTAGACTTGAATATAAATTTTCACAAAACAAATATATAAAAAATTAAAATAATTGGAAATCCAAAAAGGTTTTAACATACATCATCAAAACACAAATATCCCTAGCAACATGAGATTAGACAATTGAGAGTGATAATGCTTTTCGTGGTTGAATTCTCATGTTTTGACATTTCTACCACCCCCCACCATTGACCCACGAAACCGTCATGCTATGATATTATTTTGTAAAAAACATGACTAAGAATCATCAAATTAATACATGATTCAGTGATTTATAAGGATTGGTCCATGTTCATGATTTTCTGGGTTGAAAAAAAGTTCCATGGTAATCAACCAATAATATGGGGAATGATTTAAACCATAAAATTTAGTATAAATAAATTAATTAAACATAATAAAATTACATTATATCATATAAATAACCACATAAAATACAATATAAAACTCTAAAACGTGAAAATATGAAATGAAAAAAAAATACATAGGAACAATATTTATAGAAACTTGAAGGAAAAAAACTAACTACTCTATGAGATGCAAGAAATACATCCAATGTAACCACCTATATTTCTCTATAATTGAGAAAATGTCCCAATACTAGGGGAATTATAATATGATATTTACACTTATAAACAATAAAGTAAAAACATTTATATACCTGTGGAGTGTATGTAATGTGTTAATAAACATTCATTGTATGATTTTGTGAAATAATCGTTATAATTCATTTATAACATGAACCATAATCAAAAGATTTGAACAGAAAATATGAATGTAAAATTTTTTAACAAGAATTTATCATATTTAAAAACCGAATAAAAATTTAACAATTAATTAATTTAAATGAATGAGGAATATGTGCATCAAGGTATGGATAAAAAATATTGTTCCTAAATAAAATACAAACATAATGGTAGGTAACCATTGTAAATAGGATTAGTAAAAAAAATCCTTGTTTATAACATATTCATAATTAATATCCATAGATATATCATCCCATGCAACTAATATCCATTTTCATATCTTCATAAATTATTTTTCCATGAAATC
Organism: Viscum album; assembly: GCA_963277665.1. Taxonomy (NCBI): domain Eukaryota; kingdom Viridiplantae; phylum Streptophyta; class Magnoliopsida; order Santalales; family Viscaceae; genus Viscum; species Viscum album. The sequence goes on along the minus strand of OY728128.1, from coordinate 992,324,857 downwards.
ATCTAGAAATTATTCTTTTATAAAAAACTATATACCTATGATAGAATACTTATAGTCTCATTGTGACTATTAAACCAATCTAGAGCCTCAGCATGACAATTAGGGAACATTCTAGGGAGGAATTTTTTATAACATAGATTCAAACTGGACCCAAGAACCCTCCCAATTTCTGAATGTATCCCATTAATATTTTTAAATGATAAAAAATATTCAATAATTTATAAAAAAAAGTGTTCCACTAATTTATTACACCATTTCATGTTTTTGAATAATATAATCCACATTATTCTATTTCATAATAAAATTGTGGAAACAAATTAAATTTGTCACAGGTCTTTTATATCTATTAATTAATTCTACCACTGTTATTCTATTACAATAAAAATAAAAAATACTTTCATAAATTCATTATAAATCAATAAAAATATTTTTACATACTAATTTTCAAAAAATTCATTTAAAACCCCATATTGGAATTTATACAATAACTTTATTTGAATTTCATTATGAATCTATGATTAATAACTTTTAAAATAATCCTTTACAATGTGAAATGCTCTAAAATAAATCTTCTTTATAGAAATATCAAAATTTGGTCAAATTTAATATATGAATATATATATATATATTGTATCCTTAAAAACAAAAAATGAGGTGAATAGGAAAATCATCGAACTATAAAAAAGGGAGATACATAAATCGCCCTACTTCGTTGGGATTATTTATAAATTTCAGTGTGTGTAACCAATGGAATAAAATCATAATATACAATGTTAATCAGAAAAATATATTATAAACTAATAAGTACCATAATATTATAATATAATAGGCCCATAAATGAGTGAAAACTTATAAAAAATCCATAATAAAAATCCAAAACCTCTAACCTGGTGTTGTATAGATGGAAAGCATCACTCTACCACTTAGGGGTGAAATCCATAACGATTGGGTGTGTTTATCCCTAACATGGTGAAACACTAATATCAGAAAAATCGAAATCAAAACGAATATAAAATTAAATAAATATAATAGAGGAAGAAAAAGAATATAATAATGACAAGGGGAAGAATACTTTATCCCCCCCTGAGGATCCTCCCATGAAGAATGAAAAATGAGAAATTAAAGGGGATTCTTCCTCTCCCCCTTTCAAAAGATCCATGATTGAATTGGGGGTGGAGGTAAAAATAATATTCCCTCTTTTAAATTCCTAATTAATTTAACTATAAAAATTTTATAAATAAAATATCTAATTTTTAATTTTATAAATTCCCCTACAAATACATGTTATCATTTATTAATTACAAATTTTATTTACGACAAAAACACCATAAATGATTTATTTTCATGTTTAGATAATTTTAATATAAATATTTTTTTGTTGTTATAAATATTATTACATATAATTATCACATGGTAATATTTATATTTTTATAATGAAATATGTGTTAATGATATAAAATTTTATTAATTTTACTAAATTAATATACTAATCATAAAAAAGGAAATGATAAAATTCTAATTACGATCTATAACTTATATGGGAATGTCACGACACAAAATTGGTATTTTTGGTTAACCAATTAGGTTTTACTGTTAGATTTAACATTAAAAAAACACTCTCTCTCCATGTTATACACTCAATAAAAACTACAAAAAGGTGTATAATTGAATCACTGGGATTCACTAATTTTGTTAAAATCATGTATCCTTGAATTTTATCCAACATTTTTAAATTTTAATTATTCAAATTACACTTTTTATCATAATTATATATTGAAAATAAATTTGGGGGGGGGGTACATCTCCCCTTCTTTACCCCTCTCATAGGATTTAATAATTTTGGTAGGCTATAATGACATTGATGTTGGTCTTTCAATTAGTATTTTATTTTTTCTATTTAATGTTTTACCCTTTTGTACTACTAATATAAAATAAAATTTATTAAAGATCATTTTTAGTTATATTATCCTAAAATCCCTAAAAATATGTTTAACTTCTGTTGAACTCATACATGATGCTGGAAAATTTTGATCAATGATTACAAAATTGATTTTGAATCTTTATAATTTCATATAGGGTTAAACCCCCATCCCTCCATGTCATAGAAACATCCAATCATACTGAGTACACTAGTGGAGGGTAAAGTTCCTTCGATCATCATTCCTTTAAACTATTTATTTAAATATTCCTCAAACTATCCTATTCATATCATATGTTTTTAAATAAACTATCTGAAATATTCCATATTTTTTAACTCACAGTGATATTAATGTATCAGATATAATTTTCCATATGTATAAGAAATTATTATTAAATTTTAAAACATTTATAGGATTTTAAATAAATTATTTTTTCCTTCTCCAGAATTTGTCTCAAATTTATATTTGATAATAATAATTCCATTTATCTATAATATAAACATTTAACATATCTGTATCATGTTTTACCTTCACCTAATAAGGTAACATATTAAATATCTTTTCACTAAAACTAAGATCAATTTTAAAATAAATAGTATCTCTGTTTGGACCAAGATCCTTATAAATGTAAGTGGTGAGTACTCTTATGAAAAAATATCACCACTTATCTATATTGGTATGACCTTATGCAAGTCATATCCTATATAAATCTTGGATAATTGAGAAAATAACTCAATATCTGAATTCATCATATAGATTCATCAAACAATATTGTTATATAATTATAATGTTTAGGGTTTCCAAGTTAAATATAACCCAAATCTCACATCATATATATATTCACCTAAAGGTTATGGTCACCTATATTAATATTTCCTTATAAAATATAATTTATTGGGAAATAATAGATAAATTCACCATAACCGAACAATCAATGTACTGAAAACTAATTAATTTTTAAGGAATAAAACTCTTAAAGTTTGATTAGGATGTTCCAATTATCTAACTATTATATTTCATGTATCCCCTTTGCATATATGAGTGATTCTAATGACTTTTTCTAATCATATTACTTATAACAATACAATATGTTTAAAATATATATATGTGAAACTCCATAAATAGACCATATCTTTTGTAATTTATAAAATTTTATATTTAAATTATGTTTACAAATATCCAAATTATTCAAATATTTAAGGTACATGAGTCCATTTCATGTAATGTATTGCAATCATATGGAACCAATAATACCAACATGAGTAGGAATGTATTGTTTTGTAGATAGTGGTTTTTATCACACTATAACAATTTTAGAATAAAATAATAATTATTTAGTTGGTAACTTATAAATTGAAGGATTATAAAAATATATGAATTATTTTATTCCATTCCCATATTAACGTGAAAGAAATAAATCTAAATATACAAAACTATAAACCCATGTATTAGTGATAATTGAGCCTTATTCAACATTATCTAGTATTTTCTCAATATAGTACATAGATATAAGTTGAATTTTTATTTAGATTACAATTAAATATATGTGAAATAGTGGGAGGAATCCATTCTACACAATACAATTAAAGATATAATATGTGTAAATAAATATTCAATGATTAAAAAAATATCCCTAAAGTTACATACATATTATCCTAAATCTATTATTGTCTATTCAATCCATTCCTATCATTTTAAGTTACCATAACCATGATTTATAGTTAGGGATACATTTAAACATAATCATAATCTATATGAAGTAAAATATGAAGTGAGATCCTTAATTCATGTGTAAAATATAGATCTCATTTATCAATAACATTTTTAATTGGAAATTTGTAAATAAAATATTGTTTTCTCATCAGATATTCTGGTAATAATAAAGTGGATACTAAAATAATCTATACATACAATAAAATTTCAATCATGGTTTAATTTTGTATTTACCAAATGTATAACCATCTAGTACCCAATTACATTCACTATTTACCTAATTTAATGATCATAAACATTTTGATATACTAACCACTCCTTTTATAACCCTATGTAATTCCACCATAAACCATCAATAATTCCACTAATATTTCTATGGAAATGCAATAAATAACACCAAAAAATATTTAATAACCTGATTATAAAATTTCTTATAATGTATTCAAGGATTTTATTAATCATTACAAGGAATGAAAAATATAAAAGTTACATATAAATATGTATTATATAAACATAAATAAAACACTATGATTCTACGAAAATGATAGTATTTATTGTAGAACTTCATAATTATTCTCTAGAACATATTCCTTATTAAATTTTTTTCATTCATTATTCTCTAAAAAATTATAAATGAGAACAATTAAACCTCATAATTATCCACAATATCATAAATTTATAATCTGAATTATAAAATTAACACTGTCCAAATTTTAGTTCATTAAGGACTAATTATATATGAAACATGTTTTATTCTCCCCTTCTTAAAATTTCCATCTTAAATATCCTTAAATGATATTCCTTCATACCCCAAGGATCATCATAGATATTAATAATATCATTTAATTGTATTGTTGTTTATTTATTAGTTTTATGTATATATTATGTGAATTAGAATACATGGAATTCAAGTAATACTTCTTGTATCAATCTCTAGTAGGAATCTTCTTCACATACAATCATTATAATCCCCATATATTCATCTAAAATTAAATGTTACTAACATCTATTATGACAGTGTGTATAACATGGTCACAAATATACTTAAATAATACATGAAATGAATTTGATATTTAATGTATAATGTTTCTTTAACATATTTTGTTATCAATTATAAATTTTATAGTGTTTTCACTGAATTACATATCTTTTTATTTAATAAATTCTAGAAAATACTCATCCAAATATGAATCATAACATCACATGTTAGCTTCCTCAATATTCATCATTGAATGATATAATGTATTTTATATCACACACCCTTCTTAAAATACATGATATTTTGAAAAAAAATCATGTTCATTGTTCTTCATAACACCATAGAAACATAAGCATTATTAAGATTATATGTGCTACCATTAATTATATATATTTGATGTTAATAAATTCAATCCAATCAAATAAAAATAAAAATTACATGCACTCAAGAAAATATTAGGTATATAGTTTATTTTTTCCTATATATAAACTCATAATAATAATACTCTATAGAATATAATGAGATTACTATGATGAATTTATTGAAAATAAGTAAACTTATCATCCTTTATCATCTAGTTGAATCCATATGTTGATCCGTTAGGTACTTTCACTAAACCACATAACCAAATGCGTTGATTTTTTTTATAAATATCCTTTACTTATTTGGAATGAAATCATATGACATATTGAAACTCCCACATTCCACTTCTCATATATTGGATAATTTATCAATATTCCCCAATTAAGCTAGTCAGGTTATCTTCCAAGTCCTGGGCATATACCATAGTAATATTTTCCCCCACATCATGGAATGAAATAAAACACCCTTAATGTGATACCTCTTTTAAAACATTCCCCAAATTATGATCTTAAAAAGTAATATATGTAATGATTATTGTAAAAAATAAACCAAATTCTCAGTATCTATTTCTTCACATAATTACGTTATTTATAGATATGGGAAAAAATAAATTAATAAATTTTCATGTTCTAATATATAGGTAAGTTGACTCCCCAATCCCTCCTCTAAAAGTCCAGGGCATGAGAGTGGTGAGCTATCCACATTATTTTTCAGGGCATTACCTATAGACATAAATCAATAACTTATACCATAAAACATGTTTCACCATGACATAAATCAATCAAAAAAGAATAAATAAAACCTTAGAATATAAAAAAACATCTCTTATAAAATATAAGATAATACAAATGTGTAACAACATACCAAAAATATATATTGATTAAAATTTGTTTTTAATGTTGATGACTCGGGATTGACCATCCTAATTATAATTACACAATAAAATCTACAATGTAAACCCCTAATCACTAGCCTCTAATATAATCCACCAAATACACATATTTATTTTCTTTGACATAAAGAAAATAATGAACAAATACACTTGCATGGGTCGGTAGAATAATTCTTAGTATAATCATATTATATAGTTTTATAACCCCATTAACCATTATTTTTTTATTAATAAAAAATAAGTAATGTATATAAAAAATAGTGTCCCTTTAAATAAGAATGATCATCTCACATAGAAACATCCCTGATCAATCCAGAACAATCTAATAATAGTTCTCTTTAAACATACTCACCAAATAAAAATTTCTTTTCAGAAAAAAAATAAAATCACATATCCCTTAACATCTTTATTAAATGATAATTCACATAATATACACTAATAATTATATTAAAATATTTTATATGTACTGGAGGGAATAAACAAATCCAAAGCTTGTAACTATATAATTAGTTATATAGTGTTGGAAATAATATATCTCAATGGTTACAGTTATATACTAGAGTGCTAATGGAAATATATATCTCCTGGGATATTTCTATATATCTAGTTCTTATTATCATAGTTTTATGGGTAGGATAAGAATTCATATCTTAGTATATAATCATCCACCTCAATAAGAAATATGTGGTAGGGGAAAAGTGTCACTAATTTTGTGAATTATCAACTACCAGTTTCTTATATTAAATATACTAGATTAACTAATCATATAAATCTATGCAATATTAGTGGTTTTTGAGGAATTAATAATCTCCATATATCTCTTAGTATATTTATGGCTTTTCAAAACCTAGTTAAATGATATTATAGGGTAAAATAAATTGATAGGCTATTACTAATATCTACCCAGGTTATTGTGTGAGAAGGTAGCATAAATTATGTCTCACTATATCTCTAGTGAAAGGAGGAGTACAAAGGATATCACAACAACATCTCATCTTCATCGATATCCATCCCCCAATGGTTCTATCAAATCTCAAAGTAAATTTTTCGACATTAAAATCACTAAAACAATAGACGAGAGTGTATAAATTTGTCATCAAAAACTTTTTATACAACCATACATAGATTTTCAACATCCTAAATGGATTTCCACTTTCAAATATCCTTTGAATCTAATGATAATTCAATAACAATTTAATATTTGTTTTTATATTAATAAAATATCCCCCTAATGACACATGCAGTATCACATTCCACATTAAATGTTTTGTCTATTTAATCAAAATATTCACAAATCACTCCTTTTATATTCCCTAGTTAAATAAAATATCATATAATTCATTACCATAAATATTGCACCTATTTAAACTTCAATTCCCATACAAAAATTTCTTATGATTCTTCCATTGATAAAAAGATATTATTTTTTGGCCTTTATTTATTTTTGCACCAAAATTATCCATATAGTAGATTGTGACTCCCAAAATCCAAATATGGCTTTCACTGTTTGATATTTGGAATCTTAGTACCTAAAAATAAAGTGAACATGTGTAAAATATGAGAATTTATCTAAAAATTTTCACAATAAAAAATATTATTATAGTGATTCCAAAGGGTTATGATTCAATATGTTGAGAGATTTAAAATAATATTTTATTGTCTCAAAGAAACCTCCATATGAAACATTATCAATGGATTATCTAAATTTGCCTTAAAATTATCTATATGTTATCTTGAAATACATTATATATATTTTGATGAATCAATGATGTATCAGGCTCATTTAATCTCATTTATCAGGGGAAAAAATATTAATAATGATTTAAACAATAATTTTCTTAAATCGAAGAGACTATTTTTTAAAGTCTAATTATTATCTCTATTATTCATTGTAATACATTAACTATAAATACGATAATATTATGATATTATATATTTAAAAAAAGTGAAAATTTCTTGAATTTGATATCCATATCCAAATATTTTACAATGGAAATTAAATGGATAAGTATCATTTACAAAAGGACCCTTCATTTTGAAGAACCATAGCATGGCCACTCGTTTCATCAAAATTTTATAATTATCCAATCTTATGATGGGATCCAACATAGACATAGCCTCACACCAAACACTACAATCCATATCAATGATTATAAAAAATTATTATATATGGATAAATTCATATGAAACCCATTTTAATGGATTATTAATTATTTTTAACAATTCATTAAAAATGAATGACAATGACTGCACAATGACTTAAAATTATCTGAAAATTTTAAAAATTCTATCATAAGGAAATTTTAATATTATGGAGTTATTAGTTTTCTTCACAATAAAACACTTATAAATGCTAAATTTAATATTTTCTATTTTTTTAGGAGAAAATATTTTTTCAAAGGAAAACATCCCATGATGAACAATTATATTTTTAGAGAACATCATTGAATTATAATGAGTGATAATGAATTATTTGATATGAAAATATGAATCCAATTTAGCACAAATTTTTTTTTATTCTTTTGTGGGAACCCAAACTATTTAATCGACCCCACCTTTAACTTTTCATATGTGGAAATTAATAAACAAGGGGAAAAATAATCATCATAATTGTTCATAAACTAAGATTCTGGGCCATGGATCATTTTATAAATTTATTAATCGGTAAATAGAAAAAAAACACGACTATGGTTGAAAATTAATATTTCTAAAATACATTTGGCAAATATAGTATAACAAAAAAAAAATATGTCTCTCCTTATCGAGATAACAATCACAAATACATTCTTCATTGAATTCATAGTTTCCTTGCTTAACACGAGATGAATCCTCAATTCTCTAAAAAACAAATCCTATAATGGATTATATCTATCAATATTATTAACAATATTTATACTCTAAAATGAATAACAAATATAATATATTTAAAAAACTACTGAATAATATAAATTTATTATATTCAACATACCATATCTTGAAAGTGTGATACTCATTAAAATAATTCTTTAAAATATCATCAACTTTTATTATCCATCCATTTAATGAGAATTAAGATCCCCATATAGAATTAATAGGCCTAGGATTCTATAAAATGTGAGCCTCATTTGAAACAACTATTCAAAATTTAGGATATTATAAACTTGAGGGTCAACCAATGAAGAAATTTAGGATATTATAAACCATTGAAATGAAACTCCAGATCATGGGTTAAATAATTTTATAGAATAACCCAATTTTTCATGGTGAATGATAATGTTCTTACCATATATGATCACTTTTAATTTTTTATTACTACTTATTTTTTTCTAAACAATTACACCATATCATATTTATTATCAGTAAATATAATAAAAAAATATTTTGAACTCTAGATCATATCTATGAGACATCACCCAACCATAATAAATAAAATTTTCAAACTAGGATATTCACTACATTTTCAATTAATACCATCTTATTATTAAATCTCTTGGTTATAAAGGAAAGGATTTACTTATTGAAAGAAATTTTTCCATCTGGATACCCATAACAATTCAACTACTAAAGGGATGATCACTAGAAATGTATGAATCTAAAAAAAGGAAAGGCTCCAACATACTTCCCACAACACTATTACCACTCTTAAACTCAATGAACTCATTCTCAATAAAATAAAACATATTATATCCTTCCATGTAACTTATTTTCCATTATATTTGTTATTTTTTAATTTCCTTAATTCCATTATAATGTGTTAGGTAATCATCACACTAATATGAAATATTCCATCAAAGAAACCCAACATTAACAAAGTAGAATTCAAAACCATTTCTTACAATGGTTGATAGTTTATTATAGATAATGACTCCATATCTTAAGAATATTTTCAAATTTTTATATAACTGTCCCAAAGTACCCTTTCCAATGCTCCAACATGACACTTGAATAGAGTAGGGGGACTCTATATATTCCATCAAACACTTAAATTTCATTTTCCTATAATCCTCAAAGTATTACTCAATGTTATATCTTAATATAACCTTAGATCCTAAATAAAATGATAGTCTCATCATGAATTATAAGCATCAAAGTACATCCCCATGTAAACCTTCCTCACTCAGGAACTAAGAATAAGTTCATAGTTTCCATAACTTTTATAGAATTCCACATTAATGTTAACCATAAAAAATTTAATTGTTGAAAAAATACACACAAGTTCATCTATTACTATAAGAAAAATCATAGATTCCAATAAACTTCTACAAAGGTAATTAGATCATAACGATCTAACATGTTAACTCGCCCCCATGAGGGGCACTATAAATTGTGTAATATCATGGGTATATCTCTTAAATTTATACATATGTCCATAGATACTAAAATATCATACATTACACAAATAAAATATTCAATCAACTCATGTAAAATAATTAACTTTAAGTACATTGATGAATTTATTTATCATGAAGTAGGGAAAAATACCACTATAAAGTTGGAATGTCATACAGGTTTACATGGGGCCCCTGAAATTCTTTATTTAGACATATTCCATAATGTATCCTTCATTGTCTCTCTAAAATTTACATCCCAATCTAAAAAATCCCTTTCCACTATCTCATAAAAAACATATCCATATCATTCTCAATGAGAATGATAAGGATGTTTATAAATCCCCTTCATGTATGTCCCACATAGAATATATATTAATTCTAACAAGTAAATCATGATGTATTATAACCTTGACAGGTATACTTTTGATTCATTATCCCAATGCATTTTAATCCTAGTTTATATACTATGTTCTAAATCACAAATAATCGATAAGATTTAAACTTAAGAATATAATGACCACCTTAAAGCATTGTAATTTCTTCTATTATTGAAAATAATAATTGTAGTACCTCTATAATGATTGTTTAAACTACCCCAACCAATAATCATAAGTCTCTTACAAAAAAATACATCTTAATTACATTACATTAATATGTCCCATTTTTATATAATGATATGTGTACTATCTGAGCCTAGCTCTAATAGGCTATGGGCAAATAAATCTTCCCGAGATACCTCTAGAATTATTGTGGTTATTACCTATTGATATAAACTTACACATATTATAATGAAACATTATCCAACATGAAATTAATGATTTATAAATTATGATATTAAATAGGATCATATCGAGAAAAGCTTCCATGATGCAATGTAAGATAATAATAATAATAAAAATAGATATAACATTACATATTGAAGAGATGTGTGCCTAAACATTGATGTCTCAATAGTGGTGGCCAAAATTAGAACCCCATATAACAACCCATATCTTTATTAAAAGAGTTAATTATTTATTATAAAATGGTTTACTTAGTAATACCCAAAATATCAATATTCCAAGGGTCTATTAAAGATTAGGTACATAATATAACATCAATGAATAATGAAACAATGAATTTATTTTGCATAATGACCTAACGTTCTCTTAAAATCCATCATTTCTCTAAACCTATACAAGATAACTTGGGGACCTATGTAAGTTATGGGTGATATATAAATCCTTGTTGAGGGATGCAGTAAAGGATGGAATAGGATAAAGTAATACATGTTATCCAAGAGGTATAATAATGTAACATAATGGGTGAGAATCATAATCAATGAGGCATGATATAACATGATAACCTAAAGGAAACATGGAAATATAGAAACAAAATTTAACCTGGAGTCATAAAAATAAGTGAATATTAAAATCCAATAAATTATAACATAGTGTTTTCAGTATTACCTCATGTTCTCCTTTAATGGAATCTTATGAGAGCAATATTTTAGCCAATGCATTTTAGTGCTATCTAGGCACACCCATTATAATCATATCATGTACATCCATAACTTCTCCACACATATCATATTACCGAAGAATGTATTTATTATCTATTAACCACATTATTAATGATCATGTTTTACATGATGTAAATCGAAAATAAATTTAGGATATTTAAGACATGTTTAATAACATTGATTTGAAATGGAGACAGGTATTCTCGACAAAAATTTTGGTATTGAAAATCATCAGATTGTTTATTGTGCATAATAGATATACATAATGGTTTATAGAAGTGTTGAATAAGATAAAAAGGGGTTTCATAGTACTTTATAATAATAGGGATCCAAATGGGTATTTATTAAAATGTATCTGAACATGAATATTTTGGAAAAAAAGGTATAATATAAATGATTTTCTCTAATTAAGATTATAAGGAGATGATCTATTACCTTGAGAGGGTGTTTCCAGAATCATGATAGGAGAATATTGAAATATTTAGGGGTCTTTGGGATAGATATAGAGATGAATGGTCTATGTAAGGTAATTCTCAAAGGTTTTTAGTAAAGATAAATTGGATATTGTATGGGATTATATATAAAAATTGAGGGGAGTTCTTTATAATTTCATATACATAGGTTTTGGACCCTATATAATAATGTAATCAAACCCACAGATGTTCCTATGGTTTTAATGATGGTTTCTGAAAAAGATGATAAGTTTCAATTATTTTATAATTTTTAGAACTCAAATCACTATGATATTACCCTTGGTGAAGTGGAAGTGAGTGATGTTCATAAAGAAGTGATTTAGACCTTAATATATAGTATAGGTTTAGGGGGATTCTTAGTGAATTTATAAAATTAATAAAGGAAAAAACAAATTATTTTTAAGGGTAAATATATATTTTTTTGGGAAAAATTTTATGGAAAATATTTCATTGCTTTGGATCATTATGATTTCATAATACATATTGTATATTTATAATGTATTTAGTTTTTACCTAAATATTGGAAAATCTCAGAAAACTATAAAAAATTATCTGTTGTATAATTTCAATTTGATGAATCAAAAAATGATATCTATTTTATCGCAATAAACTTATAAATATGATAGTTTATATTTTTAAATAAAAAATATTGTTTACAGAAAAATACATATTTTGATATTAATATTTTTTGACCCTCAAAAATTTTATTTTTTACTTTAAAAAATTATATTATCAACTATACTTAATAAATATTATTTTATAACAATATTTTATTAAAATTTAATTTTTTAAAATTAATTAAATCTTCAAAAGGAATTTCTTAATTGAAATTTCATATTCTCCAAAAATAAAATTTGAGTTTTTTCATATTGAAATATAATTTTTATCAAACACATTATATAAAAATTTATAAAGTAAAAAAATTAAGGAATAAATATAATAATTATTTTAATGAAAAATAGAAAGAGTAATATATTTAGTGTTTACATAGTCATGTATTACATTACTGAACGCCCTAAGGGTAAGGTGCATGCAAATGAGATTTTATTTTGGTGGTTCAATGACTATGGTTGGGGCCGTGATATTGATGTTCTTGAACATATTCCATAAAATGATTTTATCACGCTTCTATTGTTAAAGCATGGAATATTATTAGTCAAGGTAAAATACTAGATATTTTATCTCCCTTGAATTCGTTGATAAATGAAATTCATAGTGTATGATCCTACTGGTTGAGGCTATGAATTATTTCATATTTATCAATAAATTTTTTGAAAATCCTATATATATACTAATCATTTAATTACTGTTCAATGGATTTATTAACAATGAGTATAATGCTTAACACTATCGTAAATTCGATGTGATATAGTATTCTAAAATTAAAAATGTAGGGAATTTCTTTTAAATAACATTACAACCTTATCATTCATTTATTCATTCAATGAGATGGAATTTCATTTATAATGATTGGTTCGTTATATTATTCCATCATTTTTAAATTTTACAACTAGAATTTTCATATCATATATCAAAATAGATGACTGTACTTCGTTTTCATCACCACTACTAGTACCCATGTTTCATTCTCAAACTTGTAGATCTTCTACAACACTTTGAATAGGCAAGATGTATTTTTTCACAGAACATTGTCTCTATAATATAATATCTTCAATGGATTATATTCATATACAAGATCATTAACCAATGGTACCATCATACTATTTATTAAAAGTGAGGGTTTGGTATTTACATTATCAAGAGGGATATATAGAACATATCATGTCCTTGAAATATTTAAGGTGGGAGTGCTTGTCGATAGACCACTACTATAATACGACCGAAGATATCAAATGGGATGATGTATCTTGGATTAAGAATTCCCTATAACCCAAAAACCATGAATTTCTTCTATGGTGATATATGAAGGAACACTTTCTCATCAACATCAACCTCTAAGTCCTGTTAATGATTGTATATAGAGATTTATTTTCTTCTTTGTATGGATTTCATATGATGATGAATGTTTTGAAACTTCTCATTCATCTCTAGGATAAGATCATGTTTCGTTTTCCTATGCTACCCAACATCATATTATCATGTCGAAGTCCAAACTTTATTCCCATATATAGCATCATAAGGTTCCATTTGAATTATCAAATGGGATCTATTGGAATTTGATAACTCCACTAGTGGAAGGAGTCAATCCCAATATCCTTGTAAATACATTGAAAATGATCACAATATATCTTATACTGTATGAATATTCCTTTTATACTGAACATCTATTTGAGGGTGACAATCATTGATTAAGCATAGTATTATATTTGATGCTTGTGGAAGGATTATCCATAAAAATTAAGGTAAACCTCATATCTCGATCTGATGAAATAGATAGTGGAATTCTATACAGTCCTACAACTTCTATTATGTATATATATGTGAGTTGGTCGAGATAGAAATATTCCTTTGTTATAAAATAAATTTGATCATTTTTTAAGGAAATCGACAACCACCCCTATAGAATTATTGACTTTAGGTGTCCTTGGTAGTCCTAGGTAGTCCAATGATGAAATCCATAGTTACTTTTCTCCATTCCTATAATGTAATGGGAAATGGATTAATTATACCTTTAAAATTTCATCGTTCCTCTTTTACTTTCTAGATTTCCAAGCTTCAAGATACAAACTTCACATTCGTCATATTTATGTTATCCCACCCCGAATTTTTCATCAATAATCTATAAATCTCAAGGATTCATTGATAAATATAGAAGTATAATATATGAAAATCATCCAAAATTTCCCCCTCCAATTGTTTCTTTTATGGGAAAAATATTCATTTTCCAAACCATATAAATCTATCTATTGAAAAATTGAACTTGGGAATATTTGTTACCTTATTTTGTACCAAATCATAGTCTTCTTGAGCCTCCATTATCCTCTCGAGAATGGATGGTTGAGAGGTTATCTAAGAAATTAAGGTTTAAAATCCTAATATTATTCCCATATCAATCCTTTGAATTTCCAAGAATATTGGATTAGTTTATATACACATAATCGATAGAGTTGAAGGATCATATCAACTCAGATCATCCACCATATTAATTTCCATGGATGGAAATGGATTGAACAATTGTAATCCTTAACCAGATCTAACTACCTCAATTGCACATATTAATCTCCTTTTGTGTGAATATATTATTGATACTTTAATGGTTTGTATATATATATAACACTTATTACCATTGAGAAAATGATGAAAAATATATAACATAAAGATAAATCCATACAATTCTATATTTGGATTTGAGTACTTATTCACATGGAAATTATGTTTTTAAGAGGCATATGATATCACTTTTTTATATTTCAGGAGTACACAACCCATGAAATTTTTAAATGTGTCAATGTAGATAAAAAATCCTTCCCACTGGTGGGTAATGTGAGCATATACACAGTGATTAGCCTCTTCTTATATTATTTATAATTCCCCTACATTTTTCATTCTATAAAAGTTTTCACCCTTTTTGGGTTCTATTAGTTAAGGGGATTGAATATAATGATAAGTTTCATAGAAATCGATGATAGTACCTAGCTAATCTAAGGAAACTACATATTTCTATCATAGTTGTTGGTTTTTTCTACCCTTCAAAATAATTTTTTTTGAAGGATCAATAGATATACAATTACTAATGATGACATTCCCTATGAACATTAATTTCACTTATTATTACTCAAATTTTTATATACCTTACATATATAATTTATTTCCACAAGGTCCTCAGTACAATATTCAAATGATTTTCATGTTACTCCTTAATTTTTGAGTAGATAATAATATCTTCTATAATGGAAACCACAAATTATTTGAATTAATCTTTAAATATTATATTAATCACGTCCATGAATATTTTTGGAGTATCATCATGTCCAAATTAAATAACTATGAACTCATTGTGTTTGTACCTTGTATAAAAATTAGTCTTGGTGATCTCCCCATTTTTCAACATTACATGATATTATTCCAACCAAATATCTCTCTTTGATAAATATCAGGCTCCACATAGCAGATAAAAAAATAAAAAATCCATTGTAAAAAATAATTTGTATTTATTATGATCATATTAATCCATTAAGAATCAATAATGAGGTTCATTGACCCATCGTTCTTCTTGACAATGTGGACCGACACACCCCATGACAAAGAAATCATACATATAACCCCTTTATCCTACTTTTCAAATATATATGTCTTAATTTATTAAAGGTAAAAAATAACCATTTTATATGGATTATTGGATATTAGAATATCTCTTGGTTAATTCCACCATTGTTTGGGAATATCATGTCCCATGATTCTCACCACCTTGGGATTCTTTAGGGTTTCCACCGGTGATGGTCAGCCCCAAGATTCCATCCCCTCCGATGGGGGATGAGGACCCAACTTTTACGCCGATCTTCGATGGCCCTTCCCATCATTTTTTTCATTTCACCAACCTAGAGTCCCTCAAAGCCTTCCCATGTATCCTGTTTTCCCCAAAGGTTCTTGGTTTTTCTAATGGAGGTCTGTTCCCCCGATTTCCCCCACAGAATTATCAGAAGGTTTATCCTTGAAAAAGATTTACTTGGTTGCCCACTTCGGTTTCCAGAGACCTTCTGTTGATGTCATCGACAGGCTCGTCAAGACTCGGTGGGGTATTCTTCAACGAGTGGTGGTTGGTTTTCTCGATTATCGTCAAATGATGACTCGCTTATATTTTATATAAGACCAGGATTTTACTTGGTCCAGTGGCTCGCGCTCCATTAACCAGTTAAGTTTTATTCTCCTTATATGTTCCTTCTCTAGGAATAAGAATCATGGTCTAGATACCTCCGCAATTTGGATCCACCTTCTAGGTTTTCCTCTTGATTTCTAAAATCCTTATATTTTTTAGATGATAGGAAATCTTGTTGGCTGCTTCCCGATAGTGGATCGCAGAACCCAATTGGTCTCCCATACCATTAAACCCTAGATATATGTTGAGGTTGACATATCAAAACTTCCTTTGGACTTCATTTTGATTTAGATTAAGGTAGAATACAGATACAGAAAGCAGATTATGTATGAGTGGTGGCCCACTATTTTCGCTCCTTCCTCCTCCAAGGCCATTCAGTACTAAGATGTTGTTGTGGGGGAGAATCTATGCTTAATTGAATCTTATGAATTAGGATTTAACTCACCAAAAAGTGGATGCAAGAAAAAAGAGGATAGCAGTTCTAGAGATCAATGAACGATGTGATGTCAATATTCCTTCTTATGTAAAAGATGTGGTTCAATAGCTCCCCTTAGATATGAGACTATGAGCCAATTCGAAAGAGACCAGACCTGAAAGGTCGATGGAATTTATTCATGTCGCTGGATTGAGTCTTTCTGATGGAAAGGATAGGGGACCTGAGGGCCTATCCAATTTGATGATAGACATGGTCTAATCTAGCAAACAGCTCAAGGGAACTGGATGTTACTTGAATAGGTTAGGGATATTGGGGGATAGATACTTAATTCAATTTGAAGAAGGGAAATGAGAGTATGGAGGAAATGAAGGGGTTACTTATCAAGGAGGTAACAAATATGTATTTAAAGCTGAGATGGATTCTGACACTTGTACATGGTCAAACGGGAGTAAAGAAGTGGATTAGGAAGAATTTTATATTCGGTCCCCTTCCATGAAGGGTAAGAATACCATCTTGGACTCAGAGGGCTTCACCAAACATGTGTGGAGGTCACATCCTTAGAAAGACTACTCTAATTTACCCAAATCAAAAGTTAATTGATCTGATAGTAAAGGGTCACTCATGGAATAGAAATATATCGATGACATGAAGACATTTTGGAAATGTGTAATAGAAAAAGATGTGTCTGCTCTATAAGAGGAACACGTTTCTCCTCCAAGTGAAAAGGTTGTGGGATCTCAGGCCGACGTAGATTCCGATCAGAAGTTGGAGCCTACTATTTCCCTTGTTTCAAAGTGTCTCAAGAAGAAATATACACATGTTTCTTATCCATTCCTATGAAATTGGGTTCAAAGGTACATGACACAAAGAACAAAATACAAGACCCAGCTACCCTCCAAATAGCTTCTTTAGAGGTCTTGGTGTAGGCTAATAAATAAGATCAGGTGACCCCTATAAAATCGGATATAAGCCTCTTCTCCTTCCCCCCACACTTCTCTAATACAATGAAGAAGGAGATTATTTCACATGATCTGGCATCGAAATATAGACAATATCCCTCAGGCTAGTGGCCATCTATTTTCTTTTTTGTGCACGGGATCAGAGGTGAGTAGGTTCATTCTATCTTTTTCTTCTTTTGTTCTCTGGTTTCCTTATCTTTTTGTGGCCTTTATTGATTTGTGTACTGTTTGTTTGATGTTTTTTTATATGGTTCACACTCCCCCATAAAGTGGTTTATCATGAAAAATAGAAAAGGTATTTGGAGGAGAATATCTCTTGGTGTATGGTTAATTGAAAATTTAACCACTCTTAATGGAGTTATATTAGAAAATTTTTCAACAAACACATCTACATATTCCATCAGAATGGGAATGTATTCATGGATGACTATTTATTTTGCCTTAATCATTTGGTCAAGATACAGTATCTCAAAGGTAAATGGTATACATTCTTATGAATATGGTACCAATGTATATTTATCCCCATTATCATGTATGTAATCAGTTGGTGATTCATAATATAGAGGGTGAATTCCTTATGTCCATTTTTTTGGATTTATATTAGGGAAGAAAATACATACATATAATTATATTAAATTAAACTAAATTGAGTATGAAAATATTTTATTGTAATTTCATGAATCATATGTGGACATGGGGGAATTTATAAAATTAGATGAAATAATTCCGTTGTTTACCATTTTCACCCACAACACTACTTGCATGATTTGAAGTCGTGTTAGAATAGTTCTACAAAAATTTAAAGATATAAAATAATGTATATAACTAATGTCAAAAATTAAATGCCTTATTCTTGAAATAATATCTATAATACGAATCCCCACATCATTTTTATGATCCACCTCTAGAGTTGTGATGGAATATGGTCACTCTTGTTTCCTTAGAGATAGTTGGTTTTGATTCGCTCCGACAACCCTTGATTTTGAGTAGTGTTTTTCAATGTTCTATTATTCCTTATAAATTAATTATTGGACAATCATATGAGGGTTTATTATATTATTCCACCCTAACATCTCATTGGTAGTTTTGTCCCGTTGTTAATCATGAGTTTAGTTCCCTTTTATCCTCACTAAAGGAATTTCATAATCGCATTTAGGAAAGTTCTAGGGTGCTTATTCACACTCTTTGGACAAGTGGGATGTTGGAATTTTTTTCCACAATTAGATTTCTCAATCACATCATAAAAACTAATCTCCACTTTTTACTATTTATTCCCAAGAGACACTTGATAGTCACTGTAACACTCCAGGTAAATAAAGAATATGACATTTTCATATTTATCCATATTTGTGAATAAAATATTAATATGACTTTAAAGGGGACGCTATGCTCGATGGCGTACCCAACACGCAACAACGAGTTTCTTGGGAATCTTACGTTTCACTCTAATAATAAAATAATATTATTTTAAATGGTAGTTAACATGTAGACGTTGTAATGGCAGGAATGGATATAAATAAATAAAATATGATTATATATGTTCTTAAATGTTTTTACATTTATACAATAAATGATAAAGGCTTAAAATACGGAAAGAATTCAATTTTAGGCGTATATGCCCTAGTTTTCACTAAAGGTTCACTTATCACCTTTTGATGGAGAACCGTCATTAAATATAGTTTTGTTC
Source organism: Viscum album (assembly GCA_963277665.1). Lineage (NCBI taxonomy): Eukaryota > Viridiplantae > Streptophyta > Magnoliopsida > Santalales > Viscaceae > Viscum > Viscum album. Next base: position 992,304,848 of record OY728128.1, on the reverse strand, counting down.
ACTCTTAAACATTCTTTTAGACCAAATAGAACTCTTATTAAGAATCGGGACATAAAAATTTACTTTGTGTAAATTTTTGGTATCTTTCCGATAAAGTTCATTTTTTTAATGAATAGTGTAAAATGTTGTATTTTAATTCAAAACCACTTTTTAATCTAATTTATTTATATGATTAGATTATATTTTGAATTGGTTTTAAAGTGAAATTAGAAAATATTTTTACCATTAAATCCAATAGTGGTCATTGGAATTAATTTCACTTTGAAATCAGACTTAAACTAGTGTCAATCTTTTGATACTTATTGTTTCATAAAAACACTCTATTTGTCATGACAGTGGGAATTAATTATTAAATTAATTAAAGTGACTTATATGTTTTGAATTTTGTAAGACGGACTTCATTTTTGAATTCATAATATCAAATATAGCTAAGGGTGAATTTTTGTGATTTTTCTGAAAAACTTCAATTTTTGATGAATAGTGAAACCACTAAGTGGTACTTATAAAAACCGATTTTCTGTTTAAATGAAAATTTTTCATCATTGTGTTTTGATTTTCAAAAATCCGACATTCATTGTTGTCATTAAGAAGTAAAATGTGGTCCAATGAGATTAAAATAATTTTTTGGTGAATAGTAACTTATTAAGTTTTTAATCGTGATTAGTGGTAATTAGTGTAGTTTAAGGTAAAAATAATGCTTTAATATAATGAGATGAGCTTGAAACATGTCTTAATCTCATTGGTTGTGTCATGGCCGACCATGACAAGCCACGGGTCAACTTGGGGACCCCATGTATCCACTTTGGTTGGGAAATGACATAAATAACTTTTTATTTAATGTAAAAGTAAAATGACACAAACATGATATGTTTTACTAAAACAATTTTTAAGTGGGGTTATGCAAGTAATATTTTTGATTATAAATATTCATTGGAAATCTAAAAAGATTTCCTACATCATAGTATTTTTTTTATAATTTTTAGACATTATATAAATTAAATTATATATGACATAATAATGATGCAGCGATGACATCATTATTTGACGATTTACATAAAATAGAAAGATAATGTAAAATATATGAACTACACATGTCCAAAACTTATTGGATGAGTGGATTTCGAAGCCTTATCACCTTATCCAAGAATTATATCAATGTGTAACCTTTAGAAACCGAAACACATTTTCAAATAATGTAATATTTCTTTACTTTCCAAAAGTGCCCATCCTCTCCTCTTATAAAAGGCCCCCACCTCTACCCCATTTCACACACTCCACAAGCCTTTGACTCGGCCAAACCCTGCCCATTTACTCTCTCCACATCCCTCTCCTCATCATAGAGGATTACCTTTGGGCATAATCCTTTCAATGGAAGCCTTTAGGCTCAAATCAAAAGGAGTTACACTTTTAAAGGTATTTCATTCTCTCATGTTCATTTGTTTTATTTTGCTTCTCCAACCCCCTAAACTCTTTTTATTTACTTCTTTTGTAACAACACCAGTATCTTAAATATACTAGAATTTTTTTATAAGATTTTTTCGAGCTACACTGTCACACAACTACATCAAATGGTTAAAGAACATACGGTTTCCGTGGATGGTGAAATTCTGCCTCCCGAAACGATGATTGTTCAATACTCATTTAACACCTTCAAAGGTGGCCATTATGATGTCACTATTTTTATATATGATATATAATATCTTTATGTTTTATTTATGCTTCTGTATTTTTCAATTTTGTCTTACCTTTATGGCTTCCATCATGGGTATACGTGATATCTTCATTTAAGGAAGTGCGGACTACCGCCCCCTCAAAGTGATTTGATTCGTTAAATACCATATGTGGGATGTATAAAGGATGGAAATATGATATTATATATGATATTATACTGGAATTATAATATACCTTTATATCATTATTATTCCATTCTATAAAATACGAAATAGAAATGAAAGTAGCGTTCATGCGTACGTACGGCTTACCGTCTCCATGAACGGTGCATTTCATTTCTTACCTCTAAATGATTATGTAATGTTATAAATGCATGCATGCACTGGATATATATGACATATATTATATCTACATATTGAATAAAATTCTGGATATATAAAACATTTGGCCACACGAACAACATGTAATTGTAAGAAGTCCACTTTCGACTTAAGAACCAAATATCGGCAAAACAAATATTATTAACTTAAATGATTACATAATGTTTATGACATGGTAATAAGTGGTATAAAAGTAATAATGAACTTGAAAATGGTTCTTAAGGAAGTATAAATTAACTAAAGTTTATTATTCAGGAGATTAAAGAACGATCGAGTCAAGTCAGACCCGAGGTAAGGGATCCTACTCCTCTCTTTCTTTTTAAGTACACACTTTTATGTCATTCCTTTTAAAGATCATATTTCTTTTTATTGGGGTGATATTTTATATTAAACATACTATAATTTTTATGTTAATGTGATGAGAGACCCTATTCTCTCTCATCAACCCATTTTTGAAATTTTGAGTGGCGCCGTTAGGCTGTCGAACTTTCGTAAGAGATCTAACCTCTCTCTTTCTTTTTAAGTACTCTCCTTTATGTCACTTCTTTTAAGCTCCTCTTTGTAATGTTGGGGGATATTATTTTATATTCCTATTTCTGTACATTTTATTTTAATGTGATGAGATACCCTATTTGATCTCGTCAATCCATATTCGGAAGTTTTATGTGGCGTCGTTAGGCTGCCGAGTTTTCTTAAGGGATTTTTCATCTCACTTTTATTCCCGTGAGATTTATGCTACATTTTCCACAAATTCCATTGAGTTGTGTATGTGCTATCCATTATTCTACTCTTTGTGTAATATAATTTCGTTTATGAGTATTTACATCAATTATCTATTGTCCTTCTTTCATGGGGTGTATGTTTTGAAAGATACCCAAGTCGGTAAGGGAACCTTTCACCCACCCCTTTTTTAAAAGACTTATTTTGTTGGGTCTTTTAATTCACATATTGTTATGTTGGGATATGTTCTCATATATCCTTATTGATGTAAATTTATGTCCAAGTGATTAGATACACTTTTTATCTCTCATCAACTCATTTTGATGTGATGTCGTTAGGCTGTCAAGGGAACTTTTTAACCCAATTTTGATTTCTTTGGGTTCAACATGTAGTCATTGAATATGTCATCCATTGAATATGTGTGAATGACCTTTTATTGTTTTACACTTAATATCCACTTATATTGGGTGTATTTATATTTTTCACACATATTTTTGAGATTGATTTTTCCTTAATTTAAGGATACCTTCTTTATATGGGATTTCATCACATTTGACATTTCTATTGAGGGTTCATTGTTGTTATGCACCAATTCACTCTTTTATGGTGTATATACTGTCCTTTGGAGTATTATATCATGAATCCATTTATTCTCATGATATTATAATGTTCTGACTAAATGTTATTCCTCAATTATTGTATTCAAGTGTCTCTAATTTTGGTAAAACCCCATTAACCAAAATATCACTTTAACTGTTTTAATGATTTGTTCTTATTAATATCCATGTTTTCAAAATGGTTTTAAGGATTTATTTATATGGATATTAATGGTTTAAAATGTTAAAAGCTTCAAGGTGGTATGGGATACATTGATTCAAAAATATTTTTATTAAATGTTTTATTTTGGTATTGAAAATGGTTTTCATAATGTTTTTATATCAATGTGTTGTATTGATATTTCGTGATTGAAATGTGGAAATTTTATGTTTCCTTTATGCATGTTTTATGTGATATGATTATGTTATGGTTCTTGGGCATTATTATGAAGACGGGTGGTTCCGTGATAAACTAAGGGCGGGTGAGCCCGTTATAGCTCTCCAATGCATTGGGTAATGCAAAGGAGTGAAACGTTAAGGTTTCTCCGAAGAGATTTAGGGAATATACTGTGATGGGTATTCCAAACGTAACCAAGAGGGTTAATCCCTACGTAAGAATGCTTTGAAATCCTCAAGTTACCTTTATGTCATATGATTTCTATGATTTTATGAGGTATGTTAAAGTTCCTATGTTTTATGGGTAAAGTATGATTTCATTCTTATGTATGCATGTACCCATGATTCCTTTCCATATTTTTATATCCCTTACTGAGCTTTTTATGCTCATCCCATGTTTTTTAAATGTTTTTCACAGGTCAAGGGAAAGGTACATGATGTGATGATAGTGTCAAAGATGTGTCAAGAAAGAATCCATGTTTTATTTTCAATATGTTTCCGTTGATGGGAAGAATGAATACTGTCTTTTATGTAACCACTTTGTTTAAATGTGGAATATAATGGAAGTTTCATAATCAAATTCTCTAAAACTCTAAACCTGAAAAGATCCTCAATGTGTAATCTTGTAATAACTCAAGATGAAGTAAGGTTTAAGGCCGGGGCCTTATAGTTGGTATCAGTGGTCGATTTAGATAACTTTAGAGGTTACAGTATTCTTTAAGCATAAGTGACAGTACCATAATGGTTAGGATTTCAGAACGAGTCTTAGTTTTAGATAAAGTGAATGATTAAGTATATCTTATTGTTTATCTTACTCATTAGTACATGATGGTTTTGTTGATATACTCACACTGACCTTTTTGGTTTTAGTAAATGGCTGGATCCAGCAGGCACCAAAGCAACAGTGGATGTGAAGGAAACTGTGACAGTTTTTTGAGCAAGAAACTGAATGATATGGGAGCTGCAATGAGAACTCTTTTGATTATCCTCAACCAACTATCTGGAGTCATGATTGACCACCTAATCCTTGGATATTTCTCTAAGGAATCATATATGCAAGAAACAAATCACTACGGAAGTACAGGTAATAATCATAAAGGTAAGTGTGTTCAAAAACCTATGTGTCAAAGATGTGGAAAGAAACACCTAGGAAAATGTTTCAAAGGGACAGAAATATTCTATAGATGTGGCAATTAAGGTCATAAAGTAGGAACCTTCCATGGAAAAAGGAAGCATCCAATTGACTCGAGGAAAGGGAAAGAAGTTCATTCTGAGGGATCAATTGAATGTTATAAATGTGGTGTGCATGGTCATTATGCAAACACATGTCCTATGAAGATGTTTCATGAATGGGGTCACCAAGAGCGTACCAATATTCGTTTACCAATACCTAATGCCATTCCGATTGAGGATGAAGAAACTGACAATGACCAATCAAAGGTATGTACTATTTCATGACTATTGTTTTCTTATTTTGGAATCTTAGGATATGATTCATGATTTTGTTTGTTGGAAAGAGGTATTTCGGAATACGTTGGAAAGGAATGGATAATGGATCATGAAGAATGTTGAATGAGTAAGATGTCAACATATAAGGGCTTCAAGAGTTAGGGTGAAATTCTTAAGAGTATTAAGTCTCTTTTGATGATGGGGTTACATTAGAAGACTTTTTATATTATGTGTAACCCTAATGTTTAATATAGGCAAATTTTATTCAAGTAATAGTTATCTTTTTTTTTGTGGACATAGTTATAAAGAACCATTTGGGTTTATAAGATCCTTACTTTTGAGGCAATTATGGGTTACCATATGTTATGATTGAAGTGAAAGGCATGAGAAAAAATTGAGGTTAAATTATTTTATGGTAATTTTTGATGATTTCATCCATTTTGGGTAATGATTTGAGAATTATATAGTTTTGGAAAAAGGACAACACGCAGACCGTGTGACAACCCGTCGCGTCGGACAATGCTGCGGGAATCGAACCCACAACCAAAGTGCGACTGGTATTTATTGCCTACCACTGGACTACGTGAAGTCCCTGGTTAGTTTGACTGATTCTTTTTAGTTATATGATTTTATTAATTAAGAGTAAGTTGATTTTGGAGGATATGTGATTAGGATAATTACTTTTCAATGCGAGATTTTAGGAGCGACTAATGTTGTTTGGAGATAAATGTTACGATTTAACTTGGAAGACTATGTGACTAAATCCTTCAAATATTTGGGTTTCAATCATATATTGGTTTACTTTGAAGAATTTTATGGACAAATTGTTTATCGGATGGTCCTCGTTGAACTTTGGTTTTGTTGGACAAATTTTGGAGATTAAGAATAGATTTTCTTTTTATAAGGGGTTATCCTTTTCTGGATTATCTGATCTTGTACTAACCTTTTTGGTTTTGGTTTTGGTTAAAGACTAAATACATGGGATGTATATAGTTCTCTTTTGGGGTTTAGGTGATTCTCTAGTAGTTGATTATAGTACTCTTAATGCGAACAAGTCTCCCTAAATACTCGTCTTTTGGAAAAATGTGAGTTTGACTAAGGAATCTAGTAAAAGTTGAAAGTCAACATGATAAGTGATTATGCTTCCTTATGAATAAATTCTTCAATAAAAAGTAACTTAAAACAAAAATGTTGTCTATTAACTTTTCCTACTGGGGAACCCAACACCGTTTAACCCATCACAAGTTTCTGATTTTCTTATAGTTAAATTTCTCCTAAACATGTTTTCTATCAGTCTCCATCAGAACATGACCCCATGTTTTCTCCTCCATGTCCATATTTTCATACTTGGAATCCTAGAATGGGTTAACTCGGGTGACCTCTGTGCTTATCTTTCTTTATTTTAAAGTTATTGTTTTACCGACTCTTGTTCCGATGTGGGACGTTCAAGGATGTTTCCAAGTGCAATTTTAAAATTGCGAGGATGCAATTCCCAAAAGGGGGGAAGGATGTAACACCCCAGGTAAATAAAGAATATGACATTTTCATATTTATCCATATTTGTGAATAAAATATTAATATGACTTTAAAGGGGATGCTATGCTCGATGGCGTACCCAACACGCAACAACGACTTTCATGGGAATCTTACATTGCACTCTAATACTAAAATAATATTATTTTAAATGGTAGTTAACATGAAGCCGTTGTAATGGCGGGAATGGATAGAAATAACTAAAATATGATTATATATGTTCTTAAATGTTTTTACATTTATACAATAAATGATAAAGGCTTAAAATACGGAAAGAATTCAATTTTAGGCATATATGCCCTAGTTTTTACTAAAGGTTCACTTATCACCTTTTGATGGCGAACAGTAATTAAATATAGTTTTGTTCACTCCTAAACATTCTTTTGGTCCTAATAAAACTCTTATTAAGAATCAGGACATCAAAATTTACTTTGTGTAAATTTTTGGTATCTTTCCGATAAAGTTCATTTTTTTAATGAATAGTGTAAAATGTTGTATTTTAATTCAAAACCACTTTTTAATCTAATTTATTTATATGATTAGATTATATTTTGAATTGGTTTTAAAGTGAAATTAGAAAATATTTTTACCATTAAATCCAATAGTAGTCATTGGAATTGATTTCACTTTGAAATCAGACTTAAACAAGTGTCAATCTTTTGATACTTATTGTTTCATAAAAACACGCAATTTGTCATGACAGTGAGAATTAATTATTAAATTATTTAAATTGACTTATATGTTTTGAATTTTGTAAAACGGACTTCATTTTTGAATTCAGAATATCAAATATAGCTTAGGGTGAATTTTTGGGATTTTTCTGAAAAACTTCAATTTTTGATGAATAGTGAAACCACTAAGTGGTACTTATAAAAACTGATTTTCCGTTTAAATGAAATTTTTCCATCATTGTGTTTTGATTTTCAAAAATCCGACATTCATGGTTGTCATTAATAAGTAAAATGTGGTCCAATGAGATTAAAATAATTTTTTGGTGAATAGTAACTTATTATGTTTTTAATCGTGATTAGTGGTAATTAGTGTAGTTTAAGGTAAAAATAATGCTTTAATATAATGAGATGAGCTTGACACATGTCTTACTCTTATTGGTTGTGTCATGGCAGACCAAGACAAGCCATGGGTCAACTTGGGGACCCCATGGATCCACTTTGGTTGGGAAATGACATAAATAACTTTTTATTTAATGTAAAAGTAAAAATGACACAAACATGATATGTTTTACTAAAACAATTTTTAAGTGGGGTTATACAAGTCATATTTTTGATTATAAATATTAATTGGAAAGATAAAAAGATTTCCTACATCATAGTATTTTATTTATAATTTTTAGACATTATATAAATTAAATTATTTATGACATAATAATGATGCAGCGATGACATCATTATTTGACGATTTAAATAAAATGGAAAGATAATGTAAAATCTATGAACTAAACATGTCCAAAACTTATTGGATGAGTGGATTTAGAAGCCTTATCACCTTATCAACGAAGTATATCAATGTGGGACCTTTTTAAACCGAAACACATTTTCAAATAATGTAATATTTCTTTACTTTCCAAAAGTGCCCCTCCTCTCCTCTTATAAAAGGCCCCCACATCTACCCCATTTCACACACTCCTAAAGCCTTTGGCTCGGCCAAACCCTGCCCATTTACTCTCTCCACGTCCATCTACTCATCCTAGAGGATTCCCTTTGGGCATAATCTTTTCAAAGGAAGCCTTTAGGCTCAAAACAAAAGGAGTTACACTTTTAAAGGTAATTCATTCTCTCATGTTCATTTGTTTTATTTTGCTTCTTCAACCCCCTAAACTCTTTTTATTTACTTATTTTGTAACAAAACCAGTATATTAAATATACTAGGATGTTTTTATAAGATTTATTCAAGCTACACTCTCACACAACTACATCAAATGGTTAAAGAACATACGGTTTCCGTGGATGGTGAAATTCTGCCTCCCGAAACGATGATTGTTCAATACTCATTTAACACATTCAAAGGTGGCCATTATGATGTCACTATTTTTATATATGATATATAATATCTTTATGTTTTATTTACTCTTCTGTATTTTTCATTTTTGTCTTACCTTTATGGCTTCCATCATGGGTATACACGATATCTTCATTTAAGTAAGTGCGGACTACCGCCCCCTCAAAGTGATTTGATTCGTTAAATACCATATGTGGGATGTATAAAGGATGGAAATATGATATTATATATGATATTATACTGGAATAATAATATACCTTTATATCATTATTATTCCATTCTATAAAATACGAAATAGAAATGAAAGTAGCGTTCATGCGTACGTACGGCTTACCGTCTCCATGAACGGTGCATTTCATTTCTTACCTCTAAATGATTATGTAATGTTATAAATGCATGCATGCACTGGATATATATGACATATATTATATCTACATAATGAATACAATTCTGGATATAAAAAACATTTGGCCACACGAACAACATGTAATTGTAAGAAGTCCACTTTCGACTTAAGAACCAAATATCGGCAAAACAAATATTATTAACTTAAATGATTACATAATGTTTATGACATGGTAATAAGTGGTATAAAAGTAATAATGAACTTTAAAAAGGTTCTTAAGGAAGTATAAATTAACTCAAGTTTATTATTCAGTAGATTAAAGAATGATCGAGTCAAGTCGGACCCGAGGTAAGGGATCCTACTCCTCTCTTTCTTTTTAAGAACACACTTTTATGTCATTCCTTTTAAAACTCATATTTCTTGTTATTGGGGTGATATTTTATATTAAACATACTGTAATTTTTATGTTCATGTGATGAGAGACCCTATTCTCTCTCATCAATCCATTTTTGAAGTTTTGAGTGGCGCCGTTAGGCTGTCGAACTTTCGTAAGAGATCTAACCTCTCTCTTTCTTTTTAAGTACTCTCCTTTATGTCACTTCTTTTAAGCTCCTCTTTGTAATGTTGGGGGATATTATTTTATATTCCTATTTCTTTACATTTTATTTTAATGTGATGAGATACCCTCTTTGATCTAATCAATCCATATTCGGACGTTTTATGTGGCGTCGTTAGGCTGCCGAGTTTTCGTAAGGGATTTTTCATCTCACTTTTATTCCCCTGAGATTTATGCTACATTTGCCACAAATTCCATTGAGTGGTGTATGTACTGTCCATTATTCTACTCTTTGTGTAATATAATTTCGTTTATGAGTATTTACATAAATGATCTATTGTCCTTCTTTCATGGGGGTGTATGTTTTGAAAGATACCCAAGTCGGTAAGGAAACATTTCACCCTCCTCTTTTTTAAAAGACTTATTTTGTTGGGTATTTTAATTCACATATTGTTATGTTGGGAAATGTTCTCATATATCCTTATTGATGTAAATTTTATGTCCAAGTGATGAGATACACTTTATATCTCTCATCAACTCATTTTGATGTGATGCCATTAGGCTGTCAAGGGAACTTTTTAACCCAATTTCGATTTCTTCGGGTTCAACATGTAGTCATTTAATATGTCATCCATTGAATATGTGTGAAAGACCTTTTATTGTTTTACACTTAATATCCACTTATATTGGGTGTATTTATATTTTTCACACATATTTTTGAGATTGATTTGTCCTTAATTTAAGGATACCTTCTTTATAAGGGATTTCATCACATTTGACATTTCTATTGAGGGTTCATTGTTGTTATGCACCAATTCACTCTTGTATGGTGTGTATACTATCCTTTGGAGTATTATATCATGAATCCATTTATTCTCATGATATTATAATGTTCTGACTAAATGTTATTCCTCAATTATTGTATTCATGTGTCTCTAATTTTGGTAAAACCCCATTAACCAAAATAGCACTTTAAATGTTTTAATGATTTGTTCTTATTAATATACATGTTTTCAAAATGGTTTTAAGGATTTATTTATATGGATATTAATGGTTTAAAATGTTAAAAGCTTCAAGGTGGTATGGGACACTTTGATTCAAAAATCTTTTTATTAAATGTTTTATTTTGGTATTGAAAATTGTTTTCATAATGTTTTCATATCAATGTGTTGTATTGATATCTCGTGATTGAAATGTGGAAATTTTATGTTTCCTTTATGCATGTTTTATGTGATATGATTATGTTATGGTTCTTGGACATTATTATGAAGACGGGTGGTTCCGTGATAAACTAAGGGCGGGTGAGCCCGTTATAGCTCTCCAATGCATTGGGTAACGCGAAGGAGTGAAACGTTAAGGTTTCTCCGAAGAGATTTAGGGAATATACTGTGATGGGTATTCCAAACGTAACCAAGAGGGTTACTCCCTATGTAAGAATGCTATGAATTCCTCAAGTTACCTTTATGTCATATGATTTCTATGATTTTATGAGGTATGTTAAAGTGCCTATGTTTTATGGGTAAAGTATGATTTCATTCTTATGTATGCATGTACTCATGATTCCTTTCCATATTTTTATATCCCTTACTGAGATTTTTATGCTCATCCCATGTTTTTGAAATGTTTTTCATAGGTCAAGGGAAAGGTACATGATGTGATGATAGTGTCAAAGATGTGTCAAGAAAGAATCCATGTTTTATTTTCAATATGTTTCCGTTGATGGGAAGAATGAATACTATCTTTTATGTAACCACTTTGTTTAAATGTGGAATATAATGGATGTTTCATAATCTAATTCTCTAAAACACTAAACCTGAAAAGATCCTCAATGTGTAATCTTGTAATAACTCAAGATTAAGTAAGGTTTGAGGCTGGGGCCTTATAGTCACTGATCTTCATTTTGACTTTGAGGGAACATCAAACACTTTCCACATTATAGTCAATGTCCCATATTACTATTAATTTTTGTAAACTTAGATTCTATCCACTAAAGTATGTTTTAACATTACATATAATGGTAAAAAAATATACAGGTGTATCGTGAAAGTATTGTGATGTTTAACTCACATTCCGAAATAGATTCATCATCCTTTTTTGATGATAAGTAAGTCCATATTCATTATCTTTTAGATAGTGAGGGGAAATATTTATCTCAAAAAATCTTATAGAATTCATTCCACCCCATTTCATCGATCTATTTATCATGATTTTTATTATTGATCAATTTATATCCCAGAGAAACTTATCTATCTATACAATAAACATATAGAAAAACATTCTCTTTCTTTGAACGTTGAAGGATATAGAAGATATTCTTAATGGAGTTTTTTAAATTAGAAAATGGTTAAGGGATCATATGATACATATAATGTCTTAAGCCAATATCTCATAAAGACCTCAATTATAGATTATTATTTATTAGGGGAGTTTGGGAGTTCCTCTTAATTCATATTTCTATTTATAAGAACAGTTAATTGAGAAAGTATAATCACAATGTTTTAGATTTCTGATCCCATTGGGTTGGGCATCAAATTTGGGTAGTCATCACATTTTCTTTCACATTATTTGTTCATATGGTCCCTCTAATTTCTATACAATAATTAGAATAAAGGGAAAATTTCGGATGAGTACTTTTAAACTATTGAATACATATATCGGAAACCATTAACATTAATGTAATAACTAATAAATTACATAGTTTTCATAACTAATGAGTTTCTAGGATTTAATCTAACTTATCCAGGAACTATTTATAAATATAAAATATTATAAGCAATTATTTTTTACATTAATAATGGTTTGTAATGAGCTTGTAAATTTATAAATGAATATCCACTAGGAGTGTCAAATATAATGTGTGGTAAGGCATATTGTTGTACCCTAATTCTAGATTGAATAAAGCTCAATATTGTGTATTCAGTATTGTTACTCCTTTATGCATATGTGATAGAAAAAAATTCACTTGTAGAATCTCGATAGGGATGTGTTTTCCTAGAAACCTCTTACTCAATATTGTAATAAAATTTATGCATGTCTTCCTATGATTAGTATTGTCCTTATAGATTTTAAAAGATAATTAAAATCCTAAAAAAAATATATACACCTCCTTCTCATACAAACTATGACACCCCATATATTTATTACACATTAATTAATGTCTTATTCCATAAATTTTCACATAAAAAATATAGAATATGAGGAGGCCTAGTGTCTTTAAAAGGATATGGACATTACATAACATCATAAAATAATGAAAGAATGAATTTCCTGAAATATTCCTTAACATGTTTATAAAATATACCATTCCACAAAAACTACATGGGATAACATGGGGTTGTGATGCACCCAATATTTGTATACATTTTCAAATACTCTATTGAAAAATAAGATCATGTTTTCAGAAACTACCTACTGCTTAGGGAACAGATACTTTGATTTTGGAGATCTTCTTTACTTCCAAGAGATTTATGGACAAATTCACAAAACGAGGAAGAAATGAGAAAAAATTTACAACTAAATAGTGTATACTTATATACATACCATTTACATTCTAGTTCAGACATGAGTTGACTAGGAAAAGTACATGAACAAGTAACGAGAAGACGGTACACGCTGTGTTCAAACTATACATGTCGTGTACTTCATTCTAGAAGTGGTTGATAGATGATAACAGTCTACACGCCCACATGGTCGACTGAAGGGGACATGCTGTGTGCCACTAATACACACCGTGTATACCATTATAGAAGCATTTGGTGGCCGAAAAATGATACTAAAAGCCATGTATGGCGGTGATACATGTCATGTACATGAACCTACTAGGTGGAGCTATGTTCCATGTCAAAGATGGTGTGTTAGGCCACCTACAAGAAGAGAAAATGGAGGAAAAAACACATTCACAAAAGTACAGGGTGTGTACTTTGGCCACATGTTGTGTACATATTTTTTCTATAAAAGGAGGCCTTAGCCTCCGGAACAAGAGAGTAGTGTGTGGTAGTACTGTCTGGAGAAAAGGGTTGAAGTTCCAGATAAGAGATGCTCTGCTGTCATACTACCATCATTCCACCATCTATTGAAGAATCATTTCCACCTTAAAGTATCAAGCATGATTACATCAGGTATTAGGAGTCTTGAATTTTTCTTTACCTACATGTGTAACTAAACACCCAGTGTTTTGGGGTTGTGGGAGATGGTGAGTTTTAATTTAAATTTAGTTTCTATGAATGTGTTTCTTCTAATAATCTCATCTAATTCTTCTTAAATCACATCATCTTATCACTAGAAATTCTACAACAGAACAAGGGCATAATTTTCAAGGATTCAAAAGAATAATACAGATGAATAATTTCATGACCGTTGGAGGTATTTGTCAACTAAAAATCGACTAAGAAAAATAAATATCTATTAAACACTAACTACCAGACCAAGGAGTTAGTTTCTTCAGTTCTATAAATAATGTTTACCAGACCAAAAATCATTATTAAAAATTGAACTCAGAGTTTTGGGTTATCATGAACATCAAAAACCTCATAAGCAATTTAATTTAATAATAAAACTTCTCATAAATCTATAACCCCAACACATTTCTTTCATTATTTACGTCAAAAACAATTTTACCGTATTTTAATTTTATTCTATTAAAAAAATTTAAAATAAACCTAAAACCAATTATTCTTTTGTACCTAAAACAATCAACAAAAATTGACTCTAAAATTTACCAGCCTTCACTAAAACAGAAATACATACTATGTTAAGCAATATAAAATTACTTTATATTTCCCTATAGATCGACCCCTTACTGGTGTTATACTTGTTAGTGTAATAATAATTTGGGACACTAAAAACATACCTATAGTGAAACGACTTGCCAAATTTTGGTTCTATTTCTGGAGAACTAAGAGTTAATTTTATTCATATTTTTATTAAATTTGTATCAAGTTTTAGTGAAAATAAAAAACATAATTCACAAAAAATTCGTTTCTATTATCATTTCTGTTTATATTACTTTTTTTTATTAATTTACTCTTGGTATTTTGTTTTGTTCGGTGCAGGAATTTAGGTGTATGAGTGGTCACCTCACGCAGTCCAAGAACACTGAGTCATTTGGATTTCCCCCAACTAACCCAGAGATAGAATAGACGTTTTTGAGGTGCCAACGAGCAGTAATGGCCAAACACAATCAAACCACTCCACTAGCATAGAACGAAGAAGGAAATACAGTTGCTGTCTAAGGAGCTAGACAAAAGTTAAGACCAGATGGAAACCAGAACCCTCAATAGCTCCATCAATTCCCACCAGAGTGGATTCCATATTTCAACCAAGGTCAGGGGCCGTTATATGCCCTTCAGGACCAACAATTCATGTTGGTTCCCCTTCCTCAACAGCCACCTCAATGTTGTACTCTCAGGGATTACGGCCTGCCATCGATTCACGGATTTGACAAGGACATCATTCATCCACCGGTGTAGTCCCAACAATTTGAGATCAAGCCTGCTATCATGCAGCTGATCCAGAACACCATTCAATTCAATGACCTACCCATCTAAGATCGCAATTCCCATCTCTCCAGTTGTTTGGAGGTCTGCGACACGTTCCGCTACCACGGAGTGTCCACAAACACCATCTATCTTCACCTATTCCCCTTATCTCTAATGGATAAAGTGAATGAATGGATTAAAGGATTTACACAATGATCCATCCTCACCTGGGAGGAGCTATCCCAACCATTCATGTCCAAATACTTTCCTCCCTCGAAGACAGTGACACTGCGGAACGAGATCCACAACTTCCAGCAACATGATGCATAATCATTATACGAATCATGGGAGTTCTTTAAGGAGATATTGCAAAAATTACCACATGACATACTTCCTCTTTGGATGCAGGTCCAAACCTTCTATGGAGGATTGAAAACTTATACCAGGTCCATGGTGGATGCTGCTGCTGGATGTACGGTAATGAGTAAGTCCCCTGAATAACTCTTCGAACTATTGGAAGACATTCCTACCAACAGATTCCAGTGGAATTCGTAGTGGGGCACACAAAAATAAGGTATGCATAACATGGATTCCACTACCATGCTAGCTACCGAGTAGGAAACTGTGTCCAAGATGATCGACATACTCAATCTGAAGGGCATGTACCAAGTACATGCTGCAAATCATCCAGCGTGTAGCGAATGTGGTCAAAACCACATCATGGGAGAATGTCCAGGTTCTACTGGAGGCCCATCGAAAAGCGAGGTAAGTTATGTTTCAGAAAATATAGGGCCAAACCAATACTATTAATACCAGAACCCGGCATGGCGTGATCAACAAAATATAGGTTGGGGAGAACAACAGCAGAATCCTCCACCCCAGCGACCACTCGACCACAACCATCCTCTTTATCAGAACCAATACCAGAGGCAACAATATCCCCAACATGGCCCTTATCAGCAACAAGGGTATTATAACCCTCACCCACATCAGCCCCGGCAGCCACCAACTCCACCATCTCAAAAACCACCTCAGAAAGAGAACACCTCAAGGTTAGAGGATCTTATGAACAAATTCATATCTACTACTGAGACCATGTTCCAAAATCTGGAGGCTTCAATTTGAGTCCTAGAGAACCATATTGGCCAATTCGCAAACCAACTCTCATGAAGGCATCCTGGTACTCTACCGGGAAACATAGAGTATAACCCAAGGGAGGAGGCCCATGTTGTCATGATCTGGAGTGGAAAAGAGCTCCAATAGAACCAACCAACAAAGTTAGGTGTATCCTCGCCCCCTTTTGATGATGAAGATACAAATACCGACCCCTCCTTATCCAAAGTCCCACAAAAGGAAGCTTCACAGAATAAAGGGAAGGAGGATTTCAAAACCTTTGAACCTGACTTACCCTTCCCAGAGTGAGTTAAGCAGAGAATGATGGACCACCAGTTCAGAAAATTCATTAATGTATTTAAAAAGATGCACATAAATATTCCATTTAGAGAGGCACTGACGTAGATGCTCACTTATACCAAATTCATGAAGGAAATACTCCCCAATAGAAGAAAAATGTATGGTTTGGGCACCACTTCCCTAAACATGGAGCGT
Organism: Viscum album; assembly: GCA_963277665.1. NCBI lineage: Eukaryota > Viridiplantae > Streptophyta > Magnoliopsida > Santalales > Viscaceae > Viscum > Viscum album. The sequence goes on along the minus strand of OY728128.1, from coordinate 992,288,100 downwards.
TCTGTAGTCATCCAGCTTTCAATTCCACACAAACTTTAGGACCAGGTAGTTTCACTGTTCCATGTACCATTGGACCATGCGAGTTTGGGAAGGACCTCTATGACTTAGGGGCCAATTTGAACCTCATGGCCCTTGGAGTTTTCAAGAAGCTAGGTCTCAATGACTTGAAGCCTACCCGAGTAGCCCTTCAACTTGTTGATCGACCCATCAATCATACGAAGGGACTACAGGAGGACGTGATGGTCAAGGTAGGTAGGCTGATCTGTCCAGCTTTTTTAATCGTCCTCAACATGGAGGATGACTGGGAGGCACCTATGATTTTGGGAATGACTTTCTTGGAAACTAGGAAGGAACTCATTGACGTACACCAAGGGGAGTTGATTTTCCTGTTATGAGACAATAGAGTATTCTATAATTTCCTCAAGGCTGTCAAGCATGCATTATCGCTTGATCATGAGAGATGTTATGTGATAACTAATGTGGATGATCGCTTAGTGGATGATCTGGTATGTTCTTTTATTTTTGATTACTTTATCATTCCAGAAATTCTAGTTGAAGAAGATCGAGAGTACCTACAATTTCTAGAAGGCCATGGTAGATACTATTGAGACCATTAACCACTATAGAGATTAGGTAAATGAGGTAAGTAGGTAGAGCCAATGACCTAAAACAAAGGCTCCTCCTGGGAGGAAACCCAGAGGACACACACCATGTACCACCTATACCCATGGCATGTACTTTTTCCTTTTCATTTTTCTAACTACAATAAATATTTAGTTTAACAAATAAATAATTAGATATAATGACAGTGTGGATGGTAAGGTCACTGGAGTTTTTCCGAGCCACCCCTAGTTCGAATCCTACCGTCCAACCTTCGACACTAGGTTCCTCATTTTTATATTTTCTAACACGGTGGGTGTAGTAAATTATATATATATATATATATATATATATATATATTCTTATAAGAAAACCCATGGTGGGGAAGGATCAGTTGGCCATGATCATATCCCAGCTCCAAAAGACCCAGGTTCGAATCCTAACAACCTCCCCATTTCCATCATTTACCTTTTTAATAAAATCACACAGTGTGTCTTTCAATATATATCGTGTGCACCCTATTTTCTTTCTAAAACAAAAAATAACTTTTCCATATAATGTAATTCATGAAGGCGAAGTTGGAAGATTGTCAATGTCTCCGACGTGGGTCAAAAAGACCCGGTTTTGACCTCGGCTAATCTCCCTACTTCATCCCCTTATTGTATAATTAAAAACCACATGCATTGTATTTTCTTCTTCCCATGTAGTATAAGACATATACAATAACTATATATAAATGATAAATTAGAGCATCAGTATAACCTTTTCTCCAGTGGTTGAGGGATTCCGTTCAGAACGGCTGATCGCCAGTTCAAGCCTCACCCTAAGCACTAGACAAAATGTTGTACTTATCTTTTTCCAAATTGTAAATACACACCGTGTATTTTCCAACTACATTATGTGTATAGTTTTATTTTTAAAATTATGTATGTATATATATATATATATACATTTCTATTATTTTTAATTAATATTAATTATTATATAGTTTACTATAATAATTATATATATATATATGTGTTTTATAAAAAAACAAAACAAAAACAAAACAAAAAAAAACAAAAACAAAAACAAAAACAAAAATAAAAAAAACAAAAAAAAATTGAGATACACAGTGTGTAGTCTGAATGTACACACCGTGTACCTCGACTATATATGTCGCGGCCTCCCGGCTTCAGGCCGGGTCGCGTGGTGTCCCCTTCTTCTCGTTTTCTTCCCCTCTACGATACCCGATCACACTTAGCTCAAATTCATCGATTCTGGGAATTTCTGGTTCTGAGTTTTCTTGCATTGAGATCCTCGGTCTAGGTACGCCCTTCTACACCCTCTCTTTCAAGTTATTATAAGCATTTAGGTTGATTTTGGGATCAGACGACCATTCGGCATCCGCGGTACATGGACACGAGATGAAGAACACACGCCGTGTACTTCTTGTTCATAGTCACACACTAAATAACTCACACTTTGAATATACATGGTGTGTATGTTAGGTACACACCCTGTAACTATCCCCATCATTCCTGGGTATCCTTCTCACACAGACTCACACCCCATGTTCTCATACATGACGTGTGTGTTCGGTACACTCTGTGTATACCATTTCTTTCAGCCAGCCCGTGCCTAGCACACCAGACGGCCATATTCCTCTGGTCACGAGCACGCTGTATCGGATCTTCACACAACATGTCCTTTATTATTAGAACTGTAAACATAGTGATAGTTTCATTACTAATACACGACCATGTCCACATTGCATGAACACGGCGTGTATGTTCGGTAAATGTCGTGTACGCTTTCCTGGTCTATCTTATGCTCCCTTGGCATGTTTATCCAATGAACATAAGATGTTACTCAAGTTTCACTACATGACGTGTACCCTTCATGTACACGCCGTACACTTTTTTTCAATTTTCTCACATTTTATTTGTTTTGTTTTCTTTAATTTACTTTTTTTAGTTTTTCATTATCTTTTAGGTTATGGAAGATCAAGATCCTTCCCATGGGAAGGTTACCTCCTCCACTACTGAGGGAGAGAGGCCCATTTATCATTAGATACGACTCCGACCTGCGATGCATCATGACCCAGACGCATCGGTATACGAGCTCCCTCCATTAGCCATCCTTCCACCCCTCATTTCCTCAACGGAGGCTGAGCCTAGTATATCCACCTCTTCACCAAACCATCAAGAGGCTCTGAGTAGCATCTCTTCTTCTCCACTAGCTTCCACACTTCATTTTCTCCCTTCAGTAGCTGATGTCCCCACATTGACCGATTCTTCCAGCGGGCCTCCGTCTACTTCAACAGATCCACCACCAGAGCCAGGATCTGCTGCTGCACCTCCACTTGGGCTGGGACCTACTGGTGTTCCCTACCCATGAATGGTGTTCCCATTCACCGACTTGGCACCCAACAGAGTTTGTCATTTTTCTAGCCACCCGATTCCATTGAGTGGCCGCTACCTCGACAGTATTGTCCAAACCAGCTCGGTATCCAGGTTGAGTTGGAAGATCTTCTCGGCCATAATCCATTACTTTTGATCATCTGGGTCAGCACTCCCATTTTCTATGATTTATATTTGGATTTAGCTGCCTCGTTTGAATTTGATGGGTCCAAGTACCAGGAGACAACTTGTGATGCAGTACTAGTGGTTTGGTTCCGGCTGGGCGGCCAATGATTTTCCCTTACCATGACCGAGTTCGGCCGAGGGTGCGATTTCTACCCTCATCCTGTCTCCCCACCCCATGTCTCCTCCATGACCTGACCTGAGAAATATGAGCTCATTGCTATGTGGCAGGAGATTTTTGGGCCTGACCACCATTACACATCTACCTCATAGAAGAGAACCCTTATCACTGACCTCATCCTCTGTTTTAACCACCAGTTCTTTAGCGCCATTCTTTCCCCCTTCCATGTGGATATGGGGGTCATGACCGATCATTACATAGATCTCCTTACCTATGTCATCTGGAAGGACTACCCAGACCTCCCATACCACGGTGCCTCCTAATTCCACACCATGTATACCAGCCATTAGGGCAACCTGAACGACGGGGTTTAAGCCACTCACCATGCCCACCACCTTGGGTTTTTGAGCCTTCTCAAACCCATGACCTATTAGTTTCACCCTAGTGGATGGAATATCTCATGATTATTTTCATGGTATTGGTCCAGAAGTAGGGGTTGCCTACGTCCTTGCTCGGGCTCCACCCCGTCCACCTGCTAACCCACCTGCACCCGCTGATGCACCTCCTCCGCCTTCTCCACCCCCTCCACCTTCCCCAACCCACCCCCTTCTACTCACCCCACTTCTCCTAGCATTACTTCTTCTATCACACCACCTAACCCCTACCCCCAGACCCTCATTCAGTCTCGCCCTTTTCCTCCTCCTCGATACGATGCTGAAATACTTGGTTCATATCGACAGTCACTAGGATCGGCTGGAGTTGATGTTTGGGCTTATTCTTCGGCATATTTGTAGAGACCAAAATCTTGATGTACATGGATATTACCATACTTTTTCAGAATACTTGATACATAATAAAAAAATTCACACAAGGACCATAATAGTTTAGTGTCTTTGGAAACTTGAAAAAACAATCTTCTAATCGCGGTGAAAGATCTTCAACATCTCCCATAAATATCTTCCCCTTTTGTTTTCTTACCTAAAACCTTTCATTAAATCCTGGGGAAAAGAAAAAATATAAATGGTGAGCTCAAATTCTCAGTAAGGGTAAGAATATAGAACATAAACCAATCCATAAAAATTTAAATGCAAAAAAAATTGAATATAAAATCTAAACATCAAAATCATGAGCAACGACATAAATCTTGTAAGTACACAAGTCATAGATCATAAAGGAACATCAATCATGATAAAATAGCATGGGAATAAAACATGTAATTATGGAAAACCATTAATAAGTTGATATGATTTCCATAGTAGCTGAGGCATTGCTGCCAAGGCAATCTTAGTGGACAAATTCCCTTTCTGAATCGAGTTCACTTCTCGTTCCAGTCCTGTATCACTGAAACTGATTAACTTACCGTTCAAGCCATGTCTATCTCATGAGATATAAATATTTACCCAATGCGTTGTATGGATATATATGTCCCACCCATCTCATAATTAAATCATTCTTACTTGTTCCACAAAATAAACTTGAAACATTTATCATAACCCAAAGAATAAAATGGGATTCATAAACATCATCCCATCATCACTTAATCCATATAAAACAAATAGATATTTCATCATAAGAAAAGTGAAACCATGTAAATCATAGAGACATTATACTTAAAACATACACATATGAAATAATTTCATCTTAGATGGAAAATGGTTTTGATAAAACATTTGAAATGAATTCTTGTGGAAAATATCCTTTCTTCTTCAAAATCAATTTCTTTTCACAAAATGTCATGCACTTTTTAAAAGAAAGAGATTTTGTCAAAAATAGTCCTGAAATATTTTGGAGGATGATTCATTAAAATAAGGCTTTATAAAACTGTATAAATTCTTTCATGCCGTATAATTTAAAAAAACATTCTTCTCGTAGTTTTGCAGGAAAAGTCAAAAAGTACCTTGGTACGTAAACAAAAGAAAGATTCCTTACATACCATGTAGTAAAAGAAAAAAATGGGTAAAAAGAACTTTAAAAATACAAGAAACCATTTTTAGAAAATAGGAACATGGATGATAAATATAATCCCAGTGTATATGTACGAATAAACAATCTCAGATAAAAATGAGATTGGAAAAGTTATCCCTTACCTTATGTCTGATATGCTTTGTATGTATCAGAAACTAATGAATAATGATTTAAATAATGTAAATGACTTATTAAAGAATCATATTCATTGTTATTATATCATATATGGTGCACTTAGGTATTTATATTACCCGTTCATTTTTCAATTCCATGTTACTGTAGCGTTTTGGGTAAAATTGTTTCATTTATCGTACCTGTTTGGAATTGTTGTTCTTGATATTATTATTACTTATATCATGATTTACAAACTTCCATAATGTAAATCATGATTTATATATCATTTATATTCAGTATATATATATAATATATAGATAATTGAAATGAAACACACCGTTCATTGAGACGGTAGGCCGTACGTACGCATGAACGTTGTTTTCCTTTATTTATTGACTTGAATGGAAGTAATAGATGACACACACACACACATATATATATATATATAAATCCAGTAGCTTAATTATGTCGTATATTTCATTATTATTCATTATATATAATTTATAATCATTCTTGAATGGTTAATCATGGAAAATGAATCTCATCGCATTCGTGGAGACGGTAGTCCGTACATACGCACGAGCGATGATATCATTCCCAGTATCATGGAATTGTATAGAAGTGTATGTATAATATTACAGAATCATTATCACTTTAAAATAACCATATATAGTTTTTTATTTATAGTATTATACCCATCCATGTAAGGTGGTGGTGGAAAAACTGATTACACCACGGCGTGGAGACGGTATTCCATACGTACGCACGCGTGGTGATTTCGTTTTCCATAGGATAAATAGAATGTAAAATATGGTTGTTTTGTATTCATAATAACATATAAGTATAGGAGTGATACTGATGTTATTACTTTATAATGAAACAACTAAATTAGAAGACATTGAAGAAGAAAGAAACTTGAGAGAATCGAAAGAAGATATTACCTCTTCTTTGACGCACCTCCTTTAAGCCTTGTCTTAAGGAAGTAGAGTTGGTATTTTGAGAAGACCACATCCTCCAAAATTTTATATAGGGAAGTGGAGAAGAGAAATTTGTTGGGTTTGGCAGAGATTCAAGGAACAAAAGGGTGTGAAGAGAAGAGGGAAGGGGTGCCCTTTTTATAAGGGAGGAGAGGCGCATCTTTGGAAAAACTCAAAATATTATTTTATAATAAAGTCATATTCGGTTTATAATAGATTCAAATTGATTAATTTTAAATATTAAGTGGGGATGGGTCTAAATACTCTCAACCAATAGATTTTAGTCATGTTTAGGTCACAATTTTAACCAAATCATTTAGATTTAACTTTAAGTTAAATAATTATACTTTTACCGTGTCTTCTTGTTTTCTTATACTATAAGGATGATAAACTTACAATAACAAGACAAACGAACCCCAAGTGGTTCATTATTAATATATATATCCTTATCTAAGTCAATTGGAAGATCCTTAGATTTTTATTAATAAAATAACAATTGATAATACAATATTTGTTTTAAAAACTATTTTATGTCAATTTTGACACAATTTGGTAATTGATTTTTTTTAAAATCATAACAGCATGATTAGTTCGATAAAAGTTATTTACAGAAATACTAACATGTCATATTAACCTATATAATTAGTTTATTTCATAAAAAAGTCTCAAATTACATTTATTTGGGTAATTATAACATTAATTATGTCAATATTTCATTAATAGATAATTACTGCATCATCATTGTGTCATAAATAAATTAAATTATTTAATGTCTAAAAATCAAAAATAAAATAAAATTATGTAGGAAATCTTTTTTTTCTTTCTAATTAATATTTATAGTTGAATTTATCTTATGTATAACCCTATATTAAAAAATTTTTAGTTATTAAACCTTGATTTTATCTATTTTAACCCTTTTTTAAATAAATTAATAACAAATGTCCTAATCTAATCCTAGTGGTCCTTAATGGTCATATTTTATTCCTAGGGTTGTTTTTGGTCGAATTACACCTATCCAATAGATTTAGGACCTGTGTTAGTGTAATAATAATATCATTTTTACCCTTAATTACACTATTTATTTTTAACTATGGTAAATAAAAGTAAAACATTACTATTCACCAAAAATTATTTTCATCTCATTGAACCACATTTTAGTCCTTGATATTAACAGTGTCTCTCAAATTTTTTAAATTCCACTCAAAGAAGCGGTAAAATTATGTTTTAATTGAATTTCCAAATTCTCATATGAGGTGGGTAAAATACGTTGAAAAGTTCAATAAAATTTTTATATATCTAAAATTATTATAAAATGACTCCAATGAATTACATTAGACTTATATAGGTATTATGTATCAATTTTGACCTAAAATTAATTTAAATAAAATAAAAAAAGTTTAAATAAAAAGTTGGTTTTTAAATAGTAACCCAGTGTTTTCAATATTCATCAAAAATTGAAAGTTTTTAGAAAAATACAAAAAATTCACCCTAAGCTAATTTCGATATTCCGAATCCAAAAATGAAGTCCATTTTGAATGATAAAATTTATAAAATTTCAAAAATTGGGTATCACTATTCTTAACGGCTAGTTCATAATAATATTATAATAATATCTCATTTTGTGAAACTCGGTATTGCGTACTACACACGCTATCAAGAAAGGTCACGATTGCGTGGTATGTAAGCTAAGTTAGGGCCGATTGTAGTGAAAGACTCCTTTGTTTTTGTGTATAACAGAATCCAACCATATTTCATTTATACATTGAATATATATATATATATATACACACAATGTTGCATATAAAATAATCAAAACTTATTTCATTTATACATTAAACAAAATCTATACATAATGTTGCGTAAAATAATTTCCACAAAACGAACATGAAATTGTGTGTATCACGAGTAATGAATAGTGTTGCGTATATTGCAATCTAATACGGTGTTGCGTATAGTGCAAGATAATATTGGTGTAGTGTACAACAAAAGACATCAAAGAAACTAAAAAACATAATTATCATAAAATCTTGGGTTGTTACATTCTACACCCCTTAAAATGAATTTCTCCCTAGAAATTCAGCAGGGTTATAAATGGTTTTCTACTTGAAAGTTTCTTTAATAGAAACCCACATCATAAAAAGGAATACCAAAACATATCTTTAAAAACTAAAGTATGAAACGTAATGGTTACCCAAATTAACTAATCAATAGGTTTCCACGTAGGAGAACATAGGTGAAAATATGAATATGGAAGAGAAATCTAACCATCATTTTCTGATGGAGAGTGGTAGTGAACATGGCTATGAAAAACACAACAATCTCAAAGCCATAAATTTGTGATGATCTAGGGTGACATCTGATTAATCAGATATAAGGGCACTAGGACAACATTTTTGGTTTTCAAGATCATTTCCCTAAAGTTGTATACTTTGAATTAGAAGAAATACTTACTTTATTTTGGAAAAATCTCACCTTCGTTTGTGCCTTGAACAATTTCCACCTCATCTCTTTAAGAAATGAAGTTGAATTTTTCTTTCGTGAAGTTTTAGCAGATCATGCGATAGAATGATAGGTCAATCCATCTGTCTCAAACATAAGTTAGAAAAAGTAATATACATAAGTGCATCTATGGTGAGATTAATTAGATATTGTTCCAAAATCGACTTATACTTCATCTATCATCATATATAATAAAATAAAACTAGTTTCTACTGACCAGGGACTTCCCGTAGGCCAGTGGTAGGAAATAAAGGCCTATCACACTTTGGTTGTGGGTTCGATTCCCACAGCCTTGTCCGACGCGATGGGTTGTCGCCAATTCTACAGGTTGTCCTTTTTCTAAAAATACATTATTATAACTTTCCATCAATAATATCAAAAAAGTTCTAGCCTTAAACAATACTAACTTATGTCCAACATAATCCATTCCAATATCTAGGATTATCCAAAATACTGCTATCCAATCTCATATTATAGTGAAAACGATTACCAGAGAGTTCTAATAACAAGCATGTTAAAACCATCGTCGATCCCCATATATCATAAGATATTTCTTTTTGGTCACATTCCAAACATTCGAAGGCCTTAATCATGTATTCTCTTGAAAAATGAATACCCATTGAACCTTAGTGAAAACATGAATGCAGTTAAAAGTTAACACTTTCCACATACCAAAATCATCAAAATTCTATATACTCAAACCATGATATCACTTAGTCCTTATATAAATAATGAGCTCATGAATACTATCAAACATATTATTTCCTCCTTATCCATTCATTATGTGCATATCATCTTCCTTCCAAAAATATTTGAGTAACCTTTCATGGTTACCAGTACCAATCAACATATACTTTCAAATACTTTAGGAAAATCAAGAGTGTAACAATCATTAGATGTTTATTTATTCCATAGTACCAGTAAATTACCTATACAACATAACTCTTGATAAACATACAATCATTCCACTACCTTCTTAAACCATTGACCAAGCTTCAAAACATCTTTCATCTCATATATCATTTGAAGTCTCCTCATCATCATCCACATAAATAGTACCCATATGACCATGATGATTCTCATCATGAGATTTTCCCTTAGGGAATTGGTTTTCATAATTCCCATACATTCCACATTTAAAACATCTAATAATTTTTGATGTCATAGAAATACCATTATCCTTATCCATGGTGTTAATTGAACCTTTTCCTTTGCACTTACTGGATTTGGGTCCTTCTTTTCCGCACCCAAAGCATCTTCCAGTTCCATTGAAACATTCTATTTGATGCCTCTTCCCACATGATTTTCATTAAGGATATTGAACTTTATTTCCTCTATGATCATTATGAAACTCCATCTTTCTCTTAATAGCTGATTCAGGAAACTTACCAATGTTGATATTATTAATCATATTATGAGATTGATGATTAGGCATAACAGAGATATTTCTCCTTCCAAATCCCATTTTATTTGCTTGATCATGAAGAATATTATTACATTGTCCATAATATTCTTCATTAACATGAATCTTCTCGTTTCCAGCCATTTTCGAAAACATAAAAAGAATTGTGTGACAGCCATAAATCATGCTAGCAAAACAACATAATCAAGGGGAGTACATTCAATCTCTAACACCATAGGTTTAATCCTATGTTATTCATGATCGTTATCATAATTCTAGGACTATAACCTATACTTATAGTTAACCTTAGGGACATCCCTAGATATAACTTAGAAATATCTCTAGATATCTCACTGAAGTTTTCGCATCCTAGTTTCCGAAGGTTAACTAAACCTTTCTTCAAATACCATCTGTAGAGACCCAAATCTTGACGTACATGGACATTAAATCACATTTTTGGAATACTTGATACAAAACGAAAATAGACGCACAAGGACCGTAATAGTTTAGTGTCTTTGGAAACATGGAAAACTAATCTTCTAATCGTGGTGAAAGATCTTCAACATCTACCATAAATATCTTCCCCTTTTGTTTTCTTAACTAAAACCTTTCTTTAATTCCTGGGGAAAAGAAAACATATAAATGGTGAGCTCGAATGCTCAGTAAGGGTAAGCATAGAGAACATAAAACAATCCATAATCATTTAAATGGAAAAAAAACTTGAACATAAAATCTAAACATCAAAATCATGAGCAACGACATAAATCTTAGATGTAAAAAACGCATAGATCATAAAGGAACATCAATCATGATAAAATAGCATGGGAATAAAACATGTAATTGTGGAAAACCATTAAGCACTTGATATGATTTCCATAGTAGCCAAGGCATTTCTTCCAAGGCCATCTTAGTGGACAATGTCCCTTTCTGAATCGAGTTCACTCCTCATTCCAGTCCTGTATCATTGAACCGGATTAACTTACCATTCCTTCCATGTCTATCTCATGAGATATAAATCTTTACCCAATTCATTGGAGGGAGATATAGGTCCCACCCATCTCATAATGGAATCATTGTTACTTGTGCTACAAAATAAACTTGAAACATTCATTATAACCAAAAGAATAAAATGGGTTTAATAAACATCATCCCATCATCACATAATCCATATAAAACAAATGTATATTTCATCATAAGAATAGTTAAACCATGTAAATCATAGGGACATTATACTTGAAACATACACATATGATATAATGTAATCTTATATGGAAAATGGTTTTGATAAAACATTTGAAATGAATTCTTGAGGAAAATATCCTTTCTTCTTCAAAATCAATTTCTTTTCACAAAACATAATGAAATTATTAAAAGAAAGATATTTTCTTGAAAATAGTCATGAAATATTTTGGAGGAGGCTTCATGAAAATAAGTCTTTATAAAACCGTATAAATCCTTTCATGTCGTATAAGTTAAAAAAACATTCTTCTCGTACTTTTGCTGGAAAAGTCAAAAATGCCTCATAATGTAAACAAAAGAATGATTCCTTACATACCATGTAGTAAAATTCAAAAATAGGTAAAAAGGACGTTAAACATACATGAAACCAATTTTAGAAAATAGGAACATGGATGATAAATATAACCCCAGTGAATACGTATGAATAAACAATCTCGGATAAAAACTAGATTAGAAAAGTTATCCCTTACCTTATGTCTGATATGCTTCGTATGTAACTACCTGATATTTTATGATAAGTATTCCTTTTAATTTATTTTATGTCATGTGTTTTAGGCTACGAAAATATTATCTTGTGCTATATGCCACACTGTATTATCTTAAAGTATACGCAACACTATTCTTATAATGTGTTACACACAATTTCAAGTTCGTTTTATAATAGTCATTCTATGCAACATTGAGTGTATATATATATATATTCAATTTATAAATAAAATATGGTTGGATTCGGTTATACGAAACAACGAAGGATTCTTTCACAACACGCAACCCTGACTTGGCTTGCATTACACGTAATCACAACTTTCCTCGATAGCGTGTGTTGTACGCAATATCAGGTTTCACTAAACCATGATATATGGTTATAATATTATTATGAACTAGCCGTTATGAAAATTATTAACTAAATATTTAATGTTATAACATTATTATTTCATCTTACACATTATCTAGAACATGGTATGTGAAAAAAATAAATTTTTCGGGTAAAATATGTATTTAAAAAAAGTGCAGTTTTGCCGCTTTTTAATGGCGCACCAATATTAAATCTAGTTTTTTACATGTTTATAAGTTCAATTTTACAAAATAAACTTATGATTTTGAATCAGGATATAAAAATATAATTTGGATAAAATTTTGATATTTTTCTGATAACTTTCATATTTTGATGAATAGTAAAAAATACTCTAATTTTTAATTAAAAACAACTTTTTACATTGAGATAATTTATATAGTTAAATTATAATATTTAATGGTTTTAATGTATAAATAGAATATATTTTTACTATTTAATGTAATGTATGTCATTATCATTGATTTTACCTTGAATTCGTATGTTAAATCAATTCAATCTTTTGCAATGTTTTAAACAAAAACCCATTTTCTTTCGACAATGGGATTAATTTTAATTTAATTTCTGAAACTATTGTGTATTGAATGTGGAAAAATGGATTCCATATTTGGAATCAGTGGGTCCAAATTATGTTAATAAGCTACTTTTTATTTTTTCGGCAATATGAATAGTAACTGCGATACACATGATAAACCTCAAGCACCTCTAACACAACATGTTTCTTGTGATAAGGTGGAATAGAAATGGAAATCATATTTGGAAGCATGTCAATTATAAACTTTACCACATTATACAATGGTATCCCTAAAAAATTATCAGGAAAGTCCTTAGTATACAGATACAAGAACCAATATAGGTAGTGATCCATTCAAGAAAGAGCATACAAAACTACAGAAAATATATCATAACTGGCATGATCTCACCCCATTATAAGAAAGAAAATTCCCTAATATCCTAAATATAGATCCATATTCACCCTAAAAGACCTGAGAGACCCCATGGGGAGTTAATAACTAAAATAACCAATAATACCAGTCAATATCAGCCTCTACACTGATCATTCAACCCATTCTAGTAGCCTGATAAAAGACATCAAGATTGGGAACTTAGACCCCCCCACCCCCACTTCCATGTCGGTTATCGACACTATATACATGGATCATATAGAACATTATTTTTAACTATTTACAAAATGCGAGGAAATATCCCAAAAGAAAAATATATGTTCTGAATGAATGCTAGACACATCAACCAACATTGACGATATTTAAGAGTGAGTATCACCTATATCAAAAAAATACAACACCATAGTGTATGAAATATACCCCACACCTCTGAGATTAGTCTTCCCTGTATTAGATTACCCTAGTTCATTATCTTCTATATAAATTCATTCATTTTCAACTAATCACTAATATTTCGAATCCTATCAATCATCACCGTTTTTTAAGGTAAAACACACTACCATTTAGAATCATCACAATGAATCAGTGAACCCATTGTGAGAGTGTATCCAGCTTTACTTCCTTGGGACATCCTTATAAAAAATGTCTGATATTACTATATTGTACACAAAAATAACAATTCATGGGAACCTCTATATAGTTATCCTTGGTATGACTAGTCCTTACCCATTGATAGTAGAAAATATATTACTATCATAACAAGTCCCCTGAAGTTGGTCCTGAATAAAACCAAGCACCCTTTTTTCCATTTTATATCCAAATAACAAACCTTTCTTAATAGCTACACCAACCGAATCCCCACTCAAACCAATTCTACAAACTATGTCCAAATCAAACATTAAATCTCTTTCCACCACCATTAAAAATGTTATAAGTTATAATAGAATCAGCGTTGACTGAATATTGTCCCTCAAACCAATATTGATGCTCTGAGCCATATGTTAATCGTTTTTATTAAGCTCTATTTCAGGTTAACTAACTAAATGAAATGGGTGAAATATACCAAAACCATATCGCCAATTTCTGGAGGGTTATAAAATCACATGTATTTTATACATGTAGTGTCTTAGTGTAAAACTACTGGTTGAAGACATTCTTAAAGGATATACATGTAAGATACTGAAGAATTTTAGTTTTCATGATGCAATCCCACCACCTTCATCATGGCCCATAAATCATATAAAAGGAAAACAAAATTTTTATGTGATTTTGGGATTTTAGAGTGTGGAACATCATTTTAATCATCTAAATGCACTCTTAAAATTATTGGGGTAGATTGTCACCTTTTAAAATGGGTGTACTCTAATTTTTATCTTCTAAGACATGATCCACCATTCATCCTTTTTTTATAATAACTGCCTAACCTAGAGTTTGAAAAATGAAGGTTACATATTCCCCCATAGAGGGGTCCAAAAAGGATTCACTTATGGATTTTTTATCGTAATATTCTATATTTAATTTATAAGATCTCTTTTAGGAGTAATTTTTCAAGAATCATGAAAGTCTCCAATCTACTTATGATAAAATTCCAAATCAAATGACTAATTTCATGAATCCTTATCAACTCCATTAAACAACATGAATTTAAAGAAATAATGGATTCTATTTCTGAAATAAATAATAATAAATTGTAGTAGGTTCATTAAAATACAATCGAAATCTATTTCATTCAATGAACCTCAAGAACAATGTCTCAAGATTGGTAAAAATTTGAAACCATCGATGGTAACTTGACCTCATACATGGGAGTGAGCCATCAAGGAACCCTCTTGAGCATACTATCAGAATTTTGATGGTGCTAACTCCTTTCTACCAAATAATATTAAACTAACCTAGGTAGTTTCATTACACTTTTGGTGTGGTATTCTCTTTGTTAAATTTTTTGAATGAACTAAGATATTCCACATAGATATGTCTACCAAAATGGTCCTCCACATGGTGTGGTTTCGAAAAACATCCAAAACCAGTCTCACGAATGACTAGAATAGGGTAAGAAAACAAAGTACACTACATAAGAAAACGTACACATTTATAAGATATTAAATGTCAATCCAAAGAGGATAAAACTGAGATATAATATAATAAAATAATAAACAAAGTTTCTATTTGACGATCCATCACCACCAAACTCTACCTCTATAAATCAGATGACAACCAATAGAAGCCGATGGACTACAAAATTCCCTTCCCATTACCTGAGTATAGAAAACCCACATCTTCAAACAACCAAAGGTAAAATTTGGGTTTCAGAACACTGTACAAAATGATTTCACCAAATAATCAACAAAAATTATAAACCCATGAAAACATTATCATTAACATTAAAACAAAACAATTTTATAAATAATTATACAAAAATATTTTTTTATAACATTCTTTGGGTTATCATAAAATTATTTAATACTCAGACAAATATTGACAAAAAATAGTATATAATAATGAACAAGTGTATATGAAAAATCTTTCCTGGATGCACCGTAACATAAAAAAATTCTAAACTAACCCTGAAATATATAATCATGTGTAAAACCATGAATAATTGATATGTCACATTATTTAGGCTCTAATGTAAGTGAATAAATAATTTACTTAAAATAATACTAAACTCGATATAAAGTGGATGAAACCAAAATTAGGTGCCAAATATGTATGTCTATTGAACATCAACCTTGAAATGTTAATTTTTTAAATATTGTTTATCCTCTCTTTTGATTTCCTATAGTCAGAGGGCCAAAATTTAAATTTTTAGAGGATTTTTAACTATTTAATGGTTACCCGTCATGTTTATTATTAACCATGTGAAAAACATATGGGTGACTGAGTGAGTTTGAGGTGTGGAACATGAATTTTTCATGGTGAATTAAACCATGTAGCAAGTGTGTGGGTTGGCTCTATGAGTTTACAGTGATGAGTGGAACAGTTTGACAATATTTTTCTCTCATGTGTGTCTTGAAATGTGTAATGGTGATAGGGTGTTTAGATTAGTTATTGGCTAGTGAACGGTTTAAACATGGTGTATAAGATCATGCATGTAGCCCAGTATTTTAAAATTTTGTTTTTTATTTTGAATTTGTTTTTCTTTCTTTATTTATTTTCATTCCTCTCATTTTCCCTATCTCCATATACATCGCATGAGGCCCTCCCCTCATATTTAGCCACATGAAATACCTTTCTCTCGTATCCCTATTTCTATGATATATTCTCTAGATTTCTCTTAGATTCATGGTGTTCTCCCCGAGGTATGGCATTTGGTTCATTATTGTTTTCATTTCTGGGGTTTTTTCTCTTCCTTCACTCCCTACCTTGTTATGTTGTACCCATGGTCAAGGGTCAATAACTTTTTTCATTTTTCTTCTATTGTTGGGCAGTGAACTGGGTATCTTTGGTCTAATTCAGGCATATTTTGGCATTCACAATCATAGTTGAATGGTTTCAATCCATTATAGTCCACCTACCAGAAATTTCAGGTATGTTTTCCCCCTATAATCCTTTTTATCAATTTTTAATTGTGGTATTTTTTAGTTTTGGTGTTTTTAGTATTTTTATTTATTATGCTACAGAACAAATTTATCGATGGATACATATGTGCTTGAATTGGGATAAATAATATATATATATGTGCTTTCTTTGTACATTTTCCCACACTATGAGGGGAATATGTACAATGTAGCTGATGGTATATATATATATATATATATATATATATATATATTCATGTTTGTGTAAGTGTAAGTGGAATTTTTCAGTTTATATCATTTAATGTATTTTTTTCATGAGTTTTATATATGATCTCTATACCCTCACCTTTAATTTTAATTCCATGAATGCATAGCATTTTAATAGTGTGTTTTTATATTTTCTATGTGTGTATATAAGTATGTTAGGTAAAATATATTGCGCCTCTTTGGATTTTTTCCTATTTATTTATATAACTCTTCTAATCCAATTTACATGTTTTCATTTAAATGTTTGGTATCCAAAATATTTTAAATAGTTTTCTAAATGATTCTTATCTTGTGAGGTGTGATTATTGAAAATCAAAATGTTTTGGATAAATTTGTCTTCTAATTATTGATATGTTTTTGATTTTGAGATGAATTTTCAATTCTAAATGAAATGAAGGTCAGTTTGGAAACATTTTAGGCTGTTTTTTGTATTTATCTTGGATGTGGAAATGGATTCGTAAAAGTGTATTTGGTTTGGAAAATGTAAAGGCTCGATTAGTACTTTATGGAATTTTTGGAAAGTAGTTTCAATGTTACATGAAGTTTAAGGAATGTTAGAACTTTTTTATGAATTTTTTTTACATGGTAACCTCTATGGTGTACACTTTGAGGAGAGGGTCATTGTGTAGGTGGTTTCAGTGTTTCGGGTAGGCATAAATGGTGGATGTGGGTTTTAGATTGATCAACATGTTTTAGAACCTACCCATTAACCATGTCCTATTATCATGGGATTCATAAGAATCATTAATAGGGCTAAGTTATGGTTTTATATCAACACTAATTAAATGATTTTGTATTCAAAAATTTGATAATATTCTATGTTAGATGCCCCACTATTGAGCGTTGTTTAGAGAATTCAGTTTGTTCTAGACTATTAAGATTCACCATACAACGCTAGGTGAGTCAAAACTAATTACATATTTGAATTTCTTTTAGATATTTTCATGAGACCCATGGTTTTTAATATTTATGTTCTTGTTTCATTTTTTGGAAATTTTGGTACAATATCCCCTAATATCTATGCTAAACATTTCATATTAAAATATCAGATCCAGTATAGATTAAGTTTTAAAGAATATTTTGAAATGTTTTTCTTCATGATTTGGAAACTAGTTATTGAAATGAAATGGAAGAAATGTATTTTATAAAAATGGAATCATGTTTCCTATTTTGGAAAAGAATATAAATCCATATTTTTAATATATATGTTATTCTTTATCTAAAAATAATGTATTTCACTTTGAAGGTGGTTAATAGGGCATTGTTTAACCTTGAAATCCCTATTTTGTATCTCAACTCTCACTTATAGTTTATCTTTCTATTTTTAGGTACTTCTAGTTTTGAATCATTCAAGGAGTATTCATGGCTCTATGATTGGTGGTTACCCACATGGTCACATTGAGGTGTGTTTAGGTGTTTAAATTAATATCTTATTCTATTGCTATATTTTTTTTATTATTTATTGTTTTATTATCTATATTTTATGGGATAAATCACTCTCAATTTATTATATTTGATTCTCTAAACTACTTTCATATCTGAGAATATTGGGAACACCTCTTGAGCCTTATTACGGGTTAAATTATGTGACTTGTTTAGGGTCGACCAAGGTTGGTTCATAATAAAATGGTTTTAGTAGAGGCCCTTTGATATTATTAATGTTATGTAGATCAAAGATAAAATAGTTGTGGATTAGAAGGTAGGTCATGATTTTGTGCCAGATCACCACCACTCATGAAGAGAATTAAGTCACTAGGGTATTTGGTTTTCAAGTCTTTATTTTTAGTTTTAGGTCATAATTATGGTGTTTGTTAAGTTAGATGAGATTATTTATATTTTGGGATTATATTAAAAGTGATATTATGCTACACTATGAGCTTATATGGTATAGTTAACCATGTGGATTCTGAGTTCACAACTCAATATGCATCCAGTGGTTGGTGCATTCTCATTTTATGGTCTTCAGAACCATGTGTCTTGGGTATGCATGGCCCTTAGTTTCTTTTTTCTATTAATATTTGTATCCGTGATACTTTAGTATGATTTAGATTGGTTTGAGTGGATTTTGAAAATATTTTTTTACATGTTTTTTAGATTGATAAAATGGGTTTCAATAGTGAAAATTATTTAGAATTCTGAAAATTTTCGGGAAATGTGGAGGAAATGAGAATTGGGCGTTTAGAAAATTCTGGGTTTCATCCTAAAATGGTATGTAAGACCCTTGGTATTCCGTATAGATATTCATATATATGTATGTATGTATGGAAATTTGATATTGGTATATATGTGTGGATGGATATAAGGATTTGGGATTAACACATATGTGATGGTTCATAGGATACCATGGGTTTCTGTTAAAACATTAATGGTTTCACTTGGTTTATTCCCAAAGTTGTTTTTTGAAAGGGAAAATGGTTTTCATTAAAAATGGTAATCATTTATAATGAGATTTATGGTTTAAAATGGAGAATAGATGTGGTGTCTTGAATTTTTATGTTAATTAGGGGAAATTATTTTTTTAATATATAATTTTTTTGATATCAAAAGGGGGGATCAAATTTAGAAATGGACGAACATAGAAATGGTGATTTTTAAAAGAGGTATTTTTACTTGTTTTGTGAGGTAGTTGTGGTTTTTTTGTATAGATTTTAATTTGATTTGATTTGGGTTTTTTATTTGGGGGTTTATGATATTGGTATTTGGTTTAAAATTTTAATTGGATGAGTTATTTTTTAATGTTGATATGGTTGTCTACATTATTTGTTTGAGAGTATGCTACCACAAAAGACCCTGAATGTTTCTAGGGATTAAATTTTATAGTCAATTCCCTTTCTAGATTCCTAGAAGATTGGTTAAGGATGAA
The DNA here is from genome assembly GCA_963277665.1 of Viscum album. Taxonomy (NCBI): domain Eukaryota; kingdom Viridiplantae; phylum Streptophyta; class Magnoliopsida; order Santalales; family Viscaceae; genus Viscum; species Viscum album. Next base: position 992,268,213 of record OY728128.1, on the reverse strand, counting down.
TAATTTTAATCAATTAATTTTTTTGGCCATCAAATTCTATTATAGGATACATATTGTCTTGATGAAGTTAGAAATTCTTTCAGGGTTTTTTCACTCTAGTTGTCATGAGAGTGTGATTTATCTTGGGTATGTTTGAAGGTCTTGTAATGGACCAATAAAAGTTGATCATTCCATTATTATTGCGAGTTGGGAAGTATTGGTAGATTTTTATGACCATTTTCATCTAGTGGTTTATTATTGGGGATGTAGAAGAGAAATAAATTAGATATCATTGAGACTCGATAGGTTGAACTGATGGTGAATGGGTATGGTGAAATCATTGATGAACTGGTTTTCGTTTTATCAAATATAGTGTCTAGAGGTTAGTTATAATATCTAATTTTATTTTGGTATCTTCATTTAGGGTTTAAGGATCATTTTTTTGGTGTTTGTGAAGGTTCCTCATCCACTGAAGAGTGTGAATCCAAGGAAGATATTTTGGGAAATTCTATTTTTGACTTCCTAAATTTCATTTCTCAAGCTATTTTCTTTTTTTTTCTAGTACCAGTGGTTTTATATTATAATCCATCATTAAATAATAAAAGAAGGGAATGTGGATTGTGTTGAAACTCATGACACTAGAATAAGGATTTATGATTGGGGATTATTAACTCCTGACTTCGGTGAAGGAAAATCTTAAAGACATCAGAGCTCCATCCAAAAGCTCTTGAATGAATATATTCACATATAGAGGAAAATACACGGGGTGTGGTGGATCTTTGTCCACAACATTTCTCCACAGTTGGGGTGTATGTAGTTTAATTGTGATTTTTTAATGTTTCCTTTTTTGTTTCATGTTACTCCTTGTTGTAAAAGTCTTGGTGGCATTATCCTCATGTAATTCTTGTGATTGTGCCTTTATGGATTAATGTTTTTGATCTGTGGTGATTTATTATTCTTATGGACAATTTTTGTTTATTATTTTTGGTTTTGAATTCTGATCACTTTGGAAATGATCATATATATTGGAAATGAAGAATTTTGGTTTGGTCTGATTCATGGGGTGAGTTTCTTTATTATGGTTTCCCATGTTGTTAGGTGTTTCTGGTCTTGTTTGGGAGTTCCTCATTCTAGTGTTGGTTGGTTATATTTAGTTAGTTGTGTTGGGGAGATCCACCACGGATCAACTCAATTGTGGTTTTACTTATACCTAGTTGATTGTCACTTGAGAAGTTCAAAGAGTCCCCCAAGGTTGCTAGTTCTATTTGACATCATCCAATTTTGATTTCAATATTGGTTCTTTATGATGCTGAATGAATTTATAGGGGAAGAAAGTGGTTTTTGTGAGGTGAATTACTACACCCCAACCATGAAATATTAATTATTTTAAACATTTGGTTTACCTTTTGAGTTATGGTAGTAGGTGCGTTTAAATTTTAAATTTTTAAGGATTTTAACTATTATATGGATAACCCACATGGTTAGTAGAAAATTTGAGGAGCATGTACATATACCTAAATGAGTCTGGGGTGTAGATCAAAACTTGTGCATGACATATTAAACTGTGTAGAAAGAACGAAGTTTGGATATTTGAGTTGAAAGTTCCGAGAGGCATATTTTGAGAATTGTTTTCTCAATCATGCATATACGTAAGTGTAACCATGTGAGGGTGACTGGATTAGGCAGTGGCCAGCACATTTTTGTCATGCAATTTGGAAGATAATCCAAAAACCTTGTTGGATTTCAAGTATTCTAAAATTTAGGTTTTATATTTGTCTCTTTTTTTTCTTTCCCCTCATTTTCTCCACCTCCCTATTCATCGCATGATACCCCTACCATTTTCCTTAGTTTCACACATATCCCCCTCTCAAATCATTCTTTTCTTAATGTTATCTATTTATTTCTCCCAGATTTATGGTCTTCGCCCCGTGGTATGGTCTATAGTTCCATCCCTATTATAATTATATTCGTTTTTCTCATCCCCATCACCCAACCTAGCTTGGATAAACCCTAGGTCAAGGATTAATCTGTTTATTAATTTTATTCTATTTTTAGGGTATGCATAAGGTCTATTGGGTTGTGTTTAGGTGTATTTCATAATTTACCTCTAAAGGAGAAGCTTTTAATACTTTTCCTTTCCACCTACAATCGATTTCAGGCAGTCTTACAACATTATTCTTTATTCCTCAATTTATAATTGGGAATTTTTTGGTATCCATGTTTTTAGTCAATAAATATAGTAAATTTTGGATCATCATTCATTTCGATGTCCTATTTGTATATTCAAGGGTAATTAATATATATATTCAACATCTATTAGATATTCTCTCATGTAGAGGGGAATTTGTATAATGTTTCTAGGGGTATGTGTGTGTGTGTGTGTGTGTTTGTATTTATATAAATGAATTCATGAGTTGATGAAAAGGGAATATTCATGTTGTCGTTGTCAAAAGAAGCATTCCTTGAATTGGAGGTAGGTTCTATACGCCTATGATTTTAATCTTATATCATTTATTAATTTTAATTTTAATAGTGTTTTTATATTTATGTGGTATATATATATTAGGTAAAATTGATTAAGCCTATTATAATTGGGTTCTTATTTATTTATTTAACTTGTTTAAGACTATTTAAAAATTTTCATTTATACCTAAAGGATAATAAATGTTTAAAATAGTATTCTAACTAATTATATTTTTTGTGATGTGTTTTTCTTGGAAATTAAATGAATTTTGTTAAATTTTTCATCTAATGGTTGCCCTGTTTCAAATTTTGAGATTCATTTTGATTTCTAAATGACACAGAGGCTTGTTATCACCTTTTTAGTATATTGTGTGTTTTTTTCTGGGATTTAGAAATGGGATTGGAAATAGGGATTTGGTTTAGAAAATATAAAGACTCGGTTGGTAGTTTATGGAATTTTTGGAAATTGGTTTAAAAGGGACATGATGTGTAGCTCTAGTTGTCACCTTAGTTTCACTTATAGAGATAATGGAACCTAAATGGTGGAATCTACAAATATAGGGTCATCAAATAGGTGGTGTAAGTGTTTTGGATAAGAAAACAAGATGGTTGTGTGTTTCAATTTAAGCTATGCATTTGTAGACCTCCCGATTCACCATGTATTATTATCATTGGATTCCTGGGTTTCATCTAGAGTGTAGAGTGTATGTTTCTTATCAACCCCAATTATATGTGTTGGTACCCCGAGATTATTTAAGAGGCATTGTGGGATAGGAAATTGTTGATGCTAGTTTATACCAGCTATTTTTTAATAGAATATAGAGAAGTACCATATATAAAAATGTGAGTTTCAATCGAGTATATACTTGGATTTATTATAGTACAATTTATAAAATTACCAAGACTATATATTTTTATGTTTTGGTTGCTTTTTATGGAACTTTTGGTATATGAACCCGTATCAAACCTACATTACATTTCATATTAAAATATCTAAACCAAAATTGATTATATTTTAAAGTAATATCTTAAAAAAATATTCAGGCATAGGAAACTCTTTATTGAAATGAAATGGAAGAAATGTTTTTTACTAAATATAGATTCTTATTACCTTTTTTGAAAATAAATTAAAACCATATTTCTACATATACTATTCTCAAACAATCAATAATGTATTTAAATTTAATGGTGGGGAATACGGCTTTGTTTATCCTTTGAATCCTTACTAAGCATCTTGGTGGCCACACTAACTTTGTCTTTTCAGTTTCAGTTTCTTCTAGTTTTGGATCTCTCTTTTAGAAAGAGTGGGTATGTGATTGGTGGTGACCCACAAGGTCACTTGGAGTTATGTTTATCCACATATTTTTATAACCTTTTTATACTATTAGTTTGTTTTATTTTATTCATTATTATTTATCTATATTTTAGGGGAATAATTTTTCTTAATTACGTATATTTGAGGTCAAAAACTATTTTCCAACCTGGGAATATCGAGAACGGATCTCATAATTTTTTGTGGGATAACTCAGGTGACCTATTTATGGTCGACCCAGGATGGTTCACGATAATTTCAATATCATAGAATCTCTAGTAGTGTTATACAAACTAATGTTCCATGCCAATTTACCATCACACAAAGGGCCCCCATTATTATATGATTTTCGAAAACTATTTAAAAACCATGCTCAAAATTTTAAAATTAGTTTTTCATAGTGAAGAATCTCTAGTACCATTCTTGAAAATCCCTTTGTAATCAAATATGACTTTTCCAAAATTTATCCACATATAGTATTTATAATTTTTTTAAATAGATTCCATTTGAAAATATATGTATCTTGAATAAAATACACCTTGATATCAAATCAAAAAAATTTAAAATTAAAAACAATGGATTGAAAAGGAACATCATGTTATTCAATAATTAAAACCCTTATATATAGACACATACCTAAAGAGAGGATAGAAACCACCAATATTTGTTCTCCTAATTCTTAGGGATGAATCCAAAAAAAAATGGATTTAAAGAACATCCAAAACCAATTTTGGGAGCCTAAGGTTTGAGATAGAAAAGTGGAAATGAAAAAACATCCAAGGGAGTCTTGATATTTATATCCAACGAGTAAAATACAATACTACAATGAAACCTCTTGGACTATTCCGAAGAGCCAATATACTAATTAGGAAGGACAAATATACACACATAAGTCACCCCTAGAAAAATGTACTTTGGAAACCATACCAGTGACCTCAACTGAATCCAGTTCTCCTAGGGAAATGCTATGAAAAATCTGAAGAAATTATGTCGTAGTTCAAAACCACCTAAAAAGTTGGATATGGTGCAGCCTTGATCCATTCTACAGGGGTCTCATATTTTGCATAATGAACAACATCCAAACTCTTAGACACTATTACACAAAATACCACTCAATTGTATAGTATTCAACTGGCCATGTATTATCCTTCCTCTGAAGAACAACTATGAAAAAATGGCACCAACTCTAGCATTTCTTCTTGTGGACACTATGCTGCAACCCTCTATTCCACGCCATTGTGAACCCACTCCATGACTTAACATATATCATCCATGGTGAAGTTCCTTGAAAAATTCATGAAAACACAGTCTCACCTTGTATACTGATGGAACTAAAATCGTTATCTCTTTAAACATAAAATAGTCGATACCAAAACACTAACGGTGTCACAAATATGAGTTCCACAAATTTTATAATCTTCATATAATTCTATTTATTATACCATGGATGATTATTTTGTTTTTATATATCATTGATGACTATAATATAATCATTTCAGTTGATGAAGAATTACTTTGGTTCTCTCTTGAATTAGGAAGGCAATGGTGGTATATTTTATCCATTCTTGATAAATTTATAGGATAATTTCTCTTTAGGGATTAAGAGGGTTCACTCTAAAAATCATCATTCACAGTGGTTTCTAAGATTTTATAGGGAAAAAATGATATAATTGGGTATTTATAGAAAAAAGTATAGAGAATAAATAAATGGACATGAGCCCTATTTATTCCCCCAATATCAGGAAACCCCCATATTTGAATGAGCAGTGCATCCTCGACAGACAGATTCACGCCCAGAAAAAAACATAATAAATTTTAATTAAGTAACTACTCAATTTAGGTTATTAAAGTTGGGGTTGTTACATCATTTTCATATCATCCCTTGAATCTTACAAATGAGTATTCATCCTTATTAACTATGTTTTAGATTGATTAGAATATAAATAATCATATTTTGTATTAGTGAGAGTCACTGAACTATGTTTCTTTGTATACTAAATTACACATATTTTTCACAATAAGGATACCCCAACAGATGTGGATCCTCTATCATCAACACATCCTTCCAAATCTATATTCGTGAAACCAAATGGATCGATCATTCCAGTAATGTGATATTTCAAACTGAAACCAACTATTCTTGTAATATATTTTGGAATTGTTTTATATCCATTATATGAGATTATATAGGGGAACAACGATATATATAATAGTTTGAACCAATATAAAAAAACTATGGTATTCAATCTGTATGATATAACAAAATTACAACATACTTTATGAGTTCATTCAGATTAATATAAATTCCTTTCTCATATTTTTTTTACATTCTTCTAATGAAAATGATTGTGGAAATATTATGTGAGTCATTTATACCAAATTTATTCATAATTTATTTAGATTAAGTCACTTTGGAAAGAATGATATACCTTTTTCATGAGATATTTGTAAGACAAGAATGTATTTTGTTTCTATTGGCATGGATATTATAAATGGAATCATTATCTCTTTAGAAATATTTTCAAACATTTATTAATCTTTCCCAACAAATATGATGTCATCAATATAAACAATCCCAATGAGGGAAAACTCATTATATTATTCTATAAACAAGTTTTAATAGAATGTTCCATTGTTATAATAAAAAATATTTATGAAAGTTTCCAGTTTATAATACCAAGTTCATAGTTCTATCATCAATCCATACATGGTTTTTTTCAACATAGACACATAAATTTAGTTTTATTGAAGTAATAAAACACATGGTTTCCCAATAAAATCATATTCATACAACTCTATATTAATAAAATCTAACATAAAATATGTCTAGAATACATATATATTTATTACGAAGAAATAGAAATAAAATTCTTATAGTTTCATGTCTTATAATAGGAGAAATGTTCTCATAAAAATAAACAACTTCAACTTTCGTGTAGTATTTGCAAACTAGTCCTACCATGTTTATTATCATATCACCCTTTTAATTTTTATTTTTTTTGAAAATTCCATTTCTTTCCAGTAACATTCATATCTTATTTTTGGTGTATAAGTTCCATTATATCATTCGTCTTTTCTGAATTAATTCTTCATTCAGTGAATCAATCCAATATTGATACTCTAAGGCTTCTTCAACATCTTTTGACTCATACTGTGAATATTAGGTGGTATGTGAAACTATCCATGATATTATTTTGGTTTAAATCCATTTCCCTCCATCTTTAATGATGTTATATACATATACCTTTCTCTCACCCTTGGATGTGACAAAAAAACATGTCCCTCATTACTTTAATTTCCTGAATTGACTTCTTCATCTTGTATAGTATTCACATCATCACCCCTATTGGAAATGTTGTTATGTTATTTAACAGTAAAAACATCATCTTGAAATTCTCTTAAATATAAATCTGACTATAACTATTTTCTATTATAATGTTACAATAATTTTATATCTACATAATTCAAATCCCTTTTTTCTTACAACAACATCAATAATCGATACCAATTAGATGGGTAGATATGAGAAATACCTTAAACGCCTACTTGATCAAACATACACGGATTTTCACCACTAAATTTGATAATAAAAATTCATAAAAGCACCCTTATGTATTGTAAACATGGGTTTTATTTAATGTAATTCTCTTATAGAGTCGTAAAATTGATTTTCTTATAGAAAAATGATTTTTAATGTGATATGTGTATCCATTAGATTACCTATAAAGTACGAAAGTATTATTACATTTATTTAATATAGTTCAAACTATGTCAACCAAAATTTGATTCTTTATTTCCACAACACCATTTTGTAGTGGTGTTTATGGTACACTAGGTTCTTGAAGAATTCCACGCACTTCAAGAGAAACATTAATCGTCACATTTTTGTATTCATTACAGTTATATATTCAAACCTTCTTCACCAAAATTCCTCATTCTTTTTTACCACTTCAATTGAAACATTAGAATAATTTAAAAGAATTTTAGTTTTGTTTGAAAAGAATCATATCTGTATTATGAGTATCAACATAAATAATGAAAATAAAGTATGCAACTCCATTTTAAAATTTATTTCTCTTGGTTCCAAATTAGTTTAAATGTATATGTTTAAAGGGATGAGTTGAATATATCTCAACATTAGTATGTAAATAATTTGTAATATTCTCGTTAAAAAGTATCAAAAACCCATAATATATTTTTACTTTCATGATAGGAATATCATAAATAAATTCTCTATTTTTAGATTACACATATTAATTTGGAACTTATATCTTAGACACTTGTTACATATCTGATTTTCTTCAAATATTCCAAGATAACATGATCCTTATGATTCTCCAACTTGAATAAAGTTGAATTTTTTCCAATTATTACATATTTCCTATATTCAGTAATTATTACAACTCACACATTACAATTTTGGGGTGTCATGAAAGTAATATTATTTTACTACAGCAGCACACTGAATGACCGGAGTCATCTCACCTGAGAAGCCATTCAGTATGTTCAAATAATTCTTTTAAATAACCCAAGATATCTATTTTATTTTTGTTTTATAATTTAATTAAAACAATGAAAATATTTTTTTTATGACATGAAAAATGGAAATTAAAATTTATAATACCATGAAAATATAAACAGAAAGTGTTATGAAAACAAAGCACATGGTCTTGGGTTTCGTTTATGATCCAATCATTAATTTGTATTATATTTTTGGATTTATTTTGATAAAAAACATTAAATATAATGGTCAAACTACAATTCATTTTTTATAAATTTTGGAATATCATTGAATCCCTAAAAACTCCCAGTTCAACCTCCTCAATTTATTAAGCTTGATGACACTATCTAGTTTTAGAGGTGCCATCTTCGGGGAGCTATATTTATTGATGTTGTTTCATTAATCAATTAGCTCAAATCCAATGTGTGGAGAACTAAAAAATGGAGAGAGAGGAATGTTATTAATCAAAATAATAAATATATATTGAGATCCATGTAATTGGGTCAGTCTCCATATCAAGGATATTTTCCACACCCATGCATGCTACTCAAATCTACATAAAAACAGAGAATTAAGCTTTAATGACAATTCATGAACAACTTGACTTACCCTTTGGCGAAGACATAGTGTCTACCTCTCTTTTCCATGAGTGAGAGATCCCTTGGGAGAGTGGGTTGAAGAGAATAAAAAGAAATAGAATAAAATAATAGAAAGAAAATTTAAAAATAATGGTGATGTAAAATAAAAGATTAAACTAAAATAGTATTATTATAAGAAAGAGAGAAGAATGATAATATAAAAAAATTAATAAGACTTAATAAATGTATATAATTTATAAATAATGAGAAAATAAAAATAAAAATAAATATTATTATAACAATTAATATAATAATTTTCTTTTGAAGAAGAAGGGAAAAATTAAAATATGAAAAGAAAAATACATTATAAAATTATACTGTTAAAATTAATATAAATATAATAATAACAATATTAATTTTATTTTTATTATTAATAATGATATTAATTATAATAATACAAATAAAAAATAAAAAGGATAACAATTAGAGAAGAGGAAAAAATTTATTGATGACACTTTATTAAAAGGAATATAATTTATTTAACTGAATGTATTTTAAATTAAAATTGAAAATGAAAATTAAAAACTAAAAATAAAAGAATTAAAATAAAAATATGGGAAGATGTTTATGTAACCTCCTCTTGAACTGAAGATTCTCATCCGAGGGGTTGAGCTGATGGAATTGGATGGGGTCATGACCCAACTTTTATAAGTAAGGGTGATATTTTTTTCTAGAGGTTTTATCTAAAATTATCCACCTAGTTAGCCCTATTAATAAAAAAAATTGTAAATTTAGTGTTCTTGAATGTTTCTTAAATTTCCCTACAAGTTGTAACCCAAAATTTCATCTATATATGCTAGGTGTCGAAGAAGATATAGCCCGATTACCTTGAGATTTTTTTCATGACAAATGATTCATAAATATTCCTAAAACGTTGAGCATTAAACCACACATTAATGAATTAATATCTCAATGAAATTTATTGGTTAAATGATTCTATGATTTCTCATGAAAATACAACAAGAATAACTTTAATTTGATTTTTTTATCTGGATATATGACTCAATTAATGAGGTGGGGACAATACTATCATAGAAAACAATTTATCAACAATATTTGTTTCAATCCGCTTATGGGAAAATTTGATATTGGAACTGAAGAGAAGTTTAATTCCATAAATAAAGGAATCCTAAAATTCTAATCAAAAAAATTGAATCAATATTTTAAATTTTATTATCAAAATATTGAAGTTATTAAAATCTACCAATATTTCATAATTATGAAAATTTCACATTTTAGCCCATATTCATTATATAATTAAAATTAAATATTATTTAATAAAGTATTTAAATTCATGGGTTTTATTATTTAAAAACAAAAAAATACGTTGAAATTTGAAATAAAAATATTCATATAATTTGGTTCTATCAAATACCCCCACACATAAACTATGATCCTCCTTAAGAAAAATCTCATAACAAAGATTTAAATAAAGCACCAATGCTATCAATATTAAAATTTCATTGAAAAGAATCAAACAATTATCAATTTCAAAATCAAAATTTCAAATTCAACAAAAAAAATTAATAAAATTTCTCATTTTTCAAGGAAACAAAAAATCCATTTTTATAATTTTTCCCATTTAAAAATGATGGAACTTCACCTTTTATTCATTCCAGCTCCAAAATTCATAATTATTAGACATTCCAAATCATGATTGACCTCAAATTTGAATAATTTTTCTTATCACTCATTAAACAATTAAATTAGTGTTATTATCATATGATAAGAACATGCACCTTATCCCTAGGCTTGTAATGGGAATACTTTCTCCACATTATAAGGATTAAAGACATAGAAATGCATAAGGGCTTGAAATTACTATCCAAATGTCTGTGAGGCTTATGGTTGGTAGGATTTCATGTTTAATGTTAAGTATCAATGAATATGTTTATCAATTATACAATAAATCATGATATTTAATGTAAAATGTGTCATAAAATTATACCATTAAATTTGTATCAACACTTATCCACCACAAAACAAAAATCACTGATCAGGATCAAAGTAAGCATAATTAATGATTTTTGCACCCTCTTGAAATTTGTTTTCATGAATTAGTTTTTTATTTTCAAATTACATACTTAAATTATTTTTTCAAAATTTCTACTTATAATAAACCTCACATCCACCAACTATCGACATATGATAGAAATAATAGTTTATTAATGGTGATTTTTGTTTTTCCTAAATCAAAACCCATTTTTTATGTATTTTTTTATTTAATAGTTGAAATCAATGAATTATAATGAATGAATAAAAATCCAAAGTTTATTACCTGAATAATAACCCCCATACATTCTACATAAAATTTAAATCATCCCTTCAACCATTGTTCCCTTCATCCCCACACTACAATTTTAAAATATCATGAAAATACAAATAGTTCGATAGGAATGGATAAAAAGTGATCAATACATGGTTCACCACTATAAAGGATATTCATGTTCTCTATGATATAATTATGGATTGATTTAATGGTTTTATTTTATTGATAAGCATTTTATAAAAAGATACATCAATAATTTTAAATTTGTTTTTTAATAGTCCTTAGTTTTAAAAGTTAAAATGCATGTTATGGTCAGTGACATGTTCTAAGATCACTTAAGAAACATACTTAATAAAAAATAAGAATGTACTTAGTTTAAAAACACTCTCGTGAATAGAAATATTATATTAGATAGTCACTAATGAAATTATTAATAATAACATATGAATTCACATGAATTTTAGGAATCCAAAGCTTGAAACAAGTTAGTGATACTTCATTTATATCAATCAATTAATACCCTTAAATAATAAGTCCTTATTTTAGTATACATGATTCAATTTAATCATTAATGTATCACTCTTACTTATTTAATATCATTAACATTGATATCTAAATCTCCAAATCACACAACACCTAAGATACTCATGTCTCATGGATGAGTTAAGTAAAGAATAATTCAATTTTCAGTGTGAAATTTTATCATTAAAGCTCTAAAAATATTTTGGACAATAAATACAGGGAGTTTAAAAGATAAATAATAAATTTGAACTCCCTTTACCATGATGTTGGGTCATTATCCTACACTAGATGATAATTTCTTCTTTAATCATGAACCCTACAAAGAAACATTACATAATTAAGAAAAAGGATCATGTCATTTATGATAAAAAAAGATAGAGCTAATGTGATTCATTTTGGAATAATTCATAAGAAAATAAAATTTAAATCTAAATTCAACGAAATAAAATGAGAGGAATAAGTTTGGGTATGCCCCCAACTCGGTTCTGAATTTTTCAGTGCCTCTAGAGGGATGTACCACCTATTATCCAAAATTGGATTGTGGAAGTTGATTCTTTGATTTAAACCACAATATGTTGATTTTCCCATCTTTTGCTTCATCATAGTTTTTTAAGAATGATTCATGGATTTATTACACCAGATCCAACCCCTTTACAGTTTTTGACATCTTGCATGAATGTGGTTGGGATAATAATGAATCATCCTTCTTCGTGGTTTCTAATTATGAAGCCTCTATCTTTTAGTGATGGATTCCTCTTGGCTACATGACTTGAAAAATAAAAGTGTATGTAAACAAGTATTTTTATATGAATTATACATTTTTAAAAAGTAATCTATCCTATTCAATAAGAGTATACATGTTTCTAATTTTTTTCAGGCACAACTACCAAGATATCATGATGAGGCTCCTCTAATTCATCTTCATTGAAATTAGGGAGCACCATGTGTTCCTCAGCAGGTGCATGACTAGTTTATTCATCTTCCTCTAAGACATAACAAAGAGTTTTTAAATAATAAATTTCAAAATAATAGGGAGTAATGAAATATTAAATATTAATAAAATCAAATGAAGAGATTCAGTATAAGAAAATTACAAATATGGATATTGTTTTGATTCAATTAGTGCCTTAGTGGGAATTGCATATTATAATAAGTTTTCAGAGGATGGAGGTAGGTATTCGGAATCCTCCATTTTCACTTTAAATTCCACCACTCTAGTGGTATCTTCGTATACTAATAATTACTCTTCATGTTTTCTAGTATTATAGAAATCAAATAGTTCCTCACATTCATTTTATAATTCTTAAAATTCATGTTTATCATCTAATTGTAGCTCAACAGGAAAGTCTTCCTTAATCATGTACTTAGGTAAGAGAAGTGTCTTATATTATTTTCTTCATGATCATAAATATCATACTTGAGTTTTTTCACTTTCCCTTTGAAATATTCTTGTAAAACATCTTTAAAAATGATTTTATGGAATTAGGAGCACTATTCTTAGGCCTATGACTATTCATGACAGAATTCTAGGAATTATTCCTAAAATACACTTGGCTCCCAGGAATATAGTTAAACTAATAGTTTCTCTAGGGTCTCGTTGAGATCATGGATGTGGTTCGTGAATTCCTCCCATTTGAAAACTTATCTATGGACATTCTTGATTTTCTAGCCAATAATGGAAGACCATCTTTTACAAACCAGGGCACTTTAGCTACTCATTCTATCACATAAGTGTAATTTTTCCATGAATTAAATAAATGATCAATGGAAAACATCATGAATATTTATGTTTTTAGTTTTTTTATAAAATTAATTAAATATATCTAAAATGTGAAATCAGAAAATATTAGAAAACATATGATTGGATCCCAAGAAACATAGATTGTTTGGATGCACGCCTATCATAGGGTCTTGAAAAAAGTAACATTATTTTCCTATTGTAGCACACTGGCTGACCATGGTATTATCACTTAAGGAGCCTTTAATTTTATTCACTCAAATAATCTAAATCACCTAAGTTATTTCTTTTTATGGTTTTAAGTATTCATGAAAATAATGATATTTTTTTTATGATATGAAAAATGGAAATTCTAATTTAAATAAACATGGAAATTTAAAAATAATAAGATAATGAATGAAATCACTTAGTATTTGTTTTTGTTTTGTATTTGAATAATTATTTTACTTTATAAGTTATATTTCAGTTTGATTAGCCAAACATAAAATCTAATGGTTGAAAAAATATTATACAGTTAGAAATTACAGAATATCATTGAATTAACAAATTCAATTGAATCCCCTCCTTTAGTCAAGGTCAATAGAACTCCGCAGACTTTGAGGTTTTATTTTTAAGGACCCATGACTATCGATTTTGTTTCATCCATTTATTATCTCCAATCCAATTTATGGAAAACATACTAATAGAGGTAGTGAAAAGTGATTAAATAAAATAATATAGATATATTGAGTTGCATTTCATTGGGCACTGTTCCGCCTCTGAGGTGGCGCGTTTGGTGGGTTGTACGAAAATGGCATGATAGGGATCATCACCTGTCCCTTTTTTTCATAGAGATGGGTTCCTGTCAAGTTTACCACTCAATTTTATAGACCCATTCAGCATTATTATCATTTAATGAAGGTTGAATTAACCATGTGGGGAACTGCTGGTCCTAGCGGGTGATTGTGTGGGGGTCAATCACCCATGCAATCAGTCCATCTTGGATATAACTTCCTCGGATGATCTCTAATGGGTTTATTCATGGAGAAAATATTTCCCAATGGACCTAGTACCCACGATTCAAGGACCTTATTTCCAAAGGCAGGCACTCATCAACTGATTATTTGGCCAATGACACTTAAAGACTCCATTATTCGAGGGGATGGGAGGTCAGGCTCACCACACCCTTCAAAAGGTGTATTTTTTCCTATTCTAGGACTCTCTTATAGATTTATTCCATGATAATATGTATTTTAATCCTTGGTTCATTTTCAAAGGGTGTGTCCACGGGCTACCATTAGTGTTCAAGATCGTTGTGAGCATGGATTTGTTTGATTCCATAGAGGTTATGCTGACTTAGCCATATTATAAGGTACTCTGGTGTTTATATTCATCCAGGTGGGACCAGAGGTGACTTGATGATGGGATCAGGCCCAAAAGAAAGGATTCCTACATATCCCTGGGAGAGGAATCAGAACCCACGCAGTTTGGAATGTCTGGGGATTATGCAAGGGATATGCCCATTTTACACACAACATTGGGTGGACCCTTTATCGAAGGGAACCCTTTTGAGATCAGTCCTTCTAGACGGCATCAAACATATCTTTATTTGGTTAGGAATTAGAGTTATCATGGTTTATAATGTGTGGGGCTTATGCGTGGAAGCTTCACATTTGAGGAGGCATGGTTGGGTGGACCATTTATGGATGGGCACCCAATTGAACTTCGACCTTGTAGAAGGAATCCTTTTTAACCTATCTTGACTATGAATTAGAGTTCTCGTAATTTATAAGGTGTGGATATTATACATGGAAGCTTACCATTTGATAACCATGATTGGATGGACCCTTTATGGATGTGAACCCATTTGAGTACTAGAATTATGAAAGTCATCCTACGTATCTTGATTTGATTAGGAATCAAAGTTCTCATTGTTCACAATGTGTACTAATGTTATAATCCTCGCAAAACTCTAAAGAAACATGAGTCATTCTTGGTGAGAGAAATAAGATGATGTGAATGATTCGATAATGCACATGCCTCTTCCCCTATTGGTGGGGGAGGGAGATCCCACAACAGAAGAGGTCGGGGCAACTGTGGGAGATGGCATGAAGAAATGAACCCTTCAATCTGAAAAGAAATTGAGGGTCACATGGTCCTACCTTGAATTATTTGGGACTTACCTCAATGGGAGGGCCCTAAAGCATGTTCTGGGAAGGGGATGTGTTTCGTCCTCATCAAAGGGGGGAGTATACATAACTCTTTATACTGATCACTTTTCCTCATTAAATGGGAAAATGACCATCCTAAATCTCGAGAACATTGAGGTTCATGCCGCATCCCATTGATGGATTCTAGGATAACATGGGAATGTAGAATTATAAGCATTCCTGAAGCCCACAACTTTCCTCAGAGGGCCTTCATGACTTTGCTGATCGTGGGTATGTAGACTCAATGGGGTGCACTGATGCACCTTATAGTCTGATTATAAGGGTCTTGTGGTTTTGGCCCAATCTCGGATGACTGGTTAGCATTGGGATCATGAAGGACTAGATGACAATGGAGAGGTGAGGATGGAAGCGGATGGAAGAATACCCAAAACCACCCCACTCTGTGTACTGGTTTCTTGGGCGGGATAGGTAAGGATCTTCATACTATAGTGGTATGCGGATAGGAGGACCATCCACATAATAGTGGTGTATGTGAGCATGGGTATAGCTAACTATGTAGTAGAGTGGTACACGGCTCACTATACCGCTTTGGGTTACATCTGCGTACTGATTGGGTACTCGGTGATGGGTTCTGTCCGCGTAGCGGTATGCCACATAGAGGACCATACTGATGGAGGGTCAGGTGGATTACCTATCATGGGAAATTCATTAGCAAGAAGTCTCTAGTTAAACATTTTCTAGTTTGGTTTGCAGTTTTATAAATTTATTTGATCCCCCCATTTTATGGTTCGCGGCCGGCTGTACCTACAAAGGAAGTGGTTCGCTATTGGTGATTCACCGATTAAACAAGATGGAATCCATAGTGAAACCTCTATGTTTCCCTAAATCTTTTTTCAGATGTCCTTTTATCTATCCATCAACTCTTTTCCATGTGCCCAATATTGTTCTCCTTTTATATAGCATTAAAGAGATTACATCTACTGGGCACGCAACACAAGTTGTGGAGGCCCATTGGAGAAATATTTTGACCCTCAGGAGAGTCACTCATCTTGGGATTGAGGAGGCTTCAGTTTGAAATAATGGATTTCAAAACCCTGCATGTCCAATAAATCTATGAACAGAAGGGTTTGCGGAATGATATGAAAATGATCTTCCATGAAGAACTCCTTCGGTTGATGTGATTCGTGGTTTTCCGTACACGTTGGCCATCGTTCAACGAGGCAGCTGTTCGTGGACCGTCCTACAAACCTAGTGGTTCATGATCCATATTCTTCACATACCTTTCTCAATTATGGTACATAGGGCACATGAACACATGAATCCCTTCAGGTTCCTTCAATGAAATGAAACTCAATTTGTGTTTCTTCTCCTTGAAAAACTTATAGAAGTGATTGATTCGTTCTGTAAAGCAATTTTGGTGGTATTTCCCTCCTTTTCATAATTATCAGGACCCCAAACATTCCCCCTAATGGAGTGGTGTCTGTTCAGAACAAAAAGGGGACCATTATGATGTAGAATCATTCCATAACTGAAATGATTTGAGGTAGAAAAGGTTTAACTGATTATAGGGGAACATACTTATATATAAGAGCCCATGGCATTTTTCATTTACCATTTGTCACAGAGAAAAGTGCTCCTGATTTCCCAACCTCTTTCACTCTCACATTCCCTACTTCTTGCAAAAACCATGTTCAAAAACTGCTCTGTACGTTTCGTGACCCTATTTTTTCACCATTTCCACACCAGTATACAAAATTTTGGTCTCCGCGAACGAGACTGTGGAAATATAAAACATAGAACCCAGATTCTGCAAGGAAGAACACCACATGGTTTTCTTTTGCGCATACCAAACATGGATCGACAACCCGAACTTCAAAAAAACTATTAATACGAACTAAAATTTAAATCCACATATTATGAACACAATCTTAATAGAGGCTATGGTTCAGGGTTTATACATTCTGTGAACCGTTATTTTCACCAAATAATGGTTCGCTGGCCTGCGCCTCATGGTCATTCCACGTACCATGCTTTTAGGTGGTTAATTGCATGTGTGTACCGTAGTTATAAGAATAGTATCTTTTCCATGTCATGTTGTTTGTGATATTCTCTTTCTACGCACAAATTTTAGGAATAGTACACAGAGCCTTTTGCGGACATTATTGAAGTACTTTTTCATTTTTTATATTGCCTTCTCCCAACAATTTTTTATCGGACTAAATTATTATCGGCTTCTGGATCTACTTATGCAGGATACAATGGATTATTCACAGGATTTTTGTTAATCTACAATGAATAGTGCTTCCATGGCGATGAATAGCGATGATAATCTTCAAACCTGCATCATTACCCATGACATGTTTTTAAAGGTCTTTTTGATTCTAGAGATTCTAGCTTACCCATTTTTTGTACAGTTTCCACATTACGACTTTTTCTTCCCGCTAAATTTTCTTTTGCCGTTACATGACCCTAACATCCCTTTCATCCATTTAGTGGAAACAAGAGATAATGATCGTGCCAACATTTCCCAAACAAGAGAAGTTATCACTGCTCTTATTCAGGAAAATGTTTTCATATTGTGAGGTTCGGCATGGACTCATGGTAGCCATAGCTGCCACAATGGTGTCCTGAGACTAGACATCAGATAATACCCATCCATTAGCATCATTTCTCAAGAAACTAATAGTTCTGGGTAGAGCACCAAATAGGATTTGTGGGCTAGAGGATGTTTCTATGATGTGTGGGCCTTGGTGTCCTAGGTGAATCAAGCTTGTTTGGAGTCCCCCGATCAACTGGAGGCGGTGGTCTTGCACCAGGCAGCTTGGGTATCTCAGTTTTCAATCTTCTCTCTGGGAAAAATCTTTCAGGAATTATTGAGCCGCTGCTGTTCGATCACCAACAACTTTCACCTATAGTATGTAGAGGTGGGAATCATTCTACAGGATATCTACAAGCTTAGAGGTCTCCCTCTGCTTAGAGAGAAGTACATCGAGTTTCTCCTAGAAATCGCCACAAGTTATGACAGTAATCATGTGTCTCATTTGACAAAGTTCTCACTGGTCATGGTAGTGAGATCACTAGATTATCTCCTTGAGGCCCATCCCCTCATCCCATTTGAATCATGGATAAGGTTATTCTTACAAAGGAACTGGAATAAGATGAAGTCGCTCCATAGTCGAACTAACCTATCCCACCTGTCCCACCAATCTTTAGGGTCATATTGTGCTACCCTTGATGCTGGGCGGTATGCCACATGGGGATATGAGCTTCAGCCTGACATTTCACATGTGCTTAGGCTTGCTAGATTCTTATCCATGTTTTTATGTTGATGGATCTTCCCATCTCATGATGTATACATTGGGGTTCGGTACTACACCTTGATGATGGCAGCCATTCTAGCAGTGGGTTGACCTATTAATTTTCTCTTCCTACCCTCACCTGGCTTTATGAATTGTTGAGATAAGTTTAAGAAGATAGTTCATTGCATCATCTCAGTGGACCATTCCAATTCTTGAATGGGTGGATGGTGGAACACTTCCCCTTTTATTAATATCGACATATTTCATGGGTTCCCCATTTGGACTTTCATCCTGCACTACTCAACATTTAGGTTGTTCACCCGAGACTTTGACTGTTACCGATGTGTTTGGGGTTTTGAACGACGCTTGTCATTTCACATTTTCACATCATCATACCTCTCATGAATCATTGAGAGGTGAAAGGGGTGTTTCCTTTGATGAATTTTCATATCTCATAAATATTTAGGATGGGATGCTCACCACCCATGTAGACAGAGTAGTTATTTGTAAAGCATACCTCCATACTAGTTTTTCGAGCAGTTTGGATGCCTTCAATGGACTGCGCCACTTCTGGTTGTTAGACTAAGTGGAGAATCTCATCAGGCGGTTCCCTGTATATTGTGGCTCATTATGATACATGAAGGTTCTTTTAGAGATATTATCATTCCTAACACAATGTGGCCCACTTTCCTATCACTGCAGTATGACCAGGTATGGGTATTTGTTACCCCATCAGGATGATGAAAGAACCCGTTCGGTGGGTACAAAAAGCCTTGAGCATTTAATATCCAGTTTTTTTTCAAAAACAACACCACTGATTCCTTTTATCATGAGAGGTGCAACAGCCACACCTTCTACTAACTTCCCTTCAGCAACCAAGATGGAAACACCTCTTGCTACAACTCTCGTAGTGAGAAGGCACTCGATCCGTCGTCATGAGCATCTGGGAGGGGTTTTAGTAGTACAACCCTTGTTAGTGACTCACACTACTCCCCTCCAATGGATATTTCCAATGATCTTAAGTAGGATCGCTCTTGCTGAATATCGCCAATCATCCTAGAGGTCATAGTCAGTCCTCCGCATTTGACTCTAGTGGCTAGTCCATCTGAGGGAGAAGAGAGTCTCCAACCTTGGTTGACTAGCCTTAGGTCCCAACCCACTCATATGGAAACACTTAACTCTAAAAAAACTCATAGAAGAATGGGAGGATCGATGTGTCGGTGCCGTGGTGAGACACCATGTCATGCGCAAAGAGGCATGGTACAAGTTATGTTCTCTTGCCTCTGAGACACTGCTGAAAAATTTTCCGATGAGGGTGAAATTTTTTTTTGATTATATACTGAGCTCGGTTCTGAAAGATTTGATTACCAGCACATTCACTTCCTTATTTACCAAATCATAATTTCCCAAGAATACCTCTCCTCCTGCGAGGACAAGATGGCCAGATGTAATTCTTCCCATCACCAGGTGGAAACCTTCCGAGATATTTCAAAAGAATTTGATCATCTAACGACCAAGGAGGTGAACGCACGTGATTTGGTGCAACTTGAGAGGAGGAGTTATTGGAGTGAGAATCCCACACATCTAGGTTGAGAGAGTGACTATCCTATTCACACGCCAATTATGAAGTCATCCATAAGAAAGGGTGGACCCTTAAAGCTATTTGAGATCATGTGCATCCGATGGTCTATGAAAAAATGGAGGAAAGATTTTTTTGGAATAGACCATCGACAAACCCGGAAAATCACTCAACATCCTTTTATAAATAGAAAACTGGGTCCTATTTTAGTTCTATCCCAAATTATGGCACGTACCCTCCCCCCTTTTTTACTCTAGAGAGACTCTGAGTTAGGTATATTCCTCCATTTTTGTTAAACCCAATGAAACCAATTTGGATTTTAAATATATTTTATCCATCTTTTCCTGTCGACAACATTTCAATAAAGTGTTAATTCTAAACCATGACTTGAAATCTGTTAACTGAGATAACCAAATCGAGCTATAATTTTTTCCCGAGCCAAGGGACTCAGAAAGCATAGTTTGGCTACTTTTGAGGTTAAATGGAATACCACACCAACATTTATTTCATTTTCATTATTACCCTAATTTTTTTCCAATCTAGCTTGACATGGTCTTAGCAGGAATAACTTTGATTTTTCTTAGGCTACCCTTTCTGTGTTTCTGACCTAACAGGCTTAGCCCATTTTCTAATGGATCAATGTGTTTTTTAGTGAACCAATACACGAATTTTATGCAAAGGAGCCTTTGGAGGATTTTCACTCTGGCAAGTTTAGCGTCTTATTTTCTAACAGTTCAATGTACTTCCAATAAAACTTAATATTGATGTTCTAGGTCAAACATCTCAGAACAAACTTAATGGGTTAGGGATCAAACTCGATACCATTAGTCGAGAATGTTCTAGTATCCTTCCGGCATGGGTAAGGGATTTTTCATGACCCTGGATTTGTGAATTCTAGAAATGCATGAGGCTCATGAGCTTATTTAGGAATACAAGGGTAGGATAGTACTCAAATAGAGATGTATTTTTACTTTATTGATATCTATTTTTGTGGGAAACTTATGTAGAGCCATCATGGGATGATGTGCATAGTCAATCAATGGTATCCCTCAGACATTGGCCTTGCACTTCTAATGGAAAAGTGGTATTTTAAAAAATTTGGATTTATCATGATATTAGGATCCACAATAGGTGGCTGGATTGAGTAGTGTTGTGAGATGACGTAAGGAACATTCATATCAACATTGAGTGGGAAATTTTTCCTACACATTTCTTACATGCATGAGGGAGAGCTGGTGAATGGTCAGTTCAACTAAGAGTCTCCTGTTTTCTTTTTATGTTAGAAGATCTTGGGAAGAAGGAGGTACATAATCTGTCATACAAGAATTTTCGAAATATGGGGGTGTGACAAGACATGAATGTAATTTGAGCATACATAGGCTAGAAAAAACTCTCTTGGGGACGAATTTTCTGTTGATTGATGACCATTTATGTGGGTGATATATGTAAATCCACTGGGGCATGATGTTCATAGTCAACAAAAGGTGTCCACAAGACACTAGCCTTCCACCTCTGATGGACTTTGAGGATTATAAGGATTTGGAACATTATGAATGCGGTGTGTGACCTTTGACCAAGGGTGCCCCTAATCCCAAATAGAGTTTTTTTAGCTAAACTTCTTCAGGGAAACCTGAAAACGTGTGAGGGTACTCTTTCATTGTATGTAGATCAACATCATGCATAAAAATGGGATATCCTTTAGAAACCTCAAAAGATACTAGAGATGAATCGATCCCATATGTTATGATATATCTAGGTTGCAAGAAAGGGGTAAAATGTAAACTAAGACATTGAGGTCCCTTGAATCAGGAGGGATGGAATAAGTCTTGGAATCCAATGGGCATACCCAGACAGGAGAGGACTCTCCTAGGGAAAAATATTCCTTTGATTGATGACCATTTTTGTGAGTTACATATGCAGAGCCACCGAGACATGATATGCATAGTCAATTAGATGTGTCTGTAGGAAAATGGCCTTCCATCCCAAATGGCCTTTGAAGGTTATGGGGATTCAAGATATCTCAAATCACAGATTTTTTAATATGGAATGAGTGTATTTGTACATATTGGGGATATTCGGGTTGTGACTTACTCATGGAGTGGTGTCCCTTATGTAGATATGAAAAAGATGCAGGGTGAGGTAATCCTTTTATCATTGGGATACCCTATTGTTTAACATCACTTGGCCAGGACACATGGTTCGTCTCGAGGGAGGGAACCATGACATTCCTTTTAGGGTCATGCTGCTAGGACAAAATTCCCAGGCCGTTTTTCCATAATGTCATAGTGGATCTCATGCTATGATCCCTAAGCTCAAGTAATATATTCTCGGAATGAGAAATAAGGTATCACAAGGATTCCATGTTACCATCTAAGAATTGTGAATTCATCATTATGGGTCATTTTTAGGCTAATTCAATTTCCTAGCAGTTTTACAATATGCGGTGAAGACGGTCTGGGCCTTGCAGTTTAAAATCGTGTGGTGAGGATGATCTTGGCCTTGAATTTTAATGGCATGCGGTTAGTAAGATCTTGTCCTTGAAATTTAACATCGTGTAGTGATAATGATTTTGGCCTTGCAATGATCTTCAAAAGTTTCAGGGTAATCGCAATCAGGGTGTTTCAGCGTTCCTTAGACTTGAGTGACGAGAGAAGGTGTAAACCATTATCCACGGGGCGTCTTGAATCATGAGATATAAAATGGTGCATGAGATATTTTGGGCGTAATGAGGTAGGATAGGACTCTCCTGAGGAATAATTTTCCTTTGATTAACATCCATTTTTGTGTAAGTCATATGCTGAGCCACTGGGGCATGATATGAAAAGTCAATCGAAGGTGTCTACCAGACACTGGACTTCAATCTCATATGGCCTTGAGAGATTATGAGGATCCATGTTTTCCTGAGGTATGGAGTTAGATAAACAGGAAAGGAGTGCCTATAAATGTGATAATACACTGGACATGATTAACTATGACCTTCTTGAAGCTTCCACATAGGTCTGACCCACGCATGGGAGAAAGGGGAAATTTTTTGGTGGCTGGGCCAAGATATCTAATCTGAGCATCACTACATAATTTACGAGGGTAGGGATCAAGAAACACACAGATCTGGATGTTCCCAACAAACATTTGTTCGATGTGTTAGGGACACGTGAGGGCATTTTGGTTTTAATTGATATGGGTTCCAGGCCTACCATACTCCCATATGTTTTATTTGTGTAAGAGAATACCTACCATTGATCCTAAGCTCATGTGAGTTATACTAGATGTCAGAAATAAGGAGTGGTTACAGAGTCACCATTTCAAGTGTAAGGTAGTAGAGAATATGATGGGGGCATTTTCATTTTACCTATCAAAATGGCCAAGTCTATCTTGTAACCCATAGTTTTCATTCGTAAGATAATCTCTACCACTAATTATAAGCTCACATGAGTTATACTTGATATGAGAAACAAGGAGTGATAAGGGTTTCCCTTACAAGTATGTGAAGATAGGGGGTGTGATTGAGGTATTTTTTTATATTGGGGGATGTTCAAATATTGAATATCGAGGCGCCACTACATATCCTGTGAGGGAATGAATCAAGTCGTATGTAGTTCTTTGAGAGATCATACAGTTTATTATTATGAACTTAGGGCATTTTATGCTACGTAATATTAACGTATTATAGAAAGGACATGTTCAACATAGTTTAACATCATGTGAAAAGGAATCTGATACATAGTTTATGGTCTTAGAGTTTGGACCATGACATGGGAGCATTTTTTACTCATAGTTTAATGTCTTAGATTTTGGACCATAACATGGGGGGAAATTTTTTATCTTTTATACAACTCATTGTTTAGGGTTGTAGCGCATGGACCTCAACATTGTGTGGGAATTTTTTTTTAACTTCATGTTTTATGTATTAATACCATACAGTTTAGCATCATGTGGCTAGGATGGTGAATCATAGTTTAAGGTCTTAGAGTTTTGACCAAAACATCATAGGCATCCTTTATAACTCATAATTTTGGTTCGTAGATCTTGGCATTATGCGTAGGAGTGATATAAATCATAGTTTAGGGTCATTGAGTTCAGAACTTGACATGAGGGAATTTTTATGCGAATTATTTCTTCAAGAAAATCATATTTGTGGGAGCCATGATGAGCTCTCCATCCATTGATATTACAGTGCATGCTCTATTGGAATAGACCCTATGTACGACATAAGGTTCATACCACTTTGCTTCAATAAATGGGGAATTATTCCCTAGTATCATTAGGGTTCTGAGGATTAACACCATTTCTCATTTGAGAAAATATTGAAGGCAAACCTTTCTGTGGAAGGCCCGCACAATCCGGTTCGGGTATATTTTCAAATGGTGTAGAGTGTGAAACCATTTTTCATCTCACTTCTCCAATTCATCAAACTATCTCTGGGATTGCTTGTATGTGGATACTTGATCCCAAATGGACACATGAAGTGATGGAACTTTTATTTCGATAGGTAACACCATATCTTCCCCGTATACTAGTATGTACGGGGCTGCCTGAGTGGCAGTGGGGATAATGGTCCGGTAATCCCACAAGGCAAGAAGGAGCATATTTGGCTATAATTTCTTATCATTGGCGACCATATTTTGATGTATGTTGTACAAAGTCTTGTTGAATGCTTCTATCTACCCATTGGCCACCACGTGGTAGCAGGAAGACCGTTTGGCCTTGATTCTATATTCCTGGTATTGCTTATCCAACTCCGCTAAGTAGAAGTTGGATTCATTTTCCATCAATATTTTATGTAGGACAAGAAATATGGTGATGATGTTAGCCTTCACAAAGTAGACGATGTTTTTCACCCTGACTTCTTTAAGGGGTATGGATTTGGACCATTAAGAAAAGAAGTAAGTTGTTGTGAGTATGAACCTGAATTGTCTATCTGTAGTAGGAGTTTATGGTCACCCAACATTCATCCCCCAGGGGACAAATCGCCAAGAGTATTTGGCCGTATGATGAAACATCGGGGGGGGGGGGGTATGAAATTAACATAAACATGGCATGAATGGAACTTCTTAGTGAATATGGAGAAACCCTGTATCATAGTGGGATAGTAATACCCTTGCATATTGATTTTGTGATAGTGTTTGGTTGCTGACTATTGTTCTCTACAAGCTCTGGCATGCACTTCTTCCATGATAAATACAATAACTTCTACATCAATGTACCTGATAAGGACTCTATCAAGGCCTCATTTGTAGAGTAACTTCTCTTGGTTCACCCCATTATACAAGGTAAAATTGACTTCCCATCTACGTACCTACTCCCATTCAGCCCTAACTGATCGGAGTTTTCCATTTCGAAGGTAATTTTTGATTGGTGTCATCCAACTGATGGTATGACCATATGGCTCAAGAACGAGGATAATTTCATCAATTTCATCTATATTTTAATGGATGAATGGAAATACCTTTCAATGGTGATCAATGTTAATGATAGCATCATCCTGGTCGGGATCAGCCAAGGTTATGGTTGTATTTGCTAAAGCATCTGCTTGAGCATTCTGTGACCAGGGGATATGAGTCTATGTTGGTTTTCAAGGAAATTCTGCCATATGTTCTCAAACATGGTTCATCAATGGAACCAATTCTTCCTTCTTGATAGTTGTTTATGAAGATATCTCTAGGGAACACACGTCCGTCTTGTTGGGGGACAGTGGAACTGTTTGTTTCCCCACATTTCGACAATCCAAAGTTGGGCGACATCTGATCCTTGTTTAGGTACATTTTCTCCTTGATCAAAACGAGATTATGGGATGTTGGGTCTTCCTTCTGTGGATTCCTCCTCGAAACTCATCACCTAGTCTTGGTCTCCCTTATATATTTAAGACGTTTTTCGTGATACTCTTCCTAGTGCCATATTTTCATGGACACCAGCTAATTACACTGCTTCTGTTTGTACATTCAAATGGGTCCAGTTAGGGTAGCAACCTTCGGTCACGCGAGTAGCCAATTTGGACACCACTAGTGTGTCTAGACAATGGGACACTGGCGCATATGGGATTCTTCCCATTATTATTGGGATTCTTAGGGGAACAGAAGCCTGAGGAATACCATGTCTAATGTGGGGAATCATATTCCATAGGCATGTATCTGATGTTTTCCTCACCTTACCATGTTTAACACAGGGTATGTCACAGGTTTAATGTTTAGCAGAGATGGATTGGACTAATCAAAACTCTAATTAGAGTGGATCAGATGGGTGAAACCACAGGAGGGGACACTAATATTAGGGCCAACGTGTGGCTAGCTTTCCTGTTGTTATTGAGGGTAATGGGGAATGAGGTGGCATGATCCCACCCGGATGTGGTGGCCCGGGTAAGAATCAGGAAGGATGATGGAGGGATTAATGAAGTTAATGGAGAATGAGATGAATTCGACCGATGGATGACAGAGATGTTGGGATTGAGTCTCGATGACACATCCTACATATCCATGTGGCAGGGAATCAAAGTCGACGTAGTTTGGTCTGACGACGGCTTACCACCGATTGGGGATTTTAGTGGCTTACTTATGGATGGGGTCACATCGGCTTATCACTGGATGAGGTGAAAATGACTTACTGTTTGATGGGATTGATCCTCATGGAAGATTCCTACGTACACTACATAAGAGACAGAGATCAAACCCATGTAGTTCATATGGGATGTGGGTCTATGGACCGACCCAAATGAGGACTTGGTGTCTAGATGGATGGTGGGCTTGAACCTCAAAGAGTCTTATTATGTACCTTTCCTTGGGAATGATCAAATACCCCGTAGTTCAGAAGGGGACGGTGAACTGATGTGAGGATGGTTAAGACCAATGGCTGCTGGGCTTGAACCTTAGGAAGGCTTCCGACATACCTTTCCTTGGCATGGATCAATGACCACGTAGTTCAGGATGGGGTGGGAACTGACATGAAGGTGGTAGGAACCAGTGGGGTGTTGGGATTGAACCTTATAGAGGCTTTATACATACCTCACCTTGGAAAGGATCAAAGACCATGTAGTTTATGTTGGTTTGGGAGAACTGACGTAAAAGGGTTTGGAGCGACTGAGTGTTGGGCTTGAACCATAGATAGGCTTCCTACGTATCTCACCTTGGTAAGGATCAAAGACCACGTAGTTTTGGGGGGTTTGGGCGAACCAACGTGAAGGGGGTCGGAGTGACTGGGTGTTGGGATTGAACCTCATGGATTCCTTCTATGTACCATACCATGACATGGATCAAAGACCATGTAGTTCGGGTGGAGTGGGAAAACCGACATGAAGGGGGTTTGAGCAACCGGGTATTGGGCTAGATCCTCAGGGATGCATCCTTTGTACCCTGCCTTGGAAAGGGTCAAACACCACGTAGTCCAGGTGGAGTGGGCGAACCAACGTGATGGAGTTTGGAGCGTCCAGGTATTGGTCTTAAACCTCTGGTAGGCTTCCTACGTACCCTGCCTTGGCAAGGATCAAAGACCACGTAGTTCAGGAATGCTGGCAGTTAGGGTCTTACGCTCTGAGGCATCCCAAGTTGTTTGTGAACCAATGGGAAGGGGGCCGGTACTAATGGATATTGGTCATGAACCTCTGGGAGGCTTCTTACGTACATTTTCTTGTCAAGGATAAAATTCCACGTAGTTTGGGATGGGTTTAGTGAACAGATGTGAAGGGGGTCGGAACGACCATGTGTTGGGCATGAAAATCAGAGAGGCTTCCTACATAAATCTCCAATGATATAAGGATCAAAGAACACGTGGTTCGTGAATGGGTTATGGGGCTTACAATCTAGGCTGCCCATATAGGATTTCATGATTGATGTTTGCGCTAATCCCTCATGAGTCATGATTGGTGTGAGAAACAAGTGATAGCAAAGACACGATGATCACGTTGCAGAAGGTGCATCCATGGGAAGTAGACTGGGGCCACTCATAATTGGCGGCCCAAAGAGGAAAACAGGTCATACTCATGGTTAGCATCCCAAGCGATGGATATTGGGACATACTCCAGGAGGGAGGCCCGGGCGGTGAAAAAGCCCAACGGGAGAGGGATTTGGCACCCAGGAAGAGAGGAGGAGTAGGGGTGCCGCCTCCTGCATGGAAAGCTAGGGGCTTAATCTAGGGTGGTTTCCTTTTCCCCGAGGACAGATTCCACTCCGATAAAGTGGATTTCATTCCATGTTATGAATGATTTCATTCCCATAGAGACCATTGGGCATAGAGAATGTCAGAGATGGGGCACCCCACGTTCGAGGAACAGGGTGAGTTCAAATTTTATCATCATGTGCTGAGGACGATGGCGCCTTACAATTTAACGTCCTATAGCTCAGACACAATGGGTGCTATCTACACCCCTAGAACGTACATAACCATCCCATTCTACACCTTGGTGAAGAGAAGGGACATGAAACATTGTGAGGGTGTCATGACGATGGAGGATAACTATTGGCCATGTTCGAAACACAACATTTATATCATGTTATCTTGAAATTGGGACAAACAAATGAGGGTCGACTATTGACTGTGTTCGAAACATAGGACGTAACTCAAAGTGTATTCCAAAGTCCTCTGGGGCGTTGGCCCAAGACAGTAGGTGAGCTGAGGTGGCATGGGACCAGACCTTTAGGGGGTCCCTTCAGACATGGAAGAGGATGGAGATCCAAATGAAGGACATGCAAAGCGTGACGCGGTGTGATGGAATGTTTCAACATATTCCAATTCTTTTAAATTAATGCCACTATGATCAGTGAATAGTGCATCTTATGATTTTCACAAAAGGCATCTCTTATTTGGAAGAAGAGGAATCCTATTATTGAATGATAGGGTATGATACAGTTTATAGTCATGTAGAGAGTACTGTTGGCATATTATGATTGGAGCATAAGGCATCTCTTATATGGAACAAGAGGCATCTTATGATTAAATAATAGGGTGTACTACCATTTATAGTTATATAGAGATAACTTTTGTCATCTCATGCTTGGAGCATAGGGCATCTCTTGATTGGAGCATGAAGAATCATAAATTTGGAACATATGGTGTACTACAGTTTATAGTGATGTAGATAGGTCTATTAGGCATCTTATGCTTTGAGCATAAGACATATCTTATTTGGAGCAAGATGAATCCTATGTTGGAACATAGGGTGCACTACAGTTATAGTCATGTAGAAATGACTGTTAGGAATAAGGTGCCTAGAAATTGCTGGTGTTGGGTCTTATGTAAGGGAGACCCTTTCTAGTTCAACCTGGTGTAGGAGTCAGGTGATGGGGTTTGGATGAGTTGGATGAGGAATGGTCGACTCAAGGTAATAGGGTGGATTGATGATGAGAATTCCAACTCACGACATGGGATGTAGACCAAGAGAAATATGTTGACTAAAGGTATTTCATAATGTGGGGAGGAGTATCTGAAATCATTGTATCACGTAGGTCGAAGGCAGCTGTGTAAGGTTGCAATGGAAAATGCCGACGTCCCAGCTGGAAAAGATCATGGTGTGACTCTCCATTTTTCCTGGGGGTCAGTGACGGTAGAGAAGGGACTGGACATGGCACTGTTGCATGTAATATGAGTGGGATGCAGGATGGGTTTCACACAAGAAGGAAGGATTGCGCGCAATAAGGAAGTCCTACACACAATAGGGTAGGAATGTGTGCAATACGGTAGCTGTGCGCGCAATAGTGAAGGAATTGCGCACAATTAGGGAGATTTTCACGCAATATGGGACATTTTCACACAATAGGGAAGGTTTTCGTGAAATAGGTTAGGTGTGCGCGCTATATAGGAGATGTGCGTGCAATAGGGGGATGTGAACACAATATAGTAGGAATTGCATCCAATAGGGGAGGTGTGTGCGCAATATGGGACATGTGCGTGCAATAGGAGGTTGTGCGCACAATATTGAAGGAATTGATAGCAATAGGGGAGTAATTGCACACAATCGGGGTTGTGTGCACACAATTGGATTGGTACAGCATTGGTGCACAAAAAATTGGGCATCGTGGCACCATTGCACACAAAAGTAATGATTTGCATGAAAAATTGGGCATGTCGGCCCATTTACGTGTAAAAGTTATTTTTTTCATGCAAGATGGGGGCTTTTATACACATGCATGGAAAAGGAGGACTTACATGCATTAGAGCAGCGACCGACCTATGAAGGACTCTTTGGGAAGAAGGAGGTGCACTTGTATTTATAGGCGATGCCTTGAATGTTGGTGTATGGAAAATACCATTCCAATTTTCCACACAAAGCCCCTTTTACGTGAAAGATTCCATTTTTACGCATATGATTCCCTTTTTTACCCACAACATTCCTTTTTTGCATGAATGATTCTTTTTTTACATGAAAATCTATAATTTTCCCTGAAATCACCATGCATGGACATTTCTAGCAGTCTACCTTCGAACGAACTTATCATCTGAATCGTAACTCCTTTAGGGCTCCACGACCAGTCAAATCGAAGCCTGTAAAATGAGATATGTTCCGGGATAATGTCTAGAATCATTTAATAAAATTCATGGACACGTTTTTCCGATCCATCAATAGCAAAGTGAAAGATGACCTGTTTGATGAATAGCTCTGAATCACCCTTTATTTTTAGGTGTTTTTATTGCACCTAGAATGCCAATTCAATACCTAGAATGAGATCTTAATACTCTGCTTCATTGTTCTTACATCATTCCTAAAGAAATAAAGAGTAAGGAAAGATGGCCTTCTAAGAAGATACAAGAATGATTCCCAACCCCACATTGTTAAACATGGGATCCTCCATCCATTTCAGTATTTGGGAAGCGCCATCAAAGTACATTTTCCATTTTAGAGGGTTATCCTAGACAAAAAACAGTTCTTCATCCAGAAGGTCAGCATCCAACACTGATGTTTCTTCTAAGGGTTTCTCAGCCCGGAAGGCGGCTAATTCTTGGCCTTTGATGCCCTACTGTGGCATGTACCGAATGTCAATATTTTCCAAGATGACCACCCATCATGAAATGATCCCATTTAACATGGGACGGTTGAGGGTATACTTGAGCGAATTGCAGTTGTGGACTAGGTGGACCTCATGGTGCTATAGGTAACACCTAATCCTTTGAACTGTGAAGACTAGGGCTAGGCAGTTCCTTTCAATATTATAATTCTGAGTTTCGACATCAATAATTGTTTGGATGAGGTAATATATGTTTTTCTCTCTACCAGCATCATTTTTCTAAGAGAGGATGGCACATAATGACTGTTCCAGGGTGGTTACGTATAAAATGAATGGTCTGTACTCTAATGGAATCCTGAGCACCTGTGGACATGGGAGATATCATTTGATGTTTCCAAATGATTCTTGAACATCATTATCCCATTCATACAAAACTATTTTCTTAATGAGTGTGGTGAAAGGTAAACATTTACCAACTAGGATGGATATTAAGTGTCAAATATAGGTGAGGTTTCCTTAGAGATCTCTCAACTCGATGAGGTTGTGTGTTGGGGACATACCACGAATGGAATTTGTATTCTCGGGGTCAACATCGATGCAATGATGGAGTATGATGAAGTCGATAAATTTTCCCATGGTAAAGAAAAAGAATCATTTTAGGTGATTTGACTTTAAACTATGTTATCACAATTTGTTAAAGATAGTATCAAGGTCATCTAGGTGGTTTGAACACTATCGTGACTTAATCACCTGGTCATCAACATAAAACGCACTGATTTTTCACAAAAGGTCATGAAGATGTGATGCATGGCATGCTGATATATGGAACCTACATGCATTAAACCGAAGGGAATAACATTAGAAAAGAACACTCTCTGAGGGACAGTAAAAGCGAAATCTTTTTCGTCTCCTCAGTCCATAAGTATTTTATTGTTTCTAGAATAGCCATCCATGAAGGAGAGGTCCTTATATCTAATTTTTGCATTGATCAACAATTCTATAATCAGAACCAGGAAGTCTTGTTTTGTGAAATTTCAATTAAGTTCCATGTAGTTAATGTATATCTAAACCTATCCATTCTTCTTTTTGACAAGGACTGTGTTGGCCAGCCATATCAGATATTTTACCTCCCCTATAAAGTTGACTTCGATCAGTTTGTTAACTTTAGCATCTATTTTGGCAGCGTACATGAGTTGGGTTCTTCTAGCTACCTGTTTATTTCCCCTGCGATCATTTGGTAAGACCATATTATGGGTGGTATCTTCAAGATCGAGGCTTGGTATCTCCATGTAATTCTAAGACAACACATCTCGATTCTTCTTTAAGAAGGAGTTATGTGCATCTGATTCCTCAACAGGCATGGCCACGTTGATTAATGTGGGTTGTGGGTCATTTTCAGTGCCTAGATTTATCTCATTATGTTCATCGATGGTTGTGGGAACACCATCTTCAAACACATGAGGGGCATATTTGAGGTCTTATTTCTCCTCTTCTACTTCTTTATTATCTTTATCATCTCCCTCATCTGATATAGAAAGGTTTTTTGAGATAAATTCCCCAATATTGGGAATGAAATCATCTTTTTTCCATAGTGTGTGGGGAAATTGTAGTTTGATTTCCCAAGGATGGTCTAGGAGCATCTTCGACTGGGCTTTTCCTGACAAAATGGGAGTCAGCCCACTCTTTAGTGTCTTTGGACTTGGTGTTCATAAAAGAGACCATGCAGAAAACTGAGTTTGTATCTGGGATTTTAATTACGCAATCAACTTAGTTGATGGGTACTATGTTCTCCACCCCAAGCTGCTAGAAGGGGTCAGTAGGATCCATCTCTAATCCATTCGAGGAATTTATCCAATCAATGTTGTCAGCAGAAATATGTATATATTCCCACTCATATAACCCAACATCGATGTAATGCGACTCACAGAACTCGAATGTGGATTTATCAATATAAAAAATAATTTTTTCATTGTTTTTAAATTTAATACACTAATGGTATAAGGACGGAAATTCAGAATGTTGATGCAGCCAAGGCCTTCCTAACACAACATTGAAGTTTTTACTTTTCTGCACCACCAGGAACTCAGAACCTGATATGAGATCTCTGAGCCAAGTTTTATTCTTGATTTTTTAAAACGTTTTCTTCTTACAATTTTAATATCTCAGTAATGTTTTAGTGGAGTGTGTCTAGATTCCTTCATAATATCTCAGCCCACGAAGCGTTCTCAGTAGGAGGAGGATAACTCCAGAGCCGTTATTGATGAAGATCCTCCGAACATCAATTCCATTTATCTTTTCATACACATAGAAGGGTTTTTTATTCCCTTTCATGGTAGCGTCTTCATTCCTATATGTGAAAGAGATGAAGATGTGAAATTCTTTGGGATTGGTCTTCATTCGGTAGACATCAGCCGCTGCTACTTCATCCTTGAACTCTTGGGGACATACTAAGGCTTCGATGATTGTCTCCCTAATATCTGAAGACAAACAAAATGCATCCCGGATTGAGCATAGGATGTAGATGGTTTGGCCTCTATAGTAGGGGACGACGATGCTGTAGTCCCTTCCACATTTGGCCAGACTGGTTTTCCTCTATACCTTGAGAGGTTTGATGTTTATTTTTCCCTGATGGGTACTCCAAGTTAAATGGGCTTGGATTTCTTCCAGTGGGGGAAAAGGAGAATTCGAGTTCCTCTAGCATCTTTCGGAAGGACTTTCTATGAGTTTCCATGATGTTAACAACATGTCTTGTGGCGTGGTTGAGAATTTGACCCTTCCAAAATCATGCCTACTAGGAAACCTCTAGCCTCTAAGACCTCTTCCTCCTTCTGATGGCACCATTTGGAGGGGAGGTGCCTATTGAACCATTTGGAGGGGAAGTTCCCATTGAATATTTTAGAGGGGTGGTTCCCTTTGAACCAAGACTATTAGCATGATATCCAAATGTTTCAACATTGACATTGGATTTCGTATCTTCTCATCTTCTTGCTCATACTTTCTGCCCTTTTGTCTATTAAAGTATCGTCAGGTTGAGGAGGTTGGATGTGTTGTATTAGGAGATTTTTGGGGAAAAGTAGGTTGTTTCAACTGTTACTAGAGGATTTCATGGACTCAGTTGATGGTATTCTGGGTCATCTAGTTGTCAAAAATATTTTCCTTCTTGTTAGTGATTGTTTTCCATTTCTCTTCCTCTCTTGAGTCTTAGGTGGAAACAGACGCTATGTTTGCTGGCATTGGGCCCAACTTGACTTTTCTGGAATCCACCATCTTCTGTAGGATATGGTTGATGAAAAATAATTTCTACATGGTTTTTCCTAGTATCTGGTGATACATACTATAATTTGGATAGTCTTCGAGACCCACATCTTGAGCTCGCTTTCTCTCTGGCAGCCAAAGCAGATTGCAATTCATAGCGGTAATGAAATAACTGTGAACCTGTTCATCTTAGAATGAACAGATATTTTTTATTTGTTCATCGAACTGATTTCTTTAGTAACCCCTCTACTCATATTATCGGGGTGGGGGTGGCTGTTGGCATCCATGGAGTCCCACATGGTTCGGTGGGGGACTTGAAACTGGGGCTGGTGTCGGGGTGGCTTAAGCATGATAGAAGCCACTTCTGCATTTCCAATTATTTTCCAAAGGGTTAGTGGGGATACTCGAGGCATATGATTAGACCTTTTCAAGGATTCATCTATCCTTTATGATATGGTAATGAACTCTCTAAACACACAGTTGTACTTCACTGGGATTATCAAAGTTTGCAATTCATCCCTAAGGTTATCGATGCAAATGGAAAGCATCTCATCATGGGTGAGTGTCCAGTTAAGGGAATATGTTAGGCCATTCTATATAGAAATGAAGTCTAAGAAACATTCATTATCTCATTGCTTACAGATCATGATATCCATGAACATCGTCTTGGGAAGCATTGAATTGAACTGGAAGAGAAACAGTCATCAGAGGTCCTCCCAATATCTAATCGAATTGGTTCAAAAGCAAGTATACCATATGAAAGTTGACCCCGACAGGGTTCATACTAAAAACATAATTTTTATGTATTCTTGCTGCTCTGGATTTCCTATCCTGGGGTCATAGTAAAAGATATATTGCATTAAATTCTATTCTAAGTCCCTTGACCCATTGAATACTAGGAATACGAGGTTCTTAATGTTTTGTGGAGGCAGAACATTTCTCACCCACTCAAGGTAGGGTTTATGCAGTTGTTGTATTAGAGAACAACACCCTCCCTAGAATCTATCTTAGAGTTTAGCTATTCGAAGTTGTTTAAGAGTCGATGATGCATATCCTGTCAGGCTTGAGCTTGAGCTTGAGAAGAAGGTGCCAAGATAGGGTGTGCTAGTGCAACTGGAATTTGGGGTGGATGCTTAGTTGTGGGCATCATTTGTGGGTTTAACTGATATATATTTTGGTTGCCTTCCCTATAGGGGGAGTCTTGATGTCCTTCCAGGGCATGCTTGAAAGGCCCTCTGAACTTGGCTTCATTCACCTGGATGAGTTCATGTGGTATGGGCACCTCTTCTGGGAGTACCTACTATCATTCCACAGAGGGAACACATCCACCGAGATAACTCCTTCGACGTACCTCAAAAATAATTCTCTTCAATCCTTTTATCTCTTCCTCCTACTTTGTGATCCATTCCTTGAGGGTGATGGACACACTTACATTGGGACAAGGGGGGTCATAGATGACATTGGATTTATTTTTTTCCTTGTTTGCATTTCACGATGCATGGAATGTTTGATTGACTAAGGGGAACATTGATTTAGGGTCATCCTCTAGTTCTTGGTATGTACATCATTAGTATCGGTGTGGGATGCCTCTGGGAGGGACCCATCTTCCATGTAATCCTCTCCTCTAGCTTCATTTTCTATGAGATCCGTGGGGTTTTTATTTACCATGTTCACTGAGGCATACAAAGTTGGGGGTGGTGTACCTGGTGCCGAATGGTACGAAGGATTCATGTTCCCTTTATTGGACGTTCTCATTCCATTCGTTAGCATTCATTAGGATCCTTGATGAAAATTGACCTGAAGGAAGCCCCGGTCTGACCTTTTAATGAGCCTTCCCATCGGAGGCTACAAACCACGAGAAGAGGTGGAATGGGTAACTCCTCTATCCATCATCCTTCCTAGAAGTTATAGGATAGAAATCCTTCATGTAAGTATTTGAGGTAACAATGCCCCTACTATATGGGCGGGGGTTGTTCCCATTCTCCTATCGATGCACTGTGACCTGGATTTTTTAGTCTTATAGGGGTATTTTTATTTAAAAATGTCCTCCAACACCATGGACAAGGAATGTTACCATATCATGGTAGTAGCCACCACTATTTCCACCCTTTCAATTTCATGTACTCTCCTGCTGGTGTTATTCGAGTGTGGAATTAGGAATGCATAGAGCCTATGGAATTTTAAAGACATGATCACTACTTTATAGTTAGCGTCTCTTAGGAGGGAAGCCTGCTGGATGTTCCTGGTCACCTGACTAAGGAGTTTTTCAATGGCTTGATCTCTACTCCCCTGACACTTTGAGACTTACTCTAGGACGAATTTTTTTGAATATCCAATCATTACTGAGTTGGGGTTTCCTTTGATTGTTGCCTCTAGGTGATTATGTTTTAGGATGTCATTTCCATTGGGGCCTGTTGGAAGGGATGTGGGGTGAAGTGTAAAGCTCCATGTTCTCCCCACCCATGAATATGAACTCCAGCCGGGGCATTTCCAATGAATATATGTAATTTATGCAGTGCATGGGGGATAGACTATTAAAGTTTTATCTTCCACCATTCATATTATGGATGCCTTGTAGTTTGGAGGGAATCCATGTCGATTAGATGGTGAAGCTCCCCTATCGTGCTAATAGTAATGTGTACCATTCTTAGGGTAGGAATTTTTCAATCACCTTTCAAAGAGTTGTCTATATATTTAAGCAAATGTCATGCATGAATTATCTAGACAATTCTTCTTGTATGTTTAAGAGAGAAGAGTTCACAGACCAATACATCATTGGTATACTATCCCTATCTAGTTGTCTTCTCAAAAACATCATACCATGTTTTGGTTCTTTCGGAGGCTCCTCTACTTGATATGCCACGTTCGACTAATTCTTGATAATTTCGTTCGATGAAACCAGGATGGTGGGAGAATTATTGATTTGAATATGCCGCAGCGGTGGATTACAAGATGAGGGTATCCCCAGGCCATCCTCTAGTTGAGAACAATTTTCACTCGTTATAGATGGAGTTCTCGATGTGTCTAACTAACTTTCAAGAACCCCCACAAATGAAAGATTTCTAAAATTTGTTATGAAAAGGGGAGGACCTTCTTGGTAGCATGTATTTTGGTTATAAGGAGGACATTCAAAAGTTGTGTTGCAATGGTGAGACTACCACAATATCCTGATGCTTGACTGTAGTAATTATCCTGATGGTGTGTAACCTACGAAGGACGTTTTGGGAGGGTTGTGGCAAGGGGAGGTCCTTCTTACACCTATATGTCACTGTGGGGAGGGCCTTCCCAACAACTTTCATTGTGGGGAGGGCCTTTGTAATGACCTTAGTCATGGAAAGGACTACCATCAGGTCATTATATCTAGCTATAGGGGGAATTTCTATAGTGTACATCCTCAAAAGGACATTCAGGATGTACTATAATGAGGGCATGACCTTCTCGTTTCTTTGCATTAATTTGCGTATGACATTCACAAAAAATTTAAATAAAGGGAGGTCCTTAGAAATGACTATCATCATGGTGGTGATTACCATCATGATTTGATGTCTACATACAGGGAGAAGCATATCTACAGCGTATACCCTAGGGAGGATCATCCGGGTGGACAATAGCTTGTGGAAGACATTCTTGTTGTCAGATCATTATGTTGAGGTGAGGGATAACCATATGCGCATTGGGTTATAGGTTCTCAAGATCGATCATTCTTGACCCACCGAGTATGTTCCCATGGGTGCTCTATGGAGTACCTTTAGAGATATTGATAGTGACATTACGGGGAGGACCTTCTCAACTGCTACTACCACTTCCAAAATTTTGTAACGAACTGACGGGGTCTTTATCCTTTGTTGATATGTGTTTGAGGGCATCAAGAACCCCAGCTTCTTCTAGAGCAGGATCATGTATGTGCTATTCATTTTCCAGTTGACTTTGGTGCTCTTCATTTATAGGGACTCTCCTGCATGTAATCGGGGCCATCTGTAGTTGATAATGACCTTCATTAAAGGGTCCCCATTCTGTGGGGTCCTCTGACGTCGTCAGGATATGCCGATGTGAATCTTGAGGTTTGGAAGGGATATATCCCTGTCTTAGAGCAGCCACCACATTGGACTAGCATACCCCTATTGGAACATGTATTTTTTCTCTATCTGGTTGTCTTTATGTTGCATGATATTTCTATATACCCTCCTTGAATGGAGAAGGAATGCATAACTACTCTGGAGTGACTAATGCGTTTTTGAGAGTGAGTCATTTAATTCGAGGAAATCGGGTCTTCGGCCCGATTTCTCACCTTTTCCATAGATGCAATGATATCTTGGCATGTTTGGAGGATATGTTCTGGTATCAAAATATGATCTTCCATCATTTCTAAGATGTTCTAGGATACATATTTGGCTAGAATGGGTATGAAGGCCCATTCTGATGTCAGAGAATGATTTTTTTGAGCTCTGGTTCTCCATGAGTTTCTAGTGGTTACTAGAATTTCTTTTGTGATGAGATAGAGGAATGATTCTGCCACCGATTGTCTTCTCTGTTTTAAACCATATTTGACTAGTTGTATTCATATTCTTGAGAAGGTATTTCCATCTCCTCTCTTGTTGGTGCATTGGTCTCACTGGATTTGTATGTATCGAGAGGAATTTGACTCTGCTCATATTTGGTTGTCGCCCTATTTGGATGGAGGTCTTTATATGCATCAGCGGGTACTTGTGCATTCATATATCAAGTTGCTGTCCTATTTAGATGTAAGGCTTGAAATGTGTCAGCATGTCTTTGTGCCTGCGTATAGATGAGTTCCGCCCTAGCTGGATGTCATGCTTCTCATGCATCAGCATGTATTTGTGCTTGCGTATAGCTGGATTACACCCTATTTTGATGGTGGGATTTTTGTGCATCGGAAGATATCCACGTCTACCTATAGCTAGCCTCTTATTCTACACGGCGGGATTGAAGGTAACTAGAAGGAATGTGTGTGTGCTTGTATTGTGGCACCTTATTTTTGTGGTGCACTTTAGTGGAGAGGACAGAGTCGTATGCATGACTGTTGAATATTATCACGTTAGTACAATGGAGTAGCTATTTTAGGACAAGGGTGATACTGTGCCCTTGGTTATATATTCTCAGTCCTTGGAAGGCAGCCTTACGGGATCAGGTCTTCTAGACATTGGAATGTTACCTCTGTATAAGGTTCTCCTCAGTGGGAGGAGGTTTGGTCATCCTGTGTCGATAAAAACACTCTTTGAGAGGGGCCCGCGGGTAGGGCCCCTGTGCAGTTGAGATGAAGTCATCAGAATTGCCTACATCTACCTCCCTGAGTTAAGGGAGGTAGTCATTGTCACATTCTTGGTACATGCTCCCAATACTATTTGAGATGACCACTGGGGACGCCTTGTGTTGAGGTACCGCTAGCTGCTGAAGAGGTGGTTGGCAGACCATTGTAGATTGGATGGCTTGTTATGCAGCCTCTTGTGTGGGTATTGTACCATTCTGGTTGTACTCCCTGATCAGCATATTGGATACCCAATGTTGAAGATGTTGGGTAGGCAAGAGGTCTTGCTCTTCGTTGAGGCCCCGACCTCTTGTGGGATCTCTGATGTGCATGTCTGCATGAATCGTTGGGATGTCATTTAGATCAAAGGTTTCTCTACGGGAACCCTACAATACATGTATACGACCAACAAACCAATCAACCTTATCAAAGTATCATTCCTTTAAACATATGCATATTTGGTGATTCATCTTGGACCCTTCTCCTTTTCTCTTTTTTTGAAAGGAGATGGGGCCTAAGTTGGGTGAGACTACCACCATGGTTAAGGATTCACATCGGGTTCACCATTTTTGTTCCGCCTACAAGGTGGCCCAATTTGTGTGCACAAGGACATACGAAATGGTCCGACATGTAGTATCCTTATATCTTTTATCATTTGGGTAGAACCACCACCTAGATTAAGGATTCACATCGGGATCAGCATTTTGGATCCTTCTCTGAGGTGGTGTGTTTGCTGGGTTGTGTGGAAATGGCACAACGGGGATCTTCACCTATCTCATTTTCCATAGGAACAGGTCCCCGTCAAGTTAACCACTCCTTTATTTCGACCCATTCAGCATCATTATCCTTTACATAAGGTTGAATTAACCCAGTAAGGAACGGTTGGTCCTAGTATGTGATTGTATGGGGGTCAAGCACTCATGAAATTGGTCCTTCTCGGATACAACTCTCTTAGATGGTCTCTAATAGGTTTATTTGTGGGACCATGAATGCCAAATGGCCCTGGAATCCATGATTAATGGGCCATCATTTGAAAGATATGTGCTTATCAGGTAAAGATTTGGTCAACAACACTTATGGACTCCATTGGATGAGAGGATGGGAAAACAGGCTCACAACACCCTTATGTGGGAGGATATTTTCTTATTCTGAGACTCTCTTATAGATTTTATTCATGTTCATATGATCTTGAATCCTTGGTTCATTCCTAAAGAGTGTGTCCAGGGGATACCCTTGGTTTCAAAGATCATCATTATCATGCATATGTTTGATGCCATAAAGGTGATGCTGAATTAATCATATTATAAGGTGCTCTTGAGTTTTTTGTTATCCCAGGGGGACAGAAGCTATCTTGATTTTGGGATTCAGCCAACAAGGAGGGATTATTTCTTATCCCCAGCAGATGAATCACAACCTTCTTAGTTTGGAATGTGCGGGGCTTATGCATGGGAGTTTTCCATTTGGCCCACATGATATGGTGGACACTACTTGGGAGGGAATCATTTTGAGCTCAGGCCTTCTGGATGACATCTTACATATCCTGATTTGGTTTGAAATCAGTGTCTCCTAGTTTAGAATGTGTAGGGATTACATGTGGAGGCTACCCATTTGAGGGGGCATAGTTTGGTGGACCCTTTATGGATTGGAACCCATTTCAGCTCGGGCCTTCTAGAATGATTCCTATGTATCCTGTTATGACCAGGAATCATAGATATTGTAGTTCATAAGTTGTGGAACTTCTGCATGGATGCTTCCCATTTTATAATCTTGATTGAGTATAATCTTTATGGATGGGCACCCTTTTGAGATCAAGCCTTCTAGCAGGCATGCTAGGTTTCTTGATTTGATTAGGAATCAGAGTTATGGTAGTTCATAATGAGTGATGTTGTTGTAATCCTCAAAAACCTCTAATCCCGCATCATTCATGCCCAGTGCGAGAAAAAATAGGATGTGAAAGATTAGACAATGCACATTCCTCCTCCCCTATTAGTGGGGGAGGGAGAGCCCGTGGCGAAAGAGGCTGGGGTGACCGTGGGCGAGGGCACGGAGCAATGAACCCTTCAATGTGAAATGAAATTGAGGTTCATGCAGCACTGACTCGAATGTTGGGGACATACCTATGTGGGATGGCCCCAGAGAATGTTCTGGGAAGGGGTGGAGTTTCGCCCTCTCCAATGGAGGGAGTGAACCAAACCCTTTTGACTAATCAATGTTCCTCATTAAATGGAAAAGCAAGTGATCACCCTTAATCCTGATAACAAGGAGGTTCACATTGACATCCCAATGTTGGACATTGGGTTACCATGGGAATGTATCCATACATGCATTATTGAAGCCCACACCTTTTATGGGAGGGCCTTCATGACTCCGCATAAGGTGGGTATATAGACTCAATGGGGCGTGCTGATCCACTCAATGGTCTGATCATACAGCTCCCATGGATTTGGAAGAGGCTTTTCTCTTGTGTCGAAGGACTGGTTAGCGGAGGGATCATTGAGGACTGGACGGTAATGGTGAGGTTTGGTTGGAACCGGAAGGAACAATACCCGAAAACACCATGTTCCTTGTACTTGTTTTTCATTCCGGATGGGGAAGGCTCCGCATACTATAGTGGTATGCTGGTAGGAGGGACATGCACGTACTGGTGTGGTACGTGGGCATGTGTATCACCAACCATGTACCAGAGTGGTACAGGACTCTCCATGACACTTTGGGTTATATTAGTGTACTGATTGGGTATGCGGCGTTGGGATCCATCTGCGTAGCGGTATGCCACAAGGAGAACCATACGAAAGGTGGGTCAGGGGAATTACCAATCAAGGGAAATTCATCAGAAAGAAGTCTCTAGTATGTGGTTTTCTATTAAGGTTCATAGTTTTATAATTTCTATTTCATTCCCCCATTTTGTGGTTCGCTGGCTATTCCTGTGAGGAAGTGGTTCACAGTTGGAGCTTTGCCGATGAAAGAAAATTGAAGCTGTAGTGAAACCTCTGAGTCTACCTCAAGATTTTTTCGCCCACCCTTCTCTCTATTTTTCTCCATATTTTACGTGTGTTCTTCTACTATGATCCTTTTATTGAGGATCAAGGTTATTGTATATTCTGGCCGCACGACGCCATTTGTAGAGGCCCATTGAAGAAATATTATGACTCGTGGGAGAATCAGTCGACCAAGGTTTTTAGAGGCTTCAGTTCACAATAATGGTTTCTTGAACCCTTTATGTCCTCATAATCCATGAAATGAAGGGTTCGACACATGGCACGCTGATGATATTTCCTGCAAAACTCCTTCAGTTGATACAGTTCACGGTTTTCCTTTCTCGTTGGCCATCACTCCACGGGCCAGCAGTTCGCGGACCATCCCACATACCTAGCGGTGCGCAATCCCTCTTCTTCACGTACCATTCTTATTGATGGTACACATGGAACTTTAAAACATTAATTTCTTCAAGTTTCATCCTAGAAATGAAACTCAATTTGAGTTCCTTCACCTTGATAAGCTTGTAGAAGTGCTTGATTATTTTTGTTATGCAATTATGAGGTCATTTCCCTCCATGGAGGAATGTTCATGACCTTACAAGGACAATCACAATATCAAGTACATTTGCGTCACCCACTCACGCTATTAAATTCTATCAACAAACATAAAATTAAATTTTAAATGAAAATTCAGAAACATATTATCCTCCCTTGGGCCATTCCTTGAGGCCAGCCTCTCATTTTTGAGAGTAAGAAAATCATTGGTGTAGTGACTGGAAGAAAACAAATTTGACAAAAATAAAAGAATTAAAATTTTGAAATAATAGTTTTGATAAAATAAAAGATTAAATTTAAATA
The DNA here is from genome assembly GCA_963277665.1 of Viscum album. NCBI lineage: Eukaryota > Viridiplantae > Streptophyta > Magnoliopsida > Santalales > Viscaceae > Viscum > Viscum album. Next base: position 992,224,478 of record OY728128.1, on the reverse strand, counting down.
TAATTAGTAGTAGAGAGAGAAAAAAAATTAAAAAAAATAAATTAAAACTAATTAATAAATTTTAAAAAGATATATATAAATTTAAAATAATAATATGAATAATAATAATAATTTTATTATTATTACTATTATAATAATTAATTTAATAATTAATTTTTGAGGAAGTATAAAAGAAATAATAAAATGAGAATAGAAAAATGAATTTTAAAAATAGAATGCGAAAATAAATATAATAAAAATAATAATAATAATATTATTATTATTGTTACTAAGGAAAATAATTATAATCATACTAATAAAAATTAAAAATGATAATAATTAGAGAAGAAGAAAAAATGGATGCCACTTTAATAAAATGCATGTAGTTTATTTAATTAATGAGAATTTCAATTAATATTAAAAATTAAAATTCAAAACTAAAAATAAAGTCATAAAAATATGAACAGAGGAAGAAGTTGCAACAAAATCTCCCTCTATTGAGGGTCCTCATCTGGGGGTCGAGTTGATGATTTTGGAAGGGGGCATGACTCTCCTTGTATAAAAAAAAGCGAGATATTTTCATCCAGAATGTTTCTTAAAACATTATTCACATGGTAGACCCTATTAGTGTCCAATTTTATATACGGTCTTCTATAAATTTGTTTAAAATTACCTTATCCATTTACCTCAACAATTCATCTTCATACTCCACGTGTTAGAGAAGTTATAACCCAATTACTTAGATATTTTTATCTAGCTAAATGATTCTTAAGTCTTCTTTCGATGTTAAGAACATAATGTCCACCTTAATGACTGAATAACTCAATGAAATGTACTAATGAAATAGTCATACGATCCATACATTGAATCCATCTAGAATTACCTCAATTGTATGGTTTTAGCATGATTTATGACTCAATTACTAAGGTGGGGTCAACATTTTCATCTAGGACAATTTGTCAACATTATTTATTTTTTGGGATTTCAATATTGATAAATTAGATATTGGCATAGATGATAAATATAAATTCAAAAAATAAAAAAAATCCTTACATAAGAATCACTCAAATTGAATCAATATTTTAAAATTTATGATCAAAATAACAAAGTGATTAAAATTAGTCAAAATTTCATAATTAGGCAATTTTTGAATTTTAGACCATTTTTATTCTATAATTATAATTTCCCATTATTTTATAAAATATTGAAATTCCTAGGTTTTATTATTTTAAAACTCTTAAAGACAATGAAATTTGAAATATAAATATTCACATAACATTGGTATGTCAAAATACCCACATAGTGAAACCATGCTTGTCCTCTTGTATAAAATCTCACCAAGGAGTTAATCATGGAACCAATGTTATCAATATTCAAATTTCAATGCAATAAAATTAAAAAATTATCAATGTCAAATAAGATTTTCGTATTTCCACATAAAATATAAATTAAATTTCTCAATTTTCAATGAAACAACCAATCAATGTATTTTATGTTTCCCCTTTGAAAAATGATGTAAATCCTCTATTCATTCGTTTAAGCTCGATAATTAAATATTATTAAACATGCCAAATAATGATCCACCTTACTTTTGAATATTTTCTATCATAACTCATTATAAAATTCCAGAATAGTTATGCTCGTATATTTAGAACATTCTCTTTATCCATAGTCTTGTAATAGATCCAATTTCTCCACTTGTTAACGAAAAATAAACATAAAATCTTGTGGGATAGAAATTATGGATCAAATGCATCTAAGGATTAATGTTGGTAGGAATGGGTTTTTAAAAGTTAATTCTCAAGGATGAGGTTTATTTTATATATCATAAATTATAATATTAAATATAAAAAGGGTCATGAAATTGTAGCCTTACACTTGTAACAACTCCCATATTCTCCATGCTCAAAGAAAAGATCATGATCAGATTAATTATAATGAATTATTTTAACACCCCCTTCAAATTTTTTATAAATTAATATTTTTTATATTACAAAGAAACAATAATTTTTTTTTTCTTTTTTAAATTTTTTTATTATAATAAGAAACACATCACCACCTAATAACAAATTATATAAATTATAGGTCAATTAATGATGATTTCTTCCCTAAATCACAAAAAAAAAATCTGATTTTTTTTCCATTTTCATTTTATAAATTCTAGAGGGGAAAATGATGAAACATCATGAATGAATCAAAACCCATTTTTCATTCCCACAATAAAAATCCCCACACTTTTTCCTTACAATATAAATCATCCCTTCGACCATAGTTCCATTCACCCATAGACTTGTATTTTAAAATATCTATCAGACACCATGAGTAGGGTAGGAATAGAAAATGTAGAATAAAACATGGCTCATCCTAATAAATATTAATCATGGTATCTATGGGATAAATATTTATTGATGTAAAGGAGGATTTTTAATTATAAGTGGTTTATCATAAGATAACTCAATCATTTTAAATGTTTATATATAACTTTAATTAGGTTTATATGTTCAAATGAAAGTTTTGGTTGGTGACATGTACCACGATCACTCAAGAAATATTTTCAATAATTAATGTGATATTATTAATCTATAAATCCTCTAGGAAATTAAAATATTCTATTAGAAAATAACTAATGTAATTAGTAATAATAAAAAATGAATTCACTTTTTTTAAATTCAAAGAATAAAAAATTATAGCGAAATTTTATTACCATCAATCAATTCATTCTCTCAAATAATGAGTCCTCATTTTAATTTCCATTTTTTAAATTAATCACTCAATTCTCCATTTTACTCATTAAATATCACTAACATTGACATCTAAAACATGGAATAGTATGATTCCTTAGAAACATAGGTCTCCTAGATGTGGAAAGTAAAGCATAATTCAATTGTGGGTATGAAATATCATATTTAAAGATAAAAAATTTTGTTTGGCGATAAATGTAGGGAGTTTACAATATTAAAAATAAAATTGAACTCCATTTCCCATGAATCTGGGTCCCTCTTCTTCACCGTATGAGGTTTTCTTCTTCTATATGAACCCTATAAATAAAAATTACACAATTAATCCCATAGATCATACTATTTAATCTAAAAAAAATATAGAGTGTGGGATCCATGATGGAATACATCCTAAGAATCTAAAAATGAAATCTAAATTCCTAGAAAGAAAATGAAAGGGATAAGTCTTATTATGACCCACTAAGTGGGCACTGAATTTTTTTCTACCTCCATAGGATAATAATTTTTTTATTTCGAATAATATATTAGATGATGATTATTTTATTTCAACCAGCACATGTGGAGTTTTACATCTTATGCTTCATCTTTATTCCTTATGAATGATCCATTAAGATAGTAAAAAAGATCTACCATATTAACTATTAGTTATTTAATGAAAAAAATAAAAAAACGTTTTAGGTTTTTCATTTCTGACATGAAAAATTGAAATTCTAATTTATACTACCATTAATATCTAAACATAATTAGTTAATGATGGAATGAACAAAGTCCATGAATTTGGTTTTAGATTCAATCATTATTTTCCTTTATATGTTATATTTGAGTATGAAAATACAGATTGGAAATCTCATGTTTTAATATCTATTCTTTATTTAGATATTGTTGAATACCATTGAAAAACAAAAAACACTCAATTATACAACCTATTTTTTTCATGGATGATGAAACTCCTTGGTCTTGTAGGATCCATATTCTAGGACACAACTATATTGATGATATCTCATCAATTAATTATGTAGACAGAAATGTGTAAATAACTAACCAATGTTGATAGGAAAAATTGATTAAAAAATACTATAGATATATTGATATACATGTCATTGGGGGTAGTAAGCCTCAGTGCCAGCCTACCATTTATGGGAGTAATAGAACATTTAGTGGAGTGGGTGGTAAATAAGAATAAAAAATAAATTAAAATAAAATAAAGAAAATTTAAAAATAATGATAATGATAAAATAAATGAATAAAGTAAAATATAATCGGTATTAGAGAGAGATAGAAAAAAATAAAAGAAGAGAAAAGAATTTAAAAATAATTAAGAAATTTATATAATTTATAAATAATGGTAATTTAATAATAATAATAGTATTAGTAGTAATAATAATAATTGTTATTAATATAATTAAGATAATATTTTTTTTTGAAGAAAGAGAATAAAAAGAAGAAAATAAGAAAAATAAATAAATTTTAAAATAAGAATATAAAAATAAAAATAACAATAATTCTAATATAGTTATTATTATTAATGATATTAATTATAAAAATTATAACGAAACTAAAAAATGAGAAAAATTAGCAAAGAATAATGAAAATCTGGATAAAACATTATAAAAATACATCTAATTTAATTAATTATATATAATTTAAATTACATATAAAATAAAAAGTCAAAAATATATATTAAATAATAAAAATAAGATCATATGAATAATTTGATGAAGACACCTCTTTGACAAAGGATCCTTATTCAGGGGTTGATCAGATGATTTTTGTAAGGGGTCCATGCCCTCCTTTTAAAGGAAATGATGATATTGGTTTTATCTAGAAATTTTAAATGAACTTTTTTACATTGGAGACAATATTAATGAGTGAATTTATAAATTCAGTTTTCTATAGAGTAGTTAAAAATTATACTTTTAATTTAAAAAAATCACTTCCAAACCTCACGTGTAGAAAGAAGTTATTGCCTAATTTCATAGAGATTTATTTCTGGTGGAATTATTCCAAAATATTTCATTAATATTGAGCAATTAGTGGATTCATTAATGACAGAATTGCTCAATTAAATTTATTGATAAAATGAACTTAAAAGTCATCCTTTTAATCCAACTAGAATAATCTCAATTTTAATTGTGTTTTCCATGATTTGTGACTAAATTACAAAATATGGATCAACACTATCATCTAGAACAAATTATTATCTTTATTGGGGTTTGGGGATTTATTTGGATGAATTAGATCTTTCTCCATAAGTTACAGCTGAATCAAAAAATACTCCTGAAAAATAATAACTCAAATTGAATCAATATTTTAAAATATATGATCAAAATTCCAATGATATGAAAATCATTCAAAATTTTATAATTAATAAATTTTCACATTTTATATCATTTTAAATCTATAAATCAAATAACCTATTTTTTAATTGAAAATTGAATCTCATACCTTATATCATTGAAAAACACTTAAAAAAATTATATTTTAAATTAAAATATACACATAATTTTGGTATTTCAAATACCCCCACACATAAACCATATTTTTTCCTCAAGAATAAAATCTAAATAAGTAGTTAAATAGGGCCCCGGTGTTATCAATATTAAAAAATCAATGTAATAAAATCAAACAATTATCAATGTCAAATCATGTATTAAAATTCCAAAAAAAAATCTTTTCCATTATGACTTTTTAATAAAATACCCATCCATATATTTTATTTTTCTCCCTTTAAAAATGATTTATCTTTTAAATTCATTAATTCAAGCTCGTCAATTCATTATTTCCAAACATGCCGAATCATGATCAAACTCGCCTTTGAGTATTTTTTTCTTATCACTCACGATAAAATTCAAGTATATTTATACTCAAATCATGATAATATTCTTCTTATCCATAGTATTGTAATAGAACTACTTTATCCACATTGTCTTTAAAAAAGATACATAAAAGTACGAGGGCTTCAAATTATGTTTTAAATTTGTCTAAGGTTTTGGTTTAGTATTAATTTATGTTTAAATGTTGAGGCTCAAATATGAGTTTTATCTCTAATAGTATATATCATGATATTAAATGTAAAATGTTTCATGAAAATCTTCCATTCTATTTTTAAAAACTCACAACTTCCCAAAAAATCTATATAAAGTTCATCATGAAATTAATAATATTGAATGACTTGTGGACCCACTAAAAATTTCCTATACCTTAAAATATTATTATCTTTTTCGAAGAACCTTTCGTATCAAAATATTGATTTTGGAATAATACTCACATCCACCACCTTACCACAATTTAAAGAAATTATAAGTCTATTAATGGCGTTTTTTGGTTTTCCTAAATCACAAACAAGGTTTTTCCTATATTTTGGGTTTTTTTTGACATTTTCCATCTTTTTAATTCAAGAGGGTTGAACAATTAAGCATCATGAATGAATAGATATCTTATTTTTGTTCCCACAATAATCACCCCAAATTTTTACTTCAAATGTAAATAATCCATTCCACAGTGGTTCCCATCACCCACAAACATCAATTTTAAAATAACATGATAATACCAAGAGTATGGTTGGAATGGATAAAAATGGATTGAAACATGTCTCATCCTAATAAAGGATATTCATGGTCTCTATGGACTAAATAATTATTGATATAATGGTGTTTTTTAAAGATATGTGGTTTGTCAAATGTTACATCAATCATTTTAAATTACTTTTTCCATAGTCATAGGTTTGAAAAGTTCAAATGCATGTTCTATTCAGTAACATATCCCATGATCACTCAAGAAATATTCTCAAGATTAAATAAGAAGTACTTGGACAATAAATCCTCTTGGGAATGGAAATATGATATTTTACAATCAATTAAGTCATAATTAATAATAAAAAATGAATTCACATGAATTTAATAAATTAAAATCATGAAAAGTTTAAGGGAAATTTCATTTAAATCAATCAATTAATTTCTATAAATTATTAGTCATCTTTTTAATATATATGCTTCAATTTAATGATTAAATTATCCATTTTAATCATTCAATATCATTAAAATTTAATTCTAAAACATGGAATAATAGAATTTATAATACACTCATTCCTCCTAGATGATTCAAGTAAAGAATAATTCAATTCTAGGAATCTAATTTCATCTTAAAATCACAAAACTAGTTTTCTGGACATTAAATGTCAGGATTTTAAAATATAAACAATAAAATTGATCTCCTTTTCCCATGAATATTGGTCTTTATCCTTCACAATATGTGGTATCCTTTAACCTTTATGAACCTTAGAAAGGAAAATTATATAATTAGGCACAATTATCATGTCATTTAAGCTAAAAAATATATAGGGGTGCGAAAAATGATGGACTACTTTCAATGAAAATGGAAATAAAATCTAAATTCCTAGAGTGAAAATGAAATGGATTATTCTCGGTATGATCCCCCAAGAGGACCCAAATTTTTTTACACCCTATAGAGGGAATTACCAACTATTTTCCCAAAAAAAATCGTGGTTTATGATTCTTTGATTTGAACCACCACATGCGAGTTTTCAGAGATTAGGATTCATCTTTGTTCTTTAGGAATAATCCTTGTATAGAGTACAAATTCCCCCCCCCAAGAAAATTAGGTAGAAATTTCATAGAAGTATTAGGATGATGTTTGAATAAACCCATATATTGTTTTGTACTTGTGAGACCTCAGTATCTTCTAATTTTGATTTATATCACTTGCAAGACTTAAATAAAAAAATTAGAAGTAAATAGTTATTTTTACTTGAAACAAATATGTACTTTTAAAAAGTAATTTCCACCATCAATAATATTATCCTCTTTTATGATTTTCTCATTCTCAGAAACATGGATATTTAGATGGGGGTCCAAAAATGTATTCTCATTGAAATCAGGTAGCTCTATGTGTTGCTTTATAGGTGATGGTCTAGTTTCATCCTCCTCCTCTAAGGAATGAAAAAGAATTTATGAATCTAAAATTTCAAAAAAAAAGTTAGTGATGAAAAATTCAGTTTTAATAAAATAAAATGAAGAGATTTAGTATGAGAAAATTTTAGATCCTTAGTATGGTTCATATTTAGTATATGCCTTAATGGTTAGTTCCTCTTGTTGTAGGTTCTAAGAGGATGGAGGCTGGTACTCATGCTCCTCTATTTTCATATCAAATTACACCACTTGGGTGGTATCATTATTCACACATATTGGTTATTCATCTTTATAGGGTTTTGGTAGATCAAGAATTTCCTGACATTCATTCCAAGGTTTATCTAATACTGGTTGATCTTCTATTTGTAGCTCAACAACCATGTCTTCTTACTTCGCTTCCTTATGTAAGAGAAGAGGATTATTGTATTTCCATAAATATCTATAATATAGTACTTGGGTTTGGGTTTTTACACTTTCTCTTAGTAATCTTCAGGTGGAACTTCTTTGATAATGTTTGGGGGAATCTAAAAACACTCTTCTTGTGTCACAACTATTTCTTGATAGAATTAAATAAAATATTTCAAGAATTCACATAGATTCTTGGCCAATCCTTTAACCATTGGTTTCTCTAGAGTCTCCACGAGATATTAGATGAGGTACTTGAATTACTCTGCTTAGAAAATATGGATTCCAGATTCCCTGATATTTCCAGTCCATAAGGAAATATCATAGAATAGAGATGCGGGTTTTTCATCTATTAGTTCTTACAACTAAGAGTAATTTTTCCCTGAATTGAATAAATAATCATCGAAAAACATCATGGATATATTTTTTTGGGGGGTTTTATAAATGAAATTAAATCTACCTAAAAATTATATAGACGAATATAAGAAAATTTATGATTAACTCCACGTAAAAAGTACTCATTTGGATGCACAAATGTCGTGGGGTGTCGAAAAATAAATATCCTTTTCCCAGTATAGAAGAGTGGCTGACTTGGGTTGACTCACTTGAGAAGCCTTTCTATTTTCTCACTTACTTATTCTAAATCACCTAATAAATCTATTTTTTTATTTTTATGTATTTAATAAAATCAATGATTATATTTTTGTGTTTTTAATTTATGACATGAAAAAAGAAAATTCTAATTTATACTACCATAAAAATTTAAATTGAATGTGTTAAGGAAATAAATCACTTGTTCTTTGTTTTGGTTTGAGATGCAATTATTATTTTCAATTAGATGATATATTTTATATTGACAATATAAACATGAAATATCATGTTTTGACTAATATTAATAATTTTTTATAAATATTTCAATATCATTGAATTCCTAAAACCTCTAAATTATACCTCTTTCTTTAATCAAGGATGATAAAACTCCTTGATCATTGAGTTTTCATCATCCAAGACGCGACTCTATTTATTTTTTTTCATCCCTTAATTATCTCAACTCTAACGTGTGATGAACTACCCATTGGGGGAGAGAAAAAAGTGATTAAATAAAATTATATATATATATATATATATATATATTAATATTTATGTCGTAAGGGATGGTCTTTATATCAGGTATATATGCATCACCCATGCATGATACTCAACCCTGTCTACAAACATAAAACTGAATATTTAAGAAAAGTCATTAACACCTTGACCTCCCCCTGGACCATGACTTAGGGTCAGCATCTTATTTCATAGTTTGACATATCACATGGTGGAGTGGGTGGAATAAAAGAAGAAGAAATAAAATAATATAAAATAAATAAATTTTAAAAATAGTGGTGATGAGAAAATAAATGATTAATTTAAAATATAACTGGGATGAGAGAGATAGATAACAATATAAAGGAAAAGAAATTTAAATGAATTAAAAATTTATATAATTTATTAATCATTATAAAATTTGAATAAGAATAATAATATCAATTTCTATCACTATAATAATAATTAATAGAATAATTTGTTTTTGAAGAAGAATAATTGGAAGAAGAAAATGAGAAAAGAAAAATAAATTCTAATCTAATAATGTTAAATTAAATATATAATAATAATAATAAGATTATTATTATTACTAAAGATATTAATTATAATAACACTAATAAAAATTTAAATGGAGAATAATTGGAAGATAAGAAATAAAATATAGGAATAATACAATATAAAAATTTATGTGTTTTATTTAACAAAATGGAATTTATATTAGAATTTAAAATGTAAATTAAAAAAATATTGAAATGAATAATATATGGAGTTGTTGGAGTCCCCACACCAACTGAGGATCCTCAGTCGAGGATTGAGACTTTGATTTTTGGAATGGGGCATTACCCTCCATTTATAGGAAAGGGTGAGATTTTTTTATCTATAATTGTTCCTCAAAAACATTTTGCATGGTAGACCCTATTAATGCCTATAGTTATTAGTGTAGTCATCTAGAATGTTGATTATAATTTTCATTTTCATGTTACCCAAAAATTTGAGCTTCATCTGGCATGTTTAGAAGATGATAAAAGACAATTAGTATGAGAGTCTATTTTGGCCAAATGTATTATAAATCATTCTTTAATATTGTGCATTTAGTGGATTCCTTGACGACTTAGTAACTAAATAAAATTTATTAATGAAACAATATTTTTAGTGAACCATTTAATAAAGTATGAATCAATACAATTAAAGGTGTTGGATGGATTTATGACTCTGTTATTGAGGTGGGTTCAATGCTATAATCCAGATTTTTTTTCAAATTTATTTATTTTATGGCCTTTATATGTCCGAAGTAGATCTTTGTTGAAAAGAGAATATTGAATCCCACAAATCAAGGAATCCAAAAAAAAGAATCACTAAAATTGAATCAATATTTTAAATGTTTTGGTCCAGATACCAAAGTGGTTAAAATCAGCCAAAATTTCAGAATTAGGTAACATTCACCTTTAAACCCATTTCAATTCAAAAATTAAAATTATGCATTATATAATAAAACATGTAAATCCATGGGTTTATCATTGAAAAAAAACATAAAAAATAAATTTGAAATAAAAATATGCACATAAATTAGGTATTTAAAAAATCCATCAATTATAAATAAACATAGTTTTTTTCTTATGAAGTTGTGCAACACTCAAAATGTTGGGATTAAATGTATTCAAAACAAGAAATTCAGAATTTAAAATTTTTCTTTACCGATGATATCATATACAATTGCTCTGATTCTTAGTGACTCATTACATCCAAAAGATAATATCAATTATATATAATCGTTCACATCATTTAAAAACATTAGATATCCTATCATATATGAATAATACCCACTATATAATATCCAATGTTATTCCCCTCTTGTTGTATTGAGAGTAGTTTTTTAAAAATATTTCTTTTATCAATTTTCATCTATTTCATACAACATTCAAGATTTTATGCTATCAAATTTTTGAAATGGTAACAAAATAATTTATTCTTTATAAATATATCAATGATGATTACATATTTTTAAAAAAATTCTAGAGGTTGAAATATATTTTTAATTTTGAAAATAACATTCTCAATTTATATGCTTTGAGTGGGATAACTCCCACTTGAATCCTCCCTCTAATATATTCCATATTCATTTTGATATTTATGATTGAAAAAATAAAACATTACATTATGCACAAATCTTCCAAAAAATTGGAATTATAACACCAATTCATATTTTACGTAAAATAATGTTCATAACTTTTGAAATATTTTATCATCAAATTATACTTTTGTTAGCCTTAACGAAGTCTCCAGTTTTGGAAATTTTTTCATCCACCTCTATTTCATAAAAACTGTAGATTTTTTTATTTTCTAGTTTTCATTGTGTACATTGCCTTTTAAAATTGCTTCTATTTATAAAAATATTCAAGTTAATTATTTTTATTTGAGGCTTATCTTTGTATATATTTATAAGGAATTCATTTAATATATCCTTTATTAACATCTATTATATTGTTTCGGATTTATGTGATTCCATGATCAACATTAGTATGTTTTTTTTGGAAAATATCATGTTATTTATCCTTCAACATTATATTATATACATGATTAATGATGAAGGTTTTCTCTTAATCTATTAAAGTCATTAAATCATCAATCAATTTTAACATCCTATATTTTACTTGAAGAACGAATTCATGATTATTTATTGAATGATATTATTTCTTAATGTTTTAACTCCCTTTTTCATGTTTAAAAATATATGAGAGTCATTCAATTAAATATCTTTTAACAAATAAATCTATCTATGTATCACTCTCTTCATCATTTTAATTTATAATTTTATCAATGGTACAGTTGTAAGCATTCAGATATTTATTAAAAAAATATCATAGTAGTATCATCACTATATATTGTAGCTTCCAATTCATTATAATACTTTTACTCAAATTTTGGGGAAATGATTGTTTTTTTATTTAGATAAACCATTATCCTTTAATTTTAGAAGGGGGTTTGATTTATTTCATTATTATTCAGAGATATTCTTGAGATTATATCCTCTTCATCACTATCTTAATAATTAGATAGACCTAAATTATATGCTATTAAATGTATAATAGACTCATAAATGAATAATTTCAAGGATAACATCCCTTTATACTTCCTTATTCCATTATTATCTTTTATTGTAAATAACTATATGAATTTATCACATTTTTTACTTACCTCATATTTGGTGTTAGTGTTATCATTTAATTATTCCATGGAAACATTATTAAGCTTTTATTTCTTTTTATATTTTATAATTATTTGCCGATTAATTTGTTTCTTACTCATGATATCATTTTATCTTCTCATTTAATATGTGATGAGAATAATATGTAAATAATATATAGGGTTTGAGTTTTATGATCTATTTATTATAAGTTAGACACCTTGGAATTAAATTTATGATGAATAATTCTTAAGAACTTTTTATCTCTTGTAAAATCCAATAACTTCTTATAAAAATATCTTATACTTCTTATAATGTCATCCAAACTTATAGAAAGGTCACCAATGTAATTATTATAACCCATTTTCAGATCCAGACACTTAAATATATAGATTTCTAATTTACCAAGATTTATTTAGCCATTCCAATTCGTTTAGCCATTAGAAATTCACTTTCGCAGAGGGAGGAAAGAATAGAATTAATAGATTTTCCATTATTCTCCATTGTCTACTTATCTACAGTATAAAGGGAGAACCCATAGAAGGAGGATGGAAATTATCTATACCAACTTTAAGTACTTCAAAGCTAATTGAAATAAAATAATGTAATATAATATCCTTCCAGATATTTTAATTTTTAATCAAATATAGGAATCCAATTACTACTAAATGATTTTTGGACATCAATGAATACATTCCTTATCTTTTAACATCAGTAATAATTATAAAAAGTAACCATATCTTCAACACTAATTGGAAAAAATAACTAGGATCCAAATATTATCTAAGAGAGTATGAGGGCAAATTAGTGATCTCATACTTCACCTTTAGTTGGCGAGAATTGAATCTTCTATAAAACATCAAACTATTATAACAATAGGTACACATGTTTTTAAACATCTTACTACTCAATATAAGTAGCTTATCCTTTTCACGGTTTATAAATAATCCAAAAAAATAAAACCAATTGAAAAAAATAAATTTTATGTTTTATGGTAAACATCGATTATCAATTACTTTAATATATAAATTTTCATTTGATAGTACATGAACTCATCACATCGATAATGAAATTTAACAATATTTTGATACAAAAATAAGAACCTTTACCAACATTCTTCAAAACATTGTCACTATGCTAATAACATTCTTCACACATTCCTTGTTGAAAGTTTTTCTTCCTCCTATTCACTTTCTTATATAACATCAAGAAAGAACTTATTTATAAAATTATCTTTATGAGAATTTCCATTAGGTAACTTTTCCATCAAGTAGTAATCTCTCTGGCACCCTTGTTTTAGTCTTTGTCTAATGCACTATTAATCTGACACCAAATGATCACATCACACCACTTTATTTGGTATCATGTATCTAGTATATACTTTACATTCTTTTTTGGATAAAAATTTATTTGATTCCGATTTATGGCACCACTTAATCTTGTTCTACTAAATCTGAGGCATTGACATAATATCTAGTCTTATATCCTATTTAAACCTCAATTCATCAGTTATATTCACAACAATAACAAATATCACAAATAACACATTATCCCTTATAATAAAGGTATATATTATATGAATACTTAATGGAGGATTAATAAATTCAAATTATATTTCACCACTAGATCTTATCTTACTAAAATCATTCCTTTCTTGATCACTATTATGATTCATAGAATATAAAATTTAAGGAACATCATAAGGAACATTCCTTTCAACTCAATATTAATGATCTATAAATACCTCATAAAATCGAGGAATGATTCCTCAATCTATATTCTTTAATATTTAACCATTGAACACTGAGCTTAACATAATAACATTTAATATCTTGAAAAATAATTTAATAATATTAAAAATCATTATCTAGTAACCTTCATATGAACTCCTCCATATAGTAACCCCGTCAGGATGTACTTTTTTTTGGATTCCCTCAATCCAATGGACTTCATATTAGTTTGTAATGGAACCTTTTCATGATTATTATTATCATTACACTTTGAGTTCTCAAAAAATATTTTTTCTGATGCTTAAACAAACCCTTAGTCCAGGGTACAATGTCTAGGTGACTCTATCCACTATCTCTATTAAAAACTCTATGTTCATCAACTGCTATGAGGAACCTCTTTCAGATGATTATTTATGATTCTCTTATATTTAGAGCTTATATAAAAACTTCAATATGAAATGATATTCATGAGTTTCACTTGTTCAATAATATTTTTATAAATCCGTTATCTAATAATTCATAATCCTTCAAACAAATTTACTTCTGATCAAACATTGTTCATATCCTCTAAGATTTAACAATTTCTTCCATAAAAAACCTTTAAATATAATTAAAAATAAATTTTTATAAATATGACGAAATGACCATTTATGATTATAAAATCGTCTTCTAATGTGACGTTTGAAAACTTCTCCATGTAATAGAAAAAATGAAAATTAACAAAGAATCATTTCTTTCTATTATCCAACTAATCATGTTTTTCTATTAAAACCAGTCCATTAGCATTGGTATGTTCACCCCGGTCATATCCATTTGGATGTTTCTATCTATAAAATTTTCAATAATGGCTCATAAATTTTCATTAATTTATGTATCAAAACAAAAGACAATTCTCAGGAAAAATTTCTTTCTTTAAATAGATTATTGTTAAAAAATAACACCTTAAAAATATTAGTCCCAAGAAATTATGTTGAAAACATTTATATGAATGAATTTTTGAGTTTTTTGGAATCATTTTTATGAAATTAGGTTATCCTATTTTTGAAACATAAGTGCATACAATACTTTTTTTCATTTTTTTGTTTCAAAAACATTACATCACATTGTAATGTTTTAAAAACAGGAAATCAAAAGTATATGAAAAAAGATTGAGATGATTAGATGAATTATTCTTATCTTGAGTCCACCAGATGTAAAATTTATATCTATGAAATTAAGAAAACATTTGGTGCTGAATTTTTATCTCCTAATGTTTCCAATCTTCAATCAGACAATGTTTCAAATAATTATATATGGAAATTATTTATTGATCTTAAGTTTCTACTTTTTTTTGTAAAAATAATTTTAATATTTTTATTAAAATAATAAGAATTTATCTTGGTACAAAAAATTGAAATATTTTTATCATGTAGAAAGGGGGAGAAAAAGTTTTGCATGAACAATGATATAATTAATAATATTGTGATGATATGCAGGATTGAAGTGTTTTTAGTAAGTTGAATGGGGGCGAAATCCAATTTTTTATTAAATATTTATAATATGTATTTCTACCCAATATATTATATAATGAATGTTTCTTATATTTTAATATATATGTTGAAAAGTATAAAGTTGTTGAAATTTAAAAGTGGGGTTTCTAAATATTTTCCATCAGAAAATGTCCATTTTGATGAAGTCATTCAAAATATAAAGTGGAATCTATGAAGATCCATTAATGTTTACTAAATAATATTTTTTTTGTGTTTTGGAATTTTTTTGAGCATTGATGTTTTTCCTTGATGTTTTGTGATGTCTTGATGATTGACAAAATGATTTCAAAGATAATAAGCATAATTGATAAGGAATTGGGATGTAGGACATTTATATGGTTGACTTATATTGAAAAAAGTAGTATTAAGAAGTCCATAAATAATATTGATTTATAATTTTTATTGGTTAAAAATTTACAAATTAGTGAATCTGAATTAGGTACAAGATGATAAGATTAGTTTTTGGTAAAAAGATCATTTGAAAAAATAGAATATAAAGGAAACAATCAATAGTAATTGTGATGAATGACATCAGATAAAGAAATAAAAATTATATGAATTGTATATATTAATTATAAATAGACTAACCAATATTAGATAAACAATTTGTGATTGAATAATTAGAGAGATAGGATTGAACAATTTTTCATAAGCATAATGTTTTGGAAGTTTCAAAATTTTTTATCAATCTTTTGTTATTATATTAAATTTGATAATGAGATGTTCTTTTTGTTGACCTGTATTATATAGAGTAAAATCATGATAGTCTCAATGTTTAATGGATAATTGAATAGTGGTAAAGACCCATAATTATCTCATATGCATTAAAAAACATCTATATTTGTTGAAATGTTTTTTATGAATTGTTATAATATGACATTTGAATTTAAATTTTCATTGAGATTCTTGAAATAAATTTAAATCCCCCCATTTATTTATTCTACAAATATATAAATTGGATCCATGTACAAAGTAGAAGTGTAAGTATTTAAAAAATTTAAATATAATGTTTTGGAAAATTAGTTTGGGGTAGAAATATTGGATAAACTTCTGTAGAAAAATTTCAAGAAGATAAGATTCCAAAAGAGGAATCTATTATTTATATAAAATTAAGATTAAGTTGTTAGTTAGGATGAGAAGTGTCTAATTTAGAATCAATAAAAAATATAGCAATACACAAATTTTTCTATTAAATTGAATCTAATTTAAAAAGGATGCTGGGACATATCACCAAATGTACTTTCTATGTGGATAAAACCTACTAGAAAACTAAATGAAATGTAAAAATATATAGTTTTTATTAAAAAATACAAGATTATAACTTATACCTACTACTGGGTAAAAAATTGAATGAATAAGTGTTTTTTCAAAGAGTAAAATTGAGAAATTAAACCCATTACAATGATAACATTTTGAGCATGTTGGTTATGATTTCTAAATTTGTTGAAAATTATTTATTATATCTTCTTCATACTTAGAACATGAACTGTTTCTTGATTGTAGCACAATACAAGTATAGAGAAATTCTCTTCATGTTTTAACCACTAAAAAATATTTTTTACGTATATATTTTGTGGTATTCCTTTATTTAAAAACAATTCTAATAACTAACTAACCATTTGAGTAGGGAACTATGTAAATTATTATGTTCCTATGGTTGTGCATGAGAGTTTTTTTTAAAATGTATAACACATTAATAGGAGGTGGCAATTTTTTTATAATAATTAAATCCTAAACGAAATATATATCACGGATTCATCCCATCCCCCTCTCAGTGATCAAATATATCCTACTTGGGATATTTAGTTTGTATCATAGTTAAGGTTCATTTTTTTTTCTATTTTTTTATGTTTTATGAAAATATAAGTTTCCATGGATGCTTATAATTCTATGAACAGTAACTAGTTTTAGGTTTTCAATGTAAAGAACTATAAAAATTAGAATAATAGAATGTTACCATACCTTCTGTCCCTTGGTATTAATGTTTTTCATGTTGTAATAGGTGGTTTACAATACCATATTGAAAATTCTCCCTTTACCGTTGCTGATAAGAATAATTTGTAGAATGATGAGAATGATAGAAATTATAATCTATCCTTACTCCCTAAAAGAGAGTTCCATAGAGTTAAAGTACATGTAACTTAAAATTAAATTTGGGAAAATCTGAATAACATATATGAAAGAAATATTAAATTTAATCAATCCAAGTTACAGATCTAGAGTATGAAGTACGAATATCTTACAATGGGTGATTATGAATATATTGGATAATTATTTACTATATTTGATATCGTTATATGATTAATAATATTAATCGATGAGTAGTTGTAATGTTTAACTTTTTTAAAAATATCTAAGGAATTATTTACGATAATATTGATGACCATGTTTCATTATCGGAAGAGAGTGATCCAAAAACTCTATTTATGAATGATATATAGAACACTATAATCACATATGAAATGATATGAGATAATGCTATAATGAATAAATGGGATACTAGTGAGGAAATTTCTTTAAAATCTAGTAATCTTATAAAATCTAACAAAGTTCCCACTGATGAAGAAGTTAGCGACTCTAACACTGGAGACTAGGTCAGTACATTTTTTTGATGAGTTTATGCCCTTTTTTTTATAAACATGTAAAAAGGGGAATACGAATGTTTTAAGGGAAATTAACTCTGTAATTATTTGTATATATAGCTATTAGGAACTTTGCTACAAGTTTACCTTAAATAATGAAATATGAGGAAAGTGACAAAGATGAAAAAAATCAAGAATAACCTTTAATAATGGCGTAGATAAAAAAGATTCCAATTTATAGGGAATGAATATAATTTTCTCCAAGTAAAAAATTACAATTATATGTATAATTATGATTATGATGAAAATAATTATGAATAATCTTAAAAAATTAGTGGTAAATGTTATAAAAATGTGTTTTTTGAAAAAGAAACTGATAAAAATTTCATTTGTGATGAAATTAATAGTTCTAAAGAAGACGAGATTTAAGTAGTATTTATATTGAAAAGTTATTTGAAATAATTCCATAAAAATATTATAATAGATGAATTATGGAACAAGAAGTTTAAAATATATATTCTCTCAGCAAACAATAAATAATTTTTTTATTGAATAAAAATCAAATTTTCTTACTGAGATTATTTTTTTAAGAGAGAATCTAATGAATAGAGAAACCTCAATAATTTTCACAAAAACCTTTTTATGGTAAATGAGTAATAGCCATAAATTAATCAAAAGAAGAGTTAAAAAGTAGATACATATAAAGTTAAGAAATTGTAAACAATAGTTTATACTAATGGTTATTCTATAAAAGATGATAAGAAGATCTCATGAAATTACCGAAACATTACTGTGAAATAAAATACCAATTTAGTATGTAAGAAATCTGATAAAAAACGAGAAACACATCTCCAAAAATTATGCAATATATAATGTGGGATATTATTTCTATGATTATTGTTAAACTTTTGGTGGATTTGGTCCTATGGAATATTTGTATTCGTATAACCACAAATATTATAGATAACTAAAAAGAATATAGAGAAAATGTTTGTGACTGTGTAAACCCAATCAAAAGATACAAACTGGGAAAGTTGATATACAGAAGGAAAACATATTCCAACACATCCATAATCTTTTGGATATATGTGAACAACTTGTAACTCTTGAAAATGTATTCTTTGTGATGCTAACAACACAAAATTGTTTTTATAGAAAATATAAAAATTAATATGTGATGAATGAAAAAGGAAAATAAAAAATCGTTATCACTTGAAAATTATTTTAAACATGATATATGAGAACAACCTTTAATTTTGGATATTAGTTTATATTCATATATAACTATATATTTTAATGAATTTAAAAATATTAATGTTTTTAAATAAATTATAGTGACTTTTGGGAATTATAAGTCTTTCAAAATCAAAGGTGTTGGATCTTCCATCATTGAAGATAAAACTTTTAAATCCCAAAGTTCCCTATTTATTAATGGGACGAGACACAATTAGTTAAGTGTTTAACATAATTTTAATGAATTAAATATTTTTTTATAAAATATTGGGTTTTGTCAGATATTTTAATATTGAAAAGTTGAAATTAGAGGCTATTGAACTATGAGAAATTTGTTTCACTTTGGTTGTGTAAAAAGTTCCTATTATTTGAGCATGATGAAAGAATAATTTTTTATGGAATAAGAGGTTGCGTCATATGGGTCATATGAATTTGAAAATGTTAAGAAAAAGAGGGATAGTATATATTGTATTTATTATATGATAATAAGAATATTATAGAGTTGTTCTATTTCCCATAATTATAATATAACAAACATATTTCATAAGAATGTTGAGACACATTCAACTTACCCTTAGTACTATGTCACTCTGAAAAATAGGGTAAAATGATCAAAAAAATAAAAATATAGAGAAAAGTACCATATTTTGCTATTTTATTATTTTAATCACATTACATGTATTAAAATTTTAAAACATAAATATGAGGCTTTGAAAATAATTATGAGTTTCAGGAGAAGTACAGAAAAACAATATGGATATTCTATGAAGAAGTTAAAAAGTAATTATGGTGGAGAATACATAAACGAGTAGTTCATATATATTTTTTTAAAATGGAATTCATTATGAGTTTATTTTCCCATTCACCCCAAAATAAATTTTTATTTATAAGATAAGAAACAAATGTTTTGTACAATGGAATGAATGTTTTTGATCAAAAATGATACTTCTAATTAGTTTTAGAGGCATGCATCTACTATAGAAGTTTATATTTAGAATACTTTTTATATATACCTAAATATGATATGACTTCTTATAAAATGATTTAAAATTAAAATATATATATGAATCACTAAATTGATTCAATAGTCATAGAAATATAAATATCAAGGGTGTAAATCATGGATGGATTGACTAGTGAGAGGTTGATGGAATCTTAATTGGATACTATCCTAATGGTTGTATATTCAATTGTTTTAGTAAATAAATAATAAATTTATCTGATTCATTTAATATAAATTTTATTGAACTATCTAATAAAAAATGTCACTAATAGTTGCAAATGTGGAACATTGGGGAGATGAGTTTATTTTAGTTATGAAATTTGAAAATCCAGTTACGGTTATTATGAAATTTTATGCTATATTAGATGTGGATTTAGACTAAGCTATCTCAAGTGATGAATAATGACTTCATATATCTCATCCAAGGATATGGGAATTGTTGTAAGTTCATAACACCATTGGAGATGAAAAAAATTGTTTAAATTATAAAATCTTTGATTTTGTTTTATATAACTCTTTAAATTCATAGCTTGTGGAAAAATATGTTGATTACAATGACATATATTTTTTCATTAATTGTTTTTCAATATTAAATGTATTAATTATTTATCTAGGTGTTGAGACGACATGAGATTCCAAGTCCCTATGTGCTTAGAATTAATTTTTGATGTTTTAAATACAATAAATGCCCATGCACAATGTTTTGGTGAAAAAGTAGAATGAAATATAAATAGAGGATTATATCATATATTTATAAGGATACCATTGAGGATTAGTGTGCCAATGATATATGAAGATCTCACCAATGTCAGTAACATGCACCCATTATTCACTAATGACGGATCGAAATTGACGAATGACATTTTTTAGATATATTTTCTCTTTTAAATTATTCATATATGGAACATGAATAAATAAACTAAAAAATTGATTCCCAAATAATGAGTATTATGTGTGTGATTAAGATTAATTAGTTAATTAGATATTTCATTGTGATTATTTTATAATCTATATTTTATTTATTCTAAAGGTAAAAAATTTAAGCCTACATTAACATTGAATGATGTTTGGTACTCGTGTTTGTGGTTTGTGCATTTATTCTCCCGTTCTTCGTTTGAAATTTATTTTGACAACAATTTGAAAATGAATAGTGAATTAATGGTTTCACACATATTTCACAGAGAAATGGATTGATATTTCATTCAAATTTATATCGATGACAACATCAAGCCATTACAATGACAACGACATATCCTAAATGAATCTTAAATACACGAGTGTGATGCCTAGACATATGATGATAGCAGACCTCCAAGGTGATTCCTAAGCTACCATAATGGATGTAAACAAAATATAATATTATAAATAGGTCTTTTAGACACACGTCCATAACTTCTAGCATGATTCATGATTGTATTGGAAGATGAAGGAGTATAAGATGACATGAGAGGAACCACCATAGGTTCTGAAAAAACATGTAGAACACGACTTATAATCTAGATTTTCTTGGAATGTGGAATAGTTTGTGTGTCCTTAGGGTTTCGTGGAGAATGATAAATATCACACAATGTGTGACCCCAATTACACCATATGTGTACCTTTCATGGGGTCTCAACAGGTCACAAGGATGATATACAAGAACTAGAATGGGAACGTCAAGTTGGGCACAAAATTGACCAGCCGAACATAGACACATCCTTGAGTACAGAGTCTTGGACATGACATGTACTCTCATACAGACCTATAAACATAAATGGGATTGAACCATAATTCATGGGTAGGACCTGTTGCAGAAGGGACACTCTGTATTCTCCCAGTTCATGTTGTGTACTCCTTCAAACACGGTTTGGAACCCTTTTCTTCTTAATTTTGGAAGGGTTTCTTTTGGGAGTGTCCCATTTACCCATTCCCTAAGCGATGGTATGGAATCACATCCATCAAGAAGAATATTAATCCTTTTAGTGGGAATTATTTGATAGTGTTTTTGGATTCCTTCTAAGCATCTTGGAGTGATATCATATATCATCATCTTAACCAAGGTGGAGTTCTTGGTATCATCCTCAACAACACTACATAGTTTGTCATCCTCTAAATAGACGTTTATTCTATATTTTATTGGTGGTATACCTCATTCCCTTGAGTGTGATCCTATTCTATATATTTTTCTTTTCAGACTCCCAAAATATAAAGCTTATATGGAGATTCGATGAGCTATACATCTTATACTTACACCATAAGTGCTATGTAACTCTTGGAGCATGTTCTCCTAGAAGTGTGATATAAGGAACCTTCAAGAAGGATCCATGGACTTGGATAATGGCTATGAAATTAAATTGATACCATGTGCCTTTGATGAGTATATCTAGACATTTTTGTTATATGTGATGTAGATATATACCTATGTTAATATGATGGATGTTATTTTTTGTCATATTCTTAGTGATATTAGGGTGTCCTAATAGTAATTTTTACACTCACCTTATATGGGTGTTTCCCACACGTGTCATGTATTGTGTAGATGATTGACCTTTTTAAAAATTCATAGAGGGACTAGGTCTAGGAAAAGCATAGAGAGATATACTGTCCAAGTTATATTCTGAAAGATACCATGAGAGCAGTCCTCATTTAGACATTCATGTTGAATGTTATTTTGGACTCTTTTTGGTTGTATTATGTACATTTACGTTAGTATAATGTCTCCCATATGACTGATATGATGGATTGATGCTAGTTTCTAGACCCTAGCCTACAGGAAGAGGGTTTGGGGGTAGTCATGTTTAGGGACACATTGGAATGGGGTATGGTAGAGTGGTATTAGTGGGGTTAGTTTTACCTTAGGTGTAGACTCCATGTGATTGGTTTGGGGTAATAGTGTTAAGTTTTTAGAGTATGTATTTCATGTTAGGTAATCCAAATTTGGTGTAGTGGATGACATATCCATTAACAAGGACTCTAATCATCACCCATATGACTAAATACATGTGAAAATTGGTTTCATGGAAATCGAGGTTACATGGATCACATATAAATGGGTTGGGGTTTACATGCCTTTCTTAATATATATCTCTAGATATATGAATTGGTTGTAGTAAATATTTTCTATTTCATGATTCCACCATAATTTATGCAAACTAGTATTCAACATTGGGATCAGAAGGACGATCCCATCAGTGATGAGGCATCGATACAGGGGACTGTTCTAGAGGTGTTTCCTCTTAGTGGTTCACAATTTATACCACCACCTATTGTGAAACATATCGTACCTATAGTAATAGTAGATTAGGCGAGCATGAGTATTTTTCTTCATGAGTTTCAATAAGAGTGTCCCCTCAAGTTCCATTATGATCTTTTCCCATAGGTAGTTGAGGAATGGATTGAGGTGACGACACAAGTTTTATTTTTTTTTCTTGGATACCAAAAGATCAAATTATGGTCATAGTAGTGATCCTTATCCTAGGATATATATATAAAATGTAGGGGTTTCCTTACCTATTCCCATGACAACGAAAATCTAGCATGGTCGGAGTCCAATTGCCTTTTTTGAGAGTAGTTCAATCTAGCTACATTGAAGGATGTACAGATCTGTGGCCTTATATAACATCAGTAGGGTTTAATGTCCTTTTCATAGTATTCATTGAGGGTAACCAACCTCTCATGGTAGTCAATTAATATGGTTCTTGATAAATTATTCTAGGATCATGAATTTTGAGGGAGTACTATGTATAGACATCCAATGAAGTGTTATATATCTACTCATTCCTACAAATGTTGGGGTACTAGAGCATGACATAGTGTTTGCGAGTCACCCGACTGAACATACGTAGATAGTTGTTACTAGAAGTGGGCAGACATATGCATAGACCTCATCATAAGTGATCCAACATCATACATAGGGACCCAGACATGTGAGGTTCTTAAATTGGATATCCCATGATATTTTTTTTATCATTCATCTCATTAATTTCTCTTAGAGAGTCCCAAGAGAAGTGTCTCATTAATCAAAAACTATTTATGAATTTGTTAAGTAACTGTTATAGATTCTTGTTTTTATTGTGATCTATTTTTAGTAGTAAGGAGTCCTTATGAGATGTTCATAGGTATGGACATGTTATGTATAGTTCATTCCTATATATACT
The DNA here is from genome assembly GCA_963277665.1 of Viscum album. NCBI lineage: Eukaryota > Viridiplantae > Streptophyta > Magnoliopsida > Santalales > Viscaceae > Viscum > Viscum album. Next base: position 992,199,948 of record OY728128.1, on the reverse strand, counting down.
ATTTCAAGTGGGGGATATTGTGAGTCTGTACCAATGTTACTAGGGTTTTCTTTATGGGTGAAAAGGAAAACTATGAAGAATAGTATTGACTCATGCATTGTTCTGTGTAACAGATTACTCATAATTTGGAAAGTATGAATCCTGATTTAGGGGACGCAATGATTTTTCAATTCCCTGTAGTGGTGGCAGAGTATGATGAAATCTATCCTGAGGCTATTCAAGAATTACCTCCTCATCAAGAGATATACTTATTTGTTTATATACACCATTGGATTAACCTAATATATTCTCTATAAAATCATATGGATTCCACAGATCATTGCGAGATGAGGGTGTAGTTGGATTACTTTCATCGGAAGGGTTTTTTTAGACAAATTATTTCCCCTTGGGTAGGCCTATTTTTGTTTTCCCTGAATCCAAATAGAATCTTGGGGTTATGTTTGGATTACTGTCACCTACATGAAGTGATCATGGAGAAAACATTTCCACTAATGACTATAGATGACCTATTTAATCAGTTGAGAGTATAAAAATTATTCACAATGATTGTCATCATAACCGGCTATCACTGGTTGTGAGTATGAGATGAGGATATATCGTAGATGACATTCATATGTTTCTACATTCATTATGATAAATTAACGATTCACATTAGAATGAAAAATTCCTATTCCCTGCTCACTGGAATCATGAATAATATCTTTTATCTCTTATTAGACCAATTTTTAATAGTATACATCATTGATATCCTACAATACTCGGCGTACAATTGGAAGCTTGCAAGACACCTGATGATTGTTATATATGTACTCCACGATCACCATATTTTTTTTGAAAAATCTGAATATAACATTTGTTTTTTCATGAGTTCCATATTATGTAACATGTAATTTAATTATATTGGGTAGTAGTGGATCCAGTGAAGGTTGAGGTAGTGTTATCATGGGAGCCATTCATGACCACGATGGAGCTGTAGAGATTTATTTTGTTTTGAAGATCCTATAGGAGGTTCGTACCTGTTTTATCAAGTATATCAGCTCACATGATAGAATTGACCAAGAATAGGTATCCTTTTGTGTGCATAGAAAAGTTCAAGTAGGATTTCTAGGAGTTAAGTTAATGATTGACGAGTGTAAGTATCTTGAGATTACTAGAGAACGATGTCAAGTATGTATTATTTTCCAATGCATCAGGAATATGAATTGGTTATATTATTATGTGTAGGAATTAAGTAGGTGCCAATGTTTAAAATCAGTGGAGGCTACATGGGAAGAACTGCTCAGCCCCTGACCTTGACTCAGTGTTTTAATTTTTTGGGATTAAATTTTTGGTGAAACTACCTAATTGGCTTTTTATTTTTCATTTATTCTTACCACAAGAGTCTCATGTATATCTTCTCCTAGAAGAGTATTTACATGAGACAAAGGTTGTGTCTAGATTTCACCCAGAATTATGACTTCATGATTTTCTATACTATTGGGATGGGGAACAGTTGTGCAGATGCTCTTAGTAGGAGATATTGTATGTAATTTCTGAGTGAAGTGTCTGGATAATTTTCCTCATTATAGTTTTTCTTTGTAGATGGGGATAGAGAATTTTATGTCCCATTAATGGTTTTTACCCATAAACTTTTATAATGATTTAGGGATGCACTACTTTGGGATACCAATTGTGGTACTATACGTAGTCATAAATCAAATAGGCATGCTCCGGATGGACATTCTAAAGGTGACGAGCATGCCATTCTTTTAATAGGAAATAAAATAATACCAACAAAATAATAGATAGAGGTTCCTATATTGTTTCATACATATCCATTATAGGTACATCATGTTGTTTCATAGATGTACAAGGACCACCAAAGTCATTTTTTTGTGGTTGGGGAAGAAGAAATAATTTATAGAGTTTGTATCTTGATGCCTTACTTGTCAACAAGTGAAGGGTGGGAACCATGTTCCAATGGGTTTAACTCAACCCCTTGAGGTCATAAAGTGGATGTGGACTGGGATATCTATGTACTTTTTTATGGGACTACCGTTTATATATAGGGGACAAAAATCCATCTCATTGATCATAGACTGAATCACCAAGTCAGCCCACACCCTAACTATTCGGGACCAGATTCTAGTAGAAAGAATGAAAAGTATCTACATATAAGAGATAGTTAGATTCCATGGAGTTCCGTAAAATATCATTTTGACCATGATGCACGCTTTATATATTGGTTATGGAAGGGATTGTATGATGTTTTGGGGATCAACTACAATTGAGCATGTAATTCCTCCTCGAGACTAGCTACCAATATGAGTTGACCATTATTGTTTTAGAGGACATACATTGGGATTGTATGCTAGATGTTGAATTTATATGAAAGTATCCACAACCATTATTGAAGTTCTCATATAAAAATAACTTCCATTCCCCTATTGGTATGGTTCCATTTGAGGCCTTCTAAGGGAAAATCTACTGGTCAACACTATACTAGACTGACCTAGGAGAGTCAGCATGAATGGGCCCAGAGTTGGTGTGAGCCACTACAAAGAAGGTGGATATCATCCATGAATGGATGAGGACAACATAGATCTATCATAATTCATATCCTGACAAACAACACATGCCTTTTCAGTTCATGGTTGGAGACCTTGTGTTTCTACAAGATTCACCTGAATGAGGATTTAAGGGATTTGACTTAGGTGACAAGATATTTCTAAGAATCATTATCCCATTAAAGATACTACTTTGTGTTAGTGAGTTAGTGTACCACATAGCTCTATGAACATAGTTATACTGTGTAAAGAATGTATTCCCGGTTTCACAACTGAGGAGGTACATCCAAGACACATATCATGTTATCGATTTGGGTAATATGGACATTGAGGATAGAGCTACCTTTTATGAGTACCCATTAGATATCAAGGATTGAAATGAAAGGATAAATTTCATGTGATTTATTCCCCTTATTCATGTCTGGTGGCAGTAGGAGAATACATAAGAGGGAACATAGGAGCGAAATACCCAAATCATGGATCGGTACCCACATCTATTTACATAGAAGTTTTTTCCTTTTTGTGATATAAATACCCATGTGGAGGATAATTTAATGGATCACATTTTTATATATATTTTTTAGGAATATTATATGTATTATTTTCATTGATAGGCACTAATACAACATGAGATTGCAATGCCCGGTGTACCCAAAATTAATTTTTGAAATATATAACATATATTAAATGAAAGAACATAGTTTCCAGGAAAAAGTGGAATAAATTTTATGTAGAGGCATGGATGGAAAATATGAATCCACTGTTGAGTTTAGAGTCTGGATTTTAAACTAGGCAAGATATAACAATGGATTACATCAGATGAATGGATTCTCCATACTCATGGGAGGACGTTTAAATGAATTAATTTAATATTTATTTATTTATTTATTTAATTTCCCAAAATATAATAATTATTTATATGTATGTTCTTATGGAAAATATCTATCATTAGTTTCATAAACCTATAATTCGAGAATATCTATTGGAGAGTATTGGAGGGGCGTTCATTGGAGTGTGAAGACCAGACTGGGATTGAGAATCGGTGTGTCAATGAGATATGTGGATCTCACAAAAGATAGTTATGTGAAATTATTCGTCACCAAAGATTAATATAAATTAATGTAATATGTTTTTAAATTTGTGTTTATCCAATTTTTTATTCATATGAAGAATTTTAATTAGTAAAAAATGAATTGATTTGCAGATTGGACATATTGTGGGCATGGGATTTAATTAACTAGGAAATGGGGATTTATTTATGATTATTTTATAATTTATTGGTCAATATTTTAAATAGAAAAGAATATATTCCAAAAAAACATTGGATACACCTTATTAATCTTGTTTGTGTTTTATAGATTTCTTCCCATGTTCTTCAATTATCACAAGAAAATTCAATTCATACATGGTTCAAAAATTATTGGCGAATCAATGATTACACACCCATTTCTCTTCATTATGATTTAATATCAAATATTTGATTTTATATCGATAACCAGATAGAGGTATGATAATATAAATGATGTATTATGACTAGATCTAGAATACAATGATTCAGTTTTTGGAAATAGGACTATAGAAGACTTCCAGAGCAATTTCCAAGTGACCATGATTGCCAAAAACTAGATATCCAGTGATGGAAAATTCCATATGACTCAGATCAATGACTTACCGTGTGATTCAATGATATATTAAAATATGGAAGATTGGTTAATGATATGGGAGGGAGAACTGATGGTTCTAAATAATAACACATAACACGACATGTTATCTTGGATTACACAATATGTGGGACACCTGGTGTGGCACTAGGTTCTCTATCAGAAATTTTAATATCACATGGTGTGTGACCACTATCACATGGTGTGTGACCATTTCATGGAAACTAGGCGTGTTCATAGGATAATACATGGGAATAGGTGTGGGAACATCTAACCATACATGGACAAAACTAGCTAGACACAGACATGGGAATGAGTACATGGGCCCAGAAACACTATATACTATGACATAAAAATAGACATAGGTGTGAACTGTCATGCTTGGTAGGACTCAGTGATGAAGGGAAAAACTATGTACTTATAGTACATGATATGGAGTCCATCAAATATATCTTGAAACCCATGTCATGTTTAGCTTGGATATGTTTTTTTAGGAAGTGTTTACTAGATCCATTCCATGATGGATTGTATGAAATCTTTTCCTTCACCTAAGATAGTGATCTCGTTTTTGTGACTTCTTGGATTGTGTTGTTGAATTAATTCAACAAGGGCCAGAGTTAGATCCTATATCATCATCTTTACCTATATATAATTCTTGGTATCATCATGAACAATAATACATGGGTGCTGATCCTCAACGTTCGATGTTACTGCAGATTGAGTTGTTTGTATAACTCAAGGATTAGGGTTTGATCCTCACCATTGTAGAGTTCACTTCAATATCATTGTTTATACTAATTATAGCATTAAATGATGAGGCATAAATCTAATATGAAATACATTAGTATAATATGACTCATGGAGAGTGTTCTCCTGGATGAGTGGTATGAGGAACCTTTGGGCTAGATCCTTGGGATGCCATTAGAGTCATGACAATATTTTGAGACAGTGTGTATTTGATAAGTATATCTGGATATTATTATTATATGTGCTATATAAATATACCTACATTGAGATTAATGTTATTTTTATTGTTATATTCTTAATGATTTTGTGGTTTTGTACTATGTATTGTTATACTCACCACTGAATTGAATTTTTCCACATGTGTTGTGTCTTATGTGGATGATCAATCTTTTAACAGATTATTATAGGGATCAAGACCTTGTGTATATTACTAAGATAGACTAAAATTGGTGTATTCTAGAAGTTACCTTTACAACAGTCCCATTTTATAATTTCACGTAGGACTGTTTTGTAGACTCATTATTGTCTGATTGTATTTGTCCATTTTTTACTTCGAAAACTTATTTTTATACTATGATAGTGGGATATAGATGTACGCATTCTTGTTTAATTATTTTTTTACATTTAAACTCCATGTGGTATTTTATATGTGTGTGTGTGTAACAGTACCATAGGTTTGGCATCTATTATGATTGATATACCTACCCAGCACTGATCTCAACCCCTATACTTTTGGAGGTTGGCTTGGGGTAGTAATGGTATGGGGACCATATGTATAGGTTGTGACATTGATGATGCAAAAAGCATCAACAGTGGATTTATTCTATAAATTAAGATTTTTATATGATCGATATGATTGATACTTGGTAAATTATGGCACAATCAATGAATAAGAACATGATTGGGACAATATGGGTGTTTTAAAACAAGTTAATTGAAGACGGTGAGTTGATAAGAAAGTAATGAAATAATGGTTTGTAAAGGTTATTAAAAAGTTGAAGAGATTGATTTTGGTGAGGATTTTTCTGTATTGTAATTATTAGAAACTATTATAATATTTCATATTATCAATTCACAATGAGTTATTAAATTTATTATGTGGATATAAAATCAAAAAAAAATTACTAGAGAGCCCAATGAAGTATTTTATATTAAACAGACATGTGTATTTGTGATAGGGATAATGAAATTTATGTGTTGAAGTTGAACAATTTTTTCTACATGTTGGAGAAATCTATGAGATATTGGTATTCAATGTTGTAAACATTCTTAAGGAAGATAAAATTTAAGAAATAATGATTTGATATAATCTTCTAAGTCATTGAAAATCAATAGGTTTCTATAATAGTTAGTTTTTAGGATGAAGTTATTATCCTTTATTTGAATGATAATAAAACATGTGAAAATATTTCATAAGAGTTTAAGATGTCATTTAAAATTTCCATGATCAGAGAAATGAAATATTTTCATGGCCTACAAATCTCATAAAATAAGAAATATATTCTCCTATATAAATATAAATATGCTATGAAAATTATAAGTAACCATCTAATAGAATATTCAAATCCATTTACCACACCAATTCCAGTAGGAACCATGATCTCCAAATGGATAAGGATGGGATGTTAATCCAAAGAAGTTTAGGATGGTGGTTGGATGTTTTTTATATCTGACAGATTCAATAGAATTTTTTTATACTCTTACACTATTTGAATGATTTAATATTGATCCAAAATAACCTCACAACTTAGAAGGTATAAGAATTCATAAATATGTCAAATAAATAGGTGATTTTGTTACCAAATATTAATTCATTGGAGAGATTAATTTTTTTATTAATATAGATATTGACTAATAAGGAAGTGATGATGATAGGAGATCTGAATCTGGTGGAGGATTAATTTTGGGGGTAGGTTACATGATATAGAATAAATAGATATTTTGGTGAATCATAGTATGAATAAATCTTAGTATGGGGCTTCCACTAAAGATAAATAAAATATGTCAATGATGTCTTAGTTGGAATATTTTTTAATTAAAGTGAAGTTATCCCTTTTTTTATGTGCTACTCAAACATCCATAAATAACATGAAAATACAATGAAACATTCTCATTCAAAACACATTGATATCAAATATTACATTATCAAATATAATGTGGATAATATAAAAATAAATCTATAATATGTTTCTATAACAGAACATGTTGAATATATTTTCACTATGCCATTACTGAATGAAACATTTTATTTGATGAGGATGAACATGGGTATAAAACCTCTCTCTATTTAATTATATGGTATGTGATATTTTCCCTCTCAAATATTATCTTTGGATATAGTTTTCCTGCTAGAAAAAAAAATCTAACGCCCCGGTTCTAGAAGCCACCAAAAAGCGCTCCGTACATGGTTGATCACATGGCCTCATGTGCATTTCCCCGAATTCTAGAGGCTTCCAAATAGCAGTGAGGGCCTTGGGTGTGATAGTGGGGGAACTATGCCCTAATTGGCTAAGTAAACAGTGTAAGAGAAGACAATAACAATAGCGGAAGCAATAAACAATCCATACATAGGTGAACAAAAGAAGACTAAATATGATAAATAGCAGGAGCACACATATATATAGTTGATGAATGATACATATATGTCTAGGGAAGTAGAAAAACAAGTCACAATGCTGAAACAAGTACTAAACAAAAGTACAAAATAAATAGGAAAACAACTCCTCAACATCGCAGGCCTTGTCTTGGTCCCATGCTCTCCAGCTCCAATGTAATCAAGTACCAGAAGTAGAAGGGTGCTTGCCTTTGTCTATAACAGAAAAAATATAATCATTTTGGGCCCAAAAGCATGACCCAAATAGGGTGTGAGACTAAATCCCAGTAGGAAACCACCAAAAGATCTGTGCCTAATAGTCAGTGAGAATAAGAAGGTAATAGTACAGTAAGTAGTAAACAGTTGGCAGAAAACAGTAAGTAGTAAATAGGATGATATGCATCAGTAAACAATCCACAGATCAACAAGTAGCAGTGAAGAAAACAGCTAACCCCAAACAGGTATCCCTCTAGGAAGTACTCACAGCCATCCCCTCTAGTCCTATCTAAGAAGTACCCACAACCCTCTAGGCAGTATACACAACCTAACTCCTCTGGATTGGTTATACGAATTTATAAGTCTCTCTGAGGAAGCAAGCTCAATAAATTACCCTTATAGTCTAAGGTAGTCTGGGACTCTCTGAGGAATACCACACGGTCAATTCCCCTTATACTCCCAAGGTCTAGAGACTCTCTGAGGAAGCTCACTTGGTCAATTCCTTATATAGCCTCATGTCGGTCACATACTCTCTGATAAATCTCACTCGGTCAATTCCACCTATAGCCTGGAGTGGTTTAAGGAAATTCAAACAAAATAAATACTCTCTGAAGAATATCACTTGGTCTATCCACTTATAGTCTATAAATCTCATGACTCTCTGAGGAAGCTCACTCAGTCTATCCTCTTATAGTCTATAATATCCAAGACACACAAGGATGGTCACTAGGTCTATCCCCTATAGTCTATAATGTCCAAGACTCTCTGAGGAAGCTCACTCAGTCTATCCCCTTATATTCTATAGTACTAGGTTCTCATGGCCCCATTCCAGTCAGTTCATAATAATGACATATGACCAATGTAAACATACAGAGCTACTTCGCTAACCAGTCTACAGCATCTAAAGGATGTTAGGGAACAACAGTCCATCCTATTGTCACAAGGCATGGAAAACAGTTAAACGACCAATAGGCCAAACAAGACCAAAAGGTTGTAAATAGATAATCGTGGGAAAAAAATCAAAGCATATAAATTATGCTTATACATAACCAAATTACCTCTACACAAGCATACGGGAAAGGAAAGAAAACAACAGGGGAAAACGATAAACACACAATATCCCGTTCAAGGGTATTGGTGGAATTCACACATAAAACTCAAAGACTTTGAACAGAAAGTCACAAAGAACCTTCCATGATAATATGAGATCGATATTCTTGAACCAAGAGTCTTGAATATTATTAAAATTTCACAGATCTACAAAAATTCACAAAGCGTTCAACCCACGATAACATGAAAAAGGGGAGGAATTGGAAAACGATGCTCTAGAAGAAGGAAGATCTTACTGCTGCAGTTCCAACGCAGTCGACAATTGTGGATTCATAGAACATACAGAGGCTCAGGGATCAGAGAAGATCCATGGCCATACGGACTCTCTCGGATGAAGATCACCTAGAAGAAGACGGTTCAATTCCGTCAGACGTGACCCCAGTGTGTTTAATAAAAAAAAGAAAATATAGGGTGTGTACTTTTGGAGTACACGATGTGTACTTATTGTTTCTGTACTCCGATTTAGGCAGCCTCCATGTCACCCCACATGACCTTGTGTGTGGCCCAGACATGGCCAGCACACAAACTCATGCTGCGACAATGTACACAGCGTGTACTCATAAAGTATACTGTGTGTACTTGAATAATTTCCAGAAACTCCTCTTTCCTCATAAAATCCAGAAAAAGGAAAAAAATACCTGAAAATAAGGTCTGAGTTCTTAAAAACTCCCCCCCTTAAAAATTCATCCCCAAATTTCTCTAGATAGGCATAGAAGAAGAAACCTCAAACAGCACTGGCCACTGCGATCGTACACCGACCTCTTTCTCCGAAGTCTCATCTTGTACTTGCCTGTGCTACCATAGCACCTGCACCCGAGGAACATACGAGCCACAGAGAACCTCCATACTGCGATCAAAAATCCGGATAGGATTCCACTCAAATGATGCTTTCGGTTCAAGCTCAACCTCTTTAGGTTGAAAGACGTGGGCCAGGTCTGAAAAGTAATGTCGGAGCTAAGAAACGTGGAAGACGTCGTGCATAGCCCGGTTCCTCTAAGGTAACTGCAACTGATAGGCAACTTTCCCAATTCACTCTAACACCTCAAACATCTGAACGTACCATGGTGAAGCTTACCCTATCTCTGAATCCTCTTGTGTCCCAACCTCAGTGTGAAATTCATGAAAACCTAATCCCCGACCTCAAACATCAAAGTCCATCTCCGCTGATCAATATAAGACTTATTTCAAGACTTTTTTGTAGCTTTCCTCTTCTGAATCAAATTTATCTACTATGAGGTCTCCTAAACAAGACGAGGTCCTAGAAAAGCAGCCTATCCTGCCTCCAGCCATTATAAAAGTGATCGTCATTGCCTACCGTAAAAGGCCTCATAAGGTCCCATCTGAATAGTCACCTAAAAACTGTTGTTGTAGGAAAACTCTATAAGAGGTATATGCTTCTCCCAAGAACCTCCAAAATCCATAATGCAAGCTCAGAGCATATCCTCAATCACCTGAATCGTACGCTCTGATAGGCCATCTGTATGGAGATGGTATGTTGTACTCAAAAGTACATGTGTACTGAAAGCCTTTTAATGTCACTGCCAGAACCGAGAAGTAAAACTCACATCCCTATCTAAAAAAATGGACTGCAGAACTCCATGTATACATACAATCTCTCAGATGTACAACCACCCCAGATCATTGACACTGAAGGTCTCCTTAATCAAAAGGAAGTGAGAATCCTTTGTGAGATGGTCAATGAAGACCCATACTGTGTCATTCCCTCAATGAGAACTCGTAAAACCAGTCATGAAGTCCATCATGACATAATTCAACTTCCACTCCGGAATGGGTAACTACTGTAGAAACCATGATGGTCTCTGATGATCCACCTTCACCTACTGACAAGTGGAACACCACATGATGAAACCAGGACCGTCTTTCTTCATACCTAGCTACCAATACTGATAGAGTAGATCACGGTACATCTTGGGGCTGCCAGGATGATATTCCCAAACTGAGGAATAAAAGTCCCATATCAGCTCCTCATGTATGTCATTTGGAACCCGTGCATATATCTGGAATTGCAAGATCTCATCCTCACCTATGTTCCACCTAGGAATAGGTATCTCTCCTAACATGCTCTCCTATAGGACTAGGCCTTTAGAATCAAATATTTTCCTCATCCATAACTGATCAAGAAGGGCCGAGGTAACAACTACAGAAGAAAGAAACATCTGCTCCTAACTATCGTGCACCTCCAAATGCATCTCTGAGAATAGAGACATAAGCTTCCACTAACTTCTGGCCTCCCAAAATACTTGTATCGGAGTCCTTCTACTCACAACATCAGCCACACCATTGCCTTTCCCAAGAGTGTAGGCAAGCTCAAAGTCAAAATGCTGAAGGTACTCCACCCACCTTCACTGTCTCAAATTCAGGTCATGCTGAGGGAAGATGTGTATGAGACTCTTGTGGTCAGTAAACATCACAATGTGCTCTCCTAGAAGATAATTTCTCCAACAATTTAGGGCATGAACAATAGCTGCCAACTCCAGATCATGCGTTAGGTAATTCCTCTCATGTGGCCTTAACTGCCGAGACCCGTAAGCAGTGACTCCATCTCCCTGCATAAGCACAGCTCCCAGCCTGATACCTGAAGCATCACAGTAAATGGTATAACTCATTCCTAGTTCTGGAAAGACTAGTATCGGTGTTGATTTCAACCTCCCCATTAGCTCATGAAAGGAAGACCCACAAGAATCTAACCATAAGAACTTCTCCCCGTTCTTGGTCAGACCTGTCAATGTTGCTTCTAGGAGTGAAAAGTCATGTATGAAGTGTCTGTAGTTTCTTTCCAGCCCTAGTAAACTCTATACCTCAAATTCATTCTTCGGCTCCTCCCAGTAAACTACTGCCCTAACTTTCTATGTTTATACTGATACTCTTGTCTCTTAGATAACATGACCCAAGAAGTGAATCTGGTCCATCCAAAAGTTGCATTTTGAAAGCTTAGTATATAACTGATGCTCTCTCAGGGTAATAAAAATGATCTCAAGATGGGTATCATGGTCATGTCAAATGTGATAGTACACCATGATTTCGTCCACAAAAACCACCATGAAGGAATCAGAGTATGGTTAGAACAATCGGTTCATCATTACCATGAAAACTACAGGCGCGTTCGTAAGACCGAACAACATAAACATATACTCGTATAGACCATACCTACTCCTAAAGACTGTAAGAGGAATATCAGATGATCTAACATGAAACTAATGATAACAGGATCTCAAATCGATCATCGAGAACACCTGGGCTCCTCGAAGCTGATTGAAGAGATCATCGATCCTCAGTAAGGGATATCTGTTTATGACCGTCAACAGGTTCAACTTCTGATAGTACACACAATGCCTAAGGGGACAGTCTGCCTTCTTCGCAAACAGGACAGGCAAACCCCAAGGAGAAGTATTGGGTCAGATGAAACCCTTCACCAGCAACTCCTTCAACTGTTTCTTGAGCTACTGCAACTTAGGTGTAGCCATCCTATAAGGAGGAATGGAAATCGGTTCCACTCATGGAACGAGCTCAATCGAGAAGCCTACCTCATGCTCCAAAGGAAACTCTGAAAATTCCTCTTGAAAGACATATATGAAATGATCCACCACTCGAGGAATTTCTAACTGTGAAGTCCCCTTGTCATCCAGATAAAGACTAGCGATCTGGGCTATAACTCTTCCAAACCCATGACGCTCGGGTCCTGCTCGACATGCCTGGTTATCCCACTCGCCTATATAAAGAATAGATCCACCCTCAGGTGATACGAAGCTCACCCTGAGGCAATAACAGTCGACGACTTCCTGGAAGGGAACTTTCCAGTCCATTCGGAGAATGACATCATAGCTTGTCATCTCAAGGACATATATGTCCCATAAGAAGTGACACCCTGTAACCTCAAGAGGGAACTCTCTCCACTGACGTACACTAACCACTCTAGTCCCCAACGGTATGTCTAGCATCCAAGTATCAGCAGAGGAAAAGATGCAGAGCCCAAGGCTCTACACAACAACAACATAGATAAATCTATGCACAACAACTATATCAAAAATATTTGAAGATAAAACTGAGGCTACCAAGATCGTATCGCATACTGTAGAGGGTCTGGGATCCTGCTCCTGATGGGTTTGCTCCCCTGCAAATGTCTGGCCTGCTCCACAGCCCTGTGACCCTGCCTGACCACTCTAAGCAGATTCACACTGCTATCACTGGTAGCTTGGTGACTGACCACCACAACCGCGACCTCCACATCATCCTGAACGGTGGGAAGAACTCCAATTACCAGACTTTTGAGAAACTGACGATGCATCTCCTGAATGCGGGGTCATGGAAGAACCCTTACCCCCAACAGTAGGTGAGAAGATCTGACAGAAATGCTAAATATGGCCCATTTTGCCGCAAAATCGGCACTCCATCGGGTCTCTCTGCAACTGAGGCCCAGTATTCACGCTCCTCCCACACATGTATCATACAAACTGTCTTCTTGAAGATATATTCTTCTTACATTAATCTCCTCAAGATGACTCCATGCAGAACTTTCTTTTATCAATCGGAGTAACACTAACTCTGGATGTTGAACTGCCCTGGCTCACAGGTCTAGAATCCCTCAGGTTGCACTCAATGATCAGCGCCTAGTTGATGATAGAGGACATAGAATTCAACTTGAATATGTTCACTTCTGATCAAATGATGTGCCTCATACCATCCTCGAACTTACGCTCAAGGAACATCTCATCACCTCATGTAATAGGAATGAAACGTTGTAGCTCAGTAAAGCGAGATGAGTACTCCTTAATAGAAAGAGTACCCCACTCAAGACTCATAAACATCCGAGCTCGATCAGCCCTCAAGGTATTCGGGTAGATGTAGTCATAGAAGATGTGAGGAAAATCATCCCAAGTCATACTCTGCTGGTGCCCTGACTGTGAGATGACCTCCCACTAGCTCTTGGCGGAGTCTGGGAGCATATAGGTCACAAGCTTCACCCTCTTCTTTGGAGGAATCTCTATATGCTCGAAAATTGACAGTGTGGCTTATAGCCATCACTCTACAGCCTGAGGTTATCCTTCCCAAGAGAAAATAAGGGGATTGTACTGCTGGAAAACCTACTTCAACTCTGCCATCGACGGGGAAGGAGGCGTTTCTCTCTATAATGTATGCATCATCCTCATAAAATCTTCCCTAAACTACGCATCAGCACCTGCAACTGGTATAACTGCTGGTGCCAAGGCTGGCACAGTAGGAGGATCTGCATGAGGTCTCTAATCACCTATATCTAGTGTCTGATCACCATCTGGAAGCTGACATACAACCATAGGATGTATCAGTTCCATAATTCTAAAATTTCAAAGTATATCTTAGATCAAGATTAACAATGACTGGGAACACAAGAGTACAAGAGGGGAACAAGAGGAGGAAGCATTGATGTTTTAAAAAACATAACTACACGGCGTGTATAAAAACTACACGGTGTGTTTCTTTAAGCCATTCACTTGGGCATGTACTTCTACCAGAGATGGTCATGTAATTCCCCAAACACATGGCGTGTTGTCCCCACACACGGCGTGTACATGAACTCCATTCCCCTGCCCGAGTCTCCTTACATGGATAACCCACGCGGTCCTCTTAATCAAAGACTATACGGCGTGTATGACCTCCACACAGTGTATACTAGGCTAGGTTTCAATGACCTGTTTTGTTAGTTACATGGCCAGCTATATGGTTCACTCTACACGACGTGCTCCCTGGGAACATGGTGTGCACTCGAATTATTTCCCCGACCCATGTTGTTCGTGACATGTCCGAGTTGTTAGGTTACACAACATGAAGTGTGATAATAGGGAACGATGTGTATAGTCAATGTTTCATCCATCTCGGTCGTGAGTCACACAGGTAGACACACGGTCACTACAACATGGCATGTACTCACCATACACGGTGTGTTCCTGATGAATTTTCACAACCCCGTGTTTTTTTCCGCAGAGTCAGTGAAATAGTTTAAAAACTAAATGATGTGTACTCATAAAGTACACATCATGTATTCTAGGTTTTTCTGGGCAGTAGCTCAGAAAATGCTATGATGCCCAGAAAACACAAAAAATATATGTTAAGGTACGAAATTTAAATCCATGAGGGGCCAAAATCCCCACAAATCAAATCTTGGCATCTTATACTAGTCATAACAAGGCAACCAGGCAATGATCCACCAAATTCTGGTCCATGAGGGCCCATAAAACCTTAAGAACCAATGTTTGTCATCCATCTAAGCAATGTACTATACAAAAAAATTCTTTATCAAACAATAGAGATTCTATCAACGCAACTATCACAACAACATGCATAATCTACACATCGTCTGTCACGACAACATGCAATTGCTAATGCATCCTAGATGGGATGGCAAGAATGCATGATATGTGTTTTCTAACAAGTGTCTATATGATGTATGAGATGGAATACCCTCATCTCATCAGGTTGGGATAGAAATAGAACTGCAATAACAACAATGGTAACATCACAAATAATTTGAATCTATCATGGTGAAATCAAATCAACTGTAAAAATTGAAAAACCAGAGGAAATTGAAATAAATGAGGTAGATTGGCTTTTCTCTATACACGGGTTAGCTACTCCCGGGCAAACCTTATTACCAAGTACCTATTCCATCCTATCTCTGTCTATAGGCTCCAAACAGTTATTAAAGAGAAAAGAATTCCTATGATACTGTCACGACCCATCCTCGGGGCACATGTCGTGACTACCCCAAGCCCCCTTCCATAGGCCAGGGGCTGGCGACTAGCACCAAGGCATAATTCCTGATAAAAAAGGGAAGGCATTGCCTTTCTAAAGTGAAAATACACACAGAGTAAGAAATCAGAAGTAAACACTATGTAAAAACTAGATACAAGTATGTGCGGAAAGTAAATGGGTCAGAATACAAACCCAAACTAAAAGTAAAGTACAACTGAAAAAGGGAGTACAACAACTGAAAAGTAAAGCGACAGCCTCGAGCCGTCCACTTAAATTCCCACCTGAATGGTGGTTACATATAGCCTCTATTGCTCCTCGGGTCCAGACGTCCGCTCCGAGTATGCCCCACCCAGTGGTCTACCTCCGGGTAATGACCTTCTCCTCGTGCCTCAACCACGTTCATCGTTGTCCGTCGTCTGCAACCAACACATCGTAGTGTGGGCATATCCTGTGCAGGGGTGAGTATAAGCTACTCAGTAGGGACCCCAAGACCCCCGAAAGTCTCCCATAATACACAAAGGAAAGATACAATCACGAAGTAACATCCGACACTATTTAGGTATATGCCCATTCATACACCTAAGTCATCAATTCCAGTTCGGCTCCAACATCCGAGCCCAAGTTCGATCACGTCCACAACGGATAGCACAACACAATCCACATAGGAAATCAAGTCAATCATATCGAAGATAATGATTGAAAGTCAAGATTCATCTCACACAGGAATACTTCTTCATAAGATGATAGAGATGATCAGATGTAGCCACTGATTCACATAATCTGTCAGACCCACACATGATCGATATGTACTAACCCCCATAATGACCCACAAAGGATCTTTATGTAACTAACCCCCGCAATGACCCACAAAGGATCGATAGGTAACTAACCCCTGCAATGACCCACATAGGATCAGACCCACACTGGATCTGTAGGTGCTGGCCCACACAGGACCACTGTGCGCTGACCCCCATAGGATCTGTCCCACAATGGATCGGTATCACTGATCCACGTAGGATCACTGAGTTCTCTAGTCGTTGCCGTCGAATCCACGGAGGATTTCTGTACAGTCGTCATCGTCGTCACGGTCGCAGTCAGCTATACGGTTCCCGCACATAGCAAACTCCTTCGGGAGGGTCTGCTCCACGAGGCGAGGGGATGATAAATCAACTGACACATAGTCCGGATTTGATGAATCCAAAAGTTCAGTATCGTCAATAGGAACTCAACGTCACAGACGGCGCGTCAATCGAACGCCTGGTCTGAGAGTTATTGGACTTTTCGCCCTAGGGGCCCGGTTGGTTTTTATGTCAAAACCAACCCAACTTTACTCCAACTGCATTCAAACCTCGAACGGAGAAAGCCAAAAGGTCCATCTCACTAAGAGGGATCCATCAAAGTCAACGACATGTCAATCGGACGTCCGGAGCTCAAGCTATAAGTGTTTCTGCTCCGAGGGCCCGATTGGATTCGTGTACGAACCAACCCAGCCGAACCCAAAGTATTCCAAAACCTTGAGTGTAATATATCAAAACGACCGTCTCGATCCAATAATCGCATCGTAGCAGAAAGTGCGTTGATCGGAGGTCAACGTCCCTTGTAATGGGCAAAAGACCTTGAGAGGTCAGGTATTAGGGGGTTCGGGCCCGGTCCGACCCGGCCCGGTATCCACTGGGTCGGCCCAAACCGGGTCGACCCGTCCCAAGTCCGGGTATGGCCTTCTTGGTGCTAGGTTGGATGAAGGATTTTTTGAGGTTCCCAGAATTCATTTTGAAGTATCTTGGATGGCTTGTTTTGGGAAAAAGTTGGTTTCCTGGAAATGGTTTTATTTTGTTATCTAATTAAATATCGCATCACTTTGTTATATTTTATAGGAAATTAAATTAGTTGGAAGTTTAATCTGATAGAGATAATATGATTAATGTTTCCTAACCTAATTCCATTTAATTAACATTTTTCATCTAATAATTTCATATATTGTTTTATGTTGAATGTTAATCTCTTAAAGTTTTTAAATTTAAATTTGATTTATTGTTTGAATATATAATATAGTGATTATTTTCTGGTCTTAAGTTCCAAATTTATTATGTTTTGGAAATATCATGTTACTATATTGAGTAATAAGAGGACAAATGAGTTTGAGATAACAAGTGAAAGAAGGTAAAAATGTGGAGAAAATTGTTTTTTCAAAAAAAAATATTTAGTAACATTATAATTATATAGAGGATAGAATTTATTTCACTCTATTTAATGGGGGATAGTATTTTGTGTATAAAAAAATTATAATAAAATTGTCATTGTAAAAAATTAGATAACATTACCATTGTATGTTTGAATAAGTTTATCATATAGAGGAATGTTGTTGAAATCAAAATTGGAGTAGCTAAATATTCCACAATAGAAGAGTTTCCTTCATATAGTGACCATTATATGAACATATTTTATACTAAGATGATATATGTATGTTCACTATAACGTTTTATTGGTATAGTATATGATTTTTCAAATATATGATGTTAGTGTAGATGTTTTTTGAGGTATAAAAGTTATAGGGAACGCTTTCAATGTTAGAAAAGAAAAACGAATAGGAATGGATTAAAATACAATGTTTGTAAATAATTTCCATCATATAAAGTGTTTAGAAAAGTTTAATTGGAAATACTATTTCAACAGTGTCTATCTGATAGACCTGTTTGATGTTGTGAAATTGTAGTTTCTACAAGATGACTAGTTAAACTTTTTTATTAGCATAATCAACCAGACTGTGGAATATAAAAGGGAATGGAAGAATTTTTTTTATACAAGCCCTCAGATAAAAAAAATAGAATTAAAATAAGTGTATGGATGAACAATCACAATGAGAACCAATATTAGATGTATATTTTTATGGCATAGATGATCTCACAAGTTTTCAGATTCATAATGTTTTCCCTGGCTCAAATTGTTTTATGTATATTTCAAAATGAGATCTCTCAAGTTTCTCTATATACATTCAACAATTTTTTTACCTATTGATATCTCTTTCATGAATAGTTTGAGTGGGATATTTTAATCCCCCCTTTTCATTGAGTAATAATTCCAAAAAAAATCATGTCTTTTCTTCAATTAATGCATATATAAATAGTATTTAAGAACAAAGTAAAAGGATAAATGATTCAACGATGAAAATTTTATAGTGTTGGAGTATTGGTTTCATAAATAGATACCATACATCCTTTTTATGAAAGAATTAAAGATGTATAAGTTAACTACTAATTAATCCCTAGGTTAAAGTTGAAGACGTATAAGTTGGTTTTGATCAAAAATTTATCAATTAGTAGAAATATAAATATAATGCTGGGACCTATAATACTTTTATAATATATGGAATCGTATAAACAAAATTCAGAGGAAGTTGTCATTGGAAAAAATTTATGGATTAATAAATCAGATTTGAAAATATAAAAACATTGAACAAATTGAGTTTTCATATAAAATTACAAGAAGAATGTTCATACCTGATACTAGGAAACAAACAGGATGAAGAAAACTTGTTTTTTCAAGAAGAGAAAAATTGAATAAGTATAAGAAGAAAAATTAAAACATTTTGTGCCTGTTGATTAAGGATTCTAATGTTGTTACAAAAATATTTATTACAATTTGAGATATGAAGAACATGAGCTCTTTCTATTATTATAATGAAATTCTTGTGTAAGGATACTACCTAATTTCTATAACCATATAAAAAATATTGTTTGTAGTCTATTTTGGAGTAATATATTATTTAGAAACCATTCTAATGACCCATAACTCGGGTTGAGTATTGAACATCATTAGTTTATTTATTCATTTTGTTGTGTTTATGATTTTTTTATAAATGTTATAACTGTATAATAGGAAGTGAAGGTTGTTTAAGTAGAAAGAAAACAAAATATAATAAAGGATCATTGATTTAGTGCCCTCCCCTCTCAGTGATCATATAAATCCTTATTGGGACTTTACATTATTCATGAGTTTCTTTTTAGTGAAAACGTTTTTAAAATGGTTGTTTTCCATTTTTTTATTATATTTATATTATATGACATGAGTTTTATACATTATTATTTTATTCTGTTTGGGAGTGAACATTATTATTCATGGTGATGTGAATTTTTCAATTATAATAGTCAACACCATCCATTTTTTTGTGATGATATAACCTTACTTCATGTTACCAACCCAAGGCCTATTTAAGGAGGGATTTGAGGTACCACCCTAAATTTTTTTCAAATCTAGTAGAGTACCAATAGAGGAAGGTTTGGTTAGAATTGAATCAAATTAATTATTTTTGGCATAGAGTTTCAAGCATTCACTCACAAGGATTGCATGGGTGGAATGGAAATGTTATTACATGAACCCTATATTTGATGTTAATTGGACAAACCTTCTTGGTAAAAAATTATCCCATGTAATCTAAATGAGGTATCTCTAACTAATGGATAACTTATTAGGGGATACTATAATAATATTATAGTATCTTCATAGGTTTGGATTCATTTATCATATAGTTCTAGGTAATGATTATTTTTGTTTTGGTGCTTGGAGTTATTCCCATTTGGCTTTGAATCATATTGAGATAAAGATAGACACACAATGGATATAGTAGAAAGGATAGATTTTTCTTATATATTTCTGGGATAAGGATGGTTTTTTTAGATATGATAGTTTGTGAGGGAAACCTGAGGTTTAATAAGAGGTGGTTTATAAATAAGAAGAGGCTATGTATGTTTGAGTAGACATAGAAGATCAGATGTCTTGAATGATACCCTTGTGTGAGTATCGAAAAAAGAAGTTGATAAAGAAATAAGGGTCTATTTCTAGTCACAAGACACAACACTGGATAGTAGATATTGAGATAGATTCCATTTTAATATATATATATATATATTATTATAATCTTGTTCATTTTGTCATGAGTTTTGTGTGTGATGTTTAGTGTATTAGTGGTGGATTATTTTCTTAGGAGATTGTGATATCTCAATGATCATATTAAAGTAGTCTAATATGATTTTCAATATCATAAAAATATATTATCTTAGATGAAATACTAAATAATATATAAATGTTATATAATATTTGAATTATATTATTTATAGGTTCATTGTGTGTTTCATGGAGTTGATGTGATATTCTTCTGATTTTATGATAGATGAAAATTTTATAGCTCACCATTTATATAGGTACTTAAATCAGTATACTTGGATATAGTTAGGGATATATTATCCAATACAATTTATTGAGATATTTGAAAATGATGAAATGGTAGTAAACTTTTTAATATGTACATGTTCATTTATAAAGAGTACCCAACAGGTTGTATCTCAGAGATGATCTAAAGGTGGAAGTAATCAATTTCTGATGAAATAAAATTTTAAAAGTTGTCAACAGAGATTACTACATAAGCAATTACATTTATCTTGATTTGTTATAACATATGGATATGGGGAGACCTATAGACTTCATATTTTTCTTATAGTATATTGTGAAATCACTAATCTCTATATACATTTTTTCATAATGGGAAGAGGAGGAATAACTAAGGGGTGACTATATATAGACCACCCCATCATCCTCCTTATTAATAATTTGAAATATAGTATCCATATGGTTGACCATTTGGGTATCAATATTGGGTCCTTATAGAAGATGATATTATGGGGGTTCTTACTAGATACTTGATCACGTAGCAGGTAAATATAGGAATTAGGGTTAAGAAAGAAGAGTTGGGAGAGGGAAATTCCATTCTAGGAATATTCAATAAGTAATGGAACCATAGGTTGTTAGTTGATTAATTTTAATGTAATCCACTATTTATTTTATTTTGATTTATTTTGTTTCCATACATTTTTTCACCCCATTATTTGTTTATGAGTTAAATCCCTAATTTGATTGGCTTAAGAGGAAAACATAATTTATAACTCTAATTAGATGCTGAAGGAGGGATGCAGATTGTAGTTATGAGTTTGTTGTGGGGTGAGATTAATATTTTTGGAACATATTGTTATTATGAATATAAACCTATGATAGATATTTGGGGAAGGAATGGTTTTATTCGATATAATCTTTTATTACTTCTTATAGGAAAAGGTGATTTTCCAAAATTTATAAAATTATTATGTGGTTTGTTTCAAAAATTAAATTAAATTTTCAATAGAAATTTATTTATACATGGATTATTATTTATAAAATGGGGACAATGTCACTTTAGAAATCCAATGAATATATGGAGAAGTTTCTTCCTAATGTGAGGTAATATGTTAACGTGTACCTGAAGGAGTTTACTTGTTCACCTCTAAGTCAAGTGAATGAGTTTGGGACTTATTTATATCGAAAATATTCCCAAATTTTTATATATTTTTATCAAATGAAACTAATGGTTATTAGAAAATTTGGAAGAAATATATATTTTTTGTTTCAATGATTTTATATTTAGAATACTGTTTTTCAAGGGATAACATTGATGTTGTTTGTGTGGAACATGGATGTGTTTTTTATATTGTTTATAAGAAACTAATGGTTATTTCAATTGACAATGAATAATATCTATCCCCTTCATAGGATATATGATTTTCTTATATAGTAATAAGGTTTGTGTTGATTTTATCAGATCAATTAACGAGCTCATTATCGCTTGATATGATTCAATAATGAAAACACCCCAAAGATAGTGTTTTAATGTCAATATAGATATTTTGATTTCATAGAGTCATAGTTTGTACTTATAAAATAATCAATTGTGTTTATTTATTTTAGGAATAGACTTTTCATACACCATATTCAATTTTTTTTGGTTTCCCTCATTTTCCATATTTTAGTTTATTCAAAGACAAGGTAATATCATAAAAAGAATATGATAATAATTTTAGAGTTTATTTGGATGATTAAGTTATATGGGTAGATTTATAAGAGTAAATATTGGAGATAAAAACTAAAATATTTCGTTCAATTTACTAGGGAATATTTTTTAATAAACCTCATGGTGATGAGGTATTTTTTTGTGTTATCCACGATATAATTTTTCAAAATTATAATATTTTTTAGACCTAGTTAGTTATTATAAGTGGGTCTATCAAATTTTTTATCCAATTTTAAGCACATTATCAGATTTGATTAAGTAAGAAAATTATTTTTTTATAGTGGAGTTTCATGGTGATTTTGAAATTTCAAAGCAGATGTTTTCATGTTCACCATTAATTTAATTTATTAATGAGGGTTCAACAGATGAGCTCTATTATAATGGCTCTCTATAGGGTTTTTTATGGGACTTGATACAAGATAGGGATTTAATTTATACAAATGAAACATCACATTTATATATTATATCATTTTTCATAATTATATATTATTTCTCATAAATAAAACAAACCCATACCTAAAAGGATTTGTATCATTAGATATTAGCAATAAAAACAACTTATGTCATGATTATTTGTACAGTTTTTCTGAAAGATTTCATTATTCATGTTTTTTAGAAAACAACATAATTAATTTTCATCTTCACTAACATGTAATATGAAAAACAGAATATAAGAGATCATAAATGGTTTGTAAGAGAAAATGTATGTCAATGGGTTACAGATTATTTATCATAAACATGATATGATCAACAACATGGGTGAACTAGAATTATTAATTATATATTTTCTTAGAAACATAATAATTGATATTAATTCATGATTATTTAGTCTTGCATCATCTAATAATATAATGAAACCATTATTGTATCATCATAAAAGAATAACATACACCATGTAATACTAATATGAAATCAAGAGACAAATATCATCAGTTAGGGACATATAACATAAGAATGTTGCCTCAAAATTATTGAGAGGTGAGGTCTGGATTTAGTTCACTAGAACTTTATTAAAAATATTTATGATTACAAGAATATCGTACAACTGATGATAGATGATATCAATGTGAAGATGGTAGAAAGAGGATATCTTTCAATAAATCATGACCATTAGAAGTTCACATATTTCAATTAAGTTACTATTTATCATTGAAAGGTCCCAAATTTTAGTAATGTCAAGATTATATCAGGTTTGTTTCTATGAAAAAGTTACATGCTAATTTATTCAGAATTTTATGGGACAAGTTTTAACTTCTTTACCAGATAAAACTATGTATATAACTACATGTGACCTCATTTTAAGGTATGATGTAAAATATATTCACTAACATCAGGTCTATATTTTAATTTCACTCTGTAATTTTGTTTTGTAATCTCTTATAATTATTTTTATAATGAAAACAAAACATATTATTTCTACTTCATAGAAAGAACTCGTTCATGACTCATGAAAATTATTTTTTTCATTTGTTTTTTTACATTGCTTTTTGTGCATTCTTCCTAGGGTTTAATTTATGTGGTGAGTAGGGTGATAAAAATAACAACTTTAGATACACTTAGTCAGAGGGAAGATTTCACCTACACATTCTATTATGGACATCTTTAAATGTGGTACATCTATTCGGTGAAGTGAACATATTATAGGTGTTTGATTCGATGTTAGAAAGATCATATTCTTAAAAAGTTTTATCATTGTAATAGTGTCTTCTAGTGAGAAAAATATCACACCCCTATATTTAATGATTTTTTATTTCGTGAGAGATAAATTTCCATAGAAGTTTCTTCATTGGAAGATTGAATGTTATAGGTTGATAGTATTTATGAAGAAAATTATATTCTTGAAGATTCATATAGAGGATAATATCATTCTAATATATGTATATATATCTATTCCACATAATGGTTCCCAACTAATTAAAATGATAAATTTTTAATAGTAAAGGACAAATACAATTTTAAGGGAACTAGACAAGATGTCTTGGGAAAGGAATGATTCTTTTGAAATCTAGTAAAAGAAAAATATTAATGATGTTATGAAAGAGATGGAAAATATATTTGAAAATCTATAGAAATGTCCAAACTGTTAATAATTACACATATGTAAATTTTTTTCAGAAAAATGAATAATAGTAGACAATTTGTATTACATTAACAAAATTTTAGGGAATAATGAATCGAGTTAGGTAACATTCATGTATGATTTGTGGGAACTACTTATATTATTGTAACAGATTCTAGAGTCATGTGGTTATGATAATTAAAATTAGTAATTCCAGTTCATTTTGTTTCAGGTTTGATGGTATGAAAAAAAATTCAAAACAAGGAACTACATATAAGAGAGAGACCAAACACCATATAGTCAATCTATTAATACTGATGTACAGAGACATCCACCTCAATGGGCGATCAACCGTAAGAATCCATGAATACAATCCCAAAGGGAATAATTGATGAAATTTATAATTTCCAAACACTTGTCCTATATCTAAAATTTTTGAAAAAAATACACTTAAAGATGGTGTGTATGAGTAATGAGGAAGTATATTCAATTCAATAAACATCTAACAGATCAAATTTCATTGGTTAAAAATAGGATGTATTGAATTTTATCCTAATGTCAACATTTTTTTACAGTCACAGAAATTTGAATCCGAAGAATAATTCTATTCAAAAGGAGAGCAGAGATAGATTAATATTTATGTGTGATGATATTTTGGGAAACATTATTTGATGGATGATAAACCTATAAAGATCAGGATGAAAGGATATACAAATCTATGTATAATAAGTGGGCGTGTCCTAAGGTATAAGGAAGTATGAAATATCCTAGTTCTATGGATAAACCCAATTTCCATAGGTAATCATGATAATGTTGTATTTGTAACTTTATTTTTAATTATTTTTATAATGTGTCTTGAGGTTACAATGTGGTCACAAAAGGAGTAAAGGATGAGATATTGTATTTGATTGTAAACTATACACATTTTCAAAGGATGTATGTACTTCATCAGAAGTTATAGTGGCATGGGATTCACATATTTTTCATCCAATCGATATAATCATAATATATCAAATAGAACAAGTCATACTAAATCATGATTGTAAGGAATCGTAAATAAGTGAAAGTTATGTTATGGGGAAATAGATTAATATGTCCCAGAACTTAGTTTGACAAAAGAACAAATCTCAAAATGTGGAAATTTTTCACACTGATTATTGGGGAGATACTATAGTTTATCCCTTCTTAGGTTTACATTATATTTTATATTTTATTTATTATTTGTATATAAAACATTGATTTAATTTTTTTTTTCAGAAGTCTGTTAATTTTGTGATTTCATTTAGTGGAAAACACTATTGAAAATGACTGTTGTTGGAAACTAAAATGCCTACATTCTAAAAATGGTGGTGATACACTATATAAAACATAAATAAATTCATCAATAATAAAGGGAAATGGTATGATAAGATAGTGACCATAATTCGACAATAGAATGGGTATAAATGAATGAATGAATTTATCATTGATATTAAGGGCTCAAATTATCATGCATCACTCATGAATGCCTAAGGGAATAAGGGGATTGAGAGATTCAACACAATGGTATAAATACTCAAAATAATTATAGTATTAATGGTTGGGTAAGAATTTCCAAAAGAGTTATGTCCTAATAAGTGATCGTAGGTTCACCATTATAATGTATTTAAATGTTTTAAACTTGTGATTGTTAACCCTAATGCAATTTATAATATTTGTCTAAGTATAAAAGATGATTTTTCATTGTATATGATGATGAGAACATTTTATTTATGGGATGTAGAAAATGATAATGTCATTATATTTTGTGGTGTTTAGATTAATGAATGGGTAATATGTGTGACAACTGGGTCCCGGTGACAGCACAGACACCCCGCCTTAACAATGTCGTCGGGTCCTGACCCACCAGGTACCACCAGTTTCCCCGCAGACATGTGGGGCCCACCCTACGGTCAACCCACTTGCCCGAATAGGTCATCTGACTAATGATTGTCCCCACAGACCAACCCATGTCCTTTTCAGTGTGCTTTGTCCTCAATCACACACACCCTGAAAAACTTCCCAGGAGGTCACCCATCGTGATCAGTACACCAGGCCAAACACACTTAACTGTGGAGTTCTAATCAGGTAGGCTCCCGAAAAGGAAGGTGCACCTTGTTGACATGCGTCATATCATTTATTCATTTAACCCTTTATCATTTGGGGATGTTACAATCACCCCCACCCCTTTAGAGCACAACACCCTCGTTGTGGGCCCTACATCTCAACCCAGGCAGTGCACGACACTTAAGGTTGGGTACCACCTCTGATACCAAATGTGAAAACTGGGTCCCGGTGACAGCACAGACACCCCGCCTTAACAAGGCCGTCGGGTCCTGGCCCACCAGGTACCACCAGTTTCCCCGCAGACATGTGGGGCCCACCCTAGGGTCCACCCACATGCCCGAATAGGTCATCTGACTAATGATAGTCCCCACAGGCCAACACATGTCCATTACAGTGTGCTTTGTCCTCACTCACACACACCCTGAGAAACTTCCCATGAGGTCACTCATCCTGATCACTATTCCAGGACAAACACGCTTAACTGTGGAGTTCTAATCAGGTAGGCTCTCGAAAAGGAAGGTGCCCCGTGTTGACATGAGTCGTATCATTTAGTCATTTAACCCTTTATCATTTGGGGATGTTACAATATGGAAAGATAAAACTCATTTATGAAGATATTTGCGTAAAATAAAAAAACATTATATGTGAATGTTGATATTTTTAGGAACAACAGAATGAAACAAAACCAAATAACTCAGAATAAAGTATTTCCAGTCCAGAAGTTTGGCTAGTTGAAGATATTAAAAGCATAAAAAAATTTATTCTTGATTGGGATCTACAAAATTAATCTCTAGAAACGTAAGAGTAGATATAAGAAGTATGGGGTTTCCATCATTATTGACGACATTTGGTTGAGTTAGAATTCTAATTTAGAGGTTTTAGTATGACATGGACTTTGTATTCAAAATGGAAATCAGAGAACCAGAGTGCCCAAGTAAATCATCCACACTTAATATTGCTATATAGTGTAAGTCCTAAATTGATTATGATATGTTTTATTTTTAATCGAATGGTACATTGGAATAAACTTATTTATTAGAAAAAAAGTTGGAAACTTTTAATAATTTGGTTTTCCGATTCAATTAAGAGGCTGATAGTACAAAAAATGCAAGGTATGACTATAGAGAAAGATATATATATATATATGAAATGATTCAATTTCATAGATGTATTTTTTATGGTAGTTAAACCTACAAATATCTAGATAATGATGAGAAAGGTAGAATTATAATAATATTACTTACAAAAGAGAGATATAATGTTGGATTACCATCATGGCGATTTAGATGAATATATTTACCTAAGATAGTTAATTTGCAACATGTAAGTTGATAATTAGAATATGTTTTAAAAAATGATGAAAAGTGTTTGTGTAATTAAGTAATCTATAAGGACATGGAATCATAAATTCATTTAATTTATGTCAAAATAAGGTTCCAACTTTTGGAATTTAGATTATTATTTTTACAAGAATGAGTTGGGTGATTGAATATACAATATACTATTATTGTTTGTAGATGACATGCTTCTTGCGAATTTATCGATTCAAAGGATTCAAGAACTGAAAATTAAATTTTATTTATGATTTAAAACTAATTATCATTCTCATTTAACGAAAATATTATTAGGATTAATATTGATTGGTTAACCCAAACATTATTTCTTTCTCAAAGGGACTATAGAAGAAATATAATTAAATTATTTTGAAAGATTGGATTCTAGATATTGAAAACTCCCATGGATTAAAACATAAAATTTTCCATGATTTTTTCACCTTTAGTAGATGATTTTCAACACATGTTGAATATTCTATATTCATTATTGGTAAAAATTCTAATATTTGTGATGATTTTCACACAAACTAACATTGTATTTGTAGTGAGAGTTATATATTGAGGCATGTAGAATCTAAGAAAAAAAATCATTGAGGCTATAAAATGGATTATTTAATATTTTTAGGTAACATAATATATTACATTTTTCAATGATATTGATGGTCTATGCCATAATATGTTGATCCATACTTTTAGGTATGGTGTAAGAGAGACATATTAATTGATTGTTTATATATTAATTGGGCTTAGTAATTTATTTTGAAATAAATTTTACATTCAATTATAATGTAAGGAAGCAGTAATGATTTTCCCATTCATGTCAAACTCATTATCAGAAGTATGAAGATTATTGTTTCTTTAAACTTTTTCTTTTTATTATTTTGAATTCTCAGCAATGTCAAATTATTGAGGGTATCAGGGTTTGATGAATTCATCATTACAATACACATAATATAAGGGAATCATTGTACTATTTAGTTCTTAATGGCCTTCTTCCGACAAGGTAATTCAATATGATGAATTTAAAATCTTATGGTCCTTTGATCCAAAGTTGGAATGATTAGATTCGATGTAATAATAGACATATAGAATCAAAACATATGTCAAGGACTCCTACAAAAATGATCATTACATCATGGAAATATTAAACTATATCATTCCTATGTATTCCATATTAGACAAAGAAACCCTCTAATGTCATATTACATAGAGGACATATATAACTGCCCATTTCCAACAACACAGTTTACTGGGATAGCCTCCCAGGTCTCATAAATCTTTTGAGATATAAGATTTAATCAATGAATTGAATTTACCTAAAGAATCACATCATAAGAGATGTTAAAAAATTATCACAAGGGAAATTAAATAGTTATACATAAATAATGTTATAAATAAAAAAAATGTGTGATATATCATTAAAATATTTTTTCTTAACATTCAGTAACATTTTCAAAAAAATAATGATTTGATTTGCTTTAAAACTAATTTTCACTAAGTAGAAAATATTTATTTAAAGTATTTTATTAATAATTAAAAAATAATTGATCCTTGAAAATAAATAAATTTTATCAATAATAATTGTGGATGAGAATATAAAAAATGTAACAAAGTGGAACAATATACATTTTAAAAAATTATTATTAATATAAAGTATCAACCTTCAAAAAATGGATATAAATTTTTATTTTGAATAATTTTATAGAAGAATATAATAAATATAGAAGAGAATAATTATTTAACATTTAAAAATATCCCAATATTTATTTATGGTAGGAAATAACATGTGCATTGAAGAGAAATACTCAATATATATTGAAAAAATATTCCATTAAAACAACACTATTTTAGGATGTAAGAATCAATATAAGATGAATAATTTTATAAGAAAAGTAACTTACCATAAAATTAAATGGAAATTTTACACATGATATTGAGATGATTTATAATATATCAATCTTAGATGATAATTTTCAAATAATAAAGAGAACTGCTCAATTAAATGAGAACAAGATAGAAGAAAAACATAACTTTGAATTCATAATTTGTTAAATTCCATATAAAATCCAATATAATCAATTTAGATATATTATTTATCAACACACTTACACTATATAATTTTATTACACTAAATACCATTAATTTAAATTTATGTATTACTTATTTATTAAGCTCTGATAGCTAAAATAAATTATCAGGTGTTTATTTTTTTGTTCCATATTTTTTTCCATTTGATGTTTTGGTACATGATAATTTTTTTAATCTCCTATATAATAGTCATGTGGATGGTATATATTTCATTAATTGTTATATTAAGTTTCATGTTTGTATAGTGATTTTATGGTAATAGATACTAAATACAACTTTACAATTATCCCTTTTTTGAATATTGAAGATAAAGAATTTTTTTTCTTACAGAATATACATTTTTATATTACCATAATAGAATTTAATTATGATATAATCTAATCATTTACAACAATTATTTGTAATATTTAAATTTTATTAATCATTTAAGATGTAAATGTTATAACATCATTTGTATAGTTTGTAGAACTAACTAAAACATGAACATGTTATAACAAATGAATGAATAAGAATATATTATTGTGTCATTGTAATACAGAATTGATAAATAAATTATAATTTAAATTATATGTTATTAAACTGTTAAAAAATATTAAATAATATTACATAATGAAGATAAATAAAATTATTATTGAAAATAGTACACACTTTGAAAAATCAAATCTTTTTTTAACAACCTATTTTGATATGAAGGATGTTGGGATTCATATTACTATAATAAATCCAAAAAAAATAAAATATTTAAGATATATATTCTGGGTATATATTTTAAATAAATCTTAAGAATTTTGGGGTCTTAAGTGGGTGTTGTAGTATCCTTTTATAGGCGTGTTTCATTAAAATTTCTACAAATACCAATTGCTGGATGTATACAGAAATTAATTACATTATAAAAGTGACTAAAAATGAAATTTTGATGCGAATAGTTCATTAAAACCCTTTTAAAAACTATTTGATAACATTATTTACATATAGTTTATGGATTTACATTATTTTTAAACCCTTTTACACTTGTTTACCTTTTTCTGGGTTAATTTATATTTTATCTGGACAACACATTTTTTTTCTAAAAAATAAAATTAACCTTGTTTCCTAAATTTTACATGATTATTTAATATATAATATAAATTTTTTTGAATTAATTATCTAAATATGATAAAAAATATTTTTTAAATAATTTCATAGAACATTTTAGAAATAATTTGTTAAAAGGTGTACCTTTAAATAATAAATAATTTTAAACATATTTCAGGAAAATTAAAAATATTTATATGAATGATAATAAAATTTCATATATATATATGTATATATATATATTTGAAAAAATATTTTTTTTAAATCTTCAAATTCAATATAAAAAAATATATAACTTTTATACTAATACAAATAATATAAAATAAAAAATTTAAATAAAAAATATTTCTTACACCATGAATACTTTAATATTTTATTCCATGGAAATAAATAATTATTTATTAAATATTACTTATTTATTTACTATAAATTCCATTATTTTTTAAAATTATTTTCATTAAATATAATCTTTAAAAATATTAAAATTTTAAATGGAAATTAATTAAAATAAATGAAATTTTCATAATTAAATTATTATTTTTTATTATAGAAAATATATAATATTTATGATGATTACAAAGAAAATACAAATTTTTTTCAAATTTAATACATATATATTCTTTTTAAAATATTTTTAACATAAATACTTGATACATGTATACCCAATTTCTATTTATCATATTCTCATATATCAAACTACCATATAACCAATGACCATATAACTAATTACCTTATGAATATCTTAATACATTCTTTTATATTACATTAGTTACATCACTAAAACTATTCAAGTCATTCCATCATTTATTAATTAATATAATTATCATAATCCTAATATTTTTCATTCGGTATACAATTTTCATTGGTTGTATGATATTAACGGGGTATCAGGATGATGATTATTTTGATTTTGAAGAATTTGTATTAACTTTTGGTTTTATTCAATTTGTACTTTTTCTAAATTATTTTAATTTAAATATATTTTAGTGTATACCGTCTTATATTATAAAAGTATTCCTTAATGAAATATGTCAATCTCCATTTTTTAGAGCCTCATGAATGGTATTTTATCTTACACAAGGTATTAAATAAAGTTAATTTCCTAAAAAATATTAGGATTCATATTATACATATCATAAATAAATTGTATATGGTTACTTTTTTGTCATTACATATTTGAGTTCCCATATCCCTTCCTCAGACATGTTATTGGACCACAATAAATTGAACATTTGAATGGCCTTATTTGGTGGTGGGTTATCTCTATGATAAATGATCTCCACTAGTCACTCCTTACAAAGGAGATAATTCTTCAAAGCACATCCTCTTAGTTTAGTATATGTAATTAATTTGGTATGTACTTCCTTAAAAGATATATGTTG
Organism: Viscum album; assembly: GCA_963277665.1. Classification (NCBI taxonomy): domain Eukaryota; kingdom Viridiplantae; phylum Streptophyta; class Magnoliopsida; order Santalales; family Viscaceae; genus Viscum; species Viscum album. The sequence goes on along the minus strand of OY728128.1, from coordinate 992,167,432 downwards.
AAAAAATTCATCAACTTGGGTGATATTAGGTGGAAGAACCAAATGATATGCTATAATACCGATATAATCAGGAATCTCAAAGGGGTTAATGTTCTTAAGAATTAATTTCCCCTTCCACATAAATATTTTTAAAATCATCCTTGGTGTTGTTCAATGTAATAATTTTTAATTAACATTGAAGTTCATATATAATCAATTATTATCATCACATATCATCAATTGACATTATGATTCATTAAGGTTCCACAAAATGGTTAAAACCATCTCTATTATTTACATAGAAAAATTTGGTCCTAGTGGCATTCACTCTCAAAATTCATGGTAGTATTTAAATATTTTACACCTCTTCCCATATGTAGCATAAAAATATTCCATTGGAATACCAGAGTAGATGTTGTATTATTTTACCACTCAATGGGAGAAATATATTTATACCTATCTCATTTTAAACCCATGGTATAATATCTCAATATATCTTATAATATCTTTGTGTTCTATTTAGATTGACCATAATATTTATATATTTTAAGTTGTGTTATAACTTATCTATATTTATAATTATTGAATATTTATCCAAAAAATTTATATAAAACTTCGATTTGGATTAGATATAATTAATATTTCTATTCCATACTACCTTGAAAATTACATTATGTATATCTCAAAATGTTTATTGAATAAGAAATCCCAACGAATAAGAAGTGTCCTAAATTTTAAATGTGATCCACTATAACCCATATAGTGTTTTTCAACTATATTTCATAGGGATATCTATAATGAAACCTATGGCGAGGTTCTATTATTTTTAAACAGTAATGGGTAATGGGTATGTCCTCCCATTATATATTATATATCCATAATTAACATTACATATGACCTAGAATCAATGTGCATACTCAGAAATATATATCTTCATGTAGTCCAATCAGAAATCCTCCCTAAGATCTCCTTAAATCTTGATTCAATCTTGTTTAATGATGAATGATGATCTATGTGTGTTATCTAATAAATATTTCTATTGTCTTAGAATGGATGGAACACATATCTAGTTGTAAATATTAAAACTATATGGTTCAGAATGATAAACTCCAAAATATATTACACATTCTTATATAGTTTCATATGACCATTCTATTCCTTATTAGTCATAATATAGATGGATGGATTAGAAATTATATTTGAAAGATATGATTATATCCCTTAACTTTTTATTTTGATGTATATTATTTTAATAACTAAAAATATTGGGTCCCTATAAATCCTCATCATGGATAATGTAGAATGAACTTTTATTCACTGAGCATCAACCACATACCTTCCATGTATGGTAAAGTATCATGTATTCATAATCTTATATTAATTATAACCATCAACGCTGTAAGACATTAAACCCTTTTGTGCCAATATATAAAAAAAATATTATGATCGGTGTAGATATACTAGAGTTATCTCCATATAGATAATTCACTTAAATATTTAATTAAAAATAATTCAATGGATAACTTTATATCATTCATTTGGTAATTTTACTCAAGAACCTTTAATGCATGTGAATTAAGAGACATCCACATGTCATTTTGTATCAGAAAACAACCCAATTCATTCATTGAATAAACCTTCAATATCAGAAATCCTTATCCACTATATTGTAGCATGAGTACATGTTCACTAACCTTCCACTACTTCTAATTCATAAATCTATATTTACATTTTTCAATCCCCAATAAATGGACTCCCTTCAATGTTTACCTGGTTAAGTAGATTTACAAATTATGTTTTATATCTCACTACTAATCAATGGTATCTAGATTATATATGAAAACCACAGATCTCTATTAATTTTTTTATCTAATACACTCTCTAATCTCCACATTTAAATAAGTATAAATATACTTTCCATATCTTACAATTATACAACCCAATTAATTCATTTTCTACTACAAAATTCCCACTTTTTGAATTTGGAATATAGTTTCTTCCATTATTGAATATTTAGAACAACCCATAAATTCTTTTTATGTTTCCCATTGATCATTGAATATGTGATAATTTAATCTATAATGACTTCCAAATATTTATTTAGGTAATATATAAGGATTTTATTTACTTCATCAATGAATATAATAGGTGTATTTTTATATTTTAAACGTATCAATGTGAATTAATAATGTTCATATTTTGTAAAGAAGGTTATATTTAGTACATCATCACTTTTCTATCCCAATTGAAGATATATAGATTTAAGATGAACCTTCAAGAACTATTGCTCCTCTATACATTTGTTAATAAAATCATAATTATGTGGCATATAAAACTTTTTCTTGATCCTGACCTTTTTAAATTTGTGATAATCAATGAAAAGACATAATTAATTATTCTTCTTCTTAAAAAACTATGATGGAGCACCTTATAGATAAGTACTTGTGAATATAAAACCCTTTTTCAGTTTAAATTGGTCCATATTCTACAATTAATTTAGTTCAATTAGCTTAATTCTCTACGAACTATTTGATATATGAATAAATCCATATACCTATTCAATTAAAAAATTATTATCCTGATCTAGTGAATGAGACAACTAATCATATCCACATATTTATATATAATACGAATGTCATCACTGTAAAGTATTTCACCAATAAATTGAACAAAATATACCTCATTATTTAGTATAAAGTAAAATATTAATTATTTCCATATCAATGGAAGTTCATTATCATCCTCATATTTTTATTTTACATAATAATTATTTTAGGTATAAAATATGATTTCTCTTTCTGGAAAATTTATATTTTATCTATGTGAATCAATAAATCCATGCCAAGTATCTCTTATAATTCTACTAAAATAAAAATTAATATATTTTAATAAAATATCATCCTATAAATCAAAATTGGACTGGATTTATAAACACGGGATTCCATCATTGCACTAGTAGATTTGTTTCACTAATAACTCAATATTCATTCTTTGAGTTTGTGAATAAATACTCTTAGAAATATTTTAATATGTAATTGAATATAATAGAACATAATCAAGTAAAAAGGTGACATTTCATGAGTGGATAATAAGTATAACTTTTACAAATTAATTTTCATTATCTTTTTTATATGTAATGATTTAATAATCTACACCATGAATTCATTGCATAATTTTTTTAATTGATTACCCACATTACTATTTTGTTTGGTTATTTGTTTTTTATAATTACCAAATTTTTATAATTTAAATAATGAAGATTGAGTGTATTATAAAGCCAAATGTTATTCTACTCTACTGTGACGCTAATCCTACTCATATCTCTTTAATATTCATGTTCTTTATGTTGATATATTCCAAACATGATAATTTTAACATTATTTTGATGCAGTTTCTTAGGATATTATTCCCACATTTTGGGAATGTTTGAAGTGTAATACTCCACCCTCATATAATTTACATTTTAAAATTCCATTAAACTCCATTTTCATTTTTTTGAATCACTAAATCAATAAGATTGATGGTATTCTTGAATTAATATTTACACCTTAAGAGAAAATAGAATAATTTATCCATAGTTATTGATGTCCCTTATAGATAATGATTTTTAGAGACAAGGTTTTGAGACACTAAAGAAACAATTTGTTTTTCTTTTAGGAAAAATGTCAAAACAAAATGTGTATATTGAATGTCTAGTGATTTTTTCTCAATAATAACCCATTTTTTATTCCACAATTTATACGAATATAGAATTCATATTCAATTTTGATTTAATGAGTTTAGGGTATTTAGAAGAATAATATGGTTTAGTTTGTTTGTATAATATTATATGGAATATACATAAAGATTATCACACTATTTTCTATCCTATTTGGTTATTCATTTTTATGAATAACTAAATTTCTCATTCGATTTATTAATCACTTAGTTATTCCTGATTTTAATAATTTACTAAAACCAAAAATTATGAAGTCTATAATAAAAAACAACTCCTTTAAAATTTAATGTAAACCAACGTGAAATCTCTCATATAATATTTCATACTCCATGAAAAATTGATTTCAACCTATTAAACATTCGATTCAACCTATGCGACCTTCGGTTTATCCTATTTTTTATTGATATTTATTTATATATATATTTCATAAAAAACACAAAATATTCATTAAATCCCACCATGGTAAGAAATTATTTGACCAAAAATGACTTAAATACAGTTTATATCATTTTTTATAGTTATAAATAACAAACACACACACACACAAACATATATATATATATATTAAAACACACACACAAAAGAAAATGGTTTACTTTTTTTGAGATTATCTATATGACCGACTAATTTAATGATAATTTTTATATTTATTTAAAAAAATAATCTACATAATATTTGAACCATATAGATGAAGGATAATAAATATTCCTCCTTATTACCAATGTAAAATGGGTACCTTGGAAAAATGGTGAGATCAAGTGTTCAGTAAGGGAAAAATCATATCATGAGCTAGTAAGAACATATCATAAAAATATTAGAAACATAATCCTGTGTGAAACATAATGACTAGTTAAAAAATATCTTGGAAACAGAAAAAGTGAAATTGCGCATGATAACACATTCATAAATCATACTATGTGAATGGGGAAGCACAAAATATTATCATAAAATGATGACAGACACCATGAAATGTGAATGTGAAATCATAAGAAAATACACATGATTCATTGAGACATAAAATTGGAATATGGAAAAACCATAACACAAAAAATCATAACATATGGATGGGAAAACTCAAAATAGAATCATAATATTATTAAAATTTATAATAAAATCATGTAAATATAAAATAATAATGGAATATGGTAACCTACATTACACCATGACAAAGTGTACTATGAAAAACCCTCTTATACCATAACATAGTAGACTAAGATACCCTCAACTACCCCATAACATAACACCTCATTTAATATGTGCTTTACAAAATGAATTTCAAATAGATATAATTATTGTTATACTTGTCACATATTTATAAACCATACATATATGTTCCGAATGAAATAGAATATACAATAAAGAATTATAATCCCATGGACCTAAAATGGGTTACATAACATGGGGTATAATATGAGAATTAATCAACAATGACATCATATGATAACCAAAATTCGATTAATGAAAATAATCATAACTGAAATCATTTGTATGATGATAAATGGGGGATATAAAAGATGCATTGATATTAAATCTTCTTGAAAAACAAAATTAAATGGAATAAAAATTATGAAGTCTGTTTTTAACATTTTAATAACATTATAAAAAACATAATCCACTTACAAAATGAATTTCAAAAATTGAGAGATAAACGTCTAAAAACAAATATTAATAATAAAACTTTAATAAATTAATTTTGAAAATAAATTTCGGTGAATAATTATTATTATTAGTTGGAGCATAAAAAATATTTTAAAGTGGAATTAAATTTCGCTTTAAGAATTATATTAAGGTTTTGAAATATTCCACATCGATAAACAAGTTAGAAAATTTTCATTGAAATATAGTTACAGAATAATGTGAGTGGAAGAAAATAGAATACATATTTAAATTTCCAAATAATAAAATTAGATATTTGGGATAAGATATTATATAAATATGGAAGGGAGCTATTAAATATATTATATGGAAATCATCATTTGAAACATTTTAATTTTTTTTTAAGAATGAACAAGTTACAAAAGAATATTTTTATAATAATATATAATTTTGATAGAAATAAATAAAAAATAAAAACTTACATAGTGAAGGGGATGAATATGTCAACTATAACATCTTGACCTGGCTCACCTCTAAGATGGTGGCCGGACTGGTGTGTCACAAAACCTCAAGCGCATCTCCCCGAATGCCAGAGGATGCCGAATAACTGTGAGGGCCCTTTTTGTGTCTCTGGGGGAGACTATTCTCTCATAGCTAAAAGATAATATCACAATGGAAGTAAACATCAACAAATAGTAAGTATTAGAAGCATGTGAATAAATAAAATACTGTAGAAGAAATGTAAACAATCCAACTAAATAATAAAAACCATTTTTAGAAAATCGCAAAAGAGTTCCTTGAAAAGATATGAGTCCAAACTGAATGTACCGAAAATAGAACTCAAACACATATTCAACTAAAAGAAAAGACACATGACGAAACTACATCGCGATTATGGCCCGATCCTATTCCCCAGTCTCCATCCTATGCAATAACGAATAGTCAAGCTTTGAAAGCAGCACACTTCCCCTTGTTAATACCTATGAGCATGTAATCTACTTGGGTGTCGATGACGCCTGAGTAGTGTCTGGGATTAAATCCCAGTAGTCTGGTACCCACGATGTCTAAAAAATTCCATTTCAAGAAAAAAATACAGTGTTCCATTACATAACCATTTCTAATAAAATAATTGCAAAGCAATGAACTAAATATGTCGGCCCAGGTCCCAAACGACACATGTGTCGGGTCACCTACTTCAAACTAAGATGGTAGTCTTAAAGGGTACATGTAAGCAGAAATGCATGGACACACACACACACACACACAGATAGATATATATAACCCAGAATGCAATGTAAAACTAGGAAAAAGTATACCCCAAGATTGTGCTTTAACATGGGATTCAAGTCCAATGTCAACCAGACACACTTCCACATATCAGGGGAAATATCTCAATTATCAATAGACTCAATTAGAAATAACATAAACCTTAAGTGCATCATTATTTAAGGTTCAAGTTGAGTGTTGGAGTCCAAGACCATCCTGAAGGTATCGCTACAGAACATCCGTCAATTTATCCAGTGCCACTGAGCCCGTCCCAAAGGTATCGCTATGGAACATCTGTCAATTTATCCAATGCCACTGATCCCGTCCAAGGATATATTTCAAAAGACTATGTATCACCCGAGGCATGGCTTTACCATGAGTCTATCCAAATCTTGAAAAAATGGGTTGAGTGTCATCTGAGGCTAGCCTAGCCACATTTCAAACAGATCCGTCTAGATAGGCCCTTTTAGAACCGATATCACTAAAAAAGTATTAGAATTTCCAGGGATGTCACGTTCCAGAAAATCCAACAACACTACCCCTGGAACATAGAGGTAAGACATCAGGAATAGAGGATCTGTGTGTTTCCCTTAATACGGAACCCACCTCCTTTCCCTGCCCTGAATTTAATTAACGTTTCCACATTAGCAAATAGGAAATACTCAACATATAAAGGCGTAGCGTGAAAACTAACAAGATGCACCCATGCATCACAAGGCATAAATTTAACAGTACAACACAACAACTTTAAAGGAAATTTACATATCATATCTACCTTAGTGGATAATCCATATTTAAATAATAAATTGTTCGGAAAAAAGTACCAATTATCCAACAATTGAAGTTTTTGTTCAAAAAACTATTTATTTAATTTAATGACAATAAAAAGTTTATTTTCAACACATGCAATTAATCAAACAATAAACTCGGCTAGTGAATGAATACACCGATCATGTCAGAATGCCCAAAGGGGAGTCCAACATTGTTGCAATAATTTAAACAACTATTCATTTAATTTAAAAATAATAAAAAGGTGCTGCGCAATACTCACAGCTAATTAAATTAATAACCCAGCTAACAGAAAAATATGATGACTATGTAGGTACACCTAAAGGGGTGTCTAATCTTGTTCCAACAATTCAAACAAATTATTTTATGATGATTAATTATGCAATAATAAAAATGACCAATTAAAGTAATTAAAATTGGTAAAATTGCACAAAGTCGATAGGCACTGACTAACAGCATAACGGTTCATTTTTTATAAATCTCAAAGAAACAGAGGGAAAGAAAGTAGCTACCCTACCTTGTAGTCGTAGATAACACTATGATCTATATTAGACTCTGATTTGACATAAAATAGATGAAAATGAAGTATTTTAGAAAAATCCCAAAATAGGATAAGAATATTCCATGAAGAACTACGTGCATAATACACCATGGAATCAAATGATTCCAGTTGTGCAATGTTACCCTTTCACTGAGGTTTACTGCCCACTTGACGGAGAAGTAATCAGACATCGGACGAAGGATCATCGGGCTTTCCAAGGGGCTGTTTGTTTTTGTGATGGGATTGAGGGGTGTGATGTGATGAGTGGGAGAGGGAGAGAGGAGAGGAAAAAAGAAAAGAGAGAAAAGAATGAAAAAGAAAATAAAATAAAAATACTAGAAAAAAATATAAGGGAAAAAAATAAATAAAATATAAATATCAAATAAAAATAAAAAATGGAAAGAAAAATAATTAAAATAATTAAAAAAAGAAATCTCCCATTTTAATTATTTTATTTTTCAAGTAACCCTCTCATTATTTTATTTCATAATTTATTTTTATCTTTTCCTGATTTACTTTAAATCATATTTAAACCTTTAATTTCTCTTTTCCAATACTTAATTAATTCTTTAAAACCCAAATAGTGCCCCAAAACGTGACATGGAATTTTTCATGAAACACCTGTAATTATTTAAATTAAATAAAAAGCTACCCGGGACCCATAGCTAGATGCGCAGGTGTGCTCCCTGGGTCGCTTAATTAATTAGACTATAATAATATAATAATGTTCCATACCTGATTATGGCTTGGACGTTACATCATACATGAAATAAAATAATCAATTATGAATGACAATGAATCAATAAAAAGAGATCGAGTCATTAAAAACCCGTACCATGGATTTATTCTTGTTTAGATTCCATATAACTTCTGATAAGTTAAATTTAGTTTTACTAGTTATAAATATTATAAAATTATATATTTTTATTATATATTATAAAATTCATTTATATTTACATGCTAAATTTCAATTAGTCATTCGTAGTAAAAATTAATCATCATATGTAAATTGTTCCTTTTGTTCCATGTTTTCTTCAGTATAATGGTTTTAATACTTTCCTATTGAAAATATGTTCAAAAAAATTATAATTTACATTTATATGTTTTTAATTTGATATATATATATTTTTTCAGTCCCATGATTTTTTAATGGATATTTATGTAATGGTTCATAAGGAATGGTTTTAAATTTCCTGGTTTTTAGAATATTTTACCAATAAAAAGAATTTCTTTTATTAAAGAAAATTATTATATATTATAAAAATAATGTATTGAAAAAATAACATAAATTAATTATCAATACTATATATTATATGTATTTATATTTTCATAATCATTCACTATGGAAATTTTTTAGCATATTTCACGTGGTTTGTAAAAAATACCCCAACAAGATCTTTTTAAAATAAATGAACAAGTTATAAAATGTAGTTATATTAATATAATATTACCATTATAAATAAATATTGATTTAAATTAAGCATTATTAAAATTTAATTAATATTAAAAAATATTTGGGTTAATAAGATAATAAAAATGATTAATAAAAAACGCAATACTCATGATGAACTATCGAATATTTTTATTACAACCTCTACTGTAATGAAGGATTTATGGCTTATTATTATGATCACAAGTTCCCAAATGAGTGATATAATTATAATAGAGTGAAATTAGGAATTTATAGGGGAGGAATAACTAAATGATTTGTTTTTAATGGTTTGATTAGGGGCCCTCTTCTATGTTTTTTTGAGTTACATATACAAAGATTCCCATTTTTCAAGGGTTAAAGAATGTAATTTTAAGAAGAAAATGGATAAAAAATAAACAAAGCAGGAGGATGGTTCATGTATCCCACTATAATAAATTTTAAAATCCTGTTTTAGAGATATTTTATTACTTTCCCCTTTTTTAACACTTTTAATTCATTTTACCCGTTAAGATACTAACTTACTTTTTACCTAAGTAAATTAGTTTTTACAAAAAAATTAAATTAATTTTATTACACAATTTTGATATTATGATTCATAATATGAAATTAATATCATTTGATATAATTTCTATATTGATTAAAATTAATTTTAGAATATAAAGGCATAGCATATTTTTTAAAAATTTCATTTTTAAACACAAATTAATTTAATCATATTTCTTTAAAATCAATATGAATTATATGAAAGTGAATAAAATTGTTTAATATATAAATAAAAATATCCTTACATTTTCATTCTTCAAATGTGATGAATACAACTATAAGAAATAGTTGAAATATTATAAAGAATTTGATTTATGAAAATTATATTTAATTTAACAAAAAAGGTTAAATTTTTTATTCATTATCAATTATTAATTATTTATTGGATGTTATTTATTTATTTAGCTATTAATACTTTATTTTCATCAATCCAATTTATTTGTATTTTTATTGAAAAGTAATAAATTTTATACAATAAATTTTTTAAAAAATTATATTTTCACAAATGAATTAGTAACTTTTTATTGTATTTTAATATATATTTTAATATATTAATTAAATTTTAAATATTAATTATCATCAAAATTGAGACTTATACATTTCGATTAAAACAATTTAATATATGTTATAGATATATTTATACACAACAAACATATAACCAATGACCTTATATCCTCGGGCTATAATACCAATGATCAACCAATCACCATATAACTAATATAATATATTCATTTATATATATCACTATACACACTTCACTAAAATATCTACAGTCCTCGATCTGGTTCGCCTCTACTATGACCTCACCAGGTGATACATACCTCAAATGAGCCACCCCTTAGGAAATAGGCTATAGAACATCAATATGAGTTTATATAAAACATGGTTTTATTATACTCGTTGTGGTAGAAATATGCATAAATCATAGTGGAAGAATAATTCATAAAAAAATAACCAAGTAAAAGTGAACATTAGAGCTACATGGTATTATTATGTAAACAGAATTTTTCATGAAATAACAAAATCAGAAAAAATTATTTCATGTTAACATATGTAGATGATGAGGATATGGGTAGATCATATACCACACAATAAATTGTATGAATTTGTTTTAAGATAGTGTTAAAATGTTCATGATTACATGATAGTTAACATATCCCCCTTCTTAAAAATATCAATAGCTCATATATTGAAGGTAGGTCCCCATCAACTCCCTTGACGATAACGCACAATATATTATTGGGTATCCGAGAACCCAATGTAGGTGTGGGTACATCTTAGTAAGACACCACTAATGTGGTACCTATCATATGTTCTACAAGTATATGAATGTATTGTGTGATATTCTAATATGCATAACTAAAAATTCAATGATAGTAATAGTAGATATGTCGTGGACACATGTAATATTAAACTACCAGGGTGTGACAATACCCACTTCATCCAATAATCTGAAGGCTCTAAACAGATCACAAAATAATAAACTATAAATCAAGTACTAAGTCATCATTATTAAAATTAACCTATCATCATAGTATCATAACAAATATTTGTGAAATATGTCTTAATAACATAGCCATAATAATTTCCATTACATCCCAATGACATTATAATCATTAATTCAAGGGAATTACATATCGATAATAGCAAAAATAATATATACATAGCATCCCCATGGCCTCATAATTGTAAATACATGGGTTTTATATCATGATACTAGGGTAAAAAAGATGTGAAATGGATCCATCAGCCAATATATAAAAGAAAACCTAATATTTCATCAATATAATTATAATTTTTTATAGAGTCCAAATCCATGGGAATAAACACAAAAAAGGGATAAGTATACCTAGTCGTAAGCCACATCATGATAGATGGAGCCACGCCCCATAATGGAAATCCTAATACATGCAACTCATAATGTAATAACCTAGATTTGTATAAATTAAATTAATATTTTGAATATTTATATGTGAAACATATTATAAAATCGTAAAATATAAGACAAATAAATCTTACAATGAAAATAAAAAAAATGTTATATTTGACTAATCATTAAATTTATATAATAAATATATTGATAAAAATTAATATTTTTAAAATGAGAAAATAATCATAGAAAAAAAAATATATAGAATATTTAAATTCAAATCATATTGGTCCTCTAAAATAATGTCACTCAGGAAACAAACTTCAAAAAATATACAAAACATTAGTAATGTATTTGAATTTTTAGAAAGTAATTAATATAAAACCTTACATGGTATTAGATAAAATGATGAAGGGTGTAAATTGGAGGTATTAATAAGAAGTAAAATTTCATAAGTGACTATTAGAATCAGGATTTTAATTTTATGAAAAATTACATGACCATTAAAATAGTAACCTCATAAATAAATTTGAGTATCATATGATATTGAAATATTAAAAATTTATATAATTTTAAAATTAAAATAAAATTTTCAAATATGTTAAAATAAATATTTAACAAAATGAAATTATAATTTTATTTATGGAAAACAAATAAGTTTTATTTTTATTAAAATACATTTTTCTGAAAATTTAAAATATCTGAATTAAGGATTTATTTGGATAAAATAGTTTTCAACACAAGAAACGTTTTCTAAATAAATACTACAAAATTATATGTAATCATGAGTTATTTTCATGAGGGTATGAAATTTGACCATGGTATAAAATGTAATGTTTTTAAACAATTAATGATTTTTATAAAAATTTAATTTCTTATGTTTTGAAAACATTTTCAATAAAATTATTTTAATTTTTCTAATTATCACATCAAATAATGGTTAAGGTAAATTTTTATTATTAATAAAAATAAATTGAAATATTGAATAGTGAAACACTTTATTAGTATTGTGCATGTATCATATTTTTTTTAATAATGAATCTGAATGAATTTTCATGGTTTTAAAATTTTTATTAATATTGTATTGGATAATTTAATATTTAGTTACATTTTTGTTAATATTTATTCACATGATGGGACACTATTTAAATATTTTGTATCTCATTCCAATATTTTATTCTAAAACACTCTCCTCCTCTCATAATAAATACCACTCTTCACAACAGTATTTCCCTACAAATTATAATCCTTTTACCTCAACAAAAATCTACCCAAAGGTCATTCTAATAATATTTACCATGTACATGATGTTTTATCTTACCATAAGACTAATCAAATGAGGTATAGGGTGTGATCTAAAAAAGAATATTGAAAAAAGAGTTAATTATCTTAACTAGGTTTTATTAATGGTTCTTTATTCATATAACACCAATAAATTTCAGAAATACATAATCATAAAATAAAATAATTATAATATTTTTTTAAATGATAATAAATAAATTGATTATCAATTACCCTACACTCTCTGACTATTTGATTCTAAAAATAAAATCATCAACCTTATTATATATGGTTGATCATATCCATAGACACTGTGTTTCATCTCTCATTACCACCATTCATGTATGTATTTAAAAATTTATTCAAGGAATATATATAATATATATAATATAATTAATAAAATAGAAGGAAATATTGTAATTTTTGTTCATAATAATAACGACGAATTGTCATAGTAATTTTAATAGTCCAGAACAAGCTTTCTGAGATACAATTCCTAGTTTGAATCAATTTTTCATAACTCATATAGAATTTTAAAATTTGTTCTCCAAGAATGATATATAATATGAGAATAATTTTTTTGAGATTATGGTACTATTTAACAATAATTTTGACCATGATCAAAATACCGAAGAAGTTTTGGATAAGTTGACCAAATAATCTCATCTGGACGATGTGAGAAAATTAATATATAATTATTAAAGGTAACATAATAATAACAAAATCTTAATGATATAAATATCATTTAAATAGGTTTTATAGAATATATTTAATAAAATTCATTTTATTCTTTAGTATATTAGACACACATATCAAACGAGTAATGACATGAGGTAAGGGAACTTCTGAACCACCCTATTCGGTTTCATGTTATGATTTTTCTTTTTAGACTTCAATTTCTCTCTATATTCTTCTTATTCAATTATTTCACATTATGTATATATGATTCAAACATTTATTCGAAGTTTAAAATCAGTTCATTTAATGTGGATATGAAATATTATATGGTTCCCATTAAAACTTTTTCTTTTAGGAATACTCAACAAAAGAGAGAATTCTATTTCATATCTTATTTCTTGTAAAAATCCATCAAATGTATCATATTTTTTTATAGTTTATAAAATAACTAATTATATAATGTGAAATCATTATTTTTTATGTATAATTATAGTTATAATACCATGTTTTAACAATATTTAAATGATATTTATTCTTCCCTTAAATACCATAGATAAGAGGATAACATCGAAACCCTTTTCTTCAATTAATCGTTATATGAATTATAGACATAAACATTACTTCCATGGCCTATTCTTCCTAATTCAATTTTTAACAATCAAAAGTGAATTAATACCCTCTTATCATGGGTATATTTATTATATTATATTTTTTTATTCCTTATTAAATTATAATGAAACCCATATCAATTTCATGGGTTTTTATGATTATGACCTATGTAGTTTTTTTCTAATGTGGAACATGTATGAATGTTCTTGATTTGAATAGGATAGGTGGGCCTGGATGTTTGAATCCCTGATGAAGATTATTATTTAAAATATTTTATTTTATAATTAATTTTTTTTAATCCAACCAAATTGTTATATTATGGGTATGTTTAACATTTTTAGGTTTTAAAAATAATTTGATCTTAATTAAAAAAACGGCATAATTCGGGAATTTTATGTGTTTTTATGCACTTTTCCCATATATTCAACTTTTTCTAAACAAACTCAAATTAAAAAATTAATTCATTAAATTTTTTTTAATTTATACACATTTAATTTAACATGATCATGTACTAAATATAAATTTTTGTGACCCAAATGATATTCATACTTTGGGCCTCAAAATCATTTCACAAATAAAATGATGTTTAATGATATACCCATATCCTTAAAATTATTATTCCAATAATGATAAAATAAAATACGAATATTGATTTTTTTGTAAAGAAAATACATTAATATTTTTAAAAAAATTATCTTATTGATATCATGGTCTTAAAAAAGTTGCGAACTTGGTGTTTAGGAATTTAAACAGTTAGTCAGAAAAAAATATTTTTCCTTAGTAAATCTATTTTAACATTCCATATAATTCATTAAAAGTGATAATATTTGTCTTAATACATGAGATATATTAAAATAATTTTCAATAATACTAATATTGAAAATTCTTATTTTTAACATTTTTACCATTATATATCTTTCATAGTATTAACTTAGAGGGATATATTCCAACATTTTCCTTATAAAAATGAACCCCCACCACATTATCAAGAGTTTAAAATTTTAGTTTTATATTTTCCATTATATAAGCAAGTATTTCTTGCTTTCATACACTTATGTATCTTTAATATATATTTTTTTCTTCATTTAATAAATTTTTATTCCTTTCTCCCCATTGTAATTTTATATCTCATAAAAAATTTGGAACTAACTTTACCTTTTTTTGAAGGAATCTAAATGTTGATATCTTGAGTTATTAAACGTAAAAGTATTTATTTATTTTAGTATAATAATTAAAAAAAATTGAATAAGTTTTTTTTCATTAAATTTTATCTTCCATTGGTTTTATTTTCCAGTCTATCAATATTCATTCCCTTCATTATTTGTGTCATGCCTATGTTATAGTAAGGCTTGAATTGTGAATGTCAGAAAAGTGTTCACCTAGATGGATTTAGGACGTGTGTTTATTTACATATAGAGGTATCAATATGGGGTAATTAAATTCAAATTGGATGTTTTGGTGTGACAAGACACATTGAGAAGAATATTGTGGGTTATTAAAGAAATGATGAAAGCTCTGCTCTGATGTGCATAAAATAATATTCCATTTGTCACAATCATTGATATATATTTTATTCATCATTAATTATTATTATTAATATATATAAATATTTATATATAATTTTAATCTTAAAAAACTTATTATATTATTATATTATTTGTTAGATTATTATTTTGTTAAAATAATAGTGACAATAAACATTTAGTGTGTCTGGGAGTAATCTTATTGTGATCAAGCTAAAGTTGTTCACTCTATTAATTTACAATGTATAGAATATTGACTAGTATCTATGAGAAATAAACATTCATCAATATCCTAATTCATTGGGTAATTATTTCATCTCATGTAATATTATGTGTGGCGTTTGAGAACATACCCTAGAACACTATGCTATGAGCTCTTAGTAGTGATCATTGACTTATACATACGACTTCATGTTTGATGTTGTTTCTATATATTTATAATTATATGATCTTAGTGTATTGTTTACATTATTCAATCATCCCATGTTTCTGATGATTTTATTTATGTTATCTTTATAAATAACTATATTTGAATATATTAATAATACATAATGATTTTTATTATTATTCCTTTATTAGGCATTATAGAATAAAAGTTCACATTATATTTTTACCTAGGGTACCCTATCAAATAAAATTTGATTTATGGGATATGATATCAAAGTGTGTAGATTTAAATATATATATATATTACTTTATTTTTATGTAAATTCATCGTGTATCTAATATCCCAATGAAAATAGTCTTCTAGATTTATGGGTTTTATTTTAGGAAAATTAATTTTAATTAATCCTGTAATAAATTTTTTATTATTCTTGAGTTGCAATATTTGGTATTATATCATGGTCATGTTATTTATGGTTATTAGGTGGAGAAAAAATAGTGAAACCCCAAGTATTAAGTATACGTATAGTAAAACCTATTAAAATTATGGAATTTAGTGTGTGTTTTATTTATAATGAAATTATTTTATATATTCTATAGGGGGTGTTGGATCATTCTCAGATTCATTTATTGGTAATAAAAAAAGATTGGTTGAGTATAAAATAGATAATCACTCATTTCACAGTAAATGGTCTAAATTAAACCCATGGGTTTACACTCTCAAGGGATATACTTTAGAGGTTTCACATTCTCATTTTGAACCATTCTAAATTAATTGAATATATCTTATAGTGGTATTTTATAATTTTATGTCGTAAAATATGACTAGTTATATTTAAGAACATAATATGAAATAGACCATGTATAACCTAGACTTAAATCTATAAATATAGATGTTAATATAGAAATTTAATTTATGAGTTATTCCTTTTTTGCAGTCCTCTTTTTGTATTCTTATTAATTTGAGTACTCCCAACTGTAAGTTTTTTTGGTAATGGTGGAAATATGACGAATCTTTTGAACAACCATTGTGATGGGAAATATAATAATTTCCAACATGATATGCATAATATTATAGAAGATGTATTTTGGATCCTCATGATGGTACTTTCACAATTGACATAAGTTAGGAATAATAACTTCAATAATGTAGAATTCCATCCACCTACTAAGAGAAAACACCATGTTGTTCATTCTATTTTGTGATAAAGGCCTCTAAATTTTAGTGGATCTTATGATTATGAAATCATAGAAAAACTCAATAATAATGTTGAGAATAAATTCTCTATCCACTAATTGTAAAAGTAATAGAAATTCATTTTTTTTATTTGCAACATAAATGGAAAATTTGTTCAAGAGTAGACATTGTTCATCAATAGAATGATTAATAATGAAATAAAATAAATATAGTGGGGAATATTGAAGAAAAAAATTTAAAAATTCTTTGTAAATACATAGTATTTAAATATATATATATTAAATCTTAATTAATGAATATTAATTACATAACATAACTATGTATGTTGGAATCATATATGTTAAGTGGATTTAAAAACATGGACACATAAACAACTGGTTTATAAGTGAACTATATAATCTTCCATTAAGTTCATCATAACATGAATGATTTATTATGTATATCATGCATAATACTTTTCATCATAACTTTGGGAATATAAACAAAATAATTGGTGAGATAATATGTTCAATAAGGGTAAATAAGGGAGATAACATTATAACATGATATTAAGATTATGATAACATGATAAAAAAAATTTAAAACCATACCCTAAATGTCAAAGACTGTAATTTTGACTCATGGCATAAATCAAGGAAGTTCATAAGACATAAATAAATGTTTGATCAAACAATATGAGGTAAGAGAACATAACTATGTCATAAGTCATAGATCTAGGTCATAAACACAATAATAGAAAATCTTAAGTCACAGATACCCACTAAGACATTTATAACATGTTGGGATTGGGATAACCACCCATGTAATTGACTCGGTCTTGGGATAACATCCTATATACCCAATTTTTTGGATTGGGTTATCCTCTTATGTAAATTTTTATTTTGGTTTTTGGATAACCAACTATGTGACCACTTTTTTCCTACTAGGGATAATCTCCTAGGTACCATCTTGTTTTAGGCTATGGATAAGCTCACATGTATCCTTGCTTTTTGGAATGGGATAGCCCCATATATACCCTTTGATTTCATATAATATTAATCATTATGTAACTGACTGGTGGTATATATAGGTACCAACCATCATATAATCTATACAATTTTTTTCTAGAAGATTATAAAACATTTAGAATATTATAACTCATGTAAAAAAACTATTAATAATAATTTCTTCATTTAATCACACACTGAAAATAAAAAGGTCACATAATCACCTCATTGTCATAATCATAAAAATAAACCATTCAATGCATTAGTAAATATAGTACCATTAGACCATATCCATTGTAAAACATAATGAACACTAAACATAGTTATAATCAATGGATAGAAATTCCATTAAATGATTATTAAAAATTCATGAGGAAAATATCCCGTCTATATTAAAATAAATTAATAAAAATAACAAAAATCCAAAATATTAATGAAAAATATTTCTTTGAAAGGATTATTGAAAATTGTAAAGGACTCATCAAATAATTAAGTGGTCATGAGTGATGAAAAATTAGTTTATTCGATAAAAATTTAAAAAAATTCCATTCAAATTATCTTTAAAAAGCCAAAAATACTTCACTTAGTAAATGAAAAAAATATTCCTTTTTTAATAATTTTTAAAGGTAAAATATGGTTATGAAAATATTAAAATAATAATATAATAATATTAAATAAATATTTTCCTTTTTAAAAAAAACTTTGTCACATAAGGAATATTATTTATGACTGAAGATCGAAATAATGTCCATTTTTATTAAAAATATTATTTTGGTATATTGAATAAATAATGAAAGAAAAATGAGGTTAAATATTGTATTTAATATAAAAAATCATATAATTTTTAAATTTGTAAGTTTCTTTAGAGATATATCATATTATTTCATCATTTAAAACTTTATCATAAATAATACCGAAAACCCTAGGGATTGTAACACAAAACCATTACCAATTTGATATCTTTTGAATAATAATCCCCATGAGAAAATTTAAATTACATGAATATTTATTATAAATAATTCTCATTATAATTAACATGAAATAAATTAATTTTTTTTATATATACACTATATAAAATAAACATGTTGTGTATAACATGTGTCCCTCACAAATAAAATTGAGATAAAATCCCCTTACAATTTGGGAACTATTGAATGATAAGTTGAATTAAATAATAACAAAAAAAACATAAAATATCTTTAAAATAATGATATTTATGAAATAAAATTTCATAGTGGTAGTATATAGACCACAAAAAATAGACGAGAGGTGATTATGGAATATGTCTCCTAGAAATAATGGAGAGACTAGAAATCATTTTCCTTAAGTGTATCATTTCTTCAAAATCATTAATACGTTATCCATAATTAATATAAGTTTATTTTCAGTATATTAAAAAACCATATTAAAATAAATCATGACAAATTTCATTTACTTTTTACCTTTTATTAAATGTTCAATAACAATTGTTTATTAAAATAATAGCTTCAATTAATAACTCATTTGTTTTTCATGTATTTTTTAATCAGGTAGTTTTGGTCCTTTTAATTTTTTTATGGTTCCATAATATTGAAAAATTAAATGATTATATAAATAAATCATAGATTAATTATATATTTATTTAGAGTCTTCCATAAAAGTTAACGATAGAAAATAAATTACATCGTTCTTGGAGATGGTAGGTCATACGTACGCATGAGTGGTGTTTCCATTTTATCGATGAAGGGAATACATATATGTAAATAATATATCACATTTAAAGAATAATTTATATTTCATAAATATCAGGAATATTTATTAATTATATCCTCATTACCATCCATTTGAAAAAAATGAAATGTGAGTGAAATTGCATTATGGATGTGAAAGTCCATACTTACGTACGAGCGATGTTAACATTTCGCAAAAGGATTCTAAGGTATGAAGGTATATATGATATAATAATTCTTGGAGTATAAAAATTTAATAAATATCATATATATTAATTAAATCCATCATTATCAGTAGTTGTTAGAGTTGGTGATGCAAATTTATTTACAATGGTTCTTGAGGGAGTAGTCTGCCACACATATGATTGGCTTTTTCATTTCCAATTTAATGGAATAGAATATGGATATGGGTTATTAAATCAGAATAATAAAAAATAATAATATGTTATATAATATTGTAATTATATTGTAATTATTGAGTCAATAATTTAGGTGGCAAGATAAGATGAAAATGTAAAGAGTTTAGTGAAGACAATTACATACATTTAGAAAAATATCCTTTGAATATGATATTATTGACTGTAGGGTTAGTATTTTTTGAATACCACAAGCTCTATATCATGAATAAATATGTTTTTGATGGGTTTTAGTAGGTTTATGGTTGATAAAAAGTGCTTTATAGGTGTGAATAAGTGAGGGGATGAGGTCCCCATTTATAATAGCGGAGGAGTGTTTTTTGTAAATATCAATAATTATTTAATAATGGGACGTCACACTCAATCCATTATCTTAAAAAATTGAAATAATATTTTTTACGGACTATATAGTCTATCACAACCTCTAAAACAAAATAATATACATTTTTGAAACATTTTATTCCCAAAGCCTCAAGGTTTTCTCACTTTTACCATTTTTGTTATCATTATAGTAACTAGTTTCCTTTTAATTACAAAGATAATTTATCCATTGAGAATAAAAATAAAATTATCCATAATAGATAATTTTGATAGAATAACTTTACATATGAAATAAAATATATTAACTAATGATCTTATGTGTATTGAAAATTAATTTTACCACATGCATTTGTAACAACCAAAAACCCATTTTAACTATAACTACAATAATTATTATTTATAATCCTTACCATTATTTATAAATAAAAACTGATGTGAATCAATTATATGATATAATCTATTTATAATAAATATATTTAATATAATTTTTTAGTTAAATTCACATAAGTTGAATAAATTAATTTAAAATAAAACTCACATGCACGATGAGAAATCGATTTCCCCAAAAGATGTTTTCATAAGTATAAAATTTTTTATATAAATATTGAGAATAATATAGATTATAATAACATAAATAATATTAATTATATTATCATAGAACTATTTTTTTATTTAAACCAATTTTTTTTAAAAAAATATACCTTTTTAAATGCTCTAAATGAAAACATAATTTTTAATAGAAATCATTATTTTCACTATTCATAAAAAAATTAATATTTCTTGAAAATTTTACAAAATTCATTCTTATATAATAATGAAACATTGAATTTTTAATTTAATATAATATTTTAAAATAAATTTTCATAATATTTTAAAATAGAATTATGAAATAAGTGCTGAAAATGTGCCAAAATAGTTTTCTAGAAAAATACAATTTTAACCATAAAACTAAATTTTTTAATATCACATGCCTAAGAAAAAATATTATATTAATAATAAATATTTTTATTGAAAATATTATAAATAAATTTATTTAAAATAAACCACTAATAGTGACTAATGTAATTTATTAAAATAAATATACTTTACAAGAATAAAAATGGTATTTTTGAAAAATAATTCTTTTATTTTCAAAAGATTTTAACATTCATTTAAAATCAATTTATAATCAATGAATTTATTTTATTAATGTGTAATACATATAATTTTCACAATATAGTTAGTCTTATTCATTCCTTCCAATCAATTAGCTAAGCAATAACTATTATATTAAATAATAATACTTTAATAGAATATCTTAGGTTTTTTAAACATTATGTTGCG
Organism: Viscum album; assembly: GCA_963277665.1. Classification (NCBI taxonomy): domain Eukaryota; kingdom Viridiplantae; phylum Streptophyta; class Magnoliopsida; order Santalales; family Viscaceae; genus Viscum; species Viscum album. The sequence goes on along the minus strand of OY728128.1, from coordinate 992,145,270 downwards.
TGGAAGAAAAGATATCAAATAAATTTAATTTATTTGAATGAAAAATATTCATGATATCAAATGGTGTAACATGTTTCCTCAATTTTGTAAATTTCATCCTTAAAATTTTAAATTTTACTTAGTAATCTAGGATTTGAAATTTGATAATTCCTTGGTGGAAATCCCGTCTCATAAAAAGGGTTTATAAAAAATCGCCTTGAAAATAAAGAATGGAAGATAGGAAAAGAATATTTAAATAAGAATTAGTTTTATAATTCGTATAACCTTAGCGGGATGTAAAAATATACACTATGAGGTGAATACTATCATCCAACGACTAATAGAGGGTGATATAAAACTTGGTCATGATAAAGATAACCACAATAATTCAATAAATTTGTGATGTGTTAAAATACCGTAGATTAATTATAAGATAATGTAATAAGTTTTTTTTGTCAGAAGATTCCATAGGATGATGTAATTATTAATTTTTTATAGTTGGGGTCGAAGCCTCATTTTATTGTTAAATCAAATGAATTTTTTTTCTAGGTAGAGGGAGACCAATTACATGGCCCAAAGGGCTAAGGCCATGTGGCCTGAATTCAAGGCTTGAAATCCCATTTTATGGCCCATAGGGCCCTTTGGAGGATAGTAACGCTATTGTACCTAGGCGGATATAGCCCATTCTATAGAGCTACAACCTCTATAGTTCCTACTACATTACTACCTCCACTATAGTTCCACCACTAGTAGATTACCTCCACAACTATAGTACAACTACAATACCGGCAACAATGCCGCTACAGACTACAATAGTATGTCAAGAATTTCTTCCATACCATAATTTGACCATGGGTCTCTTGGATACCAAGTAGGAGCCTCTACCTCTTGGGTACATTCTCATTGGTAGAATGAATTATTACTATCATGATAGAGAAAGCAAGAAAATATACTTACATGATTTATTTCTTTTTCATAATTACAATCTCAATCTTTGATTGTGATTTGATCAATTTCAAACTCATCTATTACTCCATGAAGTAAATATTAATTTTATATTCCTAAATCATTAATGTATCATAAGTTCTATTAAATATTGACAAGTAATTTATTATATCTCTTATTATCATTAAAAATGATAGCACAAATTATCTGATATGTATAAATAGTTATTTGATGGAATAATATATTAATCCCTAACAATTATTTGATGTTTGACTAAAACCATTCCATAAATTGTTAACCATAAGACCCATCTAAAATCAAAAAAATTATAAATGGTTTCCCTAAAATTAAAAAATCATCTTTACATTAATCAACAAAATATCTTAAAGTAGATCATTATTTTGTCATACCAAATATGATAATACCATAGACATATACTCTATTATAACACGGTAATATAAAGAATTTCAATAAAACCTCAATTAAAAAATTCATGGTTAATCATTTCATTAATAAGACTACATATTATTGACTAATTTCCATAAATTCAAAAATTATATATGATTCTCTAGGGGTAACATGATCCAATTTTTCATCAAATCATTAATTAGTTCCAAGGACACCAATACTATTAAATTTAATCTAACCATATCAATTATCAGTTTATCCTAAATAAACACCATTATATCAACATTAGAAGAATATTAAGGGTTACCTTTCCCTTAATCATTTTTAGCATAAAATATCACCTTTCCATTAAACCAATTTTTATGTCATCTGTTAAAATTCTATATATTCTTGAAAATTCATTATGAAAAATTTATATATAACAATACATATATATTTCATAATTAATAAATAATAATTATAGAGTCCAATATATAAAAAATCAATTATTATACTTAATTATTTAACCATTCATTAGGATTCATCATATTATTCATTAATTTATTCTTCATTTCATATGTGATTTGTAGTCTCCTCATCATGAACTTTGAAAAATTAACGCATATTTTTTGATCATATTCTTCATATTTTCCCATAGTAAATTTATTTTCATAATGAAAAAACTTTCTATATTTAAAGCATTAAACTATTGATGATCCCTTTGGGAAACCATTATTCTCATGTTTTTTATTCATTGATCATTTCATTTGTACATAGAAATTACATACTTTCTTGCCTTATTCTCCATAAATGAATATTCTTCCCATTCCATTGACACTTTCCCATGAGTGATTTTTCCTATATTCTCAACATATAGGAAACCAAATATACATTACGCCATGGTCTCTATCACTCTATCTCTCAATGACCACTATCTTTATATTCTGTTATGAGTCTGGGAGTTAGTTAAAGTTCTTCTTGTTAATCATATATCATAATAACTGATTAAGAATAATCACATTTTCCTTTAATGTAGTCATAATATCATTTAATTTCTCACTATAACATTATTTTCACATTCATTGTTAACATAGTATCTTTTACACGAGACAACATGTCGAGAGGTCATGTGAGGCAGAGGCCTGATATAATGATATAGTCAGGGGGAGGGTTAGTTCATAGTAGCCTTGATCTAGTTTACTTCTTCTATGTATTTTTCATGTATTCTAGTTTTACATCAAAATTTATTTTGAAATTAAAATTGTAATTTCCATTTATACTGGGGAAGAAATATTCAGAATCGAGAACCACATAATCAGAAAAAATAACTTAAAGAATGTCTAAATAATTAATCATTTTTTCAATATATTTTACCTTAGGTTTAACCAAGTTCATTCACGGTAATCATCTATTCATATCCATTGTGATGGTTTATAAAGAGGTTCTGAATTTATAAAATACATCCCCTGGGAATATCAATTCATGTGTGTAATATGGATTATTTTCATGAACGAGGTGATGATCGATCCAAATTCCAATGCACCCTTTTTGTATTTATAACTTCTATAGTACAACAAATCCAGAGCTACATCCACTCTTAGTATATAGACATATATTTATTTCTTAGAAATATATTTCCCTATCATTAACCAAAATTTTATGAAATTTCTTTAGACATTGACATATCCCTTTGGTTTTTACTAATGTTTCATGAACCTATTTTCCATAGGTTAACAAAAACATTTTATTATTCCAACTATAATGTTCTGGAATTATTACAAATGGGATATAATTGGTACATAATAGTTTACTTCATAGAGGGATACACCTCGTAGGTGAGGTCTTTATGAAAATATATATTGGAATCCCCTTTCATATGAAGCACATAATAAGAGTGCCATGTTTTACCCAACGGTCACATATGAGAGTTTCCAAGTATCAGATTACATCCTTTTATATGATACCCAATATATAGTCCCAATATTTTAATACATAAATATATTACATTTTAATGTATGAATATTAATTATATACCATAATAGTTCACACCAAACAGATATAGGTAATGTGTATTTGGAAGCATGGACACATAAACAACTAGTTCATAAGTGAACTAAATTACCTCTCACTGACTTCTTCATAAATATCACCACTATTAGACATATCATATATAATAATGAAATTACCATATGGATCACTAATTAGTATGATTATATCTATTTTTCATTATATAATAATAAATTTATGTAAATGTATAAAGAATACTAATATGAATAGTTGTTAATAATTGGAAGAGAATAATATAAAGAGTTTAAGAAAAAATGAGGAGGCTAGTGATGATATTTGGAGATGCTTTATGGTCTTCTTATTATGATTATTGAACTAATGTTTACATGTCTAGGGAATTTTCTTGGAAAATCACATTGAATATAACTAGTAAATACCATGAAAATCATCAATTTCATGATGATTTATTTTTGTTATAATTTAAAATGAGTACAATGTGATATAAATATTATTTAATTCTTGGTTTAATAATCCAAACAGAATTAAATTTATTGTGCAGAGATGAATATTGAAAATTTTGGATTAGTCTAATATTTATATAAATAAAATTATCATATGTTTCTGATGGTAGAATTTCATTTTTTTCAACCATTAAACTACAAGATGGGATATCCCATCAATAACATATAGCGGACCCATGGTCCAACCACATGGGATAACTTGCCTAATGAGCTAGAACAATGGTTGGGGTCCGTGAGCGGGCCATGTGAATGATATAAGAGAATATTATCAAGTGAGCACACATTTGTATGGAATGAATATGCCGACTAGGCCATGAATCCTGCGTGTATATGTTTCTACGAGTATCAACCCCCCACATTGATTGAATAATAAAGAAATAGTAAAATTTTTAAATAAAATGAAGCACAATCCTGAAATAGATTTCGATGAAGGGCTCATCAATGAGTGGTACTACTCCCCTTTATTAAAAACATATAGAAATAACCATGGATTATCATTATATAGAGTAATATTTATTTGATCATACCACTATCATATCCTTCATCTAGAGACACAAGCCTTGATAGATTGTTCTAGTACACCGTATCTTGGTACAAACATCTGATGATCAAACAGAAGATATCAATGGGTATTTTTGTGATCAATTTTATGAGATGATGAAAATTCAAACCATTATACAAGAAATATATGTCCTTCATGAATGAAGATAACTTGAAGACATGAATTGGCCAAATTAAACCAATTTTTAGATGTTATTGGCTAGCAAGGATTTGTTTGAATTTAAAAATGAGGAGAAGCATGTTATCATCATCACTACATGTAATGCAAGACTGCATAATAAAGACCTCCATGATCTGTAGAATAAGTATAATAAGAAACAAAAATATCTTTAATATATTAAAATACTAAAATTGGGAATATATCCTGGATATTTGAAAAAGATTTATAGAAAGCATTTGTTAGATATTTGCAGATAACCATCACTCGACATTATTCATGGAGGATTATTGTTTTTGAACTCACCTATAAAATAAGATATTACAAGTTGAGGGGGCCAATTATTGATAAACTAGAGTGATTACATATTTATAAAATAAAAATATATAATCTTAGAAATGTGTTTCATGGTGTAGACCCATGAATCCTTTTACTTTTTTCAATGGGAACCGACCGTGTGCCTAATTAGGAAACACGAAGGACATGATATCCCACACATTCCATAGTCACATGAAGAGTATTTATACAACGAAAAAACCATGATTTGCGAAAGATTTTTCTATGTATAAAATTTTACATGATGTAGATAAATGTACAATGTATTGGTATTTCACTTATGTGAAGAAGATGAATAATCCTTATAATCTTTCACAAAAAAAGATGTTGTGTGCTAATGGAAGAGAGATCCCATGATTATCACATTGTTTGGTTAAAATATGAGATATTTTTCTTTTGTTTTCAAGATCATGAACCCACTCAACTTATGAAAATAAGATAGTGCATGTTCCTAAGAACAAAACATATGCATAAAACTAAAACATACAAAATGTCTGAATATTTCTATGTGAACATTTATTGAAAACATAGTGAATATTTTTTCATGAATGTTTTCCTACACAAATTTATCTCTTGAGGAGATACACGAACCATGCTCACTATAAGGAATCAAGAGAAATAAATAATAAAAGTGAATAATAAAACATAAAATATTAAATAAATATATTATTTTTTCTATGGATTTAGGTGATTGATGCCAAAAACCTTGTTGATAGAAGTAGAATCTTCTTAATAATTTGATTATTTTGGATAGATTTAATTTGTAGTGTGTTAATAGATTCATTATTTAATAATTCTATGAATCTAAAGAGTTTGACTCGAAGTATAATCTTATACTTATTAATGAGTATTTTGTCTATGTATATATGATATTTTTAATATAGTTGCACTCTAATAATATTAGTTTAGGAACAAGATTTCTTAGTTTTTAAAAAGGCATCTATTATAATATTGAGATCTTTTTGTTAATCTTATTGAATAAGTCTTGATGAAATATTTGTTATAGTATAAAAAATCACTTTTATAAATTTATGATACAATTATAATGATTTAAATTGTATTATAAATATTGATAACTTCTTACAGTAACATTTTGTTCTAATTTTTTGAATTTTTTCACAATAATGTTATCATGATAAGAGAATATAATAATCAACTATATTCTGATCATTAAATCTACTAGGTCTTACTATTGATCCTTGGAAAATTATTTGGGTTCCCTAGTTTCTATTATTAACTACATAATATGTGCATGTGATTATTTATAGGGAATAATAGATCATTTATATATAACCTAGGAAGTGGATAGAGAGTAAGAGGGTATAATTGAAAAAAATATAAATGTTAGTTAAATTTGGGTAAACTAATTAAACCCCCTCTCACTGTCCCTAAAAAATCTATCCAGGATCAATAAGTTTTATCAAAGGGTCGTACGTCCTTAGATTGGATCAATATTTTATGAGGTTTTCATGAAGTTCATATTTGAATATGATTCTGAAGTACCTTAGGTGGTTGGCTTAGTCACCATTCATGTTAAAGAATACATAAATTTAAAATCGCAGATTTTTGAAAAAAAAGTTGAAAAGGTATATAAAAATATCAATGAAAATAATAAATATGTAAGAGATGGATCATTTATCTATTATTAAATTATTTAGAAATGATCATGTTGAAGGAACTATCTTGAGATTTAGAGAGTAAGTGAAATATGTGTCTCTCAAATATTATTAAGGATTATAATATCAATTTGAAACATATATGATGATTATTTATGAATATGTTTATTCAGATATTCATTGTTTTGTCAAAGAAAACCTTGTGGAAAATCACATCATTAAAAGGTAGTTAATAAATAATAGGATGCACTTAGTAAGAAATACAAAATGTTTATTTTTATCCCAAACCTAATAGTATAAAAGGAAGGTAATGTGAATCTTTGTAATGACTGGATATCAATAATTGAAGAATAATTACATTGGAATTATCTTTAGTTAACTATGAGTAATTTATTTGTGATGTAATCCATGAAGATGAAACATTGTTAAATGTTTCTATGAATTTCAGAGATGGAAATATTTAAGAAAAAACATATTTACTCCTTGAGAATGACATGTTACTGAAAGAAAAAACAAATTTGAATGAAGTGTATATTCAAATGATCCATTGTACAATATAATCATATAAAGATACTCTTAGTATCAAGGATGAGCAATTTGAATTTTAATATAGAGAATCAAAAATAGTGATAACTATCTAATAGAAGATATTAAATACCATGAAGATCAAATTTATAAAATGAAAATTTAATGGGAAGGAAGGAATAAAAAATTTAAAAATGCCCAGATTTTCTTCAATGTGAAATATAACTAATTAGATGAAAAATTTATAAATTTTAGTGATACACATGCTTGAACATCCCAATTTGAAATGAAAAATAATTCTACCACCCAAACATATAAAAATAATTGACACTCAATAATACATCATTATAAAAACATTTGTTGATGATTATATCTCTAATGAGACCCATATTTATTGTAATAAGAACATAAAATCATTTATTGATCAGACATACACATGCTCATTAAATAAGGTTACATATAACCTAGTAAATTTTATCTTTACTAATGTAGAACCATTTTCTTGTGTTGGTTCAGATGTAAAATCTGGGAAGATGTGGGTCAATAAAAAAGATCTTAAATCCAAAAAAACACCAAAGATGGAGACTATAAATAAGAATAAAATTATCTCTTGATATGAAGCTCTAAAGAAGGAAATTCAAATTTAGAAACAATACATCTTAAAATATTTTTAGACATGTAATAAAATAAAAACATGGATATTTTTTTTCTACTGTTGGTGTTGCTGGAAATTTGGACATCAATCCATTGATTGGTGGATTAAATTTTCAGCTTATAAAAACTATATATGGCCAGTTATTAGTGGGAGTATATCTGATGAGAATAAAGATCCATAAATAATTGAAAACCATACAATGATGGGGAAGTTTTTTGTATCAAGAAGAGATTTTAGAGTCTAGAATACTTATATGATTACTTCAAAGTAATTGGTATAATGAATGCTTATATATACCAACCACACACTATGAATATGATGATAATATGAAAAGAACACAAAAAATTTATAAATATAGAACAAAATATGAAAATTCTTCTTGGTTAATAAATGGAAGAAGAAATTCAGGAATATTGTGAAGATAGATACAATAAAGAAGAATGATAAGACAAAAGAAAAGAATGTCATTTAAACCAAGAAAATATGATTCTATTTTTTAAATATATCTAAGGTCATATAAAACATCAAGAAGGCTATATAAATGAATGGATAAAAGCATAAATCTATAGAATAATATTTCCATGAGAGAATCGAGAATATAATATTGATTGAATACATTCAGGAATTATACTTTGATATGTTACCCAGGAATGGTAACTAAAAAATTTGATGAATCCATTTGGAAGATCCAAAATAAAATATTTTAATAATGAATGTATAGTTTTTTATCAAGTTCATTATACAAGATAAATGAAAAGGCTTAAAATTAGGCACTAAATAGAGTAAAGAAACAAGGAAAATATCATTTCCCACATGAATAAGATCTCAAATTTAATGAGAGATTATAAACAAAAAATATACCAATCGTTTGAAAATTATTGTGTGGAATGTATAATAAGAATATACATAATGAAAATCAATGAATTATTGTTTTACTTTATGAATTGAATATGATTAAGATATAAAAAAGAACTGTGGAACACAACTACACTGTTGGATAAAGTATGAATAAACAATCTACATAAGATGAATATGAATGGAAGTAAAGAGTCAATAATTTCAGAGAAATATTATAATGTTAAATTTAAAAGAAACATGTGCATGAAAAGTAGAAGACACTTTAGATATAACAGGAATGGAGTCTCTAGGTTGATATAAAATTCATAGAACTAATGAACATACTAAGTATCTCCTAATTTTCCTACCATATTACCTGACATTTTGTGTTTTATTTTGGATAATATATTTATGGGAATTGAATTTGAAGATCATTGTCAAGAGACAAACCGGGTGAAAAAATGGAAGACAAAAATTCAGAATGGTTATTCAAGGGATGATAGAAACATGAATTTTTTCATAATGGTTGGTTATCAATATGAACACCTTGAAGACCATATAATGAAACTATACAGATGGTAAAATGAAAGGAGTAAACCAATTTAGAGGGAGAAAACATAAATAAGATTCTATGAAAGTTTATTTCATGAATATTTAGATGTAAATATCATCTCTAGTGATGTTGAAAATGAAGGTAAACCAATTTATTTCATTCACATGTTTTTATTATACCAAATATAAACATAAAGGGTGAGTTCTAGTTGATTTGTATACTCATAAGAGGGGAGAATACTTATTCCTACACATGAAATTTCTATTTTTTTACTAAACTATGAATGATAATATGTTTCTTGATAAATATCTTATATATATCCCCCTATTGGAGATATAAGTTCATTTTGACCATGATATCACATGCATGGTTGTTAATGAAAAACATAGAAAACCTTTTTTGTATCTTTATTTTTTTAACATATTTGTTTACATGATGACATAGAGTGTACCAAATAAATGATCATTTCTAATAGAATAATGTGTTACGATTGTAATATTCACTATATGAGAAGTGAATTTCAAATTCCTTGGAAGATGAAATAATAAATTAGAGACCCAATTCATTAATCCATTGTATTTATTTTCAATAATGAGGAGAGGTGACATTGAATTTAATTAAGTAAATTGTTTTAAAAATCGTGCTAAAGAGGGAGATTCAAAAGACCATGCAGATGATTAATGATTATGGATGTATTTTTTGTCAATATATAAAAAATAATCAAATTCAATGTATGATAATATCCTCTAGTATTTGTGATTAATTGAGGAAAGATAAATATGGAAATATTTTACAAAAAATTGAATAATATTGGTTATGATTCCTATCAAATTGGTATGGATTCATTGGATCTCATTTAATAACACAATTCTGTATATTTGATGTAATGATTCATAGAGAAATGGTATGGAATCAATAGAAATAATTTGTTAAACAATTATCAATGTTTAATTTTGTGGATTCTTGAAGTGATATCTAAATGTAAAATAAATTTTATTTAGGGATCAAATTACATGAAATAAGTGAATTCCATGAAAATATTCATTTAGATGATGATTTTTTTGGAAGAATTTTAAATGAAGTCCATGAAATATAAAAATGATTACCCAAATTTTTGAGGATTACATATAGAAATAAAGTAATTTATTTGTTTATAATGTTGTGAATTTTGGATAGGAATAATATTTATATATGTAGAATTATTATGAATAAATTATGGTATCATTTAATAAAATATTAGTCCAACCATTAATGGCCTACAAAGGGAAGCCCAACAACTATGTATAGGGGACCCGTGGGTCAAAAATGTGGGAGAGAAGGTACAATGATCTTGTGAAATGGTAGGGGTAGGTGAGTGGGTGGGGTGTATGTTCATAGGATCATGAGCCTATTTGATCTTACATGTGTATAGACCATCTATGATTGGTGGTCCATGACACACTTGTGTGATGGTGCATGAAGGTGATATCCTCCAACATCCATGTTATAACTGGTAAGTATAATGAGTTGTAAGAAAATGAAGAACCAACAAGGATAATATATCTTTATTGGATTATATGATGAAGGTTATTATACATCCATATTTAAAACATATGGAATGAACCTTAGATGATAAATCTTTTTATCATGCCCATTTAATCACACCACTATCATATTCTTCTTCCACTGGTACTCTATGAATCATATGACTGTTCAAGATAGCCAAAGATGGCAGTGAATGTCTGATGATCAAACTCGAGTGCTCTAGGGGTATTCTTTGATAATGATGAGGATATGATGTAAGTTATATCCTCCATGTATAAAATATCCATTTTTATTCAAATAGAAATATCGAAGACATTCCTCATTCAAATGAAGTAAAATTTTCAAAGGTCATTGGTGAGCGTAGATTAGTTAGACTTCAAAACATAAGGATTATTATGTGATCATCATGACTTCATGGAAGTCCAAATCACATATGAAATAATTCTATGTTTTTTGACATGTGTATTTTGGGGAATGACAATATCTTAATCACACAAAAATATCATGACAAGTTAGATATTGAAGGTCATTTAATAATATTGGCACTAAACATTTAGTGAATCATTGAAGACATCCTTTACTTGGAATAATTCCTAAAGGGTTAAGGTGGTTGAACTCTCTTATATATGAGAGATTCAAAGTAGAAGAGGGATAATTTCAGGAAGGGAGATGTGGCTATCATTTTTCAAAATAAAAACAAGAATATGTGAAATATGTTTGAGGTAGAAGACCCACAATGTTTTCTTTTAGTATTATTAGATCCTCCCACAAGACTAATATGGGTACATAAAGGGGATGAAATCTAACACCTCACGTAGTCACATTAATATTCTTGATACTTTAAACACACTATATGATGAGAAGGATTTTTCTACATATAAAATTTTACATTAATAAGAAGTTAGTATAGTATACTGCTCCTGTACTTATGTGTCGAATAAGAAGCCTTACATAATTTCATGTTGGCAGATATAGTTTACTTATGGGAGAGAGATCACATGATTATCACTTCACATAGATAAAATCAAAGATATCGTGTTATTGTTTCCATGTTCAAGATCCCACTCGGGTATATGAAAAGTCTAATGGGAATTTAAACATGATTGAAACGCATACATAGATCAAAAATAGATTGTGTGTGTTCATATTTTTATGTTTGTGATGCATGAGATGAAATTGAAATGTGTTGGATGCGTGGTTTAATGCAAAAATGTATCTCCTGATAAGATAAATGAACCAAGTTAACTACATGGAATCATTGAACAATAATTATTAATGTGAAGAATATCACAAAATTTATTAAAGTAATAAATAACATGTGATTGGGATTCAAGTGATTTGGGTAGGTAACTACATTGAATGAAGTTGTATCATCCCAAGAATTTGATTATCATGGAAGAAGATAAATTTTTGCGTGTTTTAAAATTATTTAGTAGATCATTTTGAGAAAGTAGTGATTATGAGTGGAAGATGAATATTTTATTTAATTAATGGTATTGGGTCAATGATCATATAATAATGTTATTAAAATATTAGTTTAAGAACCACAGTTGAGGAGAAAGGTTAATCAGTTGATACAAATACATTATGTTTAGTAGTGATATCTCATTCTAGAAGTTTTTTGAACACCTTTTATATAATTTGTGGTTCTTGTATAAACAATGACACTAAATAACTATGGATACCATTATAAATAACCCCACATAATCAAGAATATTTATAATTTCATAGCTAAAAATTGTGAACAAATTCTGGGTGTTTAAAATCACTACAAAGTTACGATGATAAGAGAATCCTTGAAACAACCACAAGTTGGTCATGTCAAGAGTAGGCCCTTATACTGAACATAGTAAAAATCAATGTGTTCAACTATTTATTTTATTATATTATTTTCATGATCATGTGATTATTTATATTACAAAATAGACACATTCCCATTAACTAGGGTAGAGGTTTCAAACTAAGAAGGTATAATTGAAAAATAAAGTTAAACTCGATAAAAGGTGGGTACATGGAATATCCCCCTCTCAAAGTGTTAATGCATGATCCATCTTATCTATAGAAATACCTTTCATCACAAATAGGTAAAAAGAAACATAATAATGTGTGAGATTATATTAAAATTAATGGTTAACAAGAGAGATATCAACATAACATGATCATAAGGGTATGGAAACATGTAAAGAATATTTTTAAAACCATTCCCTACATATCATTGATCATAAACATGAGTCATGTCATAAATCGTGGGGGTTCATAAGAAATGAATCCTAATATAATCAAATAGAATAATCCTTATTAAAAAAACCTTAATAAGAAATATATATTTGGAATATATATAATTACACAAAATATTAAATCAAATATACCAACTATACATTAATTACATGCTAGGATTGGGATAACCCCCATGTACGTGCATTGTGCATGGAATATCATCCCAAGTACCCTATTTTGTTATTGGGATAACCTCATACGTACCCTCTTATTTGGTCTTTGGATAACCTCCCCTGAATTATCATGTCTCAGTATTCAGATAACCACTCCTATACTCTCTTGTTTTGGGCTTCGGATTAGATCCCATGTATCCTTTTTTAGACTTAGGACAACATCTGGTGTACCCTTTAATATAATAGAACTTTAATCATTACTCAATTAATTGGAGGAGATATAGACACAAAAATCACAAAATATAATAATTTTTTTTCAAAAATATCATAAAACATTTATCATATCATAACCTATTAACATTAAATATTTTTTATAAATATTTCATAATGGAATAACCTATGAATAAACAAGTTTCATAAACATATCATCATCATATTCGTATAAATAAATAATCCCTAGAAAGAATAAGGAATGTACTATTGGATCATATCCCTATTAAAACATAATAAAATAAAATTTATTTTTTATGAATAAAAACATCATAAAAACATCATCAAAAACTTATTAAGGAAAACATATTCATCATTTCCAAATAACTTCTTTAAAAAATCACCAAATATTAAAGAAAAAAGCCTCATTGAAAATAATCTTCAAAACATGCAATGGAACCTTAAAATAATTGAGTGGTCATGTTAGTGAAAGTTTTAGATCAATCCATACTTGTTAAAATAGTGATTCCTAATATATTTGTTTGAAAAAAAGAAGAAATTGAGACATTCAAAAAATAACAAGAACATTCCATTTATATTTTTTAAAATTAAAAAAATGGGTAAACCTATCATTATGAAATAATTTTATAATATTATAAAATTACTATAATGTTTTTTGAAAATATAGATGCCATAGAAAAATGCTTCTCCACCCAAGAGAGAAATAAAGTTACTTTTTATTAAAAACATTATTATTTTTTCTTTGTAACCCGTTAAAAGAGAAACACTATAGGAAACAATATATTATTAGGAAAATCCAAATAAAGAAAAATTTGTGAAATTATATATACATATAGATCACATTATTTCATCATCTGAAACATTATAAAAAAACATCAATAAATTTGTGGATTCTAATATAAAAGACAAAAAACAAGGGTATATTATCAATAGTAAGTCACCTGAATGAGATAACCTCAGGTTGTTATGTATATAAAATATTTTTCATGATAAGAATAAATAATAATATAAATTTTAATTCAATATAAACCATATATAATAATAAATTGGTTTATAAAGCTTGTGTTTGAGATTAATAAAAGTTCTATCAAATTCCCTTAACACATTGAAAACATTTTAATCAGAAGAATTATTATTGTATAAAATTAAATGAAACATTAAATTTCATTAAAATTAGGAGAGTTATTTTATAACATGTATAAGTGGAATTATATAAACCGTACACAATAAACGAGTGGTGATTATGGTATATGTCTCATAAAAATTAAAGAGAGGTAAGAAATACCATACCTAAAGTCTTGATATTATTCAAACACCTTGAAACAAAATTTAAAATGAATATTTGTTTTTTTATTAATATATTACTGAACTATACTCACATATATCCTACTATATATGATTTACTTGTGATCTTTTTTTCAAATTCATTAACATTTTTTAAATCACTTTTTTAGAAAAATAACTATTCTGTTTTTAAAATATGTTTAGGTTTTTATGTTTTGGAACATGTAATTATATAATTATTTAAAAATACCAAAATATTTAACCATTATATAAATATTATATATATTTATTTAGATTCATCCATAAAATTTATATATTGAAATTTAATTATATCATTCATGGAGTCGGTAAGAAAAAATGATGCATGAATGATGTTTCCATTTTCTCGAAGAATGGAATGAAAGAAATGTAAGTAATATATCAAACTTATAGAATAATTTTTATGTCATATGTATGAAATAAATTCATAAAATATATCATTATTACCATCAATGTAAAAATAAAATCAAAAAAAAATCTCATTGCTTCAGGTAGGCGGTAGTTCACACATACACATGAACAACATTGTCATTTCCTAAAAAACTATAAAGAAAGAAGTTATATGTGATATTATAATTTATAGAATATAAATATTTTATTAATATCAAATATAAATATAAAATCAGTAATTATATCCAACCATGAGAGGCTGTGATTGAAAAATAGTAATATCGGTTCACAAAATAGTGATCTTAGTTATACATGATCAGAGGTTGCATTTTTCATTTGATGACTAAGGAGATGGATATAGATTATTGAATAAAAATAATAAAAAATAATTATCTTTTAGTTAATATTGTTATTATATTTGTGTTATCAATACATGAATGTAGGTGGTAGGAGAATATGTAAAAATAAATATCTTAGTAAAGACAATTACCATCGCTAAGAAATATATCCTTTGGATCTCTTATTAAGAACACTATGTATGGTGTTTAAAAAATACTAGTATCTCTAGGAAATTGAAAAGGATATTGGGGAGATATATTGTTAGGGTTTATTTGATATAAATTTATTAATAAGTGTTCAAAGTGAGGGGTGGATGTCACATTTTATAATTTAGGAGGAGTGTCATTTTTTGAATACAAAAAACTATTGAATAATAGGAAGTCACCCTCAATCCATATGGCTAAAAAATATATATAAAATTATTAGAGGAAGTACATGGTCTATAAATACCTCAATAAAATACATGATTTAAACAAGTCATTTTTGTACCCTATATGTTTATTCACTTTTACCTTTTTAGTTTTCAACACGGTAACAAGACTATTTTTATTTAATTTGTTAATTTATCCTTTAATATTCAAAATAGATATATCCTTATTAGATAACAAGGTACAAAATATTCAAATAATATAATCCAATTTATTATATAAATTTTCTGTACGTGTTGAAAACTAAATCTAACCTATCTGTTTGTAATGTGAAAAACCCAATTTTAGCCATAAAAATAGTAACCAATTTTTACTGTTTTATATTTTAATTATGAAAAATTTATTTTGATCATATACATATTGGTTCATGGTGCTTCCCAAAGGTGCCCTGTACTTGGTTTGTTACATGTCCTCAACGAACTTTCCCTAAAATCCAGAGGCTTCCAACTTGGAGAGAGCTTCTTGGTTGTGATTGTGGGGAAATTATGCCCTCATTGGAAGATTTACAGAAAAGAACCAATAGTCGGGAAGTAGTAATACCATGAAACGAGAGTAAATAGTGGAAAAGCGATAGTATAAAAAACTCAAGCGTATGTAAATAAATGATGCATGTCACATGTATCTTTGAAAGCAACCAACCATGTCACAATGATGGCAAATTGATACAGAAACCAAAGTAAAAAAAATAGTAAACTCTAATAGTATCACAAGCCTCATCTTGGTCTCATGCTCTCCAGCTCCTACAACAGTCAAACACCTGATGAATAATGGTGATATCCCTTATCTATACTTGAAATAATGTAATCTGTTTGGGTATAAAATCAATACCCAAACATGGTTTGATATTATTCTTAGAAGGCAACCAATAAAATATATATGCCTAAATGCTAGTAAATATGCATAGCAGGCAATATGAAAAATGAAGCTATAAACAATTAAGTACTCAAAGGAAAACACTTCTACAATTTCCAATTACATTCCTTTACATTTATTAATTATTAAATACATTGAGTAACTTAACCTTGGGATCTATCCTAAGCTGTGTATCCCATTTCATAATAATAACAAAAGATATATCAAAAAACCATCTAAACGATCAACTATAACTGAGTCCAAGATTGTGATTTTGCGTGGTAGACTCGAAACAATCATTAAATCTTTCAAATTCAATCCTCTGGGAATGTTCTCACATTATTATCCCTGTGGTTCCACATATCAACAATTCAATAAATATTGATCCTCTGGGAATCTCACACAGTCTAACCCATTTGGTCCCACATAGCACAAAACATCTATAAATGACCACCTAGGTAGCTTTCATACTCAATACCACGTTAGTCTACATAGAACCAATAAAATATAATGACCTCAGGAATCTCTCATAGTAAAGCCACTATGGTCCAACATTCATTTAATAACGACCCTATGGGTTGCTCTCACGGTCTATCCCCTCTAGTCTTTGACCACCCGAAAGCTCTAACAGTCAACACCTCTTGGTCAAAATAAATACATTTAAACATAAATGAACCTACCTCGAGATGGACTCATAGTAATTTCCCCCTTTTTCAAACATTCAAATTGCAAAACACATGCATTTAATATAATTAGTTACTCTATCTTAATAATAAGAAGAATGGAATTTAAATAAATCCTAAGATCTAATTCTAGACCAAACGACCATAAAAACCCAATCAAAGGAACACACCCATGGGGTGTCCCATATAAAGGTATAAAACCTTATTCATAATAAATTACCCTATTATCAATCTACCAAAACATAATAGGTAATAAACAATGTCGAATTCCAAAACACAGAATACCCTAAACATGGGTATTTACCACTTTATGAATATATAATCCAAATACAACCAAATAAAGGAACAAACCACCATCCTTGATGTTGTATGATGAACACTCTTGTATGTAGGGCCTTCAAAAGGCCTAAAAAGATGTAGATCTAAAAAAAGGGAAAAAACAATCAACCCTCAATATCTCGTGAGAGAGGAGAAATCAAGAAGATATGCTCTAGTGAAAGTGAGAATTCACTGGTGGGAATCTAATACACCCAAAGGCATCTCAATTGGACCTGGGATGGAGAAACAATGGCATGGAATTTGATCGTCACTCCTGGGTGCTCCTAGATGAACCAAAGTTAGAAGAAGGTATTTCTGGATATGATATGTGACCCCACTCCAACTCATCAAATAAAAATAAAAATACATGGTGTGTTAATTTAATGTACACACCAGGTACTAGCCTCAACTGGCCCCCGATTTTTGTGGTCTACTAGGTCACCTACACGACCATGTACTCGATCGTAACCCGACTAGTACACAACTACCCGTGACAACTAAGTACACAATATGTACTAAAATATACAAGGAATATAATTATAAATTTTCCATTTCTTTATTTTCCTTAAAAACAACATGAAATATAGATCTATAAATGAAATGAAGATTCATGTTCTTATAAACATCCCCTATTAATGAAATTCATCCCCGAATATCCCATACAATGGGGGAGAAGATGAAACGTAAAACATATATGGACATTATGAGGGTTCATCATCCTCCCTCTCTCATGTCTCGTCATGTACTCGCTCGTGTTGCCATAACACCCATACAAGAGGAGAAAACCATCCACAAAGAACCTTCATGCTGCGATCCACATTCCATATCGGGTGCTCTTCAAAGGATTAATCCACCTATAACTCATCATCCTCAAGTTGAAAAACTTGAGATGAGTCCAAAAAGTATTTTTTTGCTGAGAAACATGGATAAAGTTGTGTATATCCCAGTACATCTAAGGTAAATACCACCAATAAGCAACCGACCCAAATCTATCCAAAACCTCCAACGGCCCGATGTATCTTTGTGAAATCTTCCCCTATATCCTAATCCTCTTGTGTCCCAACATCTATGTGACACATAAGAAAAATTGATCTCCATCCTCAATATCCAGAGGTCGTCTCCATCAATCAACATAAGATTTTGGATGAGACTCTGCATTAGCCATCCTCTTCCAAATCAACTCTATCTGCTCAATGGACTCCTCGACAAGACGAGGGCCCAACATAGATTCTTCTCGTACCTCCAACCAACATGGGGGTTATCGACATGACCTAATTTATAAATCATCAAAATGATACATATGAATCATCGTGTAGGAACTGTTATTGTAGGAAAACTCTACTAGGGTTAATTGTCTCTCCCAAGACCCCCCAAAATTTAGGATGAATGCTCAAAGCATGTCCTCCAAAACCTGAATCGTGCACTCAGACTGGATATCTATATGAGGATAGTAATATGTACTCAAAATTACATGTATACACAAGGCCCTATGTTCTCCCTTATAGAGAAGAGAAGTAAACCATGTGTCCCTATCAGAAATGATAAAGTGAGGAACCCCATAAAAATGTACAATCTTATAGATGTACAACCTTTCAAAATCATCAAAACTAAAGGTTTCTCTGGTCGGTATAAAATGTTCATCTTTCATGAGTCTTTCAATAAAAACCCAAACCACATCATTCCTTTTTGTCGACCACGGTAAACTAGTCACAAAATCCATTACGACATAATTCCACTTCCACTCAAGAATGGGTAGCTACTGTAAATGACCTTCTGGTCACTAATGCTATGACTTCACCTACTAACAGGTTGAACATCTCATAAAAAAACTAAAAAACTTCTCTCTTTATACTTGGAAAACAATACTAAAAGTGTATATCTCGATTCATCTTGCTGACTCCAGGATGAACTAGACAAATTGATGAATGAAAATATCTCATCAACTCCTCGCATATATCTTCTGACACCCATACACAACCTTGTAAATGAATGATCTCATCATCTTCTATATTCCACATTGGAGTAGGGTCTTCTCTTGAAACACTATTCTGTTGGACTAGGCCTTCATAATCTAATAGCTTCCTCATTCACACTCAGTACAGTATAGTATAGGTAACAACTATATAATAATGAAATGTATTCCCTTTTATGTTTCTCACCTAAAAATTAATCTTAGAGAACATAGCATTAAGTTGAAACTCACTGCTGGCGTCCTAAACATTCTATATATGTGTCATCATGCTCATCACGTCAACCAATGCGTTGCCTTTCCAAGGCGTATATGAAAGTGAAATATCATGTAACCTCAACTGCTGAGACCCATACACAATGACTCCACCCCCTACATAAGCACTACCCCTATCCCAATACCTGATGCATCAATGTAAATGGTGTGACCCTTTACGGACTCGAAGAAAATCTGTATCGGTGAAAAATTCAATCTCCCTTTCAACTCCTGAAAGGTTGAATCACCGGAATTTGTTCACATGTACTTCACACCCGTCCTATTCAAGAACATTAGAGGTGATTATAAGTGTGAAAATTTATGAATAAATTATATGCTATAACCAGCCATCCCTTGAAAACTTAATACGTCAAATACATTCTTTGGCTACTCCTATGAAACTATTGCACTCACTTTTTCTGGGTATACTGATACTTCATTTCATGAGATAACAAGACCCAAAAAGTTAATCTAGTCCATCCAAAAGTGGAACTTTGAGAGCATACCATATAAATGATGCACTATCTGTCTACTCATAATAATCTTAAGATGGGTGGAATGTTCATGTCGAGTGTGAGAGTACACCAAGATATCATCCAGAGAGATTACCATAAAAGAATCTATGTTAGGATGGAACACTTGGTTCATCAGTCCCATAAAATATGTCCAGACGTTCATGAGATCGAACATCATAACCAAATACCCATATAAACCTTACTGGCTCCAAAAGGCTCTAAGAGGTACATTTGATTGTCTAACACACAACTAATGATAACCAGAACTAAAGTCAATCTTTGAGAACACCCGATCTCCTCAATGCTGATCAAAGAGATTATAAATCCTCAAAAAGGGATAGTGTTTCATGAACATCAACTGGGTTAACTTCCGGTAATCCACACAAACCCTGAGGGTACCGTCCACCTTCTTCAAAAAAACGAAAGGAGAACCCAATGAGAAGTACTGGATTAAATGAAACCATTTTCATACAACTCCTCTAGATTCTTCTTGAGCTCCTGCAACTCAAGTTTATCCATCCAATATGGAGGAATGGACATTGGTTCTACTCCTTGAATGAGATCAATAGATAAATCTACCTATCATTCATAAGTTAAACCAAAAAATTCTTCTGGAATGTCTTCTATGAAATGATCCACCATTGTAGGATATTCAATCTATTAAGTCCCCTAGTCATCCAGATATAAACTAGAAATCGAAGCTATAATTCCTCATAAATAATGATGCTTGTGTCCAATTCACATGGATATCCTAGTATCTCTTGTGTAGAACAGAGCCACCCTATGGTGACATGAAACTCACCCTACGGTGATAGTAGTCCACAATGGCCTGAATAGAGACTAACTCGTCCATTCCAACAATGACATCACAATCTGTCATCTTTAATACATAGAGGTTCCATAAGAGGTGACACCCACCAGCCTCAAGAGGTAACTCCTTACACTGACATACAATATCCATCCTAATCCCCAACTAAGTTTCTAACATCATAATGTACATAAATGTAATGATGAAGAGGCCAAGGCCCTCCATTGTGGAAGCAAATACAAAACTATTGAAATCCCCTATATCAAAAAAAACATGAAGCTAAAACTAAGGAAACTAGAATAATACATATACTATAGAGGGTATGAGATCCTACTCCTGCTAGGTCTACTCCACCGCAAATGTCTGTCATGTACCACAACCCTGCGACCCTGCCAGACTACCCTGAACTGACCCAACCTACTGCTGTTGAAATCTTATCGGCTAGCTGCCACGACCTTGACCACCACATCAACCCGAATGTCCTAAAAAACTACAGTTCCCGAACTGATGATAAATCGGTGGTTATGTTCCCGAATTTGGAGATATAAAAAACCCGCTATCAAATGCTGTTGGTGGAAACACCTCTAAAAAACACTAAAGATGGACCATCTGGCCACTATATCTTCACTCAACTAGGTCCTTTGGGAATTTTGGACTCATATGACCACTCTCCCTACACTAGAATCATACCTTATAGATACAGAAACAAACATAGTGTTAATTCTTCTTATGGTGCTTCCTACAATCAGTCGAAGGAGTACCAATCATGGATATTGAAACCCCTTGGATTTGAGCTCCCAACGCCCATATATTATGCTCGGTAATCAGTGTCAGGTTCACTATATTGATCATCTAGGTCAGCATAAATTCATTTACTTACGATCATATGTCATACCTAAGGCCATCCAAAAATTTCCTAGACATCAATAAATCATAACCTCCCTGAATAAGTGTGAAGCACTGTAGCTCGGTAAAATGAGAAGAGTAATTGGCCACTAAAAGAGAGATCTATTCCAAATGAAAGATATCTCTAGCTCAATCGGCCCTCAAGGTTTCGAGATAGAAGTAATCAAATAAGGTCCACTGAAACTCATCCCAAGCCATATCCCAATAGCATCCCACCTATGAGATAAAATCCCACCATCTCTTGGAAGAATCATGTATCATGTATGTCGCGAGATTCACCCTCCTATCTGAAGGTGTCTCCAGATACTCAAAGATAGAAAGCATGATCTCCGACCCAGAATCTATATCCCATAGTTCTCCATCCCCTAAAAAGTGGAATGATGTTGCTGTTGGAACACTCTCGTCAGCACATCTGTAGTTGGGACCAAATGTGATTCTCCCTGAAAAGTTTTCATCATCCTCATAATGCCTTCACAAAACTAGCCATCAGAACCTTTGTTCTCTATAATATATGCTTTCAAGATCGAAACAATGATAGGATCTACTAGTAGTCCTGGTTATACCCTTTTCTGTGTATGATCTTCACCCTTTACCTGGTGTACAACCAAAGGATGTCTCGGTGGCATAACTCTGCAGGGTCAAGTGCACACCTCAACTCATGATTATCAAGGACAACAAATTAGAAGTTCCAGAATAGAATAGAATAATTAAAGCATTCATGTTTTTTAAAATAGGGTTTCACAACATGTATAAAATCTATATGGAGTTTTCCCTTAGGCTTTTAAAATGGATTGTACCTCTTCCAATTCTGGTCGTGTAACTCCCATACACACGATATGTTCATCCTAAGACATGGCGTGTACTTGAATTTCCCATCCTTCGCAATTAATTCTACATAACTAAACCACACAGTTCTCTATTGGGTAGCACTACATCGTATGTTTGCCCATGAAACGATTTGTACTGATTATTTTCTAACTGCCCGTGTCATTAGTCACATGGTCGGATACACGGTCGACCCTACACAGCATGCATAAATGAGACATGACATGTACAACCCTAGTTTCATCCACCTGTTTCTTTCATCACATGGCCAAATACACAGTTCTTTATAACACGGTGTGTACTCCTGGTACATGGAATGTTCCTCCAATGATTACCCCACCCTGTATCTTTATTCACACAATTAGTCACACGGTCAATAACTACATGGCCTGTACTCCTAGTATAATGTGTGTACGTAAGAAATTTTTTTTCTTTCTGAATAGAAGACCATGTTGCTTATGTTCCCAAAACCACATTCCGTGTTGTCTGGGTTTCCAAATGGTAAGCCTGCAAAAATACTCTAGAACCATTAAAAACATAATCTTTTGTCCAATGAATGAAACATTCTGACCTGTGTGAGTCCATACTCCTGTGAATCAATGTTTGGCATCTTTTTTCATATCAAAACATGAATAAATTCAATTAAAGTTCAATAATGATCCATCAAATTCTGATCTAAGAGGGCCCGTAACACCCCAATGACCAAAGTTTTCCATCCATCCAAATAAAACGTTACAATTTTCAAATATGATATCAAAATAGTTGGGATTATATCAAGGTATCTATCACAACATCATGCATATCTAGCACAAAATATATCAAAAAAAAAATGAAATCATTAATGCATCCTAAATGGCATAATAAGATTTCAGGACATGTGATATATATCAAGTTGTTATATAATGCATGAGATAGAATACCCTCATCTCATCATGTTACAAAAAAAATATACTTCAATAATATCAACTATTATAACACAAAACAAGTGAATCACCCAATAGTGAAATCAAATCAAATGTAATAATTGAAAATGTCACAAATATTGCAATATTCGAGGTGTCTTGGCTTTTCCCTGTACACGGGTCAGATAATCTTGGGAACATCTTATTACCAACTACCTATTCTTTAATATACCTATCTATATGATCCAAAGAGTAAGACAATGATGAAAAAAAACCCCATATGATACCACATTAAAACGTCCCATTTCCATGCACCACCAAAAGTTTCCCCTTACTAGTTGGTCAAATTGCCTCTAGTGAATTTCCACAAAATCCAGAGGTAGTCGACTAGGTGATAGGTTCTTGTTTGTGATAGTGAGGAAAATATGTCATCATTGGTAGAGTAACACAATATAAAAAATAGTAATAAGTAGTAGAAGTAGTAGTACAATGAAACAAGAGTAAATAGCAGAAGACTTATAGTATAAACAAATGTAGCTATATAAATAATTCATGAAAATCATATGTATATTGGAAAGCAGCCAATCAAGTCCCAATGATGGAAACATAATACTAAAACCAATGTACATAAAAAAATTAAACTCCAACAACATTGTAATCCTCATCTTAGTCACATGCTCTCCAGCTCCAATAAGAGTCAAGCACCTGATGGAGAAGGGAACATTCCCTTATCTATACCTAAAATAATATAATATTTTTGGTTCCAAAAGCATGACCCAAATACGGTGTGAGACTAATCCAAGTTGGAAACCACCAAAAGATCCACGCCTAACTATTAGTGAATATACATAGTAGGAAAAATGAAAAATTAAGTAATAAAATAGGAAGTACTAAAAAGTTAACAATCCTAAAATTTCCAACTACATTCATTTACATTTATTAATTATTCAGTATATTGAATAATGTATCCTCAAGATCTATCCTATGGTCTGTATCCCCTTTCATAATAATAATAATGACACATCTCAGAAAACTATATAAATGATCAATTAAGACCGAGTCCATCTTGTGCATGGGCTTGGAAGACTCTTAACAATCATTCAATTGTTTAAAAGAAACCCTCTAGAAATGTTCTCACAGTAATACCCCTCTATTTCAACAAATCATCAATTCAATAATTAATAGCCTTATTGGAAAAGGCACATAGTCTAACTGCTTTGGTCCCACATAGCAATAATCATTTACAAATGACCACCTGGGTAGCTCTCACAGCCAGTACCACATTAGTGTGCTACCAACAATAAAATATAATAACTCCTGATATCTCTCACAGTCAATTCTCTATGGTCCAACATTAATTTAAAAACAACCCTCTGGGTAGCTCTCACGTTCAAACCCCTCTAGTCTATGGCCACTCATCAGCTCTCACATTCAATAGCTCTAGGAAAACATAACAACAATTAAACATAAACTACCCTACCTTGGGAAGAAGTCAAAGTCAATTCCACTTGGTCATTCCTTTCACAATAAAAAACACATGAATTTAATATAATCAGTAACTCCCTCCTAGAAACATGAAACATGGATAAAAAAGAAATTCTAATAGGGAATTCTTGACCAAACGACCATAAATGGTCAATCAAGGTAACACACCCATGGGGTGTCCCATATCATGGTATAAAACCTTATGCATAATCCATTACGATTTTATAAATATTCCAAAACATAAAAAGAAATAAACCTGGTCAAATTTCCAAACACACAATACCATAGACATGGGAATTCAGAACTTTATGCATATATAATCCAGATACAATAATAGAAAGGCACATGCCACCTGCCTCGATGTTGTAAAATGAACACACTCGAATGTCAGAAATTAGATCAAACTAAAAAGATGTAGATCAATGAAAAGGTTAAAAACACTAAACCCTTGATAACTCGTGAGAGAGGAAAAATCATGAAGAGAGGATATAGAGGAAGAGATAACTCACTAGTGGGAATCAAAGCACCCGACAACATCTTAATCAGATATCAAATGGAGAAATGGTGTCTCAGACCTTGTCGTCACTCTAGGTTTCTCCAGGTCGAACCAAAGTTAGAAGAATGTATTTATGGATATGATACATGATCCCACTCCAACTCATAAATTAAAAAAGAATAGTAGATGACATGTTCATTTAATGTACACAATGTGTACTGGCCTGTATCGGCCCCCACTTTATGTGGTCTACTAGGTCATCTACATATCCTTTTACTCGGCCGTTCCCAGCAAGGACATTGCTACTTGTGAAAACTGAGTACATGGCACGCACTCAAAAGTAAATGGTGTGTATTAGAAAATTTTCATTTCTCCCCTTTTCATAAAAACAACCTAAAATAAAGATTCAGATTTGAAATGATGATTTGTGTTCTTAAAGAATGTATTATATAATATGAATAATTATTTTTTATGATATCGAATATATTTTATTATATTTATTTCATATAATATTTAGAATATAATTTAATATAACCACTAAAATCCACAAAGAATCGGTTTTCCAATGAATTTGTTTTCATAAGTATAATATGTTTTTATATAAAATTTTACATTAATATTTAATATAATTATATAAATAAGATTAATTATAATATAATATATCTAATGTCACATTAATTTTTTTAAACAAAATGGAGATTTTTAAATTTTCTAAATGAAAATAAAATTTCTAATAAAAATCAGTATTTTTCACTACAAATTGAAAAATTAATCTTTTTAAAAAATTTCAAAACATTACTCGAAGATAAATTATAAAATTTTTATTTCATAAATTAATTTAACATCATCATTTAAATTTTCTATAGTGGAAAAAATTAATTTGGATGTAATTAATCAAAATCTGGTGAAATAATTTTCTAGAAAAATTTAAATTTTAAGGGGAAAACTCTATTTATTCTTATCCCAAGTCAAGAAAAAAAGATTAAATAAATGGTAAAATATTTTATTTAATATATAATATATAATTTTAATTAAAATAATTCACTAATAGTTACTAATTTAAATAATTTAGTTGAAAACACTTCTCATGAAAAAACTTATTTTCATAAAAATATTTCTTTTATTCCGTAATTATTTTTTATTTTTATTTTACTCATTTTATAACCAATGAATTAATTTTATAAATGTGTAAACAATTAATTTAAATATTTTATTTATTTCTATTCATTCCATAAAAAATAATGGATAGGAGACAACTATATTAATCAATAAGGATATTTTAATAGTATATCCGGATTTTATTGAACCAAGTGTTACATGTAATACATGATATCAAAGAAATTAATTTTTTGAAAGTTATTTCATAAAATTTGGGGTTCCACATTCATCACACCCTCCATATTATAATTGATATGTAATTACTAGGTGTCAATAAAATGTAGGATGAATAACTTTGTTCTAATGTGGGAAACTTCTCTAGGATTTCAAGGCATGAGACAATCATTGCCATCGACTCTAAAATGATGGTTGACAATTTTTTAGTTGGATAAGAAAAATGCTTCAAACGGGTTTTATTATTGAAAATGTAAAAATCGATGAAAAAAATTTACGATGTGACTATAAAGTTGAGATAAAGATGAATGATTCTCAATGTTCATGAGTGCAGAGGGATTTAAAGTAGAGAATTTTTTTCAATTTTAATGGATCAATACATAAATATCATAGAGTTAAAAAGATCAAACGTCCCCCATGGAGAATGTTTTGGAAGAAACATCAAAGAAACTGAATTAAGGGAACAATGATATATTTAATTTTTTTATTGGTGGGAATTTAATAAAATGAATTTCAATAGAAGATGAATAAACCCAATAAAATGATTGAATAATAGTAAGTTTTGATCAATCTTAAACCTAGAAAAAATGTTTCAACTAAAAAAAGATGAACAATGAAATTTAATTTTCTAAGACACAGTTCATCAAGGATAACTGATATAAATTATAACTATGACCTTTAGAGAAAATATGAGTTTATTTAGTCACTATAACTAAGGTTTATCATGAAAATGATATGGTTATAGGTAAACTTATCATTAATTTTGAAATTTGAAATGTCTTATTTGATTATGCTTCTATATTTCATTCATATAATTCTAGTTTATTTGAACTATTCTAACACCACCTAATGATATTGAGGCTAAATGTTTAGTTAAAACAATAAAATGTTAAATTATTATATCAATGTATCTAAATACTCCATAGTTAATATATTTAGATTGACTCATCCAATAAAAATTTTCATTATAATTGTAATTCAATGTTATATTGGTAATGTAATGGATTTATTTATATTAAGCCAATTTCAGTACTTATGGGAATAAAATCACATTCCGTTTCACAAATAATCCTATGATTTTATATAAGTGTTGGGAGGGGGTAAATATCCATTGGAATCATCATCTAAATAATGGATATTAGTTCCTTATGACCAATAATATATTTATGAAATTATTTAAACAAATGATGGGATCAAAATTGAATTCATTCCCATCATGAGGGAATTTAATTATATACACTTTGAACATTTCACTATTCTACATCATAATAAATACATTGAGTTCTAAATTGAACTTATCCATGGATATCAACCCATATTTTAGAATAAATCTAGAATAAACCACCTTGAATTGAAATAATTGAATGAGAAACTATAAGATAATTTGGGAAATTATTTCATAACAAAAGTTATTCATGTACCATTCTTCTTTTTCAAGAAAAATGATAGGAAATTTTTACCCTAAATTTGTCATCCCAAATAATACTGATAAACAAAAAAAACATCCTCTTCCATGAAATAATGAATTAATAAATTATATATGTGTGGAATAGTACATATCTAATGTTGATCTTATGAAGGGATATCAACATTTGATGGTGAATATGGAGGATATACTCAAGACTATGTTTCAAACAAAGTAAA
Source organism: Viscum album (assembly GCA_963277665.1). Lineage (NCBI taxonomy): Eukaryota > Viridiplantae > Streptophyta > Magnoliopsida > Santalales > Viscaceae > Viscum > Viscum album. The sequence goes on along the minus strand of OY728128.1, from coordinate 992,116,576 downwards.
AACATTATAATTTTATATTAATTCACTTTATCTTCACCAATGAACCACAATTTTCATGGACTTTCTAAACATAATCTTTAGTTATTACCTCAAAATGTTTTGGTAATAATTATAGATAATATTATAATATACTATTAAATAAAAGATGAATAAATGGATCCATGATGTATTGTGATAAATACAGTGAGAAATGAAATGTTACCAGAGAATTTAACTATATGTGATCTTTGGATAGAGAATGTAATGTTATTGTAGAATATTATTAGAAGTTAGGGGATATTTGTGGATCCATAATTTTTAATGTTTATTGAATAATTTCCCAATTTGATATTTATAATAGAGATACATAGTATTCTATTATTACATATGTATTATAGGTTACTTATGAGGAACTACTAAGGATATTAATACCCACTAACAAAGACTATTTAAATGGGAAAATATTTTTCAAGACAAGTTAATTGAACAATATCATCTAAGAATTTAAAATTATAATAATTCCAAAACATGTAATCATGATAGTCATAAGTGGGGAAGTATTCTTGTTGTATAGTGTTGAATTAATGAAGGTATTGAGCCATATACACATTAAAAATGATTACGTTATGTCTTATTCCATAATATAGTTAAAGGTTCATGAGTAGAATTTTTCAACACATGATATAGATATGGTTGAGTTATTCATTACATCAAATATATAGAGGCATTATATCTATGAACAAAAGTATTCAATATATACATATTATAAGATATTGAATTGTATATTACCATAGAAGAAACAATATCCATCCTTTATAAAGTGGTTGTTAAAATATACGTTATAGGAATGTTATTGGATGATTAAATGAATGACGTGGAGATCCAAAATGAATTTGGTTATAAAAGGAAGGGTAATTCCTCAAATTTGAAAATTATTGAATAATGTGTTCTGAGATTTGGAACATTATTATAAATACCATCAGATATCGAGATAAATAAGGATATGTCAAATGATACTAATTTCACAACATTTTAAATACACCTAAAGAGATTAAAGATGTATAGAGATCTCAAAGATAATTACTACATGGAAAATATAATGAATATTTATTTAATATACTTCTAAGTGCTTGGTTTGTTTACAAGATAGGGAAGAAAGAAAAAATTCTTATGGTAGGATGAAACAATTACCCATACCATTAGGAAAATGGAAGAAAATAACCATAGATATTGTCATAGATATTAAAAAATAATCTAAAAGGAATAATTATGTGTTATCTATATTTGAGAGGAATTCTCAGTCAATAATTTTATATAGATAAACATTAAGGAAGTGGCGAGGTTACATGGAATAACATTTCTAATTGTATCTAATAAATATTTTAGGTGCATCTCAATGTTCTAGAAATGTATTCAACATTCCTTAAAAGGAGAGTTCACCATGAGTATTAATTACACCCCTACAATAATTTTATGTTAAAATTTACTATCCTACCACTTGAGGATATGTTTAGAGATTTATATTTGGAATTCAAAGGAGGTTAGGGTTGATAACCATGTTTTTTAGGATTCCCATATTACAATACATTCCAATGGATTATTTAGATGTATTATTAAGAATAAATATATTTGAATAATTACAAAAAACCCATGTTTCGAGATAAATTTTGTGAAAAGAAGATTTTGGGACCCGAACTTGTTATATAAATATTAGAAAAAATTAACTCCATTAAACAACATATCAAAATAGTGAATTGTAAATATACTCACTTTGCTAATATTTATTGATGAGATTTAGATTTTTAGGTCTAGATTAAAAGTCCCTTTTCATATATCCATGTAAGAGAGTCACGAGATTTGTTGAAAATTGATTATTAAGTCCTAGAAACTTTGGACCATTTGGGCTTGCTGACCAAGTATTTGGTGTAGCCTATCGAGTGTACTCCCACCAAACCTATCACAACTGAATTAAGTGATACACTTATCTATATCTAGTAATTACATACCAAATCCCTCAATTTTACTAAATAAATAGAAGATACCATTAGTTCCTGATTTATTTTATGTGGAATAATCCGTAATGATATAGAATTGTAGAGATGAATTTCTACAAAAAAAAGACAAAACGATTGGACAATGTTCATTAGAGAAACTATATGTATGGGGATAAAATATGGAAACCTGAAGAAATAATTAAATATAAGTAACCACATCTATTTTCATCTTATATTATGAAATGAAATTTAAATTATTAGACATATATAGATGGGAAGAATGTAATTCACCAAACTATTTTAAATGAAATCTTCCATTAATATATATATATATATATATATATATGTTTCACATTGAGTAATGTGATTTAATATAAAATTCATACACTGTATAATGAAAATAAATAACACATTAATATTAAAATTTTAATATTATATTTCATGAATAAATATATCCATGAAAATAGAAAATTTTATAAGGGGACAACATACGACAAAATAAAAATAAAATAACTTAAATTGTGAAATTGGGAACATCTTGGCCTCTTAGAACAATTGAACTTGTAAAAAACAATATAAAAATGATAAAATGATTATTATTACATTTGAAATTTTGAAAAATAATGAATATAGATCATCAGTAGGTATTGGAGTGAATTGTGATGATTTTAGATTATAGATATTTATAAGATCTTGAAAACAAATATGACCATTTTAAAAGCGATCTGGCCATTATGACTAGTAACCTAACCATTAAAATTTTAAACAATCTAAAATAATAGAAAATATATTTTGGATAATCCTATGAAATGAAAAAATAATAAATTTCAACAAGAGGAAAATTAAAATAATGGTTTTATATAAGGTAAGATAAATATTTACACAAATAAAATAAAATTATATTTATGTGCACATATGTTTTATTTCCATTAAAATGCCATCTTATAAGAAATTTAAATGATTTTAAATAAGGGATTACTTTTATAAATTCTTTTAAACAATAATATTCATTTTCATATAAATAATAACATAATTTTAGGCAATCATTATTTATTTTTCTAACTACTATAAAAATGATTGTTTCATTAAAAATAATATTTTTCATTAAATAATGATTTTAATTAAAAATTAAAATTTTCATATTTAGAAATTTATTTTAATAGAAAAAATATAATTTTTTGAATCAAAAAATAAGAAAATAGTAAAAGTGAAATTTTAATTTTTTTAAAAAAAATATAAATAGGTTAATAGTGAAAAGTCATATAAGTATAATAAGTACAATATTTTTTAATAATTTGTTTGAAATAATTTGTGAGGATTCTATATATTAGTTGAATATTTTATCAAGAAATTTTATTATTATTTTATTGTCCCCTTACTGTTTAGTCACATGTCATGTTACTATTTGATGATAACATATCTTATTCTAATATTGTATTCTAAAACCCCCCTCTCTACCCTTTATAAATATAACCCTCACCACCCCATTTATCCAATCATTCTAAGACTTTTAGTTCACCAATACTCTTTCAAAGTCTCTCCGAACAACATTATCCCATGTCTATGATATTTTTTCAAACAAAAGGACAATCAAATTAGGCTTATGGTGTGATCTAATGGAGGATATTCTAGGCTAATGTAAAGGTATTAAATGAGATTTGTTATGTTTATTTACTCTTATAACTCTTCTAAATATCTTCCATACATAATTTCATATATACATCATCGTCATAAGTATTGTGAATTTTAATTTCAACACATAGACATCACATATTAATAAATTTATATTCATTACAAGAAAAATGAACCAGAACCAAATCATTTAGGTCTTGTATCTTTGGAAACCTAGAAACAAAAAAATGGTTCTTATGTGAACCAAATCATATCCTACCATGATATTCACAATTAAAACCCTTCATATACATATCATAAATAATACTTTTCTTTATAACCTAGGGAACAGAAACATAATAAGGGTTGAGCTCAGATACTTGGTAATGGTAAACAAGATAGATATCAAAGATAACAAAAGAATCACATGAGGGTAAGGCTATTATAACAATATAAAAACATTTTAAAACAAAATCTTGTATATCAAAGATGATAATCTTTAGTCATCCCATAATGTTTTGTAGTTCTTAAGACATGGAACAAAATTAAATCAAAGAAAATTATCCATGAGATTGAAACATATAAATTTTAATGTGAGATAACATAACACTATAACATTTTTAACACGTATAATATGAAAAGGGTTGAATAAATAAGTTATGTACATGAATTTAGAACCTCTAATAAACTTATGTTAAAGAAATATAGGTCTATATATAATCTTATGGACTTTAAATCTAGGTCATTTCCTAAACATATGGACATAAAATCCAGGTTCATGCATAAATATAAGGACATGAATTCCATTTCCACACATAATCTTGTGGTCTTGAAAACCAGGTACACACATGAAATTGTGAACATTAAATCCATACACACATATCATATTTATTCATTATCCATCATTACCAAATTCATTTGGGGCTATATAATTCTAATCCTAGAAAAATAATAAGTATGATACCATTGGATCATATCCCCTGTAAATAATAATCCACATCAATGGGTTTTTCAATGATAAAAAAATTACATAAATTTTTTTCAAAACATTCATGAAGAAAATATATTTTCATTTTTGAAATAACTAATTTTATTTATAAAAAATTCAAGAATATGAATGGAAATATTTAACATAAAAATAAATTTGAAAAATCATAAAGTAATATTTAAATCATCTTATAGTAATAACAGTGGAATATACGATTCATTAGATACACATTAAAAAATGATTCCTTTCACATTTTCTATAAAAAGTAAAAAATTACGTTTTTCCAAAAATTAAAATAATATTACTTTTTTAATAAAAAAATTAATATATGGAAAGAAAATTACATTAAAAAATATTTAATAATTGTAAAATAAATCTTGAAAATAATTTTTTTTAGATGAACATGTAAGATATATGTTTTTTTAATAAAGAAATAAATTTTATTTTCCATTAAAAAATTCATTTTAAAGATTGAGTAAATAAATATAGGAATGTGAAAAAAACATGTATTTTATATAAATAACTAATGTAGATAAAGAATAATGAGTTTATTGGGAGATAAATTATTATATTTTATCATTATAATAATAATCATAATAAATCATAAAAAATAATGTCATTGTATCATAAAAAACATACCACTTTGAGTTTTTTTGAATTATAATCCCCATGAAAGAATAATAATAGAATGATTTTTATATCACATAATTTTCTTTAGAAGTATCATAAACAAAATTCACGGGTATTATATATACCACACAAAAGATACATGTATTGAATAATAAAGTTTCCCACAGAAGTAACACTAGAGAAAAAAACCCATTTTACATTTGTTCTTTTAGTATTTCAAATATTATTTAGGGTGACATTGATGTAAGTGATGTAAAAAATCAGATTGTTTACATAAGTTATATTAAACAATGTTAAGAAAATTATTTTATAGATTTTACTCATTTTTTATTTAATAAATTACGTGAAATATTCTTCAGTAAATGGTTTTTACATAAGTTATATAAATAACTGACGTAAAAAACAACCTACCATGTCAGTTACATAAAACCCGACATGGAAAAACATAATCATGATTCACTTTTCATGTTAGTTAGTATATAACTGATGTAAAAAATATGTTGTTCATGTCGGTTATTAAATAACCGATGAAAAATATTATATACTACAATGGCTATAAAAACTGATGTGGAAAATCGATTTGATTTATATTTTAACGTCATTTAAAAAATAAATGATTTAAAAACTATTTTTTATAAAGTAATTTATGAAACCCTTCCTCTCCACCGTAGAACGAGACCTAAAACAACCAAAACTAGGCCACAAAATATACTAGAAACAAAACATAAATGAATAAAAAACTAGCAAACCCAGCATAAAAATTACACATTCACATTTATAACATTAAAAAATAATAATATTCACTAAAAGAAACTGAAATACAACCAAAACAACAACTAAATATACATTTATAATTACATCATTCAAATTAAACTATTCACTAAAAACATAAAAAAATCCAATCACACCTGTAAAATAATTTCACCATTCCACTTATATGTTTTTGAACTCTGGATCAATCTCAGGTTTAGGGTCATTAAATATCTACATATTAAAATATAATGTTGTTAACATTTATAATGAATAAATCAACTGAAATATTAAAGAATAATTTATAAGGAAATCTAACTTGGTTGAACTTCTTAACTATTATTATTGTAATTATTTCATATAGAAATATGAATACATAATATCTGCATTTGATGATGCCTTATTGATTATGAAAATTCTATTTAAATGAGTTTTTAAATTCAAAATATCAAATTTATGTAATCTAAAATATACTAATTATAAATGGAAATTCAACATTACATTTATATATTAGATATTGGCACTATTTTTCATAGTGGATATTTGAAATAAATCCCTTCCCCTATTATAAGATAATATTAATGAAATAAATTTAAAATTCATTATAATATAAATTGGAATAAAAAAAATTAAATCTTTTTTTTCCAAAATGATCTTAAAACATCCTCACCCATCACTATGGACAAAGCATATCCAATAAAGTGTTTTGTCCCTTTGATATAAAAAACCAAACATCCAATGGTCACAGATATAAAAGAAAATTTAATGTCAATAGTTATTATGTTAAAAGAAAAATAAATAACTGTGATACATATTTTTCATACCTCTCAATAAAAGGAACCATCCAACACTTCGTAATTATATTCTGTTGATATCTTTCGACAATATAAACTGATTTTTGTTCCACATCAAATTCATGCCCTTTAGGTGAAATCAACTACATGTCCATCAACCCATATAACTCTGTCTGGTCATTCATCTCACACATTTTATAAAGGTACCTAGTAAAAAATAGATAAGTATAAATTTTCAATAAAAATAACGTAGGGAATTATTTTTGTAATGACATGTATGGATTAAACATGCACCACTTTGATGCCCAACTTATCTCCAATAACAAGATATATGATATCATTTTTCAGAATCCCCACATCTATTGCATGTCCACAAACCTGAGCTTCAATTGGAAACATATAATTACCCACTAAAATTTTTTGATATCTTGACAATCTATTAAGACTACTAGAATATGAATCTGATGTCATAGCCCTTTGTCTTTTTTATTGGCTATACAATATTTCTTTACCAATAATGTTTTCATTTAAATAAATAGAAAAATATATTAACATACAAATGTTAAAAAAAATTAATATAAATATACAATCAAAGATATACCATATACATACCTCTATGGTAATGGGTCGTATAAGTCTAGATGTCCAAACTAAGAAGTTTCCAATACTCTATCCAAATGTCATCACCTCATCTATAGGTAAAGGTAACCCAACTGGTATATATATAATATCCTATACAATTATCCTATTCTAATCTAAATCAAACTGTTGATGATGAATTGTATCTCTTATATAATATATCATCCTATATACAACTATTTGATATTAAGGATGATCAATAAACAACTAACAATAAATAAGAAGCCTTGGAAGAGGGGGTGTGAATGTAGGATACAAAATGGGAACTGTAGGTGGAGGAGGAGGATAAATAATGGGGTCTATAAGTGGAGGTGTATGATAAGTAATTGGGTCTGCTGGTTGAGGTGGGGAGAGAGAGCTTCTGGGATAGATGGAGCGGGAACTGCAGTCTAAAATTTTCACGGAAAGTCTGCAAACATAGACAGTACCGATGCTCTGATCTTTTCCTCCAGCATCGCATTAATATTGTAATCTCTAGACTCCAAAAATGATATTTTTCCAAAATATAACCTTCATGGAAGAAGCGGAATAACGTTCTAAAACTTTTATTATCAATACACCCATTGGGTATCCTCGTACACGACTCAGGTATTTGGGATTTTCCAATGATGCAGATAAAATATCATGCCACCCATGAGCTTTAAATACCCTATGTGTGCTCTTATTCTTAAGATAATCATTATGAATTTTTTGAATAATTATTTAATTATTTAATGTATATAAATAGTTGATTTGACTTAAATAAATAAAGTAAAAACATATAATCCTCTCAGATACGACCTCCAATTCTTCTGTAAGATATTCCCCTTTTTTCTCATTTGATCCCTCTTCCGTTTTCATGACTAGATGGAGGGGTTGGAGGGGAATCCTCTCTAGAGTTGGAAGAATCAACTCTATAGAGATAAACAATGAGAGTATACATTTCTGGATTAGATCTCTTAATGAGATCTCATTGATTCTTATAAGTTAATAATAATAAATCAATAATAAGTCATTAATAAGGTCATTAATATAAGAAAACTTAAAAAATATTTTATTGCACTTACCAAAAAATCATCTTGTCTTCTACTTTAGACAAATGGATTCCATGTTTCTTTATTGATAAAAGGATATATATGACATGGACTATCATGTTCCCTATTTCCAAAAATGAAATCAGATGTGAGGGGTGATTTAAAATCCCTCCATCTCAAAGATTCCATCAATCAAAATTTCTTCCTAAATCCAATTTTTTAGGTATATCAAATTTCATATAATAAAGAAAAGGGAAAACATATTATTAGATATAAATATCAAAATTATTCAAACAATATCAAATGATCTTACCAAAATGGTCTCCCACAACTAAGCTAGTGTTGTTTTGTCAACACTTCTCCAATTATTGAGAAAAATGTTCACTTTCCTTTTACCACTAATTGATAAAATACTCTTGAAATATTTTTCATTCGGACCACATGGAACATCAATCTCATAAAATTCTAAAATTATCCTCTGGTCCTGGATATGAGTAGTTGATAATTTTGGTAAATGTGTGATGAAACTTTTACCAACCAATGAACTATTCTTTTCAATTATGGGACCTCATGAAGAATATTGAGGAACATCAATAGAATCATTTGGATTTTCCTCTCCAGAGGAATGATATTGATTTTATTTTCTAGAGTTTTGTTTTTGATTAGCTTATTAATCTATCATATTACTTCAAATCAAAGAAACAAACATTTAGTACACAAAATATAAAAATTCACATATTACAATACTAATGTATACAAAAACAAAAAAATTATGAAACACAAAATTAAACATCAACTTAACAAATTATTAATCAAATTTTTTATGGTTAACTAAAATTATGACAAAAATAATGATATATGAAATGTCATGTAAATCAATAAAAACAAATTCAAAATTTATATAGGAATATTAAAAATGGTTAACCCTAAAAAATCATTTTTACACAAATATTAATATTTTTTAACATATAGATTAAAAATAATTTTCATTCAATAAATTCAATAAATATAAATGTTATGTAATGATAAATATGGTAAACTAAAATAAAATAAACAAAAATATCTTCTGATTCATTTTAATATGTGTTTCGATAAAGAAAAAAATACAGTAGAACATTTTATAAAATTAATAAATTAAATAAGAAATAAACATATGTTACCTGTAATTTTATGAATGTAATAATTTATTGTTTTCCAAAATTAATTGGATGTGATCATTACTTATGTATCAAAAAATGTCTACAACATGATCATCATTATTATCTATTAATATATCCATGGAAATAGGGATCACACATAAATCAGCATCTTCATCAAGTTGATCGTCAATAACATATTGTTTTATTCATAGTAAAACAATAGACCACTACATATCATATTGATTAGGAATAAATAAAATATGTTTTATATGTGTTTACATAATAAAAGAATCATATGTGTCTTCCAATATATTCATATTAAAAAGTGTCATTCCAAATTCATCTTGCTTGACACTGTAGTTACTGATAAATCATTTGCAGTTAAACACAGGTACTTTAATTTTAATATAATAAACCAACCATATTTCTTCAATGAATCCGTAATATACCCTTGATACAAAATTTTGTTTTTTTCTTTAGAACTCGAAAAATATATCACATTCGAAAAAACCAATACAACACTATTCAGAAATACACTTATATTTAATTGATCTTTTTTATAAAATGTATATCCATTAATTTCATACCCAGGATATGATATCACATATAAAATTGGACTGCCCATAAACTATCTTAATGTCTCTGAAGCATCTGATCTACCAATAATGGTATTTTAAAACCATGTAAAAAATATTTTGTTATGCAAATTCAAAATCCATATTTCATTCTTCCTTTTGATGACATTGTTTCAATTGATTTTTATGAATTTTTTTATATGTCTGAGCATCATCCAGGATATTAAAGATGTATAAATGTACTTTCCTCATCTCTTCACCTAATAATGATTTGACTTTCAAGCCACAAATCCTCATTCCCTCATTATTAACTCGTTCATGGTGAGATGGAGGAAAACCAGTGTGCTCCACTGTAGATAAGTAGCACATACAAAACTCTACAACCTCCTTAGAAATGTACTTTTCAATAAGGGAGGATTCAGGTCAATATTAATTCTTAACATACCCCTTCAATATCTTCATATTCCTTTTAAAAGGAAACATACAATGTAGATATATAGGAACACAAATGGTTATTTATTGAACTTGATGAACCATAAAATACACAATTATATCAAAAAATATGGAGGAATATACATTTCTAATTGAAAAAGAATATAAGTTTCTTCATTTTCCAAAATATCCAAAGCATCTAGATCAATCTGTTTATTACAAATTGAATTGATAAAATAACACACCATCATAATAGTCTTCCTGACATTGATGGAAAATATTCAATCCAATTAAAATGGAATATATTTTTTCAAAATGACGTGAAAATAAAGAGATTTCATACTTATTAACTTCAAATCCTTTAAAGAGATACATTTTTTTTTACTTTTTAAGAATAACCCTTTGACACTTTGATAATAAGAAGATGTTAAAAAAAGATAATTTTCTCCATCTTGGATATTGTACGAAAAAATTGGGGGAAAATGTTCATCTTCCATCAAGTGTGGGAGATAACTCAAAACATATTCCCCTTGATAGTAATTCAAATCACACATTCAACCAATACTTAGTATTTCCTTTAATATCTAACACTATTCCAATCAAAGGGAAATATATATTCTTCTCCAGATGCATGATATTTATATAATATTTCACTCAATGAAATAACCAATATGGTAGCTTAAAAATATTGACCATTTTTTCTAAATATTTTTATCATTAATAGCTTCATGTGACCTTCTAAATGTCACATCATGGTTTAGAACCCCGCCAAAATAATTTTCAATTGACAAAGGTTTTGTAGAAATATCAAATTCTAGTGAACCACTGAAATACTTTTTCAATCTTCTATAAGAGTAATATATTGGACAAAACTTTCGACTACCCATGTATATTGTTTTCCCAAAATGATGAAATTGATAATATAAAGTCTGTTTTTCAAAAATTGGGCACGTTTTATGACCCTTAACACTTTATGAGGACAAATTTCTATATATTGGGAAATCATTTATAGTGAACATAATCACCGAATGCTGTAAAAAATATTCAATTTTATAATAATTATACACCCTAATACCATACTATCATAAGAGTTTTAAATCATCAATTACTTGTGAAAAGAAGACATCAATATCATTTTAGGGTTTCTTTGATTTAGTGATCATTAAATTCCACATGAAATATTTACACATCATACAAAATTTAGAAGATAGATTGTAAATTACCATTAAAATAAGACATTAACTTTCTGTGTTGTTGAGGCTTAGATATAGATTCATCCCATCTGTTCACAACCCATATCTGAGATTTCAAACTTAATTTTTGAATGTTAGATACTTTTCATCGATTTTCATCCAATATGGATAATCTACTAGATGCCGTATTTTTTCATTACATATCTTATCATCAGCATTCCAACTTATCCTTTTAAAATCACGTGAATTAGAAAATGAAAATTTCAAACAAGGAATTAAGGAAGATACCGAAATACCTTTATAGATATGTCTGTAATAAATACATCAACCTGTGAATTTTCATTCAACTTATATATTTATGTCTCACATTTAGGACATTCTGGAAAAATCCATATTCCTTTCTAAATATCCTACAATCTTTCGAATAGGCATGTATTTTCATGTAATCCAATTGCATTGGTAATAATATTTTCATAGCCGTATTTCATGGATCTAGAAGATCATTTTCTTAAGTAATAATGAATTTCAACAATTGTAGCAGCTCTGTAAAACATTTATCACTACAACCAAGCTTTGCCTTCATGTTAATTAATCTTAACAATGACAATAAAACCATAAAATCCACACAACTATGATAGAATGGTTTTTCAGAATCACCATATACATGGTGAATTATTGGGTGTTTTTCAATTTGTTCTTCTTCAACATCAGAAATCATTTCTTCAATTTCATCAATATTACCATCTTGCAATTCAACATTATTAGTAGATTTAAAATTCTACCTAGTTTCACCAGGAAAAATCTAAGGGATATAACAAACATTAAAACCATGACTAATTATATGATATTTGATCTATATACTTTTTAACGTCTCCATATCAAAGCCTTTCATTCATGGATAAAAAAATGTTTCATTGTTTGGAATATTATGTTTTAAAAATTCAAAAAGAGCATCAATATCTTCCTCATATTCATCACCCATTTGATGAGCTGTAATCCAAATTCGAATCATTATTACATATAAAAAATATCATAATTATAAAACTTTTTAAGACAATCTAATTTTATATTTTTAAAATATATTTAATTATTGGAATGTAAAATAATTTTGAAATATAAAAAAATATACACGTTTTTGAAAAATATAATTAAAATTTCTAAAAAATAATGGATAATAAGGTTAAATATAAATGATAAATCATAAAACAATATATACATGAGAATTATTTTAAAAAGAAAATATAGTTAGATTTTATATTTATATGAAATCTCTCTATATTTGAATGTAACAAAATTCTGAAATATAGACCAGATATATGCTCAATTGAATATTATAATGATATTTTTTTGAGAAATAAGATCGAAAACCAATAAATTAAAAAACACCATCCACTACTGTGTTTTATTACTAACCCATCACATCATGAGTTTTTTTACATAATTTTTTAATCCTATTTATCTACTATATTAATCTAACAGTTCTTATGATTTTATTGAACTAAAATATTTTCTTTATTTGATATAGTTGTAATGGTCACATTTATGGGTTTTAACATTATTATGGAGATTTTTTTATAGAATATTGTATTATGGAAATGGTCTTTTGGAAAAAGGTGTTGAGGGAAAATGTCTTGTGGATAATAATACTTGGGAAAAAGGTCTTGTGTACCTGCCTTGAATGTAACCTAGACTCTTTTGGGAAGGGGGAGAAAATATAAATTAAGAATAAGAAGTTATAATTAATTAATTATCATGAAACACTAGTGTAGTCTAGTTTCTAAACGATTGTCTCATCCATTTATATCACATCATGATAGATGAATGTTTTTTGTTGTGTGACATGATATGTATATCTAAACGAAAATCAAAATTTATTTTTATCTCCCTAAAATAATCTTTGGAAATAAGGTAAATAACTAAAGGGAAAACATCATTGAATTAAAAGTCCAGTATACCAATGATAATACAATATCTAGATACTAAACTACCTTCAAAAATTAATAGTCAAATACATTATGAATGAAATCAAAAAACATTGATTTAGGGTATCTGCGAAGGACCAATGATTTATAACATAATGGATGGGTTGGATCTTGGACATGGGACCAATTGGGGATTAATCAAAACATTATACCATATACCATTTTTTTGATCTTTAATCTAATAAAAACACACTTTGAAAACATTTTAGATAATTTTTTTCATTTATAAAAAAAATCATCCAATGACCAACCCTTTTTAAAAAATCCAAGTATAGAAAAAAACCAATCATTTCCTTTTCGAAGACATGCTTCTTAAAAATTCACCTATAAATTTAATTATGAATAAATATATCAAATTAATGGATTAAAAAATGAAACAAAAATTTATATACATCTATAAAAAACGTATAGAAAAATGTATTATACCATTCTAGGTGATGGTTGGCCATATAAAATCGTGATCATTATTTGTATTTTTTGACATATATAACTAAAGGAAGGTAAATAATAATTAATCTTTATAGATTAATTTTCATATCATGTATACTGTTTATATTTATTAAATATATTATTTTAAATATTTTTGTCAAAATAAAAATATAAATCTATCACATCGCTAGGTGGTAGTCCACACATACACAAGAAAGACACAATGAGGTTTTCACCAGATTAGAAGGTAATAAGTTATGATGGATATTATTATTTTAGAAATATAATTATTTCATAAATTGAACATATATACTTTAAATCCACCATTATTTAAATATTTTAGAAAAATGGATGAAAAAATAATTACATCGGTTTTAGAAGCGGTAGTCCGTTGTACACATGATTGATAGTTACATTTTTTTTCTTTGATAGAGAATGATATCAATATTGGTCATTAAATTAATAGAATAAAATAGAAGTATATATAAGATAATTATTTTTTTATATAATAAATCTTGAAAAATATTCTAAGGAGTTATAAGAATAAATAAAAATAAATGGTATGATTAAGAACAATACCTATTATTGAGATAACTTCATTATGTTTAAACATGAAGCCTTGTTAGGAAAGTTTATTAATTAAAAAAAGGCCTATAGGGTGTAGGTAGGAACATTATAAGGGATTTGGGAAAACAAAAAGGGTTTATAATTTTGAATAATTGAGGAGTGGAGATATACTATTATTTGTGGGGGAGGGAACCCACATCAAAACTAAATGGAAATTTTCCAAAATAGTATAAAATTTTAAAGTCATTACTAAGAATCATAATTAAAAATGATCATATATTTGTATTAGGGAAATTATAAGTTTTAAATTTGGACATTAAATTGGATTTAGAAAAGTTTAATTTTAATCCATACAGTTATAATTAGGGTTAACTCCATGGTAAAGCTATTTTAACGTTAACTATGATAGTTAATTTTTATTGTTATTACTATACTTTATGACCAGAAATTAAGTTAACCTTATTATATAATATTAATTATTTTGTTTCCAATTATGGAATATATTTTTAAAAATTCAATTAACAAAATTTTATGTAATTTCCTTAAAATTAAACCTCTAGAGTTGACGAAATAGTTTTTTTTGAAGAAATAGTTCTATTAAGTATAAAAATAATTATATATCTAAATTCAACATGAAATTAATTAAAATGACATAAATTGGATTATTAAGAATTAAATTTATGTAATTTTATTTCTAAAACACTTTAAAATAATATTTATCATTGTAAATTCATTAAAATAAAAGAATTATATTTTAATAAAAATCAGTATTTTCCAACATTCATTAAAAAATTGTATTTTTAATAAATTAAGAAAAATTCATTGTAAGAAAATTTTTATATGTTGGTTCAAAAAATGAATTTTTTTTGTTAGAATTAAATTTTTATAAATTTAGAAAACAAATTTATTATATCTTTTTGACAAAAATATATCAAAATCATTTTTGAGAAAAAATTGTTTTCAAATCATATAAAACTATTATAAAAATTATATACTTACATATCAATATAATTTATTTATCTAAACCATTCGCAAATTATTTTTAAACCGTGTTTATTCCAATTCATACCTCCATATTTAATGGTTAGGTTATAGTTGTCACATTAAATAATATTATTTTAATTGTATATCGTGGTTCGTTTACACAACACATTCTGTGTAACAGATGATATCAAATAAATAAAATTTATTCAATTTTTTTATAGAATACCAGGGATGGAAAATATTTATAATTATATTCAACTATATTAATGGGATATAAATTATCCTACTCTTTCGTATCTTTATTTGAAAAATGAAATTATCAATCGTATTGTTAACAGTACACCTCCTCCACGAAAAATGTTTCTCATTTTCTATTAATGACTGTCATGGATGTATTTAAAATTGTAATAAATGAATAAATAGTATATTTATATCATAATTAATATTCTATAAAGGTAAAAATTGTTTTAACTTATTAAAAATAATAAATAATGGACATAGTAATTTTAACCATCCAAAACATCCATATAAAGATACATTTCTTAGGTTGAATATATTTTTTATAAAACAAAAATATCTATAATTATTTTGATAATGGAATGATAAATAATATATAAAAAATAGTTTTGTATATTATGGAACTATTTCAGTTTACTTTTGACCATTATCAAAATACAAATTTCATTTTTGAGATGTTGACCAAACAATATAATGTTGCTGGTGTGAGAAAAATAAACTTAAATAAATAAATGAAAGTTAGAAATAAATAAAAATATACATATTAAATTTTTTTCTAAAAATGATCCAAAATAATAATTCAATAAACATAATTTTATCATTCTTGATGTAATAATCACATACTAAGTGATTCGGGAACCATGGTGATGGAACTTCTGAACCACCCTATTTTTTTGGGTTATGATTTTTCTATATTGATATAAATTTATATCTCTATTAAAACAATGTATTTTTTTATATTATATATATGATCCTGAAATATATACCTAGTTTTAATTACCTTTCTTATCTGGGGATATAAAGAATTATATCAAACCTATTTAAAATTATACTTTTAGGAAACCCTGATTAATGAATATTTGTATATTTTTTATCTAATTTTATGTATTATTCCATATAATACTTCTTAATACTATATTTTCATGGCCCGCCATCTTCAAGATGAATGATAGATTATGACCCCCCATGTCCCACTTCATGTTGGCCCTAGGGTGGCGACTAAGACCAAGGGTAGTTAAACATTCACACAAGATGGGTTTCATTACCCTTTTAAATGAAAACATGATTGAAAGATAATATGGGAAATCACAATAAACTCCCAAAAAATTATAATCAAAGAAACTGAAAACCACCCCATGCATGTTGAAACAAAACTACTACAATGTGACAAAAAAAATGCATAGTAATGTACAAAAAACATGTCTAAAAAGAAACACATTAGTTATCCTGATGCCCGAGGTAATAATGTCTTGCACGGTACTCAAAGAACTTCAAGAAACCTAAAAAATGTTTACTATATGTAGGGTGAGAATACATGTATACTCAATAGGGAAAACCAAAGTCTCTCATGCACATGTGGCGGAACATGATAATGAGCATGTTATTTAACTGAAGAACCTAAAAAGCACCGAGAAAGGAATACAATCCACCAAGCCTTGCCAAGTCACAATCAACATATAATGAATGTCAATTAAAATAAAAATATAGGAACATTGATGATAGGGTTCCCTGCACAACTTTCTACTAGTTAAATGCTCATCCATAATGACCAACATCTTAGTGCTACCACTCTTCGATAATCCACACTATCACAGCCTGACTATACAATATTAGGCCACAACCACATCACATACTACCAAAATAAACTTGGGTCACTTACCACTAACTCATCCTTCCAGAAAACACCAAGTCCTCATCCAGAAGACACCTCTAAAGAAAATCTTGACCAGAGGAACCTATTCCTCACAACGACGCCATAATGGATGAAAGATTATCGGTCTACCATACATCTTATTATAAACCTCAATCCATTAAAGCATACATGAATGTGTCTTTGGAGATAAATTCCTAGACGATATAGTAGTGGAGCCAATAACCAGCCATCCATCCTCCCATTGGGGTATTGGGAAAGACACCCTCCCACATAGCAATGGTGTGTTCAACACATAGTTCTTAACACAGGTGGGGTGACTATATAAATCAAAAGTAACTACATGTTTATACTAATAGGTAAAAAAACAATTAGCCCAACATATGGATTTCCAAACAAACAACTATCCCACACAAAACATCCCTTGCTTCTACCCCACACAAACAACAACATCCAAATTTTAAACCCACCACTTTCATTTAACCGTATATCATTATTTATTAAGAATTTTATTATTTCACACCAACACTACATGGAAAACTACCAAAAAATTCTATACCTAACATATTAAGCAACATAAACAATACTCAATCAGATTTTAGTACCACTACAAAACACTATCCAAAAACCATAATTCCACCAAGATGCAATCTATCTCCTTTACAGGTCTATCTATTCCACAATCAATTAATATCTCAACCCGAGACTACAACACACCTCATGTACCACCTCATACAGAAATCCCACAAAAACCACCACCAAAACTACAATTCTGATTCCCACACATACCTCCCCATACACATCGATCCAACTCCACTTTCCACACCTATACCCAAAACCATGATACCAATAGTATCACTATAAAACCCACCCAAGGAACGTAACCCAAAAAAGACCACAAAACAACACAAACAAGTTAAGTGTATTCAAATTTACCCAACATGGGTTCTTTAATTCCACTTTGATAAACCGGGGGGATCAAAAAACAAGTTTGATTCTGGGGTATCATTTTCATTTAGCTCGGTATACAGGATTAATAAGATTGAAATTTACAACAATTATTAAAAATGTATTGACAGTGCACAAATAAGGACCACTAGAATCCATGATTTTGAGAAGGCATACATCCAAAAGAAACCATAATAGGAAAACAATTATAACACATAAACAAACGATCAACCTCATCATCTTCCAAACCCCATTTAAGAATATGGTGAAAAGAATATTGTATCACAACAACATTAATAATTGGTTTCAACTATGATCAAAAAGTGAAACGGGTATACCCACTCACAAGATACACAAATAAATTAGATATGAATGAAAATCCTTACGTGGAACAACAAGTGACTTACAATCCTTCTTTGTGCCAAAATAGATGGTCTTATGTGTTTGATACCCCAAGGGAAACTAAACAGGGGGGTACAAGAGAGATGCATGAATTGTATGGGGAGATATGTTCTAGGATCACCAAGAGGGAAGATAATGATTCAATTAAGATAGGGTGTCAGCTTGAGAAAATTCATGATCCTAAAATCAGGGAGATTATTTAAAGGTACATAAATTTCAGATCGTGGATTGACCACATGACTTAGCTATTACATGATATTTAAGAAACACTCATTCTTTTCTAAGGGGTATGAAATGGATTGATAAATGGTCACAAGTTTATAGGTTTCGCCTTTAATGTTAAAATTATATAAGAGGGGTGAAACTATAAACACTCCAAAGGTTGGAAATGACCAACTATTGGGGGAGTCATATTACAGTGCATCAACATTTGGTGAGTCACCATTAGGTGAGTCATGGTTCAGTGACCTAAAAATTAGTGAGTCATCAATAAGTGACCTACCATTTATTGAGTCACCATTTAGTGGCCTACCATTTAGTAAGTCTCTCTATGACGACCTACTATTATATGTCATACAGTTGGAAAACTGTATTTTTTGAAAATTCATGAAATGAGCCACTATGACCTCCAAGAATACTAGAAACACTTGATTTTCACAAATAAGTGGGCTAGAGTAGTCTAGGAAATTAACTAAGATACCTATAAAATGATTATTTCCCCAGAAAATTTAATCCCAAACCCCGAAAAAATAGGGGTCCGAACAACCACCCTGTAAGATACATCTCAAGTGTACACCACCCTCTGTTATTTGAAATATGAAGTGAAACCTAAAAATCCTAGAACACCTCTCCCGATACCTACTACCCCAACCAACAACATAAACATCAAAGGATACATTCTATGGATACATTATTTAGGGAATTACTTTCCCATGTAAAGAAACTATCTACATTGGGTGGCACTAACTCGTCCACACAAGTTCAATCACATCCACATTAATGTCTCTGGATTTGGGATCAGGTCCTCACCATCACATTTGTATATACTTCTTCAAATACTCAAGAAGAGGGAAACCAACTCATCTTATAGAAAATAATCAATCATTACTTATAAAAAAATCAAAATAAAAACTCCAAGAAACTCTAGGTACTAGGCACACATCTATGCCTCTAAGTCATATGTACTCTTCTCGAGGCCACCATGACTCCACAATCCACGGACCAATGGAATGTTCCATCCACATAGCACCTTATCCTGAAGATCCTTGATACCTACTGTCTACTATATGATCTTCGTGTCAGCCTTAATATCCAACTCTCCCCATTAAATGACATGGGAATCATCCTGTAGATACTGAAGAATCTCGGATACATGGAATATGTGAAATATCCTCTCCAACTGCGGTGACATTTTGAGCTAGTATTCCACCTCAAAAACTCACCCTAAAACCATGAATGGTCTAATGAACCTAGGAAATAACTTATACCTCCAACCTAACCTCTACTTCCCAAATTAATCAGAAACCATCATGAATTCATGGTATCTAACCTTGAACTCTATGTGTTCCTCCTATGATCGGCATATGACTTCTGTCGGTCCTGTGCTACCATCATCCTCTCACACATGATCTGATCCTTCTATTTCATGCTTCAAACTAACTTAAAAAAGAAAATAGTTGTCGTTCCAACCTCCATCAATTAAAAGGGTGACCAATATGACCTACCATAAAAATCATTGAACTGTACCAGGAAAATGGTAGAGTGATAGCTATTATTGTAAGAAAACTACACAAGGGGAAATTGTCATACCCATGATCCTCAAAAGTCCAGAACACAATCCTGTAGCATATCATCCATTGCCTAGATTGTTTTCTCAATCTACACACACTTTTAAGATAGGAAAGAGGTGCTATGAATAACTGAGTGCCAGTATAATGCTACAGTCCCCTTCATAATTTTAATGTAAACCATGTGTCCAGATATGAGAGGATGGATCTCGAAACACCATAAAATTGAAACACTTCATCCACATACCTCCTTTCTAAGGCATCCACTGCACTCGGCTCCTTTATCACTAATAAGTGAACTGATTTTGTCAACTCATACACCACTATGCATATTACATCACAACCTCCATATGCATGAGGTAGTCCTCTAATGAAATACATGGAGATTTCAACCCACATATAGTCAAGGAGATCTAAATGATAGAACAAACCACCAGGAAAATAGTGCTCATCCTTCACTTTCTGACACACTAAGAACTTTTCCACAACCACCATCACCACCTACTTCACCCAGGGAAACAAAAATGTCCCCTTAAGACTCGGTACATCTTGGAAACTCATGTGTGTACCTCTAGGGGTGATCGATAGATTGCATTGGAAACTCCCTCATGCATTTCCACTAGTAAAAATATCTTCCCATGAAATAGAATATGATTTTGACCATCCTAAACCCATCCCACCAAAGCATTACTTGGGTCAATGTGACCACATGTCACCTCATCCTCTGAGTATCCCCATTAAGACTTAACCACCAACCAAATCAGAGAAGACTACACTATTATCTCAAACTGAAACCATCTTACACTATCCATTCCTACATCTTGGTGAAAGGAAGCCAACTCTTCCATCGGCTTCAAAGAATCTATAGATTCTAAAACTACTTCTCTATGTTACATCCTAATCAAGTCATAATCCAGAACATTCCCATTTCATTAGGTGAAATAGATCTCGAAGTCATGGTCTTGGAGAAACACCATCCACCTCTACTATTTCATGTTTAGGTATCACTGGGGAAAGTTGTACCTTAAGAGCATGTCATCTGTGAGGACCACAAAGTTCTCCCCAATGAGTTAATATCTCCACAACATCAAAAAAAAACACAGTCATGGATTGATTGAGATTGTTGGTTTCAATATTGTTTTCATGTGTATGCAACTTCCTAGACCCATAATATATCACTCATTGATGTTTCATCAACACACATCCCAAGCCAAGACCAAAATCACCATAGAACACCTCAAAAATAACCCCTTCCACTGGAAACATAAGTTCTAAAGAAATGACCAACATCCCCTTCAGATAGCTCAATGTTTTCTGGCACTAATCACTCCACACAAAGGATTTGTATTTCTTGGTAAAAGCCATCAATGGAGCTATAAGTCGAGAGAAGTCAGGAAAAACCCTCTAGTAATTTTTTACCAGACCAAGAAAACTATGAACTTGCGCCACTTTCTTGGTATATTATCAAGAAACAACCACCCCAACCTTCCATGTGTCAATTATTATCCCTTCTGATATTTTACATGCCCAAGGAAGTGAACCTATCGTGTCTAGAACATATACTTGGAAAACTTCTCCAAGAGCTAGTGGTGTCAAATAACTTCCAAGACTGTCTTGAGATGCTCAACCTATTTCTCTATTGAATTTGAGTAGATCAGTATACCTCTCATGAAAATGACAATGAACAAGTATATAAATTCATAGAAGACATAGTTCATGAGCCCCATTTACATGGACTGCGTGTTCGTAACACCGAACGACCTGACAATGAACTCGAAGTGCCCACAACCTCACTTGAAAGCCGTCTTTAGGATATCACCTTCCTCAATCCATACATGGGGATAATTGAATTGCAAATAAATATTTGAGAACCAACATAATCCCCTCATCAGGTTGAAATGGTCATTTATCCTCAGGAGAGGGTAACGATTCCTGAATGTTACCTAATTTAATCTCTAGTACTCTATATATAACCTCATACCACAATATTCCTTCTTCAAAAACATCACAGCAACACCCCAGGATGACACACTATGAGGAATAATTTTTTTTTCATTATATCATCATTCTGAATCCACAACTCATGCAACTCAAAAGGCATCTTCTGATAAGGATCCATCGAAATCAGACGAGAATTGGGTTGCAAGTTCATTCCAATCTAAACATCAAGTCAAAGGGGTAGAGTTACAACCTACTCAGGAAATAAATCCATGAACTCAAAAAAAAAAACAATGGAACAACCTAAAATATCCACATCCACTAATAAAATTGACATCTTGTATAACAAATAAATAAGTGTCTTTTCATGCTAGCTTTCCACTTGATAACTCCACTTGCCAAAAAATATCCACACTATCCCCCTTTGTCTGAAAAAAAGACTCTCCTTATGAAGCAGTAGATAATATAATTCCACAAAAAAAACCAGTTGATGCCACGTATGTCATTTTATGACTTAATCTTTAGAAGAAAGAGGTCCCCATTGGACTGATTCACTCGCATCCTCAGTCTACATCCCCAAAAAAATCAGACAAGCTAGTTAGAACCCTGAATAACTTACTAAAAACCACTAGAATATATAGTCTCTCTATGTATAGTCTGAAATCCTGGGCCATAATTAGTGAAAAAAAGGAGTGTGAAGTGCTCGAATCCAACAAATCACAATCAAGAGTACTGAACAAACATATCATACCACAAATGATCTCTAGTATTGCTGGAAGCACTTCTTCAGGGGTGTGAAACTTCCTATGACCAGGTCCTCCACCCCTCAGCTATCAACTTCCTTCTTTACCATGATCTTGTCAAGGTTCCTAAGGAATTACATGAGGATGGCCTTCACCTACTTTATCTCCCATGAGTGGAGCAGTTCATACCTATCTCGTCTATAGGAAAGGCTCGATTGACAACTGCTGGTATGGTGGTAAGTGAACCTTTTCACCTCCACCATACTGAGCTCAACCTCTAGACTGACTATGAAGTTTCCCAAATACTCTAAAGAAAAAAAATCTGATCTCCAATGTAACGACCCAAATATTCTTGAATAAAACTCCCTATATTTTATTTTATTTAATGACTTATGGAAACAGAAAATGCATCCACCTTTTTTATTTCATCCAATTGGGTATAACTGATCATTATGAATTATTACCATTGATAATACAGTTCTTTAATAGTGTTCACATGACAAGTGTAAATTTAATGTTTTTTAAAATAATTTTTTTCCACAAAGACAGAGGAGTGGATTGCCTCATCCAATAGACTTGAGTCATATGAAGCTCATTTGTCTGAGATCAGAAATGTGTTAGTGTCACTGGGATTTCTTATTTACCATGACCAATCTAAGCTTCAACACGTTAAGATGGAAAAATATTTCATATGGGATAATTGGATGTTAGTAGAGATTACCACCTGAACGATGTTATTCGAGTTTCCCCAAGAGTTTTTGACA
The DNA here is from genome assembly GCA_963277665.1 of Viscum album. Taxonomy (NCBI): domain Eukaryota; kingdom Viridiplantae; phylum Streptophyta; class Magnoliopsida; order Santalales; family Viscaceae; genus Viscum; species Viscum album. The sequence goes on along the minus strand of OY728128.1, from coordinate 992,092,407 downwards.
ATCACATACCTTACCCTTATGTATTTTGTGCATGTTATTAGGGGATATATAACAAGGAATGGGTTTATTTTTGTATAATCCCTTTTATATCTAAAATTTTAATTCCAAAAATTCCTTTAGGATAATTGTTTTTCTTATTAATATAATGAATTAAAAAAATTAACTTTTGAGGAAAAATGTTTCGTTTCATAAATATATAATTTATTATATTAAACTAGGATTCAGTTAATAATTTTATTATAATATTATTATAAAACACTTATTTTTTATTATAAATGATTATTTTATTTATTTTATTTACTCTATAAAAGATTAAGTATTCAGTTTGATAAGAAATATATTTTTATACGATAAAATATAAATTTTATTTTTAATTAAATAATTTATTTTAATGAATTAATGGATTTTTAAATAAATAATATTTTAATAAAATATTGTTATTAAATTACTTATTGGAATAATAAATGATTAAATAATTTTTATGATGTCAAATGTAATTTTTTTAAGGTTAAAAAATGTTTTTCCAAAACTCGTCATTTTTCAATAAATGGCATTTTTTATTTTAAAATTTCAAATTCATATATTAAGAAAATTATTTAGATAAAATTAATATTATTTTTGGAATTAGTAATTAGAAATTATTCAACGTGGAATTTTTCATAATTTCTTGAGACAATCTAATTTTTTTGGTAAAAATTAAATAAGGAATAAATTTATAATGTGTTTTGTGACATCATAAGGACTCAATATTGATATAATAAAATACTATAAAGGGTATATTAAGAAAATATATTTTTTATATTTTAAATATTATTTTTATATATTTTTTTGATTAATTTTATAATGCCTTAGTGGATTCTTCACTACTTATAATATATTTTCACATTTTAAAATGGTTTCATTTAAACTATGACTCACCTCCATATAAGTAAGCATAATATTTTAATATTTTAGGGTCATAGACTTATAAAACATATTATACCACTCCCCTTTGGTAGAAACCATGGGAAAAACCCAAGATATGATTTTTGGTTTTGATTAGTTTATTGTGTAGTGTCGAGAACCTAAATAATAACGAATTCCATCTCATTTCCATTATAAACCCACACTACCTCCCATTCCATTTCACTGAATCATTTTGAAGCTTGAAAAAACTTTTTCCAATATTCTCTATAGTCCTCTAATGGCACCCCCCTTCTCCCAATATGCCTCTCACAATACTTTGAGATCACACTTCCAAGGAAGGGATCCACACTTTCCACTCTAAAATTCAATCATATTATTTGAATTTAGTTCTTGTAATTTGGATTGGTTATAATGTGATAACTTTATAATACATATATTTCAGTCCATTTAATTTTATTTAAATGATTTTTTATTTATATTCCCTCATTTTTTCCCTTACCTAAGACGTTAATATGCCAAAATTTCGTAAGGGATTTCTTTCTTTCTCATTTTTTCCCAGTTTCTTTATCTTGTAATAACCTTTTATTTTCAACTAAAAAATTTTGGGTATGATTTACAAACTCCCCATTACTTACCTACTTATGTTTTAATGATTATATAAATCTTTATCTCTAATTAATCCCTCCCATATACACATGTTACCTTGCATAAATTTTGTAAGTGTTATTCCATTTCTGCTATTTCTTCATGGTTTATGTTATGTTACACATTATATTTCCAAATTTCATGTGTTGGGAATTATATCTATATTACCACCTTACCTTAAATTTTATGGGAATATTATTAGATACCCCTTTCTCTCTAATCAAACATTTTTATGACTTTTTATGTCACACTGATAGGATGACAAAATTGCACCGCAATTTTCCATTCTAGAATCATCATGTCGTGAATACCATACCAATTTCTCTATCAAGTATAGTTACCTTTATGAACATATATTTATTTATTATATAATTTTATTTATGTATTGAAAATTCATTTATTGTAGAATAAATTATGAAGTTGAATGATTCCATGTGATATGATCCATGTTGCACACTTATGCATGAAATGAAATGTTTATAAAGGGTATGCCCTGATAGTGATCCAATGCATTGGGTTATGTTTAGTATCATGATATTCTATGTGAAATGATGTTTTATTCATCTTAATTCATGTTCAATGTGTATTTACTCAAGATAATTCTTGTGAAATGATCCTTGGCTCATGCTAATATCATGTTGTATGTCATTTCCACATTTCCATGTTAGTATAATAATGTAATATATTGCATTTTTTGTTCATGTTTCTCTTGTGTTCCATTGATATTTCTACTTCCTACAATGAAATTTATTCCTTATTTTATGCCTTTTTTACTCTCTTACTAGGCTTTATATCTCAACCTTTTCCTATATATGTCCTTAGGTTATCCCATACAATGTTATGTTCGAAAGAATGTTTTAGTCATGTAAAAGCGGTTTTCAATAATGATGTTGTATTTTTTATCTTATTATTTAATGTAATGTTTCTAAATTTCCAGGACACTAGAACTCTTAGTCAATTTAGTTGTCTTAATTTATAGTCTATGTACTAAATTATGTTTAAATATATAATAAAGAGTAGTGTTATTATAGTTGGTAACAAAGAGAGGTTTAGTTATTTTTGGGATTTGGATTAGAAAACCATAGTGAAAGCCTTAAAGAAAAGACTATGTATAAGGAAAATTTCCAAAAAAAAATTTATAGTATGGAGAATGTGGTTTATCAAGAAAATATATCCTTGTTTGGATTTGAACATGTTTAGGTGGCTCTCATATAGTTGTATCTTGGAGTAAAACCTGAAAACACCACTTTGAGATAGAATTGAACAAGAACTGGTGCATAAAAACGATCCTTACATCACTATTACATCCACAATCCTGGGTGATATGCTTTGATAAATTCTTAATCTTAGTATGAACCATTATTATGGGACAAAAAATCCTATAAAGATGATACATTAAGTGATAGATCATGGATAACATTGATTGACGCCGAGAAATTTATATGATAAGGAGATAAATGTTATTTATATGTTATCCCATTAATGTCATTGGATTACCCTTTATGTTTTAAAATTTTTAAGAAACCCATCCCTAACATCCCTTTAATTCTTTACAATGGCTGGTAAAATGAGGAATATGGATAACAACCGATGTGAAGGGAAATGTGATGAATGTCCCAATGAGATTCCCAATCAAATGGGAGAAGAAGTAGGTCATATCATTATTATGAAAAACTAGCTATAAAAATTCACTATGACCAATTGGCACTTGGTTTAATTCCTAAAGAAATAATGGAATATGAAGATGACATCTCATGAAATTCCATCTTCTAATTTTGATAAGGGGAAGAAGACCTAATTTCCTTCTTGCAACAAGTGTATATAAAGCCACCAGGGGTAATGTCACAAACAGACTATGATATTTTTTATGTGGGTAAAACGACATCAAGTATCCAATATCCATGAAATAATTGATAATGTGATGGATGGAAACAAAGTTCCATCTATGGAATCTGACATAGTTCTATTCTATAAATGTGGAGAAGTTGGGTATTACCATAAACAATTCTCTATTGCATGGGCTAAGAAGCATGATCAGAATAAAAAATCTCCTTGATCAAGGGTGCACTTGAAGTCCTATGATACGATGGTTAATGAGGAATGAATCACATGTAACCACTACATAAAAGTAGTGTACAATGTAACTTATTTAAATTCATGTTCTATTATTATATCTTTTATATTTTGTAAGAAATTTTATCCCCCAATTGAAATGATATTAAATAATTAAGGAAAATATTTATATGTGTTGTATCACATGTTTATGTTTGGGGGAATGTTATTCTGGAAAATATTATAAGTATCCCTTTGATGGAATTTGAGGAAAAAAGACAATGTCATTCCCTATTCCATAAAGAAGGTAAAAATTCATGAGAAAAAATATCCTAAAAATATTATACGGATGGTGACAATGATTTTACAACAAAAATAATGTGGTAATATCTCTTTGGTGAGAAGTGTAAAATATTTACGGATCACAAAATCCTCATGTATATATTCACACAGAATGAAATGAACATGTTCCTTTGAAAATGGTTAGATCTTATCAAAGTCTATGAATGCTCAATCCATTACCAACCTAGGAAAGAAAACAAATTGGAAAATGTTTTAAGTAGAAAGTACATAGAGATAATATCATTAACATGAATTGAAAAAGGATCCAATATTATTAGATTTTATGAAGATTGACATGAGAATCATAAAGAAGGTAGAATCATCAATACTTTCAAAAATGATTGATCAACCGTCACTTTTGGAAATGTTAAAGGATGATGTGGGAATATAGAATAAAGTAAAATCTATCATAAAAAGGGAATCCTTGGAGTTTAATGTTAATGAAGAATGAATTGTGAGATTTGAGTCAAGACTACGTGTTCCATCAAATCCAGAGTAAAATAAAGAGGTTTTCGATGATGCACATAGTTTAAATTTCTCTATTCACCTAGGAAACACAAAGATGTTTTGAGATATCTGTGAGAATTATTGATGGGATAACATAAATTAGGAGATCACTAATCTTGCATCAAAATCCTTGGTATGTCATCTAGTGAAGGATTAGAGGTAGAAGTTTGAGGGGATTATGATACCATTGCCCATACCAACATTAAAATAGGAGAATATCTCCATAGACTTTTTCACCGGACTACTGAAGACAACCACATGAAAAAATGCTATATGGGTTATTAAGTATTGTATTATAAAGACTGCACACTTCATTACAATTTGGTAGGATTTCATATAGGATCAAATCACACAGATATAAATCAGAGAAGTGTTAAGGCTGCATGGAGTACAACTATCGATTATATCCGATCAAGATCTAAGATTCACCTCTATGTTCTGGAAGAGTTTCCAACACGCTCTGAATACTAAGCTAAAAATCAGTATAGATTGTCATCCTCAAACTAATAGCCAATCTGGGCGGACTATCCAAACACTTGAGGACATGTTTATAGAATTCTCAATGGACTTCGAAGGAGGATAGTATCAACAAATTCCTCTGATTGAGTTCTCTTGCAATAATAGTTTCCAGTCAATCATCTAAAAGGCTCTTTATAAATACCTTTATGGGAAGATGAGAAAAACATCAACATGTTTGGTTGAAATTGTGGAGAAAAAACTTCTAGGTCCAGAAATGGTTGATGAAATGGTGGTGAAAGTTAAGACTATAAAGCAACAAATCGAAGTTGCTTAGAGTCTAAAGGATCTATGTTTACAATTGCCAACGTGACCTAGAGTTTGATGTTGGAGACATGTTATTCCTTGAAATATCTTCATGGAAGAGTGTTATGATATTTTGGAAGAAGGTAAATCATAGTCCAAGGTACTTTGACCCCTTTGAGATCCTTGATTGCATTGGAGTAGTTTCCTATCAACTATAACTCCCACCGAAATTGTCTCAAGTATATGATGTATTCCATGTGTCAGTCCTAAGGAATAATACACAGGACCCATCACAAGTACTCAATATAGAGGTGGTACCATTAGGGAATGACCTCTCCTATGAGGAAAATCTGGTGAATATCTTAGATCATAGGGAAAAAGTTATATGAAATAAGACAATTTCCCTCGTAAAAGTTGTGCGGAGAAACCAAAATTTTGAAGAAGAAATGTGGGAACTAGAGGAAGTGGTGTGGAAAATAAACCCTTATATGTTTTAGAATGGGAAATGAAATTTTCAATGGAAAAATTAATTAATGGGGAAGGTTGTAACGACCTAAAAATTCATGATTAAAATTACCATTCTTTTATATAATAAAATATATTATGAATATAGAATACACATGTGTTTTTTTATTGTTTCCAATTGGGTTTAAATGACCATTAGGTATCATTACGTTTGATAATATAGTTTTTGAACAGTGATAACATGACTATTATAAATTTAATTTTTTAATGAATTTTTTATACACATGAAAAGGATAGGATTACCTCATCCAGTAGACTTGAGCCATACGAAGGTCATTTAGTGTTTCTTATAAAGAAGGTAGTGTCACTAGGCTCCACTCTTGGCCATGGACATGTCGAGCTTCAACACATTAATCTTGAGCGGAATTTCTTATGAGAAATGTTGAATTAAATATAAATTATCACCTGAGCGAGGGTCAAAAGGGGTTATGTAACAAGGTATTGGTTACTTTTTATATAATTCCATTTATAAATAATATTATTACTCTATAAATTCCATTAATATAATAATTTTTCATAAATATATAATGAATTAGATAAATTGAAGTTCCGAGTAAAATGGTACTTTTCAGAAATATATAATTTATTATATTAAACTATGTTTTCATAATAATTTTATTATAATAGTTGTATAATAACAATTAATTTACTTATAAATGATGACTATATTTATTTTTTTTACTCTATAACTGATTAAATATTCTGTTTGATAATAATTATATTTTTATAAGATAAAACAAAATTTGTATTTTTATTTAAATAATTTATTTTAATGAATTAGTTAATTTTTTAAATAATTAATATTTTATATAAATTATTATTATGAAATTAATTTTATTAATAATAAATTGGTATATAATTTTTATTATGTCAAATGTAATTTTTATTAGGGTTGAAAACTGTTTTTTTCAAAACCCGTCAATTTTTAGTAAATGTAGGATTTTGTTTTAAAAGTGAAAATTCACATATTTAGAAAATTATTTAAATAAAATAAATATTATTCATGGAATCAGTACATCTAAGTTATCCAAGATTAATTTTTTCTTATTTTTCTATAACAATGGAATTTTTGGGTAAAAATTAAATATCGAATAAATATATAATATGTTTTATGACATCATAATGACCCAATATTGATGTAACAAAATAAAATAAAAGGTATATTAGTCCAATATATGTTTTAACATTAAAATATTTCTATTTTATATTTGTTTGATTAATTTTATAATGCCTTATTGAACCCTCTATGACTTATTAAATATTTTGATATTTGAAAATGATTTCCTTGAGAGTGTGACTCACCTCCACATAGGCAAGCCTAATATATTATTTTGTTCGGACCATGGCCCTATAAAATATTTTATACAAATATCCATTGATATAATCCATGTGAGAAAACCATGGGATGATTTGTTGTTTTTGATTTGTTTAATGTGTAGTTCCCAAAACCTAAATAATAAAGAATTCCCTCTCTTTTTCTATATATACCCACCAAACCTCCCATTACTCTTCACTAAAACCATTTTGTGCTAGAACAACATATTCCTCATACAACATATAGTCCTCCTAAGTCACCCAAATATCTAAAGTATCCTCTCCCATGATTTTACGATCACACTTCCAAATAAGGGATCCTCACTTTCGTCTCTTCCTTTCAAAATCAAGCATCTTATTTGAATGTAATTCATGTAATTTTTAATTGTTATAATGAGATTATTTTATAATCATTCAAATAAAATTAATTTTATGTTATTTTAATGAGGTATTATCTATCCTACCTCATTTTCACCATTACATAATCCGTTTCTATGGAAAAATTTCATTATGGATTTCTTCCTTTCTAATTTTTTTCCAAGGTTATTTATGTTCTTTTACCATTTTATTTTCAATTAAAAATGTTGAGGTATAATTTCTAACCTCCCCCATAATTCCCTCCTTCTATTTGAATGATTATATACTTATTTATCTCTCATTAATTTCCCCATGTACACTCGTTACTATGCTGAAATTTCATAAGAGTAATTCTATTTCTCCTCTTTCTTCAAGTTTCATTATTATGTTACACCTTATATTTACAAATTACATGTGTTTGGACCTATATCAATATGTTCTTATTAATATCATTTTCATGTATATATTATGAGATACCCCTTTATCTCTAGTCAACCATTTTTATGTATTTTTATGTCTAGTCATTATGCTGATGAAATTGCACCACAATTTTCCATGCCAAAATCAACATGTAGTGAATACCACACTCATTCCTCTCTCAATTGTATTCAAATTTATGAAAATATACTTATTGATTAATTAATTTTATATATGTATCCCAAATTCCATTACCATGGAATAAATTATGATGTTGAATGATTCAATGTTATAAGTTCAATGAGGCACACTTATGCATGAAATGAAATATTTATAAACGGTGCACCCTAATAAAGCACCAATGCATTGGGTAATGTTTTGTATCATGACACACCATGTTTAATGATGGTTTTATCATTCTAATTCAGTTTAATTGAGGGCTTACTCATTATAATCCATGTGTAATGAGGGTTTTCTCATTCTAATCAATCTGTAATGAGGATTTACTCATGGTAATTCATGTCCAATGAGGGTTTAATCATGATAATAAATGTGCAATGAGCCAAGAATCATTCTAATATCATGTTGTATGTCATTTCCACACTTCTATATTAGGATAACCATGCTACATCATGAATTTATTGTCATGTTTCTCTTTTTCTCAGTTGATATTCATATTGACCACCATGTACTATATTCGTCACGTGATGCCTTGTTTACTCCCTTACTCGGCTTTATAGCCCACCCTTTTCTTATTTCGGTCCTTAGTTTATTCCACATAATGTTAAAAATGAATGATTTGTCTGGGCATGTAAATGAATTTTTCAATATAGATGTTTTATTTTATGCCTTATGTTATTATGTAGTGTTCCTAATTTCCCAAGACTCTAGACCTCTCGATCCCCATAGTTGTCTTAAAGGAAAATTTATGTAATAAATCATGTTTAAATATGTAATAAAGAGAAGGGTTTTTATATCCAAGCCCATTGGAATTGGATGAGTACTAGAAGGTCGAAACTGAAGCTTTCAGGGTTTTCTTCCCACTAGTTGAAACCATAAAGGCCCTGATTCTAGAGACCAGATACTAACATTCTTCTACTTTGAAGAACTCGGTAGTCTATCCTCACACGATAAACCTCCTCAACAGTCCATCATTTACACTAACTCATCCTTCTTCTGAACCAATAATTTTGTTGGTTGGGTGAAAGTAGTAATTGTGTATTAAAGAGAAGGAAAAATGGCCTCTTTTAAGCATCTCACCCAAGAATCCTCATCCTGAAAATGATCTATAGGAAGACATAGAAGAAACTTGAACATGATCCATAGTTCCATTGCTAATATACTCTCCTACTAGAAGGAGAATAGCCAATTTCTCTTCATGGCCTTCACCGTCGATGAATGGAATTCTGTCTGAAAATACTTCTCAACATCAGCCCACAAAACATTGCCTCCTTCTACTCCTCGATATAAAAAATCCACCACTGATGTGATGCTCTACTCATCTATAAAACTCCTAGAGGAACCCAACAATCTATATGATCTTAGATTAAGAAAAAGTTGATCTACATCTCCTCAAGCTAACTCTCCACCTCTATATCTGAAATGCTACCTTAATACTTTCCCAGAGTCTATCACTAGAAATCATAAAGGGTATTCTACCACAGATCATCATCCCCCACAAGGTTAGCCCCCAGTCTGTCTTCTAGGTCAGCCTATTCATATAACACTACTTGTAGCTCATGCAGGCAACATCTAGGTGTCCAAACTGAAAATAAAACAAGGCTCTCAAAAGCCCAGGTAGTATGGAATTTTTTGTAGGGTTTATTTTAGCTTTTTATTTATTTTAAGTTCCCAAAAACATCCAATACAAACAATAACTCAATTAATTATAGTGAATGTACCTTTCCTATGGTCTATACACTACCTGATGTGTAGCCTCACTTGGTTGTTTAGTGGGACCGGAGTCCTTGAATTAGATCATGTGGGTGGGAAAAAATCTCATGTCCTAGCCAGTCTCGCCTGGCCTATTCCATGCACGAATACCACCTAAAACTATTTCCCTACCATCTCCTGAAATCCTCACTATGTTTTACTTAGAACACCATCATATATTTCAAATGTCACCTCTAATACAATTCTATAACAATCCACATTCTTAAAGATGAAGGAGACATGATGGCCCCCTGAGTCCCGTCTCCAGTAGGACCCAAGGAGGCGACTTGCACCACGAGTAGGTAATCAATCACAAAATATAAAATGAATTAACCATTTGAATGAAAATATGATCAGGATATAAAATGGGAAATCCGAAAAAAAACTCTAAAAAATAATTTTTTAGGAAAATAAAAAAGAAAACCACCAAATGTATGTTTATTCAAAACTACCAAAAAGTACAATAAACTGTAAATTAATATACCAAAAAAAATTCTACACAATAATACAACAACTATCTCAATGCCAAAACTTTTAAGGTATAGCATGATCCTCAAAGTCCTCATGGAATCTAAAAAATAATTTTATGTATGTAGGGTGAGCATAAAAGTATACTCAGTAGGGAAAACCCAAGTCACTCTTATACAAGTGGGGAAAAATACTAATGCCCCTCCAAGTCAATAACAGAACCTCAAAAGAACCTAGAAAGAAATACTAACCACCCCATAATGAATAGTGACACTCACTAAATAATTAATGTCATGTGATGAAATAATATAATCACATAAATGATAGGGTGCACGACACCACTTCCCACTAGTTAAATGATCGTCCCTAAAGACAAATGTCCTAGAACTACCACTCTTCCAAACACCCCACTCCCAAAGCATACCCACACACACTTGGGCCACATCTACATTACATGATTCCTACAGACACGAGGACCACATTGCACAACTTCATCCTAGCCTAAAACACCTATGCCTCATTCCAAAGACACCTAGGATACACACCTCACTCACAGAAACCTGTGCCTCACAACCACACAACAACCTACTCAAAGAGTCTTAGAATACCATACATCTAGTAATAAAACTCAAACCATTACAACCTTCTCATAGAGTCTTAGGCGATATATTACTAGAAGAGGGAGAAGGGTATCCAATAACCAATATTTCATCCTCCCACTAAGGTCTTATGAAAGAAACCCTCTCATATAACAGTGGGGTGTTCAGCACGTAGTGATCAACAAGGGTGGGGTGTGCATAGAAATCACAAGGAACAAAAAGTTTATACATATGGGTAATCAAACCATCATCCCATCCTATGGGTTACCAAACAAACAACCGCCCCACAAAAAACATCCATTGGTGATACCCCACACAAACAACCATGACCAAATCATAAACTTTCACCTTTCATTTAACCACTTATCATTATTTATTAATAATTTCACTTATTTTATTACAAAACTACCTAGGAAACTACCAAAAAAAACAATAACCAACATATTTAGTAACAAAAACAACAAAACAACAGATTGCAGTCCCACTACACTCCACAGTCCAATAGTTATAATATAAGGCCCCAGCCTTAAACCTTACTTAGTCTTGAGTTATTACAAGATTACACATTGAGGATCTTTTCAGGTTTAGAGTTTTAGAGAATTAGATTATGAAACTTCCATTATATTCCACATTTAAACAAAGTGGTTACATAAAAGACAGTATTCATTCTTCCCATCAACGGAAACATATTGAAAATAAAACATGGATTCTTTCTTGACACATCTTTGACACTATAATCACATCATGTACCTTTCCCTGGACCTGTGAAAAACATTTCAAAAACATGGGATGAGCATAAAAAGCTCAGTAAGGGATATAAAAATATGGAAAGGAATCATGAGTACATGCATACATAAGAATGAAATCATACTTTACCCATAAAACATAGGCACTTTAACATACCTCATAAAATAATAGAAATCATATGACATAAAGGTAACTTGAGGAATTCATAGCATTATGACGTAGGGAGTAACCCTCTTGGTTACATTTGGAATACCCATCATAGTATATTCCCTAAATCTCTTCGGAGAAACCTTAACGTTTCACTCCTTCGCGTTACCCAATGCATTGGATAGCTATAACGGGATCACCTGCCCTTAGTTTATCACGGAACCACCCGTCTTCATAATAATGCCCAAGAACCATAACATAATCATATCACATAAAACATGCATAAGGGAAACATAAAATTTCCACATTTCAATCACGAGATATCAATACAACACATTGATATAAAAACATTATGAAAACAATTTTAAATACCAAAATAAAACATTTAATAAAAAGATTTTTGAATCAAAGTGTCCCATACCACCTTGAAGATTTTAACATTTTAAACCATTAATATCCATATAAATAAATCCTTAAAACCATTTTGAAAACATGGATATTAATAAGAACAAATCATTAAAACATTTAAAGTGATATTTTGGTTAATGGGGTTTTACCAAAATTAAAGACACTTGAATACAATAATTGAGAAATAACATTTAGTCAGAACATTATAATATCATGAGAATAAATGGATTCATGATATAATACTCCAAAGGATAGTATATACACCATACAAGAGTGAATTGGTTCATAACAACAATGAACCCTCAATAGAAATGTCAAATGTGATGAAATCGCTTATAAAGAAGGTATCCTTAAATTAAGGACAAATCAATCTCAAAAATATGTGTGAAAAATATAAATACACCCAATATAAGTGGATATTAAGTGTAAAAAAATAAAACTTCATTCACACATATTCAATGGATGACATATTCAATGACTACATGTTAAACCCAAAGAAATCGAAATTGGGTTAAAAAGATCCCTTGGCAGCCTAACGACATCACATCAAAATGAGTTGATGAGAGATAAAAAGTGTATCTCATCAAGTGGACATAAAATTTACATCAATAAGGATATATGAGAACATATCCCAACATAACAATATGTGAATTAAAAGACCCAACAGAATAAGTCTTTTAAAAAAGAGGAGGGTGAAAGGTTCCCTTACCGACTTCGGTATCTTTCAAATCATACACCCCATGAAAGAATGACAATAGATAATTGATGTAAATACTCATAAACGAAAGTATATTACACAAATAGTAGAATAATGGACAGTACATACACCACTCAATGGAATTTGTGGAAAATGTAGCATAAATCTTACGGGAATAAAAGTGAGATGAAAAATCCCTTACGAAAACTCGGAAGCCTAACGGCGCCACATAAAACTTCCGAATATGGATTGATGAGATCAAATAGGGTATCTCATCACATTAAAATAAAATGTACTGAAATAGTAATATAAAATAATATCCCCCAACATTACAAAGAGGAGCTTAAAAGAAGTGACATAAAGGAGAGTACTTAAAAAGAAAGAGAGGGGTTAGATCTCTTAAGAAAGTTCGACAGCCTAACGGCGCCACTCAAAACTTCAAAAATGGATTTATGAGAGAGAAAAGGGTCTCTCATCACTTGAACATAAAAATTACAGTAAGTTAAATATAAAATATCACCCCAATAACAAGAAATATGATCTTTAAAAGAAATGAGATAAAAGTGTGTACTTAAAAAGAAAGAGAGGAGTAGGATCCCTTACCTCGGGTCCGACTTGACTCGATCGTTCTTTAATATCCTGAATAATAAACTTGAGTTAATTTATACTTTCTTAAGAACCTTTTTCAAGTTCATTATTACTTTTATACCACTTATTAGCATTTCATAAACATTATGTAATCATTTAAGTTAATAATATTTGTTTTGCTGATATTTGGTTCTTAAGTCGAAAGTGGACTTCCTACAATTACATGTTGTTCGTGTGGCCAAATGTTTATTATATCCAGAATTGTATTCATTATGTAGATATCATATATTTCATATATATCCAGTTCATTCATGCATTTATAACATTACATAATCATTTAGAGTTAAGAAATGACATGCACCGTTCATGGAGACGGTAAGCCGTACGTACGCATGAACGCTACATTCATTTCTATTTCGTATTTTATAGAATGGAATAATAATGATATAAAGGTATATTATAATTCCAGTATAATATCATATATAATATCATATTTCCATCCTTTATACACCCCACATATGGTATTTAACGAATCAAATCACTTTGAGGGGGCGGTAGTCCGCACTTCCATAAATGAAGATATCGCGTATACCCATGATGGAAGCCATAAAGGTAAGACAAAAATGAAAAATACAGAAGCGTAAATAAAACATAAAGATATTATATATCATATATAAAAATAGTTACATCATAATGGCCACCTTTGAAGGTATTAAATGAGTATTGAACAATCATCGTTTCAGGAGACAGAATTTCACCATCCACGGAAATCGTATGTTCATTAACCATTTGATGTAGTTGTGTGAGAGTGTAGCTCGAATAAATCTTATAACAAAATCCTAGTATATTGAAGATACTGGTGTTGTTACAAAAGAAGTAAATAAAAAGAGTTTAGGGGGTTGGAGAAGCAAAATAAAACAAATGAACAGGAGAGAATGATTTACCTTTAAAAGTGTAACTCCTTTTGATTTGAGCCTAAAGGCTTCCTTTGAAAGGATTATGCCCAAAGGGAATCCTCTAGGATGAGGAGAGGGATGTGGAGAGAGTAAATGGGCAGGGTTTGGCCGAGCCAAAGTCTTGAGGAGTGTGTGAAATGGGGTAGAGGTGGGGGCCTTTTATAAGAGGAGAGGAGGGGCACTTTTGGAAAGTAAAGAAATATTACATTATTTGAAAATGTGTTACGGTTTCAAAAGGTCCCACATTGATATAATTCGTGGATAAGGTGATAAGGCTTCGAAATCCACTCATCCAATATTTTTTGGACATGTGTAGTTCATAGATTTTACATTATCTTTCCATTTTATATAAATCGTCAAATAATGATGTCATCGCTGCATCATTATTATGTCATAAATAATTTGATTTATATAATGTCTAAAAATTATAAAAAAAAATACTATGATGTAGGAAATTTTTTTATCTTTCCAATTAATATTTATAATCAAAAAGATGACTTGTATAAGCCCACTTAAAAAATTGTTTAGTAAAACATATCATGTTTGTGTCATTTTTACTTTTACATTAAATAAAAATTTATTTATGTCATTTCCCAACCAAAGTGGATCCATGGGGTCCCCAAGTTGACCCATGGCTTGTCTTGGTCGGCCATGACACAACCAATGAGAGTAAGACATGTGTCAAGCTCATCTCATTATATTAAAGCATTATTTTTACCTTAAACTACACTAATTACCACTAATCATGATTAAAAACTTAATAAGTTACTATTCACCAAAAAAATTATTTTAATCTCATTGGACAACATTTTACTTCTTAATGACAACCATGAATGTCAGATTTTTTAAAATAAAAACACAATGATGGAAAAAATTCATTTAAACGGAAAATCAGTTTTTATAAGTACCACTTAGTGGTTTCACTATTCATCAAAAATTGATGTTTTTCAGAAAAATCCCAAAAATTCACCCTAAGCTATATTTGATATTCTGAATTCAAAATTGAAGTCTGTTTTTCAAAATTCAAAACATATAAGTCACTTTAATTAATTTAATAATTAATTCCCGCTGTCATGACAAATAGCGTGTTTTTATGAAACAATAAGTATCAAAAGATTGACACTAGTTTAAGTCTGATTTCAAAGTGAAAATAATTCCAATGACCAGTATTGGATTTAATGGTAAAAATATTTTCTAATTTCACTTTAAAACCAATTCAAAATATAATCTAATCATATAAATAAATTAGATTAAAAAGTGGTTTTAAATTAAAATACAACGTTTTACACTATTCATTAAAAAAATGAACTTTATCGGAAAGATACCAAAAATTTACACAAAGTAAATTTTGATGTCCCGATTCTTAATAAGAGTTTTATTTGGTCCAAAATCATTTTTAAGAGTGAACAAAACTATATTTAATGACGGTTCTCCATCAAAAGGTGATAAGTGAACCTTTAGTGAAAACTAGGGCATATACGCCAAAAATTGAATTCTATCCGTATTTTAATCCTTTATCATTTATTATATAAATGTAAAAACATTTAAGAACATATATAATCATATTTTAGTTATTTCTATCCATTCCCGCCATTACAACGGCTACATGTTAACTACCATTTAAAATAATATTATTTTATTATTAGAGTGCAACGTAAGATTCCCAAGAAACTCATTGTTGCGTGTTGGGTACGCCATCGAGCATAGCGTCCCCTTTAAAGTCATATTAATATTTTATTCACAAATATGGATAAATATGAAAATTTCATATTCTTTATTTACCTGGGGTGTTACATCCTTCCCCCCTTTTGGGAATTGAGTCCTCACAATTTTAAAATTTCCCTTGGAAACATCCTTGAACGTCCCACATCGGAACAAGAGTCGGTAAAACAATCACTTTAAAATAAAGAAAGATAAGCACAGAGGTCACCCGAGTTAACCCATACTAGGATTCCATGTATGAAAATATGGACATGGAGGAGAAAACATAGGGTCATGTTCTGATGGAGAGTGATAGAAAACATGTTTAGGAGAAAGTTAACAATAAGAAAATCAGAAACTTGTGATGGGTTAAACGGTGTTGGGTTCCCCAGTAGGAAAAGTTAATAGACAACATTTTTGTTTTAAGTTACTTTTTATTGAGGAATTTATTCATAAGGAAGCATAACCACTTATCATATTGACTTTCAACTTTTACTAGATTCCTTAGTCAAACTCATATTTTTCCAAAAGATGAGTATTTAGGGAGACTTGTTCGCATTAAGAGTACTATAATCAACTTCTAGAGAATCACCTAATCCCCAAAAGAGAACTATATACATCCCATGTATTTAGGCTTTAACCAAAACCAAAACCAAAAAGGTTAGTACAAGATCAGATAATCCAGAAGAGGATAACCCCTTATAAAAAGAAAATCTATTCTTAATCTCCAAAATTTGTCCAACAAAACCCAAAGTTCAATGAGGACCATCCGATAAACAATTTGTCCATAAAATTCTTCAAAGTAAACCAATATAAGATTGAAACCCAAATATTTGAAGGATTTAGTCACATAGTCTTCCAAGTTAAATCGTAACATTTATCTCCAAACAACATTAGTCGCTCCTAAAGTCTCGCATTGAAAAGTAATTATCCTTATCACATATTCTCCAAAATCAACTTACTCTTAATTCATAAAATCATATAACTAAAAAGAATCAGTCAAACTAACCAGGGACTTCACGTAGTCCAGTGGTAGGCAATAAATACCAGTCGCACTTTGGTTGTGGGTTCGATTCCCGCAGCATTGTCCGACGCGACGGGTTGTCACACGGTCTGCATGTTGTCTTTTTTCCAAAACTATATAATTCTCGAATCATTACCCAAAAAGGGATAAAATCATCAAAAATAACCATAACATAATTTAACCTCAATTTTATCTCATGCCTTTCACTTCAATCATAACATATGGTAACCCATAATTACCTCAAAAGTAAGGATCATATAAACCGAAATGGTTCTTTATAACTATGTCCACAAAAGAAAAGATAACTATTACTTGAATAAAATTTGCCTATATTAAACATCAGGGTTACACATAATATAAAAAGCCTTCTAATGTAACCCCATCATCAAAAGAGACTTAATACTCTAAAGAATTTCACCCTAACTCTTGAAGCCCTTATATGTTGACATCTTACTCATTCAACATTCTTCATGATCCATTATCCATTCCTTCCCAACTTATTCCGAAATACCTCGTTCCAAAAAACAAAATCATGAATCATATCCTAAGATTCCAAAATAAGAAAACAATAGTCATGAAATAGTACATACCTTTGATTGGTCATTGTCAGTTTCTTCATCCTCAATCGGAATGGAATTAGGTATTGGTAAATGAATATTGGTACGCTCTTGGTGACCCCATTCACGAAACATCTTCATAGTACATGTGTTTTCATAATGACCATGCACACCACATTTAAAACATTCAATTGATCCCTCAGAAAGAACTCCTTTCCCTTTCCTCGAGTCAACTGGATGCTTCCTTTTTCTATGGCAGGTTCCTACTTTATGACCTTCATTTCCACATCTATAGAATATTTCTGTCCCTTTGAAACATTTTCCTAGGTGATTCTTTCCACATATTTGACACATAGGTTTTTGAACACACTTACCTTTATGATTATTACCTGTACTTCCGTAGGGATTTGTTTCTTGCATATATGATGCCTTAGAGAAATCTCTAAGGCTTAGGTGGTCAATCATGACTCCAGATAGTTGGTTGATGATAATCAAAAGAGTTCTCATTGAAGCTCCCATATCATTCAGTTGCTTGCTCAAAAAACTGTCACAGTTTCCTTCACATCCACTGTTACTTTGGTGCCTGCTAGATCCAGCCATTTACTAAAACCAAAAAGGTCAGTGTGAGTATATCAACAAAACCATCATGTACTAATGAGTAAGATAAACAATAAGATATACTTACTCATTCACTATATCTAAAACTAAGACTCTTTCTGAAATCCTAACCATTATGGTACTATCACTTATGCTTAGAGAATACCCTAACCTCTAAAGTTATCTAAACCAACCTCTGATACCAACTATAAGGCCCCAGCCTTAAACCTTACTTAATCATGAGTTATTACAAGATTACACATTGAGGATCTTTTCAGGTTTAGAGTTTTAGAGAATTAGATTATTAAACTTCCATTATATTCCACATTTAAACAAAGTGGTTACATAAAAGATAGTATTCATTCTTCCCATCAACGGAAACATATTGAAAATAAAACATGGATTCTTTCTTGACACATCTTTGACACTATCATCACATCATGTACCTTTCCCTTGACCTGTGAAAAACATTTCAAAAACTTGGGATGAGCATAAAAATCTCAGTAAGGGATATAAAAATATGGAAAGGAATCATGAGTACATGCATACATAAGAATGAAATCATACATTACCCATAACACATAGGCACTTTAACATACCTCATAAAATCATAGAAATCATATGACATAAAGGTAACTTGAGGAATTCATAGCATTCTTACGTAGGGAGTAACCCTCTTGGTTACGTTTGGAATACCCATCACAGTATATTCCCTAAATCTCTTTGGAGAAACCTTAACGTTTCACTCCTTCACGTTACCCAATGCATTGGAGAGCTATAACGGGCTCACCCGCCCTTAGTTTATCACGGAACCACCCGTCTTCATAATAATGCCCAAGAACCATAACATAATCATATCACATAAAACATGCATAAAGGAAACATAAAATTTCCACATTTCAATCACGAGATATCAATACAACACATTGATATAAAAACATTATGAAAACAATTTTAAATACCAAAATAAAACATTTAATAAAAAGATTTTTGAATCAAAGTGTCCCATACCACCTTGAAGCTTTTAACATTTTAAACCATTAATATCCATATAAATAAATCCGTAAAACAATTTTGAAAACATGGATATTAATAAGAACAAATCATTAAAACATTTAAAGTGATAGTTTGGTTAATGGGGTTTTACCAAAATTAGAGACACTTGAATACAATAATTGAGGAATAAAATTTAGTCAGAACATTATAATATCATGAGAATAAATGGATTCTTGATATAATACTCCAAAGGATACTATATACACCATACAAGAGTGAATTGGTGCATAACAACAATGAACCCTCAATAGAAATGTCAAATGTGACGAAATCCCTTATAAAGAAGGTATCCTTAAATTAAGGACAAATCAATCTCAAAAATATGTTTGAAAAATATATATACACCCAATATAAGTGGATATTAAGTGTAAAACAATAAAAGGTCATTCACACATATTCAATGGATGACATATTCAATGACTACATGTTGAACACAAAGAAATCGAAATTGGGTTAAAAAGTTCCCTTGACAGCCTAACGGCATCACATCAAAATGAGTTGATGAGAGATAAAAAGTGTATCTCATCACTTGGACATAAAATTTACATCAATAAGGATATATGAGAACATATCCCAACATAACAATATGTGAATTAAAAGACCCAACAAAATTAGTCTTTTAAAAAAGAGGAGGGTGAAAGGTTCCCTTACCGACTTGGGTATCTTTCAAAACATACACCCCATGAAAGAAGGACAATAGATCATTGATGTAAATACTCATAAACGAAATTATATTACACAAAGAGTAGAATAATGGACAGTATATACACCACTCAATGGAATTTGTGGCAAATTTAGCATAAATCTCACGGGAATAAAAGTGAGATGAAAAATCCCTTACGAAAACTCGGCAGCCTAACGGCGCCACATAAAACTTCCGAATATGGATTGATGAGATCAAATAGGGTATATCATCAAATTAAAATAAAATTTACAGAAATAGGAATATAAAATAATATTCCCAACATTACAAAGAGGAGCTTAAAAGAAGTGACATAAAGGAGAGTACTTAAAAAGAAAGAGAGAGGTTAGATTTCTTACGAATGTTCGACAGCCTAACGGCGCCACTAAAAACTTCAAAAATGGATTGATGAGAGAGAATAGGGTCTCTCATCACATGAACATAAAAATTACAGTAAGTTTAATATAAAATATCACCCCAATAACAAGAAATATGAGCTCTAAAAGGAATGACATAAAAGTGTGTACTTAAAAAGAAAGAGAGGAGTAGGATCCCTTACCTCGGGTCCGACTTCACTCGATCGTTCTTTAATCTCCTGAATAATAAACTTGAGTTAATTTATACTTCCTTAAGAACCTTTTTCACGTTCATTATTACTTTTATACCACTTATTACCATGTCATAAACATTATGTAATCATTGAAGTTAATAATATTTGTTTTGCCGATATTTGGTTCTTAAGTCGAAAGTGGACTTCTTACAATTACATGTTGTTCATGTGGCCAAATGTTTATTATATCCAGAATTGTATTCATTATGTAGATATCATATATGTCATATATATCCAGTGCATGCATGCATTTATAACATTACATAATCATTTAGAGGTAAGAAATGAAATGCACCGTTCATGGAGACGGTAAGCCGTACGTACGCATGAACGCTACTTTCATTTCTATTTCGTATTTTATAGAATGGAATAATAATTATATAAAGGTATATTATAATTCCAGTATAATATCATATATAATATCATATTTCCATCCTTTATACATCCCACATATGGTATTTAACGAATCAAATCACTTTGAGGGGGCGGTAGTCCGCACTTCCTTAAATGAAGATATCGCGTATACCCATGATGGAAGCCATAAAGGTAAGACAAAAATGAAAAATACAGAAGCGTAAATAAAACATAAAGATATTACATATCATATATAAAAATAGTGACATCATAATGGCCACCTTTGAAGGTGT
Organism: Viscum album; assembly: GCA_963277665.1. NCBI lineage: Eukaryota > Viridiplantae > Streptophyta > Magnoliopsida > Santalales > Viscaceae > Viscum > Viscum album. The sequence goes on along the minus strand of OY728128.1, from coordinate 992,071,164 downwards.
AAAATGACTATTGAACAATCATCGTTTCGGGAGGAAAAATTTCACCATCCACGGAAACCGTATGTTCTTTAACCATTTGATGTAGTTGTGTGAGAGTGTAGCTAGAATAAATCTTATAAAAACATCCTAGTACATTGAAGATACTGGTGTTGTTACAAAATAAGTAAATAAAAAGAGTTTAGGGGGTTGGAGAAGCAAAATAATACAAATGAACATGAGAGAATGAATTACCTTTAAAAGTGTGACTCCTTTTGATTTGAGCCTAAAGGATTCCTTTGAAAGGATTATGCCCAAAGAGAATCCACTAGGATGAGGAGAGGGATGTGGAGAGAGTAAATGGGCAGGGTTTGGCAGAGACAAAGGCTTGAGGAGGGTGTGAAATGGGGTAGAGGTGGGGGCCTTTTATAAGAGGAGAGGAGGGGCACTTTTGGAATGTAAAGAAATATTACATTATTTGAAAAGGTTTTTCGGTTTCAAAAGGTCCCACATTGATATAATTCGTGGATAAGGTGATAAGGCTTAGAAATCAACTCATCCAATAAGTTTTGGACATGTGTAGTTCATAGTTTTTACATTATCATTCCATTTTATTTAAATCGTCAAATAATGATGTCATCGCTGCATCATTATTATGTAATAAATAATTTAATTTATATAATGTCTAAAAATTATAAAACAAATACTAGGATGTAGGAAATCGTTTTAGATTTCTAATGAATATTTATAATAAAAAATATGACTTGTATAACCCTACTTAAAAATTGTTTTAGTAAAACATATCATGTTTGTGTCATTTTTACTTTTACATTAAATAAAAAGTTATTTATGTCATTTCCCAACCAAAGTGGATCCATGGGGTCCCCAAGTTTACCCATGGCTTGTCTTGGTCGGCCATGACACAACCAATGAGAGTAATACATGTGTCAAGCTCATCTCATTATATTAAAGCATTATTTTTACCTTAAACTACACTAATTACCACTAATCACGATTAAAAACTTAATAAGTTAATATTCACCAAAAAATTATTTTAATCTCATTGGACCACATTTTACTTCTTAATGACAATCATGAATGTCAGATTTTTTAAAATCAAAACACAATGATGGAAAAACTTCATTTAAACGGAAAATCAGTTTTTATAAGTACCACTTAGTGGTTTCACTATTCATCAAAAATTGAAGTTTTTCAGAAAAATCCCAAAAATTCACCCTAAGCTATATTTGATATTTGGAATTCAAAAATGAAGTCCATTTTACAAAATTCAAAACATATAAGTCACTTTAATTAATTTAATAATTAATTCCCGCTGTCATGACAAATAGCGTGTTTTTATGAAACAATAAGTATCAAAAGATTGACACTAGTTTAAGTCTGATTTCAAAGTAAAATTAATTCCAACGACCACTATTGGATTTAATGGTAAAAATATTTTCTAATTTCACTTTAAAACCAATTCAAAATATAATCTAATCATATAAATAAATTAGATTAAAAATTGGTTTTGAATTAAAATACAACATTTTACACTATTCATTAAAAAAATGAACTTTATCGGAAAGATACAAAAAATTTACACAAAGTAAATTTTGATGTCCCGATTCTTAATAAGAGTTTTATTTGGTCCGAAAGAATGTTTAAGAGTGAACAAAACTATATTTAATGACGGTTCGCCATCAAAAGGTGATAAGTGAACCTTTAGTGAAAACTAGGGCATATACGCCTAAAATTGAATTCTTCCCGTATTTTAAGCCTTTATCATTTATTGTATAAATGTAAAAACATTTAAGAACATATATAATCATATTTTAGTTCTTTCTATCCATTCCTGCCATTACAACGGCTACAAGGTAACTATCATTTAAAATAATATTATTTTATTATTAGAGTGCAACGTAAGATTCCCAAGAAACTCGTTGTTGCGTGTTGGGTACGCCATCGAGCATAGCGTCCCCTTTAAAGTCATATTAATATTTTATTCACAAATATGGATAAATATGAAAATGTCATATTCTTTATTTACCTGGGGTGTTACATATAACGCCACCCAGAAGCAGTCTCACTGCTCTACAAGATCATCCATTCCACAATTAGTCATTCCACAATTAGTCAGTCTCTCAACTTGAGACTTCACCAAACCTCATCCACCACCTGAAACAAAAATCCCAAAAAATACCACAAAACCACCACCAAAAACCACATCCCCATTACACACACATAACACACCATACACATAGAACCAACCCCTATGTCCACCCCTATACCCACAACCATGATACCAATAGAAACATCATAAATCCCACATATGCAACATAACCCAACAGAACCTACACAACACACCACCGCACCAACAAGTCAAGGGTGTTTAGATAAATCCACCAGGATTTATTTAATTACACTTTGATAAATAGGGGTGATCACAAAACAAGTTTGATCATAGGGCATACATTTCATTTGACAATGTACACATGATTAATCAGAATGACATTTATAGCAATTATTCCCAATGTATTGACGGTTTGAAAACAATGACCAACAACTGCTAGGATTTTTCGAAGGCATTCAACAAGAAAAAATCATAATAGGAAAACAAGTTTAATAGATAAACAAAGGATCAACCACAAAATCTTTCATGCCCACAATTATGTCTAATGTAACAAGAAGATTGTATCAAAAAAACCCCTAATAATTTTTTTCAACTATGATCAATAGATGACATGATTATACAAACCCCACTTGATACACAAAGGGGTAATAAGGAAATACCTACTTGTAAGAATTAGAAACCAATGATCCTTCCTTGTGCTAAAACTAAGGGCCGCACTAGAAATAGACTCTATGGAAAAACTGAACAGGGGTGATACAACCTATGAAAATGACTTTTCTGGGCAGAGAGGCACTAGGTGCACCATGTGGGAATAAAATGATTCAAAGAAGAGAAATACTCATCTAACTAAAAGTCATGACCATTAAATTAGGGATACAATTTAAATGTAATTAATCTTCAGATCATGATATGACCTTGCAGCTTGGACATTTAATGATATTTTATATACAATAATTCTCCTCTAAGGGGGTAGAAACAACTTGATAAATTGTATAATATTGATAAGTTTCCCATCTTATGATAAAAAGATATAAGAGGGGTGAAACTAGAAAAAATTGAGAAGGTTGGAAATGAACCTCCATTGGGTGAGTCACCAGAGGTGAGTCACTGTTCATTGATTAACTTTTTTGGTGAGTCACGTTTGGTGTCTCACCATTCAATGACCTACTGTTCGGTGAGTCACCATTTGGTGAGTCACCACTTGGTGAGTCACCACATGGTTAGTCACCACTAGGTAAGTCACTACTCGGTGTGTCACTGCACAGTGAGTGACCATTCACTGAGTCAATGTTCAGTGAGTCACTGTTCGGTGAACTACCACCAGATGAGCTAACGTTGGAAAACCTGATTTTTGGAAAACTCTTAAAAACCACTGTGACCACCAGGAATATGAAAAATAATTGATTTTCACAATGGAATGGAATGGAGAAGTCTATTACATTACATATAAGGTATCTAAAATCAATACTTATTTTATGTAAAACTATTCTAGTTTAGTTTTTTAATAAAAAAAACATGTTTTAACATTATTTAAAAATTGTTTACTAATTTCTTAAAAACCTCACTAAAGAAGATCACATCCAGACCCTTTTCTACGCTCGATTCTTATATATAATCATTACCTAAATATTATATTCCTTGAATATTATTCCTATTTAAATTATGAAAATCCTCATATGATTAAATCTCTTATTCTCATGGGAATATTTATGATATAAAATTTTCATTCATTAAGACAAGATTATGTAACACGTATCATTCTCAGGGGGTTTTCTGATTATGAATTGTGTTTGGTTTTCTTATTTTGAAAACATATGAAAATATATGATATTATTTTTATGGGTGTTCCTAGAATTATATATCCCTATAAATAATTTATTATGTTTTCATCTCAGAAGATATCTTGTATGGTGGATGGGAAGTTATTATTCCACTCTATGTTATGATGTCTTGGACGGAAGCCAATAAATATGTTAATGATTTAATGATTTATATTCTTGACACATATTTATTATTATATTATCTTATGATATTATTTCAATTATTCCATTTTCCATATTTTAGGATTATTTCTTTTTTGTTTTCATTATTTTTCTCTTGACATAAATATTTTAGCTTACAATCATGATTTACTATGATTATTCCCTCATATGTATTTATAGATCACCCTTTGACATTATATATTTCCCTATTGTACCCTATATGGTAAAAATAATATATGGGATTTAGAATAATAATATATAAATTTAAATAATTATGTTTTAGTTTATTATTATTATAATGAATTTTGAATCCAATATCTCAAAGAACTAGAACTCTATATTTCTATGTTGTATTTTATGAAATGTTACAATAAAAAATATTATAAAAACATGAATGAGAGTTGGGAGTCTATATGTACCACTCAATTTCTGTATCACATAATGGGTATTATGTCCCACTTCTATATTGAATATCATATAGATGGGAATTTTATCCCACTTCGCCCATCACCAAGTCCACATGGGAATTAATTTGCACAACCTGATTGGAAATACATCCCAGTAACATTGGAATAACGTATTGGTTATGTAAATAAGAAATAATGAGGATTAAATCCCCATCATGGTAATCATATGATATGAAAATTCATCCCAATAATATACATCATTTTCAAAAAATTCATATCATCGTGAAAGGATAAACAATGCCAAAACGTCTCATGATAAATAGTTTAACATTATAATGTAACGAATTGAAATTAATTTTGAAATATCATTCAACATGATCTAAATTTTAGATAGGCTAGTCTTTACACACCATATTCAAATAATTACCCATAACCACGGAATAACCTATGAAGTTCAATAAAACGGACGGGGATAAACACTAACCTTAATATAAATTCAACTGGATTAAGGTTAATGGCAAAGTAAACAAGTTTTAATAGGGTTTAATCTAAATATAACCACATATATCCACATCTAATATATCTCTATGAGTTTAATAGAACTCAATTTGGGTCCATTATTTTATAATAATAATAAAATCCCTAAAGATTCCTGAGTACAAAGATATAATAATCTTTATGTCAAGAGATTGAAAATCAATGGTCCTACATTAAGGTATAATAATTGGATTTCCCTTTAAGATGCTAAATATTCTAACCCTACTAATTTGGCATTAAAGAGTTCATTTTATATTAATTCTTTGTTAATAACACATGGAAGGTAATACGATGTTTCCCATATCACATTAAACTAGCACAATCTATTGGGAATACTTATATATCAATTACCTATGTGTAATGAAATCCTTCTCTATAAGTATCGTAGAATGAATCAACTGTAATAGGTGGAAGTAAAAAAAATTAGAAAAAATATTGAATTTTGGCATAACAAATATTTACCATTTTAATGATATGATAAGAGGTGATGTTAGAAGAGACAACGAATATAATCACCTACGATAAAACAATTTGAATTGATTGAACTTTAATCTAGTCTATATCTAGTTAGATCCATCATTGGAAAAAAGTGGGAGAGAAAATGGGGATGGGCGTTCAATCTTTTATTGATTGAAAAATGAGGGAGAATCCTTATTTAATTTTAAAAAATAAAATAAATTAGTTAATTATGGATTTTTTTTAAAAAAAACAATGGGGGTATTGAGTACTTATAATGCCCTCACTTGGTACTCAACCCCCATCAAGTACCCATCCTTGGGCTACAAGGCACCCAGTAACCTTATAAGGGTTGTTGCATCACCCACATGTCCAATTTAGTACATTTTACCAACTAGTGATGTACCTAGTGTTCATATATAAAATTTTCCCATTCAACCAACATGAACGACTAAAATGGGACCCTACCAACACTATAAGAACTAAAAACCTATAAAATTGTGATATTTAGGTAAAATTAAATTGAAAAAATGTAAAAACTAGTAGGGTGTTATAACCTCATCACTCTAGGGAATCATATCCTCAAGATGAATAATCATTACGAAACACTAAGCCTCTCTATCTAATTACTCTATCATCGACACCCATATATCAATCTCTTTCCCCCAAATCGCTAGATGGATCTTTCTATTCTACTACTAATCATGTACCAGAGGAAATATTTTCATATGAAATGTCTTCTAACTATAATCCACAATATGATTGTGTAATTTAAAGATTGAAACATTAGTCTGTGTCTAGACATTGTCGATACTAATCCCATGGAAAGGATTAATGTTGTCTATTAAGTTAAGATACATGAAGTACATTATTTATAAAAGTAATATTTGTAGAATTTATATTCAGTAGTATATTGTACTGAACAACATTATAAACAAAAAATATTACATTTACCTTGGAAAAAATTACCCTATCTCTATATATGATAGTGCCCCAATAAATAAAATAATTGTAAGAAAACCTTTTCATTTAACTCAAACTCAACAGGATGATGTGTCTATTTTATTTATGAAATATGTCTACTATTCATAGTTACCAACATATTTTTAATCAATTGTATATTCTCTAATAACCCCACAATGATATTAAATATAAAAATAATTGGATTACATCCCTCTAATCATTATTGGGTAAATTAGCATAGATTTCTATAAAATGTCATAGTATTATATACGAAAATTATTTTTTGATAATTTTTTTGTATGATAACTCGATTAAGAAGACTTTACTCTCCCGTAAACCACTAAATCCTTGGATTAAAACTTTTAGTGTATCATATAGAATCTAGATAGTATTCTATGATTACCCATTAGTATGAGGATTATATACTCTGATCAAGTTAACCTAATTACTAATTGAATTATTCAGACCAATCGAAATGATATACATGAATTTCTTATCTTGAACATAAATAAAACTACATTTTAGATTATGAGGATATACTATCTCCCAGACATATAATGGTTCCAAATCATTAATATAATGGGTCTTCTATATTCTAATGAATTTTTCAAATTTGGTTAAATGGTTCATAATTATTGATAATACAGTTTCTTCATGGGGTGCCTTGGAAACCCCATTAAATATTCTATTGTCACATCATCCCACATTCACCCGAGGAAGGTGAAATGAATGAATATGGAATGTGGGTCACTAATTCTTTACCTTAACAAAATAATATATAATTCACCCAAAAACGAACCTTGAAATATAATTCTTGCACATGGTCAATGAATACATCCTACACATATAATATGATATTTTTAAAATCCTATATTCTAATATATATCATATCATGTGTATCTCACATAATCTCCTAACACATACCCAAGAGAATCAAAAATCAAAATTATAAACAATGGGTAGCACTATTATTTTTCTACCAAATATGTTTTAGTGACTCATGCTCATACATAATGTTTGAAACTTAGTAAAAATTTGAATTTTTGAAATACTAAATAGGATAAATTTGTATTTGTGATTCTGAATTGTATTCTAAGAGTCATGATAACTTAGAGATATGTTTTAAATGTGTTTTGACCCTTGTAAGATCATTGGAGGGATTCTGAGAGCACTGTAGTCATTCGAGGGTGGCTAGATGGTTTGGTTGCTATAAAATACAACATCCTTCTTATTGCTGGCTCACTTCTGGTTGGTAGACTAGATATCCTATATGGATAACCATATTATTAGTGGCCCATTACTAGATGATCGGTATCACTTATAAAAGGAAATAACATTTCTACCCCTCTAGATTTTAGTGGGGGTGAACCCTCTTCTCTCCCTTAATTTCTATCACATGACATAAGGTTTATATCCACTTACTCTTCGCTCAATGTCCCCTAAATAATGGAATTAAAAGTGATTTAAGTTATTTCTCCACAACTATTGGAATTTTTTGTTCTAACCTTTATATTAATTTAATTTCTACCTTCTTGACCACGATTTTCATTGGTAAATCAACTAGATCATACTATAATAAAATTATTGTCAAGGGGGTTTCATGTATCTGAGGCTGGTGGAATGTCAAGATTCCTTATGCACCTATTTCCTCATAGATTCTTCAACGTATTTCATGTTTATTTTTTTAGGTTTTAACGAATTTTAATTGATTTATCATTTACATTAGTGCCATAGGTCGGTGATTTGGTGCAACATGGGCATGGGGGTGTGTCACTAGTGGTCGAAACCCTATAGATTGAGGTTTTAAAAAATTTATAAGGCTATGTGAGTTATATATCGTTTCACCTATCTAGAATTTGAATAATTTATTTATTAAAAGTGTTATAAATAATTAATTTTTTATATCTAGATTATGATACACGTTGATCCATTATAATGTGATTGGTTGATCTTAAATGAGGTTGGAAAAATTGGGAGGGATTTAGAAGCACTAATGACAATCCTAAATAAAATTTTGAATATTTAATGTTGATGTAGAAGGTATATCAACCTAAATCATAGTATTTTTATGTTTCCATGTGAATGTGTCATGCAGTTACATCGGACCAATAAGAAAATTTTTTTAATTAAATGCTTTGGAATTTTATCTGATCAACTTAAAATCCCACGAGAAATGTTGAAATTTAAAGTATTGTGATCCTAGTGGGATTCCTTGATGATAATTTGAACATGGATTTTTGAAAAAATACAGAAAAATTTATTTATAACAAAATGAGGTGATTAATGTAATGGTATGACCTCACTTGGAACATTGGACTTGTTTTTCATAGATTTATAAAAAAAATTTGGGATTATTTTCTTTAAATAAAAAATATGATTCTATGTGAGAATAATGAAATTGACATTCAAAATATTTTTTCTTTTAAAAAATATTAAATATGGTTTTTTGGAAAGGTTAATCAATTGGGTTTTGAAATTAAAATGGGAAATGGTGTGGATGACATATGATTAGTTTTTTAAACTGGTAACATGGAATTTTTTTCTAAATTGTAAAATAACCTTAATATATAAATGAATTTTTCAAATGGTTTGGGTAATGGGAAGTGGAAATTCTTAAAACTATAGCTATTAAATAGTTTCTTATGCTTGAAATTTTTTATTTTGTGTAATGGAATGTTATGATGGTTAAGCCCATGGAAAACATATCCCCATGGTGGATAATGGTTTATGAAAAAACATAGAGTTAAAAGGACCCCATTATGGATGTTTGGATTTATTGTCAAACCTAGCATGAACATAACCCCTAGGAGGAGTATGGGTTTTATGGTTTCACATGGAGTGAACATGGCCCCTGTGTGGATGTTTGGGTAATTGTTAAATGTGGAGTGAACATGACCCCCAGGAAGACACCAGGGCCCCAAGGATGGGTATATTAACCTTACATATCAATTGTTGAGTGTGTATGGGTATATTACCCATGGAGGGAGATTCTTAATAGTCATTTTGATGTGCTTAGATATATGTCAACATTAACTGATGTAGGCATGCACAATTCTCATGGTGAACTGGTGGTCCAAGTTCTGCATTTGTTTCTAAATTTAGTTTTAAATTATATAAATAGTATTAAATATTTATTTACATGGATACCCTCAGCATGAAATGTTTACAATTTAATTATTTAGGAACTTCATTGGGTATTTACTACTAATTTTTACTAATTCCATACTCTATCCACCATGGAATATGGGTACCAGATCGACTGCCAGATGTTATTGAAGGCACATGTTTGGGATGAAATTATGATAGTATGGTTGAGAGAGATGACTCAGTTGATATTAAAAGACATGGATGAAGTATTTCAAAGATTTACATGGGACCCTTGATTTTTTTTATTTCATCTATTCCCCATAGAGTCAACTGACCCATCAGTCAGTGTATTTAATGCTATATATCATAAATTAATTTTTTTAAATAATGATCAGTTTATTTACCTTTTTACTATACTCTGATGTGATATATGTGAATTTTATTTGGTTAATTACAAAATTATGATCTTACACTTTTTTACAATGGTTATAGCCTCCTTATAATACATTTCTAGACCCCCTATATTCTATTCATAAGTCTATAGTTCTTGGTGAGGCATGTGTGAGGTCTCACGAGTTTATGGCCTAGTAACTGCTCAAAGTTTCCATAACAAAAAGTTAAAAAGTGATATTAGAGGTATTTTATTTCTTCATATTGTTTTGGTACTTGGTATATCAGTGATTTAGTAATGTGTTGGAGATTTTGATAAAACATAGAAATGTATACCGTGAGAACCTTTTCTATTACATGTCCAAGTAAACATGGCCATGCAATTGATTTTCTTTATTAAGAATGCTATAATAGATATGAATTTCACCATGTGTGACATGCATATGATGGACTTGATTGTCTCTTGGTCCATTGGTACGAGGCCATAAATTGACATTATTATTGGATTATATAGGAAAGGGTTATCACATATGTATTTCCATGAACATAGGAATCACCTGACATGTAGGTTCATTCAAGATTGATGGTTTTCAATGATGAGTTGGGATAATCTATTTACAGTGTCCACAATTATTCATAAGACATTTTCACGTATAATTAATTGGTGGTATTATAATCATTTGGGTTTAATTTTGAATATATTTTATTTTTATGGATGTTTATGTGAATTAAGATGAGATATTATCATTAATGAAAATGACATATCAAATTGGTATAAGAAAAATGGAGCGCCAACTGTATATTAAAACAAGAATTTTATCCCACTGTGGTAATCCTTTTATAGGCCATCACTAACATTGTTTAGTTTTTGAAATTATAGTAAGAACTTATATAATTATTTCATGTATATCTTGGAATAAAATTATACTTAACCCCACTAGTAGTTGTGTTTCTCGGGATATGTGTCATCTCAAATGGCACAATTAGTCTTGTAAGTAATTATGGGTGAGTTGTGATTCTAATGGAAGCAATAACATTGGAGGATTCTCGATGAGAATCAATTATACTGTGCATTGGTGAGTTGGAATGTGAATAACTTAAAATGTTAGTACATGGAATCAATTTTGATGTTAATGACTTTTTCATTTAGGTTCCTAAACCTTTTGACCATATAATCATTTTAGTATAATAGGAGATCATGGATAGACACATATTGGGTTGGGATGACACTTGAAGGTGGCTAATAGTGTAGGTGATACTAAAAAATCATGGATCATGGATGGAAACCTAAAATTTTGGAACAACACCATTTATAGAGAATTGGGTGATGAATTAGAAAATGATTAGGGTGCCTGGTTTTGAAGAGGATTAGTAACACATCAAGATTTTACAATATATGATTCTCTTTAAATAAATATAATTTCATTGAAAACTTAATTTTAAATAATATTTTATTTTAAATGAACCACACAAATATATTAAAATATTGTTAAATTATAATTATATCATTTTTATATCATTTCACTATTATCATATGTTTAACTTTTGGTATTTCTTAAAAATATTTTTTAGTGAATAGTGAAAATATTGATTTTTGTAAAACAATATTTTTATAAATCAATTAATTTAAAAGTACCATTGAATTTTTTATTTTTCTTTGATGTGATAATATATATATATATTTATATAATAATACAATTATTTACATTAGTATTAATATTTTACATGATTTTGATATAAGTTAATTTTTATGTTTAAAAATACATTTTCTAAAAAACCATTTTTCATCGCATTTTTTTGGATTATTTTTAAATTAATTTTTCAAAATTAATGGAGTTTTATTTCTGAAAATAGATTCCATATTTGAAATTATGATGTCCTAATTGGGAAAATATGTACTTTTATTTTTAGGAATTATGTATACTAACCATGGTAGATTTTATCAACTTGGAAAATGCTAAATTACATAAATTATGATAAAACAAATTTCATTAGAGATAAAAAATAAACCAAAACATAATTTTATTTCACTTTATATGATTAATTCGACTATATCCATAGGAAATTTTAATAGATGTTATTTTTTTCAGTAGACCTTGGTAATGAAAATTATATAATGTATTATTAAGAAATTCAAAAAAATAAATCTATCTTACTTTTATGTTTATTTTATATGTTCAAATTTGATGATAATATGTTATAAATGAAAATAAAGGTTTCATTATAACCAAAACATTTATTTTAATGATGGTAATTTATTTTAAATTTTTAGTAATTATATATTTAACTTGAATTCTTATGCAACCCCCACAAAGTATTTTTTCAAGTATGAAAAAATAAAATAAATAAATATACAAATATCTAATGTAATAAAATTTTGATGATTTATATACTCTAATAAATTTGTAGATAATTATAATTTAATATTTATTTTTATATGATAATATATTATTTATATCTTTTTCATGATGTATTTAATTTCAAATTAAAAGAATATTGTCAAAAATGACATTTATGATATTTTATAAAAATAATATTTTATAAATTACATAAAAATGTTTGGAATAATTAAATAAGAAAATATAGATAATATATGGTAAGAAATTTCATATAATTTCAATTTAGGATTCAATTTTCAACTTATATGAAAAATATAACCCTTTAATATTGAAAAATTTATTACCACAGTTAAGGTAAAAAATAGTTAGCCAAGGGGTTCAAAAAAATATGTTTTAAAATGAAATATAAACCTATATAAACTTCATTATATGATAAAACTAATACGATATACTCTTTATCAGTTAATCCATTCAGTGTTTGACCAATTTTAAATGAGTTTGACACATATTATATTATAATATTTTAAGAATTTCTAAATGGGTCCCTTTGTTCACTTATGGATGAACACCCATTATCTTTTTCGATTGCACCTTATTTAGAAAAAAAAACCAAAAATTCCCTACCCATTCCTCTTATAAATTTACTTATCTATGTCCTTTTTTTCTGGTATTCATGAAAGAGAAACTATAGGTTCTATAAAAGGATATCTAAAGTGACTCTTTCAAAGAAGAGGTAATCACCGTAATCAATTACTTTGGATTTTTTACATATTATTTTACCTCCTTTATGTTTGCGGTAATAATCATATAATAAGAACTTATATATCCTAAAAATAATTTAATTTTATTATTTTTATTTTACAAACTTTACTCAATATTGTTTCCAACAAATAACAACTGATATCTTCTATCATGCGTATCTATGACCTATCATCTTAATATATTGAAGTCATTCATTTTCCATATCCACATTTAAATAATGATTAAAAATTTTTTCTAATGATTCAATATTAAATTTATAAAATAATTATTCTTTTTTAATGATAATGTCATATCTACCTTCTTACCTTTCGATCTATTGGAAAATGTTAATGTTTCTTTCGCGTATGTATGGACTACCACCTCCATGAAGCGATGTGACCAACTTTTCATTATCTTTTTACATGTATTTTAATAAGGACATATTTTTTGACCAAATATGATAAATATGAAATAAAAATTATTAATTAATATTTAATTAGTATTTACCACTCTTTTATTTCATTCATCAAGTATTGAAAAAAGAGTTCATGCGGACATACAACCTACCATTTATTTGACTAATGGAATTTATTTTTTATCTCTACCTTCTATAAATTATTATAAATATATAACAAATATATATGATATTTATATCATCATTAAAATTATGAATAATATGTAACAATTATCATTGTATAGTTTATGAAACTTTTTTTAAAAAACATGTATGAGAAAATAAAAAAAATTACATCAGAAACAATGATAATATAAAAGGCTTGTTAATGAACGAGTGAGAAATTTTCATAATATGATCATATATGATATTGTAAATATAAATATGGTTTATATATATATATTAATACCATTTTTAAAAAAATTATATAGTTGTATAAAACATGTTGAAATAAAGGGTATTGCAGGTTAAGGGGATATTTAACTCAATTTCATTTCATTGGGTTATATAACACAATCATTGATTTTATTATATAAAGAATATGCATGAAAATAATTTTAACTATTTCATATTTTTTAACATTTATTTTTATATTTATACTTATTAAATGTATTTTCATCATTTACTAATTCATATTTCAGTGATATGTTATTTTTAAGAGATTTAGTCTTAATTTTCAGTTCAGTAAGACATATTTGTTACTATGCACCTATTTAATTTTATGTGATTCATATATTAATGAAGTTATTTATTTAAAATAAATATATATTTACCCACGATAATTATTGTTCAGATTCAAATTTATTATTACAAATGGTTACATCATTAATGGTACAAATTCTATTGTAAATTATTTTAGAATCTTATTTTTCAGGATGAATCTTATTTTCATTGAAAGAATCATATAGTATACCCTTTATAAAATAAATCAATTTTATTATCCTCTATTTATTTAAAGAGTTTAAATTATTTATCCCAAATTTTCTTCTCTTAATTACATTAATCATGTAAATTAATATTTAAAATAAAATTTGATCGTAATTCATTTTTTGATCACGTATATTTGTGTTTTATGTCCATATTTTTCTTTTTTTATTAAAATTACATTTTATTTACTCAAATTATTTGTTATTAAATTTTATATTATCCTTAAAATATAACAAGGTTTCAAATGAATGTTTATAATTTATTTCCAAAAGTTCAATATATTAATTAATTTATATAAATGAAAAATAAATACATTATTTTTAACGCAAATGATGTTAATGTATTTTCTCACAAAAAAACCCCATTTTCCACTCGTCAAATCCATGAAAAATATTTAAATTTTTTTACACAATATTTTTTTAAGAATTTTTTTTAATGTTTTTATTCCATTTACTTATATTATTTAAAGTAAATTTTGTTATTACCAAATCAGGTATTATAATGTATTGATGTCCATCTCTCGTATTTAGTTTAATATTTTGGTCATAACCATTCTATTGAACTAATAAAAATCTTATGATCATATTTAATTGAACATTAAATTTTTGATAAATAACCATATTATTTTTATTAGAGAAATTATAATTTCCTAAAAATTATATTATTTCTATATATATTCTTTTACTATTAATTATTTTTGTATTGACAGGGGAAAATATTATTAATACATATTATTTTGTCAATATGAATTTTTTTAAGGAATACTATTTATGATTTTAATTTTTGATTAAATTTTTTGAGTAATGATTTGGACATGCAGTGGTAGTTGGGGCCCAGTTATAGATTTCCCCTTGATGAATCTAGAGGTCTAATGATATAAAATAGTTACTTAGAATTATTAATTGGGATTTTTGTTGTATAATTAACCATACATTAAATTCTCATTAGGTAAGGTTCTGATCAAAAAGATATCATGATGCTTCATATCATTATGTATGACATTATGTATTTATCTCATTGATAAATTATATATTATATTCCCTCAGATCTCTACATTAATTTTTCCATGGATTCATTTCATACCCAAGTTATTGATTATATGGAATGTGTTTTTAGTTACTTACAATTTATTATGTATTATTCATTATTTACACATGATATTTTATTCTGTATATAACCCTTATTATGCATCTTAACTGAACCTTTATATTGTTCATTTCCATAGGTTATGAAGAAGGATATTATCAACAAAATAAAGGAATATAATTTTCCACTTATTCTATATATTTTATAATTTAAAAGTAATATGATAATCATGTATGTATATCATTATTAATGACTTTTATAATAATCGGTCCTTTTTTATGATAGCCTTCGTAAATTGTGACAACGTAAAAATGTAGTCAGTGGATCTTAGTTTCTGGAGTGTGGGTTTCAAAAATTGGTATTAAAATAAAGTATATAAAACAGTAGAATATATATTTTAAATTATCATAGATAACATGGTAATTATGATAATCTCTTATAGTATTTTAGAAATTTTTACCATTAGCATGATTTATATTTTATGTATGAAAATCCATGATTATTTTAAGGCAACTCAGTGTGTGTTGTTATTTACTGATAGAAGATATTTGATAAAAGGGAATCAAAACCCATAGAAAAGGATGGGATTTCCCAATAAAGTGGTCCAATATACCTTATTTTGGAATAAAGAATGTAATTTATATATTAAGGTAGTTAAATCTAGTCATAATGAATAACTTTTCCTATATGTAGAAACATGTTTATCTATAGTGTGATTCACTTATGTTGTATCACTTTATGCAATATTTTCATATTTATTTTAATTGAAAAAATCGTCCATTTGTACTTGAGAGAAGTATTATTCCTCTTAAAATATATTTTTTGATTTGTTGTGTAATTATAGTGAATGTTTTAGTTTTTTAGTGTACAGTTTAATAAGAGATGCTGGTCAATGGTGGAAATTGATCTAAAACACTAAAGTGTTTGAAGAAATACATGTCATGTAATATGGAAAATTTAACATGATATTATTTTTGAAATACATATCCAAAAAACAAGGTGAAGAAATACATATGAATTTCATCAAATTATATAATAATGAAGATGATGGTGTGTCTATGTATGAGATAACTATATTAGGTTATCTATTCTTTCTATTGACTACATAAATAATCCAAAAATTATAACTGATCATTTCATTAATGTGATTATGATGATCAATTCAATGTAATAGGTTCTCCAAAACATTTCATTATACGATGATATAGTTTTATGAATAAATAAGGAAGAGAATTAATTTTTAAAATCATATATCATAAATTTAAATAAAGTGATGAAGATGTTGGTTGAGCTATACTAAATTTAGAATATATCCACGAATAATGATGTAATTAATCCATTTTCATTATGTAAAAAATATTGAGGGAAACATCAAGAAAAATTTATGATGGTAAAGGGTGTTTTCCATATTTTTATATATAAGGGTCCTATAAAAATGACTATAAGGTTATGAAAGAAACCATTGATATCTAGTGCTTCAACTATAAATAAATGGGGTATTATTTAAATCAACTCCCAAAGCATGAAGGGAACATAATATAGAATTCTTAATGGGAAAATGATATGAAAATGTAATTATTATAGATGAAGTTTAAGTTACAAGTGATTTAGACATTGGTAAACCTATCATAAAATCTAGAGGTGAAAATGTTTTTTTAGGTTATACTAATTCTATATCTAAATAATGGGTCTGACATCTCCACCTCAAAGATTATATGTTGCTTTGGAAGTGAAAACTCATAATGGTATAAGGATCAAACGGAAATTCTATTGCTCAAACCCAATAAGATTCTGTGGGAATTTACTTCCAATTACATGTGTAAAAAATGAATTTAAAAAGTAATTGGATAATAATAAGAAATTCCTTTAATACATTTTTTGAGAAAATAGATAGGGAATAAACAGATTTTTGATTGAAGAGAGAAATAATATCATTTTTTTCATAAGAACAGTATACTATTATATTTAGTTCTTAAATAAATTAAAATGAAAGGAAAACTTTTACTATCCATAAGTAACCTAAGGAGAATAAAAAAGAATAGATTTTCTTGAGTGGTATGTCATAATATTTCTTCGTTGGAATCTTAATAATAAATAATCTCGATAAATAATGATATTATAAAATAAAACTTTTACAACATTGGTTACTTTTGAATAATAATGTCCATGAAATAATGAACCTTATATTGATATTTATATCTCAATATTTTCTTTATAATAATAATAAAATATATTCCTGGGTAGTATATATATTCCACACAAAACAAACAAGTGGTGTATAGGGCATGTGTCCTACAAAAAACAAAAAATTGAGATGGAATTCTCTTACCTCAAGCCTACACATTCTTCATATTCATTCATAAATAATTTATATTAAATATATGTTTATTATAAATATATTATAGACCCATAATAATATATATTATACCAAATATAATTTACTAATGACCTTTTATTATCCATTTACTAAATCTCTGTTAAAATCACATTTCATGTAATAACTTCTTTGTATGCTAGTTAATTCATTCGTTTATATGTCGGGTCATTTATGTATGATAATTCATCCATAATAATCATAATGTTATAATTTATATATGTATAATATATATTCATTATATAGTTATTTAGTGTAGTCCCAAAATTTTAGAAATAGAAAATGAATTACACATCTCATAGAGAGGCTATGCAGTACACACAAATGAATATTGTTTCCATTTTATTGGTAGATGGAATAAAGTGAAGGTAAATAATAATAATAATAATAATAAACTTTTATCATATATATTAACTATATATAGATATATATGTCATTATTATCGTCAATTTAAAAAAAATAAAATTGTATCACATCTCTTCGTGGAGGAGGAAGTCCACGTGTACACATTAGCATTTTTATTGTCTTCCCACAGATTGCAGGTTTAGCAGGTACATGTGATATTATAATTACAAAACTATGACCATGTCATAAATATAAAATAAATATATTAAATCCATATTTATAACCTCCTCTGAGAGTTGTTTTTGAAAAATAAATTATATTGGTTTGTGAGGCGGTAGTCCTCAATTCACATGATTGATAGTTTGATTTCTTTTTTGACAGAATAATAGCTGGATATAGGTTATTTCGTCATCATAATGAAATATTAATATATATTAGATAATAGTGTTATTGTATTTAATGTTTCTCACCATTATTTAATTTTTTAAGATAATTAGTAAAAACAAATTTCTTAGTGAAGATAATTACATTCACATACACCAACCTCCATCGAATATCTAATTAATGAAACTAGGGTTGGTATTTTGGAAATACTCGAATCTATATAAGATGTATAAGGTTTTTGGGAGATATTTTATTAGGGTTTGGTTTAGATAAATTGATTACAATGTGTGAATAAGTGAGGGGAGGAGGAGTCCTTTTATAATTAATAAGGAGTGCTATTTTTGTAATAATACATAAACTATTCATTAATGGAAAGTCAATCTCATTCCATGTGCCTCCAAAATTTGAAAATAATGGATTGAAGAGAAGATATGGTCAAGAAACACCTCCAACACAAAAAATACAAATTAACAATAATATATTCCATTTTTTAATTAAGATGGCTCATTATTAATCCCTCTATGTATTGAAGTGAAAAACTCCAAAATATTATAATCATTTTGGGGAATTATATCTATTGGTCCTTATTTGGATGAGGAAGATAGAGATGTGGTTTGATCCATTCAAAAACAATTAATATTATCTCAAAGTTGAAAATTATATAGATGGATTTTTTGGAATCTCATGAGTTAAAATTCATTGACTAGTTATTCCTGGAAATATCTCCACAGAAGAAGGTTATAGTATTTATAAAGAATTAAAATTTTAACCTGTTAGGTTTAGACACCTTATAAATTATTGATTGTATCAGTATGGTAGCGTATCACTAGGAACTTCTACTGAATCTATCTAATGTTCATGATGTGTTCCATGTATCTTTTCAGAGTAAGTACACACTTGACTATTGAAATGTACTAACCACAGAGATCATACCACAAGTGGAATGACTATCTTATGTGGAAAACAAGTTGATATTATTTATCCCTGACATAAAGTTCTTCAAAATAAGACTACTCATCAGGACAATGTTTTGTGGCCAAACCATTAGAGTGATGAAGATACATGGTAGAAAAAATATGTGATGAGGAAGATTTATCTTCAGTTTTTTTATTCAAGTGATGGAATATATAGTCTTAAATTATTTAGGGTGCTAGAATATAACATCCTCATATTTTATAATATGTATTTTACATTAAATGAATATAATTTTTTGATTAATTGATTATCAATAAACACCATGTAACATCCCCAAATGATAAAGGGTTAAATAACTATGTGATATGAATCATGTCAACAAGGTGAACCTTCTTTTTTGGGAGCATGTCTGATTAGAACTCCACAGTTAAGCATGTTTTTCCTGGAGTAGTGATCAGGATGGGTGACTTTCTGGGAAGTTTCCCAAGGTTTGTGTGAGTGAGGACAAACCACATTGGAAAGGACATGTGTCAGCCTGTGGGGACTGTCATTAGTCTGATAACCCATTCAGGCACGTGGGTGGACCGTGGGGTGGGCCCCACGTGTCTGCGGGGTAACTTGTTGTACCTGGTGGGCTAAGACCTGACGACCATGTTAAGGCGGGGTGGTTGTGCTGTCACCGGGGCCTAGTTTGTATAATTGGTATCAGAGCTGGTACCCAGCCATAAGTGTGGTGGACTGCCTGGGTTGAGTTGTAGTTCCCACAACGAGGGTGTTGTGCTCTAAAGGGGGGGGGGGTGATTGTAACAACCCCAAATGATAAAGGGTTAAACGGCTATATGATATGAATCATATCAATAAGGTGCACATTCCTTTTCGAGAGCCTGTCTGATTAGAACTCCACAGTTAAGCGTTCTTAGCCTGGAGTAGTGATCAGGATGGGTGACCTTCTGGGATGTTTCCCAGGGTGTGTGTGAGTGAGGACAAAGAACACTAGAAAGGACATGTATTGGAATGCGGGGACTTTCATTAGTCAGACGACCCGTTCTGGCATGTGGGTGGACTATGGGGTGGGCCCCACATGTCTGCGGGGCAACTGGTGGTACCTAGTGGGCCAAGACCCGACAGCCATGTTAAGGCGGGGTGGTTGTGCTGTCACCGGGGCCTGGTAGTTATACACCATGTTTGACGAACAAAAAAACCACTTAAATGTCACTATGTGATAATTTTATAATATTTTTCATCATTTCATGATTATATAATGATTAACATTTTATATTTTCAAAAAAAATAATTTTTCAGTTAATAGTTGAAATACCAATTTCTTCTAACCCGCCATTTATTTTATTTAAATGAAGAATTTTATATGTAAAATTATATTTTTTATATTTTATGAAAGTTAATAAAGGCCAATTTTATTGAAAAAAATATAATTAATTCTATTAGGGTAACCATTTTATATTATTTTGATATATGTTAATTTTTAGGTTTTAAAACACATTTTTTTGGAAAACTATTTTTAATCAAATTTCTAAAGTGTATTTTTAATTAATTTCTACAGAAAATAATGATTTATTTTGATTAAATTAATTAAATATTTCCAATCAATGGGAAAAATAGTTAAATAGTTTCATTTTATTTTTATGAATAATGAGTGGAGACTATGTTAATATATATCATATTGGTAAATGGTAGATAAATAAATTACGGTGATAAATAAAATGATAATACATTTAATATAAAATAAATACTTGAATTTATTTCATTTAATTCTATAAATTCAACAATATCCCTCATCAAATCAAAAATATTTCTTTTTGGTGGCTTTTGGACATTATGGTGACATTTATATTATTTTAATTATAGAAAATTACAAAATGCCACCCTGTTTTAATTAAATTCATATGTTCACATTGGTGTTAGAATATTTAATTCGATAATATAAAATTTTATTTCAAATATAATCAATTCAATCTTATAATGGTAATTTTTTTAATTTTTTAATTTTTTAATTTTTTTTAAAATTTTATCAAACGCCAATATAGTATTTGTTCGTGTAAAAAAATAATTTCAAAAACAGAAAAAGTAAGAAATTTTTTATTTATTATAGTATTAAATGAATTTTATAGATAAATATAAAATATTAATTTAGTTTTAAAGGATTATATTCAACATACATCTTTTTCTTGGTGTCATTAATATCAAAATTGAATGAGTAGTTTCAAAAATGATATTAATGATATTTTATGAAAATAATATTTTATAATATTATTAAACAGTAATAAAAAAATTTAAATAGGAAATTTTATATAACATATGGTGAATAATTTTATCTATTTACTATTTATGGGAAAAATCTCAATTTATAACTAAAATTATAAGCTTTTAATATTGAAAATGTTATTATCATAGTTAGTGTTATAATTTTCTAAAAAAGGGGTTAAACCATAATTTAATGTTTTTAAAGTTATGTAAATATTTAAAAATATTATTATGTTATTATATTAAAAACAAATAATATAAGTTTTATAATCCATGTAATACAAGAAACATTTTACATGAGTTGAACACATATTATGTTATTATATTTCAAGAATTTCCAAAAGGGCCCCTGCCCTGACTTACAGAAGGAAACCCCTTCTATATTTTCTTCACACCATATTGAAAATCATAAATAGAAAAAATCCATTTATAACTTTATTATAAAATAACTTATCCATGATCAATTTACTCTCTAATTTCCAAAATCTATCCCCAGGGTCCTTAAGAGGATATCTAAAGGAGTCCTTTAAAAGAAGAGGCAATCACCATAACATATAACATCATTTTTTAATTCTTATATTACCTCAAATAAATTGTTTTTATTCATAAAAAAATAAATTTATTATAATAAATTTAAGAAAATGTTATTATTATTATGTAACTTCCATTATTCACCCTCATTTTTGTCACATGGTAAGTGAATCAATTATTCATGCATACTTAGGACCTACCATCTCCATAAAATGACACGATTCATTTTCCATATAAACCATTCAATAGTGATAAAAAAGGAATGTAATTATTAAATATGAAATTTATGATATATTTATGCCTTTTGAATAAAAATAACTTATAATCCTTATTACATTCTAATCTGTTAGAAATCAATAATGTTTCTTGAGCGTACGTGTGGACGAGCACCTCCATAATGTGATTCGATCCTTTTTCCATTTTTGATTTACATGGATTGTAATAAAGATATATTTAGAGTACATATATGATATATCTGATAAAAATAATTCTAGGAAGTCCAATTAGTATTAACCATTATTTTTTATATTTTTGAAACGGTTAAAAAAATATTAATGAATATATATATCCAACTATATTTATGGATGATGTAATTAAAATTTCAATATCTACCATTAATGAATGAATATAAATATATCGAGTGAATATACATTATAATTATTTCATGATTAATTTTTTTATTAAATTTAACGATAATCAATGTTCATTGTCCATAGTTTTTATGAAAAAACATTCATGAGAAAAAAAAGCAGCTAACACTTTAGAAAATGATAATAATGAAGGATTATTAATGAAATGGTGATAATATGTAAAGGATAATATTCGATATTTTAAATATGAATATTGTTTTTTCTAAATTAAAATAATTTATTAAACCATTATACAGGATTTTAAAGAACGTTCAAATAATGGGAAACATGAAGTGAGGGGTTTCCTAAGTCAACTTCGATTCATTGGGTTATGTCACTTCATCAATGATTCTATTATGTCAGGAGTATGTATAAAAATAAATTTTATTGTTTTATAATTTATTTCTTCTTATAATGTGTTTATTTAAAATTTTTATACATAATATCATCATTGACTAGTTTCAATTTAAATGATATGATCTTTTTAAGGTATTTCATCCCAATTTTCAGTTCAGTGTGACGTATTTTATATTATTCACTAATTCAATTATATGATTTTCACATTTTTCAAATTTTATGTACTTAACAAGAATATATATTTATTCATTATTATTAATTTAATTATTATTTTTTATTATTTCAATGGGTTATATTTTAAATGTTACAAAAGAGGTAAGAATTTATTATACAATCTCATTTATTATGATTCCTCTTTTTTCATCAAAGAATTATTATGATCTACAACTGATAAAATCCATATATTTATCATCCTCTTGATATTAATTGATTTTATACGTTTTCATCTAAGTTTTTCTCCTTTTTTAAATTGAATAAATTAATATAATATTTAAAAAAGAAGCTGTTATTATTTCTCTTTTATTATATTTTTTTTTCTATGTCCATATTTTATAAAAAAAAATTAGAAAAAACCAATTTATTTACAGAAATGATATATTAAAAACATTTTATGTTATACTTGACTTATTAAAACGTTTTAAATGAATCATTGTAATTTTTCTGAAAGGTCCATATTTATTTACATTCATTATAAAAAATATAACAGAATTTTCTCTATAGAATGTATAAGATGTTAAAAGGATTCACTACCAAAAAGTCTTTTTCATACTCTTTTACTTTATCTAAGAAGCTATTAATGGTTTTAAAATAAAGAATATTTTAGGAAAATTTATTATAATTGTTTTTAATCCATTTTATATAATTATTTAAAATGAATTATATTATAGTAAAATATACATTCATAATGAATTGATTGTCATCTACAATCTATTGATTAATTTCCTGTTTTTTATCATTATCTATAAAAATTAACATTATTATGATCATATTTCTGTGGAAATTTAACTTATGTTATATATAAACATTCATTGCATCAGGGATATATTTGTATTAATTTCATATTATTTATACATATAGTGTTTTACTATGAAATATTTTTGATGGATGGGGAAAAAAATAATATTCTATACCCATAACTAAATCCAGATGTTTTTTTTGATAAGAAATATTTTATATTAATTAACTTTATCATTCAATATATTCAGAATTAATTATACATGTAGTGATGGGTGTGGCCTAGTGATAGATATCCCCAAGATGGATTTATATGTCTCATGATACAAAATAGTTGGAAACCCTTATTAAAAAAAATTAGTGTATACCTACCCATCAATTATAGTGTCATTTACAAGGTCATGGTGGTAAAGATATCATGATATCTGAGATCACGACATCCATCATTAATAATTTACATCATTGATAATTTTTTAAATATAATCCACCATATTTATGTATTTATATTTTCCAGGTATGCATTTAATGATCAAGTTATTGGTTTTATGGAATTTGTGTTAGTTATTTGTCATTTAATATTAATTATGACATTCTTTCTCTTAATATCTTTTGATATACAGAAAAATTCTTAAGAAAATGAGAACACAAACTATTTGTTATCTTTACCCAGGACATTAAGAATGACATAAGGAATAATATTAAGGATGAAAAAAATATTCTTAGGCTATGTATTTTATATTTATACTGTAATATAGGAATCATGAATGTATTAGGTTCAACAAGACTACTAAACTGATCATTGGTTTTTTATGAGATCACTTATATCTTATTCCAATCTGATAATGTTGACACTAGATCTGGGTTAGTGGAGTTTGGGTTTCTAATAGTGTTCTAAGGGATCTCATGGTATGATCATGCTACTGTTCTTAGGATCATAGTCAACCATGTCTTTATGATATGTGAATCTTAGAAGAGGGAGTTGGGTGATGTGGTTTGGTAGTAATAGATCCTGCACCAGCTATAATATATTAATAAAAATTAAACTAGTTGATTAGAGGTGCATGGTTCTAGTTGAAATGAAAATTGGGTGGAATAGTATATATTCTTATGAAGTAATATTAATTGAGATTGAGGTAGGGGATCCATATGGTTTCTATCATTGGAATTTGCAATGTTTGCTTCTACATTATGATGGCAGTGACTGACAAGCCGGTCCCTCCCCCACTGAGGGAAGGGAACTCTGATTCCTTTAAATGGAGATTATTCATATTTCTTC
The DNA here is from genome assembly GCA_963277665.1 of Viscum album. Classification (NCBI taxonomy): domain Eukaryota; kingdom Viridiplantae; phylum Streptophyta; class Magnoliopsida; order Santalales; family Viscaceae; genus Viscum; species Viscum album. The sequence goes on along the minus strand of OY728128.1, from coordinate 992,045,661 downwards.
ACTTTTTCCAACACTGATCTCCTTCCCCTCATTTCCTCAATCTCTTATGTTCCCAAAAGTCACTTATTTGTTCAATAGATTCCCTAACCTCCCAATTACAATCATTTAATTTAATGAAGTCTCAACACTTTGGAATATGTCTTTTATTTATCAATTCATATAGTGAAAAATATTGGTTGATTCATTTGATGAGGTATTTCTTGGGTCCTCAGAATTACAGGATAGGGCAACAGTGGGTATGCTTGACAAAAAGAAATATTCTGATCGTCTTCACATCAAATGAAGACTTAATGAGAGAAAGTTCTAGTGCTCCTTGTAGCTTAAAAGAATATTTTTCTTCTTCTTCAGATGGACTAATTTCATTCATGTGAAATAGGACTATACGTTAGTGGTTGTTTGGGTTTGTTTCCATAATCATCCTTTACCTTTCAAAACCCCACGATTAATAGAATTCCTGGGAATGTAGTTGATAGATACAAGTGTTTTGATATCTTAAATAGATCCTTTTTTCATCTTCTTAACCTCTGATTTTGTGTGGAAGTGGATGCATCAAGGCATCCTTCCAAATATGTTTCATTCAGATGAGCTGACGAGTTTCATTACAAATAACATGTTGTATATGAATAGTGCATTCATTTTTGTTATTCTAGAAAGTGTATGGGTCTTTCAATGATATCATGTTGGAGTGGGTCTATAAATATTAATAATAATAAGGGTGAATAAATTTGTGGTAGTGGAAAAGAAACATGACCTAGTACCGAGGAACGACGGTATAGAAAGCAGTCGGTGGGTGTGTGTTGACACTCCTTTCCATCACAGAGTCTAACAAATGAAAAGGGAAATACATTAAACACCAAGAAATTCATCCTTTTACGAAACATAAAAAATCGACAAGGGCATGAACATGGATTTCTTTAAGCATTGGCCGCACAAGTTTCAAGATAGTCACGCAGGTATACCTGCGCGCCACAAATTGGGTGTGCAAGTGACTTTCACGCCCTATTTGATTTTAGCCCAAGGTCTTCAGCAGCCTATAAATACCCCTTGTGGACCACCCATTTCACAAAAACGGAAAAATTCCAAAAGTTAGATTTGAGCTCCTGGTGCCCTAGTCTCTTCTTGAAGTCTTCTGAACACTTCTAAGGTAATTTCTTACCTATAATGGACGATCTAAAGAGGAGGAACAAGGAATATGTGTTGAAATTCACCAACACTTGCGCACCTAAGTGTCCAACCCTTAAGGGAAATGGTCACACCTATGCACCCCCTTATCACTTCAACAGAACCTCGGTGCCACTCATTTGAAAGTATTTAGGGATAATACTAAGGGCTTGAGCCATGCCTCTCCCAAGTATTACCCCATTGGTTAACTGGAGCACAAGTACACTTGTGCCGCGCAAGTACACTTGCACGGCCAGGACTTGCGCGCCCCACCAAGACAAGTGCTCCTACCTCTTTTTGGGTGCCTCTCTTTCCTATCCAACTCATTTCTTCAAATCCACCTATCCTCTTCAAAATTTTTCCTTCAAAACACTTTTCAAAGCCATTTTTGGCCTAGTTCCTTTGATGGCTTCTTTATTTGAAAGGAATTCTTTGGAATATATCTCAAAACCTAGTGATTTACCTATCTTTATGTCATTAAGGTTAGAGAATTCATCTATTCAACTTCATCCTTTAAGATAATAAGATCTTTTAATTTGGGCCTCCTTTTCAAAAGTAATCCCTAGTCACATGTTCCCTAACATGGGCCTCATTTTTAGGAGTAATCCCCAGTCATAAAATCCCTAACTCGGGCCTCCTTCTCAGGAATAAGCCCCAGTTCCCAAGTCCCTTTAACCTGGGCCTCCTCCTCAGGAATAATCCCCATTCATAATTTCTCTTAACCAGTATTAATTTCTCTTGATCTTGGATTCTTTCTCAGGAATAAAACCCAATAATAAGTCCCCTCTAATTTGGGAATCCTTCTCCATATTAATTCTTAAGTTAAGTATCCAAATCTTTAAAAAGCACATATACCTTTATGGGCCTTTTTACCGGGCTTCTTCCCGGAATTAAGTTTCGGTCTTCATCTTTTTATGCAGTCATATGCATGTAAGACACACATCATTCCATATGACTGCATCTTTTGTGTCATAAAATGTTAGGGTTACTGATACCTCTTGTTTCTCACACTGATCATGAATAACGTGAGCTTAGAGTGTAAAAGTAAGCATGACACATCTCTTTGGGCCATTAATCATACGTAAGCCCCACAATTCTTAACTGAACTATGTGGACTTTGATCTATACCTTAAAAGTAGAGTATGTAGGAAGCCTTTCTATGGTTCAAGCCTATCATCCATTAATTCTCATCTGTCCCATATGACGTTAAACTATATCTTAATTCTCAAACTATGTGGGATTCGATTCCTTTTCTAAACAAGGATACGTAGGTAGCCCATCTGCATGTACGATCCCAACTGTGAAGTAATACATATCCTTCTGAACGACAATAATCATCAAGTGCCCCGCTGAGTGGCTTTAAAACCAGTATGGTTATCATAATGACCAAGAGATCATTATATAATGTGTTGAATGATTCTATTGACTAAGAATATCTAACAAATACAGATGATTCTTTATCAATGAAGAATCTAAAATACATATAAAATATTCTCAAAATTTCATACATATTAATCATTGATTGTCAGATCTAAAGGAAAGCTCATTTTCATACTTGGTAATGTAATAAGGATTCACGAACATAACTTTAATCTTTAAAGGGAGTCCCAGAGTAGAAAATAATTCCCCCCAAAAAGGTGTGATGAGTCTGACCTCCCATTTTATCGACCAATAAAAATTCTTAAGCTTCATCCATCGACAACTAATGAGCACCTACCTTTGGAAGGTAGGTCCAAATGGATATAGAATCATTGGATGTTTCCAGTTCTACGAACAAACCTGTTAGAAACCGATTAGAATGTTTGAACCTTAAGCTAACAAAGTCATCCCCATTTCCCGATGAAACAAAAAATTGTGAACCCGACATGAATCCTTAACCATGTTAAATGATGTTTTACTTAATTGTTAGGCCCCTATTTTACTTAATGTGAGGGGAAACAAACTAATTAATAACATATGTGCTCAACCAAAAGATGTAGTGGCTGAACTTATCTTGATTAGGTATGTTATATCAAATATTCACTCATTTTCAAGATCTATCTACATTACAGAAATGGCTTCGCTAAAGTTTACACATGTGAATGCATCTATTGCTACTCCTGCTGGATCCTCATCCGCTCTGAGGACGACACCACCTACTCAGCGCCTTCAACACTGGGTTTCAAATGAATTGGTTAAGGAATACCATCAACATGGTACCAATCCAACTATGGAGGCTGCTCAACAAGCCCTCCATGTTAATAACTCACCCTGGTTGTCTAGACAACGATGAACAGCGATCAAGAAGCAGGCAGTTCTAACCAACGTCTCCAACTGTTTCTGGTCGTTATCCTCAGAATACAACAAACTGTCCCTCCATATTATAGGGAGGTGAATGAAGAGGTCAGTCATGTACTTGGTTCAAGAAATCAGGAGTCCTTCCCAAGGGCTTCCATCAACAATCGCCGCAATACTCGTGCACCAGTGCGCCCTCAACATGATGAGGGTATCACCTTTACGGGTTCGGCTCAGGTTCCTCAGACCCGAGCATGCAAGACAAACTGCCAGAGTCGAAATCTGGCCAACTGGGAGAAGGTTCTTACCTCTTCCCTCTCAGGAGAAGTCCATCAACCTAACTTGATGGAAAACAACAATTGGGCACATACATCCGTCCGTTTTATCCTGCTGTCCAGTAGACTCGTCTAGCAGCAACTCAACAATCCCATCAGGAAATTCCGCCGTAGTATTACAGGATGGAATATACACCTATTTATAATTAATATACAAGTCAGTAGGCTCGTCTGACTACACCCAAGGAAGGTCGCCAATCTAATATGGTGGCAATTGATAAGTAAGCACTTACATCGGTTTACAATCAACATTTCTGTCAGCAATCTCATCTACCAGTATTGAAGGAAAATCATCAACCATACTTGAAAAGGAATACACAATAGGCACATAAACCTGCCAATATTCATCATTCCTGCCAACAGTCTCCTTTGGTAGTATCTGGAGAAGTCATTCAGAAAGTTCCAATGACAAATTTGGAGCAGACTCAACTCTCTACCCCCACACATGGGTACTGTCAGAACTCACTGACAGAAAAAGGAGGAAATGAGTAGGAACACCCACCTACTACATGTATGGAATGGTCATATATTCCCGTTCTAGAAGCTGATGTTACGAGGCTCAATCTGACGATGGTGAAATAGCATAAGCAAATCCTAACTCATATTATGGATGCCTGACACAATATTATAACAGCTTCAGCAGCATAACAGGAAATGAAATGAAAATCTGTCACTACCAGTGTAGTGACACATCAACAGATCACTCTGAAACAGATACACACCTCTGTTCTAGTCCAAGAGGTTTGTGGGGCATACTCCCCCATATCATATGGATAATCAATTAGGAACATAAACCTGGTTTGAAGGAATATAATCATCATAACCTGACTATTTCTCTTGAGAAGGCACATACACCAACCCATAATAACCACTTTTGTAAAAAAGTTATTCCCAAAGTGAGTAATAAGGCGTCTAAGAATAAGACTCATTCTGGACAGTAATTAAATAAAGAGAAAATTTGTAATAAGGACTTGCTCGATGCTGAAGTTCTTGAATCCTTCACACAATTTTCTGTTGGAATTAAATATTCTAATCTCTCATTTCACAATAGTGGGAAAATTAATTCTGAAGGTTTGCAACAGACACTTCCTCATGAAGGCTTTCTTCATGACAGTTCAGTCGATCTCAAGGTATCATCTTCATATGAGAGTCCCGATAACCCTCTGTGTGGACAGAAGATCAAGGAGTAAAATGTTTCATCTTTTGTTGTAACTCACCATGGTGTTCCTCACCATGATGATGAATTTAGCTTCGAAAGTCCCCTCCGCAGTAGTAATTTTCATTGACTGGAAAATTTTTCAAAGGGAAATGCAGTAACGAGAAATACCTCTTATCTCGAGGAACTTTGAAATGTGAAGCCAGTCATGTTGATGCTTTACCGATTGTAGGTGAAATACTTTCTCAACCAGAAGATAGCTCGGGGTGTAGTTCATTCTCCGAACCACCCCGGATCCATGCATCTTCTAATTTGGTAAATGAATTCTCTACCAATCTTGTTGAATTTGATAAAGCATCAAGGAAACACCAGCTCTGGTCTAATCAGGTAGAAGATTCTTCAATGAATGATAAAGAGGAAATGTTGAATATGAGAAAACAACTAGAAAAAGGTGAAGTACCAGTCATGTTTTGGCCTTTGGCTGACTCTCAGTATGACATTCTAGAAATGTTGTTAGAAGATTGTATTCAAAATATTTTTCTCAACATCTAGAAAACTCTATGTCAATTGAAAAAGAAAATATTATCTTATGATAAATATGAAAATCATGTCAATATAAAAGAAGGTTTATAATGCTAAATTGATTGGGAATCATTCTTAGTTTCTCAATATCTGAATGCTGAAAAGTAGTAGAGATCCCTTCAGTGTTAATGCCTTGGGGCACTAAAAAGGTTGCTCCAGTTAAATTCCAATGCCCCATTGGGTATTCATATCTGGGGATGGGGTGTTCATGAAGCACTAAATTTTAAAATACTCTCCATCCAAAAAATCCAGCAAAAAATGGTCTCATGCAATGTTATTGCCCATGGACAGCCACAACCAATTGGTTTTGTTTGTAATCAAAGGCTTGATCAAAAACAGGTCTCAACTAGTTCGTCCCAAATTCAGGAATACAGAGAACAAGTTGTTGAATTACTCTTTTATCAAGAAAACGAGAATATCGAATAAGCTTCTCATTTAGAGCGTGCACATCATCAAGTGATAGAAGTGTCAGAAATCATCCAACGGTCATTTGAGCCAGCCGATTTGAGTGGATGTAGGATGATGCCACCAGCCAATTTCTAGACTAAAGTCTACAAGATCAGTAGAGCTTTTAAGAAAGTCTCAGATGTAGCAGTTCAAGAACCACCCCAGCTTGCCAGACTGGGGACTCTTTTTTCCCAACCCTCAGAATCAACAAATAGGATTCGAGGAGTTGAGCAGAAACAACAGGAACAACCCCAGTCTCCCAGACTATGGACTTTTTCAAATCCTCATTCTATTCCTCCGATAAATTCAATATTCCCTCGATTAGTGAAGAATACCCAAAAGCAATTAAGTGCCGAATTATCAAGAGATTCCCTCCAAATTAAGGTTTGTCAAGAATTTTTGAGGGATCAACTCAATCGAAGGCAGTGTCTCATCAGGGACATGGAAGAAGACAATATCGCAGAAATGCCGATAGAAGGGATGAAATGCATTATGAATCAATAAATTTCATCAATTCCGTTGTTGCTAATCCTCGAGAACATGTGGCTCACTCAGAGGGATCAGTTGAGGATGTTCATTCTCAAGAGGTTGTTCACATAGAAGCAAATGAAGAAGGAGTGCGTATAAGAAATCAAAGGCCTACTGAGAATCTAGGTATTCCTTCAAATAACCAACTTACCCCTCTCTGAAAGGTGTCCAACAAGGGGAAAGGAAAGAATCCGGTTAAATTACATTCTTCCTCTAGAGATGGCCAATCACTCTCACTAGATCAAAGGTTTGACAACAGGAGAAAGAAATGAAGGAATTAAGGAAGTTGAATGCAGAAATAATTCAAGGTAGTCTTCTTCTTAAGCATGCTGGGGTCAGATAGCGAAGTGATTTTATTACAGCTACTAAGATGGATCAAGAGTATCCTCTATTACCGGTACACCCTCACAAGTCTAATCCTATGGGTCATGTGCAACAACAATCAGTGGTGCTGCCATCAGTTGTAGTGACAGCCACTACACCTGTCCAAGATGCAGTTATTGCATCTGCAAATGTCCAAGCTCAACCAGATGTTTCTCAAAAGTTAACGACTAAAATTGAGTCATTAACATCTCGGTTGGATGCTATGGAAGGAAAGAATGCACAAATTCAACCAAAAAAGGGAGCTTACCCTGGATGGGTTGATGCAATTCCTCTCCCATCAAAATTTGAAAGTACCACATTCCCAATATTTAATGGTTCGAGAGACCTAGAAAAACACTTAACACATTTTGTTTCTCGTTGAGATCCTATGATAGGAACTCTTCAGCAATAAGAAGCAGTTAAGCTTAGCTGTTTTGTACAGTCATTACAAGGGCCTGCTTTTGTCTGGTATACAAGCTTGCAATCCCAGACAATTACAGGGTGGGAGGATATCTTTCAACATTTCCTTCTTCAATTCAGCTCAACTTTCCCAAAGAAAATGGTTTTTGATGTTATAAAATGTAAGCAAAGTGAGAATGAAAGGGTTTCATATTTCATTGCTCGCTGGAAGGGATTAACATATTCCCTATGTTTAGCACTCCCTCAAGAAGAATTTTTTCCAATATGTGTGGAAAATTTACATGATGAATTATGCACACCATTGATCTCTGTGAAATACATAGGAGGGTTTCAAGACCTTACTTCAATCGCTCGACAGATTGAAGACTATCTTATAAAGACTAAGGATAAAGCTCCTGTAATTCCATCTGCTCTAGGGAGAAGAATGGGTAATTTAGAGACTGCTACAGTCACGCTTAAGCAAGCACCTGTACCTGCTTTCACTTTAAGATCTTCATCTTCTCGAAGGGATCCACCTCCTGAGCGTCAACAACAGAGGCTGTTTCATCAAGACAATTAAAGAGATCAAATAATGAAATAATTTTGGGGGTTAAAGAAAAAATACTATTTTTTCTGAAATGAAGAAGTTCTTGGTTACTTCATTTTGTCTCTGGAAAATAATTTGGTTCAATTGCTAAGGCCAAAAAGTCCAAACAAGGAAGGAGATGAAGATCATCCCAATTATTTCCCATTTTATCAGATGTTGGGGCATCCCATTAAATAGTGGTTTTTATTCAAAGACCTCCTGAAAAAATGGTGGACTCGAGACGAGTAAAATTAAAAGGTTATTCAGCTCAGGTAGCATGTGTTACTGCTATAGATCCATAGGAAGAATGTGAGCGGCAAGAAGTCAAAAACAAAAATGCGCAGAAAATATGATGATTGGATGGTCAGAAAAGTGATCAACCGAACTCATTCCATTTTACGAACACAATTGAAGAAAGCAATTGTGTCTTATGATATAAATTCCACAGCAAAACCCTCTTCATCAGAGCGAAAATACTCAATGAAACGACATAATTCAATGAAATATGAACAGTCATAAGAAGATGTAATCATGTCAAAGCCCATGTTGTCTTTGACTCTTGCAGATTTTATGCCATCTACTTCAAAGCCATGGGCACCGCCCCACCAAATGGCATAGGCTAAATGGGCTAATCTGATAGAATCATCATCAGGTGAAGAGTTGATCTTTGGTAATGTTAATATGATTTATTTAACGGATCCTTATGCCAGTCATAGCATCGATCTTGATGAGCCTGAGTTCTTTGTATCAAATAGAGGAATTAGAGGGAGTTCCAAAGGACTGTGAAACAGAGGATGATGTGGATATCCCAGAAACCACTATTCTAATTCTACCCCTGCTAGAACTGTGTAAGCAGTAGAAACTCGTGGTAGAGACCTTCAGCAGGCTCAACAGGAACAAGCAAGTTCTTCCATGCAAGGAAGATTCAATCTTGGTACTGTTATTTTGGAGGATTTATTTGAGGTTAAACCTTCTTCCTCTCAGCAAGTAAATAGATGTAGTTGGTCTAATCTTCCAAAGCTATGAGTATTTCCAACTCTTACCCTGATACTAGAAGCATCTACTTCCAAAGAATCAACTTCTACGGAACTTGAAAAACCACATGTTCCTATTGGAAAACATATACCTTTGGATCAAAAGTATGATGTCTTGAAGCATTTGGCCCAAGTACCTTCCATGATACCAATTTTGGATTCCTTGAATTTATCAAAGGATCTTCGGGAGGCACTCATTGAGGCTTTTTCAAGTCCTCAAGAATTTGAAACAGAAATTGTTGCAGCTGAAGTCTACCATGTAGAGAATGGTCCTGCAGAATGCCATGCAGTGATATCTTTTATAGATAAAGATGAAGATGATGTTGTGCATGGACATTTTAGACCTATTTATTTATCTGGAAAGTCCAATGATATTGACATCCAAAGATGTTTCATTGATAATGGTTCAAGAGTCAACCTTATCCCCATTCGTACACTTCGTAGATTAGGCCTCACAGAATCTGATTTATCTCCTTCTACATTGATATTGCAAGGATATGATAAAAATGAACAAGAACCTCTGGGTGAGATCACACTCAGAACACAGTTTGGAGATCTTGTATCCAATTCAGATTTCATAGTTGTTCGATATGACACAACCTTCAATATTTGTCTTGGAAGACATTAGCTACATAAACATTCAGTAATTCCTTCATCATACCATCGGTGTCTCAAATATTATTTCAATGGTCAAATTGGGACATTGTATGGTGGTAAATACCCATTCAAAACATGTGAATCACAATACATTGAGGCGGAATTCTATCACATGGAGGGAAAGGTGATATCCACAACAAGGGAGGTTACCAAATTTAATGCTCCATATGGTTTGGAAAAGATTTGAGTAAACCCATTCACACATGTGAGTATAGATTATGTGTTTCCTATCAGTTAAATTGATAGGATAGACCCAAATCCAAAAAATCTTATGGAAACATCCATAATTTCAATTACGGAAATCAATCTTTATAGCATGGGAGATCATGGTGATTCACCAAGAAATGATGAAAGCTCAAATCGAGAGGTCTTCATATCATCCGTTGAAAACAAGAAACTCTATACTTCACCAACCCGGCTAGAAGAAGTTATAGAAATGTCATAGGATAATGATGATTTCGATTATCAATCCATCATCTCCTCTTTATTACCTACGGAAGACCCTTCATCATCAATAGGTTCAGAAATGGAAGATTCTTCCTCAAAGATGTTCAAATTTTAATATCTCTCCTGATCATGGAAAATCTGCTTCATCATCTACCATTCATGTAGAAGCATAAGAGATAACATGAGTTGAAGATGTAGAGGACAATATTAGGGATGATCCTCCAGCATTTGAAGAGGGTATCTCTAGCACTGTAGATGAACTCATAGAAATAAATCTGGGTACAAAAGAAGATCCACACCCCACTATAATTTGTGCGGCCATGACACTTGAAGAGAACTAAATGTATATTCCATTTTTAAAGAAAAATCGAGATATATTTGCTTGGAACTATACAGAAATTCTGGGGGTTGATCCTGATGTTGCTACTCATCGTTTGGGTTTTCCAGAAGATAATCGAAGATTCAAGCAAGCCGCAAGAAGAACACACCCAACCTATGCTTCTAAAATTTAAATGAATTGTACAATATCATCATAGATAACTTATTTACATAAGTTCAATATCCCAAATGGTTAGCTAATATTGTCCCTCTGAAAAAGAAGAATGGAAAAATTAGTGTTTTCATTGATTTCAGAGATCTTAATCATCATTTTCCAAAGGTTGATCTTACAGTTTCGATCATAGAACTCTTAATTGATGCAACAGCTAGCTATTAAGCACTTTCCTTCATGGATGGATATTCCGTGTATAATCAAATCTGAATGGCTCTAGAATATGAAGAATATACAACCTTCAAATCCCCTCAGGGTGTGTTTTGCTATCGGGTAATATTGTTGGGCCTGAAGAATTCAGGCGCAACATATCAGTGTGCCATGCATCGTATCTTCAAGCCCTTTTTATGGAAATTTATTGAATGTTATGTAGAATATTTGGTGGTTAAATCCAAGAAACTTTCTTATCACTTGGCTAATTTGGAAGTCATATTCCACAAACTTCGACAACACAATTTGAAGATGAACCCCTTGAAATGTGCTTTTGAGGTAACATTAGGAAAATTTCATGGCTTTGTGGTACGCCATCAAGATAGCAAAGTCGATCCCGAGACGAAAAAGTCTATCCTTGGTATGTCACCTCCTCAAAATTTGAAATAACTGAGAGGACATCAAGGACACTTGGCCTATATTCGGAATTCAGTCGCTAATCGGGCAGGAAAAAGATTACCCTTCACCAAATTAATGAATAAGGGAGTCACCTACTAGTGGACTGAATAAAGTCAAGAAGAGTTTTATATCCTCAAGAAATATCCCTTGATTCCACCGGTAGTAATTCCAAATGTTTATGTAAGACCACTTATCCTATATGTGACAGCTTTAGAGTGATCACTAGGTGCCTTCCTTTCCTAGAAAATTGATGTTGGGAATGAAAACAACCTTTACTATCTCATTCAGACTATGCTTGAAGCGGAAACCCGATATTCAAGTATTAAAAAGTGATGCCTAGCATTAATCTTTTCAGTTCAGGAATTGAGACACTACCTTCAACATCATGAGGTCCAATTGGTATCTGTCAATAACCCTCTCGAATTCATCCTTAGCCGTCCAATGCTTACAGGATGTCTGGAACGGTGGGCAGTTATTTTCCAGTAATTTGATATTCAGTATGTGTCTCAAAAGGAAATAAAGGGCCAAGCTCAGGATGATTTCCCTGCTGAAAAACCATCAGTAGAAGATACATTTTTAGATATTGAACTTCTTGATGAGGAAGTCTTCTCTATTCAAGATAATCTTCAAACATGGTAAATGTACTTTGATGGTGCTTCCAGAAGTCCAACATGGAAGAAAATGGAAGATCCTAAATTCAACAATGTTGGGTTAGAAATTGTACTTATTTCCTCGTAAAAGGCAGTACTTCCCTATTCCTTCTTATTGTGGGAAGGCGGTACAGATAATGAAGTAAAATATCAACCTCTTATCGTAGGATTGGAGTTGGCGCTTCAGGCACAAGTGAATCACTTAAAGGTGAAAGGTGATTCAGACCTGTTAATAAAAAATGTCAATGGGGATTATGCCATTAGAAAAAAATAGTTTATTCCTTTATATGATTACATTAGAGTTTTAATGGAAGAATTTCCATCAGAACCAACATTTTCGTATGTCCTGCGATCTCAAAATGCCCAAGCTGATGCGTTAGCTAATATAGCCACAGCTCTGGAAGATCCAAATTGGGACGAGACAATCATTAGTATTTCCCATCATCGTACAGTTTCACCTTATATTCATATCATAACAGAGGAAATTAATGAAATTATTCCCATTTCTGAACCATATGGTCATACTACGAGATTGATGACACCTATCTGGGAATATCATTAAAATGGAACACTCCCACCTGATAGAGCATGGAATGAACAAATCCGGTGACGTGTGGTCAACTTTACTCTTTATGATATCTCAGATCACATAGAGAAATTTATATACAAAATATGTTTTTATGGAGTACTCTTCAGATGCATTGATGGTGAAGAGACAATGGCTGTCATGAAAGAAGTGCTAAAAGAGTCTGTGGTGCCCAACAGTCTGCACATAGACTGTCTGATCAAATTCAAAGGCTTGGATACTTTTGTCCTTTAATGATACAAGATTGTATTGATTTCATGAAGAAGTTTAATTCATTCCAAGTATGTGCTAACTTCATTCATCAACCCCCATAGTTGCTTCATATAGTTAAATACTTGGGGCCATTTTACACATGGGGAATGAATGTAGTGGGACCTAACTCTTCAGCTACTGCCCAGTAGTTTAAGTATATTCTTACTGCTACTGACTTATTTTCCAAATGGGAAGATGCAATACATTCCAAAGAAGTTAGTTTTAAGAGCATTTATAGCTTCATCAATTCTAACATCATTACCAGATTTGGTGTCCCTCATATCATATTGACGGACCATGGCACCAATTTCTATTCATCCAAGGTAACGAATTTGTATTAAGAATACAACATCAAATCCAAACATTCATCTCGGTATCATGAAGCAGCCAACATCCAAATTGAATCCCTCAACAAGACTCATTCAAACATACTGCAAGAAATTGTGGATAAAGATAATAAATCATGGCCTGATAAACACTTTCATGCTTTATGGTCTTATCAGACCACCACCCATACTGCAATGCGATCAACTCCATATTCATTGGTATATGGAATGGAATAAGTCTTTCCCATTGAGGTTCAATTACCCTCGCTCAGAGTAGCCATTTGTGATCAGTTATCTATAGATGAAAAATCTCAAAAGTGATTGGATGAATTGGAATGATTAGATGAAAAAATATTGTGCACCCTACAGCACTTGGAAGTCTATCATAATTGAATAGCATGAGATTTCAACAAAAAATTTCATCTTCGTTCATTCATTCAGGGAGAATTGGTATTGGTTTTCAGAACACCAATGATACCATGAAAGAAACCTCCCAAGCTTGAACCCGAGTGGGAAGGACCTTACTCAAAACATAAGGTATACTCTAATGGATCTTATTCATTAATCTCAATGTATGGAGAACTCATCTAGACTCCAACCCATGCCAGATTTCTGAATAAGTATTTTTGTAACAAAAATACTCTTACATCCAGCAAGACATTAAACTGCATAACTGACATCCTAACTACATGATTCTAAACTGTGCATCACTCGTGCAACATGACATTAAACTGTATTTTCCCCCTTACGCCCAACATGATGTTAAACTGTGTCATCCAACATTACGTTAAACTGTGAAAAAGTCCCTAATACATCTAAAATGATGTTAAACTTTGTCTCCATTGTCCTCACTGTAAGTCATTAAACTGCATACCCATATGTCCTAGCTACATGACGCTAAACTGTACATCACACATCCTTGCTATATGACGTTAAACTAAACAACCCCTCTTTTCTCCTTACTGCATGACATTAAACTGCATAGTCTCCCCCCTAAGTCCTTACTGCATGACATTAAACTACACAGTTCCTTATATGTCCTACATGACATTAAACTGTGCATCGTTAGGGTTGATTGATACCTCTTGTTTCTCCCAATAAGTATGACTCACGTGATCTTAGAGTAAACATCAACCATAACACCCTTTCTGGGCCGCTACCCATGTGTAAGTCCCCATACCATTTTTTAGATCATTGTCCTGAAGAACAACTTGATCACTAATTCATTCTTTAATCGAACTACACAGACTTTGATCCTTGCCTTGTAGGATAGGTACGTAGGCAACCTCCCGAGGTTCAAGACCAAAACAAATCACTTCACATCGGTTCACCTCCATCTCATACGATGTTGATTTGTGAAGCCACTCCCAGAACCAATATTTTTTACATTGGTTCACCATCATCCTTGCTCTATGACGTTAAAATATTCGCAGTTTTTTCATGTATGATAATAAACTACAACTTTTGTTTGACACCCTCACCTGAGAGGGAGTCATTATTTAAATTGATCTCTAATTATGTTATATTCCAAAGACTACGTGCATACATGGCAACGTCTGAACCTTAATCTTGGGCCAAACCATCATTGCACTAAAGTACCCTTTCACCCTTCATATATATGAACCAAATCTGTACATAGGGTGTTTCAAGAACTACGTACGGCTTGATTACCATCCTAATGGGATGCGTAGGAACATTCAAGCATCCCTCGAATCCAGCCCAAAGTCATTGGGCCTAACCCCAAATTTCACTTTTAGTCCCTTGGTTGAAAAGTCGCCCTGCAAAAACATGAAAGTGATATGAAAACCCTGGTCTTCATTCAAATCAGGTTTATAAAACACACTGTGTGTTCCTTATTATGGTCCAAGCTCTATGACCCTAAAGTAGTATCTCCTACACTCTCATCCCACATAACGTTAAACTATATTTCAAGAACTACGTATGGATTCATTCAAATACTTATGGGATATGTAGTGAAATCCAACACCTTAATCTAGGACACAGCCACCACATGATTATGGTTAACATTGGTCTTTGTATTTCCTTAATGCATTGGAAAATAATCATTTTTCATGTGTCATAATCTTAACCTTAAATACATCCAGATCACTATAACCCTTTTCTTGATTTCTAGTCTCAAAATGTCTCGAGAGTTCTTTTGCCTGACTATGCAGCACGTGCCCTTAGGCAGTCTTGCATAAACAGTATACATAATAGACCTGTCAGCCAAAAGATATTATTATTTGACTATGCATCCAATGCCCTTATGCATCCCTTCATAATTCATCCCCTAACGGGTTTATCAAATAGTTTTAACTTCATTCTTGGGAGGAAAACTTATTTTTTCCTTATTTTACTTAACAACAATAGGTAGGGATCTACAAAAATAGTTGTCCTTAACATATTTTTCCCATACTCTTTTTCATGATCTGAAAGCATTAAAGTCTATGGTTTATATTTCCCTTCCCTACATTTGGTTCAGACCTTCACAGGAGTGACATTCATCCATTTCATTGATAATCTTGATTGGAAATATCCTCTATATATTCGAGTACCTCTCTTTATACAATAGACTCCGTGCTTTGGAAAATTTGAATGCCAAAAACTATCACTGGATTTTTAGCAATAGAAAAGTAAAATTTCTGAATGTTATTTTCCTGACTATGAAGCACGTGCCCTTAGGCGGCCTTGCATATGTAGTCTACATAATGGACTTGTCAGCCAAAAGATGATATTATTTGACTATGCAGCCAATTCCCTTAAGTGGCCCTGCAAAATTCAACCCCATAATAGGTTTGTTAAATCGTGGTTACATCATTCTTGGGAAATACTTCTTCTAATGCATTTTAGCACTTTTTTCATCTCATTCCTCAGATTCAAAATTTCTTAAGTCATAGTTTACATTTTATCCCCATATTTAATATGGTAATATTTTTTCAAAGAAATTATCATGGAATTGAGTCGATTTTAATCCATTCGGTCAAAGATATTTCAACCTTAAATATTATCCTTTTTTATGTCTGACGTGCATGAATTTAAACTACCCACAAAAGATAAGGGAACTATGAAAAAAAGTCATGTCCCATCTCACTAAACATACATTTTGTATGATTTAAATAATCTTGAGTAATAAAAAGATTCAATGTCTGTATCATTATTTTTATAATCCTAGAAAAAATAAATCTATGATTACTAGGCTCATTGGATTAAGTAAATATTTAAAGCAGGTAGCTAAAGAATGCAGACACTATGAGTGAAGATAAAAGTTTTTTTTCATTTGATGCACAATAGTTATAAGGATATCCACATATTGGATTCTCTTATCTTTTCCATGAATTACAAGAGGCTATCAACATAACTCTTCATTTGATTTACAACATCCTGAGCTTCATCAGTATCCACTTGAAGCTCATGCACTCAACCAGCTTCACTCTTTTGAGCTTGATGGAGTGCTTTCTTGGCATCTGCAATGGATTTCATACCATTCGTTTGAACCCCTTCCAGTGAATTTTTAAGCTGGTCAATTCCCTAGTAAAAACCGCTAAGTACTGCTGAAGGTGCTTCTGCTGGAAATCATTCTCCTTGATCTTATGCTTCATCTCCTTCAACTTGGCAGCATGATAAGCCTCATCTTGGGACACCTCAGCCTCAATTTCACTGATGTTGGACAATAGGCTAACTCTAGTCAGGACTTGATGGTACCTCTGCTCATGCTCCCTCCTTAAAATGACTTGTTTCACCGCGGCATGGATCTCTTGATATCCAAAACTGCCAAGTCCCAACATGTCAAATAGGGATGAAAGTCATGGGATCTTCGAAGACAGCTCCTCAAGAGGCACTTCAGATATGATATTCCATATGTTCTGTCATGCCTTGCGTCATGAGAATTGGAGCGCCTTTTGTACTTCCGAGTCTGACTCAGCATCACTATCACATGGGGGAATATAATCTGGGATTAATTCACTTAGAGAAGTGCCATGTTCTACTTCTTCCCCACTATCCCTTGTTATTCCACATTTTATTCCCATTGGGACAGAGGCTGAGATTTCACCTCCAGATCTAGCCATTGAAATTGACAACGACAAATGCATAGTCAATTGAAATTTTTTGGTTAGTTTAAAATAATGAAAAATGTTGATTAAGTTTCCATGTACAACGACAAATATTGTTATCTCTTACCCAATGGTATATCAACAGCAGGAGAAGGATCCTACCAATCTTTCCTAGCTTCAACAGGATTTTCAGGACGAGTTTCAGGAAGCTCTACCAGGTCTAGGCCCACTTGAGCTAGTGTCTCTACAATAGTAGGGTTATCCATACCCCCTTTTAGGCATTGTAAGTTCAGCCGCTTGCTCAGATGGAACTGCACATTTTAAACTATTGACGGCCAGAGATGTATTAAGAAGTTATTTTAATAGGGCGAAGGTTAACACTCACGTCCAAAATATTCTAAATTACATTGTAATTTAATATGATCTAAAAAATCACCAGAAGGTGCACCAAGTTCCATAATTTCATCCAATGTTATATCAGATTCCTGGTTAGTCTCACCAGTGGCAGCATTCAATACATCTTCTTGGTGACCCTCATTCTATGGCATCTGACCCCAGATAGCTTCTTCAAGTAAAATTTCGGCATCAGTTGTAGTGGCCGCTAATTGTTCCAGTGCCGAGGATGAACCTAAAGTATCACATAATGAAATTTAGTTGATGTTTTCATTCAACATTCTATGAAGCATTGTTAAATTACCATAAGTGGGCTCTTCTCTCCTTGTAGCAGTAGTAGGATCGGTAATGGGAACAGACGCTGGATCTTTTTCAGAAGCAGCCAAGTTAGCATGAATTTGAGACTATTCACCAGTACCCTCCATCGTTCTCATAGGAGAGTCAATATTATTCCTCAAAGGAAAAATTGAAGATGCCCATGTATTCCCAATAAGTATAAGAAATCATTACATAGGTTAAAACTCATGACTATCTGAAGGACTTACCACTACTGATGAAGCTTTTAGGTGTGGACTTCGTCCATCGATGCCTTTTCTTATTCGAATTTTTGGGAGTGATGACATTATCATCTAATAATACTCGAATTTGAGAATGAAGAGCCATGTCTAACTCCTCTTCTATGGCTGGCTGGCCTGGAGATACCCTACTCAGCTCGCGATGAGATTCATTAAGCACCAAAGGAAGTACCATCATGGTTATACCATGGTGAGGGAACCTCGGTAGTTCCTTTCATTGCAAGCCACATGAAGAAGAAAGTAATTTCCTTGAGTGACAAAGCTTTAACTGAAATCAAGTTGCAAGGAAAATAAGGAAAGAGACTTACATCTTCAAGAGACACGTAATCGTGCCACTCCACATCTTCGGATGCACCAGTCCCCTCAGTTGTGTAACAATCTATCATTTCCTTCACCCTTATGGTGACAAGAATCGAATCATCAGTGGGATATATGAGAATCTCCAGCTCTTTGATGTATTCCCGCACTTCATCAGGGTTATCCTCGAAAGAGAGATCGGTAGAGGCCCGAATATTCCCTATTCCAGAGATGTGTAGCCCCTTGCACAGATCCATCTAGGTAGTTTCAGCATCGCAATATAATCTCTGCCATGTCTGGACAGCCTCTGGTCATCGATATTCAGCCTGTATACCAGAAGGCTGTGAGGAGGGTCCTACAGTCACAGACTTCAGCTTATTCCCAACTCCTGCAACTATAGATAAAGGATAAGAAAATCATACTTGTTTCTTTATAATGTAATGCCGATTAAATTTCCTCAATGAAGTAACTCACTAGGAATTGATGGGGTGGGTCTCTTGATTCTGACAGGAGGATTATATCTGGCATGAGGCCTCTTTTCCTCATGTTCTGCCTCATCATCCCCATCTTGGGAATCCAACGTGTCAGCCCTAGGTGAGGAACCTGGTGAATCAGCTGTAGTTGGAAAAGTTTCACCTTCCAAATGAAGGGTTTCTTTCTCTACAGTTGTTTTATTTTTTCCACCTGATGAACCGGATGATTCAGTACCCTTTCAGGGTATGATGCTATCCAGTTCTTGGCATTCCATGTAGTCAAATTACTCATCGCTTTATCAATTGGTTGATCAAACACTACCCCGGTATTCTCCATAGATTTCAGCAACCATAGTTGTCGGGAAACCATTGGATGCTACTCTGACCTGACATGCACAGGAGGGGATTCAACAGTCTACTACGGACACTTGAATTGGCGTGCAAATCTGTATGGAGCATAGACCTCGCACGTAATATCTCAATCAATCTTGGTAGCTAGTACACCATCTCTAAAAGCCGGCATGTATGACCTCAGTTCCAAGATGGTTTCCCCATCATCAACAAACCGCCTGGGTGGCGGGTTTCCATAAGGAAATAAATTTAATTCCTTGTACATTCATTGCCTCACCTTCATATCATAGATGTTGAGATCTAACAGAGAAACTCCATAAAATTCCTGCACTGATGGCCTGAAAGACCTTCCATGAACATTTACTCCGTTCTGTACATCATATGTCTTGAAACGAGTGGATATCCATCCCCTGAAAATAGGTAATGGTCCCATTATTCTCAAAGGATACTTACCCATAAAGACATTGAGTATGCTCCTTTGAATCTTCGCCAAAATTGTGGTGGCCAACCCAACTATTTTCTTCTCAGCCAACTTGGCTGCCACAACGAAGGTCCCTGGCCTGATGCCTCCCTTCAAATCCCTGACTGGAAAAAGATAAACACTGAGCCACATGGCTTAGAAGCCCTCCAGATGAGTCTTTTTTGGCATCTCTATTCCACTCCGTAACCCCACTTATCAAATTCTCCTACATCTAGAGTCGTCCAGCATGTGCCAGAAGTACCCCTCTTCTCTATTCTGGGTAAAATAGTAGGACGAGTACATCTGGTCCACTCCCCCTCCTTCTTGTTAAGAAACATATCCATCCACTCCTCTAGATGAATATCCATTCTAGAATGAGTTTTGGTGGTCTTTGAGTTCTTGAGCTTGTAGAAGATTTTCAATAACTTTCAAGCCAAAACTAGAGTCTTCTCTGAAGCCTTCCAAGTCACATTGGGGGGATGAATTCATCATAAATATCTCCCAAAATTGGAGCCCCTGAGATCATGTACACATCCCACAAACTGATGCCTTCTTCTCCATGATTCAAATGGAAAGAACTGGTTTCTGGGCTCCAGCGGCTGATTAGCTCCGATACAAAGTCATCATTCTTGTAGACATATGTCTCCTCAGCCCATAAGGCTTCATATATTGCAGCTTCATTCAAATACTCGACAAACTCTGCACAGGTTTGTCGCACCCAATATTCCAACATTTATGTTGGCTTCACACCTCCCCTCGGATGGAAGTCCCAACTCTTCTTCCATCCTTTCGATTGATCCATCTGAGAATTTTGGAATATTGAAGGATAAAAATGTTGTTGCAGCTCAGGCTTGTGAAGTTTCATATCTGGGGCACAAGGGATATGATTCATTATGTAGGCCTTCTCCACTGTTCCACTATAAACAAATGATCCTCCAGTTGAGAAATTTGTTGAAGAAAAATTGGTGTACGTCTGAAACCAAGAATGTGGAAGATAATTCTTTGACTCTATAATATTTACTTCTTGTAGATTACCATGACCATATAGAGGCATATTGATGCTCTATGGAAAATTAAGATGATTCTTCTTCAAGTACATAGCCTAATCTGGGATAGTGTTGTTGCACATATCATAGTAATCATGGCCAACAATGTTCATCATATCATCAATTTGATTGCTATCCAGTTCATCAGCCATTCCAATTCTTCTAGGATCCATTTAACCTTCAAAAAGTTCAAATATTTAACTCGTAAGTATCACCGCGAAGGTCCAAATACCTCTGTATAAGCGTGACACGAACAGAAGTAATGAAACAACGGAAAATCAACAACCTGCGTGACGAAAGAAACATGTGCGGTGAGAGCTCATATGAATTTAAAGATAGGTTATTTTTTTGAGAATGGCACGCATATTTATAGGCAATTCCACAACCCTACACGCCGAGGCCTCCACGGATCACACCTGCACGCCACTACATTCGCGCTCAAAACTTGCACGCCATTATTCCTTGTTTTTCTCCATTACCTCAAAGTCAAATCCTCCGTCAATTCAGTTTTGACTCTAAGGGGGGACATTTGTTGACGCACCTTTCCATCATAGAGTCTAACGAATGAAAAGGGAAATACATTAAACACAAAGTGATTCATCCTTTCAAGAAACATAAAAAATCGACAAATGCATGAACATGGATTTCATTAAGCATGGGCCAAGAAAGTTCCAAGATGGTCCTGTAGGTATACCTGTTTGCCACATATTGGGTGTGCAAGTGACGTGCGCACCCTATTTGATTTTCAACCATGTTCTTCAGCATCCTATAAATACACCTTGTGGCCCCCCCATTTAACAGAAAAGGAAAACTTCAAAAATTTAGATTTGAGCTCCCAACGCCCTAGTCTCTTCTTGAAGTCTTCCGAACACTTCTAAGGTAATTTCATACCTAGAATGGATGATCTAAAGAGGGGGAACAAGGCCTAAGTGTTGAAATTCACCAACACTCGTGCGCCTAAGTGTCTAACCCTTAAGGGAAATGGTCACACCTATGCGCCACCTTATCCCTTCAACAGAACATGTGCACCACTCATTTGGAAGTCTTTAGGGATAATATTATGGGCTTGAGGTATGCCTCGCCCAAGTATTACCCCATTGGTTAACTGGTGCACAAGTACAACTGTTCCGCACAAGTACCCTTCTGCACCCATGACTTGCATTCCCCACCAAGACATGCGCACCTACCTCTTTTTGGGTGCCTCTCCTGCGTATACAACTCATTTATGAAAATCCACATCTCCTCTTCAAAATTTTTCCTTCAAAACAATCTTTAAAGCCATTTTTTGGCATGGTCCTTTTTGAGATTCATTATTTAAAAATAATTCTATGGAACATCTCTCAAAACCAAGTGATTTACCTATCTTTAGGTCACTAAGGTTCTAGATTTAATTGATTCAACCTCATCCTTTAAGATGTGAAGATCTTTTAATTTGTGCCTCCTTTTTTGGAGTAAGCCCCAGTCACAAGTTCTCTAACTTGGGCCTCCTTTTCTAGAGTAAGCCCCAGTCACATGTTCCCTAACCTGGGCCTCCTTTTCAGGAGTAATCCCCAGTCACAAGTTCCCTATCCTTGGCCTACTATTCTAGAGTAAGCCCCTGTCACAAGTTCCCTAACCTGGGCCTCCTACTCAAGAATAAGCCCCAGTTGTCAAGTCCCTTTAACCTGGGCCTCCTTCTCAGGAATAAGCTCCAGTCATAATTTCTCTTAACTGGTCATAATTTCTCTTGATTAGGGCTTCTTTCTTGGGAATAAAACCCAATTATATGTCCCCAATAATTTGGGAATCCTTCTCAAGATTAAGTCCTATGTTATGTATCCAAATATCCATAAAGCACATATACCTTTATGGACCTTGTTCCCGAGCATCTTCCCTAAAGTAAGTCATGATCTTCATCTTTCTAGGTCGTTATACGTATGTAAGCCTCACATCATTTTTGTGACTACATATTTTTTGGCACAAATCGTTAGGTTTACTGATACCTCTTGTTTCTCACACCGAGCAAGAATCACGTCAGCTTGGAGTGTAAAAGAAACCATAACACATCTCTGCGTGCCGTTAATCTTACGTAATCCCCACAATTATTAACCGAACTATGTGGACATTGATCTCTACATTAAAAGTGGAGTAAGTAGGAAGCCTTTATAAGGTTCAAGACTATCATCCATTAATTCTCATCTATCCCATATGAAGTTAAACTATATCTAAATTCCATAACTATGTGGGTTCTAATTACTTTTTAAAACAAGGATACTTAGGTAGCCCATCTACGGGTACGATCCCAACAATGAAAAAATCCATGTCCTTCGGAATGACAATAAACATCAAGTGCCCCTCTGAGTGGCTTTAAAACCAGTATGGTCATCATAATGACCAAGAGATCTTTAAATAATGTATTGAAGGATACCATTCACTAAGAATATCTAACAAATACAGATGATTCTCTATCAATGAAAACCCTCAAATACATATAAAAGATTCTCTAAATCTCATACATATTAATCATTGATTGTCAGATCTTAAGGAAAGCTCATTTTCATACTTGGTAATGTAATAAGGATTCACGATCATAACTGAAATCTATAAATAGAGTCATGGAGTAGACAATAATTCCCCCCAAAAAGGTGTGATGAGTCTGACCTCCCATCCTCTCGACCAATGAAAATTCTTAAGCTTCATCGACCCACAACTAATGAGCACCTACCTTTGTAAAGTAGGTCCAAATGGATATAGAATCATTGGATGTTTCCAGTTCTACGAAAAAACCTGTTAGAAACCGATATTAATGTTTGAACCTTAAGAAAACAAGGTCACTACGATTTCTAGAAGAAATGGTGTGGATACTAACATAATTTCAACAATAGATTTCTATTATGGATCAGATGAAGTTAATTAATTGGGGAGAAACATATTCAATCACAAGAAGAAGGATCTGGGAAAACCCCAACCTTTTGTACCAGCTCTTTTAGGGAAAGTGGGTTCTTAGGTGGGGAAGTACATTTGTGAATTAGATTCTATTAATTTAATCTAGGGTCCTCATAGTGGAGCAATATGAATAGGAAATGGTATCAAATTTTCTGTGGATCCAAAAATGTTGGATGGGGGAGGCGCCCCAAGACAACCATTGTAGCTTCAAATTCCGATGCAGTGTGTTTATGGAATAATAATAGTGGTAGTGTTCAAGAAAAGGTTCTTAAGAAACTAAATGATGTTAATAATTCTTTTTAAAAAAGTTATAGAGAGTTTTTTATGTGGTGAAGCATGGAACCAGACTAGTACAAGAAATGTAGTGGTTGATGTTGTCTTGGGAATGCAGTTTTACTGATTGACTATTTATTATCTCATTCAGGAAGATGAAATCACTATCATCATTACATCAATTGATGAGAAGAGGTTCCCCAAGATCAAGTCCAGTGATGAGTTTTGAAAGAATTTATAAATAAATACATAAGATGACTTTCATGGATAAAGTATTTCATGCTTGAAGAGAAGTAAGATCTTAAAGGGAATTTAGAAAGGATTGATGGAATAATCATACTTTCCACTACCAACGGAAAAATATTCCATGATAAAATTGAATTTCAAGCTAATCGAAAACAATCATCACCTACCCCCAAGGATGTTTTTGGTTAGTAGTGGGAGTCTTGTATTGTGTTTGATCATTAATTGGAGTTGCTTATGTACCCATGAGAAGAAATGGTTGAATCCTTTCTGATGATTAATTCTACGAAAAAAGAAGTTGGTAGTATGATATGAAATTAATTAAGGGCGATTAACAATAATGAGAAGGGTACCTATATCTAAAAGGAAGATATGATACAGATCAAGGGATTCAATGACGTGAAGATAAATCAAGATCAGTGCATTTAGTGTTTGGATGGGATGCAATATCATTTTTAATATCTTTTAAAGGATGAACCAGATAATCATGTTATCCCTATATCCTAGAAACTATGTAAGGAGATTATGTCTGGTAGACCTAAATTTTACTATAATGGTTCTATTATATCCATTAGTGTTTGACCATATAATTTCTCACCTTTAACATGAAACTATTTTATAATTAAAATTTAATTTTTAGTCTAGTAGATATTACCATTATGTTTAAATAATGTTGAGGTTCTGTACCCTAGTTACACACGATTATATTGAAACATGGATTTAAAAGTGAATGTGTTCACGTTGAGTTACAATGAATTTCATGAGACACTAATAGACATGAAAAAATGGGATTCGAGTGAGGATTTTAAAATATCTATAAGTGGTGTATAAGAAAAACGCACACAATGATAGAACCTAGTTAGTATGGTCTTTAAGATTAATTTTATTCAATTTTTTTGGTTGGGAGTACACCAACCATTTTCGGATGGAGACACCTTATTTAGGGATGATGTATATGAAAATGTTGTCGGATCCATTCGTGGAAAGTGGGAATTATATGTGAAAATGATTCTTCTATCATCACTCAGGTAATATAGAAGTGGACCCATATAGTCACCCACAAGTTTGGATGGAAATAGAATGGGTTGTGAGGATTGGGATTTTATTGAGTGAAGCAACAAAAATCATTCCCTTATGGTGGGGAGAATGATGTCTATCATGGGTGATATTAACCTTGAGTTTATGGGTCACTGGGGAATGAGATATATTGTTAGAAAATCTTGGAGGCTTATCTATACAAGTATTATTAGAAATTTAATTATCGTAGAACCCCATAAAAGACCAACATGTTTTATTTATAGTATTTTGATGAGACCGAGAACTAGAATTGGGCTTGAGTTTGAGTAAATTGAACATGGTGTGTTGGTTTGAGAATGAATAAGTTCTCACGAAAAAAGACTAAGATTTTTTCAACTGATTATATGATCATGGAGACCACAAAAAGTGCTATGAATAAATATAGATTTTGTTTATTAAATAATATTTGGATCCCTCTTGTCTTAGAAGCATTGTGATTAGGTAATTTAGTAAAACATCAATAATTAGAACCAAGAGTTCTTATAATGGGCCAACCGAATGAGGTATAACTAGTGGTTTTATTGGTACATGGATATGGTGATCCTTAAACCATATTGGGTATACTATTTTAGACATAATGAGTATGTTTTATGAATTGACTGTGGATTTAAGGAATATAATGTATGATTATATTTTTTATAGAAAATATTATTCATCAATTCTATTTATAATATATTGGAAAATTATGGGAATTTATTTCGATTATGGTGATCTCAGTGAAGCCTTTTCCTTTTTATTTAGTAATTTTTTTATAGTGTTCTCTCTTGTTTTGGTGGTTAAATAAATTTAGGTTCAAATTTAGTCATTAGCAACTTATTGGGTGTAAAAATAATGGAGAATTACTATATTGATGGGAATCCATGATGACTTTAGGTTGGGATGTATGGTTGAAATACAATTGATACTTTTTAGTTATTTGAACTGTAATGGTTTCGAGTTTTTAAATGAATGAAATCAATAAGGGAATTTTAAAATTTAGAGAATGTTTGAATTTTTGAATTAGTGAAAGATATGAATTTTGAAATGGGGTTTTAATATATTTATATGTTTTTATAAAAAATGACATATTTTTATGGGGTTGAAGTCCTCTAAGTGGGTTAGAGGACTTGGGGAGTAATAGAGGTAACCTGGGTGGTTAGAATATTGTGTTGTTATAGCCTATGGACATTGTCTACAAACTGTCCAGCCACCGGCTCATTGGTGGACTGGCCAGTTGATATTCTAGAATCCTAGCCTCTTGAGATATATTGTTTCCATTTAAAAGGGTGAAAATACTTTTCTACAACATTAGGTTCTTGGGGAAAAGATGGGTGGCCCATGTTTCCCCCTTATTTCCTCCCACATAGCTATTAGCCTCTCCCCACTTTCTATTCACTTTATGTCCATTCAAGGGAGTTCATTAATATTGTTCTAAAGATAATTTTTGGTATTTCAACACGTATATTAGAATTAATTATATTTTATTCCAGTTGTTTAAATTTCATTATTATCATCATGGGTTTTCATTGTTAAATCCACTAGATCATGGTAGAATCGCTTGATTCTAAAAGGGATTCTCAGAAAACTAGGGCAGTGTTTTCCCAAGATTCCACTTATACAAGGGTCCATGGAGATCTGATAAGGTGTGTCATTATTTTAGTTTTTTGTGATATTTACCTAATTTTAAAGGACATATCTACAGTTTGGGAGGCATAAGTTTGGTATTTTTCAAGGCTTTTTCTTGGGGGTGTGTTAGGGGTGGTCCACATGACATGGCTTGATGTTCTGAAATATGACTAAGGTCTGATGATTTATCCATAAATATTCCAAATATGAATTGTATTAATTGATTAATTATAAACATTATAAATAATTAATTTTGATTTTTTCTTTAGTTAGAGGATTGAGCCATTGGAATAAGTTTATTGTATCATAGATGAAGCTAAGTGATCTTGGGTGGGCCGTATAAGAGATACTAGCCATTGTAAATAAATTTAGAAAGCTAAAAATATTAAATAGGGGGTCCCAAGACCCAACCCATATCCTTTAATGTTTCCATGTAAATATATCATGTGGTTATGCAGACTTCTCCATGTGTTGGATTGTTTAAAGTTAAATTCCTTAGAATATATTCTTCCCTTGTTTGTCTTCCCTTAGACATGTAAAAAATTAATAATAGGTGAACATAGTGGGGTTCCTTAATGAAACATTGAACTTAAAATATTTTAAAACCCAAATAAAGAATATATTTAATAAACTTGATTAATATATGGGAAGACCTTACTTGAATCCTGGGTCTTGTTTAGAGTAGTTAATAACAAAATTTATGTGGGTTTAAAGTAGTTAAACGTGGTATATGGTTTTGATCAAGTATTTTGAAATGAAATTTCATTGTCTTGAATCTTCTAGAGGTTATTCAAGATTGTGTTTTGGAAATGATAATAGATTTTGTTTTTTAATAAAATTTGTAAATGGTGTTGTGAAAGTTGGTTGGTGTTTTTAAAACTAGTAACTATAATCATATTTATTTAAATTTTAAAATGGACTTATTATCAAAACTGGTTTTTGAAATTGGTTAGCAAATTTTAATTATAAATAATTTCAAATTGTAAATTTTTAATGGCCCCTTATGCATGTTATTATTTATTTCTTATTATATATTATTGTGATGTTTATAACTGGGGTGAACATATAACCTTCATTGAATTATTGGTTATGGTTAAACATGGGGTGAACATGAACCCCAAGTAAACTGTTGGTCTTAGTGTTAAACCTAGGATGAATAAGGCCCTTGAGTGGATGATTGGTTTGTTGGTTAATCCCTCGGTGAACATGAACCATAGGTGGATACTTAGATAATGGTTAAAAATAAGATGAACATGATCGTTGAGAGGATGCTAGGACCCAGGGGATGGCTATATTACCCCCAAGTTCTAGTTTTTAGTCAAGGATGGTTATATTATGAATGATATGATATGGATAACATATTTTACATGATGTAAAAAAAGATACACAAGCACCGACTAAAGTAAGTATGTATAATTTCTAGGGTGAACTCGAACCTCATGTTCAAAAACTATTTATTGTTTTAGTTTTAAATGGTATAAATTGTATGTTTGGAGATATTTATTTAGTTAACTATTGTATGCACGTTATGCAAAATAGTTATTTAGGGATGACATTGGTTGTGGATTAATGAGTTTCATTCACACCGTACTCTGTATTTCATAACACTTGGCTACCTGATCAGCTTCCAAATATTATTACAGTAATAGGTTTTGGTTGAGACTCAATATAGTATAGTCTTGTGGGGTAGATTGGATGATATCATGAGACATGGATATGGTATGGCTCAGTGTTTGAAGGGATCCTTGTATTTTATTTTGTTTTTTTTTTCTTATGTAGATGGCCATGATAATGGTTGTTGTGTTGTGCTCTATATATCAACTCCTTAATTTTATAATGATTTTTTATTTACCTTTTTTGTATACTCAAATGTAATAGATTTTTATGATGTTTAGTTATTTTTTTATTGATTATGAAATCTAATTCATAGGGTATTCCCTTATCACTATACATCATAAGACCCTTATTTGTAGTTATCAACCTCTAGCATTTGAGCAGGTGTACCATAGGTCATATGGTGGTCCAATTGTATTAATACTCAATGTGAACAATGATGGATTATTACATATTTTCTTTCTCCCACCATATATATAATTATTTATAGTTTTTTAAAAATTAGATAAATATGAAAATTTCACCCTCTTAAGGACTAAGGATGTAAAATCCTTAGATATAATGGATTCATAGATTTTATACTATTAAATATCGATATTTATATCAATGAAAAGGATCATAAACTTCAAACTAGTACAAGAGTCAATTATTTCTTAAAATAGAGTACTCCAACTCAAACAGTTATCTAGACTATTACCGTCTCCAATGGTATATTCCATATCAATGTCGAATGACTCTATTTACTCAACTATCCTCTAGTTCTAAAGGATTTTTTAGGTTCGGAAAATACATACATGAGAATCTTGTGGTCTGTATGCACCATAAGGCACTCACATAGACAATAGTGGTACCAACATCTCAATGAAAACAATATTATAACTGGATGTAAATCATGATTATGATAATTTTAATCATGTGGCCCCAAATACCATTTTTAGTAAAATCCCTCATCATAAAATAGAATTGATCCTAGAGAAACTTTCTATACATAAAAATATTGATCATACTTCTTACACAACTCGGGTAAGGTCCAGAGTAATAGAAAATTTAATCTTCCATTAAACTCCATTAATGATGTATTATATATATAAAACCATTCAAGATTTCAAAATTATAGATTAATGATGGTATATATACTAACAAAGAAGGTAAGTTCATAATGTATTTATTTTAAAATACCACACTCCCATGAAAAAATATATTTCCAAAATAGGGACGATCATAGGAATCCATGGAATCAACATTTATTGGGTACACTGAGAATCTTCCCCCTAATATTGTGTTACATAGTATGTAAAATTTTCTTAATAAATATCTAAAACTTTTAGATATTGGAATTAATTTAATATTATCTCAATGTTATCAAGGAAGCCTAAAAAGTTTATATTTGGTCCACCCATGAATGAGAGTACACACTAATATCATTGATGAAGACAATAATAAATGAATCAAGATATAGATAAAGAATGTGGTTCATCATGGACATTAAAACATATAGCATGTTAATCAATATAAATTGAATCCCAAGGAACTCATATAGGATAAATTTTCTCCTAAATTTATTCTTTGGAAACTCAGAAGGATTCATATGGAGATGATTATAACATGAACTCAATTCAATATGGAAGTACCTATCCATTTTTCTTAGATATTGTAATAGATCATTAATACGAGAAAGATGATATTGGTAATTAAAATTAACCTTTTTTAGATTCAACTAATCAATATATAAATGTAATGATTAAGCATGATTCAGAGTGTAAAAATATGATATCCCCAAGGGGATATGCCTGATTAAAGAAAAACAATCACCACCAAATACTTTAGTTGATCCCCCATATAAATAAGTTCAATAAGATCCATTTTTTGTAATGAATGGATAGGGGCATTGTGAAGATCTTATGATCATCTATAAACATAACATACATCTCATGTTCAACTTGGATAATCCAAAGTAAAAACATCCATGAACATGTTAAAAATATGTGGAAATATTTTCTAATGTGTCTCCTCACCATCTAGTACGACAATATAGAACTATGTTAAATGAATCCTTATATTTTTATGGTCATGTGACACCAGATCTTCCTTGAAATCATAATCATTAATAAAAGTTTTAATTATCACACTTATTAGGTATAAAAATACTCACGATGAAAATATTTGATATGTGCTTAATAAAGTGTCAACCAATATTTACAATGAATTCCATCAAAATAGTTTATATAAGAAATGAACAAATGAAAAATATTTTTAAATCTATTTATTCAATGGAATCACATAGAACATTGATGAATACAAATTGACTTCAACTCTATGGAAATATCAATAAATATAAATACATATAGATTAAAAATGTTCAACCCCAAATCAAAGTAAAAAAAAGAAGGTACAAAATAATGTGATATATCGATAAAAAATTAGATGCATGGGTGGATACTACTAAGATGACACCCTAAATAATCAATGACCCCTCATCACTTTTAGTTGGTGTCGTATCAATGGCATGAATTTGACCTACTAAAAACAACTTCCTTGGACTCTAAATCTATAACTATCATAACGATATCTACTCTAGTACCTAACTAAATGTAAGAACCATGAACATATCTATTCTCTAACTGGTCATAAAAATTTTAAATACAACCATGTGATACCACACATGATCACATTACTAATACCTAGACTTGGACATATCCATATAACAAAAAAGAAAATTAAAAATATGGTATAAATTCAATAGATTCCTCACATGAACATCACATATATTACCCACTAATGGTTAGGGTAATAATTGTTACATATGAATTTTTCTTCCATATTATAATCATACTAATAGATACCTCCCATGCAAGGAAGAAGCTAATCCGTGAACCTAACTAGACATCCTATCACTACTATGGTAATAAAAATAAAAATATAACATTATTCTACTTGAAGATATGTTCTCAGACTGAGGATATAAAATTAAATTACGAGAAGGATTATCCTTATCTATGTTCTCTATATTAAGGGCCTAATTAATGGACTTAAATAAATACGAAACATAAATGACATTTACCATGGAATTACATGAATATCATAGACCGTCCATAAAATGATTAATCATTGCAGTTTCATCACTCCAAATAATTTTGTAAAAATAATGTTACTCAATAAATCATGTCGCATAGTCAACCACTAACATGGACCATTGAACCAGATGAAATAAAACTAAGATCTTTACTCAATCGACATCTCATCAGTGAAATTATAATAAAAATTATCTTAGAAATCCATACAAGATATCCCAACACACTGATCTTATTTGACAATGACATCCTTATAATTCCACTCTAAATATCAAATAATATACACTATAATATTAACTCAACTCTCAATTGCTGAATCAAGGTAATCAAATATAGGTTGTATAGACAAAAAACAAAATTAAAAAAGTATGACGTCCATTATCTATAGTAATTATATGTTGATTATATATCTAAAACTCTATAATAAAATTTGAAATGGAAGGAGAAAATTTTAAAGTTCCATACTAATTAGAATAAATCACAACAATATGACACTCATGGATCTATTGTTCCGGAGAAGTTACATGCTTAGTTAGGGGATCCAAGTCAATAAACAATGGGTCTTTCTCATACCCACCCCACGGTTCTAAACAATAATTCTTCATGATGGTATATCAATAATATTAAAAATTCATGCCTTACAATAAAAAATATAACCAACATTAATAAATTAAAATGTAGGAGTTGTTTGAGGATAACTACCCATCTACAGTATACACACTCCATATCATAATAGGGGTCTTACATAACATCAAAAACCCTCTCCAAACACAACTACCCACTCCCCTCATGGGTAAAATAAAGAAGGATTCATTTATAATTTAATGGAAAATAAAATAGTTATGGTTTAACTAATTAGATTTACCACATTATGTTATACAAGAAACAATTATATAAGTTACTGATGACACTAAAAAGAAAATAACCTCATAACATAATTAAAATTATAAACATCATGTAAGCACAAATAAATAATTTGAATCATATATACAGAAAATGATACATCAAAAACCCTCTCATTACACCCCATGTGATGAAAAAACACCAATAAAAAAGATCAAATATCACAATGCATCATACTTTATAAATTTAAATGAACAATGAAATCATAATGAAATAAAAATAACACATTTTTTTAATAAGAAAATTACAAATATGTGGGTTAGTTACAAAAGAAAATAAGGTCCATCTCAGATTCTAATAACATAATACCTCATGTATACCACATTCATAAATGTAATATAAAATTAAAAAACAAAACTTTGATACTACTTTGTACAATCCAAGATCTAGTTCCCATCCAATGTGACCCAACTAGATACCGTATACCTCAAACATAATTCCTTATATGCTTGAGGTTATCATCCATTGGAGAGGTTCTATGAAAATGTATGGGTGACTATACCATAATACAGATAGCTATCTAAAAATCATATAATTACAAATATAAACAACAACCACCATAAAAACCATGTAAAATTTATCATCGTAACTATATTCTATCACTAAGTACATAAAAAATATAATACATACAAGATGGGTAGAAATAGTTTTATATAGTCATTCTTAAAAGATATTGATATCATATTGTTAAAACATATTCCAAGCATCCTATAAATGTTAAAACACAATTGACGAAATCCTAATGGTTATTTTGTCTATTATTAGTCCCATTTTCCAAATCCTACCAAGCTCTATAGCTTATACATTGATGGAGAGGCTGATTCACCTACCCATATTATTTTTTATAATCTTCGATCAGGGGATAATACACCCAAAAATGGTTTGAATAAAATCTACAATGCCACCATTAATGGTTCCCCAAACATACATATTATAACTATGTGCATTGAAAATGTGAAATGTTAATAATTAGAACAAACCAACAAATAAATATAATAGTAAATATGTCAAACACAATATTACATAGCCACCCATTTGTGATGAATCCTACTCTATCTTGTTCTATATATCAATCAGTTGGGAATCACGTCTGAAGTACTCATTTATAGGTATAAAATCCAATACTAACATCCTCGATAATATTTAGGAAATTTGGCATAATAACATAAATTAAAATGTGAGCATACCATCACAATGATATCATAATCATAAATACACACGTTTTATATATTTAAAAAAAGTAAAAAACCATGTTTATATCATCCCCATGATATCAAATTATTAATACATGGTAGTAAATCGTGATAACATAATCAAAAAAATGGGAATGTATCCCAGTTCCATTATATTCAAGTGGGAATCCAGTATCATTCCCATAATTAAGAAACATAACATTATCCATATCTATAAAAATAAAATAATAGCGAGATGGATGCATCCCCGGTATTTGAGAACATTAAGAAAGAGGGAATCATAACCCTGGAAGATCTTCCTCATATAGGAAACTCAACTCCCTATTTGAAAGAATCTCATCATAGTTAGTACATCTCACTTCCAAAGGTAATAAAATATAATTGGGAATTGTGTCCCACTATTGTAATTATCAAAACAATGTGGGAATTATTTCCCATATCATGGTAATAAATACAACCTAATACAATGAGAATATACTAAAAATTTCAAACATGTGCAGTAATTATCATAAAATCCCTCATTATGGAATGATTATAGAATATGGAATTTATTCCAACAATATAAATCATTAAAATAATGGGAATATCATTCCATAAGAATAATGAAAATCCTAAGGTGGTATGATAAAAAATTTAACATCTTAATTTAAACAATTTAATTTATTTTTGGTATAGAGTCCAACATCTGCTCAATTAAAGCTAGGCCAATCTATGCTTACTCGAACTAAATATAAAATTATAGCTATGTAATAACCAAACCAGTACGATAATCTAGTAGGGTAGGTATACACAACCAAATACAAATTCAACTATCCAATGGTTATAGGGAAATTAGAAAAGATTCACATGGGCTGAGTATTAAGAAGGTTGAACAAAAATACACTGACTGTATCATAAGAGGTCTAATGGAACCCATTTTAGAGTATTTTATGTCATAATAAAACTCAAAGTGTCTTCAGGGGGTCTTGATTCCAATGATATATTATCCATTATGTTAATTTTTGTCTATCAATTACCATAATATCAAAGTATTTCAATTGAAGAGTCCATTGTGGCCTTAAATATATTTACCAATATAAATTAGCTTCAAAGGATAGTTTTATGCTAATTCTAGTCCAATCACACAGAATTAGCGAGACTATTAATAATATATTAACGGAATAATAATAAAAAACAATATTTTTTATGGGCCACCTAACATTTTCTATTGTATGCTTTCTTCCTGAGTATTGTTAGGTAAATAATGTTTAACTACAGAAAATTGTGAAGCCTAAAAAATATCTTAATTAAAGAAAAATAAATGGAAAATATTTCAATTTTAAAAAAATAGTAAAGTGTGTGTAGATGTGGAATTGGATAACCAATGATAACTCATAGGGTCAAATGTAACTTGAATCTAGAAATAATCAGTTGTGATTCTAATTTGTATAAAAAGAGGGATAGAAATGTTTGTGAAATCGCTAAGTCTCTACTGGTTGTCAAATGTGGTAGAATACAGATTTAAAATATAAGAAATAAAATTTATTTTAAATAATTTATTAATAACAGAAAAGGGATATAAAAAACCCACCATGCATTCACAATCCCTCCCCCCATCTTGAATCAGGTACGCGCCCCATGACCATAAGAGATTTGAGGGGCCTATAAAGTTAATTTTATCGCTTCCTAACCCAACTAGTTACCTAATTCCATAAAACTAGGTACTCTTTACTCACATAAAACATATTCCCCAACACCCTTCCCAAATTTTCAAAATAATCACATGTACCCCCGTGTACAACACAAACACTCATAAACCATGAAATCATAAGGTTTGGAGAAAATTAAATAATAAATGAACCTCAAAACACATTATGCATTAAAAAATCATTCATCTATTTTACTTATTTATTTCTAATTTTTCTGTATTTTATTTATTTTATTTATCTTCATACATTTACCATCAGGGGTTTGGAATTCCTAGAAGATCATAATGATAAATATTTTAGTAATGTTTTGTTCAGTTTACTTGTATTCTTATATCATTTTTAATTTTCCTAATTATGATTCATTTATATATCATATATTGTATTTAATTTAATATTTCTATATTAATCACACACCAAATAAGATAATTCTTATTCTATTATGACATTTAATGTCAGAAAATATTTCCAAAAAATGAAATTCATTGAATTTCACACTAAAAATATCAAGTGTCAAAAACATATCTTATGGGCTTATTGAGTAATATCATCATGAATTTAATTATGTAAACATAATTTTAAGCTTGATAAAGTGTTGTTTAACCTTATCATTGAGTGTATTATTCTCTCAAATAATTCAATTCTTTATTCAGAGCATATATATATATAATATTTTAAAAAAAAATATTAATATTTTTTAATGAAAGACGGTTTAATTTCCTGATGATTTTAATTTTGAATTAGAATTTAAAGAAGAAATGATTAATTTTTTGGGTTGAAACCTTGAGTTAGAAATGTTATAGTGATTATCAATGTTTGAGAAAAAAATCAAATTTCATAGATTTTTTTAAATATCTCTAGGTCATTTGTAAATAGTTGGATGATTTTAATTTTATTTATTAGATTTTTTTGATATATTCAATAGTGTGGTAGTTATATTAGTCTCATATAGAAAACCAATCATTATAAATATAGATATATTAAATCATGAATTGTGATTTTATGGATGTATAGCAGATTGATGAGGAGAATATGGTGTTGTTTTGTAAAAATTTATTTTCCCCTAGAGTATTAAAAAAGATATTTTGCATGAATCCCATAATTCATCTTTAGTAGAACATCATTCTTTTATAAATATGTATCATGCTATGGAGGGATAGATTTAGTTGTTTTTGATTTGAAGGTGGTGGCCATGTTTGATTCCTAATTTATTGTACACCATCATATTAAATAAAAACATTAATTTTATACCATTGTTTCATATTTAGATATTCCTTAGTGTATGTGGGTTAGGGGTAATTTCTATAATTTTTTTCAAGTTTTCATCACATCCCGGAGAGGGTTTTCTGTGATTTGAGTTCTTGAGGAATGATTAATGAATTGATATTGTTGGATAGTTTAGTGAATCATTATTCCAAAAGGTGTATCTAGTTTATATAGTTCCATAGAGGGTAATATAATACTATGAAGCTTATATTATCTTACATATGTAGAATATATTTCAATATACATTTGAAATCAATAATTTCTTTAACACCACATTTCACTAATAGAAAAGTAGTAAAATGTATTGAATGATTCTAAAATTATGAGATATAATGAGATCGTGAATATTTGATAGTATAGATCATGGATGAGTCACCAATAATTAACAATGTTGTCCTGAAGAATTAGTTTTCACTCTTCCATAGGTTTGAAAAATTTTGATTCTTTTTTGGTGCTCTTGTAATCATTAACTATTATATAATTAGGTAAATAAACCATCTATATTCAGGCCCTAAACAGTTCAAGATATGTTGTAGCATGTGTAAATAATTTTTTATTAAATAAAAGCTACTCAGATTAGGACTAAATCCTTTTTTAATCCAATGATGAACCATCTCAATGATGTGGTTGGAGATCAAGTGTTCCTGAGAGTTTATAATCATCATGAACAACAATGATTTGGAAATGGGAATAATATTTCATTGATATTTATCGATCTATTTCAATTGTTAGAATATGGTAGATATTTTTCTTATTAGATGGTAATACCTCTACTTCTAGAGAATTTTTTTCATACAATTATTCTATTGAAAATTTGGAAGTATTAACTTGGTCCTTGAAGTGTAATGTATTTTTAAAATGTGTATATTGATGATGATATGAAATTTGTTGTGTATTTGGTGGGAACTCGAGGACAGAGATAAGATTCACTATAAAATTGTGTTATTCCGTTAGTGTATGTTCTTTATGGGACTTTGTGTGGGTAAAAAATCTATTAACAGATGGAATCCCAAAATAAATGTCAATACCCAAAATTCATATAGGTTTTTACAATCGTATTTGATGTGGAATTTTGATTCACTAATTGTATATGAATAAAATTATTGGTTTTGTTTATTCCCATTTTATGATTATGATTAATTTATTTTTAGGATAAAATTTAACCACAAGGATAGTCATGGGTTTTTTATTCAGCATCTTTCAAATTAGGTATGTTTCAAGAGAAGGTTAGATAAAAGTAAACGAAGTTATAGCTGAAATTCCAGTTAAACGGATTGCATATGCTGGGACATAGTGCACTAATTCATAGTAAGTTAGTAGTAGGATATGTTTTTACTATAGTATGGTGTTCCAATCTGTGAGGAGATATGATCCAATGTGGGATATGTACTGTTATATTGGAGAGAATTTTTATGATTTCAATGTCTCTCTATCTCAGACTAGAAGGAAGGTGGTGGTGTGATGGATATTAATTTTAGCATAATGTTTAATATATTATTCTTAATATGACAATACCAATGTAAATATTATATGAACTACCTTGGGATAATATTCCATAATGTTAGTAGTACCTAACCATTTAGGTTGTGTCATGGTATGTCTCTTGGTGTTTTCTGATTAATCATAAATGATTGATATTATAATGTGGCTCTAATAACTGAAATATCGAGTGTTGGGTTATATATTTTCAAATTTATCATGTTTTATTATTTTTCCACCAGGGCTATTAAATTCATTCCTTAATTGTTTCTGATTTTTATGAAGTTTAGTCAGATAAATGATAATTACATGTTGATCCTTGGGAATTTGAGTGTTATAGTAGTTCATCCTAGGTTTCTCCATGACCTTATATAATTGTATTAGTTTTAAAGTAATATGACCTATGATATGTTGTAGATATATTATATTGATATTCTAATTTGTATGAATTTTTATGTAAAGACCAATATCACACCATGATCATCAGTTTTATCATTTTTCTTATAAATTTGAAAAATATTAATATTTCCTTCCAAATCGATCACTTTCCCCAAAACCTTGTCACCCTTAAGTGTATTTTGAGATCTATTTGTCAATTTTTTTGATGCCACTTTCATTCATTACATCATGAGTTTGAGAAAACATACCAAATATGATATTTAATTCTTCTTCTTGCTTATATATTCATTTATTATTATTCCATATTTCTGAATATGTTTTAAAAGTAGATTATATTGGATTTCTATGGTATTGGGTTGTGGTTTAGATATTGTTTTGTTGTGCATAGATTATATAGTTTTTATTTCAAATTTCATTGTATTTTATCCATTATTTCTTTCTTTTTCTTATTTGAGGAATTGTTAAAGAATCAACTGAGGTTGAGGTTTTTTAATATATCTTTACGTTCTGTGATTTTGGAAGTATCATGTTTTTTATTATATGATGAATGAGTTGAATTAACAAAATAAAATTAATAATTAGTCCATGTAATTTGAATAGTGGAATGGTTTATTTTTATTTGATCATTTATTTTTTAGTTATTATGTTATTTTTGTTTCTATTTTATTGATGGTTGCTCCCATAATAGACCTTGTTTACTTATGTTTGAGTTCTTAAAACTACTTCTACAAAATGTTAATCATTAAAATAAGATAGTTCATAAGTTTCATGGAAATTGTATAAAATATTATTGACATGCTTAATATTAAAGTGTTGAAAAAAATATAAAATCACAATTTACAGGGGAAATTTTATGTGATTTGTATTTGGTTTGTTGTGTTCATAATTATTTTCTATAGAGACTTTTTGGGGATTTTTGTGAATTATTTCTATGGGAATTATATGGATATGGTGTTTTTGTAACTATTTTTTTAATATTGTTTGTTTTTTCAATTTGGTGTGAAAATAAGAGTAATGATAATGTGGTAGTTGTTCTTTGATGGTATAGTTACTATTTTCATGGGTGACATGTAATCTTATTATGTGGTGCATTTTCTTTTTTGGTTTTATATACTATTTTCCCTATGAAATAAATTTTTTTAGGAATTAATTCAAAATTAAATGGTAATAGGATGTAGATTAATAAATGATGGGTTTATCAATGAAATGAAATTTTTGGGATGAAAAGATAGTGGTAGGAATAAATGTTTCATATTATTAGTGAATAGTATGAAATTAAATATGGAAAACAACAATAATTTGTATTATAATGATAATACAAAAATTGTAATATTAAATGGATTGTGGTGTTAGTAATACTATTGTGGTAGGCTAGTGTGAATAGGCGGAGTTGGATTGGGGCATTGTGATACACATAGTTATTATTAAGTGGTAATAATGACGTGATGATTATTATATCTGATAGTAGTGTTTTTTTGACATGAATCATTAGGTTGGGATTGTGTTAAAATATTACACATTGTATAATTTTTTATAATTCTTACGCACCACCACCTAATTATAGAAACCTTATCGATGACCATGTAGATTTTGGTTCTAAGGAATTTTTCAAAATCTTGGTTTTAGAGGAAAATAATGGTTACCTTATAACTATTATGTGCTTACTCTTTAGATTTAGTTTTGGATTTTATGTATTATGTTAATTTTATATATATATGGGATGTAGTGGATTTATGTTTAATGGTATATAAATACTGGTTGATATGGTTCTATATTTTGGAATGGATGCATGGTGAGGGGAATGCATGGTTGGAAAAATCCATGAGATTTATTTCTATCATATTCATGATACCCCATAGATAAGAGGAAGTGAGAAAATTTTGTGATGTGGGTTTCTATTTTGGTATTTTGATTTTATATGTGCATATGGGGTTATGTGATTTTATTGATGGGGTTGAGTCCAAAATGTATGTTATTGGAGGTTTTAAGAGTTACCGAATTAGTGGGGAAGTGCTTTTGGGGTATCTACTTTACATATACTCATTTGATAATATGTTACAATACATGAATTAAATATTACGAGAGTGAGCCTTGGTGAGGTTGGTTGATAGTTGATCGGTCAAAGGTGTGTACTAGTTCTCCAATTTTTTCATGAAGAAATTAGTATTCTTCTTTCATATTTTTAGAATATATTTTCCGAAATATCCAATAATTATACTTTTCTGCACACCCATATATATTTAAAAGTCAATTTTGGGGTATCTGAGAGGGAATTGTTGATCAATATTGACCATTATATCTTATGAAGGTTATAATAGGGGTTTTTATCATTAGTATAGCAGTATTATTTTGAAATTTTATTTTAGATAATATTTTAATATGTGAAATTTACATGTGTTGTGATTTTAGTTGTTTTAATTCATAGATAATTTATTATTAGTTTTTCTTATGTGTCAAGGATTATAAGGAAAATTACACCCATTCATTTGTTATTATATTATCAATTTTAGTCACCGACTCTTGACCTATTGGTGGTGGTCTTCAAGTGCCACACTCATCATTACTACAGAATAAATAGGGGTTCCTAATGGGAGTGAATTGTGATAAAGTGTTATGAATGATATGTTTGGGAGTTCAGAAAGATATTTCACTTAGACATCAGTGGGGACTACATGATTTCATGGGAAAAAATTATGATCAAACATTTCTCATGATATTGCGAGGTAGACTAGATAAGATTTATTTATTTGAACCCCCTTTGATCTGACACAAGGAACATACGATTACTAAACCTAGTAGGTACGATGATGATTATTATAGGGATGAGACCAGGTATAGGATCATTAATCATGAATTTTTGTCTTTATTTATAATTGGGTTTATTCAGGGGAAATTAAATGGATTTAATTAAATGATGTTAAGTAATATTAGTTTATTCATGGATTAGAATAATCATATCATATGTAGATATTCCTTTTGGTAATCATTCTTGTGTATTTAAAATTTTTAAGATGTATTAGAGTTGAATAACTACCTAAAAAAGGTTGAACACGTTGTAGTCTTATGATTCTTAGAGAAGTGTGTTGTGTGATTTTCAACATCAGATATTGGAGAGGTGTGAGGGGTTTTCTATAATTAGGAGATAAAATGTTGGGTTGGTGTGATATTTATAACTGTATATATTGTCTATTATAAGAAGAAGCATATGAGATCTTTAATTTCAGGTTATTTTATAGGATCATTGAACAAATGGTTGTTTATATTCCTTCAACAATCAAATAATTTGATAGTTTTTATGTAATATTTCAGGAAGAATTTGTATTCATATTTTTCTTCTTCTAAAATCATAACATCTGGGTGATAAGAGTTCATCTATCCTTATTTGGGATGGAATAAAAATTTAGAATCATGATTTTAGGTTGAGATACCTTATTAATTATGTCTGTAATAATTTTTTATATGATGATTGAAGAATTTTTAATTTTGAAGAGGTAGTTCATCCCACTGTTTAGCATCAGGTTATGATTTGAAGACCCTTATCACACCCCAATCTACTCTTCTCTTACTTAATTATCAATAGGAATTATTATTCATATTTCATTTCAATTCCATCACTTTCTCTCAATACCAAGGTAATATGATGCGTTTTAAAGACACATTAGTTCATTCAATGGAGGATGTTTGATTCTTGTTTTTATATTGACAAAACCTCTCATCATTGGTGGGACTTCCTTGCTTTTATTAGTTACCTCTTCATTCCTTCCAGTTACTTATTCTAAGAGAAGATTTGATATTGGTTTCAATTGGTTTTCATTGGTTTTATTCTATGGTTTATATGTAGGTTGGTTGTGTATAGATTAATTGAGGTTTCCTAATGAATTTATGTTAGTTAGATCTTTTATCCATGATTTTTATAATGTGGTGAATTGTTAAAGAATTTGTTCCTATAAGGGATTATGAAAATAACACTTTTTTATGTATGATTGTGGAGTTAGCATGGTTTTTTCTCTTATCAAATGAATGGTGTGGGTTACACTAATAAATGTAATAATCTCTCTAAGGAATCGAAATAGAAGAATAATTTATTCAAATGTCAATTATAGGTTTTTATGTTGTT
The DNA here is from genome assembly GCA_963277665.1 of Viscum album. NCBI lineage: Eukaryota > Viridiplantae > Streptophyta > Magnoliopsida > Santalales > Viscaceae > Viscum > Viscum album. The sequence continues at coordinate 992,003,222 of OY728128.1, read as the reverse complement.
GTTATATTTTTACCTAATTGATTGAAGGTTTCTGTTACGAAACACATTTATCATGATTATATTTATAACCAAATCAACAATTATAAAATATTTGTCCCTTAAATACAATTATTATTTTGTGCCTTATAAAATATGGAATATTTTATTTATAGGATTAGGTTTAAAGAGTTGATAAAATATAATATTAATCTTAGAATATATTATTAAATTTAATTTATTACTAAATTTAAAATGAATTACTATTTTCTAGTCAGGTTTATTCTTTTTGGGAATAGATTGGTTTTTTATAGGTATTATTGAAGTGTATTTTGATATATTTGAGTGGTATGGATACTATGGTTTGGAAAATGTGTTTTGATGTGGTTAGATTGGCCAATTTAATGGGCAGAGAGTGGGAATGTACTGTAGAAGTAAATTTTGTGTAGTGAACGTTGGCAAGGATTGTGTTCCATTTATACAGTTATTTGATTAGTTTTTTTAGTTGTGTTTAAATTTACAATGGTTTGGAATATTATTGGAATTAATTTAATTATTAAGGCTAATGCACTATAATTTAATAAATAATGGTTAGATTATTGAAATGAAGTTCTTGGTATGAAAATGTAATGTTTAGAATAAATGTGGATGTTGATTAATCAGTAGTTCAATTCTAAATATATATAACTACAAAAATTTTAATGGTACGAAAAATTAATGATATTTAACAATGTATGAAATGGGTATTTAGTAATATTTTTGTTACAATGTTCTATGAATTGATAGAGCTCATTTATGTTATATTTGTGGAATCAGTTATTAGTGGGTGTTATTATTGTTTCTTTGGTTATTGTGGGTGATTATAGGTTTGGTTCAACATGAAACCCTAGGCTGGGATAATTTTTCTATATTATACATCATATATTTAATTAATACTTTTTAAACCCCACCACTACTATTTAGTAACCTTTCAATTTCCCATATAGTTTTTTTCTTCCAACATTCAGGTTATAGAGGGAACAAATAGATGATTTCTCCATCTTCTGCATTCCACTAACAAATGTAGCATACGTTATTATGGATTATGATATATATATATATATATATATTAATTAATGTCTTTATATTTTATTGTATGTATATACTGGGTGCCCTAGTTATGTCGTTATATTATGGATTTATGGTGCGTTCGTGCATGGTAGGAGGGAACAAGGTTGATATTTTAGGTAAATGATACCCTACTATTATATGATGTAATTTCTAGTATTGATTTGGTTTTTGTGAGTGTTATGTGGTAGTGATATGTTGATATTTGTATATATGGTTATATTGAAGTTTTTAATGAATAATACGTACATCAATGGTTTGTTTGCGAGAGAAATTAACTATGGATTTGTGTTTGGGATACCTTCTTGAAATATACACTTTCAATAAACTATTAGTAAAATTGGATGTGATAATGGTAGATTCAAACTTGGTAAGATCATGTGATAGTTTAATTGTGATAAGTGTATGTGGGTTCTTTTTTTGTTTGTTGTACCATTAGTTTTCTTCCTGCATAATTTCGTGAAGGGTTTTACAGGGTTTACTATTATGTATATTTTTATTCCCAGCCCTATATATATATAAATATATTTTCTATTTTCCCTCAAAATTGTTGGTGATCAATTTAGACAATAATACATCTTAGAGTTCATGAGGGTTTTATCAATGAAATGGGAGATTAATTTTTCTATATTATTTGAGGAGCCTTATTTATGTGACACATTTACATTTATTATGACACAAATTGTATATATATCGAATTGAGTTGATTGGTGTTCTTTTATTATATTCATATTATTATGATTAAAATGTCTCTCATTCATTTGTGATCAAACCACCATTGTTAGTTAGAAACTACCTTCATTATAGAGGCAAGATTCGACTGTCACAATTTCCATTATCACTGGCCGATTAAGATTTCTGAGTGGAAGGTAATAGATTTCTCCTCATATGAAGTTTTGATATGAAATGATCTAGTTCTTGTTTTTTATTTCCTGACTCACAATAATTTATGTTTCTTAAGAATTAAATTGACACTACATTATAAAATTACATTCTTATGATGTTCATGGTCAATGGGTGTTTCAATTCCCAACATCCCTTGGAGGATAATATTGGGTATGTGGTAAACCTAAAGTGAATCCTTTGTTGTAAATAACTCTATAGACTTATTAGTAGAAAAGTTAGAATGATTTCAGTTAACAATGGGTTGATATTTCATATTGTATATATCCCCATATGTTCACCCACCAATATGGTTATAAGTCGATTCTTTATCATGGAGTTCATCACTTGAAGGACAAGTGAGGAATTGGAGTAGGTCTTAATAAGATATATTATGTGGACATTTCAACAAATGGAAGGCCAAAGATTATCTAAGGTACTATATGATTATCATCCACCTAATTTTTATCTAAATTTGACTATATATATTCATATTTTATTACAAATGCTTTGATATTCCTATCAGGACTCGTGATAAAGTGTCTTCTTATTCCCATAGTGTTTTTATTTGAGATGGAGGCTACTCTAGTTTTCCTAATGTGTCAGTGTTTTTAGTTGATGATTTAAAAATATTAATTGTCATGGAATTTCTAGTTTTTATTGATACAAATTTAAAATGTCATACATATAATGTCTTTTTTATACTCTATGAATTCAATCAAAGATTTATTTTTCTATGATATTGGTTATCTTTGGAATGGATTTCTAGTGTTCTATGGTTATTGGTGTATAAGACCATCATATGGGTTAGGGTAATTTGTTTACCTTGTCTTCATAGTTGGTGGAGTTGATGTTGTAGTTGATGGAATATTATGTAGTGGATATTTCAAGATCTTTCGAAAAGTGCTTGAGTGATTTATTTGGAGTTATTAGAAAACAAATACCATGAAGTGATATCAGGTTTGAGAGAGGGATTCATCTGAGTGTCTCTATAATTTTGAGGTCACATTACTTAGTAACACCTTATGTGTTAAGGGAGATAAGGACTGAAAATTTTTAATTTGATACAGAAGTGATTCATTTAGCTTTTTGTGTTTCCATGGGGTACTCATGTGTTATTCCCCAATAATGTGGGTGGTATCTTATAGATATATTATTTTTTTGTTTAAGGGGGGTATCATAATTTTTAACAATGATGTGCAGTCTTGATATCATCAGAAAAGGTAAAGGAGGATACCTTGAAGTCAAATTTAAGTGTCATTTTGGACACATTTATATAGTGGTTGTTTAATTTGGTTTTTTAAACCACGAGTTTCATTCAAGTCACTCATGAATTCTATGATTTTCTGCCCTAGGATCAGTTATTTTTTATGATCATTAAAGACAACCTTGTGTTCTCAATGTCCAAGGAGGATCACATGGAGTATCTAAAAACTATTATAGGAGACCTTTATCAACATAATATCTATGTAATGTTTACTAGGATTAATGTTTTGATAAATGCGATGCATTTCCATGAGTATTATGTATCTGAGAAAGGATTAGAAATTGATACCTTAAATATCGATGTATTTGTTCTTAGGGGTTACTAATAATATCACATAGGTTCATAGATTACTTGTTCTATAGAAAATTATCAGAGGGTCTTAAATATTTTTTCTGAGATTTAAAGCTCTCTTATATACCTAATAATGAAGTATTATGCCTTCTTCTAGACGAATCATTGTAAAACTATATTCAAATACTTGAAGGAAGGGTTAATCAGTTCTCTTGTTGTTTTTTTATAAATGATAAATTCAAGTTTGATGTTTTTATACCACTTATTGTCCTGGATTGTGAAATTTATTAATAATTCAATGGTAATTGATTAGATATTTATTGTATTAGTTATCATCCCCGATATTAAACTATTCCAACCATGATAACAATTTAGTATCAGTGGCGCTTTCTCTGAAGTAGAGGAAGATTAACTAATTAGTAAGGGGTTTTAGTTCCTTATAGTTTAGAAAATATTAAAATATATATTCTACTAACATGACCTAAATATGAATTAGTGGTTCTTGATGCGGTTTTTTAGGGATATTATTTTGAGATCTCAATCACTCGAAAGGAATGACTTTTATTTGTTTATGCACTATGTAAAATTTTTATAGGAGATATTATTCAGGTTTTTTGAGTGATATAAGATTATATAACAGTACATAATGACATGGAATATTTTTTTGGTAGAGGATTCTTATACCATATGACTTTGAAATTGTGCATTTTTAGTAGGTTGAGGAGTCCTGATGGGGAGAATCAAAGGAATAGGTGTTGTGAGATCCTAGCTTTTATAGTGATTATTTTATGAAATGGGAAACATTCAATGTTAATTCAAGGAAATATATTCATATAATTGGTTATTCCAATGGTTGTAATCAATGTGTATCTAAGATTATCTTTAGTTAATATCCTTGCAATATCAACAATGTATCTTTCCTTGAGGAATTTGTTTAGGAAGATTTAAATGAAATGGTGAATGGTAGAGTACATGTCACACTTCATGTTTTATTATGAAGTAATGTTAAGGAATCATGACCCTAGAGATTTAATATAGGACATGGATGTTCCTAGGACGATGTGGGAGGATATATTGATGAATATAGTCACCAAAATCTCCCAATACTAGTGGGGATATGATTTTATTCTTGAATTCATATATTGGTTAATATTTTTCACATTTTTCTTGTAATTAAGGAGTTCAACATGTCGGATTCATTGGGGAGGTGATTTCGGGATGGGATAATGAAACACCACTGGGTTATATGGATTATCATATCTAATTGGGAACCTTATTTTTTCTTATGTTTCAAGGGAAGCGTTAATTGTGAATTTGGATATCAACTACACCACATCGCCACTTTAGATTCTTTGATTGACTATATGATGGTATTGACAATTTAATTACTTGAGGAAAAGTTATGTGTATACATTTCTCATTTTGGTGGTTCAAGGGAAAATCACATTTTCTTAGTTTTGCATGGATATAAAAATAGATATCACTCATCAATCTTAATAGATATATTTAATGAATTATATATAGTTTCATGAAAATATAGATAATGATATACCGATGGTGGAAGATTATTTTTTAGAGAAGATGTGGTGCATAGCTTGACTAAGAAGGATGATATGATTAATGAGTGGAATAGAGAATCTGAAGACCTCATGAATTCTTATATCGACTGGATGCGTTTATCTGTAGATTTTAAAGCTAGTGATCATGTGTTCTTAATGGAAAATCCTTGTCCTGGGAAACATAGGTTTATTCATGGGAGTAATTTTTCCAGTTGATTCCTTAAGAATTTTATGGTTTTAGATAATATAAATGTGGAAGAATATTAGTTTTCCCTTTTTATGTAATTGGATTTGATTCATGTTGTATTCCATGTCATGTAACCTCATCGGTAACATTAGGATGATTCCAATGTCCATGATTTGGATGACTTATATTTTGATGATTGTATGATATTTATGGTGTAGCCAATTGAGATTCAAGATTGTCAATAGAATATTATGTGCAAGCACATCATTCCATTGATTATTATATTATGGAGGAATGTATTAGATCCCATTACATATTTTTATGTACTTATTTTCTGTTAATATGAAGTATATATTTTTTAAATCAATATGTTAATTACCAATGATTAGTATATGTTAATGAATATTAGATTACCAGGGAGTTGATGAACCCACATATAATAAGAATAAGAGTGGTACCAAGAAAGGTTCCATTTTATATTATGTTAGTATTGATTGGAGACACATCTTGGATGATTGATTTTTAATTGATTTTGATTTATTATATGATAAATTTATACCATTAGTTTAGAGATATGAAGTTTCATTAACACATAAGAAAACTATATTCAAAATTTATTAGTTCGAAGGAGAATTTATAACGGAAAATCATATATTTGAATTCTAATGATGTTGAGGAGTTCCATCCCAACGGTTATAAGATTATAGAATATGATATTATATTAAAAATTTCATGGATAATGATGGGATTCTTAAACATATTTATTTTGGATTATTTTCGACAATTTGATGTATATTTTTCATTGAAATATTATTTTTTGATGTGATATAGGAAAATAAATTATAACTTGAAAAGATTATTTTAATCCATCAAAGTTCCTTGTTGACTGAGTTTTCCAAGGGATTTTAATTAACAAATCGTCTAACTCTATGCTAACTCTTCTACTTGAGAAGATATGGGATCATTAGAAAATATGTACAAGTCAAATATAGGGTCTACATAGGATTATAAATGATGAAACAGAAGATGTATAGTGTAGGTTTTCACTAGAATGATGTGCATGTGTCGCTCCATGAGAGAACCATCATGAATAGTGTCATGGTATACCAAATGGGTAGGGAATAACTAAGGATTTTTTTTCAATGTCTAACGAAGTTCCCAAGAAAATAAACATGCAACTACTTATAAAAAATCAATTATGGGATAAAATATTTTTAGGCATTACTCAGTATCTAAAATTTAGATTCCAAAACATGATATATTGCTATATGGGTCGTTATCAATACATCCCTACATTAAAAATTCTCTCTATGTTGTACTTAATACTTAATAGTGGAATAATCCAGCATGAAATATTAAAATAGGGATATATTTTATATGAGATTATTATTCGGTGAAAATTATTTCTAGAAGCTATGTCCTTTAGATGATATGAAGCATCGTTCATTCTAAGAGTGTATCTATACAATCAAATGTCAACATTAATTGATTCATTGTTGGATTATTGTAGGGAATAACCATTAAATTATTTTAAAAATGTAATATTATAAAAATTACAATAAAACATCAAAATTATAAGGTTTAGGTATGCAAAAATTGTGGATTCCTACAACAAAAACACTAAGAAATACTGTTGAATTTGAAAATTACAATGAAAAAGTTTGTATATGTTATCAAAACCTATTTATTTTTCATTTATACATATATATATACAATTTAGATAAAATTTAATAGTCATTAAATACATGTATATTATTGGAAATGAGGGGAATCATACTAGTTGATGTTATGCCACACTTTCAAGTTTTCAATATCACAATGTTTTTTTCAATTCTATTAACTGTCACGAAAGGAAGAAGATCCAAGGGAGATTTATATTACTATATAAATAGGAGGTAAAATTGAAAATTTATTATGATTTATTTTCATGTGTACATGGTATAATTATTTTCAAGTGGGTTTCAAAGAAATTTTGTGGAGAAAATATACCAAGTCTTTAGGAGATAGTTTATGAACATATAAAAGTTCAAGATCATGGGATTTCTATAAATTTATTTTAATATAAATAATAAATATGATGTTATATAAATATTTATGGATATATGAGACTGAATTTAACAAATAAAAGGGATAACGTGGGTTACTTATTATACATATATTCATAATGTCGAAGAAAATCTAGGTGATAGATATGATATTGCGTCAAACATGATATTTTTTTTGCATTTAAGAATTTAGTACACCTTCCAATGGTTATTACCTAAAGAGGTTTTAGGTTCCATTGACAAAAGAAAGAGTATATCAAATTTAGTTATATTTTACTAAAGAGAGAGAATAATATGAATTAGAATAGGAAATGTGAAAAATAGAGTTGTGTAATTTAGATTATATAGGAAGAGAGGCCTTTAATTTTTTTAAGAAAAAAGAACAATGATCATCGCATAATTTTTCTTCTATAAAAATTAAATGTAGAGTATGTAAATTTTTGTGAATAAAAAATAAGATGAAGGGAGAGTTACTTTCTATAGTGCAAGTTAATTAAGGATAACATGAAATGTTTGTATGCTTGAATAAAATTAAGATAATAATAAGTACAACATGAAAAAGTAAAAATTAGAGAGAGCCTAAATCAGTGATAGACTATCTTGTTGTAACCCACACGTTATTATAACAGTATCTGAAAGAAGTATAGAGTCCTAAATAGATGTTGTTAAAGTGTGATATTCACTATATAGTACTAGGAGATGTGTAACATGATTCAAGATAATCGCTAATCATTTTCATTATATTCTGATATGGGTGGGTCCTATGATTAAGTGTTTTTTATGAATCACCCCATGTATTAGCCTTCTATTTTTTAGAGGAGAACATTATAAATATAAAGTAAAATTTTTGTACCTGTTAATTTGGACATGGTAATATAAGTAAAGTATATTGATGTATATAGATATCCATTTAATTAATAGTGTTGTGGTAAAAGAAAGGAATAAAATTAAATTGAATAAAAATACCCCCAACACCAATTCACACCCTAGTGATGAGAATTTCTAAAATGAAATCCTATATTTAGTATCAGAACAGATCATATCATTGATTGTAGTCTGAAGTTTGATTTCTTAATAGTTATAATATCTCATATAATATTTAAAATAAATTAAATACGTGGAGAATAAATTTCAACTATTGATCATAATTATATATCTATAATGAGTATGATGAACCATAAGAATAAAGAGATTAAAAGGATGAAGTACACATACCTAATATTCTAAAGATAATTATTATTCTAGAAGACCTATATTATAATGAACCATCATGGGCTACCACCGAACCTGTAACCCTGAAAAATTCTTCACAAAACTCGAATGGAATCCCCAATCCTTATCAGATAGACACTATATGTGGACATCAAAAGAATCTATTTGGGAACTATTTTTCCAAAATTAGTGACAAATTAAAATATAGAAAACAAACAAATAAAAATCAAAAATAAATAAACATGTCAATTTTTCATCACCAACTATAATGATCCATACTATCTATGGAAATATATAAAGACAGATACTACATGGAAGGAAAAATTGATTCAAAGTTGATGAAATATAAATCAACAGAAATCCAACATTATGCAAGCCATAAAAAATCTTCATAAACCACCAGTTCCTATACACCACCCAACTCATCCCACATGGGCCTCATGGAATGAAGGAAATATCCAATCGGAAACCTAGAACCAAAATGATATATGTGTGAGCTAAACCCCCCCTTAGATCACCACAACCCACTGAATCAATTCATTATGTTTCATATTGAAATTCATGAATTATTGTTTAAAAATAAAATTATAAAATAAACATTTCAATAATCACATATGAAAAAAAATCTATATTCATCATTTTAAAAATATTAATTTTTAATTTCATACTGAAAAAACATGATTTGAAAACAATCCATTAACTAAAGAAACATCAGAACCACTCACCACTTTACATTATCCAAATAATAATTTTGTTTGTCTAAATGTAAATATTAACTTTAAAATATTTCTCTATTTGAATCTATATTTAAACCAAAACACCAATTTTGAATTAAACTTTAAAGTAATCATACAATAGTATTTAAATTCAAGACACGTTTTCCAACATCTCTCTGAAAGTTCAATTTTACGAGGCATAAACTCAACACACACAAGAGACAAGCATAATACAACATGCCCCATGCATCCAAATACATTTGTAAAATATAGATAAAATAAGGTTTTGTAACAATAAAAGTAGGAAAATGATACAAACATGCTTGAGATCAAACTCCCCCCAATCAATAACCAACCAGACAATCAAAAGTGTCATGGTGTCTATCTAATGATTACTAAGATTTCAATCATATAAAATTTTAAGAGTATACCAAACTACACACCATCTTCCAAAATTCCCAAAATATTAATGAAAATTTAATCCAAAAAGACCACAAAATCATCATTATGATGGAAATCACCCTCCTAGCCCATGTTCCTTGTAGAACAAGATGAAAAATCGGGGAATGTGAACCAACTAGGGGATCCTATTAGATATCTCACATAGTACCCAATTACCCATTAACAATAAAGGTGTAACGTGTAATAATGAATAAATCCTTGTTTAACACTCTAGGAACAACCATATCAACCCTCCTCCCTAACACCAAATGATGAATAGCACTAAAAAAAATATTCACCCATAGTAAAATAATCACATTTCCAAACAAGGTTACTAACAAGTATCACTTAAAGATAAAGAAAACCCAAAAAGTTGAATAAAAAATAAGTGGAAATCAAGGGGTGTATTTAAAATCCCCCATTTTAAAATAAAATTTCCATACTATTCTTTAACACCAAAACATGGGTTGTGATTCAAATTCCATTTACATTTAATAGAAAAAAACATAAACCATTTGCTAGCTTCAATGAAACCACCAACTTCATTTAATTTTTTTAGAGGAACCCTTCAATAAGGGTTTTACACTTTGAAATCCAAAACAACTCCAAATACCATCCATTTACTCCAAAATAGTTTATAGGAGACACCATATCATTTTCAAATGGTTTACATCACACACACATTATCAAAAGACCTTTTTAAATATATTAAAGAAATTTATAAAATAATTTTATTTTAACCCCTCACATAAAAACAAACTCCATTAAAAACATTTTTTTTACTCATTGAAAATCAAAATTGAATCCAAAATACAATACACAACATTAAGATCAAAAATCAATTTGGATATTTAGCATGTTTTTAGTTCTTTCAAACATTCAATTTTGAATATGAAAACATACATTTAAAATGAAAACCAATTTAGGATAGGATCAAAACATATTGAAAAGGATTCAAATCCACAAAAAACAACCACATATATTCATACTATAATTAAAAGTGAATTTAGATAGAAAATTCAGACTTGTAATTGAAAAATTATGCAATTTCATTGAAATAAATACCTCAATAGATGTGAATCAAGCCAAAAGTCTTCACCTTCAATAGTGATCATATACATAGAAATATAAATATTTTATAACAACCATATACAAAATAAACTAACTTAAGTTCCACTTAGAATTCCAAAATCATTCACAATATATCTTGGGATCATGGGGGAACCCAAAAAAAATAAAAAAGAGTGGGATTATGGAGTAATGAGGAATTATTAGAAGAAATTCCTTAGATCAACATGAAAATATCATGTATGGAAAATAATCAAGATATGAAGTGGTTACGTGTCTTCCATGGGCACCCAATAGTAGTAACATTGATTAGGAAGATTATATAGTTGAAAAAAGCTTAAAATAAAAAGATAATAACAGCTAATTCTTATGAAAATAAACATCTTGGTTGGAAGTGCAAATTGGATGCACTGATTAAGAATCTGTGTGTCAAATGTCATCAGGCCATTTCCAAGGCAAGGAATCCCACAAATGATCTCTCCTCTTTTTTTGAAAAATTTAGGACAAATGTGAAAGTCACTAAAGATACGCCCATATCGTTTCATAGATTATGGTCAACTCCACGTGGTTTGAAAAACCAAATTAAAGCTGTACAAAATGGATCTTTGAAATGACAGGTCTATCTAAATGATCACCTCACAATTTGTACTAACCATATTGTGTAACCATGATCTTACTAAAATGAATATGAAAACACTGAATTTAATCTTGAACAAAAAAACTAAAAAATGTACATTATTAAATAAGATAATACAAAATAAACAAAAGAGTGACATGAGGGGCTACACAAACTCCCCACTATGCCACTTTCATCCCCTAGACAGTCCACGATAAAAAGATAATGATGGGAGAAAATGAATGATTCAAGAATCACATAGAATAAACAAATTTAACATTTCTTAACATCAATGAAAACAGCTAAAATCCCCAAAACAACTAAATTTATGAGCCTCTAGGATTCGAAATGTATCTTAGCACAACCAAAAAAATAATCTCAAACAAGAATTCCAATGAAGCATGGGGACATAATGTGGTCTCCCAAACACATATTGTTCAATTAAAATGGTTTCCTAAAAATTTATAGTTCATCTAACATGTTTTCCCAAAATAAAACATTTTAGAAGAACATTATACAATATCTTAGATACAATGAGAGAATCTCACTATAAACAAAAAATACCTCCAAACCCCTAATGGGATCATGAAAAAAACCATACATAAAAGAATGAAAATGGATCTAACTATTGTCTACAACACACATAAATTTACTAGTGTTATAAAATATATCACCTTCATATGGTGCAACATAATGACTAAAAAAACACTAACTAATATACCAAACTCAACTGGTAGATCACATGACTTTCTTACCATAATCATACACCCAATACCTTTCTCATTTAGTAAATAATAAGAATCTAAAATGTTAAGAAATATAATAGGAGGGAGAAAAAATATCCAAAAGGTACACCCAATTGAACAAGGATGAAAAATGACACTCACAACCAACCACTAAAACACCCGAGAGGGTGGGGGGATTTAAAAAAATGTCTTAACAAAAAATACATTAAATCAATTTAACAATAAGAATCCAAAAATGAATTGTCCAGAAGATCCAAAAAATATCCCGAGTGCCGAAACCAAAATTATGATGATCAAATGGATGCTTCCACAATGAACAACCCATCCTCAAATAATTAAACCCAACACCTATTCTGAATATGGATATGAAAAACATAAAAATAAGATCTAAATGGCCACAACAGATATAAACTATAAGATATTTAATATAGGATTTATTAACATTTCCTATATCCCAACACTTGTTTAATATGAGAGATATTGTATTTCCAAGAGAAATATGCATTTCTTTTTGTCTTAGACACATCTACTTCAACTCCACAGTCACTGGGTTTTAATTTTCCAACTAATTGGAACTAAGGAGTCCCTTACAAAAGTATTCTCATATTAGTCATATTTTATTCAAATTTACTCACTGAGAACTTACTCAATTGATATAAAACTAAAAGAAATTACATCTAACCCAAAAATATGGCTTAAGAAAACCTTATACAAAACATGATTTATAATAAATTCTAGAGTCTAACATTAGATAATATATGACCAAATATACGATGAAATTGATGTAATATATTAGTAATTTGTTACCTTAAAAAGGATCAAAATATCAAAGACTCTCCCTTCTTTCACAAGCTTATGAATGTACAACTAAAAAATTAGATCATAATAATTTCCCAAGATATACCTCCCATAATAAGAGCGTACCATAAAATCTCACAAAACTCACCAAAAAATGAATAGAAATCTATCAATAGGTTTCATCCATGGATATTTATGTGTTCAAAGGGAATTGAAGATTATATGAATCTATTCCATCAACTTCACTAATTATTCTAGCACTAAATAACTACTAAAAGAAAGAAGTTGCTAATTTAATAAATCAATGATGGGATCAAAACTCTGGTAAGGGTCTAGGTCCACCACTATAGTTAAAGTCTGGGTGGGAACATGAAATAGAGAAAAAATTTTCTAATTAAAGGGGAGAACCACAAAAAATACATGAATAATATAAATCCATGTCTCAAAAAAATCAAATGATTCAACCTAACAGTGGGAATCAAGGACAAAACAATAATCCCCAAAACATGGAAGACATTATTTTCCCCAAAATAAAATTCCTTTTGAAACCAAAATTATCACTGGGAATTTTTAAATCACCCTCCATAAAGGGATCACTAGAAATAGAAGAAAAATAATCATTAAAATAAAAAAATCATTGGGAGAGATGTACATTTCCCCAATATATAAATTAACAAAAAAATATTCCAAAATTTCATTTCATTTTGAAAACAAGAACCCAATCTATTCTCATGAAAACTTATTTCTGTTTTTAAAAACACCATATAAATTTTTTTTTGGTAATAAATATCATTTCCCTATTTTTCACAAAAACATTGTTTAAAGGATAATATTTAGAAAATACCTTTATTTCCCAAAAATAATGTTTTAAAGGAAACCAATTTCATCAAAAATACCACAGAATAATTCAAACAATCTTCACAAAATGAATATAGAAAAAGTGTATAAATACACTCTCCAATCCACCTAAAACAAGTGAAAATCAGTATTCGATAAATAAAAAATCTAGAAGATTCAAAATAGGATAACTAAAAAAAATTAATTTATTTTGATACATCAGTTGGGAAACCTTGTTCCCAACTCAAAACACACACTATAAAGATGGAATGACAAACCACATGGTTTCCCCGACCTTGGGAGCTAACTGTACAACTCAAGTTCTACTCCACCTCACCCTATAACCAAATAATGACCCCAAATATTACATACCTACTAAAATGGGATAAAAAATAATGTTAAATATTAATAAAAAATAACATGAATTCACAATTCAAATCCTATATTCCCCTAAAAGCTTGAGACATAAGAAGTTAAAGAAGTGGCTAAATTATCCCAACCATAAAATCTCATAATTTAACAACATTTAACTCTTTTCAACACATATATTCCACAATATCAAGAGATACACAATAAGATTATTCTAATGAAAAAGGAAGGCCAATTATCTGATACCATATGTAACAAATTGTCCCAAGCTACCACCAAAACCGACACATGGAATAATTTATCACAAGTCATGTTATGTGTTAATAATTCTCATGGTAAAGAAACAAGTGCTCAAGAATAACTATAATCCATTTGGGAATTATTTCACCCAGATATGGGATATAATATAATAGAACAAATAAATACAAAACAAAAAATAAATAATCATGCTAATAAGTGACAAAAAACTACAATGATCTAAGCCATCTTTGGATATTAAAAATGAAAAATCCTACAACGGGAAATAGATATAGATTTAAAAAAAATAAAACAATAACAATATGGCTTGAGATGAGCCCAAAATGATCCTCATGAAACCACCAATTTTTCTTCACCACCTTACTCACCCCATACCAACCTGAAGGAATGAAAGAAAGATCTAACTGGAAACATTGAACCTGAAATATATAAGTGTGAGGTAAAAATAACATTAGGTAATAAAAACCCAATGAATCATTGCAATAAGTGTCATAAAAAATATATCAGTACTATTTTAAAAACAAATCTAGAATGTAATAATTTATAATATTATAAATGGAAACCAAAACTATTATATTATAATATCTCAAAAAAATTTAATATGTTGTCTTATATTTAAAATACATGACTTAAAAATAATCCATCATCCTTTTCCACTTCAAAACAAAACAATTATTTATATTTATCATATTAGTTCATTTTTTATCTAAATGAAAATGATCATGTTATAACAATTCACAGAATGAATCCATCTTTATACCCAAAAAACATTTTTAATTCTGGTTTAAAGATCTCCAAAAATAGTATTTAAATTAAAATAAGGTTCCCAAAATCATTAATACTCATTTATCTAAAGGAAACAACACAACCCACAAACACGGGTCAAGAGTAACACCACAAGAACCATGCATACAAAGAAATATATCAAATAAAAATAAATTAAGGAACCATAATAATGAAAATAGGGGAAATGATACCCTAAAGAACTAGATAAAACTCCTCTCAATCAATAACCAATCAAAAAATTGAACGGTTTAGGGGATCTACAATAAGATTCCTAAAGTGAGATGCTTCTAACCATATAATTTTATACCAACCCAATAACTATCTCCTGGAATGTACTCATGTTTAAACCACAAGTTTTCCAACTAGCCCATAAAATTCTCATTATAATGAAAACTCCTGCTCATATCCTCGTTCCTAGAACTATTGGATGGAAAATATTAGTTTTTGAACCAACTAGAGGTATATATTAGATCTCCCCCATAGTAGTGGGTATCTCATGACCAATAAGGAAGTGATGAGTAAGAAAAAAATATTCTATGTCTAAAAAATATAGAATACCCTAACAACCCTCACCCCTAAAACAAAATGATGAATATACTAATATATAAATTTCACCAATGTTAAAATAAGATCATTTCCACACAAGGGGATTGAAAATAATTTCATAGTGATGATGAAAACCCGCAACAGGGAAAATAAAAACAAGGGGATTTAAAGGGGTGTCTCTCAGAGACAACATTCTATAAAAAAAATTCAACTTACATTTTAACACTAAGACAAGGATTTGGATTCCAGTACCCTTAAAATTTCTTTATACACCACTTAAACGACATCAGTAGGTCAATAAATCCTCTTACTTCATTTAAAAATTTAAAAATATACACTTTTATAAGGGTCTTCCCCTATGAAAACAATACTAGGGAAAATGAAATCTATTTCCACCAAAACATTTAAAAGGTTCCAAATAGGCATTTTCAAAAGGATAATATCTAACAAACATTTAATATCACTATTTAAAATCCATTAAATAACCAATTTTTGGAACACATCGATGCTAATACATTACATCAAAACCAAGTTATCTTTAAAAATCCTTTTTACTCATTATGAACCAAAAAACATTCCATTTCCATTGACCAACATGAAAAAAAATCAAAAATATAATTGAGCATTAGAAATTATCATAACACCATTAAAAATTCCATTTTATTTATGAAAACATGGGATTAAATTGGACAACTATTTCTTATATTTTTGAAACATATTAAAATGGTTTTATATAAACACAAGGCTACCACATATTTTCATACATTCATAAGAAATGAATTTAGATAACATAATAATTAATTAAATTCCCAAATGACCCAATTTTATATAATCACATACCCCAAGTGATGAGAATAAATACAAAAAATTTCTCTATTAATAGAGACCACACCCACAAAAATATAAATAGTTTACAACCACCATAAACATGAAAAACCCCAAATAAAAATTCCATTCAAAACTCCTAAATCATCCAAAACAATGCTAGGGTTCATGGGGAAATCTAAAAATATGAGAAAACAGATATAAGAGATAATAATAGAGAATGAGAAGAAAAAATGCATTGGATTAAATTCAAAAATATCAATTGAAGACAAAGAATCAATAAAGGAAGAAGTTTGAGATACTCTAAGGGCTCCCTAGAGTTGAATAATGCATCAGAGGGAAAATGGGGTTTTAAAATTTTCTACATTCAATGGCGTAAAATGGAAAATTCCATAAAATTAAAATCCTAGGTTAGGCTATAGGTTAAGGCCAAATATTTTTTCAAATATGTGCTGACCAATTGTTATGAAAGAAACCCCTAACATAGTATCTCATAGGTCACCACATGGTTTTCACAAACCTTACCCCTCACCATAAAAAAATCCCCAAACCAGCACAGCTTCTTGGGAGATCCGAACAGTTTTAGAAACCATGTGGGGGCATTGAGATGTGAATACATGAAATCAATAGTCCCACCCACATGGGAAATAAATTAATAGTAATAACTATGTAGGATAACCCTGACCCCGAAAAAAAGAATAAAAACAAGTATTTTCATCATGAATGATGCCAAAACGGAAAACAACAAATGATTAGATAAAATAATACAAAATAAAAAAAATATATTTTTTATCGTCAGTGAACGATATACTTAGTGAAATGAAGGAATTGAGATTATATAGGGTTTAACCACTAGTATCCTCGCTGAAAAGTAATAAACCATAAAAAAATAAAATGAGTATCAAACATATATTTTAATGGATAGTTTTTATTTTAGAACAAAATTTTTATACAAATGGATGATGAAGTTTTTAGAAAAATATACCACCATGTTCATGGTAGATAGAAGTATGTATAGAAGGAAAATTCTACAAAATAATCCTAATAAGTAGTATAAATTCCCAAAAATAACATGGATTAAATTATTTAACTTCTATAGAGTTTGTAGTACAATGGAAAAAAATCGGGGTATTGTTGGTTTTGTAACATCTTTAGGCATAGTAAATGTTTCTATTGGAATAATAGGTCAACACCTAAAATTAAAAGGATTCAAAATACATAGTGTATAAAATAAAAACTATTCTGAAATATAAATGATAAATGGATGAATATATCTACATAAAATATATTTAAAATACATGAAGATCATTTTGAAACTTAAAATATGTGTATTTATAATAATAGTATATGATCAACTATACATGTATCAAAACAAATGGATAATGAAGGCCACAAAAAGTTATGTAATCAATCCAAACAACTTTTGTAAATAATGTGAAGATGGTTTTGAACAAATATTTTTGGAATAAGTTACAAATGAAGAGTGATCCAAACTTATACAATAAGAAAACAATAGATCTAGTTCAATATAGGTCTAATAATTCTAGTTATAGTGCTATATTAAAATTTAAAAGATTCATTCATTTTAGACGAGGAGGATATACCATGTATACATAAAAATAATACATGGATATATCCATTTATTGAAGAAGTATTGGGTAAAATGGATATACATTTCAAGTAAAATAACAAAGGAAAAATTTTATGAAAATCACTCCTGAAATTCCAAGTGAAAACATCAAAATGTCTTCCAATATACCTAAATATTTTACAGTTTTTTTTCTAGTTGATTTATTAAAAGAGATAAATATTGGAGAAACACAATTACAATCATGTTTTAATGGGAATAATAAAATTCCAAATTAATGATCAAAATTTCAAGAGATATTGTAAACAAATGAAACTCTAATAGAATAGTGTGGGATGTGTATAAAGGGTGGACACAATTTTAATTTTTTTTACTATTTTCCCAATATATGTAAAATTTATAAATAATTTTATAGTTAGAACAGAAGGTAATTTCATCATAATGTATAAAGATAAAAGGATAATCCCACATAAAGGGTTGAATAAATGAATAATTTTTTTATATAATTAATATTGGTATATAAAACAAATGTGTAAGCATATATACTTGATAAAATTAGTTATAAAAATATCATATACCTTCTTGTTCACATTAAGAAACATGGATTTATACATTGTTTCCTTATTAAATGTGATGTACTAGTGGGATTATTATAAAGAGAACTGATAACAAGGAAAGTTATAACATAGATAAATAAAGGATATATATAATTTATAAAAATTATATCAAAAAAATTAACAATTACACATATAATAATGAACTATCAATTGTAATTCCTAAAAACATCAATTAAAAATAATATCCTTCATTAATATGATAATATTGTTAAATCAGTAATGATGGAGGAAAATAATCATCACTATAATGATAAAAAATTTGATATCTATATATATTCATGAATAAGTGTGTTAGTGATGAAGAAGATAAGTTTTAGTGTGTCCAGAGAAGGGATTTTTTTAATGTTTTATAAAGATTATTCAATTAATATTCCACACAAATCTATTTTCATTAAGCTTTAGAAAAAATGATCAATTCAAAAGGTATGATTTATGTTCCTCTCATCCTTGGTAACAAAAATTAAATTCTAACATTAAGGGGGGAGAAATTATTTTTTATAATGAAATTAAAATATTTATGATTATTGATGATTTAGGTATATTTTTTGGTTTAAATATTTCTACTTTTAATTTATTTTTCTATATTGAATGTTAAAATGAGATTAAGAAATTATACATGTAAAAATTCTTGATATTTCTAAAAAAAATGGAATTAATAAATTATATCATCCTAAAAAAAGTTTTGCAAATTATAATATATATGATATCTACTTTTTTATTTGGTATCATATTCTGTTATCAGGTAATGTTTTTTTTTTCAAATCAAACCCTCTTGATTTCTAGACTTAAGATTGATTACATCGAGTTGGAGTATAATAGATTATGTAATTTACATAATAATGAACTGATACCAATACCAATCATGTGTTTTTAATTTTATATCAATAAGGGGGAGATAAAAAATTAAAAATGAATGGTTAATGATAAATAAGTATTGATTGAAACCTGATAGAAGGACAAGAGTGAAATGGAGTAACATATTTTGAAATATCATTTTTTTAAGAAATATTTAAAACATTTTCATAATGGGAGAATATTGATCCCATGTTTTCCTCAATTCTAGTTTCACCTCATTTGTTATGGTGATTGGGATATTTGGTTCAATTTGTTTGGGCTTGTTCCTAGCATCCATTGTGTTGTTTTTTATTTTATTTTTGAATTAGGTTTCTCTCATTTTTTGTTTCAAGGTTCCTAGGCATGCTGAATCAATTCTGGTGATGATGGTCCAATAGGCTAATCATGATAGTGGAATGGATTTAGATGATTATTTTTTTGGTAGGGGGTGGGGTCTTTAATGTAGACTAGGTTAGCTTAGGCATTTATGTAGGAGTGGGATTCATTCAAACTCTTATCTGGTTTCACATTCCAACACTCCACCACATAACTATCTGTTATGGTGGATCTTTGGAGGCTCTGGGATATGAAGTTCATTCAATCACCCATGGTACAGGAGGTTCAACATGTGTTGGATTATCACCTTCCCATATTTCAGTTACGGTTCTTCCAATGCATGAGGTCTTCTATAGTCTTATGACATCATGTGGATGATCATAGTTCGAGATCAGGAAACATAAACTTCTTTTAATTATGGTGGTGATGGAATCATTGATTTATTTGGCTTAATATATCATGTTTTGATTTGGTTCATATTTTATTTTCTCATTCATTGGATTTTGAATTTTGAATTTAAAATTTTTATGTATGTGGATCAAGTAACAGTATGGTTTCCAAATGTGATTTTGAAATTTTATTTTTGAATGGTGATTGTTGGATGTATTTACATTCTTCTTAGATGGTTTGTGGTGTACTGGTGGGGTTGGGGTTCATGAATTATTTCATATATTTTTTATTTTTATGTGGTTCACACTCAACCTCAATGTAGTTTTGTTTTTAAAAAAGGATATTTGGATAAAGAGTGTTCCCATGAAAGGTGTCTATATATATCAAGTGAATATGGATTGAAAACACATCTTCAAAGTCATATTGTTTATTTCATTACGTTTCATATATTTAATGGGATTAACAATCCATTTGAGATATATATATTCAATGAAATTAAAGTAAAAATTTATTTTTAAATACTTTAGGTTTCATTGAGAATTTATAATGATTAATATTATAAATCTATATTTAAGGTGTTTGAGGTGTTCCATCCCTTTGTTTAGAATATTAATGAAGTTATAATTGGGTTGTAAATTACTTGGACGAATTTTTGTAAGATTAAAACAATTATCGGACCAAGTTTTTTCTATTTGAATTTCTTTCATATTATAAGTTTATTTTATGAAGTGATGATGTGGAAAATAAATTATAAAACATAAGTGTATTCTAATCTTATAAGTGGATTCAACTCTCAAAAATCCTTTGAATTTGAAATAAAAAAATAGAAAAATCTAAGTTAATTCTACCACACACATAACTAGTGAATCCTAGGGACAACCATTTAACCTCAATGGTGGGAGCTATATATGAGAAACAATGGTTAAGTATTAGATTAATGACATAAGTCTTCATTAGAAGGTGGATTCTGTGGAAACTTATGTGAGAACCACTATGTAGTGGTTAATATAAGATCATCTGGTCAATGAATATATAAGGTAATCATTTAAAAGGATAATCGAAAACCTAAGATAATATACTATTGAAAACTACTAAGGAAAATCAAATGTGTGATAAAAGAAATAGAGTCTAACATTCATCATGAAAAAATAGGTTATTGATTCATAATATGAATTTGTATGGGTCTTCTTCATCACATCCCGAAATTATTACTACACTCACTGAGTTGTGACTCACCTTCGATAGTAGAGTAATACACCAAGAAAAATATGATGAAGGTTATGGATAATGAAATATTTTTATCGCAAAAATATAATAGTAACATTCCATGTATTTTCGATGATGCAAAGAATAATTCATGAGGGTTTTGTTATAATACAATTGAAACAAAATATGATTTACTAAATTATTGGGTAAATAAAGAGAATAACTACTTGAAAATTTGACCACTATAATCTTATCATATTAATAATATGACATGTGAACAAGATGGTTTAGGTAAGAAAACTTGTGGATTTCTATAAAAAATATATATGAAATACTCATAGACTTGTAAAATGATAAATGAAATGTGACTATGAGACATAAAAACATTTATAGTTTTCATCATAAATGATGTAATTTTTTTTATAATCCATCTAGTTAAAGTGTTTGAGTTACTCTCCCTAATGAAATTATTTACATGTAGAGAATTTAATTAGGTGATGGTATGACATGTTTTCATGTTTGAAATATTATTCTTCTGTCTATATAGATTCAAATATCGATGGATTGAAAAAGATCAATAATATAGTTTCACTAGAAAGTAACAAGGATACGTGGGCAAAACTATTTTATGAATTAATTTCATGCATACATGGATTTTATTTTTTTAAAGCGGGTATCATGGGTGTTTTTTGATGTAATGATATTGAGTCTTCTTAAGATTTTTCTTGAGTATTTGAATTTCAAATATCATAGAATTTATACATTTTTTTATGGAAAAAGCTATTTACATTGTACTATTAATATTCAAGTATATATAATATGAATATGACTTAATGAATGAGAAATGACATTATAATTACTAAAAATAAATTCATTACAATAAATAAAATGCATTTTAGAGATTAAACAGTTCATCTAACATGAAAAAACCCTGATTATATAATAAGGAAGTTTATTTGAATGTAGTAATTGTCTTAAAAAAATTTCCCCACTGGTGATAATGGAAAGAGGGGAATAAGTTGATAACTATTCAATTGAAGAACAAATGAGGAAGGGGGAAATAGTGATGTGTAGTTCAGTATTAATAATAAGGGACGTTTTGTTTTTCATAGAAGTGAAAATGAAGGAGGTTATCTCATGTTTTATACTAAGAAGGTGATATTAAATCTATGTTCACTATTCTTAATACATAATTAGAAGATGATGGAGTTACATTCCCTTGTGTATGTAAAGTATAAAGAATAACATTTCATTGCATGCTTCTTTAAAAATAAGGGATGAGGTATAAGATAATACATCTCATTAACAACATTACAAAACCAAAATTAGTAATATACTCTATCTTTTATCTAATAATTTATTTAACAATTTTGTAACAATGTATAAATACCCAACAAGATGATGTTAAAATAAAGGTTTCTCTATAAAATATAGTTTTATTTGTAATATTAATTCGGAATACTCCATGATCATTGAACTCGTAGGTAGATACTAATGGATGATGATAATATGGTTTCTTTATGAATTACATAATGGATTATCCTTTTTCATTAGAGATGTGAACCATGTAAATTTGTTTTATAATTTTTTTGTGTGTGGGTTTAGATGTTTTGAAAGTATAAAATTATGTATAGTGAATGAGATACCCATTCATGTAGCAATGTATAGGTAAATGAATTGGATAAAAATGTTAAATTGACTAAAAATTCCATAACACTGATTCCCCCCACTCTCAATGAAAACCACATACCAAAGTGATCATACACATGGGGTCTTAGAGGAGTATAAGTGTGAAACTATGTCACATATGAACTATAAATATATTATCATTATTATCATGTTTTTTCATTATATTAAGATGTGTGATTTTTAATTATTTAGTTAACTTATTTATCCCTTTTATGTATTTTGTTTTGGTGACTGTTTCATACATATAATAGATGTATCTCCCGGAGATGATTGAGTATCTTCATTGATTTTTTTCATTTAGGTTCATTTTTTATTATTGATAATGAGAGTCATATGAGAGTAATAAAATTTGACTTTTTGTAAATTATTGGACCATTAATCTTCATCATTTAGGCGATGGTGGATTTAGGAAAATTTTAAAGGATTTAAAATGGATTTAAAGAGGAAATTATTTCTAAAAATATTCTTTGAATCATGGTTTTTTGTGTTTTCCCTCTTATGGGTTAACTGGAGGAAAGGATTTCTCTATAGTATGGTGGTCCACACTGTGGGGTTTTGTACTAAGACATTTTTTTATTGTGATATAGGATGAGATGTGGGATATTATAGTGTGACCATATCTCAAAATGAAAGGTAAAACATGGTGTGATGGATTTTTTTGGTTTGAAGGTATATGAATAATTCATATATAGATGATTTGATGGTTAATAATTTATTAGGGATTTGGGTTAATATTATTTAAGATAGGTTATCTAATGGAAATTTTAGTTCAATTTCTGTATGTTTTGAGGTATTTATGCTTATTCAAATGTTAGGGGGGGTTTCGGTTTGGCTCTACACGTAATGTCTTAGAGTCGGAGGTGTATGATATTTGTGGGTTTCAAATGATGGCTTAATTGTGTCAAAGTTACATATTTTGTGATGTGAAATTTCTTTATTTCTATTATGTTGAGTTGGATAACCAATAATTGAATTGTTATCATCACTATTTGGATTATTACGACATTCCCACCTTAGATACATCATGAAGATCCATAATTATTATCATCTTATTTTATATTGACCACAAATTTTTGGGGAGATCTCCTTTCAATTTTGGTTCATGGATATGTTTTGGTATGAATAACATGTCACCTCATGATCTTATATTTTTCTAGTTTTATTATTAACCATAAAGACCATTCTATGTTACTTATAATTCTATAACTTTCCCTTGGAAACTATCCACATAAATGACTATTTTTGGTGACCATTTTTTAATATTTGAAGGATATTTGATTTTAGTATTCATGTTATGGGTAACTATCATCTGATAGGATGTTTTATTTCTATTCATGGTACTCTCCTCATTCCTTCTTGGGGGTGAAATCATTATCCATTCACCATTCTCATGTGTTGAATTATGGAGGCATAGTTTGATGTTGGGGATTACGAACATAACATTATTTACACAATTTTTGTGGGGTTGTCTTTATTTGTTTCTTATTGTATGATACGTTTGGATTAACCAAATCAACATAATAATCCTAATAATCAATTATAAAGTATGAATGGTTTATTCGATTTTGATTATATGTTTTTATATAATCATGGTATTTTTATCTATTTGATTTATGGTTTATGATATGGTAGACATTTTATTTGGTTATTGGATATATTAAGTCATGTTCCATAAAATCTTAGTCACGTAAAAGTGGAAATGAATTGATGTATTAAAAAAATATTGAATCTAGTTTTTGATACTATTCTGGAAAAATTTCCTAATAAGTTTGAAATCGTGATTTGAAAAGATTGTATGATGTGACTTTTTTATGACATTATGATTAATTGCGGTTGGTTGGCTGTATTTAATATTATTATGTTTATAATGGTTTTGGTTTGGGGATTCTACGATTGGTTATGTGATATTGGCATGGTATACCTATTGTGGTCCAATAGATGTGTTTTGATATGTTTTTTACATAGAATTTTTTTAAAAAGGATGGGGGTGTTGTAGCCGTTTTTTAATATTTTTTCGATGTTTATTAATGTTCCTTCAAAATAATTTTATAAAATCATGATTTTGGGTTTTTGTGGGTTTTATGGTAGTTTCAAAGAATAATAGGATAAGACTAATATTAATAGGATTAGTAAGGGTAAAGGGTAATAAATTAATAAATGTGAGATTACATAATGAAATGAGATGGGTAGGATGAGAAGATAAAGATGAGAATAAATGTTGTTAAAGTGGCCCAATAAACCATTTTATTTATTATTTTTTGATAATTATGAATTAATTACATTATCTCTTTTAAATATTATGTTTGATAATTAAAATTTTATTTATGGATCTCCGTAAAATAAAGGTTAATGGAAATTTATTTATTATTTGATTATGTATAAAATAAATTATATTAAAGATATTGATAATAATTTTTTTATATTCCTGATTTTTGTGTTTTCATGTATTTTATGAAATGATTCCAGATAAAGATCCAACATCATATGGTGAACCTTATCATATGATTAATGTTTATTATTAGTCTAGTTTGAAAAATATAACTATAAGTTAAATTAAAAGAGGATATAAAGAGACCATGATTCATTTATATTAATCGACCATGTGGTAGTCTTGAATCAAACACAAGGATAAAATAATCAACCTTAAGAATAATAAAAATTTAATAAAAACCACATTCAAAGTCACAAAGAGAACACACATTAATTTCATTCGACTATAACATTGGATCAACCACATATTTCTTCTGACATATAATGACTGGAAATTTAGTAAAGTCTTGAATTCACACCATGATCATTTTGATCGAACACATGATCAATCTGATCAAATGAATATTGAAATATATATTCATCAAGGATATACCTAAAACATGGAGTGATTAACCACTTTTTGTGAACTACCATGATAATGGACCTACCTAATGTTCCCACCTATCACAATAATTAGACTATAACTAGAATGGATGTTTCTTCAATGATGATCTCTTTTTCATATTATTTTTATTTCAAATTTAATGCTCATTTTTTCCAATATATTTCCTTGTTTGAATTTTCTATAATTACTTATATATTATTGTGATGATAATAAATTTAATTATAATTATTTAGTGAAAATTTAAATCATCATCACATGGGATGAATACTCACATCTCTTTCATGGAAAATCATGAGTTTCAAATTCAAAATTTTGAGAAAATGAAATTTTTTTATAATATAATTATATGAACATTTTTAAATGAATTAATTTTCCATTATTATAGTTAAATTATAATGAGATATAAAATTATTACAAAATAATCACTATAAAACATGTTTTTCCTATTATAGATTAAATGAATTCATGCAGAAATATATTTTCCATGTAAATTTTATGAATACATCAATTGAAAAATTTCTATGAAATATACCTTAAATGAATTGGATGTAGTTAGTTTAATTTATATTCATATTCTACATTTAAAAAGAATAAATGAATATAATTTTATATTTTGAATTAACTATTCATTTATGAAAATTATATAGATATATTTTCATATGTAGAGTTGACATATTGAAGTTGAAAATATTTTCATTTTGTACCACCTGATATACCTTTTGTGATCATCCACTCACCCTATCTTATCTATAAAAAAAATTTCGACCCTATGGTGCTTGAGAGAACCTTAATTCCTTGACACTCTATGATCTTTTTTTCAACTGGTTATGTAGTTGTTAATTATTTATATCTATTTTTATGGGGGTTCCTGTACTAGGTCATAGTTCATCATGAAGGTATAATTTTATGGTTATAACTCTCTATATTAAAGGTATGTGTGGGTTGTGAATAACTAGTAAAGGGCATGGTGAATTCATTTATGCCTTTTTTTAATGGTAGTTTTGGTATCTTCTGCCACATCAAAAGGAATATAGATGGGTTTAGACTCCAAGTTAAAAAAAATTCTTCTTGGGATATACCTAGATGGTTTTAAATGAAATTTTAATAAGGTGTTACTCTATATCCAAATTTAGATATTGAAGTGAAGTGGGATTCATTGATGTCTTTGTTTGATAAGAGTTTTGATTTTATGAAAACGAAATTTGATCTGAACTATTATAATAATATCTATGTTCATATTATTTTAAATACCACCAAAAAAATTAATTTAATATTTATAATTATATTAAAAAAATCACTTCAACACCACACATCTTGATCATTTAGTTGTCCTCATATTGGGACCTAACAATTGGAATATATGATTGACCATATCCATTGAATAATATCATTTTTTATAATAATAATTTCATTGATTAACAGTTAAGGGGAAGTTATATATTTGAGATTTAAGGAATAAGTAAAAATGTTGTTTAGTCACTTAGAATTCCACAATTTTCAGATAGAATAGACAATGGATATTGGTAATAGTATTTTAATTATTGTCATAACAATTGGAGAATTGATATCATGATCATTAAAATCTATCCATATAATGTACTTGAAGATAATCTTGATACTTTGATAGATAATTATGAATGTAGATATGTTTTGAACTTCAGTTTAGTGAAAAAATATTCTATAAATTTTTTAAAAATGTGTTTACCCAAGTGTTTGATTGTAAAACATCTCATGAATTTCGTACAATTTTACAATAATGTCACTAGGGTTTATATAAGATGATTAAAACCTGACATTGTTTTATAAGGGATGAATGTTCCGATTTTATGATGGGTTGGGAAGAAACTATTAATCAAAATTATTCCTTTATTTTATAGTATTATAAATGGAATGACTTCATTAGAAGATACTCTAGATAAATTTTTTTCTTTTAATGATCTCTAAAAACCATACCTAGTAAATGGAATTCTAAAAAGTATTAAATTACAAATAGAAACAATGTATAGGGAATACACATTTACTGAATGTATTGTATATTAATAAAAATTTGTCTTAGAAAATAATAATATTTATCAATAATAGATTTTAAAATATATATATATATCTTATAATACAATTATTACTACTTAATATTCTAAATCTAAGCTGAAAACTAGTGAAAGTGATGGTATTATATGTATAAAAATGAACGATATTTCTATAAGAAATGATACTCTTTAAAATTCTAATAGTATAACCCAAAAACAACTTCATATATAGGAGGAAATTTATTGGTTCTTCTAATTATGATTATTAATTTATATTCTATTATTATAAAAAAATGTACAAATAAATAATAATTTATTGAGCCTTAATAATGAAAAGTACAATAGAAGATATTACAAAAAATAATGTAATGGAATCTAGTTATATTTATAATTCATACATAGATTATTATGGTGGGCTTGGTGATGAAAAAGAATTTAATAATCTATGCTTAATGTCCTTATAATTTTTTTTGTTAATCAATTTTTCTTCCTCTTAAAAATTTAAATCTAGTTCTACAAAAGACGATTTTTTGAATATATTTAAAGACTCAATCAAAAGATACATTATTTGTTTTTGTTATTCAATAACCATAAAAGTAAATATAAGTAGATTCTTATACAAAATAAAAAATTAAAAAATGATACATTTTTTCAATGATAATTTTTTGCTAACTTGTGAAATTTTCAGCATAAAAATATCAAACAAAAGGATAATCAGTCCAAATGTGATAAATATGAAGGTATTAATTTCAATAATATCATGGTTTAAATGAAAACATTGAAATAACATGGAATTGTTAAAATTATACATCGCAATCATTATTGAAGGTAGACACATATATGATAAAAATATTAGTTTGAATAAAATGAAAAAAAATATAAATGATATTGCCTATGATAATATTTTACTAAATATGTACATGAAATTATTTATTAAAATTTCATATAGAAGTTCATAAACTACAACCTGATTTAGATTTTAAATAATGTATCACTACACAAATGATTACGCCTTGATATTTCAAAAATATCTTAAACAACCCATGGATTTTATTTTCAAATCATCTCCTTTTATATTAATTATCAATACTATCATGAAATTAGACCTGGTTCCCAATAATTTAATTTTGAACCGAATTTTTCCCAAATTTTATTGGGTACCAAAATAATATTGAATTTATTTTTTATAGTATATATGTACTAGAAGTATGAAATAGGACGCTTGGTATATAGATAGTGGATGTTATGTAAATATTACTAATTATATATCTAGCAATATATCATTAAACATGTGTGATTGTGAAGGGGTTAATTTTGGAGATAAAACTAAGGAGAAGGTAAAAGTTTTTAGAAAAATTGAAAATTCAAATTTTGTTACAATTCTAACAGATTTTTCATTGTCGTTTTAAAACATTATTCAATTAGTATAATAAATATTTATGATGATAATATGAATATGAAATTTGAAATTGATATAAGTATTGTATTTAAAAAAATCTATCCTACTTTATAAAAAATATAAATGATAAAATTAATTCAATAAATTTTAATGAATTAAAAGTTACAAATGTCAAAAAATTAAATTCTTTACAATCTATTAATGTTTTATATCAGATAATATTTGTTCATAGAAATTTTAGGTTACTAGAAAATATTTCAAAAAATACAAAGGTGTTGGGTTATTTTGACTTAAATATACAATGAACCTATGTATGTGAATGATTATTCAAAGGTATGTAACATAATGAAACTTTTAAAATATTTATTTAAGTATGAGATTATAATCTCCTAAACCATTTATATTTATATTTATATATACCCATGAAAACTAAATGTATAGGATGAACAACTTATGTATTTTTTATTTCTATTAGACATTACAAGTTGACATGAACATATTTTGTTATAAATAAATATTATAATTTATATAATTTTACTATATATTATATGTGGTTTAAAATGAAAAAAAAATTAATTTTCCAATTAGAAATAATAATGTAAAGGATTTTTTAAATATTCAATTTGATATGTTCTTTTAAGACAATACATATTATCATAATTATTAAGATCAAATGAATCCACAATAAAATAGTGTTTTAGAATGGGAACAAAGGACCTTATAATAAATCTTTAGAACTATGTTCAATGTGAATAATTTCAACAATACATTCATGTAGAATGTTTCAATAAAAATATTCATATTTTTAATAAAATTATTCTTAGATGAATTTTAAGGAAAACTAAATATGAAATATGTATGGAAAACGAAGTAAAAAATTGGCTTCCTTAAATATTTTTATTAAGTTTAAATATATAATACAGTAGATTCATTGAAAATGTTGGATTCAAAATGGTCAAATAGTATTATTATGGGTATTTTAATTATTTTAAGGAATATATTGTTCACAACATGAAGAAATTAACTTTTGAATAATCCATTCATTTTAAATTTAATGAAATAATTTAATATAAATAAAATCAAGTTTCACTAGGTTGCATATGATTTTAGAAACCCTAACTTTCATTGACTAAAAATATCGTATTTGAAAACTTCAACTGAGGGAGGGAGACAATCTCATAAAAAAACTAAGAATTATAAAAAAACATCATGTTTAAAATGTAATTGGTTATATTAATACTAAGGATATAAACATTACCTTTTTATGAAATATTTTCGAATATCAATATTTTATTTATTATTTTTTATGTCAATATATAGATTAATCATAATAATAGCCAAACTAGATTATAGAAATGTAATAGGAGATAAATAATCATTAAATAAATATCATATAGTGCATAAATAAAAATTAGGAGGATCAATATATTAATAGAAACAAAAGGATATTTTCAAACAAATTTGATGAATACAGTCAAACAATTTTAAACAATGTAGGATTAATGTTTAATGGTTAGGCTCAAGAAGAAGAAATTTATTTTTAAGAATCATTTTATTTAGTTACAAGACCAAAATATATAATAATTATTTTGGAATATGCTTCTTATTTTAGAAATATACTTATTTAAGTTGGTTTCAAAAGTGACCTTATAAATGGATATATTTTAAAAGAAATTTGGACACCACGTTTTGAGAATAAAATTGAACCTATTAATGTTTTCGAAGTTGAAAATGATGTTTATGATCTAAAAAAGTTCTTGGTTATTGTTATAATGGGTTTTTAGTATTTATTTTAAATAATTGCATTAAGAATTGTAAAATTTTTACATATTTTTTTTTATAATTAGTTTCAAAGATATCTAAATTATTAATATATATATATATATTGATGATATTTTTATTGATATTATTATGAATTATTTTCTACCAAATTCTCTGATTTAATAACAAGTGAATATGGCGTGATCATTATGAGTGAATGTAAATTATTATTTTTTCATGATATGTTTCAAAGGGATGATGTTATTGTTTTTAATCTAACTAAGTATACTAATCATATGGTCAAAAAAATTGATTAGGTTATCATAAAAAAATAACAACTCTATGAGTACATCATGTAAACATGTTAAGGATAGATCTAGAAAATCAATTGTTGTTAAAATATTTAGATTCAATATTTGAAGATGTTTATTGTTAACTGCATCTATACCTAATTTACCATTTATTGTTTTACTGTGATTTTTATTTCAATGTAATCCTAAATAAAGTGGTATAAGACATATTTTCAATGAGGTATACGCCATTTAAAATTTTATTTTTATTAAATGGTTATGACATGATATAAATACTAGGTAAGTATATTGAATAAACAGAGCGTGAATCAAGATTTTATGGATAATAGAGCACCATAATTTAGTTCAAATAGATAGGTTTAATTTTTAGTATAAACTATGCATCCATGTACGCATGGTTTCATGAATTGTTATGTGGGTGTTTAGTGCACAGTAAGGGGTTGCATGATTTACCCTAGAAGTGCGGCCCATGCTTCATGACCATTTGATTTTTATCACACATTTGAGAGAGGATATTCTCTTATGATGTTCATGGTTAGTCAAACCATGGGACTATACCATGTGAGTGATCTCTTGATGTTGTGTATGGTATATGGTTGGTACATGATTTAGCCAATCATGTTGCAAAACCATGCACCTCTTAATTTTTGGTAAACTTTTTTTTAAAAATAACATACCTTATTATAAATTTAACTCACCTCTTAAATTATAAATTATTTTAGTATGAAGGGATCTCCTCCATCCTTTAAATCTCTTCAATATTCCTAAACATGGTTTTTCGATAACTACCTCATCTTACATCCAAATTGTGATCCATTCATTATGTTAGATTTCACTCAATAAGTCATCTACTCTTTAGTATACATTAGTCGTTATTATTTCTATCAAATATTCTTGTATGGTGTGAGTTCATATTCCTTATTTCCATATAGTTTTTATATTTTTCTATTTTCATTTAGTATGGACTTCACTAGAGGCCGATACAGGATGAGTGTGCCTATGAAATCATATTGTAGGTGGTCTAGTTTTTATCCATCAAGTATTGTTTCCTTATATTATTTTTCATAATGCTTTAAGATGTAATATACATGTATTACTTAAAAAATACAAATAACAATGAATAAATTCATTATCATTATTATAAATAACCTTTTTATCCCTTTATTCATGTTGGGGTAGGTCCCCATAATCTATTGTTACCCCTTGAGTTCTGCATATGGAATTTAAATTATTATTATAAATGATTAATGAAAAAACAATATTTTATATGATTTGAGAGTGTCTCATAAATGAAAGGATTATAATTAATTTAGTATAATCAAGTGGTATGACCACATCACTTTCATAAATAGAGAAAAATTTATGCCCTTTTTAAAGAAGAATACATATGAACTAAGAATTATATATTTGATCTTCTTAAACTCAATGACGGCTTACAAATTTTATGATATATGGGAGTTGTGTCCCCACTCAAATGATATATGGGAATGGAATCCCATACATTGTTTTGGAACATGATAACATCATCCCTGCCTTTATGGTTCATAATCAAGGAGTCCCTTACATGCATGGTATATGGGAATTTCTACACTACTTATATACGATACGACCTTGGAGACCCAACATCAATGTGATATGGGCATGAAATCCCTATAATGTGAACATTGGGCATGAAATCCCTTATAAATGTTCCACTCATTCTTAAAATCCCTTATTCATGTGATACATAGTCATGCCATTCATTATTACTTATGTAAATATAGTGATTAAAAAATTATGTATGTGTTATGCCTCAGGTCCTCTATAGTGCTACATATGTAAATATATGGATATAAATTTCTCTATTTATATAGTAAAAATATCTAAATTCAACCATGTTAACATATTGTTATATATACATGATGAAATTCTCGAAAGGTTTCCCAGTATGGGATGATGTAGGTTGTTTCAGCCTAATGTCCATCAAGAACCACACCCATCTATTTACAGTATTTATGAATCCTTAAAATAATATGTGCACAATTCTTATAATATATTCACTAATATGGTATTTATAGACTCATGTGTTGGTGTCTTATTGAGATTATCTATGACCCTGTCTTCTCCATCAATGGTAAATGGGAATATTATTTTGAGGCATGGAGGGGTAGGGGAAAGAACACAACTGCTGATACTTGATTGATTATAGAATGGGAGAAGATAATAATTGGAATGAGATTTGGTTGCTGATGCTATCGGAGATAGTATTTTGTGAACTTTTTCCTATGGTAAATTTTTTTATTTCATTTTTACTTTCATGCATTTCTATTTCTTTTTGATAGATACAAGACATTAAATTATTTTGTATGTGATATAGGGTGATAATTTTTATGTTTAGTTTATTATATCATCAAAATATCAAACTTATACTCCTTTATATTTTATATTTTAATCCATCCTATATTATTTTACCCATTTATTATACCATTTTGAGACTCCGATAATGAGTTTATGATCTTCTCACAATTCCACCTTAAACCCTAACTTCTATTTGGAATCCTCTGGTGTATGAGGAGGCATGGATGAGGTAATGGGACCCATTGGCTTGGGGTACCACTTAGTGTTTCCCGATTCAGTACATTAAAAAGTGGTTTCAGAGGTTTCTTTTCTTTTCCTAATTGTTTTGGTTGAGTAGAATGTAGAAATAGGGTGTGTCAAGATTTTTTCATTAGATTATGTCTGAGAGTAGCTAACCCATTTTCTTTTAAAATCAAAATTTCTTCGTATGGGACATGTTGTATTGGATTATGCTTGTTATGGTCAATTTTGTGCTACCATTTTTTGAAAGACAAGGCATGTGATGTTTTTATTATTATTATTATGACACATTATATTTTAATCTTTGCCTAATATGGAAGTTAATAATTGTACATGAATAATTTCAGGCACCTTATATGACTGATATGTCATAAATTATGCCATTCCTTGTAGGATGAAATTCTTGACTACATGATAATTGTTCTAGGATCCATGAATGATATATCTATTATAAAATTAATTGTTCTATAATAAAAAATCATATTATGTAATTGGTTATTAATAGGTCCACATCAATGAAAATTATTTTTTCCAATATACATTCATAATGGGAGATTAACTAACCAATTATCACATTTTTTAATCATGTTGATATGGAAAGGTAGAGAGAAACATTAGTTTATTTAAAATTGATGAATTAAATTTGTAACCTAAAGAGTGATTGTACCTCTATGAATTAGTAACGATGATTCATATGGGACAATTTTATCATATTACATGTTAAAATTTTCTATATAATGTAAAATTTTACATGAATTTATATGAACAAAAAATTTCAATTTGTAAAGCATATACCTATAAAAATTAATAATGGTAGTTTAGTTAACTGATCAGTCATCTAAATGTATGAATTGTTCAATATTTAACATTAATATAGATATTGTTAAACATGGATTAGAATTTCAAATTAAATGTTGTTTTTTATCTATAACATGATATTGATAGTTCATATATTATGATCCTTCCAGTGTGACACAAATCTTGAAAAAGATGTGACCTTATTACTGGAAAGTAAATAGTGCCTCATGTGTTCTTTTTTATCATTCATAATACATAGACATGGATTTTACAGAAGGTAGAGGGGTGAAAATTTTAAATATCATGTATTATACATATCCTATTCGTGTATCTATGATATTTATCATTATTAAAACATAAATAAGGGGTTATTGTATTTTTAGAGCAATTCCAACACAACTTCCTCTAGTCATGCACCATGAGGGTTGTGATGACCATGCTCATGATGTGGTGGACCCTGAGCCACAAGTTATTCCTCCTATAGGGCCACATATGGAGCCTATATTATCCAGGATACACGAGTTGATTTATTGTTTAGAGGGGTGTTTTATTCCATATGATGACTATATAGGGACTGTCCTGACCAGACCTTTCTACGGGAGAGTTGACGTGAGAGTTTCATCATTAACATCCACCTACATTTTCAGGGAATGGTAGGACCTCGGCTATAGGGTTTTTGATTGAGACGATCTTATCTATCTTAGATCACCTTGTTACATTTCTTGAAATGAGAGTTAATTGTTCTACATATATTCTTCCAAGATCCACCAAATGTTTCTGGGATATTCTGAACTAGGAAGGTCAATACTAAGAAGTGATTTGGATTGATTTCCAATATGGAATCTATGACTATTTCTTCCATAAGATCATGAGGGTGATCATTCTAGGTATTTCAACTACCTACAACAGTGTTAAATGACTATCATAGATGATTCATATTATTTTATAGGGCCCAAGTTCTTTCTGCCTTTTTATACCACTACTAAGACATTGTAAGCAAGAAATTGTGTTGATGGGATTATGTATCCTATTCAATCATAGGTGAACATTTTATACTTTACTATTATGTCTAATATTATAATAAAATATCTCATTCCCAACAAGAACCTAGGAAAATCCAATGTTGTGGGTTGGGAGGTTCATAATCGAGATAGGGTTGTGGTTTCAATAGTTCACAAAAAAGATGCTTTGAGACTGAATATGGGAGAACCAACCGCCATATGATTCCCTCTGACCATTATTAGGTTTATCACCAATTTTGGAAGGTAGGGTATAAAATTCCCTAGAGTCCTGAAGACCTTTTTTATGAGGGTAATGAATGTTGGTCCCTCATAAACATTTTTGTAGGACGTTACCATTTGTGTCTAGCGGGAGAGGATCCATATTAGCTCCACATTTAGGGGAAGAATTAGTGGCTCTGTACCAGGCTAAATGATGGTCTACCAATAGACATTCAGTAAGAGGATGAGGTTTTGAATGATATGTCCAAGATTAAATACACAAATCTAGAATTCTGAACACACTTAGGGTATTCATGTTATATCTTATCGATGAGGATATAACCAAATTTGTTTAGTGTATCTTGTACTAGTTGAGTAATGTTATGGTCCATATACGGGTTGAGATACATTTCTAGTAGCCTCCATTATTTTTTATCCCTTATTTTATATTATTTATTAATATTCCTCAATATCTTTGGCTATTATAGAAACCATTGATATTGGAATTGATTACTTATATAGTGTTATGACACATGATACTCCACTGGGAATTCAATCCGAAGGTGTATGCCATTACAATAAATACCCTCTTGAGATAAGTGGGAATCATTTCCTATTGAAATTTTTCCACCATGAGATATTTGGTTTTGAAAATATTTTCCGGATGGATTGGTTAGTTCCCTATCATTAAAATGTGGATTACTATCACCACATGGAATTTTTTACATCACCAGAGGGTGATGGTTACCTTCATAAGGATCAATGGCGTTTATAGGAAAGTAGAGTTTGACCAGAGATCCTTGGTCTAAGTGGAGTGACCACATAGATTTATAGACTTTATATATATGATCAAGTGTTACATCAATCTTATTTGCCTCCTATAGTAGTTCATTTTAGGGATGTTTTCCCTTATGAATTACCCAGACTACCTCCTGAGAGAGAGAGAGAGGTAGAATTTACTAATGGGAAAGTGTTGGGAGCTGCACCCGTATCCACTACTCCTTATTGTATTACTACTGATAAGTTTCATGACATGAAGAGTTATCATGAGGATTTGGATGCTTAGGGTTTTATAAATCCTAATACTTTACCTATGGGTTCACTACTCCTTTTATCCAAGAAGGCATTTGGAACCCTCAATCTCTATACATATTTTTGAATGTTGAATCATTTTACTATGAAGAAACAATATCCATTCCATTATATAGTGACCAATATGAAATGATTTTAGAATAAAGAGTGTTCTGAAAAATCGAACCTAGATCCAGCTATCAATAGTTGTGATTCAGGCCCACAGATATAAAATGTACATATTTCCAAAGTTTTCATTGTTTATATGACAATCGGGTTTTGAAATCCATTATTACAACATCCACTACTATTTTCATACACATGATTAATAGTGGTTTTTATTCAAAATTGGTTTCATTTTTCATGGTTTTTGGTGATGATATCTTGTTGTCTTATCATAAATGAAGAAACTAGGATCCACATATTTTGATCAATTAATTACACTAATAGTGAAACATTTTTTTATAATTTCACAAAGTGTAACTTATGGATCAAAAAGCTTCACTTCATGGGTTATATTTTCTTAGAGGTAGGATTATCCGTTGACCCAAAGAAGGTAACTACTATAGTTACCTATGAGAACCCTAGGAATGTGTTTGATATACAGAGATTCTTGGGGATAGAAGGATACAATATGAAATTTATATATAATTTATCAGGCCTTGTGAAAACTATTAATGGTGTTAATAAGATGGTTTTGATGTTCTTATGGTATAAATATTTCTAGAATTCATTTAAAGAGTTAAAATAAAGGCTTTCATTGACTCTGATCATAATTCATCTCGTGGCTAGAATAGGCTATAGAGTTCTATATTGCATCATGAATCCAGATGGGTGAAGTAATGATGAAATAGGATTGATTAATTGCATAATGGCATCATTAGTTGATACCACATGAGTGTAATTAACTAAAACCTGGCCTCGACCATGCAACTGGAATTCATTCCTTGCATTATTGGAGGCATTATTGAATTAAGATCAGTTTTCAGTGTTTAGAGACCACACGAACCTCAAGTATATCTTCTCATAACATGAAATCTATCTCAGACAATGAATATGGGTTGATTAAATTCCTTCCATCAACGGCAATCATGCATATGATCCTGAGAATTGTAAAGGGGTAGATGATGAACTGAGATAAAAAACTCATGCACAATATTATCAAGATAACAATAATTATTTCAAAATCATGGACCTTATTTCATATTTTCACATGGACATCCAATATAGTCACAATATACCTTTTTCTGAAGCCTTATGAGTTACCTCTTCACTCCTTCATTGGATGAAGGGAAGGGAATTTTCAGATTATGAAGGTTTGGTCCTATGGGAATGTATTTTAGGAGAGGAATAACCTCAATATTAGTATTTTTAAAGAGATGAAATCTTGTGTAAACATGGGAATATATGGGTTCATATAGATTTGTAAAAGGATTTGATGCGAGAATCTCACACTTCTCAGTGTTTAGTGGGACTAACTATCTCCATGATGTATTGTGATATGCGCTATCGGTATTAGTGGTCTGGGATGAGACTTCATTTTTTGGGTTTTATCATTAGATGTTCCAATTGTTGGTATGTGAAGGAGGAACACAAGTGTCCCAATATCTTATTATAGCTATTAATGGCCTCATTATATAAATGAGATTATGTTTCAATGGATTTTTTTGATTGGTTTACCAATGCCCACTCAGGGTATATAGATGTGGGTTTGGTGGTCATTGATGGACTGATGAAGGTATTCTACTTCCATTAAATCTATGAGTATATCTTATTTGATGAGACGGGAAGGTTATATTCTCATGATATTATATTTCTACATGGGTTTCCCCATACAATCATTTGAGATAGGTACCCTCATTTCAAATCGAGGTTATTTTATGGGTTATAGAGAGGTTTGGGCCATAGGTTCTTCTGAGCATATGTTTTTACCTTCAGAATGATATCCATTCAGAATAGAAGATACATGTTTTGGAGAACATTAAATGGGAATGAGTCCTTATTTTCAGAGGCACTAGTGTGAAACATATACCTCTTGAAATTTTGTCCAATAATAACATCTTTCAAAAAATAAAACAAATTTATCCATATGAGGACATATATGTAAGTTCATTCTATTTACCTTTGGGGTAGTTAAAGATAGGTGGGGTAGCCTTACATGGACCTAATCTCATATTGGAGACTTCAAAGTTGTCTAAATTTATTAGGATATAGATTTATAATTCTCAATCTCAATATAAATCATATACTGATTGTCATGGTTGACCTCTATAGATTGAGGTCAAGGATTGTGTTTTTATGTATGTTTTACCTAGCCTTGTAAATAACAAATAAATAGGCAAGTTAAGTTATTTCCATGTTTTTTTAACTTTTGAAATCATGGATATAGACATGTTGATAGAATATCAGTTTTTATTAACTTATATCTATCATTCCAGACATGACTTCTTCCATATTTCAAAGCTTCTACTCTACCATAATTATCCATCTCAAACATTTGATCCTGAGGGTGTTGAATTAGATACATATTAATTATGAGGAATATCCCATTTGTATCATTTATTAGATATTGAAGTTTAACTAGGGGTAGTTTTTTCCTTTATTGAAGGTTCTATGGAAGCACATTCATGTATAAAAAAGTGACTTTGGATTGAGAGGCTAACATACATGCTCAGTGCATGGAGTTATTCTCAGATGATGTTTCACCACATTTAGATGGAAACATATGGATGCTTTCATTTAAGGGGGATTTTTGTCAGACTCTATATTTTCTATAACTTACATAACCTTTTAAATTTTGATTTATATCCTTAGGTGTTACTTAATATGATTTTATAGTAAGGTTATGAAGGATAAATTTTTCTCGAGGCTTGTTTAATGATCAAATCCCCATAAATTTCATGAAACAATTGGATCAAATTATTAGTAAAAATTGGTTTCTAATTCTATATAGTTTGATTAAACCATGTGGGTGTTCAGTGCAGAGTAGGGGCCACATGGTTATCCCTAGCTATATTACCCTAGCCACATGGATGTGCAATTTTTATTATACATGTGACAAAGGACATTCACACATGATGCATGTGGTCAGACAAACCATGAACCTAGCCTATGTCATGGATCCCCTAAGGCAATACATGGTGCATGGTTTTTCAAACTATACATCCAAACCATGATCCTCTTAAAAGATGGGAAAATGGATACAGTTCCCTTACATTCTTATAACAATAGAACCCTAGTGTATATCATAATTCCAAAAGATTGAAGTCCACATATACTCTATTGAGATCTCTTTAACATGAATAATCTAGGTTCTTTAATAAATTCCTCATCTAACATCCAATTAGATATCCATTATTTGTATTTGATTTCTCCCGGTAATGGATACACTGTTTAGGCTCCATTTATCATTTCTCATTCTAGAGACTGTGATGTTTTGGTGTGAGTTCATATGGTCTATTTCCAAGGTGTTCTTAATTTGTTCTTTTTCCATAGATCTTGCATAAACCAAATGATGATACTAGATGGGTGTTTCTCCAAAAGGGTATTGTATGTGGCCTCATATTTATCCTTCATGTTTTATTGCCTAATACTCTATGTCATGATGCAACACACTTTATTCTCCATGTTTTGCCAAAGAAATACACAAAACCATGTTTAATTTAATATCCATGATATTAAAAACCTATTATCAATTAATTCATGTTAGGGTAGGTCCCCATCTTCTTTCTCAAAACCTTGATTTGTGCCAATTGAATTTCCATTTTTATTATAATTGCACACTGACCAAACGATCTTTTATATGGTTTTCTGTGTGTCAATTAAATGATATTAAAATAGAAAAATGAATTCAATCAAGTGGTATGTCCCTTTCACTTACTTAAATAAGAAAATTTTGATTCCCCTATTAAACAGGAATCCTCGTAAACTAAGAACTATCTATTTTTTCTACTTAAAGATGTATAATGATTACTAATTTTATGATATATTGGTATGGACCCCAATATTAAAATATTCTATCACATATTCCCTTAAAATATTATGGTATATAGGCATGGAGTCCCTACCATTATATTACATGGTCATGGAATCCCTTTAAAAAATGATAAATGGTTATGGAGACCCTAATTTTATGGCATACGGGCATGAAAACCCTACTTATACAAGATACGGGCATGGAGTACCTATAATGTGATACATGGTCATTCATTCCGTTATAATTGTGACACTCGAGAATGGGATACCTTCTACATGAGATACTTGGCATGTGGTCCCTTATGACATTGGACACTTTAATGACTAGACATGGACTCTTTTGTTATCCCTTTGATCCTAATTAGCACCATGTGTATATATATATGTCCATAGAAGTATCTACATATATAGTGAATATATATACACAAAACCATGAACACTTATACATATATTTCCATGATGAAATTAGTTCAATGGTTTCCTGGCATGGGCCAAATCATGTCTTTTTAGACTATTGTCCTTCAAGAACTAGACCTAACAATTTATAGTTTTATGATTGTGATCCTTTTTATATATACATTTCTCATATTATATCCACTAACTATATATTTATTGACAATGTTGATGGTGTTCTATTGATTTTTTCTCAAGCCCCATATCGAATTTTGATTGCATCTTGGAATATTATTTGGATGTAGGTAGCGATTGGGGAAATCACCCTATTTTTTATACTTCATTGATTATAGAATGTGATAGGAGAATCATATGACCAAGCTATGGATCATGACTTTATTAGAGAGAGTCTTTTTGGTCTTTTGTTTTCCACTTTTTCTTCCTTTTCTACATATTTCCCTTTAATAGATATAAGAAACTATATCATTTTGTATGTGATATAGGATGATACTTTGGAAGGAATAATTATTATATAATCGTGATTTTTACATTTATATGTTTTGGATGTTACTTTTTATGCATATTATATTATGATACACATTTATTATACTACTACTTGACACTAATTTTGATGGTATACTCTCTCCATTGTACCACCATAGACCCTCACTGATAGTTGGTATCCTATGGTGCACATAGAGACGGCGTTGAGGTCATCTTAACCAATGGATTGGATAACTATTTAGTGCATCTCAGGTCAAAACATTATAGAATGAAATTTAATAATTGATAATATGGTTATAAAATAATTCAAAGGATCCTTGATCTTAGTTGATTTTACTATAATGGAGAATAAATTAATTTGACTAGTTATAGTGATTCTAATTTTATTAGTTGGCTGATTGATACGAATAAAATAAGAGATATGTGTCAATTTGTTAGTATATATAGAGTCTCATGATGATATATGGAATAAATTTACGTATGTTTGTCAACCACTAAAAGTGACTAATTTTCTATTTCATATTGATGCCCACAATTTTTAT
Organism: Viscum album; assembly: GCA_963277665.1. Taxonomy (NCBI): domain Eukaryota; kingdom Viridiplantae; phylum Streptophyta; class Magnoliopsida; order Santalales; family Viscaceae; genus Viscum; species Viscum album. Next base: position 991,960,577 of record OY728128.1, on the reverse strand, counting down.
AGACTAAAAAAAATCTTTATGCTTTTGGATATAATTTTTGAAACCTACCAATTTATTATGAAATTAAATATTTAATTTATAATTAAATATGTTTCTTGTAATTTTATTATATAATAAAATTAATGTTATATTTATTTTCCTTATACATCATATTCAAAATATACATAAAATTTGGAATTTGTTTCTATATAAAACTGATTTTATAAAAATTTCACCAATCCATTAAATTTAGTTAAATTTAAGGAAACAAAATTATTCTTATAAATATAGAGTTATCTTTGTTATATACATACCATTTGTTTAGGGAGAGATTTTAATTTTAGATATATGGATATAAAATTTCTAATTTTCAGTATAATATTTTCAATGTAACTCACTCTTTAAATAAATTCATACATTTTCATGGATCCAAGACAGATGTTTAAAAATAAAATATATTTAGAATGTTTTGTACAACATATGTATTCATTGTTATGTACATTTAATATATTTTAAACCCAACATAATCTTGAAAAATATTTTAATGACTTCAAATCTTTTTTTATTGGATAAACAAAAATTTATTTGGGAGCAATATAACAAAGGTTAGTTTCATTACTTGTAATCATAAGGTGGTTTTTTAGTGATTACTACCCACATAAGAATAGTTATTTTATTTCATTCTTATGATTATCTATCATAGTGGGAAATTTTTTTCATAGAAACAATTTTTTCATTTAGTGGGTGTAGATTATTCTTTTTGATCAATTCCAAAATGTGGTAGAAATTATTTTCCCAACATTATATTATAATTATAAAAGGGGAAGACAATTTCTCATTAAAAAAATTTGTTTTTTAATTTTTTACAATAATGAATTTATTTTTAATCCCACTTAAACATTATTTTGGAAAATTGAAATTAATATTACTTTGTTGCCTTAAAACATGGGTGAATAAATATTTCTCCAATTATTATAAATTAGAATATATTATTTATTTTTTTATTTACTATTTTAATATTTTTATATATCATTTATTGTATGATGTTATTTTATAGAAAAATAAAACGTTTCATTGGTTGGAGTTGTAACACCCCATGCTTTTATGATACATTTCTCTTTAAATAAATTTATTTTCTTCTATAGCTTTCATTATAAAATAAAACGAGTTAAAAAAATGATTATATTTAATAATTTTATAGTATTAAAATTATATCATCTATGGAATAATCATGTTATCATTATCAGAGGTCCAACATTGGACATTTTTCAAAAATGATTTAATTTTTAGTGAATACTAAAAAATACTAATTTTTATAAATCTGTATTTTCTTTTCTATAAATAATTTTATATAAATTTTCCATTTAATTAGGAATATTTAATTAATGTAAATAATATAAATTTTATTTTAAATAATTCATTTTATTCCATTAGAATTTTAATTTTGCAATATTTTTATATAAGCTAATTTTAATGCTTAAAAAAAATTCTATAAAAATTTTTTCATTGATTTTAATGAAGTTAATTAAAATCAATATCTTCCACATCTAAAAGAGGTTCATAATAATGGGATTCCATATTTTAAATTAATAGTTTAATATTTGGTAAATATTTCAATTTATTATTAGGAATTATAAAAAGTAACTGTAGAAATATTTTTCACCTTAATAAATGGTAAATATTGTAATTAATGTTAGTAATACTGAGATGAGGATTTAACAAATTATCTAACACTTGAAATTATTTTAATTTATGATATATATTCTTCCAGATGCATCATAACATCGAATATATTGAGTTTTTTTTCATTATCCTTTTCTAATGTCAATTATATAATATAATGTAAAGGGAAATACAAAATGTCACTCTCTTACTTTAAATTTTTCTTAAATGGTCACATAAAGCTATAAAAAATATTTTAAAGAATATTATTGTTTTATTTGAGAATATGAAAAATTATTATGGTAAATTATTTCTAATTTTTATTGATTATACAAATATATTAAATGCTTATAAAACATTGACATAATGATTGTGATCGATATGAAAAAATCAATGTATATAACTTTAAAACCATTAAATGTAATGTATTTAAAATGATTTGTAGTTTAAAATAATTTTTTATTTAATAATAATGTATTATTTATGTAAAAATTGATAATATTGAAATTATAAGTTTTTTATTCAGGTTTTTTAATTCAAGTTATATGAACAGTTCATAAAATGACTTTGGTTGTATTTTATGTTACATAACATTTATAAAAATATTTCAAAAAATATAAAAAAAATTAGAAGTCAAGTTGAATCATATATAGTTAACAATTAAATCCCTTGGGACATTATGAGCTAATTTTTAAATTTTATATAACCTTATAACCCTTTAGGATTGAAAAATTCATTACTATAGTTATGGTTAAAATTGGTTTACAAATGGGTTAAAATAAAAAGAAAAGGATTAAAATACGACATCAAACTATAAAAATAACCATTTTTATAGTATTTCAGACATAGATTATATTGTATTCAAGTATCTGTCTACATGGTTCATCTTTATCTTGAAAATAAATATATTTTATCTATAAAATCTAGTTATTTCCATGTGTCTCCTTTCATTCACTACAAAAACTCACCACCTCACCTCTCTTCTATACCCCCCAAATTACCACATAGATTAACCAAAACCAATCAAAAACTATTCTATAAATCCTTATACATATTATGTAGCTGGTAAACATTCTGAAATAATATTTTTGGGGACCTAAAGATGATATCTAAAGGATCACTTTAGATGACGTTGTAATCATTTTCACAGAACACATTCATTTTTTCTTTATTTTCCACCTCCAATTATTTATTATCTATTAAAATATTGAAAAGATGTATATATAATATAGAAGTGTTATATTATGTTTTTGTAATAATATTTTTTCATCTCTTTCTCTGCCAAATGATAAAATAAACTGCCACTCTTTTACGGTGGACAACCAACTTGTGGGAAAATTTAAATTGTTTTTCGACATGACTTCACATGTATTTTCATAATGATGGAACTAATTTATATATATGATAATTTTGTAATAATTATAATTATTTAGTTATATTATATCATCAATTTTATTATAATTCCACTCCTTAAAAATTTACAATGTCCCTCATGTGTATTTGTGGACAACCCCTCCCCCCCCCCCCACGAAACGATGTGATTCCTTTTTATTTTACAATTTCCATGAATAATAATAAATATGAATGTAATTAAAATTTATGAGTTTTATGTCATGATTAAAATTATTTCGATCAGAAAACCATTATCATGATACAGATACTATAACAATCAAATCAACAAATACATGAAAAATGAATCAGTTTATACCCAAAACAATGATGATAATAAAATTTTGATAATAAATGATTGATATAATATGATAAGTGAATCATATATGAAATTATATATATGTATGTAGTTCAGGAAGTATTTTTTTTAATAAATCTAAATTTATTATAATGGAGGTGAAAATCAAATAAGAGTCACGGTGAACTTGAGGTAAGGGGTTTATGAACCCAATGTCATTTCACAGGGTTATATTACTTCTTTATTTACTATATAATGATGAAAATATATTTGTATCAACCAATGATTATTTTATTTTTAATTTAAGCTTATTTATATGTATTTAAATTTTATATATTTAATCAATCAATTGATTAATTTTCATTCCAATTATATGAGCTTTATAAGGGATTTAATCTAAATTTCCACTCCATAGAGGCATATTTGGTATTGTGTGCCTATTTTATTTTATATGGTGTATAAAATAATACTTATATATATATATTTGATGAATAAATATATATTCAATGTGATTAAATATTAAAATCATGATTAATATTTCTTGGTTTTACAATATTAATGTCACCATAGAGGTTTGAGTTTATTTTATAATCTCAATTATTTGGTATTTCATTTATTTTTCATTGAAGAAATCATATAGAACACACATATTTTATTATCATATAGATATTTACATATTTTTGATAATTTACTCCTCATTTTCATCAATTATTTACCTAACTCATGAAAATAAATAACTAAAATAAAATTTTATCTTATTTCTCTTTTTGATCGTGTATATTTTTCAAGCATGGCCATATTTTTCAAAATTGTTATAAAAAAGTCCTTTTTTATTTAATAAAATTATTTTTTAAGTAATGTTATTTTTATAAATTACTTTTTATAATGTTTTAAAATAATATTTATAATCATTTTGGAGGGGTTAATTTTTTAATTTCATAAGAAAATGTCAAAATGGATGTTTCTTTTTATTATATGCATTTTTAAAGTACATTACCATAATTGTTACCATTATATTATATATACATTATTACCTAGGTTTCTAATTTATATGAAAATATATAACTTTAATGAACTAATTTATTAATTATATTGACCCCATCCTTTAACACGTAGTTTTAAATAATTTTAATAATAATTAACATTAATATTAAAATACAAGGAATGAAATGTCTACATTATTTGGACGAATAGATAAAATATTAAAAAACATGAAACCAAAAAAAACATATTTTATTTTATCTATATAATTAGATAATGGGTTCTAAATATCGCTTACATCTGCATTGGATAACCTGGGGAATACATGAACAAAAAGGAAGTACCCAAAAGACAAGTATGGGAATGAGCATAGGAATAAAACATAGTACATGTGTTAGAAGGCATAACATGATGACATTAAAGGAATAGAAATTTATAAAACATAAGGAATAATAACATTTGAAACATTAGAACATATTTTCTTGGAAACATTTAATTGTGGAAACAATATATAACATGACATAAACATAAATCAAGGAACTTCCAAGACTATATCACATGGTTGAAAAGGTCCCATAAATGAATAAGGTTCACTCCATGTCCCAACATGACATCTCAAAAGACTAATCATTACCCAATGCATTATATATCTCTCTAGGGGAGCCCATCATATAATGTTCCTACATATTTGTTCCACCTAAAGAATCAAACATAAACATAAGGGCTACACTTGGAATTAAATGAGTATCATAATCATGTTATCAAGCCAAAAAATGTTTGTATCATAAACGTATCCATGAATGATCGAATTAAAATCATACATGGTAATTAATAAATCAAAATAGGCATATATCCTGATAAATAATGTCTAATTAAAGTAGAAACTTGTACAAAGTGTGTTTAAGAATCATTAAGATGAAACATTTTATTGTAGTTTATGGAAAATATTTATGAGAATTTAAAAGGGGAAAATGAAAATATGGTTTCATAAAACCACTTAATAAACTAGCTATATTATCTTGTAAAAGTGTTCTATTTTGTTAATATATTGGTGGAATAAAATATATTGTGGAGTGCATATAAAAATGGGTAAGAAATAGGTAAGTTCACTTTAATTGGGCTAGGTTATCGTGAAGATTTGAGGGAGGAATGTTCTTAAAACATGTATTTTCCCATCAAATAAAGATTCAATGATCAAGATACATCATTTTGGAACACATAAATAGACTATATTATTATAAAAAAAATAAAAAGAAAAGTTACATTTGGGTAAATAGAGAGAATGTATAACCCCAAGGAAAAGTGGATGTTTAGAAATAATCCCTTACCTTATGTAAGAAATGGTTGTACACTGGTACTTAATGAATCTAATAATCAGATAAGATTAATTAATTAATAATTATAGAACCTATTATATATTTAATATACTTATTATGTTTTATTATGTTCATGTATGTGCTTTTTTGGGGGTTATAGTGTTCAATTTCATCTTTGGGGAGTGTTAATTTTCTTGATTTTCATGATTTGGTTTCTTGTATATGAGTATGGAAGTTCATTTAAAATGTGAATTTAAATCCATAATTGATGTTATATATTATTAATATACTTTTAGGAGATTAATTTCTAATATATATCCATTCCTTATATAATAGGAGTATTATTTATTTGATAAAAGTTTATGATAATTTCTAGATTATTTTGGGGGATCTATGACCACCACAAACTATTTTCATAATATTATTAAGTATTATGTTCATATATTCGATCCAAAATTTATACAAGGTAGTAAAATAAATTTATAGTCGATTTAAACTATTATAATTTTATAAATACCATTCTTGAATGTGGTAATGAAAAACTAAAACATGTCGTCCACAAAGGTGGTGAATTGACACCTCAGCAATGATGTTTTCATTTTTTTAAGAATAAAATGGAGAGGAGAAGAGGATTGATGATGAATTATTATATTACCGTGATAAAATTATAGTATATATAATACAAAATAGTTTTGTTTCCACTTATATAAGGGGAGGTGGAGGGATAAGAAAAGGAAATAATTGAAATGAAATTAAAAGGAAATGAAATAAGATTTTATGTTTGGAATTTCCTCTCTATGAGAACCTCCTTAGGGAAGGGTTTGGTATTTTGTTGAGACCAAGGTGTGTTGAATATGGGAGAGAGAAAAGGTAATATTATTGGGTAGAATTTTTATAATGATACAATCATTTATGGTATGAGGATAAGTGGTACTGAAGGATGGTATTTATAAGAGAGGATAATGGTGTTTTTTCTGATTATTTAATTCATTATTTTATTATTTTTCTTTAAGACTGTGAGTAGTTCGATCATTATTAATAAATATGTTTAAATAATAAATTATAGATATATATTAGGTTTCATGAGTCATATATGAATCACATATGACTCAATAATTCATGTATTTATCATTAATTATAAATTATAGTATTTTACTATTCACACAAAAAATCACCTATTTTGGGAATATCCTAAAATCCATTATAAAATTATTTGACGTCTATAATTTGAAAAATAAATCTATTTTATGAAAATAATTTTCTAAATATGAGATACATATTTTTTAATTAAAATCATAATTTACTAAAAAATACTAATTTTAAACTTTGACTGAGTTTATAACACATAGAAGAATCAATTATATTCCTATAAAATTATATTAAAATCTTAAAAAAATCCTAATATTAATTTAATTTTTTTTTTGAAAATAAATATTTTTTTCATCGTTATATTAATTATAAAATTTAATATAAACATTTATTTTTGATAGAGTTAATCAACACTCAATTAATAATTTATAAAACATTTATTTACTTATACTATGATATAATTTTATCATATTACCTTTTATAGGATTCCACGATATTATTTATAATTTCATGGGTGAGGTTACTATTCTATAGGAAATATTACAATTCGTAATAGTAGTGTTGTTATTCCAAAGGTCAAGTTACTATTCCAATGGTATAGGTTCCATAACATCTAAAAATACCATTTATTTCATTAATTAATCATTTAAAAAGTGTGTATTGTGTTTTATTTGTGATTTTATGTGAGTTAAAGTTTTTAATTTTTTTATGATGATGATTTCTTTTTTATTATGTTGAACATATTATGGGGGAACACCCTTCCCCTAAAACAAGCCCTCAAGGAGGCCGAAAGTGTTGAAGACCAAGCACGTCACGAAGAACAAAACAGATGCATTCTTGTGGAAGTGACCACAAAAGATAAAAGACCAAAAGGGGTTCCTCGGAATGACCCCCTCTAGACAAAGCATCTGGTGTGAAGTTCCCCTCTCTATGAATATGCCGAATTGAACATCCTCTATCTATCTCCAAGGTGCAACTGCGTATGAGGTATGTCATGCTCCATGGCCACTTATCTTTCCCCTATAAGGTCCTAATCAACACCTCGGAGTTAGATTCCACCTCCAATAACACCACTGATAATATTTTTCATAACATTTAACATGTGTGCAAGGCTCTAACTTCCTCACCCACCGAACTCCCCGACCCAAGAAATCTACTGAAGGAAATTAAAACTGAACCGTTCTTATCTCGGACCAAACCTCCACCCCACATATTCCCCCTCATTAAAGAGCTATCAACATTAAGTTTAAATCCTTTCAATGGTGGGCTCAGTAGTACCCAACAGCCCTGGGGTGTCGGGTGAGCATCTTGGTTGTTCGTGGTATTACCGAACAGCAAACGGCGCTGAATCCCCTTCACCAAAGAGCCCAGTTCCTGCAGTAGTAACTTCCTACGCACCTAGAGAAAGAAGACTGTCGGATGTGCCTCTATCCTGGCCTTGTTCTAGGCCTCCCATAGTGTCCAGAAGATAGCAGTAACCATGATGCTCTTACTCTTATTTTCCATGCCTTGCTACTCCACTCCCATAAAAAATTTCGCAATAAACCCCTTCATGGACAAGCACTCTCCGTCATAGCCCCCCCCATCAATACTCGACCATAAACAGGCAGCCCATTCAGTCCTGACAAAAAGATGAACCACTGTCTCCACCTAGGGGTTAGAGCAGCAGTAGCATCAGGATGAAATTTTTATTCCTTCATTCTTTATGTTATCCTCTGTGGGAATTGTTTTATGGAGAGGCCTCCACACAAGAAATCACATATGCATTGGGACTTCCTTGCACCATAAACATGCCCCCATTTATCCCACTCCCCTTCCTGACGTATCAAGCCCTGATAATTAGACCCGTTAAAATACCCTGAGTTTGACTTTGTGAAGCAGCATCTATCATCCTCCTATAAAAACACAAATTCATTGAAAAGATCCATTTGGTCCGGGCTTATAATAGCTTCTTTAAACCTTGGGTTGCGGCTGGCCTCCTTAAACGACGTGTCTGGTCTTGGACACAGTGGGAAACACAGCTTACACCCAGTCTCGTTTTCACTCCCCAAATTAATCTCACCTCGTACCACAAGCCAACAAGAGGACTCCTAATGAATTTAAAAATGAAAAAAAATTTCCTACCCTAGTCTGGACAGTGTTATTCTATCCCACTCCTCTCAATTTCTTCCATATTTCAAACCAAGATTTCTGGCCCACATTGATTTCCCAACCATAACGTCCCATGCCAATCGGGCTTGCATGGTCTGCATGGCGACACAAATGTCCCTAATACCGACCCCTCCCTGCTCCACTGGTTTGGCCACCCCACACCATGAAGCCCAGTGAGCCCTACCAGATGAATTGGTGTCCAATAAAAACTTGTTCATCAATTGTTCCATAGAATAAATTATCCCTTTCAGAGGAGTGATAATAGACATAACATGCATTGGGATAGCAGAAACCACACTATTAATCAATGCCAATCGACCCCCAAATGAGAGGAACCTACTTTTTGAGTTCATAATCGTCCCAAGAATTCTATTTATGATGTCCTCAAAGAAGAATTTCATCACACGACTAATAGAAATGGGTTCCCCAAGATAAACCATTGGCGTCTATTTCTGCTGCATTCCGAGGATGTCTTAGATTACCCTGCTCCTCCTTCTAGAGCATCTATTGGCTACAAAGATGTTTCTCAACCTATCATTGATCTGTTGACCACTGAGTTCATCATATAGCCTCCTTAAATGCATGATATTAACCAAGGACGATCTCTTACCATTCTAAATTTCATTTTTTAAACTATTGTGAATAAAGTGACGGGACATTACCTTCATTGCCTCCTGCAGCTTCCTTGTCACATCTTTATACTTATGGTTTCAACAAATCACATTGAAATGGTGAGTAGTCCTATTTCGTAAAATATTTTCCCTATGTTATAAGATCTTTACCGGTTTCTCCTAATAAAAGAGATCACTTTCTAACTGTACCTCCTCTAGATTCAGTAAATGTGAGGGATCTATTATGTTCTTCCTCAATCGGGATACATAAAATACATCATGCAGTTGGGACATGGTTGGAGGATGTGCTAGTTTATAGGACACAGATCCAACACAATCAAGAATTTAAAAGGGGTTTATGTACCTCATACATAGATTTTGTTTCATCCTAAATCACATGGCCCACATCTGTGTAGATATAAAGAGTTATAAAATGTATCCTACCATAAAATAAATGTATCATTGATGATTGTCTGTATAACACTTTTTTCATCATTGTGATACCTTGTTGTGACGTTGAATGGATTTCACCTTCTCCAGCATTTATTCAACCATTTATGGTCTTAGTATCTTGCGTTAAATAACTTCATCCTACCATGCTGGTGTTAGGCATCTTTTCCCATAATGGGCTTCATATGGATCAAATTGGTGTTTGATTGGAAAATATTGTTATAATAAAATTAATCAAGAGGAAGATGTTTTTACCATCCTCCATTTAATTCCATAGAATATTCTCTTTACATGTCTTATAGTATCTTAATTTTCCATTTGGAATAGACATCAGTTTGAGGATCATAAGCCATACTGATGTTCATCTTAGTGTTTAAATATTAGTGAATACTTTTCTGGAACATGGATGTAAATATAGGATCTCAATCAGATACAATTAGAAGTGGAACATTATACATTATTACTATTACTCTAATGTATATATTTAAAAATTTCTTTAGTGATAACTCATATATAATTGTGATAACTTGAGGCCTATTTGTGAGACAATCCACAACAAACCATATTGCCTTATTTCCTTTGGTTGTCTTGCGATATTTTCTGAAAAATTCCATCATTACTTTTTCCCACTTCCATGTTGGTATGGGTAATGGATGCAACATAAACTAAGATGTTTTATTTTCGTCCTTCATTTTCTATCATATCAGGAACTTTGATGTATATTTAGTGATATACTCCATCATAGTTTCCCACCAATATTTCTCTCAGAGATCCTAAAACATATTTCTACTCCCTTGGTGAATAGATAATGTTGATGAATGTGCATCATTTGGAATCATCTTATTTATCTCTAGTTTGGATTATACCCATAATTGTGATACAAATCATACAACTCCTTCCAATATCAATTTTGAACTCTGGGGATTTCTCATTTCTCATGGATTCCACCTTCTTCTGAATTTCTATTTCATTACATTGAGAAACATTTATTTTTTTTAGGAGGGATAATAGAGAAATCATTTGAGAAAGGATGAATGATGTTCCTTGCTTAATGATTCACATGTTCATCCTTTGAAAATCTATGAAGATTGGATCCTTTTAAGATTTCATCATTGAAAAACATGAGAGTAATTTCTACAGAGATAATCTACCACATTATTTTCATTATAAGGATTTTGGTGGATTGTGTATTCATAATCCTTTATGAGCTATAACCATCTTCAATAGTTCATATTAGGATCCTTCTATGTGAATATATACGTGTGGCTTTTGTGATTTTTTTATATTTCTCACTTCTACCCATAGAGATAATGCCCCCATATTTTCAATATAAAGATCACATACTACAACTCCATTTCATGAATGAGAAATTTTTGATCATTAATTTTCAACAACCTTGAGGTTTAAACTATCAATGTGTCATTTTTCATTAGTACATAGTGTTATACCGTGTTTTATGCTCTTTGTACACCATAATGAGTTCCCCACTTTTTGTTAGTGTTTGTACTTGTGTAGTGATGAACCAATTCTTCTACTCTTTAAAGAATTCTTCACATTTACTATCCCTGAAAAACATCACTCCCTTCAAATTAAAAATTGTTATTTGGTATGACAAATGTGATAAGTTATTAAAAAATCATCGTTAATCCCCAGATAGATCAATAATACTATAGATATCTAATAAATATTTTTTTCTAGGAAGCTCTTTGATTCCCTTTGTATTGGAAGAGTCCACATATATTCCTTTACTAGTGATACCATGCCCCAAGAATGATACATCTCCATCAGAAACTCACAATTACATTACCATGTATAAAATTTCTCCCTTCATAATGTTTTTTTGAAAAGTATTAAATTGCTCCTCATGTTCCTCACTTCTCTTGGAGTATATTAGATTGTCATCAATAAAGAATAATTTTTTTTTGATAATCAGTAATGTCTTTATAAATTAAATACATGAAAATTTCTAGAGAATTAGTGATTTTAATGGGAATCAGTATGGACTCATAGTGTCCATGCCCCATTTTAAAGGTAGTATTGGTAATATCTCTCTTCCTTACCTTTAATTGGTGATATCCGGATGAAAGGTATATCTTATAGAAATACTTGTCCTCAAATAGTTTACCAAACAATTCATCTATCTATTCTATTGGATATTTTTTATTTACCCTTATTTTATTGATCTCATGATAATCAATGAATAGACACACTAATCCATGTTTCTTTCTGATGAAGAGAACTGGCTCACCCCGTGGTGATACACTCGGTCATGTAAAACCCTTGTCCAGACTCTCTTATAACTAACCCTTTTGTTCTTCTAGATCAATTGTGTCCATTATATAAGGTGTCATTGATATAGTAAAATATCCAAGAATAAGTGCAATTGAGTATTAGACATCTCTATCAGGAGGATGAATATGGATTTATTTCGGGAACACATCGATGTAGTCACTCACAATTGGAATGTCTTTGAGTTTGATTATCTCCCTTTTTTCATTCATTTTAGATAGACATTAATTCTCATAAATCAATAATTTACTCAATTGGGATTATAATTCTATAAGAGATTTATATTTCTACTTACACAAGTACATAATTTGATGATGTCTCAGTATATTAATAGTTATATCCTTTTCTAGAGATTTAATGTTTAATTTTTATACAGGTAGCCAATCCAAAAAAAATATAGAACAAAACTCCAGTAAAGGATGTTAGAAAATATTTTCTAGAATTTTAAGTCCCCGTATATTAACTAAGGAGGAGTTATGTGATTTTTTGTGCAATAATGTATCCATTTTCTGTTCTCACATATAACTGATCCTCCATAATTTGAGGTGGTGTTTGAATAGTTCTACTAAACATGCATGATATGAAAGAATGCGTAGAACTAGAATAAAATAGTATGTTATGTATTCTTAAATGAATAACCAACATACCTTTCACCCCATACATTTTAGTCTTCACCTCATTAGTTGTGATATAATATCCCTTCCTTGATTCAACAATGGTCACTGCTGTTGATTTACTCCAGCAACCCATGAATCAGGGTAATGTATTGCATAATGACCAAGTTCATTGTAGTTGAAACATAGCACTACTGGCTGAGTGTCGATCTAAACCTTCCTTTATTCTTCCTCAATAGGGTGATTATTTATATCCCTTTAGTAGTTATTTTCCAAATTCCCCACTCATCCACATATGAAGTTCCTATTGGTTATATTTAATTAGTTTCCAGTATGCTTCTTCCAATGCATTTTACATGTGGGATGTTGGTATTCTTTCCAAGATGGGGTTTATCTATTGATCAAGCCATATTAAAATCCATTTTACTCTTTTCTTCACTATTACCATGAGACAATACAATGTCTCTGATCTATAATTTGACCTCAAGTTCAGAGTAGACAGTCTCATCATAGCTGTCGAAGTCTCAAATCACCAACACTTATTATAGACTTAACATTAGACTGCTTAAGAATTAATCCAGCTTACTTTTGGTGTTCATGATAATACTAGAGACACATCATGAAATCATTGTGATGCTTTCCTCATATTCTCTAATGGAATAATCTTACTTTTTCTTTAGACTATGGATTCCCTTTATATATTAAGGGAGATGGTTCAATGGAAATATTTAGTGAAAAATGATTTTTTGAAGTCTTACCATTACATAGAATGAATTTCCCCTTTAGAGATCATGTTCATGATTAGTGTCTACCACTAATAAGATTACCCATTAAAATGATTGATCGACTACACAGCTTTATGTTCATCTGAACATCAAGGGAAAATGAAAATATTCTCAATGGAGTTAATCCATTATTCAATGGGGAGGGTATCATAAGTTCAACTAAACATGGGGGGGACTTTTTCACATTATGTATTAGGAAATGACTTGATATTTCTTAGGAGAATGAGGGTGTTCCAAAAGATTCATGTCATTATTCATAACATGATCCAGATGAGCATGTACTATCATGATGTATTGAGAATATAACGACCGATACTTTACATACATTATTATTACTTCAAAATTGAAGCGCACTTATTACAACATATAACAAAACCACAATAGGACTGTATAGGTATAGTGTCTTTAGAACTAGGAAACATAAACAACTTGTTCATAAAGGATCTACATTGTCTCCCATTTATTTCATCATAACTAGAAATAGCTTTTTGGAATATACTTCTTAATACCCTTCTTCCTGACCTGGGGAAAATAACACAAACAAAATGGTGAGGTCAAATGCTCAGTAAGGGTAATCAAAGTAAATATCAATCACATCATATTCACAATAACATATCATTTCGGAAATCTTAACCTGCAAAAGAGATCATAATTTCATAACATGGGATAAATCGTAGTAGTGAAATGTAATCCCAATAATCATAACATGAAACTTTGTGGAATACACACATAATCATAGAGAATCATTTCATAGTAGTCAAGACTCATTTCCAAGACTATCTTAGCATACAAAGTCCATTTCTTAACCGAGTTCACTCCTCGTTTCAGTCCTGTATCACTAAACCGGATAAACCTACCATTCCAGCCATGTAAATCTCATGAGATATAAATATTTACCCAATGAATTGGAGGGAAAAGTAGTTCTCACCCATCTCATAATGATACCATTCTTATGTGTGCCACAAGATCATAAATCATACATCATAGCATAACCTATATAATAAAAATGGGATTTTTAAACATCATTCCATCATAACATAATCCATATATGATAAAAGGACATAATAAAAATAATTCCATAATAACATAATCAAATCAATGTAAAAATAGGGATAGAAACAGAACCTTATATTATCTTAGATGGAAAATAATTTTGATAAAACACTTGAACTCCATTCTTGAGGAAAATATCGTTTCTACTTCAAAAACATTTTTCCTTTCATAACATGTCATAAAAATTTAAACTAAAAGAAGTTGATTAAAAATAAACATGAAAACTTGTAAATTATGCTTCATGGAAATAATTTTATATGAAATCATAAAAATCCATTCATTCCGTATATGTTAAAAAAATATTATTCTCGTACTTTGGCCGGAAAAGTCAAAAAAGTACCTCGTACGGAAAACAACAAAAGATTCCTTTAATATCTTTTACTAAAACTCACCAATGAGTAATATTGGATTTAAACAATTGTATTATTATATAAATAATATTACATATTGAGGAGACATGGATGTGGATGATAAATACGGCCCAATAAATTCAGAAGTATAAACAATCTCGGATAAAAAAATGAGATTGTGATATTTTCACCTACCTTATGTTCGATTTTCTTCGTAGGTGTCTGAACCTCCTTTATAATGATTTAAATAATGTTATTTACTTATTCAAGAATCTTAATCCTTGTTATGATATCATATATGGTCATATTCTTATCTTCATATTAGTAATATTTCATTGCTACTTGTTATTCGGGTGTTTATTGCATTTTTGGTTCTTATGCGTGTTTTGTAGAATAAATTCATATTCATATTTTTAGGTTATAGATACCTCATTTACAGAATGTTATTAGTGTAATATATATCATATTTATTCATCCAATTCATTTTTACAATCATTATGCATCGAAGATCATGTAGAACGAGTCACATCACATCGTGGAGACGGTAGGTCGTACGTATGCATGAGCGATGATATCATTCCCATGATCGTGGAATTGTATTTAATTGTATGTATACTATTTCATAATCAATATAACTTTAAAATAATCATATATAGTTATTATTTACACCATTTTACCCATCCAAGTAAGTTGGTGGTGGAAAATAGATTACACCACGGCGTGGAGACGGAATTCTGTACGTACGCACGAGCGATGATTTTGTTTTCTATAGGATGGATAAAAGGTAAAATAGGGTTGTTTTATATTTATAATAAAATTTCAGTATATTATTGATACTGATTTCATTTCTTAATAATGAAACAAATAAATAAGAATAAGTAGAATAAGAAAAAATGTAGAAAGAATCGGTAACAAATATTTTCTCTTCTTTGAAGCGCCTCTTCTTAACCTCCTCTTAGAGGACTAAATATGGTGTTTGAAGAATACCAAGACCTATAGAATATTTCTAGGGAAGTGGATAAGAAAAATTAGAAGGGTTTGGCCGAGCTTTAAGGCTCAAAGTTGTGTGAGGAGGAGAGGGAGGAGGTGCTCTTTTATAAGGGAGGAGAGGGGCACCTTAGGATAAACTTAAAATATTATTTTATAATAAAGTCATATTTAGTTTTTAATAGCTCCAAATTGATTTATTTCAAAGATATGGTGGGTATGGGTTACAATAGTCCCATCAAATAGATTTTATACATGTTTAGGTAATTATTTTAACCTTATCATTTAGATTTAACTCTATGTTAAATAATTTTACTTTTACTGTGTCTTCTTGTTTTCTTACAGTATATTGTTACTAAACGTACTATAACAAGATAATGGAACCCCAACTGGATAATTATTAATATATATAACCTTATCTAAGTCATTTGGCAGAACCTTATATTTTGATAAATAAAATAACAATTAATAATATATTATTTATTTTTAAAACTATTTTATGTCAATTTTGACACTATTTGGTAATTGATTTTCTTGTGAAAATCATAACAACATTATTAGTTCAAAAAAGTTAATTAAGTCAATAATAATATGTCATATTAACCTATAAAATTAGTTCAATTCTTAAAAATTCTCAAATTACTTTTATTTGGGTATTTATAATATCAATTATGTTAATATTTCCTTAATAAGGTAATTAGTGCATCATCATTGTGTCATAATTTAATTTAATTATTTAAAGTCTATAAATTATAAATAAAATACCATTATGTAGGAAATAATTTTAGCTTTCTAATTAATATTTATAGTCGAATTTGTCTTATTTATAACCCTATATTAAAAATGATTTAGTTATTAAATATTGATTTTAACTATTTTAACCCTTCTTTAAATAAAATAATATTAAATGTCCTAATCTAATCCAAGTGGACCTAAATGGTCATATTTTATTCCTATGGTTTTTTTGTTCAATTTAAACTTATCCAATATAATTAGTATATGTGTAATAATAATATCATTTTTACCCTTAATTACCCTATTTACTTTTAATCGTGGTAAATAAAAGTAAAAAGTTATTATTCACCAAAAAATATATTTATCTTATTGAACCACATTTTACTTACTGATATCAACCGTGTCTCTCGGGTTTTTGAATTTCCACTCACATAAGTTGTAAAATTAAGTTTTATGTAAATTTAAAAATTCTCCTAGGAGGTGGGTAAAAGACAGTCAAAAGTTCAATAAATTTTTTATATATCTAAAATTATTATAAAATGACTCCAATGAATTACATTGAACTTATATAGGTATTATGAATCAATTTTGACCTAGAATAAATTTAAATAAAATAAATTATTATTTAAATAAAAAGTCAATTTTTAATTAGTAACATAGTGTTTTCACTATTCATAAAAAATTGAAAGTTTTTAGAAAAATACCAAAAATTCACCCTAGGTAATTTCGATATTCCGAATCCAAAAATGAAGTCCATTTTGAATGATAAAATTTATAAAATTCCACAAATTGGGTATTACTATTCATAATGGCTAGTTTTATTAATATTTTAATAGCATATCATTGTTTAGTGAAACTCGGTATTGCGTACAATACAAGCTATCAAGGAAGGTCATGATTGCGTGTAAAGAAATCCATGCTAGTGTTCTGTGTAGTGAAATATTCCATTGATGATGTTAAAACAAAATATTTCTCATAAAAATCTCAGTAGTTACATTCTACCCCCCTTAAAATGAATTTTGCCCTCGAAATTCGTCACTTTGTAACAAACAGATGAGGATACCTCTCCCTCATCATATCCTCAAGCTCCCATGTAGCTTCTTCTAATTGGTGGTTCCTCCATAAAACTTTCACCAAGCGAGTGGTCCTGTTCCATAGGAATTTTTCGCTACGATCCAGAATCTCTATCGGTTGTTCTTTATAAGAAAGATCTTGCTCCAACGGTACGACTTCTGAGCTGAGTACATGTGAAGGATCGGGTATGTAATTTCTTAGGAGAGATACATGGAACACACCATGAACATGAGAGAGATTCGGTGGAGGCACCAATCCGTAAGCTACCTTCCCAACAAGATCCAGTATTTCGAAAGGATCGATATATCTAGGGCTCAACTGTCCCTTCTTTCCAAATCTCATTACTCTCTTCCAAGGAAATATTTTTAAGAACACTTTATCAACCACTTAAAACTCTATGACTTTTCTTCGGTTATCAGCAAAACTTTTTTGTCGACTCTGAGTTGCTCTAATCTGTTATTGAATAGATCTGACCTTTTTTCCATCTCATCATCAAGATCAAGTCCTAATAGTTTTCTTTCCCCAACTTGATCCCAGCAAGTTGAATTCCTTCATTTCTTTCCATAGATAGATTCATAAGGATACATCTGAATACTGGAGTGAAAGCTATTTTTATAAGAAAATTCCACCAAAGGTAGGTGTTGATCCCAACCACCTTTGAAATCCCTAGAGCAATCTATTAAAATATCTTCTATAGTTTGAACTGTTCTCTCAGACTGACCGTCTGTCTGAGGATGATTAGTAGTGCTGAAACTCAACTCTGTATTCAGAGGATGCTGAAGAATTCTCCAAAACATTGAGGAAAACCTCGGATCCCGATCAGATATAATGGAATTTGGTACTCCATGCAATCTTACCACGTCCTTTACATATGTCCTGGCAAGCTGATCAAGAGAGAAATCCTCTCTAATAGTAATGAAGTGTGCCGACATTATAAGATGATAAACTATGACCTAGATAGCGTTATTGGATTTGGATGTTTTAGGATGTTTGGTGACAAAGTCCATAGTAATGATTTCCCATTTCCATTTTGGTATGGGTAATGGTTGTAACATCCCATTAGACTTCTATATCTCATCTTTAACATGATGACAAACCAAGCATCGAGAGACATATTCCGCAACATCTCTTTTCATGCCATCCCACCAGAAGTACTCTTTCAGGTCTTTATACATCTTCGTGCATCCAGGATGAATAGAGAATGAAGAACTATGAGCCTCATCCAGCAGATCCTTCATTAATTCTGGGATGGGAGGAACACAAACCTGATTCCTAAACCTTATTATCACATCACAATCAAGGTTGAATTCAGGAACATTTCTCAACTTCTTTTGTAACTCTACGTCTTCTTTTTGTGCCTCTTTAATCTTCACATGTATAGATGGTTAAACATTTATTTGAGAAAGAGAATATTTCTCTCCTTCCATTATAATTCCAAGATCCATCCTTTGTAAATACATAAATATTGGATCTTTTGTGATCCTCATCATGGATAAGCTAGCATGGTCTTGTCGACCTAATGAATCTGCCACCTTGTTTTCTTTCCCAAGGTGATAATGAATTGAGTAGTCATAATCCTTAATCCGCTCCAAAAATCTTCTTTGGCACATATTCAGCTCCTTTTGGGTGAAAATATACTTTAATCTTTTATGATCAGTATAAATATCACACATTTCACCATAAAGATAATGCCTCCATATTTTTAATGAAAAGATTACCACAGCTAACTCCAAATCATGAGTTGGGTAATTTTTCTCATGGATTTTCAACTGTCGTGAGGCATAAGCTATCACCATATCGTTTTCCATGAGAAAAAACCCCAATACCTTCTTTGATGCATCACTATAGATCACAAACATTTCTCCACTACAATGCAGTGTGAGCACATGTGAATTGGATAACATTGTTTTTAACTCCTTGAAATTATCTTCACACTCCTCTATCCAAGTGAACTTAACTCCTTTTCAAGTCTACCTGGTGAGTGGATTAGATAATAATGAAAAATCTATCACAAAATGTCGATAATATCTAGCCATACCAAGAAAACATCGGATCTCTGTTAGTGTTGTTGGTCTCGACCATATTCCAATAACCATTAATTTTTCTGGATCCACGGATATCCCCTCTTTTGAAATTATGTGACCCAAAAAATGAAACTTTTTGATGGAAAAATTCAGACATGGTAAATTTGGCATAAAGATTCTCCTTTCTCAGGGTCTTCAATAAAATTCTCAAGTGATCTTCATGTTCTTCCTTGCTCATTGAATAGACAAGAATATCATCTATAAAGACTACCAAAAACTGATAAAGATAGCCTGTAAAGACTCTATTCGTGTAAATACCCATAAATTTAAAGGAAATTTTTTTCTTAATTTTCTTTGGAATTTTACAGGAACGCAGTTTCTAACGGAACCTGATTCCGAGCCTCGGTGTGCCCGGAATCATTTTCCAAAGTTTGGCTCGGGTACATTCAGTGAACGAACGAGCGGGTTTTTCTAACTTTTGATCCGGTGCTCGGAATCATATTCTGAGGCCACCGATGGAATCGAAGCGCATGTATTTTCTTAGAAACACCTCTTCCGGAGTTTCGTTTTCTCAGGTGTGGTTTTTAATTTTTTGGCTTTAAGTTAAGAAATAAAATAATGTGGTATGACAAACTTCATTTTATTTCACTTAAAGACGCTTAAAGCCACTTAAAGCTGCTTAAGCTGAGTTGCAGCGGATAGAGTTCAATTCAAAATATCCTACCCTCTTGGTAGGATATTTGTGAGGTGGGGCCCGCACGAGTACCGCCATTTATTTTCTGCTAAGTAACGCACCCGTGAAAACCCCTACTAAATGAAAGTCAACTGACGCGTTTTTTAATTTCTTAATGCCCCTATTAATTGGGCAGTTAGTTCATTGAAATTAATTCTATGAATTAATTTTTTATTACTTACCTTTGTTTTTCAAATTCTTTAGTTGATAATAAAAATAAGATGAGGACTTATTTTATTATCTGGTTGTTGTGTTAAACCTTTGGAGAACCTCTAATGTTCTTCATCCTCCTTCGCAAAGAACGTGAAGAATGCGAAGATCTCCACCCTCCGATGAAGGGAGACGAAGAACACTCAACCCCCCAGAGATCGATGACGTGACGCCAACGATTCTCCCTCTGCAACGCTTCTTCCCTGACGATCCATCCCCGCGACAATCTTTGATCAGCAACTTGATGTAGGGGATTGTGGTCCTTTTAATTCTTTGTGGATTATAACATCAACATGGATTTAATTGTTATAATTAAATCCGTGTGTTCTTGACCCTCGGAGATCGTCGATGAGACACCCTTCCACGCGACAGCAACGCAAGGATCCTTTTCTCCCGCGACGGTCAATTCCGCGATGAGCTCGCGTCCAACGACGATGTTGAGGTAGGGGTCATTTTGAAAATGATTATACCCATGTTTGTTTTCCTCCAAGGCAAGAACGCGGACCAACCAATTAACAAGTTGGTATGCGGATTATTCTTACGGGTCAAGGTTTATCAATTGCTGGGAATTATGGTGTTGTATCAAACTGCTAACGCGGTGGGTGTGCACTAACAAACAAGTCCGAACCCACCACCCTTTTGTTCTTGGTGTGCGGAATGGTGGATGATGACAAAACAGGATGCAAAGACGATATGTTGATTCCGCAGTGAAGGACGGGACCCGAGAAGAGCTACGACGCAGACGGAAATGAAATCGGACCATCGGAGAAAATCCGGTGGCCCGCGGACTCCGTCGGCGGCGCGGGCCGCTTGCGGCGGCCGACAGACCCGCGACCACGCGGGTCCGGCGAGACACGGGACGCGACCCTGCCGCGTCCGCTGACCAAGGGCGGCCCCACGCGGGGCCGCGGTGTTCTCACGCGGGGGCAATACGCCCCCTACGGCTTCCTTTGCTCGGCCGCTCGGCCGAGCTGCCGGGCCGGGACGCCCTGGCTAGGCCGGGTCACACCCAACCAGGTCGGACCCAGACCCGGGTCGGGTCGACCCGGTTCCGAAAAACCCCGGGGGGGTTGGGCCGGGTCGGTCCGGGCCCAGACCCCCCGTTTCCGGACCTTTTTGGCCTTTTGTTCATAACATGAGTTATGGGATTCCGAACTATGCGCCGTCAGCGGCGATGTGATCCTTGGATCAAGAAGGTAATTTAGGTATATCACACTCAAGGTTTTGGAATACTTTGTGTTCGGCCGGGTTGGTTCGTACACGAAACCAACCGGGCCCTCGGAGCGGAAACGCTCATATCTTGAGCTTCGGACGTCCGATTGACGTGCCGTCAACTTTGTTGAATTCCTCTAAGTGAGATGGATCTTTTGGCTTACTCCGCCCGAGGTTTGGACGCAGGTGGAGTATGGTCAGGTTGGTTTTTCCTAAAAAACGAACCGGGCCCCTGGGACGAAAATGCCAATAACTCTTAGACCGGGCGTCCGATTGACACGCTGTCTGCGACGTTGAGTTCCTGTTGGCGATACGGAACTTTTGGATACATCAACTCTGGACTATGTGTCAGTTGATGTATCAGCCTCTCGGCTCATGGAGAGGACCCTCCTGAACGAGCTTGCTGTGTGCGGGAACCCTAGAGCTGGCTGCGACTGCTACTGTGACGACGACGACTGTACATAGATCCTCAGTGGATTTGATGTCGACGACTACAGCACTCAGCGATCCTTTATGGGTCAGTGCTACAGATCCTGGGTGGGTCCGATCCTGTGTGGGTCAGCTCAAAGCGGTCCTGTGTGGGCCAGCGCCTACAGATCCTGTGTGGGTCTGATCCTGTGTGGGTCTTTGCGGGGGGTTAGTTACCTATCGATCTTTTATGGGTCAGATCCTTTGTGTGTCATTGCGGGGGTTTGTACCTATCGATCCTTTGTGGGTCCGACGACTTAGATGGATAATTGATCATCTCTATCGTCATTCGAAGAAGTATAACTGTGTGAGCTGAAATCTTGTTTGATTTTTTTTTGTGGATTGTGTTGTGCTATCCTGTGTGGATTTACGTTTTGCTTTCTTGTGTGGACTGGGTTGTACTTGAGCTCGGATGTTGGAGCCGAGCGAGAATTGATGACTTAGGTATATGTATGGGAATATACCTAAGCCCTGTCGGATGTTACTTCGTGATTGCATCTTTCCATTGTGGATTATTTTTTTTGGATTCTGGGAGACCTTCGTGGGTCTCGGGGTCCCTACTGAGTAGCTTATACTCAACCCTGCACGGGCTATTCCCGCACTACGTTGTGTTGGTTGTAGATGACAGACAACGCTGATCGGGGTGGAGGTTTGCGGAGCAGTATGGTACCTGGAGGAGGACCACTGGGCGGGATGTACTCGGGGCGGTCGGATGGACCCGAGGAGCAGTGGAGGCTTTCTGTACCCACCCTTCAGGTGGGACTTCTAGTGGACGACTTGACATTGAGGCTTTACTTTTCAGTTTTTGTTTTCCCTTTCGAGTTTTACATTACTTTCAGTTTGGGTTTGTATTCTGGCCCACTTACTTTCCGCACTTTCTGTTGTACTTAGTTTTTACTTAGTGTTTAATTATCCTGCTTGCTTACTCTGTGGTGCTTGTTTACATTACAAAGTCAATGCCTTCCCTTTTTACCGGGATTTACGCCTTGGTGCTAGTCGCTAGCCCCTGGCCTATGGAAGGCGGGCTTGGGGTAGTCACGACATGGGCCCCGAGGACGGGTCGTGACAAATTGGTATCAGAGGAGTTCGGACCTACCGCGGACTCTGATCTTTTCTATGTGAATCAATAGTGTTAAGTGTATTGGGTGTGGTTATCAGTCAAAGGAGTCCAGTGTTGTTGTAGCTGCCGATGTATCCGTACACCAGGACCCTGACTTCTGATTTCTGGCTTAATGCACGAAAACATTGGTTGCATGTGTGTTTCAAGTTTTCTTTGTGATTACTTATGTTAGCACACCAGGTATGCTGTTCTGACCGTGGCGCACCTGTTTCTTTTCAGGATGGCCCCATGATGGCAGCCAGCTTGGGTTCCGAGATTTCAGCGTGATGACAGCCCGCCGAGCGACGAGGCCTCGGTACAGGGCCCTTTGACTGCTGAGGCACCGACGGTACCTCTTCCCGCCGAGCCACCAATGCTTCCAGCACAAGCCGCTGACGATGCACGTCACCTTAGTGCACAGCTTCAGTTCCAGTGCCAGCGACCGCCCAGGTTCCACGGGGAGACGGACCCCCAGGCAGTCGAGGACTGGCTGGAGGCAGTGGTACGAGTTTTCCGGTTAGTGAGGACACTAACAGACCTCATGGTGATCCTCGCAGCGAGCCTACTGCACGCATCAGCGGGCCGATGGTGGAGCTTGATGCTCCAGGTGCACGATGAGTTATCTCTTCTCGGTACAGACATTGAGAGCCTCTTCCGCTCAGAGTTCTTCCCAGCCGCCCTCCGTGCGGTGCGCATCCAGGGGCTTCTTCAAATGTGTCAAGGCAACTTGACGTTCGCCTAGTACTCGGCGAGATTTACCACTCTCTATCGCTACTCGGCCGACATGGTACGCGAACCATTCTTCTGGGCCCAGACCTTTGAGCAGGGTTTGAGACATGAGATCAGGGCATCACTGATCTCCCTCAGCATTCCGACTCAGGAAGGAGTACTGGAGCGAGCCCTTTTGATCGAGAGATTTTTTGCTGAGACTTCTCTAGTGGAGAGACCTACCGCGAGGCGGCACGTAGCAGAGTCTTCCGAAGCAGGCAGTCGACGAATGACTCAAGGGTCCAGGTAGACCAGACCCTCACGCAGACGACCTCAGGACACTGGCTCAGCAGTGCGGGGAACACAGTGTGGATCCAGTCTTTCGAGAGGCAGTCAGTGCTACACATGTGGCGGACATGGTCACATGGCTCATAACTGCCCAACCCACCATGCCGAGGAGTAGCCGACGGTTGAGGGGCCACTCAGGAAAAAGGCAGAGGGTCGACCGTGGCGGTCCGCATGGAGGAGGCGGACGAGGCAGAGGAGCTGGACGAGCAGCAGGTGGTGGGCGACGCTTTGAGGCTCTACCACCACCACCACCAGGAGGTCCACCCCAGCCACAGGGAGCTGGCGGGCAGAGACAGGCACAACTCCAGGCAGCAGAGGCCTACGACCATGGTGCGCCTGAGATGATTCAAGGTTCTATCTGTGTCTATTCCACCCTTGCTGCAGTTCTTATAGACACCGGAGCGAGTCACTCTTTCATAGCTGCTGCCCTTGTTCGGAGCTCGGAGATTTCGACAGAGCCGTTGGCTCGATCCTTACGGCTAGAGACTCCTACGGGAGAAGACTCGACGATTACGCACTGGTGCCGGCAGTCTGATCTTACTCTAGGAGACTATATCTTCGGCTGGGATCTTCTAGTAGCAGCGTCAAGGCCTTACGACGTTATCCTTGGCATGGATTGGTTATCTACAGTCCATGCACATATTGACTATATTAGGCGCAAGGTGCGATGTGTACGCACCGACGGGAGCAGGTTCACCTTCACCGGTGAGAAGGGAGCCTTCGCACCATAGGATGGACTTCCGCAGAGGAGAGGACAGCCCATCACTCATCAGTTGGCTAGCCTCATCCTAGGAGCAATTGACGTGCAGAGTCCTATTTTTCCTGCAGTGGTGGATCAGTATGCGGACGTCTTTCCCGACGACGTTCCAGGACTACCTCCTCACAGAGAAGTAGACTTTTATATTGATTTTTACCCCAGGACATCCCCGATATCCACTCCAGCATATCGGATGGCCCTCGCTGAGCTTCGAGAGCTACAGGTACAGTTGGATGACTTGCAGGGAAAAGGATTCATCCGACCCAGTGTTTCACCCTATGCTTCCCCGATATTGTTTGCCAAGAAGGCGGACGGGAGTTTGTGACTTTGTGACGACTATCGTCGCCTGATCCAGGTGACAGTGAGGAACAAGTATCCGCTACCGAGGATTGATGACCTCTTCGATCAGCTCAAGGGAGCACGGTGGTTCTTGAAGATAGACCTCAGGTTAGGCTATCATCAGCTCAGAGTTCGGGATGAGAACGTGCAGAAGACGGCCTTTAGATGTCTGTATGGCCACTATGAGTTCTTGGTTATTCCATCCGGCATAACCAATGCTCCATCAGTGTTCATGGGCCTCATGAACAGGATCTTTAAGCCATACCTCGATCGATTTGTCGTAGTCTTTATCGACGACATTTTGATATACTCGACGACTGAGGAGGAGCACGCCTACCACTTGTGAGTTGTACTGGACACACTCAGAGAGCACCAGATTTATGGAAAGCTCTCGAAGTGTCAGTTTTGGATACGTGAGGTCCACTTCTTGGGGCACATCATCTATGAGGTGGGAGTTCCAGTGGATCCTGCGTAGATCGAGGCAGTGTTATCTTGGGATCCACCCAAGAGCGTGACGGAGGTGCGGAGTTTCTTGGGACTAGCTGGATACTATCATAGATTTGTTCCAAACTTCTCCAGAGTTGCAGCACAACTCTCAACTCTTACGAAGAAGGGGAAACACTTTGTGTGGCGGACAGATGTTAGGAGACCTTTCAGGAGCTGAGACAGAGATTGACCAGCGCCCCTATCTTGAGGTTTCCTGAGGAGGGACTAGGGTATGTAGTCTACTGCGATGAATCAGGGACCGGAATCGGATGTGTCTGGATGCAGGAGCGGGCAGTGATCGCCTATGGATCACTTCAGTTGAGGACGCATGAGAAGAACTACGCTACCCACGACCTAGAGTTAGCAGCAGTGGTCTTCGCTCTGAAGACATGGTGACATTATCTGATGGGCATGCGCTTTACAGTCTTTTCTGACCATCAGAGTCTTAGTTACATCTTCTCTCCGAAGGAACTGAATCTGAGACAGCGGTGATGGCTCGAGTTCCTCCAGGACTATGTCTTTGAGATAGTCTATACTCTGGGGAAGGGGAATGTGGTAGCTGATGCTCTCACCAGGAGAACGGGCATTCAGCTACTTGAGGAGGCAACAGAGCAGCTAGTCGCCTTGCAGATATCCTTCGTGGATAGAGATGGAGCAGCCTTCCTTCAGTCTCTCACTGTCACCCCTCCACTACTACAGCGGGTCAGAGAGGCACAGCGTGGGGACACTGACTGTGAGACGCGGCGTGCGTAGATATCCTCAAGACAGGCACCTGATGGATTCTCCTTTGGAGCAGAGCACGATATCCTTTTCAAAGGATGTACCTTAGTACCAGTCTCTTTAAGAGAGGAGGTGTTGAGAGAGTTTCACACTTCTCCTTTGCCGGAACATCCTGGAGTGGCGAAGATGTACCAGGATCTCATACGACATCACTGGTGGCCGTGGATGAAGAAGGTCGTGGCAGAGTTCGTTTCACAATGCCTCACCTGCCAGCAGGTGAAGGCAGTTCATCAGGTACCCGCAGGCTTGGTACAGCCCTTGGAGGTCCCATAGTGGAAGTGGGACGGGATATCTATGGACTTCGTGACTGGACTACCACGCACTTCCAGAGGTCACGACTCCATTTGGGTGATTTTCGACCGACTCACCAAGTCATCTCACTTATTACCCATCAGAGAGAGGGGTATAGTGGAGATCTTGGGACGTCTCTACGTTCAGGAGATTGTATGACTTCATGGTGTGCCATAATCTATCATCTCCAATCGAGATGCTCACTTTACTTCCCGGATTTGGAAGGGGATGTAGGAGGCGTTCGGGACGCGGCTACGTCTGAGCACCGCATTTCACCCTCAGACAGATGGTCAGATGGAGAGGACCATTCAGACTCGCAAGGATATGCTCCGCGCATGTGTCCTCGACCTTGGTCTCAGCTGGTAGGACCACCTACCCTTGGTGGAGTTCGCGTACAACAACAGATACCACTCCACCATCGGGATGGCACCGTACGAGGCGTTATACGGCAGACCTTGCAGATCTCCTTTGTGCTGGACAGACCCTGAGAAGTCAGCACTTGTGGGATCAGAGATGGTCTAGGCCATGACAGAGAAGGTCCAAGTCATCCAGGAGCGGATGAGGACAGCTCAGAGCCAGCATAAGTCTTATGCTGACAGGAGGCGGAGGCCACTAGTGTTCGAGGATGGAGACCACATCTTCTTGTGTGTCTCACCTCGATGTGGATTATGGAGATTTGGCTGAGGCGGAAAGTTGTCTCCATGCTTCATCGGACCATTCCAGGTCCTCAGCAGGATTGGCGAGGTGGCTTATCACCTGGCTCTACCACCTCAGTTGGACCGGGTGCACGACGTCTTCCACGTATCCCAGCTGAGGAGATAAGTGCACGACCTGACACACATCATTGACCATGGGGAGCTAGATGTTGACGATGGGGAAAATTTTACAGAGGTCCTGGTGGAGATCGAGGATCGACAGGAGCGGGTCCTACGTGAACGGTCAATTCCTCTAGTGCGCATCAGATGGCAGCACGAGAACCTCTAGGAGAGCACTTGGGAGAGGGAGGCTCAGATGTGTGCTCAGTACCCACATTTGTTTCCCTAGTTTATGATGTATCTTTACGGGGACGTAAATCCCTGAGGTGGGAGTGATGTAAAGACCCGTAAATTTCAATGGAATGTTTTTCTTAATTTTCATTGGAATTTTACAAGAACACAGTTTTTGATGGCACCTGATTCGAAGGCCCGGTGTGCCCGGAATCATTTTTCGATGATTGGCTCGGGTACGTTCAGTGAACGAATGAGTGGGTTTTTCTAACTTTTGAATCGGTGCTTGGAATCAAATTCCGAGGGCACCGATGGAATCACAGCGCCGGTATTTGCTTATAAACGCCTCTTGCGGAGTTGCATTTGCTCGGGTGTGGTTTTTAATTTTTGGGCTTTAAGTTAATAAATAAAATAATGTGGTATGACAAACTTTATTTTATTTCACTTAAATCTTCTTAAAGCCATTTAAAGCTGCTTAAGCTGAGTTGAAGTGGATAGGGTGAAATTCAAAATATCATACCCTCTTAATAGGATATTTGTGAGGTGGGTCCCACACGATCCCCACCGTTTCTTTTCCGCTAAGTAACGCACCCGCGAAAACCCCTACTAAATGAATGTCAAATGATTCATTTTATAATTTCTTAACACCCTTATTAATTGGGCGGTTAGTTCGTTGCAATTAATTCTATGAATTAATTGTTCGTTACTTACATTTTTTTTCAAATTCTTTAGGTGATAATAAAAATAAGATGAGGACTTATTTTATTATCTGGTTGTTGTGTTAAACCTCTGGAGAACCTCTAATGTTCTTCATCCACCTTCGCGAAGAACAAGAAGAACGCGAAGAACGCGAAGAACGCCGGCCTCCGACGAAGGGCGACAAAGAACGCTCGACCCCCTGGAGATCGACGAAGTGACGCCGACGATTCTCCCTCCGCGACGCTTCTTCCCCGACGATCCATCCCCTCGACAATCTTCGATCGACATCTTGAGGTAGGGGATTGCGGTCCTTTTAATTCTTTTTGGATTATAGCATCAACATGGATTTAATTGTTATAATTAAATCTATGTGTTCTTGACCCTCGGAGATCGTCGACGCGACGCCCTTCCGCGCGACAGCGACGCCCTTCCGCGACGCGACGATCCTTTTCTCCCGCGACGGTCAATTCCACGACGAGCTCGCGTCCGACGATGACGTTGAGGTAGGGGTCGTTTTGAAAATGATTATACCCATGTTTGTTTTCCTCCAAGGCAAGAACGCGGACCAACCAATTAACAAGTTGGTTCACGGATTATTCCTGCGGGTCAAGCTTTATCAATTGCTGGGAATTATGGTGTTGTATCACACCGCTAACGAGGTGGGTGAGGACCAACGAACAAGTTCGAACCCACCGCCCTTTTTTCCTTGGTGTGAGGAATGGAGAATGATAACAAAAAGGGCCACAGAGATGATTTGTTGATTCCCCAGTGAAGGAAGGGACCCGTGAAGAGCTACGGCGCAGACAGAAATGAAATCGGACCACCAGAGCAACTCCTGTGGCCCGCGGACTCCGCCGGCGGTGAGGGTCGCCGGCGCGGCGGCTCCCCGGTGTGCCGGAGGCGGCGGCGCCCCGACGCGCTGCCAAACGGAGCCGCCGCGACTGAAGTTGCGGCTGCGACAACCGATAGACTCGCGACCGCGCGGGTCCGGCGTGACATGGGACACCGCTCTGCCGCGTCCGCTGACCAAGGGTGGCCCCACTCTGGGCCGCGGTGTTCTCACGCAGGGGCAACATGCCCCCCCCCCCCCACAGCTTCCTTTTCTCAGCCGCTCGGCCGAGCCAATCCATGATGACCCGCCGGTCGGGTCGCGCCCAGGCCGGGCCGGGTCGGTCCGGGCCCAGAGCGCCCGTTTCCGGACCTTTTCGGTCATTTTCTCATAACATGATCTACGGGCCTCAAAATAACGCGCTGTCAGTAGTGATGCGATCCTTGGATCGAGGCGGTCGTTTTGGTATATCACACTCAAGGTTTCAGAATACTTTGGGTTCGGCCGGGTTGGTTCGTACACGAAACCAACCAGACCCTCGGAGCGGAAACGCTCATATCTTGAGCTTCGGACGTCCGATTGACGTGCCGTCGAATTTGTTGAATTTCTCTAATTGAGACAGATCTTTTGGATTACTTTGCCCGAGGTTTCGACGCAGTTGGAGTACGGTCGGGTTGGTTTTGCCTTAAAAACCAACTGGGCCCCTGTGACGAAAAAGCCAATAACTCTCAGACCGGGCGTCCGATTGACGCGCCGTCTGCGACGTTGAGTTCCTATTGGCGATATAAATCTTTTGGATGCATCAACTATGGACTATGTGTCAGTTGATGTATCAGCCTCTCGGATCGTGGAGCGGACCCTCCCGAATGAGCTTGCTGTGTGCGGGAACCCTAGAGCTGGTTGCGACTGCTACTGTGACGACGACGACGACGACTGTGCAGAGATTCTCAGTGGATTCGACGGCGATGACCACAGCACTCAGCGATCCTTTGTGGGTCAGTGCTAGAGATCCTGTGTGGGTCTGATCCTGTGTGGGTCAGCGCTCAGTGGTCCTGTGTGGGCCAGTGCCTACAGATCCTGTGTGGGTCCGATCCTGTGTGGGTCTTTGTAGGGGTTAGTTACCTATCGATCCTTTGTGGGTCAGATCCTTTGTGGGTCATTGAAGGGTTTAGTACCTATCAATCCTTTGTGGGTCCGACGACTTAGATGGATTAGTGATCTTCTCTATCGTCATTCGAAGAAGTATACCTATGTGATATGAAATCGTGTTTGCTTTCCTTTGTGGATTTTTTTGTGCTATCCTGTATGGATTTACGTTTTTCTTTCCTTTGTGGACTGGGTTGTACTTGAGCTCGGATGTTGGAGCCGAGCGATAATTGATGACTTAGGTATATGTATGGGCATATACCTAAGCCTTGTCGGATTTTACTTCATGACTGCATATTTCCTTTTTGGATTATCCTTTGTGGATTCTAGGAGACCTTCGGGGGTCTTGGGGTCCCTACTGAGTAGCTTATACTCACCCCTGCACGAGCTATGCCCGCACTACGTTGTGTTGGTTGCAGACGACGGAAAGCGCTGATCAGGGTGGAGGATTGTAGAGCAGGACGGTACCTGGAGGTGGACCACTGGGCGGGACGTACTCAGAGCGGTCGGCTGGACCCAAGGTGCAGTGGAGGCTTTCTGTACCCACCCGTCAGGTGGGACTTCCAGTGGACAGCTCGACGTTGTGGCTTTACTTTTCAGTTGTCGTTTTCCCTTTCGAGTAGTACTTTACTTTCATTTTGGGTTTATATTCTGGCCCACTTACTTTCTGTACTTACTGTTGTACGCAGTTTTTACTTAGTGTTTACTTCTTCCAGTTTCTTACTCTGTGGTGGTTGTTTACTTTACAAAGGAAATGCCTTCCCTTTTTAACGGGATTTACGCCTTGGTGCTAGTCGCCAGCCCCTAGCCTATGGAAGGCGGACATGAGATAGTTAAGACACGTGCCTTGAGGACGGGTCATGAAAATTCATTAGAACCAAGAAGATAGTAGGGGCATTGGTAAGACCAAATGGCATCACTATAAATTCATAGTGTCCATACCTAGTACGGAAAGCCATCATTGGTATATCCTCCCTTTTGACCCTTTTTTGATGATACCCTGAATGAAGATCAATCTTTGAAAAGTGCTGAGCTCCACGTAATTAGTCAAATAAGTCATCAATGCGTGGGTGATGATATTTTTTCTTGATTGTGATCTTGTTATGTTCTCGATAATCAATGCAGAGTCTCATTGATCCATCTTTCTTCTTAACAAACAGAACAGGTGCTCCACAAGGTGACGCACTAGGGCGTATGAATCCCTTATCAAGATTCTCTTGGAGTTTCTTCTTCAATTCCAGCAACTCAATTGGGGCCATTCTGTAACGTGTCTTTGAAATAGGCATAGCACTTGGTATGAGTTCTATAGAAAACTCAACTTCACGATTTGGGGGAAGACCTAGAAATTCCTTCTGAAAGACATCATCAAAATCCCGTACAATGGGAATATTCTTAATCATGAGTTTCTCTCCAACCATTTGAGATAAATAACCTTCATTTAGTGCAATCAAGACCCATAAGATGAATGAAATTTCCACCAGAAGGTTGTGTTCATCCTTGCATCGATAGTTGATCATAGATTGATATGGAATATGAAATGTGACTTCCCTTATTTGGCAATTGATATGACCTCCATATAATGAAATCCAATCCATGCCAAGAATCACATCAAATTACACTATGGGAAGGATCACAATATTTTTAGGAAGCACATTCCCACAATCTTCAATCAGAGAAGAATTCTAGACTTTTGATGCGACTGTTATTCCATTAGGGGTTGTCACAGCTAACTCAAAGTCTAATTGTTGAGGTAATATGATGATACCCTTAGAAATTTCTTCAGAAATAAAATAGTGGGTGGATCTAAATAAAATAAAACATTTTCTACTTTAGAGTAGATGGTAAGTGTACCTTTCACCTCTTCGTTATCGTACTCCACATCGCTGATAGAAATTGCATGTGACTTTCCTCTGTCTTTAGACTTAAGAGTTTGTTGACATCTATCATCATCAATAACCCTTGGATTAGGGCATTGATTAGCATAATTCCCTGTTTCCTTTCACTTGTAACATTTAAGCGTAGGTGGTTCACTCTATGTATCCTTTTCTTTGTTCGCATTACTAGACATATTCTTCCCATCATTGCGGCATTCAAATGCCTGATGACCTTATTTTCCACATTTGAAACATTTACTTATCCTTTTAAGACAACTCCCTCCATGTTTCTTTCCACACTTTGAGCATAAGGGAAGACTCATCTTCTTTTCAGTGTAGTCTTTAGATTTCCTTTTGAATTCCATTTTCCTCTTCTTATCAAATGCATATGATGGATGGGTTACTCCAATCTCCATCTCAACCTTGAGAGCACATAGAATGATTTCCTCATAACTATTGAAGTCAATTATGGCTCACTCCCTTCGAAGACATGGTTTTATGCCACAAAAGAATCGATTGATCTTACTCTTAGGTTGGATAACAATTCCGGAAGTGTACCTTGTAAGTATTGTAAAATTGGCTTCATAGGTAGAAAGAGATTCATCATCCTTTTGCTTCAGTTCAAGAAACTCTTTCTCCATCTTTGTTCGAAGAATACGAGGGAAGTAATTCTTGAAAAATATGTTTTGGAACTCATCCCATTCCATGGACTCAATTTCATATCTTGGCCTAGTATTCTTGATATGATTCCACCATTGATCAGCTTCACCTTCCAAACGATATACTGCTAAGATGACTTTATCATGTTCATATCATTAAAGAATTTAAAATATCATTTTAGTTATACTGATCCATTTTTCAGCCACTAATGGATCAGTAGACCCACTGGATGAAGGTGGACGCTGCCTCATGAAGGATTCAATAGAATGATTTCCTTCCTTTTCTCGTTTGGAAGTACTGCAAGATTCATAGCATGAGAAAGTTGTGTGAGCATGGCTACAAGATTTTTCATTCCAACTCTCATAATGTTTGGTTGCTCAAAAGGACAATCATTGCATTTCCCGTCACATTCCTCATTAATACGGTTCCTTCGGGTTCCAGCCATTGACTAAAACCAAGAAGAATAGTTTGAAAAAAACTAATTATAATAAGAAAACCACATAATCAAGAATAAAATTTCACACTTAAGGTGTTATCATAGGTTTTTCATGTCAATTTCTAAAATAGTATGATTGTGTTCTATGCTTACATATATCCTTAGGGTTTTTAATAAGGCTTTCACATCCTAGTTTCCAAAGGTTGACTATACCTTTCCTCTGATAACAACTATAATGGTCTGGAATTACTTCCGGTGGACTATAATTGATACATATCAGGGCACTCCATAGGCGGCTACACCTCTTGGGTGGGACACACCACCATCTCCAGTGGCATCCATTTCTTCATGAAGCCCTTGGGCAGAGAGCCATGCTTCGTCCAATGCTCACATGTGAGAGTTCATAAGGATCGGAGTCATTCCTACCTCCTTTGCCTCTTATACCAACTATAACGGCCCATGCTTTACGTACATTATTATTACTTCAAAATTTAAGCACACTTATTACAACATATAACAAAACCACAATACGACCGTATACGTATAGCGTCTTTAAAAACTCGGAAACAAAAAAAAATTGGTTCCTAAAGCATATACATTGTCTCCCATTTATTTCATAACATCTAGAAATCACTTTTTGGAATATCCTACTTAATACCCTTATTCCTGAACTGGGGAAAGGAATACAAACAAAATGGTGATCTCAAATTCTCAATAAGGGTAAACAAAAGAAATATCAATCACATCATATTCATAAGAACATAACATTTTGGAAATCTTGACCTGCAAAAGAGATCATAATTTCATAACATGGGATAAATCATAGTAATGAAATGTAATCCCAATAATCATAACATGAAAATTTGTGTCATAAACTCATAATCATAGGGAATCATTTCTTAGTAGTCAAGACTCATTTCCAAGACTATCTTAGTGGACAATGTCCATTTCTGAACCGATTTCTCTCCCCGTTTCATTCCTATATCACTGAACTGGATTAACCTGCCGTTTTATCCATGTCTATCTCATGAGATATAAATATTTACCCAATGCATTAGAGGGAGATATATGTCCCACCAATTTCATAATGATACCATTCTTATGTGTGCCATAATATCATAAATCATACATCATAACATAACCCATGTAATAAAAATGGGATTTTTAAACATTATGCCATCATAACATAATCCATATAAGATAAAAGGACATCATAAAAATAATTCCATCATAACATAATCATATCAATATAAAAATAGGAATAGAAACAGAACCCTATATTATCTCATATGGAAAATAATTTTGATAAAACACTTGAACTCCATTCTTGAGGAAAATATCCTTTCTACTTTAAAAACATTTTTCCTTTCTTAAAATGTCATACAATTTTAAACTAAAAGAATATGATTAAAAATAAACATGAAAAAATGTAAAGGAAGCATCATGGAAATAATTTTCTATGAAATCATAAAAATCCATTCATGTCGTATAAGTTTAAAAAACATTCTTCTCGTACTTTGGCCGGAAAAGTCAAAAATTACCTCTTATGAAAAATGACAAAATATTCATTTCATATATTTTACTAAATCTCACCAATGAGAAATATTTGAATAAAACAATTGAAGGAGGATAGAAATAATATTACATATTGAGGAAACATGGATGTGGAAGATAAATATGCCCCAGTAAATTCAGAAGTATAAACAATCTCGGATTAAAAAAATGAGATTGTGATATTTTCCCTTACCTTAGGACTGATTTTATTCGTGCATGTCTGAACCTCCTGTACAATGATTTTAATAATTTTATTGACTTATTCCAGAATCTTTCTCATTTTTATGATATCATATATGGTCATATTCTTAACTTTTTATTAGTAATATTTTACTGTAACTTGTTATTCGGGTGTTTATTGCTTTTTTTTGTTCTTATGCGTGTTTTGTCAAATAAATTCTTATTCTTATTTTTAGGTTATAGTTACCACATTTATAGAAATGTATTAGTTTAATATTTTTCATATTTATTCACAAAATTCATTTACACAATCATTATGCATTGAATATCATGCAGAACGAGTCGCATCACATCGTGGAGACGGTAGGCCGTATGTACGCACGAGCGATGATATCGTTCCCATGATCGTGGAATAGTATTGAAGTGTATGTATAATATTTCAGAATCAATATCACTTTAAAATTATCATATATAGTTATTCTCTAAACCATTATACCCATCCAATAAAGGTGGTGGTGGAAAACAGAATACACCACGGCGTGGAGACGGTATTCCGTACGTACGCACACGTGGTGATTTCGTTTTCCGTTGGATGGATAGAAGGTGAAATAGGGTTTTTTCATATTTATAATAAAATATCAGTATATGATTGATACTGATGTTATTAATTAATAATTAAACAACTAAAGAAGAACAAGTAGAAGAATAAATAAAGTTGAAATAATTTGTAACAGACATTACCAGTTCTTTGAAGCGCCTATTCTTAACCTACTCTTAGAGCACTAAAGATGGTCTTTAAAGAAGACCAGGACCTATAAGAATTATCTAGGGAAGTGGAGAAGAGAAATTTTTAGGTTTTTTACAAGATTTAAGGCTCAAATTTGTGTTAGGAGGATAGGTAGGAGGTTCCCTTTTATAAGGGAGAAGAGGGGCACCTTAGGAAAAACATAAAATATTTATTTATAATAAAGTCATATTCGGTTTTTAATAGCTCCAAATTGATTTATTTCGAAGCTAAGGTGGGTATGGGTCGAAATACTATTAACCAATAGATTCTAGACAAGTTTAGCTTATTATTTTAACCTTATCATTTAGATTTAACTCTAAGTTAAATAATTTTACTTTTACCACGTCCTCTTGTTTTCTTACACTATATGGTTAATGGACATACTATAACAATCCAAACGAACCCCAAGTGGTTCATTATTAATACATTTAACCTTATCAAAGTCATTTGGCCGAACCTTATATTTTTTTTGAATGAAATAAAAATTAATAATATAATATTTGTTTTAAAAACTATTTTATGTCAATTTTGACACTATTTGGTAATTGATTTTTTTGTGAAAATCATAACATTATTATTAGTTTAAAAAAAGTTTATTAAATCAATAAATATATTTCATATTAACCTATAAAATTATTTCAATTCTTAAAAAGTCTAAAATTACATTTATTTGGGTATTTATAATATCAATTATGTTAATATTTCCTTAATAAGGTAATTACTCTATCATCATTGTGTCATAAATAAATTAAATTATTTAAAGTCTAAAAATTATAAATAAAATAAAATTATGTAGGAAATATCTTTATCTTTCTAATTAATATTTATAGTAGAATTTATCTTATTTATAACCCTATATTAAAAATGTTATAATTATTAAAATTTGATTTTAACTATTTTAACTCTTCTTTAAATAAAATTATATTAAATGTCCTAATCAAATCCAA
This sequence comes from Viscum album, assembly GCA_963277665.1. NCBI lineage: Eukaryota > Viridiplantae > Streptophyta > Magnoliopsida > Santalales > Viscaceae > Viscum > Viscum album. Next base: position 991,923,211 of record OY728128.1, on the reverse strand, counting down.
GTGGACGTAAATGGTCATATTTAATTCCTATGGTTTTTCTGGTCGGATTAAACTTATCCAATAGAATTAGGACATGTTTAATAATAATATCATTTTTACCCTTAATTACCCTATTTACTTTTAACCGTGGTAAATAAACGTAAAAAGTTACTATTCACCAAAAATAATTTTTATCTTATTGAACCACATTTTACTTACTCATATCAACCGTGTCTCTTGGATTTTTGAAATTCACCTCACAGAAGTGATAAAATTATGTTTTATGTAAATTTGCAAATCCTCCTATGAGGTGGGTAAAAGACGGTCAAAAATTCAATAAAAATTTTATATATCTAAAATTATTATAAAATGACTTCAATGAATTAAAATGAAATTATATAGGTATTATGTATCAATTTTGACCTAGAATAAATTTAAATAAAATAAACAATTATTTAAATAAAAAGTCGGTTTTTAAATAGTAACATAGTTTTTTCACTATTCATCAAAAATTGAATGTTTTCAGAAAAATAAAAAAAAATCACCCTAGGCTAATTTAGATATTAAAAATCCAAAAATTAAGTCCATTTTGAATGATAAAATTTAAAAAATTTCAAAAAGTGGGTATTACTATTCATAACAGCTAGTTTAAATAATATTTTAATAGCATATCATTGTTTAGTGAAACTCAGTATTGCGTATAGCGCAAGCTATCGAGGAAGGTCGCGATTCCATGTAAAGTAATACAAGGTTGTGTTGTGTGTAGTGAAGGATTCATTTGATGATGTAAAAACAAAATATTTCTCATGAAAATCTCGGGTGTTACAGAGAACATGTTCCCTTCATATTTGGTATATCATTTGTGAAATTGTCACATTTCCTATCGTATTGGTCATTGGAACATGTTATCCTATTTCCTTCAATTAAATGTGAAAAATAAATTACAATTATGGGTTTGGATACTTATCTAATAAGAATAATAAAAGAAAAAATTAATATAGAATGAAAAACTTATAAATGAAAAGTATATCCTTACTTGTGATACCCTATGTTTAAATATTGGTTATCGGTGGTGATAGAAATGTCTATAGGGATCGTACTAAATTCACTAGTCATAACAGCCAAAAATAACTACAACTTTCTTTATTACAAACTATAGAGTCTCTAGCCTTTTTCACATATTTTATCATTATTTTAAGCATAATTTACCATCAAACTGCATGCCAAAGATCATGAATTCTAGTTTCTTTCGAAAATTAGGCACATAATTGGAAAACGTGAAACTAAAATAAAACCATATTTTACATAATCTCTGTAATGAGCACCTAATATCCATTGAGATATTACATCAATTTTGGATAACTGGGGAATACCTGAAAAAAGGGATGATATAAAAATCCCAGTAAGGGAATAACCATAGGAATGAAACATATCACATGGGTTAGAAGGAATAAAAAGATGACATAAAAGGAATAGAACATGAATAAACATAAGGAATAATAAAATTTATAACATGGTAACATATATCTATGGAAACATAGAAATTTGGCAACAATATATAAGATGTCATGAACATGATTCAAGGCTCACTACCAAGACTATATCATATAGTGGACGAATTCCCATAAAGGAATCAATTTCACTCAATATCCCTAAATGACATCTCATTTGAAAAAATATTAACTAATGAATTCGAATTATATTTGGTCACATCCATCATAACATGTTCATTCATACGTGTTCCACATGATGAATAAAACATAAACATAAGGGCTACCCATGGAAAGAAATATGTATCGTAATAATGTTATAGAACCTAAAAAAAGTGTGTATCATAAAAGTGTTCATAAAATAATGGATTTAAATTAGAAATTGACATTCATATGTAAATATAGGAATAGATCGTGATTAATGATTTCCAATTGAAGTATAAACATGTAAAGTATGTGATTAAGAAACATTATAAATGAAATATTTTAGTGCGGTTTATGGAAAATATTAAAGAGCTTTTAAAGATGGGAAATGAATATTCTGTTTTAGAAATCTAGAAATGAACCAATTAGTTTTTAATAAAAAATGCGTTATTTTATAAAAATAATGGTTTCTTAACATAGATTAGGAATTTCATTTAAATATTGGTAGGGAGTTGGGAAGTTCTCTTTAATTGGGATTACATGTTGGGATGATTTGAGAGGATAACCCTTTTCAAAAATGTATTCCCCATAAAAGTGGGATGTTGTAATCTAGATACATTAGTTTGGAACATATAAACATAATGTATTAGAAGTATATACAAATAAATAATAGTTACATTAGGGTATTGAGAGAAAAAACGTAACCTGAAGGAAAAATGGTAGCTTGGAAAGAGTCTCGTACCATATTTCGGAAACACTACTTAACTTTTACATAATGTCTAGAATAATCAAATTTAATTCATTAATTAATAATTAAAAATATATTCGAAATTTAGATTATTTATTGTAGTTTATTATGTTTATTTATGGAATTTTTATGCGTTATAGTGTTCAATTTCTTCTTTCATGACTATTCATTTTCGTGGTCTTCATGATTGTTTCACTTGTATATTAGTGTGTAATTTCATGTTAAATGCAGATAGACACCAAGATTTGAATTTATATTTTATTATTGAACCTCTATGAGATTAAATTATTTATATTTCACTTGGTTATATGGTACGACGAAGATTAATTATATAAAAGTTTAGGATAATCTTTTAGATTATTTTAGCAGTTTTATGATCATCACGAAGTAGATAAATTTTATTATTTTGAATTTCGTGCATAGGATAGTTCCATAAGATAATAAAAATTTGAAAATAAAATTTTGAATCTGCTTAAACAATTATAATAGTTTATTGACCATGATAGAAGTTAGTAATTAAAAAATAAAACATTTCATCCATGTTGGTGGTTTATCGACATCTCACAAATGATGTTTTCATTTTTTTAGAATAAAAGGATGAGGAGGAGAGGTTTAATGTTGAATAATTCAATTAACATGATGAAATTATAGTTTATAAATGATACTATATTTTTCATGTCACATGGATAAGATAAGATAAATAGATAATATGAATTGAAAAGAAGTTGAAATGAAAATAAAAGAAAAGGAAAGATGGTTGCACCACTTTAATTTCTCCTCCTTCAGATCCTCCAAAGGGAAAAGGTAAATGGGATTTTGTTGAGACCAAGGTAATCATTATAATTGGTATAGAATTTTTAATAGTATTGGGTATAATTTTGATAATTCTAGATGCTTTACTATTGTTTGGAAAAAGGGTGGTGTGGGGTTATATTTATAGGGGAGAGAGGGGTATTTTTTTTATTTTATTCTTTTGTTTATTATTTTTCCTCATGAATACGAATAGTTTGATAATCATAACTAAAAATCTTAAAATAATGAAGGATAGTTTGATATTATGGTCTTACATTATACACACATCATCTCTGACTAAATAAACCATCTATTTCTCTTTTTTCATAAATTATCATAATTTACTATTCATCAAAAAATTCATCTTTTTTAGAAAAATCCAAAAAAAATTACCAAAATCATTTTAAAAGTGTATAATTCAAAAATTATGATCCATTGTATCAAAATAATATAATAAAAATGATAAATTTAAATTTTCATTAAAATCATCTTCTACATGGAAAATATAAGTTCTAAATCTATAACTTATATTATAAAACATTTAAAAATTAATTTAGTTCCCATAAATTAACATAAAAATCAAAGGAAAAAAGAATTGATTTTTGAATATTTTTAATAAAAATGAATTTTATATTAAATATTTATATTTATTGTTAAATTTTAAATAATGGTTTTTGTTTTATAAATAAAATAATCACTTAATTAATAATTTCTAAAACATTTATTTTCATATACTATGATATGAAAATATCATATTACCATTTATAATATTCGAATATTTTATTTATACTTTAATTGATTAAGATACAATTATGTAGGCCATATTACTATATCTAACTTTCATGTTACTATTCTAAAATGAAAGTTATTACTCCATTAGTATAGGTTTCTTAACTTCTAGGAATAAATCTTATTTCATTCATTCATCATTTATAAAGTTTGTACTAGGTTCTCTATGTTATTTTATGAGATTTATAATATGTTATGTACTTATAAGAAGGGAATTTCCATTTATAGGATTATGGTTTGTTACATTAATGTTTTATTATATTAAATATTCTACTCCAAAGTATTTTATTTTATTTCAAAAAAAATATTTCTGATGAATAAGTGTATATCTTTTATCTCTTATTAATTTTTAGGTCTTAATATTATTTTTAAACATTCAATTCTTAATGGTCTCCTTTTATTAAGCATTAAATTTATCTTAAATATCCATATTATTTTTATAATGGATATTATTTTCCCTTAAACCATAATAAATTTCTACACATGGTGTTTTACATTTAATGTCATTTGATATATTGGGGAAATCCTGACATTCTATATTCTGTGGATCAATATGAATAATTATTGAAATGGAATTTTTATTAGTTAAATTATTTAGTAAATATATGAGGTATGCATTGGACATGTAGTTATGGGAGGGGCCAGATGTATATATCCACATAATACATCGACTACTACCCTGAGAAAATATATATGGTGTGCCTTAATAAATTGGCTCATTATGTATATATACCCATAGATTAAACTAACATAGTGAAAGGCATTGATAGTTAATATGTCATGATGTTTGAGATCATGATATCGAACACTCAAAATTTCATTTATAGAAAATTTAGTTATTATTACCAATGATATTAATGAATTTATATTATCCATAGATATTTTTCATTATCATGTTATTGATTAAATTGAATGTGTTTTTAGTTATTTTCCATGGTACTTTTATTATGAAATATTTACTCATGATAACTTCTATTTTATGTAACCCTTATTGCACATATGAGCATAACCTTTATTATTTTTCATTTCCTAGAGATATTATGAAGTATATTATGAATGATATCAAGTATGTAAGAAGGTTTCTTATGAACTATTATTTATTAACAATGTAATATGGGATCATTGTGTGTAACGAGTTCTTCCAGAGTTCTAAAATGATCGATCCATGGTGACATGAACCCTTTTTTCATATTTTAATGTAATGATATAACACCCCAAAAATTTTATGGAATATTTCTCTTAAATATATTCTATTCATTAGATAGCCTATATTTCATAATGTAATGAGTTCTTTGAAACAACAATTGGTTATATAAGAGATATTAATAAACTAGACATTAAAATTAAATTTTCCTCTTTTCTGATTTGAATTTTGAGAAAAAGACATTCACAATTTCAATTAGGATGATATCTAGAGTTTGATAGAATTAATTTTTTTTGGTGAATAGTAACATACCCTTATGAATAGTATCCAAACCTTATGAATAGTAACATTCCCTTATGAATCGTAATATGACTCTTATGAATAGTAACCATACCCATGAATTTATAAATAATTTTAGTCTCCTTAAAAATGAAGAAGAATATTTAAGTGTTTATATTTATTTATTAAATAATGATTTTAATTATAAATTAAATTTATCATATATGGAAATTTATATTTGAAAAATGGAGTTCATTTTTGGATTCTCTATGTTGAAAAATTCTTAACTTGAATTTTTTGGATTTCAAAAAAATACTTGAATTTTTTATAAATAGTACGATACAATAAATTATGATAAATGCTAAATACATGATTTACTGCATCATTGGTGATTTAAGACTGATTTAAGCCCACTTGGTTCTAAATAATATTCCATTATTACTTTTTGGGATCACGTGAATCCAGACTATTCATAATCCTGAGAAAAAATATTAAAATAACAATTAAAATTATAAAAAATCCATCCTCCCCTCCAATATATAAACCACCCCTCACCCCTATTCCTCGCACACCAGTCAAGCATAAAATCATGAAAACATTCTACCAAATTCTCTTCCGAAGACCTATTCCCACGTCCAAGTCCAGCTGGTCTCACCAACATTCCAAAAATTAACTCTTTAAGGGGATTCTCTAGGAGTACTCAAGAGGTGAACCTCCCTTCCTTTTTTAGTCAATTTCTTTTACAATTCCAATTTTTTTTTATCTCTTATCACTTAATCTAATCCAAATTCAATGATAATTATGTTACCATACATGTACTATATTTTCATAATTCTAATAGAAAATTTTAATCATAATCTCTCTTTTCCACCTTCGTTTTATAATATAAATGAAAACACCGTCGGAGAAGTGTTAATTTATCACACTCAAGGAAGATGGGTTTTTAATTTGCATTACTATATTAAAATCTGATCATGAAACCCTTTTAATGGTTCAAAAAGATCATATTATTTGTATTTTATCTTATTTAATGTTCTGTAATCCTTACACAATCATAATATGTAATAATAATACAATACAAGTTGATTCTGCACAAACTGCCAATCTAAATCATAGCGTTTATCTTTAACTTATCAAATGAGTCATCCTCGGGGTATATAACCGAAAAATTATAATATATTTAATATCGAATTAATTTCACTAATAATATATATTAACAATTCTGTATGTCTAACCAAATTTCCAAAAAACTTCCATTCATGAATACAAGTAAACAGATTATGAAACAGAAGGGAGAAAAACCTTCCCAAACAATAAAATTGAACCTCTTAAACACATCAAAAAGGCAATTAATGAACCTAATAAGGTTATAAAATATCAATTAAATGGTTTTTATGTTCTGGAATTATTAATTAATGAAGCTAAATTTTATTATTCAAGCCATTAAGAACAATCAATAACACCTTCGAGCATAAGGTAAAAGATCCCCTCCCTCACTTTTGTTCATGAATCCCCCCTATGTTGTTCCATTTTATTTTTAATTCCTAATGATGGGGATCATTTTCTCACCTCCCCCATACTTCCCTTATGATATATAAATAATGGTATACACCTGCACCACTCATTAATCCCTCAGAAGAACACCCATTACCATACCAAAATGTTTGTAATGGTTTTTCTCATCTCACTTTTATATCAATGAGATTTCATTTTTTCTCCACTTATTTCTTGCATGTGGTGTATTTTTACTACCATTTGATATATAATATAATTAATCTCTTTATTTCCATGGTATTCAGTTATTCATTTGATGATTTTTAATTCTTGGTCACATGAAATGATTGATTGCGACGTGCTTATGGTCTTTGTCTCAATAATCCATTTTGTTGTTACTTAAAATTTATTGTACACCTAATAATTCCTAGGTAGTGTACCTACTACACATTTTATATCATTTTAATTTGAAATTATAATCCTTTTTAATATCCATATTTTTATATCATGGATATGACTATTGTCTAAGTTGTATACCATTTATATATAGTGTTTTTTTTATAGTTCTTTTAATTATGGAAGTATTGATGAATCTGTATCATCTATTATATGTGGATAATGTAACGACATATTTATCTTGTATTGAATATATGTACAAATAATTATTTGGACATTAAGTGATGGTTGTGTCCAACTATAGCCCCTCGATGTATCGACATGTCTCACGAAACAATCATTTAGTGATAAACCCTTCGAGTTTGTTTCGAAAATCAAACAGGTTTCTACCCACAGAACTAAACCGTTAGAATGGTATTATGGTATCATGTTCTAGATACCTGATCTCCAAATAATATGTATTATATTTATCCAATATGATTTATTACTATCCATGAGGTTTTCACTATGAAAAACCTATGGATGCAGTTTCATTCTCAGTTTATTAATGGCGTGAGTTTTTCATTTTCTATCACCAAGCCATATATGTTTTTGATTCAGTTATTATTGATTCATGCATTCAATATTTTTAACCCATATAGATCATTTGAGCTCACCTCTTTCATTTTTTTACTTTCAATAATAAATGAAGAGGAGATCATTTATTGAGTATCTATGGATGCAGTTTTTAATTTTTGTTATATATTGAAATTTTTTACCCTTTCCAATGTAATTTGAGTTACATATATATATCTAGTTTTCTTAAAACTAATAAACCTATCATTCCATCGATATTTCATTCTTTTTAGTCATGACAATGTAATAATTAATACACTGAATCTGTTCTGGAGTGGTCGGGGTGTTACAATTGCTATCAGAGGAAGTTTAATAGCAAACATGGAAACTATATTAGAAAATGTAGATCAAGGAATAAATCCATAATTTAGTATTTGATGAAAAACAAACAATAAAATCCTGAATTTTCGTTATGAAATATATTATGTGGATCTTTCTAGTAAATAAATCCATGTCTAGATACAGAAAGCTAGAGGTAGATCTAGCATAGATGTGCCTAGGAGTGACAAATCAGACAAGGCATTATTGGATTGACCATGGGGTATCCTGGTACATTACAACATGCATTGATAAACTCTTGTTATTAAGAGTCTTTGGGAATATTATTTGGATAATTCAAATTTTTATTACAATCCATTATGATAAATTTTAATGCAAATTTATCCTCAGAGAAACCATTTTTATGAGATTTTCTATGCATAGAAATTGTATTTATGTATTTTAATTCTCTAGTTGAGATATTAAATTTTTATTTGTAACCATATAATGTGTATTAGATTATTTATAAATGGTGTTTAATAGAGGAATTATAATCAATAATCATGGGAAATTTTGGGATTTTCCCACTGAGAAAGTTGACACAGTCAATGATGGAGCAGATCAGATCATGACCATGTTGAAACAACTTACTTTGGTTATGAAAAATAACCGCGTCACACCTATGTTGGATCATTTCCTGGGGTAGAAGCCTATATATTTTAGGGGGACTACTAATCTGAAGGTAGTTAAGTAGTGGATCAAGCCCCATGAAAAGATATTCATGGCATTAAGATGCAATGAAAATGAAAAGGCTGTGTTGGCAGTATATTGTCTCAAGGGAGATGCAGATCATTGGTAGTCCTTGATCCAGAATACATTTGAGTAAGAAGATATAGAATATATGGAATGGAGAACTTTTAAGTAAATATTCATCAAAATATATTTCCCTTGTGAGGAAAGAACCGAAATGAAGAAGAAATTCCTCGATTTAATGCAAAGTTAAGAAGATTGTGTAGTAGAATTTGAGGCTACCTACACGAGTCTAGATATGTATCCCATAGAATATGTATGTGAATCGGAATACAATATTGATCATTTCATTAAATGCCTTATGCCATGTCTTTTAAGGGCACTGGCTTCTCAAACATTTTCATCCTAAGAAGAAATTGTATCAAGTGACACCAAAATGGGGAAGGAATTTGATATATGAAATTTGTTAAAGGGAATCCAAGATAAGGAGCGGTACACTAATAACCATGGAAAAAGTGAAGCACCAATGAAGAACAAGGGAATGAAGCAATTCCCATTATGATAGAACAGTAGAAATAATCATCCCATGAAATGCTGGAATGGCATGGGAGTCTATTGTAAGTGTGGAGAGAATGGTCATTTATCTAATTAATGCAAGGGGAAGAAAAAATTTGATGGTGTTCAATGCTAAAATTGTAGAAATAAGGGAGACTATTCATGTGATTGTCCTAAGTGCCAAGGAAACTGGCCTCAGAAATGGCCACGAGGGAAATGGAAAGCTTATGTGATTACAATTGTGGAGGTTGAAGTTCCTAATTATGTGTTGGTAGGTACATTAAATGTTTAATCAAACATGGATAATGAATTATTTGATTTTGGATAATCGCATCGATGTATATCTTCCATGTTTTCTAAGAAAATTAGGCATGTCTGATTGTATTTAGTATAGGACTTGTCTGTCAAAAATCATTGGGGATGTATCATTGCAAAAAAGGCATGTCGATCAGTCACCCTCATGACAAATAAACATGATTTAGTTGTTAACCTTATTGTCATACAAATCATGTACTTTGATATAATTCTTTATATGAATTTGTTATTGAATTATTATGAAAATATCTATTGAAAGAAGAAGGATGTTACAATTTTTGAAAATGTTGTAGAATCCCTTATCATTAGGGAAAAAACACCAACATCATATTCTTACCTAGATCCACCTCCATTAGCCCTACCGAAAGCAATTATTGGAGAGGAAGATAACCAAATACCTATGAGTATGGAATAAAATATTTTCATTGGATATGTACATATAGTGCAAGAATACGTTGACAAATTTCTATAGGATTTATCTAGACATCCTCCGGAGCGGGAAGGTGAGTTTTCTATAGATTTAATTCTGTGTGGAAGACCAATATCAAAGAATACCTATAGAATGGCCAATATAGAATTAGTAGAGCTAGAGAAAGAACAAGTGGAATTTAGTGTCAAAAGATTAATTCGGCCTAGTGTTTCTCTATGGGGAGACCTTATCCTCTTTATCAAGAAGAAAGATTTATTGATGAGGCTATACATTGATTAAAGGGAAATTAACACTATTAAAATAACAAATAAGTATCATCTTCCAAGAATAGATCATTAATTTGATAAAATTTATGGACCACAACACTTTTCTAATATTGACGTTCAATATTTATTTCATTAGCTCTGTGTGAGGATAAAAGACATTTCAAAGAAAATATTTTAAACCAGGTAGGGGAATTACAGGTTTACAGTGATTTCTTTTGGACTAAATAATACACCCTTTGTTTTTATGGATTTAATGAATTGTTTTTTCAAGTAATATCTTTATAACATTGTTGTGGTATTTATCGATGATATCCTGGTATACTCCAAAAGCTATAATGTCCATGAGAATAAATTACGGATTATTTTGAAAACACTTTAAAGAAATGAATTATATGGGAAGTTTAGTAAGTGTGAATTTTGGCTTCAATTAGTTTTTTTCAGGGGGATATTCTATATTAGGATGGAATATTAGTTTATCCTATGAAGACAAAGGAAATCCAAGAATATCGCACACCAGCAAACATAAATTATGTAGGCATTTTTATTGTCATAGCAGGTTACTATTGTCATTTTGTTCAGAATTTGACCCGACTGACTGGCCCATTAACAAAACTCACACGTAAAGGGGTTTAGTTTGTATAGATGAAATAATGCATTTAATTATTTGAAGAATTTAAAAGATGACTGGTTAATGCTCTAATTTTGATTCTTCCATCTGGAAATGATGGATTTGTGATATACATTAATGCAGCAAATAATGGACTAGGTTACTTCCTCATGAAAAATGATAAATTTGTTACCTATGAATCATGGCTATTGAAGACACATGAGAAAAATTAATCAACTCAAGATCTTGATTTTGAGGCCTTAATCTTTGATCTGAAAATATGGAGACATTATCACTTCGGTGAAAGATGTGAGATATACATAGATCACGAGAGTTTGAAATAATTTTTTACACAAATAAACTCAACATGAGGCAACAGAGATGGTTCGAGTAACTCAAAGATTATGATTGTTCAATACACTACCACCCCAGAAAAGAAAATAAGGTGGAAGATGCATTAAACAATAAAGATCATGGAACCATAACCAAAATTAGGATTGAGAGAGATCCTATATTAATGGATGTATTAAATATGGACATGTGAATTTTTATAAAAGGGGAACCATCTTTTCCACTTTCAAATTATTTCTAAATCATATTTACTAGATAAGATAAGAAGCTCTTAATCTAATGATGAGATTCTGCATATGAAAATTATTGCTGTTAAGGATGTGATATAGGAAGACTTTGTGTTTCAAGGACTTTTGATATTTGGAAAGAGGTTATGTGTTCCATAAATACATGAGCTAAAAAGGGAACTATTAGATTATGCTCATAGATAACATTTCTCTATACACTGAGGTAGCCCACAGATATATAGGGATCTGATGAAATATTTTTGGTGGGAAAATATGAAGCAAGAAATTGCTGACTAGGTGTCCAGTTTTTCAACAAGTGAAGGTAGAGAGACAACATCGTAGAGGGGTGATGTAGCCTATACCTTTTCCTATGTGTTTTCGGGATGAAATTATGATGGATTTTGTCACCACAGTACTTGGTACACCAAGAGGGAATGATGAAATATGGGTAATTGTTGATTGACTCACAAAATAAGCACATTTCCTCTCTATAAGCGGGGATTTTCCACTTGATCTCCTAGAAAGAATTTATATTAATGAAGTTGTAAGACTTCATGGTGCAACATTATTGAGTGTGTCTAATCGATATCCCAAGTTTATATAAATTTTCAGAAAAAAAGTCTCTAGAAGGTCATTAATACTAAGCTTCATATTAGTACTGCTTATCACCCCCAAACTAACGGATAGTCTGAATGTACTATTCAATCTATGAAAGACTTGATGATATCCTTCTCTCTTGACATTCAAGATATCTGTGACCAATACTAGGCTTTGGTGGAATTTTCCTACAACAATAGTTTCCATTATTTATTCAAATGACTCTATATGTGGAAATATATGGAATGAGTTGTCGAACTCCAACATATTGGGATGAAGTTGGTGAGAGGAAACTTATAGGCCCAGAACTTATTGATGAGATCATGTCAATGGTAAAGACAATTAAAGCCCATATTAAAGCATCCTAATGTAGTAAAAGGTGTTATAATGACAAGTGGAACACGATTTGGAATTAGAAGTGGGAGATCATTTCTTTCTGAAAGTATCACCCTAGAAGGGTGCCTTTAGGTTCAATAAGAATGAGAAACTGATCCCTAGGTACATCGGACCATTTGAAATTCTAGAAAAAATCAAAGCTTTATCTTACCATTTAGAAATGCCTCCAAGTCTCTCCAGAGTTCATGATGTGTTCCATGTCTCATTATTAATGAAATGCATGCCATACCCAATGCATGTACTTACCTATGATGAAATAAAACATAAACCTGATTTTTCATATTGTGAATAGCCTATTGGGATTCTTGACACAAGGTAGATTTTATTGAGAAGTCGAACAACTCATCTAGTCACTATTTTATGGATAGACCATGAAATAGTGGAAGCAACATGGGAACCAAAGGATGTTAGGAAGAAGAACCACCCACACCTTTTTAGGGGGCTTTACACATGAAAAATTTCGAGGGCGAAATATCTGAAGGAGGGAATAATATAGCACAACAAAAATTTTATGGTACGTTTCTCTTAAATACATTCAATTCATTAGAAATAAAATATTTCATAAATAATTGAGTTTATTTGTAACAACGATTTTTTATTTATGATATAGTAATAACAAAGCCATTAAACATGAATTTTCCACCGTAGTGTTTTGAATTTTTTGAAATTGACATTCACAGGTGCGATTAGTATGATATTTAGTGTCGGATAGAATTAACTTAATTTCTTGTGAATATTAACCTACCCTTACGAATAGTAACCTACCCTTATGAATAGTAACTTACTCATATGAATATTAATATGACTCCTAATAATGGTACCCATACACATGAATTTATAAATAAAAAAAGGCACCTTAAAAATGAAGATGAATATTTTAAGTGTATACATTTTTTTATTAAAAAATGATATTAATTAAAACATAAATTTTTCATAATTAAGAAATTGTTTTTGAAAAATGGAGTTCATTTTTATATTATACACATCAAAAAATGTTTTGGGTGAATTTTTGGGATTTTTATGAAATACTTGAATTTTTATGAAAAGTAAAATACAATTAATTACGACAAATGCTAAATATATGATTTACTACATCATAGGTGATGCAAGGATGATGTAAGACCACTCGGATATAACTCACTTTCCACTATTAATATTTCTTATTACATGAATCATGATTAATCATAGTATTGAGAAAAAATATTAAAATAATAATTAAAATAATGTAAAATCACTCCTCCGCTTCACTATATAATCCACCCTCACCCCCTCTTCCTCACACACCACTCACGCTTCAAGTCCTTCCTAGATTCTTCCAAATAATCTTCCCAAGAAATCACCCCTTGTCCAAGTACTGTGGGTCTCAAAAAAAGGAAAAAAACACCCTTAAGTAGATTCTCAAGGACGTATACTCAAGAGGTGAACCTCTCTTCTCTTTCAACAATTTCTTCTACAAGTTCCATTCATTTGTTCTCTATTCCCACCTCATCTCAACCAAATTCTAGGATAATAATATTACCATAAATGTACATTATTTTAATTATGCTAATGGGATATTTTTTCATAATCTCTTTTCCCACTCCTTTTATACTATATATGCAAACACGGTCGGAGATGTGTTAATTTATCACACTCAAGGAAGACCTGTTTTCAATTTGCATTACTATCTTCAAGACAAGTCATGGAACCCTTTTAATGGTTCATCCAAATAGTAATTTATGTATTTTATCTTATTTAATGTTCTAAAATTATTACACACACATAATATGGAATAATAATACAAAACATGTTCATTATGCAGAAAATCGTCAAGCTAAATCCAAGAGTTTATTATAAACTTTTCGAATGAGTCATCCACATGGTATATAAACAAAATCATTATTGGATCATTTATATCTCTATAATATCACTAATAATATATATTAACAATTTTTTATTTTTAACCATGTTTTAAACAAACTTCCATTCACGAATACAAGTAACTGAATCATAGAAACCAAAAGAGAAAATGGTTCCAAAAAAATAAAATTAAACCTCTTAAACCCAACAAAAAGGCCATTAATGAACATAATAAGGTTACACCATATTAATTACATGTTTATGTGTTTGTGTACTTATTAATTAATTAAGATAAATTTTATTATTCATGTCGCTAAGAATAATCCATAACACCTTCGAGCATAAGGTATGGGATCATCTCTCTCACTTTTGTTCAAGAATTCCCCCTATGTTGTGCCCTTTTATTTTTAATTCCTAAGGATGGGGTATGTTTTCAAACCTACCTCATACTTCTCTTATAATATATAAATAATGGGACACCCATTTACATTTCATTAAGCCATCACAATAACACCTATTACCATACCAAAATATTTGTAAAGGGTTTTCTCTTCTCACTTTTGTATCTGTGAGATTTCCATTGTTCACAAATTATTTCTGGCATGTCATGTATGCATACTACCATTTGATATATAACTAGTACTCGAATGTGCCATTGCACAGCGCATTCGATTACTGGTTTTTTTAATAAGAGATTAATATTTATAAAATTTGAGAAGAAACAATAATGTTGAATAAATTTTAATTAGAAAGTAATGGTGAATGATAATGAAATATAAGTGCATAGAATATAAAGACACCATTCAAATAGTTTACAAAGAAATAAGATAGAGTAATAGTATATGAATTTCTAAATTTTGAGTATTAATATTTTAAATCATTGTAAATTTTGATCACAATAACTAAAAAGTGGGAAATTAAATAAAAAGTGAAAGATAAATCAAAGATAAGATAGTGGTTATAATAATAACACTAAGAAATTGGAAAATAAATGAAATAATAATAAATTGAATGAGAGTTTTGTTCATGAAAAAATAAAACAGAGTGAAACTATTCATTGTATATATGGAAGAATATGGAATGAGGGATGTAGACTGACAAGTACCTATAATAAAAAACAAATAATAAAAGAAAACATACCAGTTTAGTGCCCCTATGGTATGTTTTTTGACCCATTCTTGGGAGTTTTCAGAACACATTTTTTTCAAAACATAATTGATTCTGGAAAACCAATGCAAGGAAGTGATTATAGAATTATTACATGGTACTGAAATCATGCTTTGAACGATCACGTTCAGATCCCATAGGGCCATCCATCAGTTTTTACTTCTTTGGGGAATCCTCATCCCATCCATCAAACATTCTTATCGGGGCATCAAGTCTTAATCCAAATGTATTTGATTTAGAAATCCCATTCTTTATGAATTTACTTGAGATCCTGGTACAAACCTACAACCATAGTCAATAAATCAGTCCAAAACAAGTTGAATTCCAATGAAAATATGAATTTTTTTAGGATTTTATTTAAGTATCATTTCATTTCCGCAATTTTCATCAAACAAATAAGTGATTGTCTTGAGTTTTCATATTGGATTCAATAATATCCCTGCCCACATGACCATCAATTTCCCATGTAATTAACATAATTATATACCCAAACTACTATTGAATAGTTACAATTGAAATTTTTTTTTCAAACAAAAAAAATCAAACCATAATACATGTTCAGTATATGAACTGAAAAAACTGCAAAAGAACAGATATTCTATTATAAATAAATAAGAACATCATTAATACAATAATACATAACATCACAACTAATGATAAAAAAATAGAAGGATATTTTAAATTGTAAGTACAAACAAAAAGCAAAAATTCTCTATTTTAATAAAGTTAACTAAAACAATCAAAACTCATTCTATAGAAAAAAATTAATAATGTGTGAAATTACCTCTTTGGGGGAATATTTTGGTAACAGTCTATGAGTTTGTTAGGAGTGGAATAGTTTAAAGATATCCATTTGACTGAGATTTCAACTGCTACAAAATAGTATTCATCCTAAGGAAATTCATGTTAAATAAAGATGAAAAAACATGGAAGCATGTACCAATTCTATAATGAACAGTGTTGAGGAAACACTTATCAAAATTTCAAACACAACCCACATGGAAGCTGTAACCATCTCCATTGATGTTTAGCAGATTGGAACATAAAATAAGGAAAACATTAAATCATCTGAAGATGGTTTTTTTGTTTCAATTGGAAATCTGAAAAAGAAGGTTGAACATCGAGGATAAAAATATAATATTTTTTTTGAAAAAAAACAAAACAACACAAAAAGATCTAGAGTATTACTATCAGAAAATTGTGAATGGTAAAAGGATAGATAAAAATTAAAAATCTCATATGATTGAAACTCTGCTTGTAAATAAGAGGTTAAATATTTTCCAGTCTTTCAACATGAATCATTTCCAACTAAAATTAGAAAACAGATAATACAAAAAAAATATCATTACTGTAAACCTTAAACATGGTGAAAAAAAATATAAAAACTGCTATTTAGGAAAATGTTCTGAGTACCTATGATAGAGAGGATTCCATTATCCCATATTTTCCTCTAAATTCACCAGTCAACATCCCAATATTATCCTTACCTATAAATCCATCTTTTTTCTTGTGTTTCTGGTTGTATGTGTTCGTGTGCGGGTGCCAAATCTGTAACATTGTAATCCAAACAAACTTTCATGAGCTATTATATACTCCGCTCAAGCTTTTCCCTCAACCTTGCAAGATTCACATTGTGAAGAACTCTCCAGGAGAGTCGATCATCTTCCATTCCTGGAAATGGTTAATGTAAAATAAAAAAATGAATCTGATAAACAAAGTGTTACAAAAAAATCAGAGTCAATAGATATTATTTCATTATCAACATGCAGGGGGAAGACAGATGAAACTATTTCACTTAGAAAAAGCTTTTCAACAACTGGGTATGATATAAGAAGATGCAGTTCAATAACTATTTTACCAACAAATAAAAAAAGAAGAGAAATTTCAATAAACTAAATTTAAAAAAATCAGTGAATAAAGAATCAATGTGACTATTTATTTCCAATAAATCCACTATAGACTTTTGTGAAATCAATGATTTAAAATGAAAAACTACATACAATGAATATTACAATACTTTTAGATACATTTATAGTAGTAAAATAACCGGCTGTTCAAATTGTAGAAAATAATAATGAAATTTGATACATGAAAAATGGTATGACAAATGTAAATAAATGAGACATACATATAAATAGGTACATACCGAAGAATATTAATGAAAAAAAACGGTGAGAAATGATATGGAATCATCAAATATTTGTTACTGTTCTATGTGAGGCTACAACAGAAAAATGTTTGGGAACTCATGTTTCCTCCTTGCTGATAACCCCCATGAAACTGCTACCCCTAGTGCCCACCACCATATCAGCCTCGTTGAAGATGATGATGATATGGATACTACACAAACATAGCAACTGGCACAGGGGCTGGACATCTTCATATGGGTTCTACACAAACACCGATGTAGGAGCATGGGCCGAACATCATCAAATGGATACTGCATAGACAGAAGAGCTACATCATGGGATGTACATCATCATATGGAAGATGAACAAACACTGGGGATGGAGTAGGGGCTTGACATCATCATATGGCTGATGCCTAAGAACAGGAGCGGGAGAAGTGGCTGGATCCACAGGGAGACATCCTATTATCACCTCCTTCCATATCTTCCTGGTTAATCATGAAAATTATGGATGAAATTTGATACCTCACCGCACTAAAACTCAACAATCTCACTAATGATTGAAAATGAGTCAAAACTCTAGATCCCAAAAAGAAGTGAAAAACTGATTGATATGAGGTAAAATAACAGTCCATTATACTTAACTGGAAGCCCAAAAAGAATTTAAAAACCCGATTGAAAAATAACTGTAATACAACTAAGAATATAAAAAATAGACTTGTTTTAGAAACCTAATTGTCAAATCTAGAACCATTGTTACCACTAAAGGGAAACATACATGTTTTTACATTTCCTTAACTATAAAATTTGGTCCCCTTGTAACCACCATAGGGAAGCATACATGTCTCAGTTCTGTTCATACATCACAATTAACAGAAATTGTCAATCAGTCTGAACAGAAATTGTCAATCATTATGAACATGATTTGTCGATCGGCCATAACCTCTTACAGTGATTTGTCAATCGGTCTGAACAGAAATGAGGTTTATTTATTATGTCGTTAACTAATTCGGTTGCAGACCCCATCCTGGTAAGGTAATTCAACCTATTAGATAAGTCCATTACAATAATTAGAATACCCTAATGATAGTCAAGAAAATTATATTTACAAGTAAATGTAATGAAAAACAAATTATAACATAAAACATGTCGGTTTTGTGCCCTTAAGGTATGTTTTTTGACCCGATCCTTGGTTTTTTCATAATGTACGTTTTTTAAAACATTATTGATTCCGGAAAAACGATGCAGGGGAAAGATTATTTGTCATCTATAAAGATACGTTATAGTAGCACATGATTGAGGTTATTGTGATTCAATGAATATGTTACTGACGTGTTATAAGAAAATAATTTAGAATCAGAGAATATATAACATTATGTTAATCTATCATATTGGAAAAAATGATAATTGAATCACTTAAGTATCAGTTGAACTGGTAAAATTGATCATAATCCCCATAAACTCTGTTTAAAGAGTCTTAACATAATTAGGAATGAAAATGGTAGCATTGCCATAAATTACAAGAAATTCCATGTCCTACTATTATTTGACACATATGCTCAATTTTATTCACTATTGTGTTATGGTACACAGAAGAAAAACTCAACTACAATTATTTTCCAAGTACAAGTTGATAACTGTCACTTATCTTGGTATTTCTAAGGGTTAGAATTTAGAACGGGATATATGAACTTTCAATAAATTATACAAATATGACTTATAATTTATTAAATTGTAAAAACATTTATGAGCTATTTTCATGATATAAACATGTAAACAATGTTCTGTTAGAAGAACTTTGTAGCAATGTTTAGGAATCCTTTGACTGTGATAAGAATTCTTGGTATTAGATTGAATACTCAGTCCTCTTCCTACCATTGAAATATCACATGCTGAACATAATGCAACATAAAAAATTAATAAATTGAGTGGGATATTGAAAATAAACAATCTTATTGTGCATGGAACATGTGAATAAATAAGTTTCGTTGTCCATGATGATTATATACCTTGCATAAAATTTCATTATCACCATATCTATGAAATTCAATTCACTAAAAATTGAAGACCTGGAGGAATCACATGTAGATCAGTCCAGAGCATCCTTGTTAACATCCTGGTTGTGAATAAAATGCATAAATTGAAACAAACATGATGGGAAATTAAGAAACGTAACTTGTAATTTCATTGAGGAAATGACTCTTTTACTTCTTATACTTCGTGTCTCACATAAAGAAATAAAGTACCAGCATCAAATAAAAAACATGAATTAGACACTTTTACTCTACTTTTCAAATGTTCCATGACATGAGGAAAATGATTATGAGTTGTTCATAACACATCAAATTTCATATTAAATTCTTTCCAGTGTTAAATTAAAACAATTCTAAATTCAATTCTTAAAAAGAACCATATTTAAAGCGGAGTAATCTGGTCAAATATCAAGCATGGACATTAACTAACGGATGAAATTTTAAAAATAATTAGAGGATCTCCCAACTGAAATCCATCAAATATCAAAATTAAAGAAGAATAAATCACCGAGGGATAAATCCACTGTTATGGAAACAATACCTCTCTGCTGAATTCTGTCTATTCCAGTCCCCGTGACTATGTTAAAACTGATGTTTCAGCATTGGGAAGGGAATAATTGTGATTTGTGAACGCCAATGCCAATTTCTTCCCAGTATGCACCCCCTTCACATGCACTGAAATAATGAGAAACTATAAAATAATAATTCAAAACACAAATATATCCTATAATGGAACTGTACATGATCATATCAAAACCCTAGAAAATGATTACATTGACATGTATTCCTAAATATAGTCCATATTTCACTTATTAACAATGAATTTTTCATGGGATTGATTAAATTCAGTGTATAAAAATCGTGTAATACAACAGGAAAACAGTTTCATATGAGCAGACATAATGTAAAAACAATGTAGTGATCAAACATGAAAAAATATACCATCTTACATAGAAGAAAATATATGAATTAGGTTTGGATTTAGCTAGTTCAGAATTCCATGGTGCTGGGAAGAGGCCCTCATCTCGGTAGTATTGGTGGTGGACTTTATCCCATTCATCAGTAGGTATCGCTCAATGTCAAGCATGTCACGTGGAAGCTCAATCTCACGTATGAGCTACTTGATGTCATCGTCCACCTGGAAGACCCCACATGTGTCATTTGGATATGCAATATCTTCTTGTGAATAAGTGAATAATGTATCATAATGAGAAAAATATTATCAAGTTGATAACAGCTTCAATTCCCCCTGTCAGATTACCTCCAATGAAAATTAGATGATAGGAAGATGCAATGAATTAAATTACTTGATTCCCTGGAAACCATTTAACCGAACCTTCATAACACGTACCAACATACTTTGAATTAAATAATCCATGTGAATGAATTAATTCAACGATAACCTGTATCTTTTGAACCCGAATTAAATCAGCCAAGCGCAACTCTAGAACCTGTATCTGCAACCATGCATGTGAAAAAAGATTCATGATTTTAAAATAAATAATTCAATTAATTAAGTAGAGTACAAATAGTGAAAATATTCCAGTAAATTCCAATAATTATCACCATAAAAACACATTCACCTAAAAATAAGGATGAAATCATAGAATTTATTACCTAAAAATATATCACTAAATAAATGTAAAAACACAAACTATTTCAGATGTCATTTCATACTGGAATGAATAAGAGTGAATAAAAAACCCAAATAAGATAAATTGAATTGAAACTTGAGTGTTGTGGGTTGCAATATTTGGTTGACGGTAATAAGAATGTTACAGTTAAAGAGAGATGACCAATGAAGATATGTTCATACCTGAAGAGTGAGGATAAGTAGATCCATACATGTGGTTTAAAGGATTTACTTTATCCATTACGAATATACATTATTACACTACTACAAATACATCTTTTATCAGCACTAAAAATGTCATTTATCATCACTAGAAAAAGCACTGATAAAGCCAGCGAACTTCAATGGGGGTCCCCTTTATCAACACTCTGAAAAGTGCTGCTAAAGACCCCTTTTATCAGCGTTAAAACAAAGCGCTGATAAAAGGGTCATTTATCAGAGCTTTGTTTTAGCGGTGATAAAAGACCCCTATATGAGTTCTTCCTTTATCAGTGCTTTCATTTTAGCGCTGATAAAGGACCCATTTTATGATATCTTCTTTAAAAGCACTGATAAAAGGTAAAAAAATTTAATAAATTAAAAAAAATTAAAAAAAAAATTAAAAAAATTAAAAAAATTAAAAAAATTGAAAAAAATATAAAAAATACTGCCATTTGAGGAGAATTTTATAGCGCTTGAGCCCCCCCTTTTACAGCGCTTTTTTCCCCTGTACAGCACCCCACGCACCCCCTTTACCCTTTAACAGCGCTTGCTCCAATATTCCCCCATGCGCGTGCGCCCCTGCCTCCACCAGGATTTGAACTCCAGACCTCCCCCCTGTGTGCCTAAGCCTTTACCACTACTCTATTTTGATTTTTTTTTCCAATTCATGATATCTCTATAAATATATATTTATATATTTAGATATATTTTTTCGTATAGTAATATATATTTATATTAATATATATATATAGTTATATTAATATATATACATATAGTTATATTAATATATATATATATATATTTATATTAATATATATATATATATATATTTAGTTATATTTATTCGTATAGAATGATATATTTATATTAAAATATATATATATATATAGTTATATTTTAATATATATAGTTATATTAACATATATATAGTTATATGAAGATATATGTATAGTTATATGAATATATATATATATATAGTTATATTAATATATATATAGTGATATTAATATATATGTTTATAGTGATATTAATATATATATTTATAGTGATATTAATATATAAATATTTATAGTAATACTAATATATATATATATGTAGTTATATTAATATATATATAGTTATTAGATTAATATATATATATAACTAGAGATATATAAATATATAATTAGATTAATATATAGGTATATAAATATTCATATATTTGTATTTTAAATAAAATGGATGTTAGTTATTATTTAGATAAATCTAATATATTTTATATGTAAATATATTTTATTATTTATATTTATAATTAAATTTTTATGTGTGAATATATAAAAAATATGTATATATTGTTATATATTTGATTATAAATAGCAGTGTATTATAAAAAAGAACGAAATTTCAAAGACATAATATCAATATGAATGTAATACCTTGGAATAAATTTCGTCCCCACCAAAAAAGCCAATAATACCCCTAAACAAGGTTGAAAATCCACAAAATGTTAAAAAATCGGGGTACCCCGACAAAAAACTTAGTTTTGGAGGCCTTCTAGGCCCCTTTTGGCCTCCAAAATCTCTTGACTGGGGCTTCCCCATGTTATAGAGACGTAGACCACATGGCAAGCTTCGATTTGATATGTGTTAGAGCTCAAACGGACACCCGAATCAAAAGTTATGGCCGTTTGATGTTTGAGTTGCATTTTCAACATATTTTGGATTGTTTTTTTATTTTTTTAGTCTTCAAATTGTTATTAAATGTCTATTACTCCATAATAATAAAAAAATTATTAATTTATAATATTTTTTAAAAAATTTTAAGAAGCCATTTTCACTAAATATCTTATATATTTAGTATGTTAAGTGTAAATGTACATTTATACTTATCTAAAATATATTTAAAAATTATATATTATATTGATATCAATATAAATATATTTATATAATAATATATTAATATATTTTTCTGAATTTTTTTTTGAAGTCGACCCTTTATCATCGCTTTTAAAAAAAGCACTGATAAAGTCCCCTCCCCCTTTATCAACGCTACAAAACAAGCGCTGATAAAGGGGGGGCACTGCAAAAAACTGTTTTTGTGGTATTGTTACCTGTAGTGCAATGTTGATGCAGGTGTAAAATCGAATAGCCTGAAGGTTGTGGAGATCGGAATGATAGTAGCGCTGAAATAGGAATCCAAAAAATTCCTGGAAGACCAGACTGAGATTACAATATGCAGGGGGTGTCACATGTATGTAAATTGAGAAGTTACAATCAAATATCATGAAACTAAATTGAACTTAAACAAAGCAGTGTAGGTTTTTGAACTATTACCTAGAGGTTGAGATGTTTGGTTGAAAGGGTTCTGCGAGTCAATCTAGAATGTTGGAAATCAGAGTGCCCCTTCAAGAACGATGGAGGTGTATGCTGCAACTGGTGCAAGGAGGTAGACGATGTGTGAGAATGATGGTATTCAATATATCCAGGAGGTAGATGACAACCGCATGTGGAAACAACCAGAACCCTAGGTCATCAATAATATTACCTCGTCCCAAACCAGGAGAACCCTAAAACGGCGAGACCGCAGTATAAATCAGGCTGTGGTTGTCGGCAAAGGACAGCTGCTAGATTAGGATTTAGAGATTCAACATGGGGTGTTCATGGGATCGAGGGGTCAACAAGGGCGAGGTTTCCGTCGGGAGATGTAGCGGAAGTTGGATGAAAAATTTCGCCTCGCGGGGTGTGCACGGGATAGAAATGGGAGACTACGTGGGGAGGGGAGGCGTGGATCTCTGATTCAGTGGCATGTATATCTTTTTTGACGTGAAATAATTGTAGGTTGACACGTGTATGCTAGAAATCCATGATTAGTAGATATAGTAGATATCATGACTCTTTTTATGTTCATGGTATTCAATTATTCATTTGATGATTATTTATTCTTGTTCACATGAAATGATTGATTATAATGTGGTAACAGGCTTTGTCTCAATTTTCCATTTCATTGTGACTTACATTGTATTGTACACCTAATAATTCCTATGTTGTGTACCTATATCCAATTTAAGATCAATTTTCATTTGAAATTATATTCCTTTTAAAAATACATATTCTTATATTATGGATATGAATATTTTTTAAGTTGTAGACAATTTTACATACATTGTTTATTTTGAATGTTGTTTTAACTATGGAAGTATTGAAGAATCTGTATCCTATATTCTATGAAGATAATGTAAAGGCATATTGATCTTGTATTTAATATATGTATATAGAATTATTTGGGAATGTAGTGATGGGAGGGGCCCACTATATTGATCTTGTATTTAATCTATGTATAAGAATTAAAATTATTCATTATCAGTTACTATTCTCCGTGAGTTTTTCACTATGTCAAAACATATAGATGCAGTTTCATTATATGTGTATTAATGGTTTGGATTTTTCATTTATTTACAAAGACATATTTTTTCACTCAGTTATTATTTATTCATTCTTTCACTATTTGTAACCCTTATTGAGAATTTGATATCACCCCTTTCATTTGTTTACCTTTAATAGAAAATGAAGAGGAGATCATTTATTGAGTTTTCGTGGATGTTGGTTTTAGTTTTTGTTATGTATTTTAATTTTTTACCATTAACAATGTAATTTGAGTTACATCTATGTATCTAGTTTCATCAATACTACTAACCTGATCATTCCTTCAAGATTCCATTCCTTTTAAGCATTCCAATGTAATAAGTAATGCACCAACTCCGGTCTAGAGGGGTCAAGGTGTTACAGTTGGTATCTAAGATGTTTAGTAGCAAACATGGAAACTATATTAGAAAAAATAGATTATGGGACAATTCCCTAAGGTAGTATTTTAGAACAAAAATACAATAACATCCATAAATTTTGTTAATGAATAGATTATGTGGATATTTCTAGAAAATACATCCATTTCTGGATAAAACAGGTAGATGTGGACTTGTCACAAATGTACCTAGGAGTGAAAATTTGGAAAATGAGTTTCAGGCTTGACCTCGGGGTATCTTGCTACATGACAATGAGCCTTTCCTCACTTATGGTATTGAAACTCCTAGGGGATATTCTGAGTATAATTCAAATTTTATTTACAAGACATTATGAAAAATTTTGATGTATATTTTTTCACATAGAAGCCATGTTTGTGACATTATCTATGCTTTGAGATTTAATTTATGCTATGTAATTTTATAGTTGACATTATAAATTATGATTGAAAACATAATATAGTGTATTCCATTATTTATAAATGGTTCATATTATAAGAATAAGAATAAATACTCATTGGAAATGTAGGGATTTCCCCAATGAGAAATTTTACATAGTCAATGTTGGAGAAGATCAGATCATGACCGTATTAGGAAAACATTCATGTTGTAATGAATAACAATTCCACACAAGTGTTGGATCATTTCATTTAGCAGAAGCCCCCATATTTTCGTGGGACTACTAATCCAATGGTAGGTGAGTAGTGGATCGAGACCCATGAAAAGATATTCATGGATATATGATACAATGAAAATGAAAAGGTAGTGTTGGAAGTATATTGTCTCAAGGCTGACACAGATCAATAGTGGTACTTGATCCAAAATACCATAGAGTAAGAATAAGTAGAATATTTTTAATGAAGGACTTTTAAGGATATATTCATTGAAAAATATTTCCCTTGTGAGCAATGAATAGAAATGAAGAGGAAATTTAATGGATTAAAGGAAATAGAAGAAGCTAGTGTCACAAAGTATGAGTCTACCCTCAAAAGGCTTTCTAGGTATGCAATATATCATGTACATGACTCAGAAGACAAGATTGATCATTTATTTAAAGGTCTTAATCCATGTCTTTGAAGGGAATTGGATTCTCAAAAATTTTCATCATATGATAAAATTATATCATGTTCAATCAAAAGTGGGAATAAATTTTCTATATCAAGTTTGTTAAATGGAAACAAATATATGAAGATGAACTTTGATAACCATGGAAATGGTTATGTGCCAACAAAGAACACGGGAATGAAGAAATTCACATTTTGTGAGAAATGTGGAATGAATCATCCTAAGAAAATCATGAAAGGGAGTCTGTTGTAAGTGTAGAGAAAATGGTCATTGATCTAATTAATGCAAGGGGAAGAAACAAGTCAATGATGTTCAATGCTACAATTTTATTGAGATGGGACATTATTCAAGTGAGTGTCCTAAGCGCAAAGGAAACTTGCCTCAGAAAAGGCCATGAGAGAAAGGAAAATCTTATGTGGTTACAACCATAGAGGTTGAAGTTCCATATGATGTGGTGGCAGGTACATTAATTATTGCCTCAAAATTGGATAATACATTATTTGATTCTGGATTATTGCATTCATTTATATATTCCAAATTTTTAAATAAAATTAGTCATGTCTAATTTGATTTAATAATGGCGTTTTTAGTAAAAAGTCCTATGGGATGTATCATTGAAACTAAGGCATGAATATCAGTCCCCCTCATAACAAATAAATGTACTTTAGTTTCGAACCATATCATCATACCAATAATTGAATTTCATATATTTCTTAGTATGAATATGATATCAAATTATGATATGAAGATCTAATTCAAGAATAAGGAACTTATTTTTTTTGAAAATAGTGTTGAATCCCTTATCTTTAGAGTAGAAGCATCTTCATCTGATTCTTTTTTTGATCCACCCCTATAGCCCTACTGAATTCAATTCATGTAGATGAAAAAACCCAATATCAATGTGTGAGGAATGAAATATTTAAATTGAAGATTTACATGTAGTGCAAGAATACATTGATGTATTTCTATAGGATTTACCTAGACATCCACTAGAGTAGGATGTTGAGTTCGCTATATATTTAATTCTTGGTGAAAGTCCTATTTCAAAGACTCCATATAGAATAAAAACTATATAATTAGGAGAGATAAATAAAAAAACTAGAGGAATTGTGTGAAAAAAGATTTATTCGAACTAGTGTTTCTCTATAGGGATCCCATATACTCTTTTACAAGAAGAAAGAGGGATCCATGAGGCTATGCATTGATTATAGTGAAATCAATGATATTACAATAAATAATAGGTATCATATGCCAAGAATTGGTAATTTATTTGATCAAATTTGTGGAGCACAATACTTTTCAAATATTGACCTTCGATCATGAAATAATCAGTTGGGTGTGAGGAAGTGAGTTAATCCAAATACAACATTTAAAACCTGGTATGGGCATTAAGACGGTACAGTGTTGCCTTTTGGACTGAATAATGGACCCTCCGTTTTCATGGATTTAATGAATAGAGTTTTCGATGAATGTATTTATAACTTTGCTGTGGTATTTGTCAATGAAATCTTGGTATAATCCAAAATCTATAAATACCATGATAATAAGTTTTGAATTATTTTTAAAACTCTTAGATGAAATGAATTATATGGGTAGTTTAGTAAGTGTGAATGTGGGCTTTAATAAGTTTCTTTTCATGGGAATATAGTCTCTAAAGATGGAATCTTAGTCGATCCTATGAAGACAAAGGAAATCCATGAATGGCCCACACCATCAAACATAACTGAGTTGCATCCTTATAAAAGTGGATAAAGTTATTTCTTATGCATAAAGTCAATTGAAGACACAATAAAAAAATTACCGAACTCATGATCTTGATTTAGTTGTTGTAATCTTTGCTCTGAAAATATGGAGACATTATCTCTACGGTGAAATATGTGATATATAAACGGATCACAAGAGTTTAAAATACATTTTTACATAAAAAACTAAACATGCGGCAAAGTAGATGGATTTAGTAACTAAAATATTATTATTGTTGAATACACTACCACCACAGAATGGAAAATAAGGTGGAAGATGCATTAATCAGTAAATATCATGGTCATCTAACCCAAATGAGGATTGAGAGATATCATATATTCATAGATCTATTAAAAATGGATATGGGGATCATTAAAGAAGGGGAACCATCATTCCTCTTTCAAATTATTGCTAAACCATCCTTACTAGAAAACATAAAGAGCTCTAAATCTGATGATGAGAATTTACATAAGAAAATTAATGTTGTTAAGGATGAGAGATTAACTGACTTTGTGTGTGAAAGAGTTCTGAAATTTTGGAAGAGGTCATGCAGTCTATCAGTACATGACCAAAAAAAGAGAACTTTTAGATGATGATCATAGCTCAAATATCTCTAACCACCTATGTATCAAAAATATGTATAGAGATCTGAAGAAATATTCTTGGTGGGATAATATGAAGTGATAAATTGTTGACAACGTGTCAAGGTGTCTAGTTTATCAACAAGTGAAGGCAAAGAGACAACATTTAGATGGGTGATGAAACATCTACCTATTTTTATGTGGAAGTGGGATGAAATTATGATGGATTTTATCATCGGACTATCGAGGACCCCAATAAAGAATGAAACGATATGGGTAATTATTAATCATCTCACAAAATCATCACATGTAATTATTATAAGAGAGGATTTACCATGTAAACACATCGAAATACTTTATATTAATCAATTTCTAAGACATCATGGTGAACCTCTATCGATTATATCCGATCGAGATCCCCGGTTTACATCAACATTCTGAAAAAGTCTCCATCAGGCTTTGGGTATTGAGATTCATAAGGGTACTGCTTATCACCCACAAACCAATAGATAGTCTGAAAGGACTATTCAAAATCTAGAAGACATGCTGATATCACACTCTTTGGACATTCAAGATATGTGGGACTAATAAATTCCATTGGTGTGATTTTCCTACAACAATAGTTTCTATTATAGTATTCATATGGATCCTTATAGGAATTATATGGAAAGAGATGTCCAACTCCAACTTGTTGGGACGAAGTTGGTGAGAGGAAACTTATAGGCCCAGAACATATTGAAGAGATGAAGAGAAAGGTAAAGAAAATTCAAGCCCATATTAAAGCAGCCCAAAGTAGGTAGAAGAGTTATACTGACAACTAGATAAATGATTTGGAATTGCAAGTGGGAGATCATGTCTTTCTGAATGTATCTCCATTGAAGGGTGTCTTTAGGTTCGGTAAAAAAGGGAAACTGAGCCCCATGTACATAATATCATTTGAAATTCTAGAAAGAATCAGAGCTGTAGATTACCATTTAGAAATGTGTCCAAGTCTATCTGAAGTTCGTGATGTGTTCCACGTGCCATTATTAAATAAATACATGCCAGACCAAATGCATGTACTCACCTATGAGGAAGTAGAACTGGAACCTAGTTTTTCATACTGTGAAGAGCCTATTGGGATTCTTGACACAACAGAGAAGGTATTGAGAAGTTAGAAAACTTTTCTAGTCAAGTTTTTTTTAAGAAACCATGACATAGAGGAAGCAACATGGGAACCTGAGGATGTTATGAATAAGAACCACCACACCTTTTTAGGGAGCTTTATACCTGACAAATTTTGAGGAAAAAGTTTCTGAAGGAGGGAATAATAAAACATCCCAATCATTTTATGGTACATTTATCTTAAATACATTTTATTCATTATATAGCATCTATTTCATAAACAACTGAGTTTCATTGAAACAAAATATGGTTATTTAAGATATAGTCGTAACATGGACCATTAACTTAAATTTTCCACTTTTGTGTTTTGAATTTTGAGAAACGGACATTCACAGTTGCGATCAGGATGATATTTAGATTCTGATAGAATTAACTTAATTTTTGGTGAATAGTAACTTACAGTTATGAATAGTAACCTACCATTATGAATAGTAACATACCCTTATTGATAGTAATATGACTCTTATGAATGGTATCCATACCCTTGAATTTATAAATTAATTTTGGCACCATAAAAATGAAGATGAATATTTTAGGTGTTTATATTTTTGATTAAATAATTATTTTAATTAAAAATTAAATTTATAATATCTAGAAATTTAGTTTTTTTAAAATTGAGTTCATTTTTGGATTCTACACATCTAAAAAATGGGTAGGTTGATTTTTTTGGGATTTTTCTGAAATACATGATTTCATTATGAATAATATAATACAATAAATTACGATAAATGCTAAATACTTGATTTACTGCATCATAGGTGATGCAAGGCTGATGTAAGCCCACGTGGATCAAACTCACATTCCATTATTTATATTTGGGATAACATGAATAAATACTATTTATAGTCCTGAGAAAAAAATATTAAAATAATAATCAAAATAATGTCAAATCCCTCCACCCCTCCACTATATAAACAACCCCTCACCCCCTCTTCCTCACACACCACTCAAGCTACAGTTCTTGCCTAAATTTAGCCAAATAGTCTTCCCAAGACCTCTCCCTATGACTAAGTCCTACTGGTGACAAAAAAAGGAATGAAACAATGTTCATAAGGAGATTCTCAATGAGGAGTACAACAATAGGTGAACTTCTCATCCTTTTTTCTTTAAATTTATTTTACAAGTTCCATTCTTTTGTTTTCTATTATCACCTAATATCATCCAAGTGCCATGATAATTCTAGTACCATATATGTATTGGATTTTTATTATTCTAATGGAATATTTTATAATAATCTCTCTTTTTCCCCTCCTTTTATAATATAAATTCCAACACCCTTTGAGTTATGTTAATTTATCACACTCATGGAAGGCTGGATTTTAATTATCATTACAATCTTCAAAACTAGTCATGAAACCCTTTTAATGGTCCAACCTGATCATTATATATGTATTTTATCTTATATAATGTTTTTTAATCCTTAAAAACTCATTATATGGAATAATAATACAAAACAAGTTCATTGTGCACAAAACCATCAAGCTAAATCCAAGCATTTATCGTTAACTTATCGAACGACTCATCTTCATGGTATATAAAAAATCATTATATGAACATTTATATATCTTTAATGTCACTAATAAAATATATTGAAAATTCTGGATGTTTAACCACATTTTTAATGAATATCCATTTATGAATACAAGTAAACTGATCATGAAAACCCAGGGAGAAAGTGCTTCAAAAAAAATAAAATTAAACCTTTTAAACCCATAAAAAAGGCCATTAATGAACCTAATAAGGTTATACCATATCAATTAAATGTTTATGAGGTTATGGAATTATTAATTAGTGTTTCTAATTTTGATTATTTAGGTTGATATGAATAATCAAGAACACCTTTGAGCATAAGGTAAGGGATCCTCTCCCTCACTTTTGTTCAGGAATTCCCCTTATGTTGTGCCCTTTTATTTTTAATTCCTAATTATGGGGTCTATTTTCTCACTTTTCCCATACCTCCCTTATGATATATAAATAATTTTATATCCATTTACTTCTCATTAAGCCCTCATAATAACACTTGTTAACATATCGAAATGATTATAAAGGGGTTTCTCAACTCACTTTTATATCCGTGATATTTTCATTGTTCACCACTTATTTCTTTAATGTGGTGTATCTGTACTGCCATTGGATATATAATATCATTACTCTATTTATTTTCATTGAAATTAGTTATTCATTTGATGATTATTAATTCTTCGTTACATGAAGTGATTGATTACAATATGATAATGGGATTTGTCTCAATTTTCCATTTTGTTATGACTTACTTTGTATTGTACACCTAATAATTATTATGTGGTGCACTTACTACCCATTTGAGATCACATTTTATTTTAAATTATATTCCTTTTAAATATCTATATTCTTTTATAATGGATATGATTATTATTTAAGTTGTATAGCATTTTAGACACAGTGTTTATTTTGAATGTAGTTTTAACTATGGAAGTATTGTTGAATCTATATCCTCTATTCAATATATATAATGTAAATGAATTATGATCTCGTATTTAATAAATATATAAATAATTATTTGGAAATGTTGTGATGGGTGGGGCCTGCTATATCACCTTGATGCGTCGATAGGACTCATGAGACTATTAGTTAGTGGAAAACCCTTCGAGTTTATTTCCAAAATCAGATGGGTTTTGTTAGGTCCACTAGGTTAGATACCCTGAGATGGGTCTGAATCAAGGTATGACAGATTAAAACAACTACCCCTTTTGATCTTGACTCTCTGTTAAGAAAGTCTCTCTTCCTATATTTCCAGCAACAAAGTATAAATAGAAACTAAAGCATGCAGAGTGTAACACCCGGAGATTTTATGAAAAATATTATTTTTAATTTCATTGATATCTTGTGTTGTACGCTACACCAAACAAAGTATTCACTACATGGATCCCTGACTTCTCTTGCATTACACGCAATTGCGACCTTCCACGATAGTGTGTGTTGTACGCAATACCAAGTTTCAGTAAACAACGATATGCTATTAAAATATTATACAAACTAGCCATTTTGAATAGCAATACCCACTTTTTGAAATTTTATAAAATTTATCTATCAAAATGGACTTCATTTTTGGATTCAGAATATCTAAATTAACCTAGGGTGAATATTTGGTATTTTTATGAAAACATTAAATTTTTGATGAATAGTGAAAACAGTGGGTTACAATTTCAAAACCGACTTTTTATATAAATAATTATTTATTTTATTTAAATTTATTTTAGGTAAAAATTGATACATAAGACCTATATATGTTTAATGTAATTCATTTGAGTCATTTTATAATAATTTTAGATATAAAAAAAATTTTATAGAACTTTTCACCGTATTTTACCCACCTCTTAGGAGAATTTAAAATTTTACATAAAACATATTTTTACCACTTTTGTGTGTGTAATTTCAAAAATAAAAGAGAAAAGGTTAATATCAAGGTGTAAAATGTGGTCCAATAAGATAAAAATAATTTTTGGTGAACTGTAACTTTCTACTTTTATTTACCACGATTAAAAGTAAATAGGGTAGTTAAGGGTAAAAATGATATTATTATTACCCTAACACATGTACTAATTCTATTGGATAAGTGTAATTCGTCCATAAACAACCATAGGAATAAAATATTACCATTTAGGTCCACTTGGATTAGATTAGGAAACTTATTATTATTTTATTTAAAGAAGATTTTAAATAGTTAAAATCAAAGTTTAATAACTAAAACATTCTTAATATAGAGTTATACATAATATAAATTAGACTATAAATAAAAATTATAAATATAAAAATATTTCCTACATAAAGGTATTTTATTTATAATTTATAGACATTAAATAATTTAATTTATTGATGACACAATGATGATGCAGTAATTACCTTATTAATGAAATATTAACATAATTGATGTTATAAATACCCAAATAAATGAAATTTGAGAATTTTAATAAATAACACTAATTTTTTAGTTTAATATGACATGTTATTATTGATTCAATTAACTTTTTTCGAACTAATATTGCTTTTATGATTTTCACAAAAATCAATTACCAAATAGTGTCAAAATTGACATAAAATTGTTTTTAAAAAAAATATTATATTATTAATTGTTATTATATTCCTAAAAATATAAGGATCGTCCAAATGACTTAGATAAGGCTATATTTATTAATAATGAACCACTTGGTGTTCGTTTGGCTTGTTATTGTATGTTTATTAACCATATAGTGTAAGAAAACAAGAAGACACGGTAAAAGTTAAATTATTTAACTTAGAGTTAAATCTAAATGATAAGGTTAAAATAGTAACGTAAACATGTCTAAAACATATTGGATGAGTGTAATTAGACCCATACCCACCTTAACATCTAAATAAATCAATTTGGAGCTATTATAAACCGAATATGACTTTACTATAAAATAATATTTTAAGTTTTTTCTAAGGTGCGCCTCTCCTCCCTAATAAAAGGGCACCCCTTCCCTCTTCTCATCACACCCTTTTAAGCCTTGAATTTCATCCAAAACCTGCCAATTCCACTTCTAAACCTCTCTAGTTATATCATAGAGGTTCTGGTCTTCTCAAAAGACCAGTTGTAGTGCCATAAGATGAAGTTTAAAAGAGGTGTGTCGAGGAAGAGGTAATCTCTTCTACCGAATCATTCATGTTTTCTTTCTTCATTGACTTCTTATTAATTAGATGTTTAATTATAAAGTAATAACATCAGTATCAATAATATACTGATATTTTATTATAAATATGATACAACCCCATTTCACCTTCTATCCATCCTACGGAAAATGAAATCACCACGCGTGCGTACGTACAGAATACCGTCTCCACGCCGTGGTGTAATCTGTTTTTCCACCACCCCCTTAATTGGATGGGTATAATGGTTTAAAGAATAACTATATATGGTTATTATAACATCATACTGATTCTGAGATATTATAACATCCACTCCAATTCAATTCAATAATTTTGGGAATGATATCATCGCTCATGCGTACGTACGGATTACCGTCTCCACGACACGATGAGATTCATTCTCCTTGTTAACCACTCAAGAATGATCATAAAGTATATAAAATGAATAATAATTAATTATATGACATGATAAAGCTACTGAATTTATATATATATATATATTTCATCTACTTACTTCCATTCAAGTCAATAAGGAAAGGAAAACAACGTTCATGTGTACGTACGACCTACCTTCTCCGTGAACGGTGTATTTCATTTCATTTATCTATCTAATATATATATATACATATATTGAATATATATGATATATAAATCATTATTTACATTCTGGATGTAATTAAATCATGATATATGTAATAATAATATCAATAACAATAAGTCCAAACACATACGATAAATAAAACGATTTTACCCAAAATGC
The DNA here is from genome assembly GCA_963277665.1 of Viscum album. Taxonomy (NCBI): domain Eukaryota; kingdom Viridiplantae; phylum Streptophyta; class Magnoliopsida; order Santalales; family Viscaceae; genus Viscum; species Viscum album. Next base: position 991,887,853 of record OY728128.1, on the reverse strand, counting down.
TGCTTTAACATGGAATTTACAAAAGAACGGGTAATATAAATTCATAAGTAAACCATATATGATATCATAACAATGAATATGATTCTATAATAATTCAATTAAATTATTTAAATCATTATACAGTATTTTTGGATATGTACGAAGAATATCGGACCTAAGGTAAGGGATAACTTTTACAATCTTGTTTTTATCTGAGATTGTTTATTCGTAAGTATTTGTTGGGGTTATTGTTATCATCAATGCACATGTTTTCTAAAAAAATTCATGTATGTTTAAAGTCCTTTTTACCCATTTTTGGAATTTTCCACATGTTATGAAAGGAATCTTGCTTTTTTTTACCACACGGGGAACTTTTTGACTTTTCTGACAAAAGTACAAGGATAATGTTTTTTTAACTTATACGGATTGAACAGATTTTTACGGTTTCATAACGCCTCATTTTCATGAATCTCAATTTAAAATATTTTATGACTATTTTCAACAAAATACATTTCTTTTAAAATTTCATGGAATTTTGTGAAAAGAAAATGATTTTGAAGAAAAAAGTAAATTTTCCTCAATAATTCATTTCAAGTGTTTTATCAAAACTGTTTCCCATATAATATATCATTATTTAATATGTGTATGTTTGAAGTATAATTTCTCTATGATTTACATGGTTTCAATTTTCTTATGATGAAATGATATCCATTTTTTTGTATGGATTATGTTATGATGGGATGATGTTTATGAAACCCTTTTAATACTTTGGGTAATGATGAATGATTTATGTTCATGTTGTGGCACAAGTAATAATGATTTCATTATGAGATGGGTGGGACCTATATCTCCCTCAAATGCATTGGGTACTGATTTCTATCTCATTAGATATACATGGCTAAAATGGTAAGTTAATCTTGTTCAGTGTTTCTGGACTGAAACAAGGAGTGAACTCGATTCAGAAAGGGACTTTCTCCACTAAGATGGTCTTGGCAGCAATGCCTTGGCTACTATGGAAATCATAACAGGTTCTTAATCGTTGCAACAATTACATGTTTTATTCCCATGTTATTTTATCAGGATTAATGTTTCTGTATGATCTATTCCTTACGTACTACCATGTTTTATGTAATTTCTCAATATTTCGATTTTTAAACATTATGTTCAAGTTTTTATTTTCAAATGTATATGGTTTGTTTTATTTTCTCCATTCATACCATTACTGAGCATTTGAGCTCACCCTTTATATGTATTATTTTTACCAGGATATAAAGAGTGGTTTTAGGTATGAAAAAAAAGTGGAAGATCTTTATGGGAGATGATGAAGATCTCTCACCATGAATAGAAGATTATGTTCCGAATTTCCAAAGACACTAAACTATTGCGGTCCTTCGGTGTTTTTTTTGTTATGTATTAAGTATTCTACAAAATTAATGTAATTTCCATGTACATAAAGTTTTGGGTCTCTACAGTCGGTATCAGAGGTTCGTTTTATTCAACCATTAAAAACTATGATGCGAGAACTTTAGTGAGATCCATAGATATATTTCTAAGGTATTTCTAGGGATGTCCCTCAGGTTAAGTATAAGTATATGTTATAGTCCTATAATTATTGTAAAGATATTATAATTAAACCTAATATGTTAGATATTGAAGTTACTCCCTGTTGATTATGGTTTTGGCATCTCACAATATTTTGGGTTTTAGAAAATGGCTAGAAATAGGAAGATTCACGATAATGGAGGATATGATGGACAATTGAATGATATTCTTCATTGGAAACCAAATGAAATTGGATCTGGAAGTACACATATTGTTATTATGACTAATCAACAATATCATAATATGATCAATAATCTCAACTTTGGTAAGTTTCTCGACTCAGCTAATAAGAGAAATATGTAGTTTCATGATGATCATAGAGGAAAGAAAGATCAAATTCTCTCATGTAAATCATTTTGGAAGAGGCATCAGGGAGAATGTTTCAAAGGAACTGGAATATTCTTTGGGTGTGGAAAAGAAGGACACAAATCTAGTAATTTTAAAGGAAAAGGTTCAGTTAACACCATGGACAAGGATAATGGTATTTCTAAGACATCAACAATGGTTAAATATTTTAAATGTGGAATGTACAGGCATTATTCAAACCCATGCTCTAAAGGAAAATATCATAAAGAGAATCAGATTGGTCATATAAGTAGTATTTATGTGGATGATGATGAAGAAAATAAAAATGATATATGAGATGGAAGAAATGATGAAGCTCAGTCATTGGTTTAAGAAGGTAGTGTAATGATTGTATGTTTATCAAGAATAATGTATGGTACTATGGAATAAAGCACAATCTAAGGATTGTTACACTATTTCCTTTGCTTGAGTTTTGAAAGTATATTTTGAATGGTATCAGTAACAATGAAAGGTTATTCAGATATTTTTGGAAAGCACCTAATATGTTCATAAAGAATGGATAAGGAGATAATGAAATGTTTGATAATATTAATGAGCTCATGACTAATATAAGGAAAAAGTGATATCATGGTATTAGTATATAGAATTTTTTGGATTTTGGTGTATGCAAAGAGTTACCTTGTGACAACATTCATGTTTTCGCTATGGTTCAAGAGAATACATGATTAAGGTATTCACATGTTTGGAATGTGACCAACAAGATATATCATATGATATATGGGGGATAAATGATGTTATTCACATGCTCGGTAGATGACATTTCTAGTAATTGTTTTCTTTATACAATGAGCTTGGATAGAAGTATTTTGGATAAGACTAAAGATTGGAATGAATTAAGTTAGATAGAAGATTGTATTGTTTAAGACTAGAAAATTATTTTATTTTATTGTAGGAATGTTATTTTAATGTAGTTTTATAAAAAGGGACAACCAGCAGGATGGGCGACAACCCATCGCGTCGGACAAGGTTGTGGGAATCGAACGCACAAACGAAGTGCGACATGCCTTTATTTCCTACCACTGGCCTAAATGAAGTCCATGGTTAGTAGAAACTAGTTTAATTAATCATTATGATAGATGATGTATAAGTCCATTTTGGAATCATATACGATTAACCTCACCATTGATAGACTTATGTATATTTGATAACTTTAGCTAACCTTTTGTTTGAGACATATGGAATAACCCATCATTCTATCACATTATCTCCTAAAACTTCATGAATGAAAAACTAAACTTCATATCTTTAAGAGATGAAGTGGAAATTGTTCAAGGCATGAACAACGGTGACATTCTACCGAAATAAAGTAAGTATTTCTTCTTAATCAAAATCATCAACTTTAGGGAAATCTTCTTGAAAACCAAAAATGTTGTCCTAGTGCCCTTATATCTGATGAATAAATTGGTACCTTAGATCATCACAACTTTATGGATTTGGCATTGGTCTATTTTTCATATCCATGTTCTCTACCACTCTCCATCATATCATGATAGTTAGATTTATCTTCCATATCCATATTTTAAACTATGTTCTTTTATGTGGAAACCCAATGACAAGTTAATTTGGGTAACCATTACGTTTAATACTTTAGTTTTTAAATATAAGTTTTGGTATTCCTTTTTAAAATTTGGGTTTCTATTAAGGAAACTTTCTAGTAGAAAACCATTTATAACCCTGACAAATTTTGGGGGTGAAATTCATTTTATGGGGGGTAGAATGTAACACCCTGAGATTTTATGAAAAATATTATTTTTAATTTCATTGATGTCTTGTGTTGTACGCTACACCAAAAAAAACTTTCACTACATGAATCCCTAACTTGGCTTGCATTACACGCAATCACGACCTTCCACGATAGTGTGTGTTGTACGCAATACCATGTTTCACTAAAAAATGATATGTTATTAAAATATTATATAAACTAGCCATTATGAATAGTAATACCCACTTTCTGAAATTTTATAAATTTTATCTTTAAAAATGGACTTCATTTTTGGATTCAGAATATCGAAATTAGCCTAGGGTTAATATTTTTTATTTTTCTGAAAACATTCAATTTTTTATGAATAGTGAAAACAATGGGTTACTATATAAAAACCGAATTTTTATATAAATAATTATTTATTTGTTTAAATTTATTTTAGGTCAAAATTGATACATAATACCCATATAAGTTCATTTTAATTCATTTGATTAATTTTATAATAATTTTTGATATATAAAAAATTTTACAGAACTTTTCACCGTCTTTTACCCACCTCTTAGTAGAATTTGAAAATTTACATAAAGCATAATTTTACCACTTATGTGAGTGGAATTTCAAAAATCCAAGAGACAAGGTTAATATCAAGGATTAATATGTGGTCCAATAAGATAAAATAATTTTTGGTGAATAGTAACTTTTTACTTTTATTTACCACGGTTAAAAGTAAATAGGGTAGTTAAGGGTAAAATGATATTATTATTACCCTAACACATGTAATAATTCTATTGGATAAGTGTAATTTGACCAAAAAATATTAGAAATAAAATAATACCCTTTAGGTCCACTTGGATTAGATTAGGACAGTAATTATTATTTTATTTAAAGAATAGTTAAAATTGTTAAAATCAATGATTAATAACTAAAACATTTTTAATATAAAGTTATACATAAAATAAATTCAACTATAAATATTCATTAGAAATATAAAAATACTTCATACATAAACGTATTTTATTTATAATTTTTAGACATTAAATAATTTAATTTATTGATGACACAATGAGGATGCAGTGATTACCTTATTAATGAAATATTAACATAATTGATGTTATAAATACCCAAATAAATGAAATTTGAGACTTTTTATAAATTAAACTAATTTTTGAGGTTAATATGACATGTTATTATTGATTCAATTAACTTTTTTAGAACTAATCATGCTTTTATGATTTTCCCAAAAATCATTTCCAAATAGTGTCAAAATTGTCAAAAAATTGTTTTTTTAAAATATTATATTATTAATTGTTATTATATTCCTAAAAATCTAAGGATCGTCAAAATGAATTATAAAAGGCTATATATATTAATAATGAACCAATTGGGGTTCTTTTGGATTTTTATAGAAAGTTTATTAACCATATAGTGTAAGAAAACAAGAATACACGATAAAAGTTAAATTATTTAACTTAAAGTTAAATCTAAATGATAAGGTTAAAATAGTATCCTAAACTTGTCTAAAACCTATTGGTTGAGCGGAAATAGACCCATCCCCACCTTAACTTATAAATAAATCAATTTGGTGGTATTATAAACTGAATATGACTTCATTATAAAATAATATTTTATGTTTTTTTTAATCTGCCACTCTCCTCTCTTATAACGGGGCACCCCTTCCCTCTTCTATTCACACCCTTTTGAGCCTTGAATCTCGGCCAACCCATGAAAATTACACTTCTAAACCTCTATAGTCATATCATAGAGGTTCTGGTCTTCTCAAAAGGCCATCTATAGTGCCCTAAGAAAAAGTTTAAAGGAGGTGCGTTGAGGAAGAGGTAATCTCTTCTACCGATTATTTCAAGTTTTTTTTCTTCTTCAACTTCTTCTTAATTAGTTGTTTCAATATAAAGTAATAACATAAGTATCAATAATATACTTATATGTTATTATAAATATGATACAGCCCCATTTCACCTTCTATCCATCCTACGGAAAATGAAATCACCTCGCGTGTGTACGTACGGAATACCGTCTCCATGCCGTGATGCAATCTGTTTTTACCCCACCACCTTACTTGGATGGGTATAATGGTGTAAAGAATAACTATATATGGTTATTATAACATTATAATTATTCTGAGATATTATATCATTAAATCCAATTCAATTCAATAATTATGGGAATGATGTCATCGCTCGGGCGTACGTATGGATTACCGTCTCCACGATGCGATGAGATTCATTCTCCTTGTTAACCACTCAAAAATTATTATAAAGTATATATAATGAATAATAATTAAACATATGACATGATGAAGATACTTCATTTATGTATATATATATATATATATTTCATCTACTTACTTCCATTCAAGTCAATAAGGAATGGAAAACAACGTTCATGCGTACGTACGGCCTACCGTGTCCATGAACGGTGTATTTCATTTCATTTATCTATCTATTATATATATATATATACTGAATATATATTATATATAAATAATTATTTACATTTTGGAATAAATTACATCATGATATAATTTATAATAATATCAAGAACAACAAGTCCAAACACGTATGATAAATAAAATGATTTTACCCAAAACGCTACTTTAACATGGAATTTACAAAATAACGGGTAATATAAAGTCATAAGTGAACCATATATGATATCATAACAATGAATATGATTATTTAATAATTCAATGACATTATTTAAATTATTATAAAGGAGGTTCGGATACGCACGAAGCATATCGTACAGAAGGTAAGGGATAACTTTTCCAATCTCGTTTTTATCAGAGATTGTTTATTTGTATGTACTTTCAGGGGTTATTGTTATCACCAATTCCCATGTTTTCTAAAAAACTAATGAATGTTTAAAGTCCTTTTTACCCTTTTTTGAAATTTTCCACATGTTATTAAAGGAATCTTACTTTTTTTACCACACGAGGAACTTTTTGACTTTTCCGACAAAAGTACAAGGAGAATGTTTTTTTAACATATACGGCATGAACAGATTTTTACGGTTTCATAACGCCTAATTTTTATGAATCTTACTCTACAATATTTTATTAATACTTTCAACAAAATAAATTTATTTTAAAATTTCATGTCATTTTGTGAAAAATAATTATTTTGAAGAAGAAATGATATTTTCCTCAAGAATTCAATTCAAGTGTTTTATCAAAAACAATTTCCATATAAGATGGAATTTATTTCATGTGTGTATATTTCAAGTATAATTTTTCTATGATTTACATGGATTCACTTTTCTTATGGTGAAATGATATCCATTTTTTTATGGATTATGTTATGATGGGATGAGGGTTATGAAACCCATTTTATACTTTGGGTAATGATTAATGATTTATGTTCATGTTGTGGAACAAGTAAGAATAATTTCATTATGAGATGGGTGGGACCTATATCTCCCTCCAATGAATTAGGTAATGATTTATATCTCGTGAGATAGAGATGGCTGGAACGGTAAGATAATTCGGTTCAGTGTTACATGACTGGAACGAGGAGTGAACTCGATTCAGAAAGGGACTTTGTCCACTAAGATGGTCATGGAAGCAATTCCTTGGCTACTATAAAAATCATAACATGTGCTTAATGGTTGCCACAATTACATGTTTTATTCACATGTTATTTTATCAAGATTTATGTTTCTTTATGATCAATTCCTTACATACTGCCATGTTTTATGTAATTGCTCAAGATTTTGATGATTAAACATTATGTTCATGTTTTTATGTTCAAATTTATATGGTTTGTTTTATTTTCTACATTCTTACCCTTACTGAGGATTTGATCTCACCCTTTATATGTTTTCTTTTTCCCAAGATATAAATAAAGGTTTTAGGTAAGAAAAAAAAGGGGAAGATCTTTATGGGAGATTTTGAAGACCTCTCACCACGATTAGAAGATTATGTTCCGAGTTTCCAAAGACACTAAACTATTACGATCCTTAGGTGTTTGTTTTTGTATTATATTAAGTATTCTGAAAAAGTAATGTAATGTCCATGTACGTCAAGATTTGGGTCTCTACACACAGGGCACATAAATTTTTTACTTGGTCCACCCTCACTAGGCTACATCCAAGGAGCATACACCAGCTATGTGCCGATGTATCAAATCCACTAAAAGCACACTACTATTTACAAATCTTGGGATATATCACTTATATTTCTAGGATCAAAACCTTTACAGTGTTTTGGGTTATCTCACAACTTTCCCAAGGGTCACTCCATGTTTCTCTCTCTCTGTCTCACTGCCGGTGGAGAGGATCATCTTCTTCCTCTTCCTTTGCTCACTGCTCTAGAAAGGATCAACTCATAGTTTATAGACCTGTAGGAATCATCATTATCAGTAATGAATACATCCTCTATTGTATGTAGATGCTCTGTTGAAGTCCAACTTTCACCAATAGATGAATCTCTCTTTGCACCGAAGGTATCGGGAAATCTTCCAGCATTCACGCAGTCCTAAATCACTACCATGAATCAACCTTACATGGCACCCTTCTCTAAATCGGTGTGCAAGTATCGGCGTGTAAGTTATAACTGGCACACAGGTCAACCTCAACCACTTGTGCGACAGAAGATTCTGCTACTCCAAACTTGGCGACTCACACCCTTTTATGCCCAACTCTATATTGGCACCCAACCACCTACTATCACACTTATTCAAAACATGGCACGCAAGTGTCACCAAACCACTTGCACAACACCTCCTTCTTAAAATAAAAACTTGGGCGACTTCCTTACTTTCTCACCCAAACCTCCTTGGGAGTGCAACAAACAACTTGCACACAACATCTACTTGCGCAACCACACACCACTTGCGCGACCACCACACCAGTGCGACGGGAGCTCTGATTTTTTGAATTGTTGAACCCTTATTCAAATGAGGAGGGGTCGACCTCTATTTATAGGCATTTGAACACCCTAAAATATGGTGTGCAAGTCTCCCCTCGGTGCGCATGTCTATGCAGCACAGGTTACTTGCATGACCAACCCTAAAACTAGGGTGCCCCTTTTCCCCTTTGCCATATTTTGATGTTCTGATCTTCAAAAACATATGGCACACATGTTTCCTATCATTCAATTAAATGGAACACAAGTCCCTTTTCCAAAACCAATTTTCTCCATTTGTCGATTTTCAGGCCCAAAAAATTGGCAAACACTAGAAAAAGGTGCAACCTTGTATCTGCTCTTTTTGTACCACCTCCAGATCATCCATTCCTTGGTCGACATTCTTGAATAAAACATGGATCATTAACCACATCCCTTGAACTCGACATGACACCATGAAATCCCCTTTTCAATCAAATTTTTATATCATGGTTTTCTTTTTCAACAATCACACCACAGATGTCCACTTTGTCAACAAACACAATCACCTCAAAAATTATTCAATGATATCTTGAGGGATTTTTTCCCAAAAGGTTTCTACCCACATAACTAAACCATTTAAATGGTAGTATGGTATCTTTATGAGTATACATGAAGTATAAATAATAAGTATTTTATTTATTCATTATCTTATTACTATCCATGAGGTTTTCACAATGAAAAAACCTATGGATACAGTTTCATTCTATGTATATTCATGGCGTGACTTTTTCATTTATTAACCATACCATATTTGTTTATGATTCAGTTTTTAATGATTTGTGATTTTTTTTATTTGTATCCCATTTTCAGAATTTGAGCTCACCCATTTGATTTGTTTACCACCAATAAGAAATCTATAGAAGTTCATTTATTTAGTCTACGTGGATGTAGATTTTAGTTATTATTATGAATTGTAATTTTTTGCCTTTCCTAATGAAAATTTTGTTTCATATATATATCTAGTTTCTTCAAGACCACTAAAACTATCATTCCTTTAGTATTTCATACCTTTTAATCATGAGAATGTAATAAATAATGCACTGGATCGGGCCTAGAGGTGTCAGGTAGTACAGTTTGTATCATAGGATGTTTATTTGCAAACATGGATACTAGATTAGAAAATGAAAATTAGGGAACAAATCCCAAAGGCAGTTTTTGAGGACAAACATATAATAAGTTCCAAGAATTATAGTATGGAGTAGATTATATTGATCTATCTAGAAAATACATCCCTATTTGGATACAAATATATAGAGGTGGTTCTGGCACAAATGTACCTAGGAGTGAAAACTCCAACAAAGAGTTTTATGCATGACCCCATGATATCTTTTTACACAACAATGGGCCTTGAAACAATCTTGGTATTGAAACTCCCAGGGGATATGCTTTGGATAAATAACATTTTCTTTACAAACCATTATGAACTATTTTAATGTAATTTTTTTTGAAGAGAAACCTTATTTATGAGATTATCTATGAATATAATTTCATTTAAAGCTATATAATTTTCTAGTTGATATTTAAAATTATGATTCATAACCTAATATTTTGTATTCCATTATTTAGAAATGGTTCCTAATATAAGAAGGATAATAAATACTAGTGGGAAATTTTTGGATTTCCCCATTGAGCAAGTCAACACTGTCAATGTTTGATAGATTTACATCATGGACATATTGAGACAACTTACTCAAGTTGTGATGAATAACCATGCCACACTTGTGTTGGGTCATTTCATGCAGTAGAATACCCCATATTTTAGTGGGACTACTAATCCGATGGATATTGAGTAGTGGATCACATCAATTGAAAAGATATTCATGGAATTAAGATGCAACAAAAATGAAAAGGTAGTGCAGGAAGAATATTTTCTCATGGGAAACGCATATCAATGGTGGTCTTTGATCCAGAATACCATTGAGGAAGAAAAAATAGAATATATGGAATCAAGGAGTTTTAAGGAAATTTTCTTTGAAAAATATTTCCCTCATAAGAAACAATCTGAAATGAAGAGAAAATTCCTTGGCTTAATGCAATGGGATAAATATAATGCCACAGAGTATGAGTTTACCATCACTTGGATAGATAGGTATGTCTCAGATTACGTACGTTACTCAGATGAAAAGATTGATCATTTCATTGAAGGCCTTAATACATGTCTTTGAAGAGAATCATATTCTCAAACATTTTCATCATATGATGAAATTGTATCAAGTGCCATCAAAATAGAGATGGAATTTTATATATCAAATTTATTAAAGGGATACCAAGATAATAATAGGTACTCTGATAACCATATAAAAGGAGAAGTTCCAAAGAAAAACAAGGGAATTTAACAATTCCCATTATGAGAGAACTGTGGAAATAATCATATTGGGAAATGCTTGATAGGAATGGGAGTCTACTGTAATTGGGGAGAAAAGTGTCACTGATCTTATGAATTCAAGGGGATGAAACAAGTCGATGATGTTCAGTGCTACAACTGTAGAGAGATGGGACACTATGAAGGTGAGTTTCCTAATCACCAAGAATACTTTCCACTGAAAAGGCCATGAGAGAAACATAAATCTTATGTGATTACAAACGTAGAATTTGAAGTTCCAAAAGATGTGGTGGTAGGTACTTTAATTGTATCCTCAAACATGGATAATGCATTATTTTATTTTGGATCATCACATTCATTTATATCTTCCCAATTTTCCAAGAAAATTAGATATGTCCAATTTGATTGAATAAAGGAGTTTTCAGTCTAAAATCCTAGAGGATGTATCATTTCAATAAAGGCATGTCAAGCAATCCCCCTCATGACACATAAAATTTATATAGTTTCCAACCGTATCTTTAAACCCATGATTGACTTTGATATAATTAACTTTATGAATTTCCTATTGAATTATGATGTAAAGATCTATTTTAAGAAAAAAGAAGTTACAATTTTTGAAATTGGAGTAGAATCTATTATCTTGAGAGTAGAAACATTTCCATTAGATTATTATCTAGATCCACCCAGAATAGCCCTACTAAATGAAATTCAAGGAGAGGAAGAGAACCCAATATCTCTGTGTGAGGAAACAAATATTTAAATTGAATTTGTACATATAGTGAAAGAATACATTGATGTGTTTCCAAGGGATTTACCTAGACATCTTCCATAGCTGGAAGTTTAGTTTGTTGTAGATTTATTTCTTAGTGCAAGAACTATATAGAATACTCCCTATAGAATGGACAAAGTGGAGTTAGTGGGGATAAAGAAACAACTAGAGGAATTGAGTGACAAAGGATTATTTGACCTAGTGTTTCTCCGTGGGGATCCCCTATCCTCTTGGTCAAGAAGAAAAATTAATGCATGATACTATGCATTTATTTTTGGGAAATCAATGCTATTACGATAATTAATAAGTATCCTCTACAAAGAATCGATGATTTATTTGATCAAATTAAGGTAGCACAATACTTTTTGAAAATTGACCTTCGATCATGATATCATCATCTATGTGTGAAGAAATAAGACATTCCAAAGAAAGAATTTCGCACCAAGTATGTGAATTTAAATTTTATAGTGATGCCTTTTGGACAGACTAATGCACCCTCTGTTTTCATGGATTTAATGAATACAATATTCAAGTAATATATTTATAACTATTTTGGGGTATTTATCAATTATATACTGGTATACTCCCAAAGCTATGAAGACCATGAGAATCCGTCTAGAATTATTTTGAAAACTCTTAGATAAACTAAATTATATGAAAATTTTAGCAAGTGTGAATTTTGGCTTCAATCAGTTTCCTTTCATGGACATATTGTCTATAAATATGTAATCTCATTTTATCTAGTGAAGAAAAAAGCAATACCAGAATGGCCCACTCCAAAAAATATAACCGAGGTATGCATTTTTATTGGATTAGCAGGTTACTATCATTGTTTCATTCAAAACATTTCTTGATTGGCTAAACCGCTAACCGAACTCACTTGTAAAGGGGTTAAGTTTGTATGAACGAAATAATGAATGGAATTTTTCGATGAATTAAAAATAAGACTGGTCGATGCTCTAATTTTGAATCTTCCATCTAGAAATCATGGATTTTTGGTATAAATCGATGCATCAAAGAATTAATTGGATTACATAATTATGAAAAATAATAAATTTATTGATTATGCATCAAGGGTGTTTAAGAAACATGTGAAAAATTACCCAACTCATGATCCTAAGTTAGCAGCCATAATCTTTTCTCTGAAAATATAGAGAAATTATATCTATAGTGAAAGATATGGGATATACACATATCACAAGAGTTTGGAATAAATTTTTACACAAAAAGAACTCAACATGAGGAAAAGAAGATGGCTTAAGTTACTCAAAGATTATGATTCTTCAATAAAATACCACCCCAGAAAGGAAAATAAGTTGGAAGATGAATTAAGTGTGAAATATCATGGACTCCTAACCCAATAGAGGATTGAGAGAGATCCTATATTTAGGTATCTATTAATGATGGATTTCGGAATCATTATAGAAGGGGAACATATTTCCTCTTTTAAATGATTGTTAAACCATATTTACTAGAGAATATAAAAATATCTCAATCTGATGATGAGAATATGCATATGAAATTTAATGTTGTTAAGGATTGGTTATTGGAAGACTTCGTGTATAAAGAAGGTGTTCTGAAATTCGAAAAGTGTGAATGCGGTCTATCAGTAAATGAGATAAAAGGGAAATATTAGATGATTCCCATTGCTCAATTTTCTCTATACACCTGGGTAGCACAAAGATTTATCGAGATATGAATGAATATTTTTACTTTGATTGTATGAAGCATGAAATTTCAGACTACGTGTCAAGGTGTCTAGTTTTTTAACAAGTGAAGGTAGAGAGACAACATCCTAGAGGGGTGATGCAACCTATAACTATTTCTATGTATAAGTGGGATAAAATTACAATGGGTTTTTTCACCATACTACCGATGAAACCTAGAAGTAATGATTCAATATGGGTAATTGTTGATTGTCTCACAAAATCCATATATTTCCTTGATATAAGATGGGATTTACCACTTGAGCACCTGGAAATACTTTATATTCATGAATTTTTAAGACTTCATGGTTCACTTCTATCGATTGTGTCCACTTGAGAAACCTGGTTTACATCAAAGTTCTGAAAATGTCTCCAAAAGTCTTTGGATACTATGCTTTATATGATTATTTCATATATCCCCCAACCCGACACACAGTCTAAAAGGACTATTCAAACTCTGGATGACATGTTGATATCATTCTCTCTAGACTTTCAAGGTATATGAGATGAATACATGCCTTTGTTAGAATTTTACTAAAATAATACATTCCATTCTACTATTCAAATGGTTTTATATGAAGAATAATATGGATGAAGATGTCAAACTCCAACATGTTGGGATGAATTTGGTGGGAGGAAACTTATAGGCTCAGAACTTATTAATGAGATTACAACAAAGGTAAAGACAATTAAATCCCACATTAAAGCATCCCAAAGTTGGTAGAAGAGTTATGCAGAAAACCAGAGAAAGGATTTGGAATTCCATGTGGGAGATAATTTATTTATGAAAGTATCTCCATACAAGGGTGTCTTTAGGTTTAGTAAGAAAGGGAAACTGAGCCCCAGGTACATTGGACCATTTGAAATTCTGTAAAGAATCGGAGCTGTATCGTACCATTCAGCAATGCTTCCATGACTCTCCAAAGTTCATGATGTGTTAAACATGTCATTGATAAATAAATACTTTCTATAACCAACTCATGTACTCACCAAAGAATAAATATAACTAGAATTAGATTTGTCAAACTGTGAAGACCCTACTGGGATTCCTGACACAAGGGAGCATGTATTGTGAAATCAGATTACTCATCTAGTCAAGGTTATTTGGAGAAACCATGATATGGATAAATCAACATGTATACATGAGGATTTTATGAATAAGAACAACACACACCTTTTTAGGGTGCTTTATACGTGAGAAATTACAAGGAGAAAATTTCCAAAGAAGGGGATAATATAACAGCACTAAAAGTTTATAGTACATTTCTCTTAAATACATTCTATTGATTAGATAGACTATAATTCATAAATCCCTAAGTTTATTTGAAACAATTCTCGTTTATTTAAGAGACAATCATAAAAAATATTTTAAACATTAATTTTACACTTTTGTATTTTGAATATTGAGAAACAGACATTCACAGTTGCGATCAGGATGATATATAGAGTACGATAGAGTTAACATAATCATCAGTGAATCGTAACATACACTTATGAATAGTAACCTACCATTATGAATAAAAACATACCCTTATGAATAGTAATATGACTCTTATGAATGGTATCCATACCCATGAATTTATAAATAAATTTTGGCACCTTAAAAATGAAGAGGAATATTTTAAGTGCTTATATTTTTAGATTAAATAATTTTTTTAATTAAAAATTAAAATTATCATATTAATAAAATTATTTCTGAAAAATGGAGTTAGTTTTTTGAATCTATACTTCAAAAAATGGTTAGGGTGAATTTTTGAAATTTTTCTCAAATACATGAATTTTTTTGAATAGTTAAATACAATAAATTATGATAAATACTAAATACTTGATTTACTAAATCATAGGTGATGCAAGGATGATGTAACCCCACATTGTTAGAACTCACATTCAATTATTACTATTTGGGATAACATGAATCAATACTATTCATTTTCTTGGGCAAAAATATTAAAATTATAATTAAAATAATGTAAAATCCTGCCTCCCCTCCACTATATAAACCACCCCTCACCCCCTCTTCCTCCCACACCACTCAAACTTCAGTTCATGAATTAATTCTACCATATCCTCTTCCCAAGACCTATCCCAACTTCTAAGGAATTATTGACTCACCAAAAGGTTAAAAACAAAGGCCTTAAGGATATTCTCAAGGAGGAGTACTGAAAATGTGAACCTCTCTTCCTTTTTCATTCAACTTCTTTTACAAGTTATATTATTTTGTTCTATCTTCTCACTTCACCACATCCAAATGCCATGATAATTCTAGTACCATAAATGTACGGGTTTTTCATTATGTTAATGGAGGTTTTTATCTAAATTTCTCTTTTCCCCTCCTTTTATACTATAATTGAAAACACCATCCGAGATATCTTAATTTATCACAATCAAGGAAGATGGGTTTTAAATTTTCATTATGATATGCATGACTGGTATTTAAAACCTTTTAATGTTTTAAAAAGATTATAATATATGAATTTTATCTTATTTAATGTTCTTGAATCCTTACACACTCATAATATGGAATAATAATTCAAAACAAGTTCATTGTGCACAAAACCACCAAGCTAATCCAAGCGTTATCATTAAATTATCGAATGAATCATCCTTATGGTATATAAAAAATCATTATAAGATCATTTATATCCCTTTTATGTCACTAATAATTTATATTAACTTCTTCTGGATTTTTAACCACATTTCAAGGGAACATCCATTCATGAATACAAGTAAACGGTTGATGAAAACCAAGGGAGAAAATTCATTCCAAACAATAAAATTGAACCTTGTAATCCCAAAAAAGGCCATTAATGAACCAAATAAGGTTATACCATATAGATTAAATTATTATGAGGTTTTATAATTATTAATTAAGGACGCTAAATTTGATTATTGAGGTCATTAAGAACAATCTACAACACCTTTGACCATAAGGTAAGTGATCATCTCTCTCACTTTTGTTCAAGAATTCCCCATATATTGTGCCCCATTATTTTTAATTCCAAATTATGAGGTATGTTTTAGAAACTCCCCAATACGTCCATTATGATATATAAATAATGGGATATCATTTTACCTATCATTAAGCCCTCATAATAACACATGTTACCATACTGAAATGTTTGTAATGAGTTTTCTCATCTCAACTTTATATCTGTGAGATTTCCATTATTCCCCACTTGTTTATTGCATGTGGGGTATGTGTAATACCATTTGATATATAATATAATGAACCTATTTAAGTTTATTTTATTCAGTTATACATTTGATGATTATTAATTCTTGGTCACATGAAACGATTTATTACAATGTGGTAACGAGCTTTGTCTCAGTTTTCCATTTCATTGTGACATACTTTGTATTGTAGACCTAATAATTCTTATGTGGTAAAACTACTACCCATTTGAGATCACTATTCATTTTAAATTATATACCTTTTAAATATCCATATTCATATATTGTGTATATGATTATAATATATTTTTTATACCATTTTATGTACGGCTTTTATTTTGAATGTTGTTCTAAATCTGCATGTATTGATGAATTTTTATCCAATATTCTATGCAGAAAATGTGAAGGAATGTTTATCTTGTATTGAATAAATTTGTAAATAATTATTTGGACATGCATTGAGGGTCTCGGGCCGCTATAACACCTCGATGCATCAAAAAGTCTCATGAGACAATCAGTTGGTGACAAACCATTTGAGTTTGTTTCCAAAATCATA
This sequence comes from Viscum album, assembly GCA_963277665.1. NCBI lineage: Eukaryota > Viridiplantae > Streptophyta > Magnoliopsida > Santalales > Viscaceae > Viscum > Viscum album. Next base: position 991,870,779 of record OY728128.1, on the reverse strand, counting down.
CTGGTTTCTACCGACAAAACTAAACCATTTTAGCAGTATCATTATCTCATGTGATATAAACATGATCTCTAAATAATAATAATTCTCTTTAATCATTGTTATTTATTACTATCAATGAGGTTTTCAGTGTGAAAAAACCTATGGGTGCAGTTTCTTTCTCAGTTTATTAATGGTGTGAGTTTTTAATTTATTCACCATGACATATTTGTTTATGATTAAGTTATTATTGATTAATTCATATTTTATATGTAACCCTTACTGATCATTTTATCTCATCACTTTCATTTTTTTACCTTCAAAAATAAATGTAGATGAGATTATTTATTCTGTTTCCAAGGATGTAGTTTTTAGCTTTTGTTTAGTATTGTAATTTGTTATCTTTCCCAATGTAATTTGAGTTACATATATGTATTTAGTTTCTTAAAGTCTACTATACTGATCATTCCATTGGGATTTCATTCCTTTTAATCATACTAATGTAACAATTAACACACTATCTCTAGTCTGGAGGGTTCGGCGTGTTACAAATGATGTAGTCACAGACTCTGTGACACTAGAGTTATGGTTTTGTTTGTTTGTATCCAGGTAATTTTAATATAATCTTGGGGATCTTGATTTTAAATGTACATATCAAACTGGATAATTTTTATAATACCATATAGTATTTGATAACTTTAACAAATATTGATATTTTTTATTCTACAGATTAATATTCATGATGATTATGAGATAACTCTATGTTTTTCATAATTTAATGTTGTTTCCTAAGGGAATAAAAGTAATCAACTGACATTGTTAATGTATGGATGTATCTTCTCATGATGATATTATATGTGATGTTATAAAAGAACAAATCATCTCTATATTATGAATTCTGACTCATGTTATAAAAAATAACCATTCCTGTATAGATAAATATATTTTCCCAAATTGTGATCCACATTTATTAGATCACTTTATTTGACATAATCCTTTATATTTTAATGGATCAACTAATACATTTGTAGATGAACAATGGGTTGGGTCCCTAGAAAATACATTCTTGGGTTTGGGATGTAATAAAAGTAAAATGGTTATTATTCATTTGTATGGTTTGAGAGAATATTTTGATCAATGGTGGTTATTGATCTATAACACTAAAGATGTGGAGGAAATATAAAAAATGGAATGGAGAACACTTAATGTGATATTACTTTAAAATTACATCCCTCGAGAGTAAAAAAATGAAATGTAAAATGAATTCACTCACATTACAGAAAAAATAATAAGATGGAATTATAGTGTACGAGGCTAACATTATATGATTATATAGGCATGTGATGTTCAAAAAATGTAATATAGAAAAAATATTGTCCATTTCCTTGATATGATTAATTTTAGTTTCAGAAGTGCACTAGTAGATCAAAAGTATTCATCATATGATGATATAGTATCAAGTTACATTAAGATATATAATAAATTTTATATATCCTATATACTAATGGTGGGTCAATATAGGATGTGTTTTCATATGAACTTGAAAAAATGGAATTCTTTGAAGTAGAATATGGAATGAATTAATTTATATCATGAAAGAATTATGGAAAGAAACATTTTTTAAATTACATGATGCTCATGGGATTTTTTCGTAACTGAGGATTTAAGGATCATCTAGAAAATTAATCAAAATCAAAGAAAGAAACCAATTACATCAAGTTCACAAACTATTAAAATATGTCGTATTATTCAAACTAATTCCCCAATGTTCCTGAAAAATAACATTATAGAAGACAAGGGGGAAGGAAAAGAATATGGATTTACTATAGCTGAAGTGGATATTCTAGGAGATATTATGAAAGGTGAACTTATAGTAAACTCTAGAAGTGAAAATGTATTATTTGACATAGGATTTACTTGCTCTTTTATACATGGATAATTTTATAAGTGTATGACATCACCAGAATAATTATTATATTTTGAGTTAGATATTAAATGTTATGATGGTTTGATGATCCCTTCACTAGTCTATTTATCCACTCTCATAAATTTTTTTGGACTATACTTCCTACAAATCAGGTTATTCTACCACAATTTAATTTTAATGTTCTTTTTTTATGGATTGGATATCTTAGTACTGATCCCATATCATTTATCATTTAAAGGAAGTTACATTCAATATTTTGAATCAACCATTGATTGTTTATCTATGTGAGGATAAAATTGAACTCCAAATGGAGACTACTTCGATTATATTGGTATTAATACCTATTTATGCGTGATATTTATCATTCATGTTTGCGGAGGAAGTTTAAATTTAAGATATGCATATTTTATGTTATTCTATGGATGTATTTTACAAATATTTTCAGATTCATTCCCCGAATTATGAAGATAAGATATCAATATAACTCATACCTAGTTAATCACTTATTCTATTGACTCTATATATAATGGACTTGATTATGTTTAAATAATTGATGAATAAAATATTGGATAATATAGATAAGGGATTTATTTGGAATAGTTCATAACCATGAGGTTCAACTTTTATTTTTTAATATGAAAGGTGCGAAAATGCATCTTTGAATTGATTATCAATAACTAAAAAACACTATGTGTAACAGGTATCATATACCATCTATCAATGATATATTAGACCAGTTAGAGGATATCGTTAATTTTCCATGATTGATATTCGTTATGCATATCATCAACTAATGGTCTAGAAGGAGGATATACATTAGACAACATTCTGTATGAGGGGAAGTCATTATGAATTTATAGTAATGTGTTTTGGACTTAGAAATATTCTTTCTATAATAATGTTTTTAATTGATAGAGACATTAGATATTACATGGACCAGTTTATGGTAGATAGTATCGAAAATATTCTTATATATTCAAAGTGTGAGGAAGATCATGAAGAACATTTGAGAGTTATATTGATGACCCTAATAATATATAATCTATATGAATAAATTATAATGTGATATTTTTTTCTACAAAAAAGTAACATTCTTAGGTCATATAATTTCATGTGGGGGTTCGTTGGTGGATCCTTAAATGATATAAGTTATTAAGAAATAGACTATATTAACCATAGTAACTAGTATTTATTGTTTTCTCAATAATTAAGGATTATACCAACACTTTATATGAAATTTATCACAACCATATAATCCACTCACCAAGTTAACTCATATGTCAGACATGTTATTATTTATAGATAAATGTTCGGATAATTATAATGAAGTAAATTTAAATTTTATAAGTGTTCATATTCATACACTATCATGTAGTTAAGAATCTTTTGTGATATATAATGATTCATTAATAGAGGTCATTGGACATTTCACCATTGATAATGATATTGTGATAATTTATACCTCTCATTAGTTGAATAATCATCATAAAATTTACTCGTCTTGTGTTTTGGTTCTAGAAATGATAATTTTTTAATTAAATATATGGAGTTATTTTTTGTATAAGAAATTAAGTAATATATATACTGATAATAGAATCACAAAGTATATATTTATTGCAATAACATTAAATATGCACTAGATATGATGGTTAGAGTCGATCGATGATTATTAATACATAAGAAATTACCTCGTCGGGGAGGAGAACATGGTAACTAACGATTTTAGTTAGAAAGACCATACAATTTTTACAATGATGAGGATTGATAGAGATGCAATGTTTATATATTCTTAGAAGTTGATTCTAAATCTCGATGAATGGAGAGATATCTTGACTTTCCCAATTGAATATCCAACCATCAACCCCTGAGAGGATAGAGAGGTTATAAAAGGAATATGTGGAATTATTGAATAAGAAAAAGATTGTTCACGAGTTAAACACTGATCATGTTGGAATGATAATGTTCAAAATTATGTTTTCATTCTCTCAATACCAAACATGAAAATTGTTTTATTAAATTAAATTCACAATTCATCATTTTCTCTTTATCTATGATGTATGTATAAGTATAGAGATATGAAATATTATTTATGGTGGGATAAATTGAAAATGGATATAGTATAGTAAGTAATGGGATGCATGATGTGTCATATAGATTAGGTTGAGAGATAAATTCTTTGGGGATTTTAAAATAATTACCCATACAAAAATGACAATGGGAAAAAATACCATGGATTTCATCATAAGACCCCAAAAACACATAAAGTGAATTATTATAGTTGGTTTTTATTTGATATACTTGAGAAATTAGTGAATTTTATCACTATTAGGTAATATTATTATCTTTACCAGCTTACTGAATTGTGAATTAATGAAGTTGGGATATTTGATGGAGTACCACTGTCAATATTTTCTAATTTTGAGATGAGATTTACCTAGATGTTCTAGAGAATCCATCAGCATGGTCTTGATTCAAATTTGATATTCAATAATTCTTATCATCCCCAGATAGATTCTTAATTTGAGAAAAATATTCAAACTCTATAATACATGATGACAGATTTCTATATGGATTTCAAAGGTGGTTGTGATAAATAACATACTATGATATAATTTTCACAAAACAATAGCTTTCACTTGAGAATTTAGATGGATCCTTATGAATCCCTCTTTTTATTGAAGTGAATAACTCCAACATTTTTTGATATACAGACATAAGTAAATATTTTTGGACATGATCTATCTAAAGAAAAGGAAGATATGTTTGGTCCCCTTCATAATCACATAAGGGTAACATAGAATCGATAAAAAGGTTATGTTGATAATAATAAGTGAGATAAAGAGTTTGTACATACTGAAAAGGTATTTATAAAAGTAATTCCTTTGCTGAATATTGTGAGATATTAAAATAAGGGAAAGATTATCCAAATATATATCCATCCATTCAAAATTACATATCATATTAGGGTGGTCATTTATCAATTGGGGCTTTTTTTAAATATCTCTGTAAATAAAAATGTGTATGATGTATCTCTATAGTGAAAGTAAATAACTGATCCTTTAGGAGCTCCAACTAATGGTATAATTAATATCATATCAGGGCGGTTATTTTTGTAATGTATTTAAATTTTTATTGATTATATAATTACATTAAACACTTTTTAAACGTAGACACTGTGATTTAGCAATGTAACGACACCAAAAATATTAATGAAAATTATTCTTTATCAATTTAAATATCTTCTTATGGTTATATAAAACATATGAACTTATTCTGTTCTTGGTATTATGTTTTAAAATACCATTTAGAATTGTGATCGTAGCAAATATAGTAAATGAATAGTGATCACATGATTAGTATAAATATAGGGCTTTAACAAATCCAATTTAATCATACAAAGGAAGTAATGACCTCATCTAGTAGACTCACCTGATATTAATCCCATTAGTTGGAGATCGTAAATGAGGTGGGGTCATTGTGCTTCGCTCCTGACCAAGCCCAAGTCGAGATTGAATAAGTTAAGCTCAAGCAGAATTGCCTACAAGAGATGTGGAAGTTGATAGAGATTACCACTCGACCAATGTTATCTGAGCCACCCCAAGAGTTTGTCACCATAGTGAACCTTAACCTAAGGTATTATGCGGGCGTTTTAAGGGTTTATGTAATGAGATCCTAGTACTATTATTATGTACATTATTCTTGTTTAGAGAATATACATTCTTTTTATTATTATTACTTTGTAAATAGTATTTAAAGCACAAATAATATTTTATTTAATATTCAACTAAGAAATTTTTTTTTTAATTAATGGATTTTTTAATTAAATAATATTGTAATAAAATATTATTATTATTATTAAATTATTTTTTATTAAAAATAAATTATCGTAAAATTTTATGAATGCAATTGTAATTTTTTATTAAGGTTTGAAAGCTCTTTTTGTCAAAACCCATGAATTTTAGATAAATGTTGGTTTTTATATTAAATGTTAAAATTCCCATATTTATAAAATTATTTAGATAATATTAATATTATTTTTGAAATCAGGATGTCGAAATTATCCAACGGTAAATTTTTCACAATTTTTTGAGAGTCAAATTTTTGGGTAAAAACTAAATACCATTTAAATATATAATGTGTTTGATGACATATTAATGACCCAAAAGTTATGTAATAAAATACTATAAACATTATGTTTGGCTAATATATGTTTTACCATTAAAATAATGTTATTTTGGGTTTTTTTGATTTATTTTACAATGCTTTAGTGGACCCTTCAAAGCATATAAAACATTTTGTCCTTTTAAATTGTATTCCTTGGGGATGTGACTCACCTCCACCTAAGAAACACTATTATTTTAAGAAGTTACGTCATTATCCTTATAAAATATTGTTTTCTAATACCCTTTGGAAAAAATCAGGGTAACAACCCATGGGCTGGTTTGTGGTTTTGATTAGTTTAATGTGAGGTTCCCCAAACCTCAATATTAAAGAATTTCCTCTCCTTTTCTATATAAACCAACCCAAGCTCCCACTTAATCTTCACTCAAAGCCTTTTGAGTCCAACCATCCCCTACACTCCTCTCTATAGAATCCTCCCAATGTTCCCCAATATCCCTAGAAGACTCTCTCAAGCCTCTCCCAAGCTTTTGGAATCACACTTACATGTAAGGTATTTCATCCATTCTAATTTTTATCCAATTTTCTTTATATTGTTATGCCCTTTTTTAATTAAAAAGGTTGGGTATGATTTAAAACCTCCCCCATATATCCCTATTTATGTTTCGATGTTGGGAAACCCCTTTCTCTTTCATTAACGCCACCCATTTACACCTGTTACCATGTTGGAATTCTATGAGGGATTTCTCACTCTTCTTTTACATCCAAGTAATTATTTGTTATTATGCATCTAAATTACATTAAGATTAATGGTACATGTATTTATATGACCCCCATTCTTTCCATTTCATGTACTTTTTATGAGAAACTCATTTCTCTCTAATCAATCATTTTCATGAATCCATATGTCACGTTGTTATGATGCAAAAATTGCACTGCATTTCTCCAAGCCATGATCATTGTGTAGTGAATACCATACCCATGTCTCTATCAAGGGTATTCACCATTATTCCCATATAAATATTTAATGGTAATTATATGTATTTATTCCACATTACTTAATCATATAATAACATATGATTTTGATTGATTTTATGTTATATGATCCATGTGACAAAATTATGCCTGAAATGAAATGTTTAAGAAGTGTGCGCCTTGATAGCACTCCAGTGAATTGGGAAAAGTTTAGTATCATGATACATCATGTGAAATGAGTTTTGGATCATGATAATTCAAGTGCAATCATAGTTTACTTGTGCTATATGTGCGATTAGGGTTTACTCATGCTCTATGTGCAATGAGACTTGGCTCATGCTAAATTCCATGTTAAGTGTTGTTGCTTCATTTCCATGTCATAATTATCTTACTTTATCATGCCTTTATATTCATGATTCTCTTTTCCTCCATTTATATGCCTAATCTCTAACAAATATTTTATTTTTCATGTTATTCCAGGTTTATTCCTTTACTAGTCTTTATAGCTCACCATTTTCTTATTCATGTCCTCAAGTTATGCCATACAATCACTACTGGAATTTCAGTTTTTCCCAATGGCAGTATACCAACGGTTCAATTAAACCGTTGGTATACTTAGCCTTTGCCAATGGTTTACTGAAACCGTTGGCAAAGGGCATTCCAGTGACCCATTTCCCAACAGTTCTATAGAACCGTTGGGAATGGGGTGCTAAACTTATCCCTTTCCCAACGGTTTATTGAAACCGTTGGGAAAGGTTGGCTTTGCCAACAGTTTTTACAAACCGTTGGCAATGGTTTTTCCCAAATAGCAACCCCGATCTGCTCTCCCTCATTCGAGACAGAGACCTAATTATCCTCCTCTCCTGTGCTCTCACGAACCGCCCATCCGAACATCATCGACACCCGTCCGAATAGGTACACCCCCCATTCGAACAGGTAAAAATTGATCTCAATCAAGTTGTTGTAGTTGTTTTAATGAATTGATTTTTCCATTAACTAAAACATAAACACTATGGTTCCATTTTTATAGAAGCTTACATGCCAATGGTGGACAATTTTATAATGCATATAGATTCTATTATTTTTAGATTTCTTCTCTTATGGATATGTGTTGGTTTTCCACATGGAATGCCTTGACTATCTACTTAGCATGATAGAGGGTTTCTTTTGGAAATTTCCAATGTAAATTACATGATCCTATAAACATTTTGATGAATTTTCCTAACCTAGATGGATTGTCTATTGTTTCTCTAATGATCAAGGAAGGAATGTTTGGAGGACATCACAAGTCCTGACTGGTTGATCCTAGAAGCAATTTCATGATAATGGATGTAATGCCTATAGGGAATCCCTTGATTTGGTGATCTTCTCCATTTTCATCAAAATACATGTTTGACACACTGGGAGGGAAACTCTAGAGTCAGTGTGACATGTCTTGAAGGGTGATTTATGTCCATAGTGACATGATTTGAGGACATCACATGACCTAGTTGGTGTGCCTGGAGGGTGTTAAGGGATCCATCTAACATTCCTGACATTTAATATGAGACTGAGATAATATGTATTGATTCCCCTATATAGAAGGAGATACATATATAATGGAAAACATGTAGTCTGTATGGAGAGAATTAAAGCCTTTTCATTACAAGGGTGGCATATTCATGGGTGCCATATGATTTTATATGACATGTCAAGGGGACATCAAATGATCAAAATCGGTTTCCAATGGAATGTAATGTGAACAGGATGAAATTTCCTAGTGCAATAAAATTTCATAGGTGATTCATGTTATGAACATTATGGTCAACATATATTTCCTTCACCCTAGTCTCCCATATTTTAGTATTTCATCCATCCTTTTATCCCAAATTCCATAGATTTATAAATTATTTTATTATATTATGTCTCAAATTATCTAAAATATGTGTTTGATGTTCTTCACGTGACCTATCATAATTCCTTCTCATAATCTATAGTGATCATTGGAAGATCCCATGCATGATTCATGATCACTCAAATTATTCTGCAGATCATACATAATGGAAGCCTTACAGGATGTGAGATGATTATATCTATGAAATCTACTCAGGTACCTGGTGAGGAAGTGCATATTAATTCAAAAAGGTAAATCACATATGAGGATACCCTACTAATATGGATATGGGATGAGGCATGCTCTGATGTGATAACACATTATGTTCTTGTTGGTTTTACATTTTTTCAATAACACATTAGTATGTTTTTTTCACATGTGTAGTTGATACCATGGTTATTTTCTTCCTTTATCGTTTACTTAAATGTATTTTCTATTAAAGTTCAATACTATTGAATTGTTTATGACAAAATGACTTATATGAATTCTTTTTACAGAATGGATAGAAGTTGGATGTATGAAACCGATCGTATCTCAAGTGATTTTCAAAACAATTTGGAGAGCTTTATAGATTTTTCATTTCACAATGCTTTAGATAGTGGTCGCATACACTGCCCATGTTCCAATTGTGTTGGTAGACCTTGGTTGAGACGTGAAGAAGTCAGCTACCACATAACCAAAAATGGTTTTCAAGCAAACTACTTTGTGTGGTATCACAATGGGGAGAAAATGAAATCTCAAATTGGTGATGATTGAAATGAAAGGACTGGAATGGAGAATTTGTTAGATGATCAGTTTCTGTTTATTCATCATCATGAAAAAGAAAGGATTTAGACTCAAGAAGACGTCGAGATGAGAACAAATGATGCATCTAGTGAAAATGATGATATTGATAGGGTGAAAAAATTGAATGATGCTGCCACCACTCCAGTATATCGACAATGTGATAAAATGAACAAGTTAGAAGTTTTAATCCGATTGTTTCATGGAAAAACTATGTATGGGATTTCTAATACAGCAATCGATTACATTCTTACCCTCTTAAAGGATTTACTTCAAGATGATGCAGATATTCCCTCAAACCACTATATGGCATGGATGTTAGTTGAAGAACTTGGATTTTCCTGAAACAAAATTCATGCTTGCCTGAAAGATTGCAGTTTATTCTGGGAAGAAACCGCTGAACGAAATGAATGTATTAAATGTGGCACATCCCGCTGGAAGTCAAAATCTGATGGAACACCATCCCTCGTTCCACAGAAAGTAATGTGGCACTTTACATTGATCCCCAGACTCTAGAATCTTTTTATGTCTGATGACATATCAATAAAAATGAGATGGCATGATACCAAGAGAAAGAATACTAATGATGAGTTGGTTCATCCTATAGATGGATTTTCATGGCAGAGATTTGATGCTCGACATCCAGATTTTGCAGCTGACGTGCGTAATGTGAGGCTGGGTCTTTCATGCGACAGTTTTAATCCGTTTGGGTAGATTCTTACTTCGCAGAGCACATGGACAGTTTTTATACACATTTATAGTCTTCCCCCATGGTTTTGTATGAAAAAATCTTTCACTTTCATGAGTATACTCATATCTGGTCCTTCTGATCCCGACATTGATATTTATGTATACATGCAAACTTTAATAAAAGAGTTGAAACTACTTTGGGATGTGGGTGTGCGCACATACGATGCATGTTCGAAAGACATATTTCAGATGTGTGCTGCGCTTATGTTGACGATCAATGATTTTCCGCCTTATGCAATGATGTCTGGATGGAGCACGAAGGGAAAACTGTCATGTCCAGTTTGTATGAAGAATACACGATCCAGAAGACTGAAACATCGTTGTAGTTTCAGTTTTATGGGACATCGACGATTTTTTCCAAAGGATCATCCATATAGAATGAATCATCGAAGATTTGATAATACTATAGAGACCGATGATCCACCTCAGCGTATGTCTGGAACTGATGTGCTTAATGAATTGAAGATTTCAGTTTTTCGTTCGGGAAGGGTCAAATGAAATCTGGAAAGAGAAAGAATGTTTCCACAGAAACATGTTACAATTGGAGGAAGAGGAGTATCTATTTTGATTTGCCTTATTGGTCAACCAATTTTCTACGTCATTTCTTAGACGTAATGCATATTGAAAATAATATATGTGAAATGTAGCTTTCAGTTCTTCTAAATGTCAAGGGGAAGACAAAAGATGATTTACGATCTCGACGTGACTTGGTGGATTGGGGCATCAGACCAGAATTGCATCCCATGCATATCAGTGAAAATAAATGGCAACTTCCATGTGCTTCTTATGTGATGACACCTACTGAAAAAAAAACAATTTTTGGAAGTATTAGAGACTATTAGAGTTCCTGATGGCTATTCAAGAAACATATCTAAACGGGTCAAAAGAAGAGAATTGAAGCTAAAATCTTTGAAGACTCATGATTATCACGTTCTACTGCATGATTTGCTTCCAATAGCAATCCGTCATCTTTTGTCCAATAATGTAAGGGTGGGTGTTATTCGGTTGTTCCATTTGTTTAGAGATATTTTTTCTAAGAAGTTGTCCAAGTCTTTCTTGCAAAAAATGTTGACAGATGCCCCATTAATTTTGTGTGAGTTGGAGAAAATATTTCCCCCATCATTTTTCACATGCATGCTACATTTGACTGTCCATATTCCAACTGAAATACTTCTCGGAGGACCTGTTTCTTTTCGTTGGATATATCCAACTAAAAGAAATATGTTCACATTAAAGTCTTATGTTCGAAACAAGAATCATCCCGAAGGTTCTATCATGAACGGTTACTTAGCTCAAGAATGTATGGATTTCTGTTCGATGTATTTGTCTGATCTTACTACAAGAATGAACAGACCAATGGGAAATAAAGAAGAACAATATGAGCAAATTGAACCCATTTTTTCATCACTTCCTCAAACAGGAGGAATTCTTGGATCCTATACATTGAAGACATTAAGCCATGAAGAGCGGGAGATGGCACATCGCACAGTTTTGTTCAACTGTGATTTCTTCGATGACTATATCAGGTAACAAAATTGAATATGTATATCTTACATATATATCTGTTAAACTATTCATATTTTTTTATCTACAGGGAACATAAAACAATGATAAATAGGAAGCATCGTTCTTTATCTTTGAGAAAGAGAGAGACTTTTCATATCAAAGAGTTTTCTGCTTGGTTAAAATTGAAGGTAAAAATATTACTGTTTAAATTAATTATTTAAATATTTACTTAAGTTTAACTGTCATTTATATTGCAGGTATTGAGTTTGTCTACTGACTCTGTCTCTGAGGAAATAAGTGCATTGGCTTTTGGTCCTAATACTGTGGTTCGTGACTGTAAATCAATTGTTATCAATGGGTACAGATTTATTGTCACTGAACGAGCCAAAAACATGAGAACACAACATGATGGTATTATGGTTACTGCCACAACAGATTGTTATGACAGTGCATCAGATAGTAGACCGCGACTTGAAAATGTGGGTTATTATGGAGTCGTTGAGAAAATAGTAATATTGGATTGTTACTCTCATGGACGAGTCACAATGATGAAATGCCATTGGTTTGATTCGATGATGAGACATGCCACATTTATTGATGATTGTGGATTTCGAGTAATTAATATGACCCGCACTCTTGCTACCGATGAACCATATGTGTTGGCATCAATGGATAAACATGTTTTTTATGTCAAAGATCAACTTCAACCTGAATTTGGTGTCATAGTTGAAGTAATTCCAAGACATATTTTTGATGATGCTGATGATGGAATTGACACTGTCCCTATTGCCATTGGAACCAATCCATTTATTTCTTTTGATGACTCCAATAGCTCAATTTTCAGAGTTGATTGTGAACCTGAAGTTGTGGTTGGAAATATATAGAATCATTCATCCATGTTCTCAATTCTTTTGGATTACCTCGAGTTGGGTTGTTAAAGTTGGTAATATTCATATTTATTTAGTATTGATCACAAATATGTTTTAGCTGACTTGACCGTTATGTGAATTTTCAATGTTTATTGGTTGCTGTTTTATTTGAATTGCATTTTTTAATTTGGAATTGAACTGTATTCAAACCAAATCAAACAATATTTCGAACTTGGTGAACATTACAACTTGTATGTTTTATTAAATTCATTCAAGATCTTCTAAAACAATTAATAGCTAAATTAACAATGAATCCCCTCATTCCCTCATATATTTAGTTTTTTGGTTTACACATTAATTTACTTTTTCTAATTAATTACATATTTGTTTTCAAATTCAGGAAATGCAACCAATTGAAGAGAGACGAAGAAAAAAAATGGCGGAGAACAATCGTCGGATGGAGGAGTTGGGCATTCCACCATTAGTGCCTACAGTGAGTACATTATTTCAAATATATATATATATATATATTTACAGAATATATAATGTCATGTAATTATTTTTTTTGTAAACTTTTTTGTAGGATCCACCGTTACGTCGACAGTTATTCGACGAGGAGCCTAGTACTGGTCCTAGTACTCAGGCCGGTGGTACGAGGAGGGTTCGTACCAGAGGTGGACGTAGAGCTGCGCGGGCCCAACTAGACCCTGCCCCTCCCACTGACATTTCAGCCTTCCCACATTCTGATCCCGGTGTGTCATTAGGGACACACATGGTATTTAGGCCTCCCATGTTTTCGCTACCTTCTGCATCTTCTGCCGCATCATTTTCACATCCCATGATGATTCCCACTCCCTAGTCAGCATCAGGTCATACAACTGTTCCATCTTCTTTTCCTTCTACTTCTGTCTCTCCGAGCATTTATATTCCATCGTCTTCGACTCCTGTTCCACCAAAGGGTGTTCCATCAGGTTCTGTGGATCCGGCGTCACTCATTGATCAGACTAGCACAAGTATATTTATAAAACAATAACAAATTTTTATATTAATATTTATTTTCATTAGAACATGTTTTGATAAAATATTTGTTTTTCTTTCATGATAGATACATCTACTGATAGGAGGCAGGGGCGGGTCCGTACATGCATGCGTTCGGTGTGGAATCGTCGCACACAGGTTATGGTGGAATATAAGGAAGACAATTAGATGGTTGAGAAAACAGGATTGCAATGTCGAAGTTTTCTGGCGACGCTTGCCAAATACTCCGACATCATTCCCGTCAGCCCGCTGTCGTGGAGACATTTGCCACATGAGGTCAAAGATAGATCTTGGGCAGAGATATGGGTAAAAAAATCTGTTGTATTTAATGCCATGAATTATTTCTGTATTTATATGAATTAATATTTTGATTTCAGCTTTGATTTAATTTTCCTGATGGTGAGGGTGCACGACTGGAACGTCGAAAGGATTTAGGCGAGCTTCGGAGAGCCTACAAGCATGAGCAGTATATTGGCTGGCATGCTAGAGTTGGCACTGAGTTAGAGGCAGTACCAGTCGTGGATGATTGTCTTATAGAGCAGTATCGTCAGATGATTACTCATTGGACGAGTACCCAGTTTAAGGTATGAATTACATTTGAGGTATTTAAATAATAACTTTCATGTTTTGAATTAATATTATCCTTTGAATTATCGAATTTTATTTAGGAATAATCTGGAAAAAATAAAAAAAACAATGATGCAAAAAAAATACTTCCATAAACTAGGACGCACGACGATGCCAGATCATGAGAGGCAGCAGGTATGACAATTGTTTATAAGTTTTCATTACGAAATACATTTTCTTTTGTTTCCTCAATTATTTAATCATTTTCTAAAGTTTTTATATAAATTTTGTTTTCAATGTCATTGTAGAGGCATGTACAAAATATTGAAGGATGTGTGCCTCGAGCAAAACTGTTTTGCTCGAGTAGACGAAAAAAGGATGGAAGTGCTGTCAATGAAGCGACTCAGCAGCAGATTGTAAGATTTAATCTGTTGATTTTATATTTTAATATCTATTTTTCAACTTAATAATATGTTTATATTTGTAACAGGATGCTTTAAGGGCCCTCGATGCCCAAGAAGCAGACAATTTTGGTCCATCTGATCACTTACATCAGGTGTTGGGAGAGGATCATTCTGGCAGAGTATGCTGCCGACCTAGGATAGCCCCGACGAGGTATTGGCCTACCTCAAGTATGAGTTGTAGTGCCACCGAGCTGCAGCAAGTTAGGTCACAGGAAGAACATGCTGAGAAAAGGGCCACAGAGACGGCAGAACAGTCTGCTTGGGCAAACATTGAATTTATGAAATTTATTGAAGTTCTACGTCCAGCACTTCCAGCAGAGGCCAACCCAACGATTGATGAATACATGTCGTCGATACATTGTATATATGGTGCACTAGGTGGAAGTTCCAGTGGTGGTCAGGCCGATGTCTAGCTTGAAGATGATGATGGCGAGGAGTCTGATGCGGAAGAGGAGGGAGATGAGGAGGGTGAGGAGGAGGGAGAAGGCGAGGAGGAGGGCGCTGTGGAGGGTGAGGACGATGAGGAGGACGATGACGAAGGTGATGATGATGATGATTATGATGGTGATGGTGATGCTGATGTGGGACATATTGATCCGTTACATTTTTGACTTATATTACTGAGATTTGATGTTTAATCTATTCTAGTTGTTGGTTTTATCTAGACTCGTAGTATATTATTGGAGTTGAGTTATTTTTATATATTGTCTGTTTTTATGGATGTTGTTGTCTTTTAGTGGTTGTGTGTTTAAGAACTCCCTGGACAACCCCCCTCATTCTTGGACCATGGACAAACCCCCCCTCCCCCTTGGACCCCGAACACCCCCCAAACACCCCCCGGACAGCCCCACGGACAGCCCCCTGGACAGCCCCCCGTACAACCCCCACCCTCCACCCTGGACCTCGGATAGCCCCCCGGACAGCCCCCGGACAACTCCCCCACCCTCCCCCTTGGACCCCAGACAACCCCCCGGACAACCCCCCAGACAGCCCCCCAGACAGCTCCCTGAAAAACCCCAGACAACCCCCTGAACAACCCTTGAACAACCCCTGAACAACCCCTGAACAACCCCTGAACAACCCCCTGAACAACCCCCAGAAATCCCCCTGAACAACCCCAGACAGCCCCCTGAACAACCCCTAAACACCCCCCGGACAGACCCCGCACAGCCCCCCCACCCTCCTCCTTGTTCCCCGGACAGCCCCCCGGACACCCACCGGACAGCCCCCCCCCCCCCGGACAGCCCCTCCACCTTCCTTAATTTCATTAGCTCTAAAATGTTTCATAGCATGATCATCTAAAATCTAATCCATACAAAATATGATATAAAAATATTCTATATGAATTTCCATAAGATTTTAAGTGAAAACAAAAAGTGACATACAAAAAACTGACCAAATGCATTCGAAATGTGTTGATGCTTTAGAACAATGATCCATGGGCCATATGTGACATGTACGAATCAACACCGCCTCAATCCGAGGCGCGGTGTGGCCGGAACAACTCAAAGTGTATGTCTTTTGTTTCAAAAGGACATCATTTTAAGTGAAAAACATCAACTGGCATACGAAAAACTGGCCAAACGCATTCAGATTTTGTTGATACTTTAAGACAACGATCCATGGGTCATTTGAGACGTGTATGAGTCAACCCCGCCTAAATCTGAGATGCGGTGTGGTCGGGACCACTCTAAGTGACTTTCTTTTGTTTAAAATGGACATTATTTTAAGTACATACGGAAAACCAACCAAACGCATTCGGTTTCGGTTGAAACATTTGGAGAACGATCCATGGGTCATATGTGACATGTAAGAGTCAACTCCACCTCAATCCGAGTCACGGTGTGACCGACACCACTCAAAGTGTCTCTATTTTGTTTAAAATGGACTTCATTTTTAGTGAAAACAACAAATGACATACGGAAAACCGACCAAACGGATTCTGATTGTGTTGATACTTTAGCACAATGATCCATGGGTCATATGTGACGTGTACTAGTCAACCCCGCCTCAATCCGAGGCGTGGTGTGGCTGACACAACTCAAAGTGTATGTCTTTTGTTTCAAAAGGACATCATTTTAAGTGAAAACATCAACTGGCATACGGAAAACCGACCAAACGCATTCGGTTTCTGTTTAAACATTAGGAGAACGATCCATGGGTCATATGTGACGTGTACGAGTCAACGCCACCTCAATACGAGGCGCGGTGTGTCCAACACCACTCAAAGTGTCTCTATTTTGTTTAAAATGGACTTCATTTTCAGTGAAAACAACAAATGACATACGGAAAACTAACCGAACGGATTCTGATTGTGTTGATACTTTAGAACAATTATCCATGGGTTATATGTGACATGTACGAGTCAACCCCGCCTCAATCTGAGGCGCGGTGTGGCCGGAACAACTCAAAGTGTATGTCTTTTGTTTCAATAGGACGTCATTTTAAGTGAAAAACATCAACTGGCATACGAAAATCCGGCAAAACGCATTCGTATTGTGTTGATACTTTAGAAAAACGATCCATGGTTAATTTGAGACGTGTACAAGTAATCCTTGCCTAAATCTGAGACGCGGTGTGGCCGGTACCACTCTAATTGTGTCTCTTTTGTTTCAAATGGACAAGATTATATGTGAAATAAACAACTGAAAGAAGAAAAACCGACCAAACGCATTCGGAATCTATTGAAATTTTAGGACAACGATCCATGGGTCATATGTGACGTGTAAGAGCCAAGCCAGGCTCAATCCGAGTTACGGTGTGGTCGAGACCACTCTAAGTGACTTTCTTTTGTTTAAAATGGACAGTATTTTAAGTACATACGGAAAACCAACCAAACGCATTCAGTTTCTGTTGAAACATTAGGAGAATGATCCATGGGTCATATGTGATGGGTTCAAGTCAACGCCACCACAATCCGAGGCACCGTGTGGCCTACACCACTCAAAGTGTCTCTATTTTGTTTAAAATGGACTTCATTTTTAGTGAAAACAAAAAATGACATATGGAAAACCGAGCGAACAGATTCTGATTGTGTTGATACTTTAGAAAAATGATCCATGGGTCATATGTGATGTTAAAGATTCGACCCTGCCTCAATCCGAGGCGCGGTGTGGCCAGCACAACTCAAAGTGTATGTCTTTTGTTTCAAAAGGACGCCATTTTAAGTGAAAAACATCAACTGGCATACGGAAAACTGGCAAACACATTTGTATTGTGTTGATACTTTAGGACAACGATCCATGGTTTATTTGAGACGTGTACGAGTCAACCCCGCCTAAATTCGAGACGCGGTGTGGCCGGTACCACTCTAAATGTGTCTCTTTTGTTTAAAACGGAAAAGATTATAAGTGAAATAAACAACTTATAGACGAAAATCCGACCAAACGCATTCGGAATCTGTTGAAATTTTAGGACAACAATACATGGGTCATATGTGACGTGTACGAGCCAACCCGGGCTCAATCCGAGTCACGGTGTGGTCAGGACCACTCTAAGTGACTTTCTTTTGTTTGAAATGGACAGTATTTTAAGTACATACGGAAAACCAACCAAACGCATTCGGTTTATGTTGAAACTGTAGGAGAACGATCCATGGGTCATATGTGACTTTTAAGAGTCAACGCCACCTCAATCCGAGGCGTGGTGTGGCCGACACCACTCAAAGTGTCTCTATTTTGTTTCAAATGGACTTCATTTTTAGTGAAAACAACAAATGACATACGGAAAACCGACTGAACGGATTCTGATTGTGTTGATACTTTAGCACAATTATCCATGGGTCATATGTGACGTGAACGAGTCAACCCCGCCTCAATTCGAGGCATGGTGTCTCCAGCACAACTCAAAGTGTATGTCTTTTGTTTCAAAAGGACATCATTTTAAGTGAAAAACATCAACTAACATACAGAAAACCGACCAAACGCATTCGGATTGTGTTGATACTTTAGGAAAAATATTCATGGGTCATTTGAGACGTGTACAAGTCAACCCCGTCTAAATCCGAAACGTGATGTGGCTGGTCCCACTCTAACTGCGTCTCTATTGTTTAAAAGGGACAAGATTATAAGTGAAATAAACAACTGACATACGAAAAACCAACCAAACGCATTCGGAATATGTTGAAATTTTAGGACAACGATCCATGGGTCATATGTTACGTGTACGAGTCAACCGCGCCTCAATCCGAGTCGCGGTTTGGCCGAGACCACTCTAAGTGTATCTATTTTCTTTAAAATGGACTACATTTTTAATATATACGGAAAACCAACCAAACGCATTCTGATTTTGTTTATATTTTACCACAACAATGCATGGGTCATGGGTGATGTGTATGAGTCAACCCCGCATCAATCTGAGGCGCGGTGTGGCCGACACCATTCAAAGTGTATCTCTTTTATTTAAAAAACACTTCATCTTAAGTGAAAACAACAACTGGCATACGGAAAACTGACCAAACGATTTCATAATATGTTAATACTTTAGGACAATGATCAATGAGTCATTTGTGATGTGTATGAGTTAACCTCGCCTCAATCTGAGGCACGGTGTGACCGGTATCATTCCAGGTGTATGTATTTTGTTTAAAATGTATATGATTTCGAGTAAAAATATATGGTGTACAAAAAACCAATCAAATTATGAATTGAATTCCGGATTCCACATATGATTATCATCTAAATTTTAAATTGAATTCTAAATGAATTATGTATGTTTATAATTATGTTATTAATTCTAATTTAATTATGGATGTGTATATTTCCAGGATGCATTATATGTGTTGGTTGGTTGGTTTGCATTATTTAAATGTGTTGGTTTGTTCTCTATATGTATGCATTGTATATGTGTTACAGTTACAATGATTGGATTGAAAATTGAATTGAAAATGAAAATTTGAATTGAAAATGATCCCAAATCAGACCTGTTGTGCCAAAATGAGCCCAAAACAGACCTGCTGTGCAAATTGTAGGCTGCTGTGCAATTTGCACAGCAAAGCCTACGCCAACGGTTTCAAACTGTTGGCATAGCCCATATGGAGCTGTTTTTACCAACGGTTCATTAAACTTTTGGTAAAAACAGACTATCCCAACGGTTCAAACAGTTGGGATAGCTTTTGAAATTGGTGTTTTTACCTACAGTTGGTAGAACCGTTGGTAAAAACCTTTCCCAACGGTTTTCAAATCGTTGCGAAAGAAAATATTCATGGGATTCCCAAATAGGCCAAACCGTTGGGAAAGGCTTTTCCCAATGGTTGGGCACAACCGTTGGGGTAGGTTTATTTTTTCTAACCTATCCCAATGTTTCCTTGTAAACCGTTGGGAAAATCCTTTCCCAACGGCTTACTTCCCCACGATTGGCAGAACCGTTGGGAAAGGATGGATTTCCAGTAGTGAATGCTAAGTATGAGGGAATATATTGGTCATGTAAAGGATGTTTTCAAAAAAGATATTGTATTTCATGTTTTAAGTTGTTATGTAACGATAATAATTCCAAAAGACACGATAATTACTGATCATCTATGTTGAATCAAGGGAAGTTTATGTAATAAATCATGTTTGAGTATGTAATTAAGATTTTGGTTTTTATAGTTGGTATCAAAGGACATGACTAGTCATTTTTAGGAATAGGATTAGAAAACACTATTGAGAATTAGGGATAAGACTATGTATAATAAAAACATGACTATGTTTTGGTAGGTATTGAGTAAGTGGTTTATTAAGGAAATACATCCCTGTCTGGATACGAGCAGGTAGAGGTGGCTCTGGCATAGATGTACGTAGGGGTGAAAACCCCAACATGGAGTTTCGGGCATGACCCAGGGTTTCCTGGTACACGACAATAGGCCCTACTACACTCTTGGTTACGACACTCCCAGGGGATATGCATTGGTAAATTCATGAGCTTAGTATGAACCATTATTAAGGGAATAAAAAATCCCCTATGAAAATATGTTAGAATGTTGATCATGGATAATATAGATTAAAACCTATAGATTCATAAGTTCAGGAAAAACATATATTTACAAGTAATCTATTTTTGGATTACCCTTTATGTGTTACCCTTAGCTTACCTTTTATTCCATCCAATGGACGGTAATTGGAGTACTCGGGCTAAAAACAGATGCGATGACCAATGTTTTGATAGTTTTAATGAGATTCCCAATCTGATGGGAGAAGGAATCGTGAAATTTGTGACAATACACACTCATTTAACTTAGGAATTGAATAAAAACATGGTTCAAGAGGAACATTCAACACCCCTATGAAAGAACACGTCACTATCAAGAGCTTAATGAGAAAAATTCCTCTTAAGTTTAATGGGTCATCTAATCCCTGAATCATAGAACAATGGATCAACTCCATTGAAAATATCTTTTCCATCTTTCAATGTTCCGAACAGGAAAAGGATCTTCTGGATGTTTATCATATGGATGGTGAATGTGGTCAATGGTGGACATTGATAAAAAACACAAAGCCTGAGGAGGCGATCGAGGCGTTTGAATGGAAGGATTTCCAAAATATGTTTTTTGATAAATATTTTCCTCGTACCCTACGACTTAAGAAGGAAAGGGACTGCCTTTCCCTCAAGAAAAAAAATGATGAATCTATCGGAGTGTATGAGGAAAACTTCACAAGGCTTTCACTATAAGATTTTGGCTTTATTGTTACCCCCAAATGCATGGTTGATTGCTTCTTTAGTGGGATGAAACCATGCTTATTGAAAGACCTGGAGATCCCCGACTTCGACAGCTGCGAGGAAATTGTATGATGGGCCCTTAAGGTTGAAATGGTTACTGGTGAACCTTAGGGGTGTCATGGAGATAAGAAGGGTAAGGTGGACTTCAATTCGGGTGGTCCAATGGATAAATCCAATGGTGCTATGAAAATCCAGTACCCCACTTGCCAAAAGTGCAGAAAGAAGGAAACCGAAAATTTCCTGAAGGGGATGGGGAAATGCTTTAGGTGTGGATGTGAAGGGAACCTAGTTGTTAACTACTGACATGAAAAACCTACAGCTGTGACAGAGGAGAGGAATTATATGTTTGACTCTCAATGCATTACTCATTTCATGAACTACAATAAAATAGAAAATCTTTCAAATTAGTTCCCTAATAAAATGTTTTCGGAGGCAACCAACAACCTCCAAGGCAACAAGGGTGAGCATTTTCCATCACTACTGATGAAGTGAACCCCGAAAAAAATTTGGTGATAGGTACGCTAGTTATTCATTAAAGAATAGAGAAAGTACTTTTTTATTCATGTTCTATGCATTCTTTTATATCTCAAAAGTTTAGTAGAACAATACCAACACCAACAAAAATCATGGAAGTAAATATGTCGGGGAATAAAAAAATGGTGCAATCATTGCATCCCATAAATATAACTCCTCCCCTGTCATAATCAGAGGATTGAACTTCCATGAAAACGTAATCATAGTCCCTCTGGAGTAATTTGATTCAATTCGTGGAGTGGATTGGCTTTAACTATATAGAGACAACATAAATTTTAATGAGAGGGAAATCACTCTCCATGTGCAAAATCGACCCCCGATTATGTACAAGTGAATGGAGGAAGATGAATCTTCTTCAGCTCCACCATCTCAAGTGTGGATATTACTTCCCTATGAGCATGTGTATATGGCTCAGATGATTGAGTCTAAGGAGTAAACCATCCTTGAAGACATGCCTATTGTGAGGGAATTCACTGATGTGTTTCCCAAGGAATTATCTGGACTTCTTCCTAGAATAGATGTTGAAATATCAACTGATCTTATACCTGGGGAATGGCCAATATACAAGACTCTGTTTAGAATGGTTGTTGTGGACCTTGAGGTGTTGAAGGAACAACTACAGGAGAATCTAATTAATGGGTTTATATGCCCAAGTGCATAACTATGGGGTGGACCAACCCTCTTCATCATGATGAAGGATGGGTCAATTCACCTTTTCATCGATTATCATGATCTTAACAAAATCATGATAAAGAACAAGTATCCTCTCCCACAAATTGATGACATGTTCGATCAGCTGCATGAAGCACAATACTTCACCAAGGGAGATTTTCGGTCAGTATATTATCATGTAAGAGTGAAGAAGGAAGATATCCCTATGACTAGTTTTCATACAAAATACGGGGATTATGAATTCATAGTAATGCATTTCAGACTAACAAATTCTCTATAAATCTTCATGGACTTGATTAATAGATTTATTGGAGATTACCTCAACAAGTTTTTGGTAGTCTTTATAGATTATATTCTAATATACATAAAAACCAAGGGGTAACATGAAGTGTTTCTGAGAACTGTACTAGAGACCTTGCTAAAGGAGAAGCTATATGAGAAGAACAACAAGTATGAGTTCTGTTTGAAGGATGTCTCATTCTTGGGATATATCATCCCAAGAAATGGGATATCTATGCATCCCTCCATGACAGCTACAATAGAGGGATGGTTGAAGCCAACATCGAAAACGAATATCCATAGATTATTGGGGTTAGATAGATATTATCGACGATATTTGAGAAATTTCTCATAACTGACGAACCCTCTTTCCAAGATAACTTGGAAGAGAGTAATGTTTTCAAGGAGTGATGAATGCGAAGAAAGCTTCAAAGAGTTGAAAAAGAGGCTTATAACTGCACCTGTGATCACATTTATCACAAGTGGGGATCTTTTTTTAGTATTCAATTATTCTTTGAAGAAGGGCATGGGTTGTGTGTTGATGAAAAATGAAAAAGTCATTCCCTATTCTATAAGGCAATTGAATGTTCCTGAACATAATTATCAAACACATGATGTAGAGTTGGTTGTGGTGGTCTTCGCTTTAAAAATTTTGTGGAATTATCTCTTTGGGGAGAAGTGTGAAATATATAAGGACCATAGAAACCTCAAATATATATTCACACATAAATATTTGAACATGCGCCAACGAATATGTTTAGAACCGATCAAAGACAATGAATGATCAATCCATTACCACCCTGGGAATGTGAACAAGGTGGTGGATTCTCTAAGTATAATGGATATAGTGATTCGATCATTGATGAGAATTGAGAAGGATCCAATCTTCTTAGATTTGATGAAGATGTACATGGGAATCATAATGAAGGGAATATCATCAATCATTTCACAAATAATTGCCCAACTGCCTCTATTATAAAAGCTAATGGATGCTTGAATGGATGATGTGGTAATTTAGAAGAAAGTAGAAGCTATCAAAAAAGGGAAATCCTCAGAGTTCAATGTTAATGATGATAAAATTTTGAGATTTGGGAAAATTCGACATGTTCCATGAAGTCTGAAGCTGAAGAAGAATATTTTGGATGATGCACACAGATCAAATTTCTATATTCATCCATGAAACACAAAGATGTTTCAAGATCTCCTAGAGCATTATTGGTGGGATAATATAAAGAAGGAGATCACTAATTATACACCAAATATCCTGGTGTTTTAACAAGTGAAGGAAGAGAGGAAAAAGTCTAAGGGATGATGCAAACATTGCCCATACAAGCATGGAAATGGGAGAATATCACCATGGACTTCGTCACCAGACATCTGAAGACATAAAAAGGCAACAATACTATCTGGATTGATGTGGATCATATTACAATGTCTGAACACTTCATTGAAATTTGGTAGGATTTCTCATTAGATCAACTAGCATAGATATATATCCGGGAAGTGGTAAGTCTACATGGAGTGCCCCTTATCTATTGTATCTGATCGAGATCTAAGATTCACCTCTATGTTTTGGAAGAGTCTTCAACATGCTCTGGATACTGAACTGAACTTAAGTAAGACCTATCATCCTTAAAAAGATGGCCAATCTAAGTAAACTATTCAGACACTGGAGAATATGTTTAGATCATAATCTATGAACATAAAAGGAGGGTGGGTGTAACACCCCAAGATTCCACTATATGCTTCTCTTTGAATAATACATTTGCATGTGGTGTACTCAACTTCAAGTTCTAATACACCACAACCAATCAAACTAGTAGTTATGTATAGTAATACCCACTTTATGAAATTTTATAAGTTTTATCTTTCAAAACGGACTTTATTTTTTTGATTTGGAATATCGAAATTAGCTTCTGGTAAATTTTTGTTATTTGTCTGAGAACTTTCAATTTTTTGATGAATAGTGAAAAACAATGTGTTGTAGCTTAAAACCGATTTTTTATTTAAATAATTATTTTTTTATTTAAATATATTTTAGGTAAAAATAGTTACATTATACCAGTATAAGTTCAATGTAATTCATTGGAGTTAGTTTATAATAATTTTTGATATATAATATTTTTATTGAACTTTTCACCGTCTTTTATCCACCTCCTAGGAGAATTTGAAAATTCACATAAAACATAATTTTACCACTTCTGTGAGTAGAATTTAAAAAATCCAAGAGACATGGTTGATATCAGTAAGAAAAATTTGGTTCAATAAGATGAAAATAATTTTTAGTGAATAGTATCTTTTTAATTTTATTTACCACGGTTAAAAGTAAATAGGGAAATTAAGGGTAAAAATGATTTTATTATTACCCTAAAACATGTGCTAATTATATTGGATAAGTATAATTATACCAAAAAAACATTAGGAATAAAATATTCACCTCTTTGAACCACTTGTATTAGATTAGGACACTTATTATTATTTTATTTAAAGAAGAGTTAAAAGAGTCAAAATCAATGTTTAATTACTAAAACATTTTTAATATAGGGGTATACATAAGATAAATTCAATTATAAATATACAAATATTTCCTACATAATGTTATTTTATTTATATTTTTTAGACATTATATAATTTATTTTATTTATGACACAATGATGATGCAGTAATTACCACATTAATGAAATTTTAAAATAATTGATATTATAAGTATCCGAATAAATGTAATTTGAGACTTTTCAGGAATTACACTAATTTGATAGGTTAATATGACATGTTAGGGTTGGTTAGATGAATTTTTGAGAAGTAATAATGTTGTTATGAATTTAGAAAAAACAAAATACCAAATAGTGTCAAAATTGACATAAAAATGTTTTTAAAACAAATATTATATTATTATTTGATATTCTGTTACTAAAAATCTAAGGTTCAGCCAAAAGAGTTATATAATCATATTTTCATCATTTATGAACCTCTTGGGGTTCACTTGGAAGTATATTGTATGTTTATTAACCATATAATATAAAAATACAAAGAGACATGGTAAATGTTAAACTATTTAACTAAGAGTTAAATCTAAATGATAAAGTTAATATAGTGACCCAAACCTTTATAAAACATATTTTTGAGTGGTGTCTAACCCATACCCACTTTATACTTTAAATAATTCATTTTGGAGCCATTAGAAACCAGAAATGATTTTATTATAAAGTAATATTTCTAGCTTTTCCTAAGGTACCCATCACCCCTCTTATAAAAGGGCACTCCCCCTTATCTCTAATTCACACCGTCAAATCCATTTGGCTCAGAAATATTCTTCCAAAATACCCTCTCAAATATCCTCCCTTCATCCTATAGGCCTTCCTTTAGTCAAAAATCATACATAATGAGCCCTTTTGATCAAATTCAAAGGAAGAACCTGAAGAAGAAGTAAATATTTCATCACCTCATTCAAGTTCCATTCTTCATCCACTTCCTTTTTCATTGTTGTTTCCATTATTAAATAATAACTATAGAATATTCTATATAGTTTTATGTTATTATAAATATGGTATAACCTAATTTATTATTCTATCCATCCTTTGAATGACATGTCACCATACGTGCGTACGTACGGCTTACCGTCTCCACATCGTGGTGTAATTGTTATTCAAAACATTATTATTTGGATGGGTAAAATAATGATTTTTAATTGATTTAAATAATAAATATAACATGATAATAATTCCGTATATTTGATATAACATCCAATTATATATTATTTTAATATCAAAAGATTGATATTGTTGCTCGTGCGTACGTACGGATTACCATCTCCACGAACACGATGAGATTCATTCCTCATCATTTACATTCAAGACTAATTTTTATTAGATGATTAAAAATAATGTTTAAAGACTATATATCATTCTAGATATGAATAAGATACATCCCATCCATAACAAATATGACTCACATAACAAATAATTTATAGGAAAATGAATCTGTTAACACCCGAAACAACGATAATACTAAGATATTATTAACCAAGAAATGTTAAAAGATAATATATGATATCATATTAATGTATATGATTCTCGTTTAATTTAATAATAATTATTAACCATTATACAGGATTTTATCCTACCCTCAACCAATGAAAAGTACAAGGCAAGGTTTAATTTCCCAATCTCTTTATTATCCGAGGTTGTTTATACGTAATTATCTACTAGTACCTCTTTATCATCCACATCCATGTTTCTTAAAA
The DNA here is from genome assembly GCA_963277665.1 of Viscum album. Classification (NCBI taxonomy): domain Eukaryota; kingdom Viridiplantae; phylum Streptophyta; class Magnoliopsida; order Santalales; family Viscaceae; genus Viscum; species Viscum album. The sequence continues at coordinate 991,843,508 of OY728128.1, read as the reverse complement.
CTTTATTTCAAAACATTATTACTATTTTATAGACTATGGTTTAAATTCATTTATACCCTTTTTAGACTTTTATAGTATGTTTACAAAGGAATCATTCTGTCATTTTCCAAACAACGTTCTTTTTACCTTTTTGATATATTTAAGGAAATAATGGTTTTTTAACATATACGGAGGGTGTGGCTATTATCGACCGTTTTAACATCGTCAAAGCTTCCCATAAAAGTTAATAATAATATTTTCAAATTAAATATTTTCTTTATAATTATGTTACTCTTAAATGATTTCAAAATAGAAAGAGTTATTTCTCTAAAAAAAAGGTTTTGATTTCATCTATTTCAACATACTTTGATGGATTTTAAGATTATTTGATGTTGATTTATTATGATACAAAACTCCCATATTGAATTGAAGTTTTTGTGATATTTTTTATTATGGATGTGTTATTTTTACAATATTCATGGTTTATCGATAAAGTATTGAAATTTCATATTCTAGTTTTAATATGAATGTTTATGTTATGTTTAAACCTTATCATATAAGGAATGCATTGGACTTAGTTAGTTATGGGTGGAGCCCGATATAGCTCTTTAGTGCATCGGTAGCTCTCATGAGACAAACTAGTGTCTTGGCACAAGGCCTTGACAAAATATTATATGTAGTCTTAGCAAAATTCCTTGACTATGTGGTCATGAAAATCTGGCATTATGCATTCCATCATTATGAAAGTGGCTATTGGTATTGCATTTGATTATTTGACTAGTACAATATCCTTGTGAGTAAGTAAATGGAATTATTTGACTTTATCTTTTCCATATTATGCTTAATTTCTTGTTTAAAGGGCTTTTTTTAGTCTGATACATTGCCTTAAATGTTTATTCTTATTTATGAAAGTTTCAACTATATTGTTATCCTTAATGAGCATCTGAGCTCACCCCTTTCTATGTTTTATTTTTTCCAAGATGTGAAGAATTATTTTATAACTGACATGTAGGGACAGTCTGAGGGGATATGAGTGTGGTCTATATAAACAATGTTGTTGTAGTTTTTCATTTTATGATGTAATGTAAACCTTATGAATGTATCTAGTAATTATAAGGATACTAAACTAATTAGTCTTTTGAGACTAGATCTTTTGTGATCATGCCAATGTTATATAATAATGCACCGACTCGAGGTAACTGGGGTCGGGGTGTTATAGTGGGACCAGCATCTTCCACTGGTTGAATTCTCATATAATTAAAGTTTCCACTCAGGAATATGAATGGAACCTTATGAATCCCTATATGGGGAGATGTGTACAAAACTTGAATATTGGGATGAATTCAGTGTGTGTTAGCTGTTAGGACCATAAATGGTTGAAGAAATGGTGGAGAAGGTGAAAACCATTCCGCATCATATCATGGCAGCCCCAAATCGATAGAAGAGTTATGTAGATAACCATAGATAAGACCTTGAGTTTAAAGATGTAGACAGATTATTTCAACGAATATCTCTATTGAAGAAGATCATGAGGTTTGGAAAGAAATCAATGTTAAGTCCTTGGTATATCATCACCTTCAATATTCTTGATCGGGTCGGGGTTGTGGCCTATCGACTAGAACTTCTACCTTCTGTGGTGAAAGTAAATGATGTCTTTCATGTATCCCTCTAAAATAAGTACATACCATACCCTTCATATGTATTCTCTTCAGAGGTAGTATAAATAAAGGATGATATTTCATATGAGGATCAACTAGTGAAGATCGTAGACCACAAAGAAAAATCTCTAAAAAATAAGATGATGCCCCATGTCAAGGTGTTGTGGCGAAACCAAATGTTTGAGTAAGTTACATGGGAATCAAAAGAAGTGATGAAGAAAAGTTACCCACATTTGTTTTATAGTTGAAAAAGGAAATTTCAAGGGTGGAATTTCTTAAGGGGGAATATTTTAATGACCCAAAAATTTATTAATGAAAATTCCTCTTAGCCTATTTAAATATATTCTTATGGTTATGTAAAACGCATACACTTATTTGGTTATATGATTTGGATTTTAAAATACCATTATGAATTGTGATCATTTCTAATATAGCCATTGAATAGTGATCACATTATCAGTATCAATATTGGGCTTTAAAAAATCCAATTTACTCGGAAAAAGGAAGTGATGTCCTCATCAAATAGACTCACCCCATACGAAGCCCATTAGTTGGAGCTCATAAATGAGGTGGCATCATTGGGATTATCTCTTGACCATGACCAAGACGAGATTGAATACGTTAAGCTTGAGAGGAACCTCCTACGAGAGATGTGGAAGTCGATAGGTATTACCACTCAAGCAATGTTATCTGAGCCACCCCAAGAGTTTGTCACCATCACACACCTTACCCTAAGGTCTTATGCAGGTTTTTTAAGGGGTTATATAACATGAACCTAGTACAATGATTATTTAAATTATTCTTGTATAGATAATATACATTCTTTTTATTATTTTTACTTTGTAAATAGTTTTTAAAGCACAAATAGTATTTTTAGTTAATATTCCACAAAAAAAATATTTGGTTGAATTAATAGATTTTTGAATTAAATAATATTTTAATAAAATAGAATTATTATTATTAAATTAATTTTTATTAAATACTAATTATCGTATAATATTATGAATGCAATTGTAATTTTTTATTATGGTTTGAAAGATATTTTTGTCAAAAAATATGATTTTTCAATAAATGTTGGTTTTTATTTTAAAAGTAAAAATTAAAAAAATTAGATAATTATTTATATAAAATGAATATTATTTTTGGAATCATGACATCAAAATTATCCAATGATTAATTTTTCATAATTTTCTAAGATAGTCGAATTTTTGGGTAAAAATTAAATACCATTTAAATATATAATGTGTTTTATGACATAATAATGACAAAATAGTGATGTAATAAAATACTACAATTTTTTTTTTCAATTAATATATATTTTTCTATTAATATAATGTAATTTTGGGTTGGTTTGATTTATTTTACATTGCATTAGTGGTCCCTTTAAATCGTATAAAACATTTTGTCTCTTTAAATTGCTTTCCTTGAGAGTGTGACTCACATCCACATAGGAAACCCTATTATTTTAAGATATTCGTCCATTTAACATATAAAGAACTTTTTTACACTCCCATTTTAAAAAATACATGGGAAAAACCATGGACTGGTTTGTGGTTTTGATTAGTTTATTAAGAGGTGTCCCAAACCAAAATAATAAAGAATTATCTCTCCTTTCCTGTGTAAACCCACCCAAGATCAAAATTCCTATTCACTCAAAGCCTATGTAGTTAGACCCAACCCTTAACTCCTATCTCTAGAATCCTACCAAGGTGCCCCATGCTCCAAAAAATCTTTTATCGAGCCACTCCCATGCTATTGGGATCACACATCCAAGAAAGGGATTTATTCCTTTCTCATTTTGTCCAATTTTCTTTAAGTTGTTATGCCCTTTTTTCAATTAAAAAGGTTGAGGTATGATTAATCACCTCCCCCATATATCCATATTTATGTTTGGGTGATGGGAGGCCCCTTTCTCTCTCATTAATGCCTCCCATGTTCACTTGTTATGATGTCAAAATTCCGTGAGGGGTGTCTCTCTCCTCTTTTATATCGAAATAATTCTATGGTATTATGAATTTTAATTACATTACATTTATTTGGAAATATATCTATATGACCCCCTTACATTTCCTTTTATTTACTTATTATGAGACAACCATTTATCTCTCATTAACCATTTTCATGTATCCTTATGTCACGCTGTTATGCTGCCGAAATTGCACTGCATTTCTCCAAGCCAAGATCATTATGTAGTGAATACCATACCCATGTCTCTATCAAGGGTATTCACATTTATGCACATATACATATTGAATGTTAAATTAATGTATTTATTCCAAATTACCTAATCGTGGAATAACTTTTGATGTTGATTGATTCCATGTTATATGATCCTTGTGGCACACTTATGGATGAAATAAAATATTTAAGATGGGTGAGCCCTATTAGAGCTCCATTGCACTGGTTAAAGTATGGTATCATGATACATCAAGTTAAATGAGTATCAAATCATGATAATTAAAGTAAAACTAAGGTTTACTCGTGCTTCATGTGCAATAAGGGTTTACTCATGATCCATGTGCAATGATCCTTGGCTCATGCTAAATTCAATGTTAAGTGTTGTTGCCACATTTCCACGTTATTATTATCAAGCTTTATCATTCCTTAATGTTCATATTTCTCTTATGCTCAATTAAAATTCCTATTTTCTAACATGTATTGTATTTCTCATGTTATTCCATTTTTATTCCCTTACTGGGCTTTATAGCTCACCCTTTTCTTATGCATGTCCTCAGGTTATCTCATACAATGCTAAGTATGAGAGAATATAGTTGTAATGTAAAGTATTTTTTCAATAAATATAGTGTATATCATGTTTTAAGATGTTATGTAATGATAATAAGCCCCAAATACACTATACCACTTGATCTTCTATGTTGTATAAAGTGAAGTTAATGTAATAAATCATGTTTAAGTATGTAATAATGAGTAGGGTTGTTATAAGAAAGTAGTGGAAAAAATAATGTAAATAAATAATAAAATAATGATTTTTGTGAAGGATGATTTTTATCCCAAAATAATTTCTTATTTCATAATAATATATTATATATATAAATGAAATATATTTATATTATTTATTTTCCTTGATGGTTTAAACTCAAATTATGTGAATAATTTTGAAAATGACATTAATATTTTTATTTTAAAAATATTTTATTAAATTTAAAAAAAATCATAAAAATAATCAAATATGAGAGGTAGGATCGTAATTTGTCCGAGATTTTACCCCTATACATATATTTTCAAATTATTACCTTATAAGTAAATTTATAACCCTTTAGGATTGAAAGGTCATTACTACGGTTAAAGTTAAATTTATTTAACAATATAGTTAAACTAAAAGATATGGTTTAAAATACCTCTTAAATAGGTACATGTTTTATTTTCTAATGTTATTTTAACCATATCATATGTTAGGTACGAAATTATGGAAACATGGTTTCACATTCTTCAGATAATGGATATATTTTATTAACATTAGTTTATTAATTCCATGTGCTTCATTTTGTTCCCTATAAAAAGAAACCACCTCTACCTTCTCATTTACACAACATATATCCACCTATCCAGACTAAAAAATAAAAATAATCTTTAAAAAATCATTTCCATTGTTTTAGGGATTCGGTTTTTCCTTGTATTCATGCCCAAGGGACCCAAATAAAGGATCTAAAGGTGAACTTTCAAAGAAGAGGTAATCATCTTAAGCATACACATTAACCTTTCATCTTATTTTAGACAATTAAATTATATCATAACCATAAAAATAAAATAAATTAATATCTCCCAAATAATTATATTTTATTATGATTATTTAATAATATTTAACTATCTCATCCTCTATCAAATTAGAATCAAAACCTTCGCTTGTTTGTACTGCGGACAACCGCCTTGTGAATAGATGTTAGTTTCTTTCCATCATTACATCACATGGATTTTTATAATTATAGACATATTAAAAATATAGGATACTAATTAAATAATGAGTATTAAATTATAATATATTATATAATTTGATTCCCTTCCATTAAATAAAAAGGTAAATTTCAATTGTTCGTATGTGTGGATTACCACTACCACAAAGTGATTTTATTCATTTTTCATTTATTATTTTCAAATAGGATTATTAATATGTGTATAACAAACATTCATGGTGTTTATATCATAATTATAAATCTATATATGATATAATCATGATCGAGATACAAGGACCATAACCTCTGAACCAATACATATAAGATAAGCAAATCAGTTAACACCCAAAACAATAACAATACTAAAATATTGTTAACAAAAAAGTTATAGGAAGTTATATCTATATAATAAGTGATATTATATATATTTATATCATTATTTATTGAAATTATAATGAAATATAAGTATAATATACATGATTTTAAAAGAACATATGAGGAATGTTGAACTTGTGGTAAGGGTTTTCTTAACTCAATTACATTCCAAATGGGTAATATTACTTATTCATTTACTATATTATTCCATGATTATATGTGTTATGGACAATAATATTTTTTATGTTTTATTCAAAAATTTTAATGTGGATTTAAATTTATTACACACAATCACTATGATGATTTATTCTCACTCAAATGATATGACATTTGAATTGGTTTTCTTCTCAATTTACTCTCCATTGAGACATAATTGGTATTATGCACCTATTCTATTTTATGTGATGTATAGACTAACCCTTATATGTATTTAACATGAATATATATTAATTATTGTTATTAAGTGTTCAATTCATGTTTAATAACTAAAGGGTTTATTATATTAATGTTACCACAGCTGTAAAAATTTAATTTACTATATCAGTACTTTTGGGGTTGCATATATTTCTCATTAAATGAATATTGTAATCTATCCTTAAAAAAAAATTATTTTATTATCCAATGGATATTAAAAGAGTTTATATTTTATCTTCCAAATTTTATTTTTATTGGAAATTGAATCAATAGTGAATTTTTTTAAAAGAAATGATGATCTTATTTCTCTCTTTGATCGGGTATATTTTTCTTCCATGTCCATATTTATCAAAATTGTTTAACAAAATCCCATGTTATTTAACAAAATGATTTATTAAGAAAATTGTATGTTATCTTTGACTTATTATAATGTTTTAATGGAGTCTTAATAATGTTTTTATAAATTTTTATTTTGAATATTCATTATAAAAAGTCACAATGAATGTTTCATTTAAACATATATGATGTTAAAAGATTTCCCCATCACTATTACCATTTTACTATATTTAGATACTTATAAAAAATTTCAATGATTTTATAATTAAAACCCATTAACAAGTGAATATATAAATCTTAAATTAAATTTAATTTATTCATAAAAATATATTATTTACTACATAACCTATATTTCTGGTAAATAGATTGTTGAATTTAATCCCTTACTAATTTAGTTGTCACTAAATTTCTATAGAAACATCAAAATTTATTCTGAGAATTTTCCATTGGAAATAAATATTTTCTTAAAAACCTATATTCCCATCAAATTGATATTATTATTCCCCAATAAATATACCAATTCTAAAAATGGTGTTTTTCAATGTATATTATTTAATTGACTAGGGAAATATTAGATTTTTTATTCAATACTCAATACAGATACGTAATGAAGATTTTTATTATTTAAAAATTAAATTGTTCACTAAACATATGATGATTAAATTGGACATGAATTGATTTGTGGGAGATAAAATTACATATAAAATTCATGCATCAATATGTATCATGTGAAAAACTAATTGGATGTCCTTAATAATGAGTTTTTATACATACCCACCAATTAAACTACCGTAGTGACATTCCTTAATGGTAAAGATATCATGACATCTATAGTCCCGATGTTCAACATTACTAATTTACTTCATTGATAATTCAGTTATTATAATCCATGATATTAATAAAATTATATTATCTATGGATTCATTTTGTGTTCATGTTATTGATGAAATGAAATGGGTTTTCAGTTATTTTCCTTTCTATGTTGTTTATTCCTTATTTAATCATGATATCTTCAAATGTACAAAACCCTTATTGATAAGTTGAGATCAAACATTATTTTTTCATTTCCAATAAAATAAATAGAATATTATGAATGGTATCATGGACTCCAAAATGTTTCTTTGGATATGTTTTTTTATTTCCAATGTAATACAGGAATCATGTATGTATCTAGTTTTTCATGATTAGTAAATTGATCAACAACTATTGATATTATCCATTGATCATATGCCAGTATAACAAAGTATATATTTACTATGGTTTACTAGATTTTGGGTTATTACTGGTATCTCATATTCTATAAGTTTATTTTTAGTTTTTTATAAAATATTTCAATGTATTGGATCAATCATGGCCTTATAGTGGCCATATATATTGTTATAGTCTATTTGGAATTTTATATTTCCAATTTAAATAATTAAAAATAGGTAGAATATTGAACTATATTGTTGAAACACATTTTTTATTATGTTTTTTTAACTAAAAGTTTATTTTTTATCTCTATTAAACATTATGTTTTGATAATTACACATTTATTTATTTATCCATTTTAAACATCTATAACACGTGTTTTTAATAATTTAATATCATAATAAAGATATTATATTATATTTATGACATTTTTTTGTATAATATTTTGATATTTAGTGTCTTCATTTATTTTATGAATATATTTAATTGAAAAATTGATCTTCATATGGGTTTTTATCTCATATTTTTATTTTATTTGTTAGTCGATTCAGAAAAATAAAATTTTGTAATAGATTAATCATGGATTTAAAGTGAATAAAAGTAGTTTATAATTATAAAATATATGAAATTATTTAATAGAACTCATGGATACATGTCTGTACCATAAGAAAACAATTGATCGAATCTAATTATATTGACCATATCAGACATGTGAAAATTTTCAAATTCATTTAGCAACCACACATTCACTTCCATAGAGAATTTCAAGGGATTAAAAAACATATATCTGATCTACCATGATTTAATATTTCATAATATACCTATTCAAATTCATGATAATTTCCATCCATAATGAAATCATTTTGATAAACAACCAAATAAATCTGATCGACCAAAAGTTTAAATTTATTAACATGAAAGGATGAACCTATTGCAAGGAGTAAGTTACTACAAGTGATGAATGAATATGAAAATGGATCTTGTTTTCAAACCTCCCAAAAAAATTCAATTTTAGATAAAAGGGAATATGTTTTAATGATTGTTGTTTTTAGTTCTTTAAAATTTTTATTTTATATCTGTTTTTACTATCAAATATAATTTTTTTTAATTATTCAACGATTAATTTTTAATTATTTTAACTAGGTCGAATTTTTTTAAAACTATTAAATTCATGGTTAAATAATCATCACCTTTAATGAATAATCTTATTTCGTTCATGGAATATCATGAGTTTTGAATTAAAAATGTTTAGAATTTGAATATTTTAACTCACATTATTTTACGAAGTATTTCATTGAATTAATAATTCATTATTATGGGTCTATATTATTACTCTATCAATTTATTAGTTTTTAATCATTATTCTTACTCTTTTTTCATTAATATACTAAAAAAATATTCTGGTAATATTTTATTTCATGCACATATAATGAAGAAATAAAGTGTACCATTTTTGGGAAATATACATTGAACGACTCTAATACAGTTCATTAAAGCCTCATGCGGATGATCCATTAGAAATAAGAAATGAAAAAGCATTCATATTTTAAAAATATTATGCATATGGGAACTAAATATATTTGTGTTTGATATATCTTGAGTTTATATTTTTTGTTTGATGATATTTTCATGTTGTAACATGTGATACACCTTTTGAGATCATTCACTAGAACTCAAGAAACTAGTCTTCAACCTTTTGATTCTTGGATGTTTTAGAGAATACTAATAACTTTACACTTTGATCAGATAATATTCAACAGTTTATATGATTCTTACATGTATTTGGTCATTTCTATTTTTCTTACTATACATTTTTATACTAACCATAAATGGTATGACTGTTGATTTATACCTCTGCAAACAAAAGGTATGTGTGTGTTGTACATAACTAGAAAAAGGATAGGGAATTTGGTTCTTCCATGGCATATATGATGTTGGGTTTGGTTTCTTCCACCATCATGGAAGGAAGATAGATTGTTTGTTACATTAGGAGGGACAAATTCACTCTTTGGTTTTCCCTCATAGGATTAAAAAGGCATTTCAAATGTCCTTGAATCCCCATCTAATGTTAGTGATTACATTATAGTGGTTTTAATTTCTCTATTAGTTTGAGAGGTGTTAAGAGTAGAAATATAATGAATTAGATTCATAAAACTATAAAAAATATTGTGATTATATTATTTTTATTTATTATAAAAAATTATATTTATATTGATAATTATTTAAAAAAAGGTTAGTTAACCACCTATTGAATATTCAAACATTTTAATATTGGTAACTAACATATATATATATATATGATGATTAATACACGGTTTCCATTAAATGTATCTAATAACTAATATGTGGCTAATAATGATAATTAATGAAATTTTAAGGGTGAATAAAATGTTATGATAGTAATATTATAATTTAAATATTATGTTAATATAGGGAGATAGTTTGTGGAATAATGATGGGAGTAGATGTTAACAAGTTATAGTAATGATGTGGTTGATGTTTTATGTGATTATTGTTTTTGTTTTTAATGAACCCCTTGGTTAATATTAAGTGCATCTATTATAAAAAATATTTTTTTTGACATTTCTTATACACCAAAAGAAGATCTAGATATCACTTCCATTATATATACTACTTTTGAATCTATGTGCGTTATAAAAAATGTTTGTTATAAAGGAATCATATGTTTCAATTTTACCTCTAAACCCTTTCAAAATCAGGAATAGTAATATCTAAGATATATTACGGTCTTTATATATATGTGTACTGAAAAGGATTCTGGTTTTTTCTTATATATATACTATTTCTCCAATATTTATTCATACAAAACCAGTTTTGAAATGTGGAAAGGATATTAAGGTCTCCAATTTATGAAAAACTCTCTAGGGATCAATTTTCATCATGCAGGAAAACTCTATTTAGATCATTCGAAGGGATGTCATTAACTTATTTAAATATAACTACTCGGTATTATACACTTATTTATAAGGTGCATAGTTACCAATATAAACTGTACACATGAGATCTCACATTTCTAATTCAGTAATAATGTTTTAGAAAATGATAAAAGTTATATTCACTCAACTATTCAGTTTTTTTAAGGACCAAATGTGTGCTTCTTTCCACAAGATGCCTCTTTTTTAGCCTTTATGCCTTTTATAACCTCATCCATGTGTATTGTTGAGAAGTTTAATTGGATTGTTAATTATAGTGAATGTTATTTCTATATAAGATAAACATTCTAGTTTAATGAATCTGAAATCATGTGTTACCCATGGATGTTAATGTTCATAAGAATGTTATCACTCTAGATTCTATATTCATGTGTTGTATGAGAAAAAATATAGAATATATCTTGCTTTTTTCCTATAAAGGGGGTGAGATGACTTTAGGTAGGGTCATCTTGGAGGATATCTGGAGGTTAATAATCATTTCCTTTCCATATACAATTTCATGACTATGTTATTCTAGAAAAATGAATTTTGGACCACTAATATTGAGTTTAATCAAATCCATCTTATTTCTTGTTGATGGTTTATTTATGAGGTCTACAATAATTCTTTCCATAATGAAATTAAAAAATTATAAATTAGAATTAAAATGATATTTTATTCTTCTGTTATGGATCTCAATTCACATACTTAGTGATTTTTTATCCTATAATTAATTTATAGTTCTCTCTCCTCATCTTCTAACCTAAATGCTCCCATTATTAGGGAAGGCTTGGTATAATTGGATAATTAGAATGAATATATCCTAGGATTTGATCTTATCTTGTAATGTTCTAGAATTCATGAAAACATGCACGTAGGTAGACTCATCTGGGAAATTAGATGATCCATTATTATTAATTTTTCATATTACAATGGAGACGGTAATTCTATCATCAATAAATCTCTTGAATTATGTATTGGATTAACTCTTCGCTCCTTATAGAATATTTTTTCATCATAGATTGATGGGGATTCACCATTATTGTTTTGGTATCTACTATGGAAACATTAATTTTAAAATATTATAGCATATAGTATCATATCCTATAGAGACATGATCCACCAATGTCTATAGATTCTAAACAACTAGTGAAAATGTAATTCATGGATGATTACATTGCTTGCAAAATTGTTTATAATTATGTATTGATTATCCATTTAAGTGTTGTCTCTATTCACATGGATTGTAATAATTTAATTTGTAATTAATCTCTCGAGATATATCTCTCTTATCCCTATCATGTTTCTTAGTAATTTCCACCACCCAATCATTTCATTTTCTTAATAAAATTATTCAAATTTTCAATCAGTAGTTGGGGGTGGAAGCACATTAGTTGAAACTCATTATTGAAGGAGGTAATATGGTTTGTGTCATTAATGTACACGATACCATTCTATGAGAGTATATGATATTCAGTTTTGATATAGCTAGGGTGTAAAATATGTTGTTGTGATATGGATACATGTTGTTATGTGGTTATAAATATGGGTTTATTGCATAAAAATTGTGTTATAAAGGCATGAGACTAATAAAATTAGTTGAAAAGGGGAAGTGGGATAAGTTTTTATCATTTACAATTTTGATAATAAGTCACTATAATTTGATATGATAGTGAGTGAGTTATAGTTGGTGATATCGGGTGATAGATGGCATTGCATATATATTTTTGGGTACAGTTATTCATCTACTAAGGCATTAGTACACTGTTTCCATATTTTCAAGAGACATTATGGGGATGATCCTACTACTTATACATGAATAATTAACACTATATATAAAAATTAATTTTCTAGGATTCCCTGAGGTATTTGGTGATTAATATAGTCTATACTAGCCCATGGATGTAATGGTCAATGTTGTAGTTGCTTCAATAAGAGTTATATTTGATTATATTATTTCAGAAATCTCATTTATGTGTGATAGTTACATTAATTGGTTTTTATTTATATCATATTTATTTGATTGGTTTTTATAAATTTTGTTCCTAATTTTATGATGGTAATTAATCGCATTAAATTTTTATTAGACCATTACTATTACCTACCAAATGGTAAGGTATTTGGGAAAGGATTATGGGGTCCAATCTCATCTTCACAGCTAGCCAAGAAGGGTTTCCCGATGGGGGTGGGTTATAACATGAAATGAATTCTGGGGGAGTATAATATAGAACATAAATTTCATATTTTCGGTGTTTATGAAATTTTAGGATTTTTTTGAGAATAAGTGTAATATTTTAATTATTAAATCAGTGGATGGGATGTTTGAATTCATTTTTAGGTTTTTTTGCATGGTTGTTACCCTATAGTGGTAATTTGTAATTTTCTAAAGTTTTTGGTCTTACTATGGATTCATATTTTCAATAATGTATAATTACTATATTTTAAAATTAATTTACTCATATAAATAAAATAATTTTATTGAATATATAGTTATCTGTTTAAATATTTTTGTAGTGATGTTGTGGTAATATTAGTTGAACCAGATATTTTGGTGAATTTAATCATAAAATAATTAATGTGTATTTTTTCTTAGAGTAATTAAATAGAAAGTAACTAAATTAAGGAGATAAAATGATTAATATTAATGATAGTCATTATAAGAAATTGAATGGAAATTAATATATAAGGAATTTCATTTTTGATCAATGGCATATTGTAGAAAATCCAATATTAACTATGCCCTAAAAAAATGATATATCCCAGGGTGATGATTCCATAAAAGATTAGATAAGGATAATAAATGAAGGATATTGTGTATGAATGATTTGTGGTGATCATCAAAGGATTGGAAAATAACTTCCTTCATGCAATCAAGGTACGCAACTTGAATTACAATCTCTATAATAATCCCTTTGAATATGCTCTTATTATGATTTTCATTACTGGGTTGATGAATCAAAATAATTGAAAAGAACGAATGTTTAATCAAATTAAATTGGAGGTGTTTGATGAATATGGAATGAGTGGAATAATTACTCTTATTTAATAATTTCATTGAGGTAAAATATAACATTTATATATTAAAAATTAATTTAGAAATTGGTGGGAATAAGATATATAAAATTATTGTATGTATAATTATAAGAAAACTAAATAATTATTTAAATTATATATAACATGAATAATGGTATATATTATTTTGAAATGATGAATTGTTTTTTTAAAATCACATGGGATTTTTTTTTGTTTTTTTATACTGGAAAACTGATTTTGATCATGTTTTTTTGATATTTTTGAAATATGATTTTAAATTCTCAAATTGTATTTATATTATATAATAATGTAAATTCATATGATATACAATATTTGAGAGAGGATGAATCATAAGAACTTTGGAATAATATGTTCCATGTCGACCTGAGGTGTGTGCCTCTTTCTAGGAAGAAAAGTGGAATTTTCATTGAGGCATGGTGATAAAGTGGAGGTGATTTATATAGTGTCATTATATATATACACTATAATGAACCACCATTAAAATATTATATTCAAGTTGTTTTAAAATATAATTAACATTTTTAAAATATAAAATATATTTTAGTTTACAAATTTAGATAATTAGGCCACAATATTACAATTTAAACACATAATTTTCAAGTATACACTTATAAATAGTATATATTTTTCCTGTAAAATAGAAGTCATTAAAAAAATATTCTTATCAATTTTCTTCTTGCCCTTATCTTTTTCCCTACTCTCCCATATACCCTATAATTATATTTTTAAAATGTGGTATGAGAAAAAAACTTAGTAAGGGTCATAAATGTCTGAAACCCATTAGTCTAGTGAAAACCCCAAACAAAACATTACTAAATAACATACATTTCTATCAAGAAAAAGGAATCATGATTTCCAAAATATCATTGTCATACCATTTGAAAATCATATGATTTCCTTGATAACTTATTATATTCGAAATAAGATTTATGTAAGTAACTTGGGACATCATTATCCATATCACTGTAAATAATGTAGCAATAAATATGGAAAATCACTTACTCTGAGTTACCCAATGCATTGAAGGTTATAACGTAACCACCCATCCTTGGTTTATCATGGAACAAACCATCATAGGTCAAAAATTTAACCCCCCATCCTTGGTCAAACATGAATAAACCCATAGTTGGTTTATAAATGAAACAATAATGATCATTAAAAAAACCAATGAACCCTATCATAATCATAAAAAATGAATGTTTTCATAATAAAAATATTTTTCAAGAAAATTCCATTTTCATTTTTAAATCACATATTTTAGAGAAACTATACACATATGAAGGAAAATAATTTTTTAACAAATTACAATTTAAAATGGTAAAGAAAACATTATACTATTAAAGCGTCATGAATGCTAGAAAATACACTCATTCCATATATGTTAAATAAAAATTCCTTTTATACTTTTATATAAAAATTAAATATGAACGTAAAAGGATGGGGTTTAAAACAATTTCCATTTCAAATATCATCAAATTAAAGTGATATTTTACAAAAAAACATACTTTTTGAATTAGTTGTAAATACACAAAAACCACTTTGAAATATAAGTCAACAAAAAGTTATTTCATATATAATCTTATCATGACATAATAAATGAAGTATATGTTTAACTCAATGAATGGAAATTGTGTTTTTAATTCCCTTACCTAGAGTCATATATGTCACCTAAGTTCATTATCATGTGGAATAAAATATTTTTGTTAATTATTAACATTATTGATAACATTTTTCAAGTTTATTTTAATTTTCATTTCATTTATTACTATGTAATAACAATTACTTAATTATAAAAATTCACTTCAGTAGTTTTGATGATATTTGATTTTTAAGTCCATCATGACTTCAGTTGGTCAACAATGATAAAAGAGGCCATTATTCCATCATCTCTATAATAGTATTCAGTGTAGGTTCCAGGCACAGCGAAAGCATGTTTGATGGGTTTTCCCAAATTTAATTTTAGCGTTAACAACGATCAAAATGAGATCTTTCCTGATGTAAAACACCGGATCTTCGGAATAGAACGAAGAACAAAAAACAAAAGAGGGAGTCCCAGAACCATAGAGATAGGAGCATCATATGTTGGTTATAATTAATTTAACTAATTGACAAGAATAACCTTGATGGAATTCTTTATTCGTTGATTTCTCCGGTCACAATCCGGTGTGGTCCGTCATTGCATCCTAGATTCCAAGTGAAGGATTCCTCTAGCGGTGATCCACACGTGCTCCACGTATCTCTGGATGTCACTGAAGGGATCTACGAGTGCTAGCGCCGAAGTACCTTCTCCTGCGATGTCCGCCTTTGATCGCCTTGATCTGGTTGTGGTGGGTCTCTCTCAGTCTTGAGAGCGTTCCTAGAGGAAGGAGTTCATTCGTCCTTGAAATAACTCTCTAGAATTGTTGTGCACAACCATTGGGGAAAAGTGTTGGGGTTGTAAGGATATTTATAATCGGTTTTCAGGTTATATATTTAAGACAATAAATAAATCTGTTACACGTTTTATTTATTTCATTAACTCTTATTGAACCCCCCCCCCCATGTCGAATGATTAATTCCATGACATGGGCCCACGCTGATTATAATAAATATCATTTAATATAACAATATTATTTACTCAAAATCCTGACTGGAAAAACTACATGCCATGTAATCATTAATACATGGCGTGTACACGTTTTCCATTAAACTACACGGTGTGTATATTCAATATACATGACGTGTACTTTTATTTTCCATTTTTATTTATTTCCTCCACCACATTTATTAGACCTTTAGTAATGGATATTTATTTGTTATATAAATGTAACTGAATTACTCACTAATAAATATATATCAATTCATCCACAATATATTCTCTTGAATAAATAGTGTCAAAATAAATGCGATCAGGCATCCATAAATAATTATTAAACCACAACCAGAAATAATCATTATTTAACTTGTTAAATTAATATTTAACCGAGTTACATGGACACACTTAGTGTGTGACCCTCAAGGCCTCTTTCTCATTGGCATTAGGTGGGCTTGCCTAAAGACCATCATTACTATTTAGAAATGGGTCATGGAATCCAAGATAAAGAAGTTGACACCACATTGACGTGTCACCTCATATGAATGCTTACCATGTAATATAATCCCTTTTTCAAGATATCTCAAATCAAGTGGGTTGCATGCTAGTTCCATCAATCCATGTGCTTGATTATTCATTCTTTGACTTTCCGGAATTGAACTCACCCATACCTTACCATGTCCATGGATTTATTTAGGTTATATCAATTCCATAAAAGGGACTGAGATATCTACATCTGTTATGGAACAGAAGGGACAAATCCTTTATCACATTATCTATTAATGCAGTATTACTCATGACAAACCCAACATATCATACCTTGTTACGAATAGTGTGTCATCCTTGTTTTTTTCAATACATATAAGTGTGTGAGTTGTAATACCCATTAATAATAATCTTAATGTCTAAGGAGAAATACAAACGTCCACATATAGGAACATCCAATGACACTATGAAATGTAGATTTCCTACTAGAGGGTCTCATTCTCATAATATCATCCAGGATATTTCCAATGGCGCACACCATGAGAATGTGCCTCAACGTTTTATGATTCCTCACCCCTAATGGCATATATTAATTGTTTCTCTCAAATAACATCATCCATCCATAGAACATATATTCAAGAACAATGTTAATTTTTATCTCGGGTTCTCATCATAGTAGGGATCCGCTATGACCCTTTAATGAAATAGCTATCCTTAGGACATTATCACATGCATTTCCACACACAAGAACAATCAAGATGTGATAAGGAATTTATTAATGAATGAAGTACAAATTAGTTGGTTCTAGGCCACCAACTCCAACAGACTCCCACTTGGACAAGTGCCAACTTCTAACAACCTTTAACCCGCTAGCTCTCACATTATATTCATGCTTCTGCTGAGATAGGCCTTTAGTCATGGGGTCCGCCACTTTCTCTTCCATGGAATCTCTGGTCACTAAAACATCACCCCTTTGACATAAATACATCAAGAGGTGATACTTTGGGAGTATGTGCTTTGTTCATTGATGTGACCTTGGTTCATTTGCAAGATCAATCACTACATTATTATCACAATATAACGTGATAGGATCTTTATTGCTAGGCACTGTATCAAGCTCCTGAAAAATGTGCCGAATCCATATAGCTTTCTTGGCTGCATCAGAAGCCGTTATATATTTGGACTCCGCTATAGAATCAGAGACAAGTGCCTTCTTTGAACTCTTCCAGCTCCCAGCTCATCCATTGAGACAGAAAACATATCCAGATTGTGACTTCAGATCGTTCTGATCTGTCTGAAAACCAGCATCAGCATACCCTCTGATGACAAGCTCATCATGTCCTCCATACACCAGGATCATTTCCTCTCTTCTTCTTAGATACTTAAGGATAGTTTTAATAGCAGTCCAATGTTGTTCTCCTGGATATGCTTGATATCTTCCTACCATGCTTAGTGCATAGGAAACATTAAGCTTTGTACATAACATGGAATACATGATGGATCCTATAGTCAAAGGGTATGGGATCTTACTCATTATATCTTTCTCCTCTTGTGTCTGGGCGAACATTTTCTTTGAAAATTTTATGCCATGTAAAACATGAACCAGTCCCCACTTGGATTGTTCCATACTAAATCTTTGAGTATCCGGTAAATGTATGTACCCTGACATAGTCCAAGAAACCTCTTGGATCTATCAAAAATGATCTTGATCCCTATAATATAGGCTGCTTCACCCATGTCCTTCATGGAGAAACCCTTGTTCATCAAGTCCTTAACTAATTGCAGGACTGGTACCTCGTTTCCAATTAAGCAGTATGTCGTCAACATATACTACTAGGATAACAATTACATTCCCATTAAACTACTTATAAACACATGGCCCATATTCATTCTTAATGAAACCAAATTCTTTTATGGCTTCATCAAATCGAATTTTCCATGGCCTAGATGCTTTCTTTAATCCATAAATTGATTTGTGAAACTTGAAAAACCATTTGGCTTCACCTGGTGTCACAAACCCATCTGTTTTTGTCATATAGACATCTTCTTGAAGGTTCCCATTAAGGAATATCATTTTGACATCCATTTACCAAATTTCGTAGTCATGGTAAGCTTATGGATTTAAACATGACAACTGGCGAGACGGGTTCATCATAGTCAATTCCTTGACGTTGTCTGAATACATTATCCACTATCCTTGCTTTATAGGTGCTAACCTTACATTCCATGTCCATTTTTCTCTTCAATACACATTTGCATCCAATAGGATTTACATCAACTAGCACATCAACCAGAACCCAGAAATTGTTCTGATACATGGAATCCATTTCAGAATTCATAGCTTCTAGCCATCTTGCTGCTTCTGAGAATTCTATTTCTTCCATGTAGTAGATAGGTTCATCATTGTCCAACAATAATGATTCACCATCCTTGGTGACTAGGAAACCAAATCTCTCTGGTTCCCTTACCTCTCTTTTTCTCCTACGCAGTACTTGTGTTTCTGGAACCTCTTCCATGGGGTCTTGTTGAACTTGTTATTGTACCAACTTTTATGTATCGTGAGCATCAACTTCACTGAAGTCAATCTTTCTCCCATTATCCTTCTTGAGTATGTTCTCCCTCTCACAAAATATGGCTTGTATGGTGAGAGTCTCTTTCTTGTCTAAAGGGTTATATAGGTAATATCATTTTGTTTCCTTGGTATATCCTATAAAGATACACCTTCAGCCCCGAGGTTCTACTTTTTCTCCTAATAAGACCTTAACAAACACCTTGCTCCCCCATACACATGTGTGTGACAAATTTTGTTTCCTTCTATTCCATAACTCGGATGGAATTCCATTTTCCACCTTAGTTGGTACTCAGTTTGATGTGTATGATGCAATTTGTAATGTATATCCCAAAAAGTATAACATAGGATCCATATGACTCATCTTCAACCTCACCATGTCCAACAAGGTGTCGTTCCTCCTTTCGCTAACATTGTTCCACTGTGGTGTAAAAGGAGGAGTGAGCTGAGATAGAATCCCAGACTCCAGTAAAAGATCGATGAACTCTTGGTACAGATATTCTCCACCTCGATCTGATCAAAGTTTCTTTATCTTCTTACCAAGATGATTGTCTACTTCCTTCTTGAATTCCTTAAATTTCCCTAATGCTTCTGACTTATACCTCATTAAGTAGACATTTCCATATCTACTCAAATCATCTACAAAATTAGTGAAGTAAGAATATCCACTTATAGCTTCTACTAGAAATGGTCCATACACATCCGTGTGTACCAATACTAGAAGCTCTATTTCCCTTTCACCTTGTCCACCGAAGGGCGGCTTGTTAATTTTTCCTTGTAAGCAATCATGAAATCTATCAAGTGTTTTTAGCTCAATAGACTCCAAATAACCATCTTGGCAGAGATTTGTCAAGCGCTTCTCGTTTACATGACCAAGATGGTGATGCCACAACCAGGTGACGTATGAGTCATGTGAGATTGTTTCGTTATCAAGTTTTAGTAATTTAATAAATACAAACCATTATTTAAATGTTCCATACCATAACATAATTTGTTCTTATAAAAGTGAGAACCATTATTTCCAAACGTGATAATAAATCCATCTATATCCAAACAAGATACAAAAATTATGTTATTGGTAACACTAAGCACATAATAATAGTTATGTAAAACAGAAATCATCCCAGTCGGCAATGAGAGGTGGTAATTTCCAATAGTAAGTAAATGCAGCCTTGCACCATTGGCAGCTAGAAGATCCAACTCTCCTTTGGTAATATTTCTAAATCTACTTGGTTCTTGCATTTGAATTTAGATGTGATCCCCAAAAGCTGTATCTAATATCCAATAAGTAGAAATAGAAAGATTACAATCGATAATGAACGCACCTTTAGTGACCCCATGCTTTTGGGTGTAGTTCCTCTTCCAGTGGCCTTGTTTTCCACATGAAAAACACACCGCCTCCCGTTCTTTGCCTTGCCTCCGGATCTTCCCCTTCTTGAAAGGATGATGCTTGGGGGCTTCAAAACATTTATAAGTCTTTGCCCCTTTGCCTTATCCTTCCTTTCATTATTCACCATAAGGTCTGTGGGTTTATCAAACCCCATGTCCTTATCTACCAAGAGAATTAATTTCATAAGTTCTGATAGACTCTTCTCATGGTTGCTCATGTTATAATTTAAAATGAAGCTAGAGAAGGTCTTGGGAAGTGATGATAGGATGAGATCTGTATGCAACTCATTCGGGAACTTAATCCCTAAGATTTCAAGGCATTAAATGTAGCCAATAATCTTGAATACATGAGTCCCAGCTGGTGCTGACTCTCCAAGCATAGTAGTAAAAAAAGAATTGGAGACTCATATCTCTCCTCTATCACCTTCTCTTGGTATATATCCTTAAGGTGAGACATCATGCTATAGGAATCCATGTTTTCATGTTTTTTCAAGAGCTCATTAGACATAGACGATAGAATGAAACACTAGACATTTGTGTCATCATACATGGGTTTCATGTAGAGGGATAGTTCCTCATCACTGGCCTCCGTTCTAGGCACAAATGGAATAGGCTCTTCCAGCACATACAATTTCCTTTTGTGGTGAAGGATAACGTGTAAACGCCTATGCCACTCATGGAAATTGGTGTTGGTGAGAAGGTTTTCCTTCTCGAGTATGGTTCTCAATAATATGTTTGAAGTCATTTTTCTTACCATTTCTACAAATAAGGATGAAAAAAGGTTTAGTACATTATTATTAAAACTGAGAAAAATAAATAAATTAATACTTATTAGTCTCTCACTATTTTATTAATATACAATAGCCCTCACCATTGACTTCGAAATATTTTATTTCCTAAATATTCTAGTGGAAAGGATCCATATTTCCCTTTGAATTACCCCAACTAGGGTTGGTCACGCAACTTGAAGGGTTATAGGTAGGCATTCCAAATGCCAATTGTGTTAACTCGCAGCTCCTTGATCCGGTGAGTGGACTCTCCAATCCTAAAATACTTTTATTTTGGATTTCCTCAACCTTGGATTCTTGGTAACAACAAGTCCTACTGTGGAAGTGAACCCTTGATGCAATCCAATTCAAGACAACCCAAAACCTTGAATTAGAATTCCCCAATAATTGAAAGCACCCCATCTAGGGTTGGTCAAGCACTTTGAACTATGGTTCTATTTTAACCAAGATTATGGAAGGCTATACAGACTTAGTATTTCATTGAGGGATTTTATCCTTATACATACATTTCCAATTTATTATCGTTTATTACATGTTTGTTAATATTATGTGGGATATACTTAATTGATTAAAAATGTACATGATAATATTTATGTATAAGATGGTTTTATTTTAGTTCCATCTTGTATGGTCGTTTAATTCATTAATTTTTTGATCGTGACAACATACCAAGAATAATTAAACCATGCAACTGATAGAAATAAAATAAATGGTATGATCATGATCTTTTTCTGTTGGTTACTTTTTCTAGAGGTCGATAAACTAACCCAAGATCTAGGGGAGAACCACCTCGAACCTTTCGTGTTTGTGTTTACAACTTTCCACCTGTCCACCTTTGTATCTCCTTGGATTGGTTTCGCATTGGCTCTTTACTTGAATCACCTCCACCATCTTGGGAGTTCCATCCATTACATATGCATTTATCTCACATAGAGGCTATGGGTAAACATGGGTTTTTACATAAAAGAATCCTTGGGTGTGCAAGCCCTATATATTAATGAGGAGAAGGCTCACATGCCAAAACAATTATTTTAAATAAATTAATTAAAAGAAATCATTCACATACAATGTTCTTGGTCAATCTCATCATCATCCATATATGCAACGATATTTATGCATAAATAAAACTAGAATTCAATTCTATAATCTTTCTTTTTTAAGATAAATCACGCTTGAATTAGTTAATTATCTTTAATTAATAAATCATTTTATATTAAAACCTTTTCTAAATTTCCTTGAGATTCTCATCCTTTATAATTTTAAAAAAATAAATTCATTTAAAATTATCCTTGTATGTAATGTGTACCTTGGAGGCAACCTGGTGAATTTCTATTCATTACGCAGATGTTAAATTAAACACACATATATATAAAACCTATCATGTGTTGTGCCTTAGCGTTATGCCACCACTATGGTACAAGTCTCTAGGGATTGTATAATATAATAATAAATTTTAATAAATCATCATAATTTGGATGGGTACACAGTGTGTAGTTATGACTACATGGCGTGTACTTTTGTTCACCGTCCATCAGAAGTACACGCCCAGGAACATGGCATGTAGTGGTACTTCAAAAAGTTTCAGAGAACACGGCGTGTTTAGTTGGACACAAGCCATGTAGTATCTGCGTTACACATTTTCCAGTCAGTCAAGTCGTGTAAGAGGTACATGGTACAACCCAAACCTGAAGAGACTATATGTTGTGTTCAGTTGGGCCACACGGTGTGTACTCCGGAAACTGTGTGCCACCTATTCCAGCTCAACACATGGTGTCATAAATGACTTAGATATGATCCAATACACATCCTGATTTGGAGGACCGGTCAATGCATTGAACCTAGGCTACCTGGTGTGTACTTCCAAATACACTCCATGTATTCTTGTTTTGTATGGCCAGGAGCGTTTGGCACCTCTGGACGAGTTCCTCTATTTTATTTTAATCAAAATTAAAATAAAAATATGTTTTTGTAAGGTGAATGAGAAAAAAGAGGGGATGAACATGTCTCAAGATTCAGATTTTAAAGAATGATTAACTTGAATTGAATCAACTAAATTATTAAATGCATAAATCACCAACCAAAAACTAATTAATTATAATCAATGATATGCCCCTCTGATACCACTTGTAGGATCCGGGAAATGCGGAAGCACGTTTGGTGGTTTTTACTAACTTTAATTTTAGCGTTAATAATGATCAATCTCAGATCCATCACAATGTAAAATGTCGAATCTTTGGAATAGATCTAACAATGAAAAACAAAAGATGGAGTCCCAAAACCATAGAGGTAGGATCATTATATGATGGTTATAATTAATTTAATTAATTGGCAAGAATTACATTGATGGAATATTTATTCCTTGATGTATTCGATCACGATCCAGTGTGATCTGTCATTGTGTCATAGAATCCATGTGTAGTGGTGATCCACACATGCTCCACGCATCTCTGGACATCGCTGAAGGGATCTCCAGGTGCTAGCACGAAAGAACATTTGCTTGTGATGTCTGCCTTCGATCACCTTGATCCGGTGGTGGTGGATCTCTCTCAGTCCTGAGAGGGTTCTTGGAGGGAGGAGTTCTTTTGGCCTTGAGAGAACTCTCCATAATTGTTGTGCACAACGATTAGGGAAAAGTGTTAGGGTTGTGAGGATTTTTATAATCAGTTTTGAGGTCATAGAGTTATGAAAATAAATAAACTCATTACGCATTTTATTTATTTCATTAACTCTCATTGAGAACCCCTCATGTCGAATGATTAATTCCATGAAATTCTCCCACGCTGATTATAATAAATATCATAAAATAAAATGATATTATTTCGTCAAAATACCGACTGAAAAAACTACACATCATGTAATCATTAATACAAGGTGTGTACTCATTTTCCATAAAACTACACGGTGTGTATATTCAATATACTCGATTTGTACTTTTATTTTCCAATTTTTTTATTTCTTCCACATTTATTAGACCTTATGTAATGGATACTTACTTCTTAAATAAAGGTAACTGCATTACTCGGTAATAAATATATATTATTTCATCTACAATATATTCTGTCAAATAACTACTGTCAAAATAAATGAGATCATGAATCCTTATATAATTATTAAACCACCTTCTGGATTAATCATTATTTAACTTGTTAAAATAATATTTAACTAAGATACATGGACACACATAGTGTGTGACCCACTAGGCCTCTTTCTCGTTGGTATTAGGCAGGCTTTCCTAAAGTCCAAGATTATTTAATAGAAACAGGTCAAGGCACCCAAGAGAATGTAGTTCATGCCACATTGACGTGTCACCTCATACGAATGTATATAGTGTAATATATCCGTTTTTTCATGATATATGGAATCAAGAAGGTTTCATGCTAGTGCCATCAACCCATGTTCTCAATTATTATTTCATTGACTTTCCAGAATTGAATGTGCCCATATCTTACCATGGCCATGGAATTATTTAAGCTAAATCAATTCCATAAAATGGCCCGAGATATCTACTTCTGTTATGGAACAGAAGGGATAAATCCTTTCTCGCATTATCTATTAATGTAGTATTACTCGTGACACAGCCAACGTATCCTACCTCACTGAGAAAATTGTGTCGTAATAGTTTTCATAAATACATCTAAGTTTGTGAGTTGTAATACCCATTAGTAATAATTGTAAAGTATAAGGACCAATACACACATCCATAGCAAGGAACATCCAATGACACTATGAAATGTGGATGTCATACTGGCGGGTCTCATTCTCATAATATTCTCAGGGATATTACCAAGCCCGCACACCATGAGAAGGTGCCTCAATGTTTTACGAGTCCTCACCCCTAATGGAATGTATTATTTGTGTCTCTCAAATAACATCATCTGACCATATAACATATATTCAAGAACATTGTTATGGAACATCCAAGTTCTCATCATAGCAGGGATCCTCTATGACCCTTTAATGTAACAGTTATACTTAGGACATTATCACATGCATTGTCATGCAGAAGAACAATCAAGATGAGATAAGGCTTTTATTAATGAATAAATTACAAATTAGTTGGTTCTAGGACACCAAATCCAACATTCAAGAGATAAATATAATTTTTATACATCATATATTCTTTTAAATACCTTCATTCAATATATTTTATAAAAAATGAACTATGTTAAAATCATAGAGATGGTTGGCCATATGTACGAATGACAAACATTATAAATTTTCAATGTTCATTATGAAAATAAGGTAAGTATAATTTTATCATTAATTAAAGAAGGTAATATAATATATATCATGTTATTTCAATAAATATACTTATATATGTCATCCATTTGAAGTGTTTATGAAGAAAAAATTACTTTGTTTCATAATAGTGGTAGTCTAAACGTTCACACAAAGGACATTATCATTTTTATTGGCATGGAATGGTAGGAATTTAAGTTATATATTTTCATATAAGAATAAAAAATGTTTCATTAATCTCATATATTAAGATTAATTCTATAATTATAAACATTCTTGAGAGATAGTGATGGAAAAATAATGACACATTTTCACAAGGCGGTATTCCTCCATACACTTGAATGATAAATTCAATTCCAATTTGAGGGATGTGTATATGGATTTAAGAATGAAAATTAATGTAATAAATTCTTACTATATAATGTAAACTAAATATATTATTTTATCATAGTTGATTATGGTTTTGTAGGTGTGTAAGAAGAAATGATGCATAAAATGTTTATTAAAAATAGTATCCCTTCTTTGGAAAATATCCGTAGTCTAACACCTTAATACCACTAAAGTTCACGTTATGACATATAAAAGGCCTCTTGAATTATAGGATGGATTATGGGAATGGATATTTAAAGGTATTATCTAAATTCAAAGGGTTTTTAAGTGTGTATTAATGAGAGTAAGTTGTTCCCCTATAAAGAAGTGGGGGGTTACACATGAAATTTTACAAAATATAAGATTAATATAAATTAAATTACAATTATATATTAATCCAAAGTAATTTAATTAAAAGATAAGATGTCTATGGTTTTAAATAACCTTATGAAATAATTTTTAAATAATCTTAGGTCACATTTTTATCATTATCAGTTATTCTCAAACCATATTTAACCCATTTACCTCTTATAGTGACAACGTTGATTTTTCCTCTTTGAGAGTCAATATTATAAGTATAAAATTAAAATCAACTCATAATTATTTAATGGCCAAGACCATCATGATCTATCCCTTTTCCAAATTCTAGGATCCTAAGGGGTCACACATCGTTTGCTGTGACCGATCGGCGCGACCGATCGATGTTATCCAGCCTTGTTGGTTTTTCCTTCTACAGTTTTTCCCGTAATGCCTCTTTTAGGCCTTTTTGACCAGTTAAGAGGTTTCAAGGCCGTTTTTAACCCTTAATTAATATCTAAAAATACTGGGAAACCTCCCTACTAAATAACAAATAATTTAGTCGTGTGTGACCACCCAACCGTGTGGTAGAACCACGATCTCACTTCAAAGTCGTTCAAATTACTTATCACATAACGTTGAGGATCTCATCTAATTATCACGTTAGAATTATTATTATCCCTCTTGGATAGTATCCTTATTTTCCTTGTGCGTTCGAAGTCCTTTATTTCCTGAGGCATGTGGTGCACCTGTGCGGGAGCCCTGCGATTCACGCTTCCCCTATTTTGGCACATGGAGAAAAGATTCAATATTTGATCAACCAGGTAGGGGATTTCTTCGCCTCTCTTTTATATGTATCATGTGGGGCGGGTACACTATTTAATCTTTGCAAATTGACAAAACCAAACTTAATGACGATGATGAACGGAATTTTAAAGAATGAAGGGGCAGGGGGTGTGATCGATGTTCTGTTGTACTCTTTTAATTTTTTTATATGTGTTGTGAATTGTGTGGGCCTATGCTCACTGAAAATCATGGTTGTTGGTGGTATTTCCTTGCGCACTAATGAACCATGTCTTATGTGATAATTAAATGTCATACATTGAATTTGGTTAATCACTTAAAATCGGCTGGTTAAATGGATATTCAGCAAAACAAAAATCCACGTGTGATCACCTCGGTTAATAAACAGAGAAAAGAACCTTATGAATGATGTGTTAAACCAAGATGTTTCTCTTATCTATTTTGTAATCATTCATGTTGTTCTATTTGTTTTCTTATGGGCCATATGGGTGAGGATGGGATCCTATGATGTGGAACAGTTGCTAGTTGTGAATCTGGGGTTGTGGTTGGTATGCTTATATCTGTAATTTTGGTGAAATCCTCTATTATTGAGAAATCATTGGTTCTGGGTTTTGGGGACATGGGGTTGTGTCTCAGGGTTTTATTTGGTTCCAGTACTTTGAGGGACCTCACTTATCCCTTTGTTGTTGTGACTTTGCAAGAGAATCAGGTGTGAATGCTTAAATTGTTGTTTGGCTATTTCTTTCCTTTTGGCTAGTGGTTATGCCTATTAGTTTCCCAATAGTGAAGAATTCACCCTAATGGGATCAATTGAACAAGAAAAAAAGAATTGATGAATGGGGAATTAGTTTGGGAATGATTTGTGACTTGTTCGTGAGTGCCGAGACTTCTTTTTTGAATGAATAGTAACAAGGGTGTTTGTGCTTAGGTTTTGGAACCCCTAGGTTGGGATGAGTGTTTGTTACCTATACATATATCGGTAGCTTTTATGTTTCTTATTCGCGCCCCACCCAAGTTGAGCACTTAGTGCTGAACACCCTATTTCATTGGGAGGGTGTTTTTCCCAACACTCTTATGAGTGGCTGGTTATTAGCTCCATATCTGCTCCCTTTCTCGGATAGCCCAAGAATCTTCGACCAAGATGTGATGTCCTAAGGTATATTATTAGCCCAGGAATCTTAGGGTTGGGTAGTTGTGTTGGTTAGACCAGGTTTCTGCTGGCAGGTTGTTTCCCAAGTGTCTTTGAGATGAGGCCCAGGTGTTTTCGGGCATGGAAGTAGTTGTTCTAGCCCAGGTGTGTGTGAGCAGGGTTTTGCAGTTGGACTGTGGTGAGGTTCTGGACCAGGTGTGTGCGGGTGGGGTTTGGCAGTGGGACTACGGTGAGGTTATGACCCAGGTGTGTGCAGGTCATGTATGGCAGTGGGACTGCGGTGAGAGTGGCAGGATTGGTTCGATGCGTAGGATGTCTTCAGTAACTAGTGGGAAAGTGGCGCGGGGTACCCAAATATTGATGTGTTATTAATATACTTTAATTGAATTCATTATTTGTGGAGTGTGCCTTAGTGAGACCTGGGTGGATAGTTTTTCCTTAATAAGTGATTTGGTTTTCTTTTCTCACAGGGAATTAGGATGCCTCTCCACTTGTCCACGAGAGTCTTTGGTTTTCCCTAGTGAGTGTAGTTTTATGCTCACCCTCCGTATATAATACTGTTTCCAGGTTTCAAGGAGGACTTAAGGGATTGTGCGGGACTATACTAGCTTGGACCTTGGGGTAATTGTTGTTGTTGTTTTCCTTTTCTTGGTATGTTACCTTTGTAGTTTTTGTGTCTTGTATCCATTACTGTTAAACATACATGTGGGAATGGTTTACTTTTGGCTTTACCTTTACTTACAGATTTGGTACTGATGGGGTTTCTATCATATCTCTCGATCCTATAAAAATAAAAAGGGTAATGCCTTCCATTTTGTGTGAGATTCTAAACCCTTGGTGTTGGTCGCCACTGCAGGACCTATTGAAGGTGGGGTTCGGAGGTCATTATCTCTCCTTCAACTTAAATACGGAAGGAACTAGCAATATTCTGACCCTTCCCTCTATTTGGTGATGGTGGGTTGTGACAGAATGGTATCAGAGGATAGGTTGATAGATAGGATGGAGTATGGAGTTAGGAACGGTGGGGATTGCATGGGATGGTAGGGAAACAATGATAAGTTACCTTGGTGTGTGAAATAGTACAGGGAAGACCGGTTATGACACGATATTTTAGGCCCCCCCGTGATCCGATGCAAGGACTATGGACCTACAAACCGACCAAGTGAGGCTAAACTGATTGCAGGGTAGAGACCCTAGGAAAGGTACATGCATCATAATGACTTCTGTTCTCCTGTTTCTAGGAGTATTTTGGGAATTTAAAAATGAATAAATAAGTCTAATAAAATTTGAGCAATATTCTGCACTACTTGGGCTTAGGTATTTCCTGTTTACATTCTATATATGGCACAGGGGAGACGACCACGAGTGGTAGGGGCGATCAAGGACTAGGAGGTCGACTTAGCTGATCGGAAAAGGGCTAAACAAGAGGAGGAAGACTACCAGTGGCAGAAGACGCTTCGAGATTTCCAGAAACAGACCATCGAGAAGTATGAGGAAAGCACATCTGACATGAAGATGGAGAGCTAGCTAGAGGAGTTGGTGATAGCTTTCGGCATGATCAGGGATCCAGCAGAGTACTAGGTTCTTCTGGCCATAAGCCAGATGCAGGGAGCAGCGCGTCATTGGTGGATTCTTTATTTAGGAGAAAAGAGGGAAGCTGAGGTGACATGGGCTGACTTCGAGAAAGAGTTCTGGGTGGAATTCCTCTCCTCCACCATGAAGGAATAGAAGAGACATGAGCTACTCTCCCTCCATCAGGGGAGTATGTCAATGAGGGAGTTTTGAATCAAATTTAAGGATCTTCTCCTCTTTTCCCCAGACCTCTTTCTGGATGAGGGGTCTCGGGCGAGACATTTATAGGAGGCGCTATGACCTTCCCTCCAGTATGCCGTTACTCCCTTCACCCTACCGTCATACATAGATGTGAAAAAGAAGGCTGAAGTGGTGGAGATAATGCACACGCTGGGAGGTGTATCACAAGAGGGGATACAACTAGTCCTGTCAAAGGGAAAGGCTGTCAGCACCAGACCTCTAGCATCGAGACCCTCTAGGTTCCGACTAGTAGGGAGCATGCCTCAGTAGTTCTATTTTTGATCCCATGGCACTCACCCTTTCCCTTCGAGCCCAGGGCCGATATGATTCATCTGTGAGAGCCACGGGCACCTTCGAAACTAGTGCTCAGATAGAGTGCATTATGGCGGCATGGGGCAGGCCCAACACCCTCCTCAGTAGCAGCAGCTTCCAGATAGGTCCTTTCAGTAGCTGCAGTAGGGGTAGCGAGTTCCCGCTCCTCCGAGGGCAGATGTTGCAGGAGGAGGTCGCCCCAGGGCGCTCCTCAGAGACCTTGATTAGTGCATAGTCGAAGAGGTGGCCGATATCCGAGAGGCAGAGGATCTGGGCTCGAGCAGTTACACGCAGCAGAGGCAGCAATTCCAGTGGAACTAGAGGTCGTTTGAGGTACGATTAGTTTGTTTAGTTCCCTTTCTTACGTCTTGTTCGATAAAGGAGCTTCACACTCCTTTTATACACCCAGTATGGCCCGTTCTTTGGGTCTAGATGCCTAGAGACTTCGAGTGCCCCTGGTGCTAAGCACACCAGTCGAAGGTCAGACAGACTTGATATATGTTTTTCGAGGATACAGACTAACTATATGGCCACATCATTCACTCAGGGACCTCTTACTATTGAAGATACATCCTTACGATGTCATCATAGGCATTTAATGAATTTTCTTTATATGTGTCGTCATTGAATGCTTTCGGGGAAGGGTCATGTTTTCAGAACTAGGCAGTAGATGTGCTACTTTCACCAGTGAGTGGGGTGGCCAGAAGGGCTGCAGGCGAGAGGAACCCCTCCTCTAATTTTTAGCTGAGCTATCAGTGGAGTCATCGGATGCAGAGATGGCTGAGGTACCAGGTATCGTCAGTGATTTTATGGATGTCTTCCCTGAGGAGGTGATGACTCTACCCCCTTGACGTGATGTCGAGTTTGGGATAGACTTACAGCCTGGTGCTCGTCCAATTTCGATGGATCCCTATTGGATGGCACCTTTGGAGCTACGGGAGTTGCGGATTCAGATTGATGATCTGATTAAGAGGGGTTATGTTCGACCAAGTGTGTCACCATGGGGTGCTCTAGTCTTGTTCGAAAATAAGGCAGATGGTGGTCTCAAGTTGTGCATAGACTACAGGAGGCTGAATCACGTGACGGTCAAGAATCGCTACCCTCTTCCGAGGATAGACGAACTTTTCGACCAACAGAAGGGCAAAGGATAATTCTCGAATATCGACTAGCGGTTTTGATATCACCAGTTGAGGGTGAATGAGGGAGACATTCCAAAGACGGACTTCAGGTGCAGATATGGGAACTTCGATTTTGTCGTCATGTCGTTTGGCGTCACAAACTCTCCATCCGTGTTCATGGGACTCATGAACTCCGTCATCCAGGAATACCTATATTGATTCGTATTCGTGTTTATTGATGACATTCTGATATACTCATGATCATAGGAGGATCATGCCGAGCACCTGAGTATGGTTTTATAATTCCTCCGATAGCACTATCTCTAAGGGAAGTTGTATAAGTGAAAGTTCTGGACTCAAGAGGTGCACTTCCTTGGGAACATGGTGTCCAAGAAGGGATAGCAGTGGACCTGTCGAAGGTTGAGGCAGTTGTTTCATGGGCAACACCCAAGAACATGGGAGAAGTTTGTAGTTTCTTCAGGCTGGTAAGTTACTACTGGAGGTTCATGCCCAACTTCTCCCGAGTTGCAGCACCTTTGATGGACTTGAACCAGAAGGGCTAGAATTTTGTGTGGATTGGGTAGTGTGAGGTGTCCTTCAGTTATCTTAAGGATAAGTTGGTTAGTGCCCCAGTGCTGATGTTTCCAGAAGAAGGGGCAGCATATGAGGTGTTCTGTGATGCTTCAGGGCAAGGCCTCCGATGTGTGTTGATGCAGCGGCAAGGGGTGATCGCTTATGGGTCTAGGTAGTTACTTCCTCATGATCATAATTATTCCACCCACGATCTAGAGATTGCGGTAGTCATTTTCTCACAAAAGTTGTGGCGACATTACATCATCAGGGAGCGCTTTGTGGTTATCACCGATCACAAGAGCGTGATGTATATCTTCTCCCAGCGGGACCTGAACTTACGGTAGGGAACGTGGATGGAGTTCCTCCAGGATTACGATTTTGATATTTCTTACACCTTAGGGAAAGGAAACATGGTGGCTGATGCCTTGCTCTGGAGGTCACAGAGGGATGCGGTCTGAGATTCGGCAGACGCTTGAAGGGCGATGGAGGAGTTGGTTGCCCCGCATTTGGATGTGAGGATGGATGGGGGTAAGGGTTTCCTGTATCAGATGATAGTACAATCTTCTCTATTACGTTAGGTGGAGGATTCTCAGTAGGGAGACCTAGATATTGAAGTGATGCGTGACCGGGTTTGCCAAGGCAGTGCTCCAGAAGGGTGGATAGAAGATTGTCAAAATCAAATGCTATTCCGAGGGAATTTGTACGTTCCGGAGGTGATGTGCGAGAGAGTCCTTGGTGACATCCATAGCTGACCCTTGGTGGTGAAACCAGGAGTTTACAAGATGTGTAAGGGTCTACGGAGATAGTTTTGGTGGCCCGGGGAAAAGCAGGTGGTGGCAGAGTATGTGGCCAAGTGCCTATTGTGTCACCAGGTGAAGGCTGAACACCGTCTTCTAGGAGAATTGTTTCAACCTTTAGATGTCCCAGAGTGGAAGTGGTATGACATCTCGATGGATTTCATCACGGGGCTACCCAAGGTTCAAGGAGTGTGTGATGCCATCTTGGTAGTAGTGGACCGGTTGATGAAATCAGATCACTTTCTGGAAATCAAGGAGTGGAGTGTAGTGGACGCTCTGGCATGGAGGTATGTGGACGAGGTGGTGCAGTCCCATGGGGTTCCAAGGTCCATAGTCTCGGATAGGGATACATGATTTACGTCATGAGTCTGGAGGGGTTTTCTGCATGCTTTTGGCACCCACCACCACCTTAGCACTGCCTTCCACCCCCAAACAGATGGGCAGACAGAGCACACTATCCAGACATTGGAAGATATGCTACGAGCATGCATCCTAGACTTCGGGGGATCATGGGTGCGACACTTGACTCTGGTAGAGTTATCATACAGCAATATCTACCACTCTACCATTGGAATGGCTCTATTCGAAGCATTGTATGGGAGGCTGTGTCGCTCATGCGTGCGCTGGACAGAAGTCGGGGAGGCAGGTGTTCTTGGCCCGGAGATGGTACAAAGCACAATGGAGAAGGTGAAACTTATACGAGAGAGGATGAAGGTGGATCAGGACTGGAAGAAGACATATGTGGATGATATGAGAAGGCCCATGGAGTTCGAGGTCGGGCGCCACGTGTTTTTGAAGGTCTCCCCTCGGCATGGAAAACAGAGGTCCTGTAGGGGGAGAAAGCTCTATCCCAGATTCATCAAACCCTTTGATGTGTTGCGGTGGGTTAGAGAAGTTTCTTATCAGCTAGCCTTAAGACCGCCACTACTGAGGATACATGATGTCTTCCATGTTTCCCAGCTCCGTCGGTATCTGCATAACAATTTACACATCCTTGATTGTGGAAATCTAGATATCGAAGATGATGCAACCTTCGTGGAACGACCAGTGATGATCGAGGATCGTGAGGAGAAGGTTCTTTGTGGATGAACCATCTCATTGGTTCAGGTGTTATGGAGGCATGGT
The DNA here is from genome assembly GCA_963277665.1 of Viscum album. Taxonomy (NCBI): domain Eukaryota; kingdom Viridiplantae; phylum Streptophyta; class Magnoliopsida; order Santalales; family Viscaceae; genus Viscum; species Viscum album. Next base: position 991,809,257 of record OY728128.1, on the reverse strand, counting down.
GGGCTTGAGAGAGTACCTGGGAGAGGGAAGCGCAGATGTGTGCCCAGTACCCAGAGTTTTTTTGAGTTTTATCTTGTTTTGTCAGTACTTTTTTTCAATGTAATGCTTTACCTTGTTGACTATGGGATATGAAGTTTCCTTTTTCAGTGAATGTGTGTGAATTTTCCTAAAGGATGGGGAGGGGAGGACCCGATTCCTATTTAGGACTCAATAAAGTGGATTCTCTTAAACCCATGCAGGTGTGTCAGTGCTGCCGAAATAGAATAGAATCTTAACACGGAGGAAGGGAAACCCCTCTCCCACATGGCCGGATGGTTTAGTATTATTTTTTTCATGGTTGCACGGGGAAAGGAGCGGTAGGATGCCCATGATTGTTCTGGGGATAAGGTGTTCCTATGTCAGAGAGGTTCACTCCTAAGAGGTATCTTCTGGGGTTGTTGTTCGGACCCCCCTCTTTCCTTCGAGTCTGGTTCTGGATTCTCGAGGGAAAGAATAGTTTGAGAGGTATCTAATGTAATGGCCCAGACCCTCACGATCCATCCCTTTGCCAAATTATAGGATCCTAATGGGTCACACCTTGTTCGGTGGGACTGATCGGCACGACCGATCGGCGCGACCGATCGGTGTTATCTAGCCTTGTCGGTTTTTCCTTCTACAGTTTTTCCTGTAACGCCTCTTTTAGGGCTTTTTGACCTTTTAAGACGTTTCAAGGCCGTTTTAACCAATAACTAATATCTAAAAATCCCGATAAACCCCCCTATTAAATAACAATTAATTTTAAACGTTATATAAATCACATGGCTGTATTTAATACTTATAGGAATTATGTATCATTTAATGAATTATTATTTATATTTTAATACAGTTAATGTCAATTTAGAAATTATACCTTACTTTTGATGTTAAAAAATATTAAAAAAGGATAGCTTTGATAAAAATACTTTAAAACATTCCAAAATTATTTATGTAATATATAATTTTTTTATTACATTAATTAAATCATATTATACTTATTTAAATATTTTTCATAAAAAATATTTTATTTTTCCATAAATTAAATAATAAATGTTTTTGTGTTGTGCTAGTAGTAAAGGTAATTATTTTATAATTAATAATTAGATATAAATAAAAACATTTAATATTAATCTATTACATTTCAAAATAAAATTTCCAGTCTGAAACATCATCTAGATAACACAATATTAAAGATATTATTCTTTTAAAAAGTAAGTGTGTGACATGTTTGACTTTTCATATTAAAATATTATAAGGGTCATAATATAACCTAAATGGCCATAATTTGTTCTATAAACTAACATTAAATAATTAGGATCAAACATTACTTATCCAATAAATTTTTTTTTCAGGTCTTAGGTTTGTTTCATTGTACTTATGGTTATATTTTTACACTTAAAACATTGAATGAAACTTTATGGTAACAAAAATGATTGTAGTCACTATTAATATTGTCTAAAAATAGAAGACACAAATTTACAAAATTTATACCTACTGATTAAAAATATGGAATCCATTATTAAAAATTACAAACACATAAGTTATATCATTTTTTAATATTATATTTGAAAATTTCAATTAATTTTTTTTTCTGAAAAATGACCTTCTAATCATAAATTGTTTAATTATAAATTAATGTACACAATTCATTACAAACCCCACAATTTGATTATTTTGAGTAAAAAATAAAAAATTAAATTTTAAAACTAAACTATAATACAATTTGAATTTGTATATACATGTATATAACATAAAATTTTCAATAATATTCAGTATTTTAAATATTCTTTAAAAAAATAAATTTTTCCAAAAAAATCTCAAAAATCATCCTATGTTAATTTTTACATGATGAAATTAAAATTGATATTCATTTTTTAAAATTAAAATTCTATATCTTGAAAATTTAAAAATAAAATAAAAAATATAATAATAATATCACTACATAATTTGAAAAAACAATTAAAAAATAAAATGGTTTTTTTATAATTAACTGGGTTGCTACATTCCCCCCCCCCACCTATTAGAAGTTGTACCCAAAAAATTTCACTCACTTTTTAAACAATTGAGGATAACATCACCTTATTCAATTTTTAGATTCCAATGTTGTTTCTTCAACCATATATTTTCTTCAAAAAACCATTACTTAATGAATTACTTCATTTTGAAATACTTGCTATATATGGTCAGGAATCCAAATAGGTTGTTCCTCATAAAAAATATTATATTTCAACAGATCTAATTCAGAGATCAAAACATGAGATTAATTTCGATCACACTTTCATACCATCGAAGTAGGAAAAACATTATGTACCTAGGATAAACTAGGATAAAATGACACTCAGTAGGAATCCTATCCCACTTTCATTAGGATTTCATACAGACCAATAAACTATGGCCAATGGATTAATCTTCTTACCAAAAAACATAACACCATTCCATAGAGATATTTTTTTTTAAAAAGGGTCATTATTGTCAAATCAAAGGTTGTTCCTCTTGATAAATGCATAAATTTTCTACTTACTACATTTTTTATTAAATGTCTCTAGATCATCCTCGTGTTCATAAAAATTTCATATACTAACTTAATTTCCATAAACATACTTTATCCCACTTCATCACAAATTTTTTTAACACTTCTATACATATAATTCATCAAAAAATCCATCTATATAATAGAAGGATAAATATTATTATAAGAGAACACAACAAAAGAAAGATGTTGATACCAGCTTTACTAGAAATCAATCGAATAATATCAAAGCATAACTACAAATTTATGAATAGTTCACTCTAACTTCCCTTCAGAATAAGGATTAAAAGAAGTTATAATTTTTAATCAAGTACCCAAAGACATATGTAGTCATTTCTAGAAATAAAAGTTGAAAATGAAATCAAGATTAGATATAGTGAAGATAGAGACTCTATGTAATCTAATTATCCCTATAACATAATGTCTTCAAATTTTATCTAGTAATATATTATCCTGAATAGGTAGGAAACGTGTATATTTTATCAGTCGTTCAGTAATAACTATAATCGTATTTGTACCTTAGAAAGTCTTTGGTAATCCAACCACGAAATCCATTGTTATATTTTCCCATTTCCACTATGGCACTAGAATAGGATGAATAATTCCCTTCAATAATTTCAATTATGCTTTAGCCTACTAACATGTTGAACATTTCATGGTTATTTGATAAATATATCTTTTAAATACATAAAACCTGTAATATTCTAAAGGCCTATGTGTATCATATTGGTTCTAGGATTAATGGAAAATATGTAACTATGATATTAACTTACCAAATCCCTATATAATTGGGAATCACAAGCCATACATAATCTCTTTCCAAATGTCAGAAATCATTAATTATCAATATTAAATTTAGCAAACGTACCCTTATTAATATATTCTACCATTTTTATATAACTCATGGTCTTCTTTCTGAGCATTCTTAATTCATTCTGACAAAGTTGATTATGCTAAAACATGAAAAAAAGAAAAAGATCCTATATCCAAAAATTATAGTAAAAATATCATTAAATCATTAACCAAAGATTCATGATCTAAAAGTGAAAGGGTTATTATGAAAATACCTTTTGACTCAAATCATTGGCCAATTTTATATCCATTCAAGAATGATAATAAATTATGAAATCATAATCCTTTATCAGTTTCACCCTTCTTCTATCAACTCCTTCATTGTAAATATATAATTAAAAATTATATTATCAGTATATATTTCTCACAAGTATCCATATAAATGAAGCAGCTAAATTTTTGATGAAAACCCCCATGTAACTGATTCCAAATCATGTGTTGGGTAATTTAACTCATGAGGTTTATGCTTTCTAAAAAAATATGAAATTACCGGATCATCATCCATCAAAAAAATGAAGTTCCATTAATTAGGCATCTTTTTAGATGGAATAATCACAATTACATGAGGGTTTGTCTAAAATTGTTGCCTTCACCAATATCAGTTTTAATTATTGAAAATAGTCTTTAGACTTTTTTTTCTATATATATTTAACTCTTCATCAATTTAAATAACATAGTGGGCTATATAACTATGAAAATGTTCCAAAAAACTGCTGGTAATAGCCTAAAAATCCAATAAACCAATGAATCTCAATAACATTTGTAGGTCCTATACATTCATCAACATATACTGTTTTGGTGGAATAAAATTTTATGCAATAATTATTTACAATTATCCCAAGGAAAGAAATTATTTTCAGAAAAAATCATATTGTATAAATTTTGGGAATAACTTTTTTTCTTCGAGGGTTTACAGAACAATCGGTTGATGTAATTCATGATCATCATAACATTTTGAATAAACCAATATACCATCAATAATAAAATCAAAAAATTTATCCAAATATTAATGGAAAAATCTTTTCAAAATATCAATAATTATATCTATTAAATTTTACAATCGAAAGGGATTAACTACAAACTCAGAATTCCTATATTTATTATAGAATACTATATTAAAATTATATTCCTACCATCCTTCAACTAATGGTACCATGACCTGAGATTAATTTTGGAAAAGTAATATGCTCCGTATAGCTGATAAAAAAATTATAGATATGATGAAAATGATACATGTTCATAATAGGGATATTATTAGATTTCCTATAATGAATCATAAATCTAATAGAATCATCTTTCTTTATACCAAAGAAAATTAGATCACCCCATCGGGATGTTATAGGCCAAATAAAAGCAATATCTAAAAACTCTTGCACTTGATGTAAAAGTTCAAAAAGTTCTATATGATCCATTCAATAAGAATGTTTTGGAATATGTTTACCATCAGGGACAAATTCAACAGTAAACTCATCATCTAAATCAGGAATAAAAATGTGAAAATCATTATGAAAAACATCCATGTATTTATTTATGTCTGGAAATTATTTAACTTGAATTGTTTCATTTTTTGCAAAAATATGTGATAAGTAACAATAACTTTTATTTATAAATAATTTACATGGTTATTGATTGGTTATTAATGGTTTGTAATAATTAAAAAGATTCTTGGATCTTCAATCTACCTCAACAAGATAAACTAAAAGACAATGAATTCCCAAAATAATATCAAACTCAAATATGGGTAGTCCAACAATATTTTTCAGAAGAACTATTTCACTAGAAAAATATGAATAGTTCTATAAATATTGTATTTTATAATACTTCCTATAGATGTAATGAAAAAAATTTAGACCATACATTAAATATGTGCTATTACAAGGATTATTGAAAATTTCATCGAAATAAAAGAATTTGTAAATCCAGATTCAAACAGGGTGTTATAAATCTTCAAAAATAGAATTAAAAAACTATCACCAAATCAGTTGATATCCCAACATCATCCATAGTGGATGAAAATTATTTTTCTATGAATTTTTTATAATGTTCGTGATTATTTCCATTCTGAGTCACTATCTTTGGGTAGACATGAGCATATTGTCCTAACTAATTATAGCTAAAGAATGTAACCCTGAGATTTTCATTATTTTCCTTCTCATTTTCCTTATATTCATTATCCATGTCACCAATCCTTCATCATCAAAATCATTTCCTAGATTATTTGGGCATTCCCTAAGATATTTTCAGAGACTTTTTCAAAAGAATGAAATTATACTTTATTACCTTCGAATTGTTGGAGTTGGTGGCCTAGAAAAAACTACTTTTTTACTTTATTTATTAATAAATACCTTATCACATATTTAATGTTCTTCTATGTGACAATGCATGTGATAATGTCCTACAGAAAGCTGTTGCGTTAAAGTGTCATAGAGTATCCCACCTATGATGAGAACCTGGAAGTTCCATCACATTATTCGTGAATATATTTTCTATGGTCAAATGATGTTATTTGAGGGACACAAATAATATAGGCCATTAGGGGTGAGGACTAATAAAACATTGAGGCATCTTTTCATGGTGTTCTCCCTTAGTATTATATCGGAGGGTTTTATGAGAACGAGACCCACCATGAGGAAATCCACATTTCATAGTGTCATTCGATGTTTCTATCTGTGGACATGTGTATTGGTCATTATACTATATGATTATTATTAATGGTTATTACAACTTGTGCACTTAGATGTATTGAAGAAAATTATGACAACACACTATTTGTAGCGAGGTAGGTTTTTTTGTGTATATTGGGTAATACATCATTAATAGATAATGCGAGAACATACTTTTCCCTTCTGTTCCATAACAGAAGTAGATATCTCATGCCCTATGATAGAATTGATATGGCCAAAATAAATTCATGGCCTTGGTAAATAATGGGTGAGTTCAAATTCAGAAAGTTCAAGAAATAATAATTGAGAACCTGGGTTGATGTCACTAGTATGGAACCCACTTGATTCGAGATATCTAGAAAAAGGGATTGCATTACACGATAAGTGTTTGTAGGAGGGGAGATGTTATTGTGGCTTAAACATCATTCTCTATGGGTAACATGGCGTGTTGATAGACACTATCCTTTTAATTTCGGCCGGATCCATCTAATGCCACTGTGAAAGAGGCGAATAGAGTCACACCCCAAGTGTGTCCAAGTATCTCAGTTAAATATTAATTTAAGAAGATGAATAAATATTATTCCCGATCGTGGTTTAATAATTATTCAAGGATTCCTGATTGCATTTATTTTGACACTAGTTATTCAAGAAAATATATTTTGGGCATAATAATATATTTATTAGTGAGTAATGGAGGGTTTTTTATTTCATAAATAAATATCCTTTATTCAGGGTATAATAAATGTGGTGAAGTAAATAAAAAATTGAAAAACAAAAGTACTTGTAATGTATCTTAATTTATACATCGTGTAATTTTTCAAGGGATTATTGAGAAATAATATTATTTATTTAATTAAATAACATTAGGGGAAATTTTATGGGAACATGTCATGTAATAATAATATTCAACTGTTATTATTAGACATGGGGTCTTAATAAAAATTTGATGACATGGATTAATGATTTCTCTTAATTAAATCATTTTATTGTTCAACATAAATAAAATTAAAACTATATAATTCTCATTACCCTAGAAAGTTTTGGTGGTTGTGCACAACAGATCAAGAGAAAGCTCTCAAGACAATAAAGAACTATTTTCTTCCAAGAATTCTCTCAATATATGAGAGATATCCTCCTCCACCGAATCAAGGAGAGAACTTTGCATGTAGCTCTCAAGGAGGTTGAAGGTTAAAATCGCAAGAGAATGTTCTTATGCACTAGCACCCAGAGATCCCTTTGGTGATATCCAATGATATGTGGAGTACGTCTGGATCACCACTGGAGGAATTGTATATTTTTATTCTACGATGTAATGATGGATCAAATCGAATCGTGACTGGAAACATAAATGGATAGAGAATTCCTTCAAGGTAATTCTTTCATTTCAAATAAATTAATTATAACCGACATGTGATGATCTTATTTACGGATTCAAGACTCACTTACTTTTATTTCGTTCTTCATGCTATTCTAAAAATCTGGAGATTTATTATCTTGACTGATATCATATTGATCGTTTTTAATGAAAAATTAAAGATGGGTGCACTAGCCAATGCACTTCCGCTGTACCTAGAACCTAAAAATGGTATCAGATCAGACAATTCATTGATTATAATTATTTAGTTTCTCATTGGTGATTTTCTCCTTTAGTAATTTATTTGTTTCAATTCCGGATTATTGTTCTATAAATTTGAATCTTGAGATCTATTCCAGCTCTTTAGCTTCTCGTTCACCTTACAGAAAGAATTTTTTCTTTAAATTTTTATTGAAATAAAATGGAGGATCTCATTCAAATGTGTCAATGCTTCCTGGCCATACAACACCAGAACACATAGTGTGCATTTGGTATAAAATTTTGTGTATTATAGATTTCATGCACCAGGACGGTACACAAAACTAGGCCATTTTATTGGATTATATCTAAGTCTTTAAAACTCCGTGTGTTGACCATGAACATGTGGCACATTGTTTCATGATTACACATCATGTGGCCCACTGAACACAACATGTTGTCCCTTTGGGTTAGGGTTGGACCCTGTACCCCATACATGGCTTGACCATTTGGAATCCATGTAACACGAATACTACAAGGTGTGTATTCCACTGAACACATTGTGTACTCCGATGATTTATTAAGTACATCTACATTCCATGTCCTCGGGCGTGTACTTCAAATGGATGGTGAACAACAGTACACTCCATGTAGTCAGAACTACACACTGTGTACTCATCCAAATTACACAGATTTATTAAAAAAAATTATTATATTATACAAACCCTTGAGACATGTACCATAGAGTTGGAGTAAAACTGAGGCAAAATACTTGCTAGGTTTTTTATGAAAATATGTGTTTAATTTAACATATGTGTAATGTTCAATTCTAATCATTGGGTAGTTATGAATAGGAATTCACAGGTTACCTCTAAGGTACATGTTGTGTATAAATATAATTTTAAATGTATTTATTTTTTAAAAATTACAATGGATAATAATCTTAAAGAAAATTGTAAAAGGGGTTTAATATAAAAGGATTGATTAATTAAAGATAAGTAATTGACTTGAGCATGATTTATCATAAACAAAGAACAATTAAATAATTGAATGCAAGTTTTATTTTGGCATAAATATCATTAAATTTATATATGACCATGAGATAGACCAAGACCTTTTTATGTGAATGGTTTCTTTTAATTAATTTATTTAAAATAAATTTGTTGTCCAACGAGCCTTCTCCTCATTAACAAGTAGGGCCTACATTCCCATGGTTAATTTTATGTAAAACCCCATTTTACCCCTCAACTGCGAGTGATATAAAAGAATATGAAATGGATGGAGCTCCCAAGCTAGTGGAGGTTTCTCAATTTAGGAGTCGTGGTGAAACCAATCCAAGGAAATACAAAGGTGGATAGGTGGAAATATATAAACATGTACCCAAAAGGGTCATGTTTTTCAACCCTAGGTATTGGGTTAGTTTATCAAATGCTAGATAAACTAACCAATAGAACAATCTCGTGATCATATCATTGATTTTATTTTTGTCAGTTACATGGTTTATTTATTGTGGGTGTGTTGTCACGATCACACAATTATGAATTAAACAAGCATGCAAGATGAAACTAAAATAAGATCGTGTTATGTGTAAATATTATCTTATACATGGTTAATTATCTTATTATATCCCCAATAATATTAACAATCATGTAATCAATGATAATAAAAATAAAATTTATATATAAGGATAAAATCCCTCAATGATAATATTATGTCAGTATAGCCTTCTATAATCTTGGTTAGAATCGAACCGTAGGTCAAAGTTATTAACCAACACTAGTTGGGGTGCTTTCAATTATCATGGAATTCTAATTCAAGGTTTTGGGTTGAATTTTATTGGTTCACATAAAGGGTTGAATTACAAAGTAGAACTTAGTGTGACCAAGAGGAAATGGTTGATGAAATCCAAAATAAAAGGATTTTTATATTGGGGGGTCCAATCAATGGATCAAGGAGATACGAGTTAATGTAGTTTAAATTAGGAATGCCTACCTAAAAACTCTTCAGGTTACTTGACCAACCCTAGTTGGGGTAATGTGAAGGTCAATATGTATTTTTTCCACTGGAATATTCAAGAAACAAAATATTCAAAAGTCCATGGTGAGGGCAATTGGATTTCGATAAAATAGCGGTGAACTAATTAGTATTAAATTATTTATTTGTCTCTGTTTTATCATGAGAAAGTACTAAACATTAGCTCATTTTAATTTTTAGAAACTGAATGAAAAATGACTTCAAACATATCATTGTGGACCGTGCTCGAGAAGGAAAACCCTCTCACCCACACCAATTTCTAGGAATGGATGAGGCATTTACGTGCCATCATTTGCCACGAGAGCAAATTGAACGTGGTCAAGGATCATATCCCAGTTGCACCTGGAAAAGAGGCCAGTGATGATGAACTTTATCTCTATATGAAACATATGGATGATTCCACATATGTCTAATGTTTCATGCTATCGACCATGTCTATTGATCTCTCGATGTAACTTGAAAACATGAAAACATATAGAATGATGTCTCACCTTAAGGACATCTATCAATAGATGGAGAGAAATGAAAGAAATGAGATCTCTAATGATTTTTTTAAAACTAATATTGGAGACTCTGCCCTAGTCGAGCCTTATGTAGTCAAGCTTATTGGCTACATTGAACGCCTGTACATCCTAGGGATTGAGTTACCAGATGATTTTCATACATATCTCATCCTATCATCACATCCTAAGACCTTATCTAGATTTATTGTCAACTACAACATGAGAAACAATGAGAAGAGTCTATCTGAACGTCTAACCTTATTTATCTAGGTCAAAAAGGACGAGGGGCATGACAAAACCACAATCCTTATGGTGAATAATAAAAGGATGGACAAGGAAAAGGGTCTAAGGATGAATAAACGTTATGAATCCCCCGATCACCATCCCTCCAAGAAGGGTAAGATACATATGGAGGGAAAGGAACATGTGGTTGTATGTTTTTCATATGGAAATCTAGACCACTGGAAGAGGAACTTCAACTAAAAGCATGGGGACACTAAAGGTGCATTCATTATCGAGTCTAATGTTTCCATTTATACACATTAGGTATTAGATACAACTTGTGGGTCTTACATCTATATTCAAATGAAGGAACCATGTAGATTTAGAATGATTTTTAGAGGAGAGGTGGACATTCGAGCAACTAATTACATGAGGCCCGATGCATTGTCCATTGGTGATTCAACATCTATTATTGAAAACCGGGATGCTTTTGGTTTTAAAAAACTGTTATTATGTTAATAGTGTTACGAAGAACATAAATTCTATATCATGTTTGGATTTGGATGGTTTAATTTTAATGTTTGGAAATAAGGGTTGTTTCATTTATAAGAACAACTTATGTTATGGTATGACACATTTAAATAATGGTTTGTATATATTCAATTATGAAAACCAAGTGTTTGTAATCGATAAATAAACAAACTCACATGACTCATACATCTCCTAGTTTTGGTATCACCGTCTTCGTCATGTAAATGAAATGGCGTTGACAAAGCTCTTACAAGATGGTTATTTAGACTCTACTGATCTAAAACCACATGATAGATGTCATGCTTTTTTACATTGTAAATTGACCAAGACACCTTTTGGTGGACAGGGTGAAAAGGGCAAAGAGCTTCTAGTATTTGATCACATGGATGTGTGTGGACCAATTCTAGTAGAATATAGAGGTGTATATTCTTACTTCATTACATTGACGGATGATTTGAGTAGATATGGATATGTCTACTTAATGTGGTATAAATCAGAATCCTTAGAGAAATTTAAGGAATTCAAGAATGAAATAGATAATCAATATGGTAAGAAGATAAAGAAGATTTGATTGGATAAAGAGGAGAATATATGTACCAAGAGTTCATCAATCTTGTTAAGGAGTATGGGATTCTATCTCAGCTCACCCCTCCTGATACACTATAGTGGAATGGAGTTAGTCAAATGAGGAACCACACCTTTTTTGAAATTGTGAGGTTGATGATGAGCCATGAAAATATTAAATTATCCTTTTTGGGACATGAATTACAAAATGCATCATACACATTAAACTGAGTACTAACTAAGGTGGAAAATGGAATTCCCTCTATGTTATAGAATGGAAAGATACCTATTTTGTCACACACATGTGTTTGGGGATGTGAGGTGTTTGCTAAAGCCTATTAGGTAAAAAAAATAGCACCCAAGGGCATGATTTGTATCTTTATAGGATATCCCCAAGAAATTAAAGGATATTACCTATATAACCCTTCAGCCAAGAATGTGATTGTCAACAGACAAGCTGTCTTTCTTGAGAGGGAGAACATACTCAAAAAGGATGGTGGGATCAAGATTGACTTTGATGAAGTTGATTCTCCAGATACACAAGAGTTGATATATGAAAAAGTACCACAAATACCTATGGATGAAGTTCTAGAAACACAAATACTCTGTAGGATCTCAATAGAGGTAAGGGAACCACAGAGATTTGGTTTCCTAGACACCGAGGATGGTGAATCATTATTATGGGACAATTATGAAACTCTATCCTATAAAGAAGTAGTAAAATGTTCAAAAGTTGCATGATGGCTATAAACTATGAATTCTTGAGATGGATTCCATGTATCAGAACCAATTTTGAGTATTGGTCAATGAGTCAGTTGATGTAAATCTTGTTGGATGAAAATGGGTGTTCAACATAAAGCTGGACATTGATGGTCATGTTTTCATGAATAAAGAAAGGGTAGTGGCTAAAGGATTCAAATAGTATCAAGGAATTGAATATGATGAAACATTCTCACCAGTTTCCATGTTTAAATACATAAGAATCATATTTTCTATAGTATCTTACCATGAATACAAGATTTGGCTGATGGATGTCAAAAAGACATTCCTTAATGGGAGCCTTTAAGAAGATGTCTATATGACACAACTATATGGTTTTGTGACACTAGGTGAATCCAAATGGGTTTTCAAGTTGTAGAAATCCATTTATGGATTAAAGAAAGCATTCAGGTCATAGAACATTCAATTTGATGAAGCCATAATGGAATTTGGATTCATTAAGAGCGAATGTGAACCATGTTTTTATAAGTTGTTTAATGGGAATGGGATCGTTATCCAAGTAGTATATGTTGATGACATATTTCTTATTAAAAATGGCATACCCGTCTTAATATTAGTTAAGGACTGATTGAACAAGTGTTTCTCCATGATGGACATGGGTGAAGCACCCTAAATTCTAGGGATGAAGATCATTCATTATTGATCCAAGAGGATTAATGGACTAAGTCAGGGTTCATACATTGACCAGATACTAAAGAGATTTATTATAGAACAATCCATGAGGGGATCGGTTCCAGTGTCCCATGGCCTACATATCTTTTAAGAAAATTTGTCCTCAGACACTACAAGAGAACGATAGAATGAGTAAGATCCCGTACACTTCGGCTATAGGATCCATCATGCATGCCATGTTATGTACCAAGCTTGATGTTTCCTATGCACTGATCATGGAAGGCATATATCAAGTATATGCAAGAGAATAGAATTGTAATTCTATTAATAGTATCCTTAAGTGTTTGAGAATAACTAAGGATATGTGTATAGTGTTTGGAGGAGATGAGGATCTTTTCATCAGAGGTCATGTTGATTCCAGTTTTTAGATATATCTGAATGATCTGAAGTCGTAATATGGATATGTTTTATATATCATTAGAAGATTTGTGAGCTATATGAGGTCAAATAAACTAGCTACTGTGGATTCTACAGTGGAGTCCGAATATATAGTGGCTTCTAATAGAGCCAAGGAAGCCATATAGATTCTAAAATTTTTCCAAGATCTTGATTTGGTGACAAGAAGAAAATATCATATCACATCTTATTGTGATAATAATACAGTAGTGGATCTTTCAAAAGAACCAAGGTCACATCATCAGACAAAGAAAATACTCTAGAAGTATCACCCTTTGTGTGATTTATTTCAATGGGGTGATGTTATAGTGAGTGGAGTGTCCATAGAAGAGAATGTGGCATTCACCATGACTAAAGGCCTATCCCAATAGAAGCATTAATATCATTTGAGAGATATTGGGTTAAAGGTTGTTAGTAGTTGGCTCTAGTCCATGTGAGAGTTTTTTGAATTGTTGGCCTAGAATCAGAAAATTTTTACTTTATTCATTAATAAATACCTTATCTCATATTAATTGTTCTTTTGTGTGACAATGCTTGTGATAATGTCCTAAAGATAGATGTTTCATTAAATGGTCTTAGTGGATCCCTACTATGATAAGAACAGAGAAGTTCCACGACATAGTTCTTGAATATATGGTCTATGTCCAGATGATGTTATTTGGGGGACACAAATAATACATACCATTAGGGGTGAAGAATCATAAAACATTGTGGAATCTTCTCATGGTGTGCAGCCTTGGTAATATCTAGGGGGTATTACAAGAAGAAGACCAACTAGAAGGAAATCCAAATTTCATAGTTTCTTTGAATGATCCTATATGTAGATATTTTTATTGGTCCTTAGACATTATGATTATTTTTAATGGATATTACAACTCATTCACTTAGATGTATTGATTAAAAATATGATGACACACTGTTTGCAACAAGGTTGGATATGTTGGGTGCGTTATGAGTAATACTGCATTAATAGATAATGAAAGAAAGGATTAGTCCCTTCTGTTCCATAACAAAAGTAGATGTCTCAGGAACCTTTGATGGAATTGATATTTCCTAAATAATTCTATGAAAATGGTAAGTAATGGGTGAGTTAAATTTTGGAAATTCAAAAAAATAATAACCGAGCACATGGGTTTATGGTACTACCATGCAACTGACTTGATTTGAGATACCAATACAAAGTGATTAAATTACATAGTAAGCATTCGTAGGAGGTGGAACATCATTGTGACATTAACGCCTTTCTCTATGGGTTCCATGGAATGTTGCTAGATGCTAACCTTGGACTTTAGATATGATCCGCCTAATGTCATAGATAAAGATTCCTAGAGGGTCACATAATAAGTGGGTCCAAGTATCTTAGTTAAATATTACTTTAACAGGTTAAATAAGGATTATTCATGATTGTGGTTAAATAAGTATTCAGGGTTGCATGATCACATTTATTTAGACACTAGTTATTCAATAGAATATATTTTGGGTGTAATATTATATTTATTACTGAGTAATTCAGTGATATTTATTTGGAAATAAAATAACCAATATTCAAGGATTAATAAATATGGTGGAGGAAATAAAGAAACTGGAAAAAAGTATAGTCCTTTTTTATTAGTATACCCACAATATAATTCTTTAAGGGATTTATGAGAAATAATTTTATTTATTTAATTAAATAATATTATGTGTAATTCACTGGGTGTATGTCAAGTAATAATAATAGGCAACTGTTATTATTAGACCTGGGGTCTTACTAAGAATTAAATGAAATGAATTAATACTTTCAGGTAATAAATTCATTTTATAATTATATATAATTAAATTTTCCAATTATATAATTCTCATTAGACTATCAATATTTAATGGTTGTGAACAATGGATCTAGAGAGAGATATCAATCCTAGAGAGAATTATTTCCTTCCATGAATTCTATAGAGCTATGAGAGAGATCCTCATCCACCAGATCTAGGAGAGCGCTTTGTAAGTGGTTCTAAAGGCGATCAAAGGCGGACATCACAAGATAATTCTCTTCTATCTTTCACATAGAGATCCCTTTGGTGACCTCCAACGATATTTAGAGCACGTATGGATCACCTCTAGTGGAATCCTACACTTGGATTCTATAAAACAATGATAGACCACATCATATCGTGATTGGAAACATAAACCGAGAGAGGGATAATTCAATCAACGTAATTATTGTCTTTTAATTAAAATAATTATAACCAACATATGACGATCCTAACTATGGTTTTGGAAAACACTTATTTTTATTTCATTTTTCGTTCTATTCCAACGATTTGGTGTTTTATTGCTATGAAAAATCATGGATTGACCATTGTTAAGAGAAAAATTAATGTTGGATACACCCGCCAACATACTTCCACTATGCCCAAAACCTACACAAATTTCACTGAAACACTATACCTAATACCTACCAAGAAGAAAAATTTGTATTCATATGATCATGAGGTAGATATATGTCAAAATATTCCACATTATCATTATTAGAAAAATGAACTATTTTATTATTTCTTTTCATATCTCATGAATCCATGATCTTTATAAAATTGGTTTCACACCAGATTAAAATTTATTAATTTTACTATCAATGTGCTGAACAAAATCCAGTATATACCTAACCAATATTATAAAATTGGATTCATATGTTTCAAAAAATTCATTATCATCCTACCCCACTTCTATTAATTATTTCATAATTCTATGTCGAACAACTTATAAGGAAAAAATTATTTACAAAGGTTGGTAAATGCTTCCTATCTTATTGAATCAAGATCATATTTCTTAATGGTATTCCTAACAAGAGACCAACATCGATCACATTAACTTTAAAAATGAAAAACGGAAATGGGTTCCTTTTAGATATATAGACACCATACTACATCAAATATATTTTCAAGAGTTTTAATCCATCGTTTAGCTACCACTAGATCTAAAATCAACTATAAGCTGGAGGATACTGCCTTATAAAATTATCCACTAATAACATATCCTCCTATCATTGGTCTAGATGCTATATTTCATGGATACCCCCACCATTTTTGGATTTTTTAAACCAAAACATCATTGAAATTATATTTTATATTCTAATTACATCCATTTCAGGATTCTTATTTTGACGGATTGTTTCCTCTTCATTCACTCCAAACAAGGCTACCCTATTTACTCTAGGTAAAACCATTCTGAATAGTTATATAATATATTTAAAAACATGTTTAACTAAAAATTATATATCAATTCATATTTAAAATTGAATAAAAATAATTTAAGGGTACTCTACTGAAATTATCTTAAACCCTAATGTTATCTAAAGAATGATCTGATTCCATGTATAAGTTATCAACCATAAAATTAACATATGCCAAAGATTTTAAACTAGAAATAAATTTATTAAAACAAATGGTATATTTTTGGTTTAGATATTCAGATCATATAGAAACAAATCATATAAATTTCACTCATACATTACATGTGAACACATATACTTAGTATATATTTTCTAACAAAACAAAAGTCAAACATGATCTTCTAAATTTTTTTCTTCACCTCATACTTGTACCTAATCTACCTTAAACCATATGAAAAAATTAAAATGGGAGATGATAAAAAAAATTATATTATGGTTTATAAAATAATGATAACCATTAGTCCAATGAAAACCTTAAAATCATTTCCCTAAAATTAAACCATTTTCTCCATAAAAAGGAATCATCATTTAAAAATGATCATTATCTTAACTGTTAAAAATCAGAAAATTTCCATGAATACTCATTATCAATAAACAAAATGTTAAGTATAAATTTGGACATCATTTTCCATATGAATATTATAAATTAGGAAACCAATATTATAAACCTTAAAATATGATGAACTCCATACATTGGATGTCATAACGTAACCGCCCATCCTTGGATTGTCATAGAACCAACTATCATTGGTTAATAATGTTACTACCCATCTATGTTTTATCATAAAACCACTAGTAATTGATATATAATGGAAGCATCTTCCATCATAACATAATTCTAAAGACACATAACATAATCACAAAACATGAATTCTGGAATAATATAAAACTTTTTTAGGAAATTTCCCATTTCAATTTTGAATAATACATTTTAAAAAAACTATACACATACAAAAGAAAGAACATTATTAAAAAATAACCAAGTATAATTATAGAGAAAACGTTATTGTATTAAGGAATCATTAATTTGGGATGATCATACATTGTTATTTATGTTAAAAAAATCATTTTATAATTTTATACAAAAATGATATAGGAACATTAAAAGATGGTTTTCAAAAGAGATCCCCTTGAATATAACATAAAATTGAAATTATAATTAATAAAAAATAATATTCTAGGTGTTTCAAATATAATTATACATAAAAAATGTTGGAAAATAAGATAATATAAATTAGATTCACTCATAATATTATCATGACATAATAAATAAAGAATATGTTTAACTCAATGAAAAGAAAATTGAGTTAGTAATGACCTTTACTTTAATATGATATGTCACAAAATTTATTTATCATCCTAGATTATAAAAAGAGGTAAATAATTTAATTTATTGAGATACATTTTAATGTTTATCATTATTTTAATTTCACTTAATACAATGTTAAAAAATTTACATAATTATTTATATTCACATTTTATGTTTTGATGATATTTAGTTCATAAGTCTATTATGACATCGGGCTATGAAAAATTGTCAATGTGGTAGTTATTTCAAAATCTACAGAATAATTGTAATGAAAAAAAATATTTTTTATACATATTTTATAATTTTCAAAAATTCACTTAAATATGGTTATGAAAGACGAACTACATTAAAATCATGGAGATGGTAGGTCATATATACGCAGTAGTAACATTTCCATTTTTCAATGAACAATATAGAGAGAAGGTAAGAATCATTTTATAATCATATAATTTTAATTAATTTATATATATCACATTATTTATTTAAATATACATTCAAACATATATCATCAATTTGAAGTGGTGATGAAAAATGAATCATATTGATAGGTGAAGGTGGTAGTCCATACATACGCATGAATGAAGTTAGCAGTTTTTTGTACATGTAATGGTAGGATGTAAGTGGTATATTATCCTTTAATAATGATAAATATGTCCATACATTTATATATATATAATTATTTTTTCACTATATTTAGACTCTATATACAGTTATGGAAAACAAACTACATCTGTTCACGAGGCAGAAGTCTGTTGTACACACAAATGATTAATTATTTTTCCATTTGGTGGAAGAGGGGATATATTTAAGAGATTACAAAAACAATATAAAATATTATTATATGAAGGATAATGGTTTTATTATTTTATCATATTCGAATAAGATTTTGAGTATGTCGATGAAGAAATATGAAAAAATACATTATTAAAAACAAATCCTCTTTTTTGGAAAATTACAATTTCCTAACAAAATATGACCACTATGGTTGATTTTATGCCTACAAACCTCTAAAATGAAGTAATGGATTCTAGGAATGGATTTTGGTATGAGGTATCTGGAAAAATGGGTTGTCAGTGTGAATAAATGAGAAGAAGTGGTTCTCTTTTATTAGAGACAGTGGGGGCACTCTTGGAATTTCTCAAAACTATTAAATTAATATAAATTAATTATGAATTAAAAATTGATGTAAAGTGAATTATTTATAGATAAAATGAGTATGGGTAAAAATAGTTTCATAAAATAATTTTTAGATACAGTTTAGGTCACTTTTATTTAATTATCATTTACTTTTAACCCTTATTTATACCCTTTAACACTTACTGTGAAAACATTGAATTTTACTATTTAAGGGTTTATATTGTAATTAAAAAATGAATAATGGTCCATAATTTAACATGGTTAATATTTAAAACATTATAATTATAAATTTAATGAATTTCATATTTTTATAAATTTTAAATAATTTAATAAAATATTATTTATTTTAAAGTATCATTAATATAAATGACAATGATATTCATTTCATTGAATTTTATAAATATAAAAAAAGATAACAATGAAAAAAATTACTACAAACCTAGATTTCAAAATTAATCTATATAATTTCTTAAATATATAAATTATCACAATTTATATTTATCTAAATATTTTTAATATCATTTATTTGACTTTCCTATAAATTAAATAATTTCTGTATTTGTGTTGTGAAAAAATTGAAGGTAATTTTTTCTTTACTAAAAATTTAAAATAAATTTTCATGTTAAATATAAATATATTATATTTATAAATACTATTTTATCCGAAAATATGTTTTGGATAAAACCATATTAAAAATATTATAGTTATAAAAAATAAGAGTATGATATGTTTTAGTTTTTTTAAAAAAATTATAATTGTCATAATCTAATCTAAGTGCGCATAAATGGTAATATATCCTAACCTTAAGCGATAAGGAATGAATATTATTCATAAAATAATCTTTTTCATGTTTTACCGTCATTTTATAGTCTTATCATTCTATTTTTTCCTTTAAATACATAATTTACCCTTTACTATTGTAACATAAATTACTAATTTTATTATTCACATGTCTGAAAAAAGTGTCATATTTACTAAATTTTGACCTCATAATTCCAAATTTGTAATCCAATTTTTATAAATTCCAAAAAATAAAGTAAAAACATTTAATTTTTAATTAAATCATTAAAACGCAATGAAAAATAGTTTTTCCAGAAATATTCCATTATTATATATGAAGTAATTTTATACTAAATAAATTCAAGTATAAAGTGAACTTAAAAAATCATAATTGGATTATTTTAAATCAAAAATAACAAATTAAATTTTAAAACTAATATGAATATATAATTTTAATTTGTAAATCATCTAAAAGAAAATAAAATTTTCATTAAAAATATGAGTTTTTTAATATTAATTAAAAAAACATGTCTTAAAATTAGAAAAAAATTAATCCTAAGATAATTTTTACATGATGAATTTAAAAATTATATTATTTTTGGAAATTAAATTTCTATTAATTAAAAATGAATCTTTTAAACAAAATATTATAACAATATTACTACACAATTCCTGAATACTAAAAAAATAAAATTACTTATTCTATTATTATGTAGGTTGTTATATACATTATGGCATGCCATATTCTTTAGATAGAAGAAATTTCTAGAAGTATGATACATATGGTGGTTGTAATCATTCATATTAGTGCACATTGTCACCAGCCCCAACAATTATAGTAGGGAACATGCCACCCAATGTTTTTAGGTGTGTTGAATATAGATTGTGGTGATAAATTTGGAATTAGTTGAATATAGAAAATACCCGTAGATAAACACTATAATGTGAAGATATATATGTATGAATGTGATATGGATGTGGAATAATGTGACTTATATAAAATGGGATCTTTATATGTTGTATAAATATGACGAGGTTTTCGGGTTAATTTATTCCAAGGATATAAGGAATTTTTGTTATATTGTGTTGTTATATTCCCCAAGTCCCTTGTATGTGTTATATCCTTTAAGGAAGAATAAATGGATATTGGGGGTATAAATCCATGTTTAATGTGTGGTGTTTATATATAAATTTAAATTTGATATATGGTTGTGGTTTATGATATGTGATAATGATGGTGATGATTACTTGATGTTGGTGTGGATGGGAAAATATCAATAAGGGATATGTGGTATGTGGTGGTTTGAATAAATGTTAGTTGGGGGAGTCCCTGAGAGTTGACACTTGATAATAAAGTTAGATTACATAAGGGTCGGTATATTTCAAAAGGATATATGTAGTAGTGGAGAGAGTCTCTGGGGGTAGTCACAACATAAAATAATGAAAGTATTGTGGGTAGATAGTGTCCCAACCAATGAATGGTTATATGTTTTCATGTTCCCTATGAGTGGATAACTAGTTGATGATGATGATGAATTATTACAGAGTTATTTATATGTGGATAACTACATGTTGATGGTGATATTATAATGAGTCCCTTATAGGTTTACAATTTCATGGATGTGGTTTGGTGATGGAGGTAGTTATATTAATGGTTATGTGGTGTTATTTGAAGAGAATGAGGTGGGAGATGAAAATGTGATGATATAGTTTATAATGGGAAGGGGTTGAAATGTTATCTTTTGAGAGATTATAATTAATTGATTTAATTTTTTTCATTTATTCCGTAAATGGATGAATTATTATACTATATTCACTTAGAGAAATTATAATTACCCAGTGTAAAAAATTGGGTATATTTATATACTCTCACTTTATTTATATAAACTATTTTCAATTTATATGGATATATTTGGCCATGGTATTGAGATACATTAGCTCTGGATAAGAAATACTTTTTAGAGGATACTTTTTCCTTATACCTTGCATCATATATAATATAGATTCTTTTATTGTGTTTTTTTTCATTTAAGGATTAGGTTTATATGACATGGAATGTATTTTTATATATAATCCATGCATTATAGTTGGTAATGCATGTTATTATTCATGGTCTTGTTATGTTTTATTTTATGATGTGTAATTACTTCTATATTTCAATGATGATATACCCTTATTTCTAGTTACAAACTCATGGGATGTTGAAGGTAGGGTTTATAGGTTAAAATATATACTTTTGTTGTTTATATGCAGTCCTGGTGGAAGGAGTTATAATAATATGCAGGTGATATGTTGTACATAGCTTCTACAAAATCCCTAGAGACATATGCAATGATTTCTAAAATTAATATGTGAAATGGGAATTTCTATCAAATATGATACATAGTCATATAAAATTTACATTAATAATATCATGAATATGTAATTTTCCCATTTCATCCATAAACCGGACCTCATAGGTTGAAAATTTATAAGAGATATTTTTATCCCATCTACGATAACCACTACACTAAAAAAGTAATTTGACAATGGCAATTTTTTCATTTAGAGGTGGCTTAAACCGCCACTAAATTGTTCTACTATGATTTTGAAAAACCGCTACTAAATTGTGTGTCAACATTTATTTGGTGGCCGGTTTTCAAAAAAAAATCACAGAACAACATAATGGTTGTTTCTTAAAATCAGAGGATTCATTTAGTTGTGGTTTAAACAGCTGCTAAATGATTTTGTGGATATTTTTAAAAACTTTTTATAAAAAAATTATAATTTTTTAATTAAATATTTTAAATTTTTTATTGATAATTTAAATTTTTTATTAATTTTTAATATTTTATTATTATTCTCAGTTATTTTATTATTGTTCTATTATTATTATTTTTTATTTTCTTTATTTTGTATCACTATTTTTAATTTAATATTATTTGTTAATTTTTGAATTCTACTAATTAATTAATTTATTATATATTAATATGCACATGCACATGCACATGGACAAGAACATGCATATGCATATTTATAAGCCATATATAGAAATTTTTTATTAGGTGAGATTCTAAGCCCATTCGTTTTTCTTATTAACTAACGATTTTATCACTCCAAAAGACTCTTAATGTGTTGAATATATTGAATTTAATAAAATTATAAATATATCTATATATAAAGAATAAAAAAAGAAGAAAAAAACTGGCAAATACTAAATATATAGCAAAAAAATAAATAATAAAGAAATATTGAAAGATAAAATGAAAAATAAATCAATAATAAATAAGGATTTTAAAATAAATAAATAAAAAATAACTGTAAAATAATATAAAATAAACTAATATTTTGTAAATAATATATAAATAATAATATAATAAAATAATAAAAATAAATAAAAAAATAATAGATAAAAAATAAATTATAAATAATAAATAATAAATTATAAATAAATATAACTGATAAATAATAATTAATAAATAATAATTATTAATTATTAATTATTAATTGTTAATTGTTAATAATTAATAAATATTAATTAATTAATAATATTTAATATTTAATATATAATATATATAATTTATTAACTATTTAAGAAATATTTAAATTAATAATTAATATTGATTTAAAAATAAAAAATAAAAAATAATACAATAATTAATAATACAATAATAAATAATAAATAAATAAATGAATGAATAAAATTTATTAATATTCTAAAAATAAATGAATGAATAAATGAATAAATAATAAATAATAAATAAAATGTAAAAGAGTTATTAAATAATTAATTAATCAATTATTAATAATTAATAATTAATAATTAATAGTAACAAAAGATTAATAATTAATAATTAACAATTAATTAGTAAAGAATGAATGATGAATAAAAAAATAAAAAAATAATTAATGAAATAGTGTATGAATAATAAAATAGTAATAAATAATTAATAAATTAATAAATAAGGAATTAAAAATAAATTAATAATTAAATAGTACAGAATGACAAAATAATAAATGCTAAATATTAAATAAATAAATAAACCATAAATATTAAATGGATTAATACATAAATACATAATAGATAATCAATAATAAATAATAATTAAATAAATAATAAATAATAAATAATACATAATACATAATAGATAATAGAAAATAGATAATAGATAATAAATATAAATATAAAAATTAATTTAAAATTAATAATTATTTAATAAATATATAATAAATAATAAATAAATAATAAATTAACAACAAATTAATTAATAACAGACAAACAAACAAACCCTAAAAATTTACAAATCTCTAAAATCTGTAAAACCTTCAAATAACTATAAAATATAATATGGGAGTCCTTTTCAGCTCTACAATCTATCAAAATGAATATCCTAAAATGAGCTTTGATATGATATGTGGTACAAGATGAATAGACACTTGGATCAGATGTTATAAATGTTTGAATTTTAAAAAATCGGGGTCGACAACTAAAAACTCTTTTTCAGAGGCCCTCTATACCATTCTAGGGGAAATGGGGGTTCAATTCTTTTAGAGTTTGTATCAGACCTCTCAGGTATAGAATTTTTCATAGGCTTCAAATTTATATGCGGTAGGGCACAAATGGACACCCGGATCAAAAGTTATGGTCATTTGAAATTCAAGTTCAATTTTTGACATTTTTGAAATTTTTAAATAATTTTTTCCTTTGATTATCCCTTCATTGAAATCTAATTTGATTTTACATCATTTCCTAACCATCAATTTAACTAGTTGTGGTGCTAAAACATGCTACCAAATAAGATGCAATGGTCTTTTGATGCAGAAGTCTTCTTTTCAGTTTTTAGTAGATATGTTTTAATTTTCTTGTTATTATTAACTAATAATTATATATATTTTTTAATTAAAATATTAAAATAAGTAAAATTATAAATAATAAACTATTTACGAGATTAAATAATATATCATAAATCATAAATCGCAAAAAAATTAAAAAAATTATTCCATTAATTTAGTCGTGGTCTTAAAATTACCCCCCAGAATTTCGAGATGTTATTTTAAAACAATACACTCAAAATTTTATATTTTTACCTTAAAAGAAAATCAATTTTCTTTTTTAAAAAAATAAATTTCAAAAAATTGGTGGTTTTCGAATTCACTATTAAAAACCCTCTACTAAACTCTATTTTTTGTAGTGATCTCAGACCAAATCAAAACCCATCAAAGATCTCAAAAATTCTAATGAAAAATTCTGTTGTCACTATATCTCACCTCCATATGGGTAGTGATAGTGGATGGATTAAACCCCGTATGTCTATTATGATATTCCTTTACTATCTAGAAACATATAAATCAATAAAAATGTCCCAAAAAGTCCCTCATAATTCTAGTACACAAAAAAATACAGCTAATATCATAGTAAATCTTCTTCAAATCAGGTTATACTATCCATTTAGAATACTGAAAGTTCCTAATCACCTCATCACTCATTTATGTTGATACATTCAATTTATCATTTATCAAAATCACTTCAATAAAATATTTAGTCCATCCTAGAAGAGATTTATATTATATAACCATTCTTTCATTAAAAAAGATTATAAATATTACAAATACATATCTTCCACTTAAAACAACAATGAATTAGTAATAGAAGGGGGGGATAACCAACCATTTTTCTTAAGTATATTTGGATTCCAATATATGAAATTACTAATTAGATGACATTCCTCATAAGATTCTGACACGACATGCTCTTAATTCATCTTACAAAGAAACTTTTCCTATACATTCCACTTCTCGGAGGAATATTACATCTCAAAATTTAATTTTAAGAGATGAAAAACCTAAGGAATCTATTTTAGGTTTAATTATCTCTACAGATTAAAATATCAAAAACTCTTTTGGTAATTGTAGACAACAAATCACCCTTTAAATATATAATGGAACCAGGACATCATAGAATGGACTATATCATCTATTTCTAAATGATGGTTCAAGTAGATTAACTTAGGGGGTCTTTCTTAATGAGAAGTATAAGTGAATATCCTATTCTATTATATCATTAAGGTCCCTAAGGGAACTCATGTTGTTTTATAGGAGAGAGTGTAGACCTTTCATAGATCTCGAAGATTTATAATTCGAGAAGATTTCATACTCACTTTTAAATGTTGAAAATTAACTTCACATTGATCAGTCCAATCAAAAATAACTTATTACAAGAAAAACTAGTTATATGTTATTTCAATCTAGATAAATAGAATATTAGTCATTTCTAGTGAAAAAAATATATATGTAAGATATTGATGTTATAAAAATTCTTATATTAAGCCCAATAAGTCATAAGTTTCACCTTCTCAAGATTTACTAAAATTCCAACCATGTATAAGACAAGTAAACACCCCTCTCCAATTCATAAAATAGAACAACACAATCATATTAAATAGATAAATCACTCAATGTATTCTCAATATGATCAATAAATTCTTCCCACATAACATTTGTGTTTGATAATATATTAAAATGTTTTGGATAAATACATTGAAGATGAAATATAAGTGGGGTTGGAAAATCTAGATTGTGAAGGATATGGATATTACTGGTGAATTAGTTAAGATTAATTTCATAACTATGAACATTTATCTATTTTAAACCACGTTAAAACACCTTTTATTATTTATCATATATTAAAAATCACAAGTCATGAATACATTTGTGAAATTTATTATTAGAAAACCATAGTGATCCAATATGTTGATCTGAATATTTTTTTTATCCCTGTCAGTGTATACCTATTTTTCCCAATAACTAGATACAATTTTGTATAGTCTATGTATAGTCTTAATATTACATCATTTATTTTGGAAAATAACAACATATCACCCCAAGGAAAAGTTCATTGATATATATAACCCTTCACCCCAAAATCGTAAGGCTAAATCATTAACTCTATCAAAATGATTAGTCTATATGATTAGAGTATGTAGATATAACCTACACACAATATATTAGATAAATAGTAATATTAGGATCACACTTAGTATTTACAAAAGAGAATCTATCATAAAATAAATTTCACATATTTCTCACTATTAGAGTAAAATTTGATGAATGCATCTCATAATCAACTGTGAAGACCACATTGGTTACCCAAGTCATGATTTCTCTAAATTCCTAATTGTCTAATCTTGTGTAACTTATTTGAAAATACAATTCTACAATAATATCATATCATATCATAATAGATAAATTAATGGAACATTCCATTATTAGAAATTGATTCTTAATGAAAGTGTGTTATTTAATATTTTTAGAAAATATTGTCCAATATAGAAATATCTATAATAAATGAATCCCAAAAGATTGAATTTCACCCTAAACACAAGGGAATACTATTAAGTCCCACAAGTCTGAAATGTATTTAATGAAATTGAAATGAATATAAATGATCATAAGGAAGGTAGAATATCCAAAGAGAGATAAAAATCTAATCAAAATTGAAAATAAGAGATTTTTGTTATTTAGTACATTTGATCTTGAAATATCCCATCATACATGATGACATCATCCATAAATCACCTTATATATTAAAAAAGAATTAAACTAGTGAAAAAAATTTATTTTTAGTGATAATATAGTGATATTATATTATTGTTACAAATTATCTGTGATACTTCATTGTTTGTGACTCCTGGGTGGTGATTTTATACTCTTCATATAGTTTCTTTGTGAGGCATCTTTATTCAGAACTATAGGGCAGTGATGTTGTTCCCACAATATACTACCATTAAAAAACTTCATCATTACCACATCCATGACAAATACACTATTCAACTTTATAATAACTAAATGGATTCCCAATTCGAGAAGTTATTTCTTTAAATATTCCTATGAATACCTATTATAATCCTTTTAGGAATCATGAATAGAATGTCAATGACACCAAAATGGAGAGGTATGTGAATTTTGAATGAATTTGATAAGAGATTTCAAAGGATAAAACTTTCAAATATATCATGATTAAGCAATGAATAATTTTTTTGGCACATAATCTCTATGTTAAATCTTCGTAAGAAAGAATAGAGGATATGATGAAATACTCCCTTCATGCTGACTATTTGAAAATGGCTTCTTTTATAGAGTAAGTTATTATGGATCCTTCATGGATAACTATTTTATGAATTATTCACTATGGTTCTCTCACCTAAATCGATTTGTGATGTAACCTATAACCATACACTAAAGAATCAACACCCCACTTTTCATAACACCTTAACCCTATGTGATGGAAGGGCCCATATTGTACTTGTTTTCTTTTGTGTAATAGATTTATGCTACATAACATCAAGTAGAAATATTTATACTTCACAAATCAATCTTATTAATGTTTATTTGACCTTATTAATATCCATTCTATGAACTTGGAGATATACCTTGGTAGGGCTCATTAAAATGACCATATTACTCTCCATTCACCACTATCAAAACCCTAAAATGTTAATTCTATAAAATTCACCCTAGAAACCACCAAACATTAATAGCATAGAATTTGTCGATACCAAATCGGTTCCTATTAATTAGATACTCTCTTAATAAAGGGAAAATTATGATAAATCCACATAGATATATGGAACCCTCGGTGATTTAATAATCATGTACTCCCATGATAATGAGTGTCTCAATCTTGAGAATACCGGTGAGACCTATCATGGATCCGAGTGCCCATATTGGTTTCTGATGTGTCAGGTAATCTATAATGTTCCACCGAATGATCAATTCATGAATACCAATTATACACATGTTTAAGACCTAATCAGGGTCCCATTTAGGATTTCATCATCCTTATTCATCAATGATCATTAGAGATAGGTCTAGGAAAAACTACATGGAGTAAGACACAATCTATCCTCATGGAACCATGTTCCTCATGATTCCATTCATACTTTATCATATAGTATCCAATAGATGGAATGTGAACCTTTTTACCCCCATGTTTATTCTCCACTCAATCATTTATTTGTATCCCTTTCAGTGAATAGAAATCTCAATCCCATTTTGTGAAACTACAAGAAAATTCCATTATTGCATGATGTCAAACATCATAGTTTGATCCAATCACAATAACATAAACTTTGATACATAAACAATGTGTGATTTTATTCCTATTAAACAAGATACATCAGATTAAACTTGGAGGTTAAAACCCAACATTCAAAAGCACATCTTAATTGGGATATATTTTATATGAGATAACCATTTTTGATTGGGATATATTCAATATGATAATATCTAGAGAGGCCTACTCATTCATAGTTATCACACCAAAAAGTGTTATGAAACATTCTCCTCTTATTTTGTAGGTCCTAGATACTTGACCATCAAAGGTACTTTACGTGGTTGTGGTTTTGTGACTTTTAATTTCCCCAAATTGGTTCTTTTCAAATTAATATAAAAGGTAAAATGTTTCAT
Source organism: Viscum album (assembly GCA_963277665.1). NCBI lineage: Eukaryota > Viridiplantae > Streptophyta > Magnoliopsida > Santalales > Viscaceae > Viscum > Viscum album. Next base: position 991,780,068 of record OY728128.1, on the reverse strand, counting down.
ATTAAGTGACATTGACCTAAATGGGTTCTAATTAACTTTATAGAGATACATTAGAAGCCCAAATCTTGGGAGTAATCCCAAAATAGAAAAATCTACCTTGTTTAAAGATGTAGCTAAACACCAGATCATCCAATGATACAAATTTAAATAAATGAATCCCATATTTACAAGACAAAAATATAGAAACAATGATATATAAATATTTTTTTATCAATTGACATTAAATGACTCATACTGATAGTACCTTTAATAGAGAAGCAATTATCTATATTTTTTTTGAAAATTATTTTACCTTAACAATTAGTAGCATAGTGATAACCTATCATGTGATTGGCCTTTCGAATGATTCAAAAATATGTATTAAATCATTATGAAAAACTCTATTAGACAATAGTTTCCTAATTAATATTTTGAATATGTACCCACACATCCATCTTTAAGACCAACATGAATTTTATGATATCATTGGAAATGTCCAAGTGACCATCTGCATTTGGAGAGTAAATATGCATCGTCATATAAAATTACATCTAGAAAGGCATTGGTGTTTACATTGTAAATTAAATGGTGAACCTAATAAGAATCATTTACTCATGAAAGTGATTTATATACCATGATCTTACTTATAGTGATCCATTAATTGGTTTTATTATTTGGATTTTTTGATCCTTCCCCGTGAATTTCTAACAAATCACATAACTTCCATCATTTAAATGAAATTGAATCATCTAATCATCTAGAATATGTCTCACTTGTTATGATGGATCAATCCCCCCTCAAACGTGTGGATGTTATCACCCACACAACATCTCCATAACTAGTTTGTTAATTCTCTAGTATGGTAGTATAACCTCAATGTAAATACTCATATTATAGAGGATGCATGAAAAAAAAAAATTTTGATGAAGAACTATTGGTTTCTTCATCAATAAAGGTCCTTGTAAAATTTATCCTTTCTTATTACCCCTTTAAAATATTGTTCCTAAAGGAATAAAATACCTACCACTCCAATCATAGGTTGAAAGATATGTACGAAATGTGATTCCTCAAGATGATCTACGAACTACCTAGGAGGGATCCTATTGACCACCAAGGCCATTAACATCATGAAACCTATTATATTCATGAATAATATAAAAAGGCCTATAGGGACATCCCAACACTTTTCACTAAAAAATGACCGTGAAGGAAGATGTATAACATGGGGAAGTAGTTTCTTAAATAATGGGGAGAGTTTATATCCCCATTACCATAGAGTAAACTAGTAAAAAAATATAATACAGACATCGATGAGAAATATTATATTCCTTATCACTCTTGAAAATCCAATCTATGTATCCTTTATGTTTCATAATGGTTATGTTGTAATATTATATTGATAATTTGGGAGTACCCTCTGATCACTTTTTCTATAGATAATTCTCATCATAAAATTTAATTCATAAATAAAGGACTAGTGTGTGCTCCTATAACTATTCCCACTAATTATCCAACTATCAACTTGTTTTGAAAATAATTTAAGGGAATTCTTGTAGTCATTATCATGCCTTATAAAACTATAAATATATCATAGTAGTAGAGATGGAGGAATACCATTGGTATATTCGAATAGATAATAGGGGAGCACATATATTCATACTCCCATAATTAGAGAATATCATTTGTCGACTTCATCAACTATTCAAGAGTGGACCATTATCCCACACCCATTTAAAATATAATAAAACAATCCCTGGTGAGGAATGAAGAACATGATTAGTCTTATATTCTTATTCCATCAATAGTTTTTGTAATATTACTTTTTTCACATTGAATTAGGTTAATATCCTATCTCCCATACAAGGTTCTTATTATAATATTATGAAAATATCTTCTGAGAATACCCAAAGACTATCTCCCAACCAATAATATCAAAAAAAATATTCAATCAAATGACATCGAGGTTGGATCACATCCTTGTCCATGTTAATTATGATCCTTAACATATACTATTAGAACCCATCAAGGAACAAGATATTATTCCTATTCTTACCCAAGATTACTATTGGCATATCCTGGTAATGGATGAAGATAAAAAATTGTATTTATATCCTCATACATATTAATCATGTTGATATATTACAGAACATAGACAAGAAATACATAAACATGTCCTGATAAAGGGATGGATGTCCCCTAGGTGGGTTCATATGCATTATATTTTTCCACACATTGCACAAATCCAATCATTATCATGGTTCTGATGTCATCCACCCCACAATAAAGATAACAAGTTCTCTTAATATAAAACATAATATTAAATAGAAATCTCAAATTCTTTATCATATGAAAAAATATATTTTTGAATCTCACCAGCATATATCAATGGTGGCTCCATAAATAACTAACTCTTCATTATTAGGAGAATATAGTTTTAACCATGGATTTCTTTATTTTCGTAACATTATTCAAACATCTAGAATTCCTCCCCTGATAACTCTTTATAGAGGATCTCTTTCTAATTATATAATTATTAGCCACAAATTCCATCCCTACGATGTTAGTTATTGAGGTATATCCTTTGATATAATGATCAGTTGTAATGAATATGATACCCTTCTTAATTCACCCTATAATGGAAACCACATAGATTATCCTATCAGAATCCAGACAATCAAACCTAGAGTTTATCCAAAGGGTGTCTGTTGTGAGGTATTTCCAACATCAATCCATTGATCCAAAATGGAATCCATCAACATAATGGAAATAATGTAAATGTACATGGAAATCATCCACTGGGAAATCACATTAAGAATACACCCTACAATGACATCCCAAATCAATAAGAAGGTCCTCCAATATTAAATATTTCTCTTATAATTCCCTCATACCCAGAGGTATGTGAAATTATAAGGGTAGCTACACCAAGAACGTCATCATTGACGGGTGATATCACATCTCATCCAAAGGATTTTATAGTGTAGTGGTCCTCATCTATTCTAAATTTATATCAATTACCATGTGATGCAATGAAATAGGTTAATGATATCATCACATAACCCATAAAATTAAATAGGAAAGGAATATTATTTCATGATAATGTAGTAGAATCTCTCTCTAAAGATATATAAAATGTTATTGTTATGAGGGAAGAACTAACCAAAGGAAATATAACAGAATGTTCCTAATCATAGTCATATTATAATATGATATTATAGTGTAATTGACTAAGTAATTCATAAATTCTTTATGCTCTAATATATGGAAAAATTTCTTCTCTCTCAAGATAATATATTTTTATATAAATAATATTATAACAGTATCAAGGAAATATGTCTGTATTCAATCATGTAAACTGGACCCCCTATTAGTTGTAAGACATCCAATGTTGGGAAAGAAATTCAAAGGCCACCAAAATGTATTCCCCAATGGATTGAATATGCTTCTCCATGTAATAACTGACACCATACCAAACATCCCCAAATAGGGTTGGGTGAGCATAAGGAATTGTATTTTACCCCAATAAATAGACAATAGATCTCATTAGAGTAAATAATGTGCAATGTTGTCACATTAGGAAAAGTCCCAAAACCAAGTTCTATACATTATAGATGGTCAATAAAGAATGACCCTTATACCTCTACATCAAATAAAATGTGTTCTATAATGATGTGAGATATTGATATGTAATTATAGAAATGTTTAAAGAATATTAAATGGGCATACCATAAAATGGAATCAAAAATATAAATATAAAAGTATCCCATATTTTTGAGGTGCTCAAACATAGAACACATAGTTTATATTAAAAATTCTTAGGCTATGTCTTGAAAAGATAATAGATCAAAAATAGGTATTTCCTCTACAGTGTTATGGGAGCAGCCAAATCTCCTAGGGTTGGGGGAATATTTACAACCATGTCCACCTATGGGGTCATCAAATCCTCAGTGTATCCACGATGTGATAGTGGCTTATTTATTTTATCCTCATCCTAAATTCCATGAATTATTATTACATCGATTTATATAGAAGTTTATCTTCACTGGATTTGGGGGAGTTTCACTAGAGTATCCATCACAATTTCTAAATTCTTTTGACCCATATTCCATATTAAGAATAATTTTGATGATAAATATTGTGGAATCACTTAGTGTCACCATATATAATTCACTTTTAAAATACAACCAATAAAAAAAGGGAATGTCTTGTAGATCCGTTAAAAATATTTAAAAAAATTAAAAAAAATCCAATAGCGGAATATGGATTTTCACTCACAAAATATTTATATTGAGATAGAACCTATCACTATTATAATGAATATATAAGCCATAAAGTGTTTTATATATCAATTAATGTCACTAGAATTATCCTTGTAAATAACTCGGTGGATAATATGGTGGAAGAAGAAAATGATAGAAAATACTTTATTTGAAATAAGTTCTAGAATAATATCCTCAAGGAAGGTGTGCATAAAAATAAGTTGAGATAGACTGAAAATATAACATAACCTAAAAATATCCATCTACAAACTCGTTAATATATAGCTAATGAATATTTAAAGGGCTTAACCATATCCCACCCACAACCAAAAGAAGCTAAAATAGTTATTACTGAGGATACAATATCCTATTAAAAAAAACATTAACGGAGTTACAGTGTATCAATGAAGAATTACTAAGGTAAAATAATCATATTGAGTATAAATTCCACTCAAAGACTAATATTTTTCCTTTTATTGATCATTCTCAACATGATAAAATTACTCAAATTTTAGTATCATAGTCCTAGCAACTCACATTATCTAAATATAGAAAACTGGTGTACCTAAACATAGTGGTGGAAGATTATTAGTAATTTCCTCAACTATGTTAGTAGAAATATCCATTTCAAATAAGATACCATATGATAACTTATACTTGATATCAAAAATAGATACAAGTGAGTCGACCATATCATTCTCTACCTTCCACTATTACTCGAGTATTTTCTGAACATATAGTCCTACTAAAACTCCATAAATCCATATATTCATTGTCTCATCAAATAAAAGATATGAATGGGTAACTTGAACCAATAAAACAGGGAATAAATCCATATTTTATCTGAGTGGATGTAACTATTCCTCTTGGTATATTTAGGAATCCAAATTTTCCAATCGTAAATGAAATTGGGACTCATAGCAGCAACTGAAACCCTTTGTTTCTGAATAACGTCCCATGATGGGAAACCAACAAATAAAATAAATATTTATGCTTTGATAATTTTTACAAGCTCTTAAGTGTCCTGTATTTTTACAATATAAAATTCTACATAATATGTCTACTATAGGTTGGTAATAAATCCACTGAAAATTTCTCAACCAATTCATATCCACATTGGGAAAGATAAAGGTCCTCGGTTTATCAATTTGAAAGTAGTGTGAGAATGATATGATCTCATATTTCATTTTCAAATGGACTATTTTGACCTACTCCTTGATCATGGAATTACAAAAAGAACTGATTTTGGAACTTTTTATAGAATATATCTTGGTTTAAGTACCTATTTCATTAATCCCATTACAATACAATGGAAAATTACATGACGTTGTAGTATTTGTGTAAAGGTTAGAGGGATCTAACTAAGGTTTGAATCCCAAATATTATCTAATGTTATCAATTCATGGAATTGGGGATATCAAAGAAGAATAAGAAACTACTTTTGTTAATATATCTCCAACACCATACTGGTATAATATTCTATAGTAACTCCCTTGAATAATAGAGACATCAACAGTCTTTACAAAATGATGGTGGAAAAGAGTAGAGTAATTAAATATTTTAATATCTAAAGAATAATGTGTATTCTATCTAAAATGGTATGTTTCATATAGCACCATAACTTTTATGGAAAATGACATTCTAATTTCACTCAAGTCTAGAAAACCCAATGAAACTAGTATAAACGATCGCCCTCATTACATCACCTATAATTTTATGTTGTTATATTATATTTTTAAATTATTTTTCTTCATTTATATAGTAAAGGATATGGTTTATTTTGAAAAATTAAAACCAGGGAAACCATAGACATATGGGACTTGTGTCTCTACCATCACCCTATAATAATAAGTAAGTAGTAATAAAACTCAGTTAGATGTATGAAAAATATTGATTTCTGGGTAACTAGAAAATAAATAAATAATAGACATTCCATAACCAGCAAAAAAATAAATCAACTAGATAGGACCCTAGTTCCTTTGAAGTGACTAAGATAACTTATTTAACATCACATTCTCCTAAAATGGACAAATTGAATTTAGATGAACTTATATAGGGAGGATGAATATCTTCCGACTCACTGCCTGGTCCAAAACCTCTCAAATTCTTGACTTGATCACGATGAGGATAATAAACAATGTAAAAATTGTATCTTTATCATATGAATAGATAAAATATGGTTTTATCAAAGTTATCCACCTTATTTATTATATAAGACATATATTAACATTATCCCCCACAACAAATATGAGAATAGGTTGAAGAGGATAATGATGTCAAGGGAGATGAATTTGAAATCGACTTCAACACTTGGGAATTACTTCAAAAAATGACATATCATTGAAACAAACATTGAGATAATAATTTTAGTAATTCTAATAGTGACATTGATATAAACTTGAATCATTCAATGCTCGTTCAAAATTAATTATATCAAATAAGCCACTACATAATATAATTAATTCATATTTTCATAAAGATATGGTTAGGTAATCTTAGCTGAACCAGAAAAAAAATAAACCCCCCAAACCATTTCTAATTATAATAACATCTAGAAAAACCAGTAATTCCATTTAAAACCAAAACATGAAAATGGTATGACTTTTTAAATCATAGGAAAACAATCTAAAAATATGTTCTATTCAAGTAATTCTATCATTTAAATTGATGTCATTTTTAATTCTAGATGCACATCATCTTTAAAATGGGATTAGGGAATAACTGATCATGTCCATTTTAAGACCTCAATAGTTTGACAATGAAGTCACTATCGTTTAAGTGTGTCATCAAGAGACTGACCTCACTAATTTTGAAATTGTGTTTTTAATCACAGAATAATACTGGGAAGTTTCTATACGAGGAAATATAAACACTCAATATATATTTTTAAAAATAAAAAAAATAAAAAATATTTCAATCATGCCCTGATTAGTAATGGTTTTGAAAACAATCTAAAATGGAACCATACTTTTCAACATTTCAGTGATGGTGAATCCTACTTATCTCTCCCCAATAAGAAAATAGAAGTGTATAATAAAAGATAGAAAATAAACTATAGGAATCAATATTATAGCCCATTTTACAACCTAATTTATGAATATTTGTTCATTATTGTCCATGAAGAAATGGATTACATTGCCTACCTACAAAATCCATTAATAAAAACGTACATGGAAGTTCTTTAATTGTACAAAAGGTGCCTCATGTACACTATTTATGATAATATAGAGAAAATAAATCATGAATTTTCCACATTTGACTCTCATAAATTTCTATATATATATATATATATGGTAATATATAAGATAAAGGGGAATCAATTTGTGGTATATAGTTCCATCTGGATGACCACCCCACAGTTCTATAAATGGCTCTTATTAACCCATTCGATGAAGAAAATGAAGAACATATAATGTACAATAATCAGACTGAGGTAATAATTCATGATCTTGTAATTCATTGGATTATTTGGTTCTCAATTTAAATTTCAATGTATCTAATTACCTTACATTAAAAATAAGGTCTAGTAAATTTTACATTGAGTAGTTTTCACTGATTGAGGAAAAGGAAATCACACCATACATAGAGATCTTTCTTGTTCTAGAGTTACTCTTCATTAGGGATAGTATGACCGATTTTTATATTATATAATTGAGGGTCTTTTATAAAATTGAACACAATCATTGAAAAAAGAGATGCTCCTGGGACTATGGATCATTTAACCCTCTCATCCTCATGAAATCATAATTGTAATATAAACTAATCCATGCATAAGTAGAAGTTGATTTTTTTAATTTTAATAATTCCATTTATTTAAATAATTCTTGTACATGTCATCAAAAATAGTAGATATTGAACCCACATCATCCCTTAAATGAAAAGATATCAATACATCACCCTCCTCTATTGATAGTGGGAAGGAAATAGAAAATATCTCTGATTTACTTAACAATGAAACTATTTCCCTAGCTCCCCTTATAGTTAATGATTCATTTTAATTAGTTATAGCTTTTAATAATTTCCCAAAATTATCTATAATACCTCAAGATGTTGACCCATCATATGCCCATGATAGTGTAGAAGAGGGAGAATAATAAGATCTTATAGATTCCCCTCTATTATTTGAGGAAGTTATATCAACCATTATTGATGATCTTAAGAAAGGGAATTTTGAAATGAATGAGTATCTTCTTCTCATAATGATTATTAACAGCATCAATCCCATGAAAAAATAGATATACATATCTCCAATGAACCAACATTGATGTGTATTTTATTGAAACTATAGATATATTTCTACTTTTAATCCTGATGTGGATACCCATTATTTGTGTTTTCCAAAAAATAATCATCGTTATAAACATGAAGCAAGTAGAATTAATCAAACCCATGATGTAAATGAATAATATTATGTTTTTATGATACTTCTGGAAACAATAATTTTCGAATTATAATACACAATGTAGATATCTATTATCTTTCACATCATCAAATGGAATAGGTAGATCAAGGGTTTCATCAACTTTATAGATCTCAAACAGTAATAAAAAGTGAATTTTTTTTTTAATACCAATCACCTGGCTTGTTATTAATAAACTTCTGGATTCTTGGACCTCTTCTTTATTGATGGGTTCTTTGGATACAACCAAATCCATAGAGCCCATGAATATTGATAATGCACTACTTTCCCGGTATCCTAATGGGTATATTATCATTTTTTAATGTCCTTTGTATTATATTATAATGACACAATATATCATTGGTACATGTATAATATGTTTAATCCCCACATGGTGAAATATATGAAGTGATATATTGAATACAATGTAGTTAAATCCCAACGTTTTTTATTATATTTCTATTCATGTTATGGTTATGGAAAATTCTTAGAAAAAAATTCCCCAAAAATTATAGTATGTCATGGTAACACCAAAATTGAACACAAAAATTATAAAGGGATTTTTGGATATTCCATCATTTTGAATCATTAATGTGTTATGAGAGAACCATGGATGCCTTTACTACATAAAAAACTTCTTTTCCAATATCATAGGTAGATCATTTCACTTTATTAGTGTATTAAAGAATGATTTCAACTTCAAGTGGAATTAGTATTTTCAAAAATGATTTGATGACCATAAATGATATCTCTTTCACCTTGTATAATTATTGACTTTTATAAAAGGGGTAGTCACACATATTTTATGTTATGACCTTGGTGTGGTTTTTAAATATCATTCTTACTAGTTAAATTAAATTGGACAAGATAATATTCTTTAATAACCCAATAAAAAAAATTAGATATTGACACAAGATATAATGATATTGAGAAGAACAACCATGAATATTCTTTTTAGTGTATAATTTGGGACACTACCTATAAAATCAACCATAATTTTTTTCTTAGGTTGCCCAACTAAATTATTTCTCACTAAACCAATTCCAAATTGTTGTTTGACATGGTGGGTGGCCATTATTTATAAATTTTAAATTCATTTCATGTCTTAAAAAGTAGTTAACATGTATTTGTTTCTAGAATTCCCTATAACTCACCGTCACCTATAATTTACATTGTTGAATTTGGATATCATATATGAGGAGGTATACGTTATCCTATATTGTCACTAAACATTTGAGATGTATTGTTATGTTTCTTTTAGTATCCCAATATAGAGAATAATAAGAAACCCAGTGATCAATATGGTTGGCATTGAAATTTCTCTCATCTATCTGGTAAAAGAGGTTCTTCCATATTAATTCTTATTGAATGAAGGTTTCATCGATAATGATATAGAAAAAAAAATTCCTCATTTGTGGTTTAGATCTATATTTATAGATACCGATATCTTATTTTATTATCATGGTTGAATTAGAGATAGTGGTCTATACTATTAATGAAAAATATTTCAATGTTAAGGAATTTATCCATTAGGTTGATTATTTGTTATGATTGATCGATGAATTTACCTATGAGAAAAATTTTTATCACATCCCATCATCATAGAATGCTTGGGATGATTCATTTGTTAATTAATCTAAAACCTACTAAAATAATAATAATTATGAAATATAAATCCTTGTTAAGATCTAGAAAGGGGTATTTATATCCTACAATGATGGTAAAGAATAAATTAAGTAGGTTATCACCAATCCTGATCGAGGACAGATCACATCCTCACAAATTTATACAGTTAAAAAATGAATGTCTCTTATAGTTGACTACCACAAGAGTGTAATTATTCAATCAAACAAAGAGAATAAAGAATACATGTGGCATAAAAAAGAAAATTTCATCCCATAAAACTCATTAAATTGATAAAAAATCATTAAGATATGTATTGAATGAGCACTGCATAGGTGAAAGAAAGGAGGATATGTCTTCATTTTCATGTAATAGGTTCTTAATAGTTCTTGTAGCAATCATCGAGTATGAAAAAATATTTTCAAATAAATCTACATACATGTACTGTTTTTCATCAATGATGCAAAGTTGCTTGCAGTTCAAAAATATGTTCCACTATTTCTTGATATATGTCAATTTCATCTATCAACCACTAGAACTATTACATAATTCCAAATTCCCTTGGTCATTTTTTATATAGTGGATTCGTGTCATGGGTCCATATCCTCTGGATATGTCATGGTGGTTTGATAATATCCTCAAGTTCAACAACTTATACTCTATGTGTTCTAAGGATATATCATTAAAACAAGTTGGAATCAAGGCTACTGTTATTTTTCTAATATCCAATATCATCACACTATTTAGTGTCCCTCTCAAAAAATTGATAGATAATGGAACTAATTTTTTAACTTCTTAATTAGAAATGGCATATCATAAAAATAATTTTCAATCTAACCAATCATCCCACTACAAAGAAATAAGAATTTTAATGATATAGTATTTAAAAATGATACATTCTAATATCCTCTCAAATATGCTGAAAATAGAAAAGAATTATAATATATATATAATGAAAAATAATTTGTTGTCTTATTACACCAAAACCCACACTGGTATTTTGGGGATCCAAAAGTTTCTTTTATTTACCAAAGGTTTTCATAATATTCAAGTTTCAGCTTCCTTCGCTTCACATTTATATCCAAAAATAGATATCTTTTGATGAATATACCCAGAAGAAAATGGTTAATTTGGAACGACTTGATGAGAAATATCCATGCACGCTGCACATCCTATAAATCCTTCAAAATCATACTTCATGAGAATTTAATAATATATTTCACAAATATTCATTCATAAATGGAGAATCGATGATAGATCTCATCCCTCTAATGATACTGGGAATGAATCCACTAAAAATGAAACTAAAATTATACAGAACTTATGCAATACATAAGGTCTAAACTTGTAGATTTCACACCCTAATCGTGATGGATAGTGACAGAATACGTCTATCCACTCATGAAAGATATTCCATGTAGAAAATTTCATAATGTCATGTCAGTTTTTAAACTTCATAGAGGAATGATATTAAGCTATATATCCTCAAGTCCATGTGGCATAAATTTAAAATTCATATCACTTAAATCATTAATGTGTGATTCCAAATTAGTAGAGAATGTCCTTATTGTATAGAATAAAAATATAAGAAAACATCAACATCTTATCATACAAAAATACATGATATGTGTCAATATACACTATTGTTAGGTGTTCTTGTGAGATTTCATAAATCATCCAATTTACCGTAATTTCCCACACCAATCATGACCCATTAAAGATAGATTTTTGGGTAATTGATCCTATAAAAATGATTGAGATTCATTATTTTAAACTTAAGTGAGCTGATTCTTGTTACATGTTGAGAAACCACACACAATTTGTCTATCTAACATGAACATAAACTACATACCATGGCTGGCCAAGATTGGTCTAATTTCCTTGCATGAGAGATACATCTATTGAAGATCCCATCTGAACATATACCCTTAACAATAAACCCATGATAGAATAAAAAATTCCATTTATTTCTTAAATAAATGACAAATCAACAAGATACATCATGGAATAACATTTTTCATTTAAGAAATAAAATGAATCATAAAATAAATCTCACCCCATTTGAGAGCTCTACATCATTAAAGGATTTTGGATTTCACATTATCATCATAGTATAATTTTTCACTTGACCCAAGACCAAAATAATTCTCCCATATTATAAAAACCATTTGACTCTTGATTCCTTTCATCGCATGATATGTAGTGATTCAAGGACCCCCTATCATAGGCCTTGCTACAAGTCACCATAGACTTCAACCCTCTATCCATCATATTTTTATGGACTTCTAATTCAAATTATGTTTTTAAATGGCCATACAATAAATATATGAATATTGTGTAGATTGATTCCTATTGTTTCTCGATACATAGTGTCACCAAGATTTTTTATCCTTTGTCTGACCATAAATTTTCATCAAAGTCAATCACATTATACTTATATGAGATATATATACATGTGGGAATTATTAATTAACATTTTCCAACAACAATAATTCAATAATTAGAATAAAATATTTCATTATAGAATAATTATTTTGTATCATATAAAATCTCACAAAGATAAAAGTCTGGTCCATAGGTCCGTTAATCATGAATTGAAATTAAATGGGAATGGTCCTCGTTTAATTAAATTTTACTATAAAACACTTATATCTAGATTTCATGATGTAGAAATACATGGTAAGAAATCCTCCCCACACAACTTGAAAATTTTCAGATTGGTTCACTCCATAGGACCTTAAGTTATTTGGTAGGGTTCATTCCCTTAGATGGAAATAAAGAAAATTACCCTCCCCTATGTAATATCATGATCTTACTAGTGGTTTCTTTTCATTCTTATAGGATTTAATATTAGTAAAAGATAACCCTATGGTTGAGGTATATTTAATACTTGATTAAAAATACCTAAAAATTATTTGAACTATGTGTGATTTGATTGTAGTTATCATGATATATATTGGGACACCAAAATCATTAATCATATACCCGACCATTGGTTCCAAAAAGGAATATTTCCTCTCTATATATGGTACCCTAGTTCAATTTTATTCACATACAAATAGACTCTACACTAATATGGCATTTCATTTTTATTCAAAATATTCTTATCATAATACATTATAAAAATTATCATATGAGTGATTCTCTCAAGATGCTAAACGAAAAAACTGATGAAACATATAGATTCATACATTCTATAATATAAATCAAATTTTTCATTTTCAAAAATTTATATTTTAAGTGTAGTTTTTACAATTTAGGTTCTTGGAATAATTTGATATTATTAAGAAAGTGTCTGAATTTGCTATTAATTTATGATCTATGTATGTCGACCATAAGATTTTATACACAAATCAAAAAGGAAAAAACCATCTTTTTAATATATTATATATTTATTGAAATTTATTTCCTTTAATTGAACCTAATTACAAATCCAATTATATATGGTTCAAATGAAACATTAAATTAGGTTCTCAACATATATTCATTGTTTTGAGAAATTTTAATGATAAGTCTATAACTAACAAGGTAACTATCCAATAAGAGAAAAATATAAATAATCATATATGAGTGTATGAGGGAAAAATTAATAAAATATGGATGTAAATATTAATATTATTTTAAGGTAATAATTTCAAGGGAAATCAATGCATGAGAAGTTAAAGATTATTCCATGAAATTAATGTTTTCTGTATTAATATGGTATTAAATTTAGATATGCATGTCCAAAAAAGTTCATATTATTTTTGATAAAATAATAAATAATAAATTTTTTTAAAGAAATAAATTTTAAAATATTTTTCCATTTAAAGGGAAATACATGTTTTAAATTTTTAAGATGAATTTGGAGAAAAATTAGGCATGCCACTTGAAAAAAAATTTCGAACTCAACTACCTTTAAAAGGGGTTCATTTTTTCATTAAATTATGAGGGTCAATAATAAATTAATCTTTTTCAAACATTTTTAATATATATTATCCAATATTCTCCCCTATATTATAATTTTTCTCTTCTTTATTCAGAAAATATGCATATTTATCTCTATGTAAATAGATAAATAACTTCGCTGGTTCTTTTATGTCAATAGTGGGTGATTCTGGAGTTATTATTTTAATTAACCACATATTACATATATAGAAATCCCTTGACAATAAGTAAATATTCATTACATAAAAAATTTATCCAGTTCAAAATCATAGAGTTCTAGTGCTTTTGGTAAATATGAAACATAAAAACAGGGTTTCAGGAGTTCTATATTGTATCCCTCTTAGTTATTCATATATGGTACCCATCTTGAAAATATCAGACAAAAAACCCTTCTTCATACCCTAGTAAAATGAAATAGATGAAAGTGTGTTCTATGTACTTCATTAGGGTATAAATGGGATATATCAATGATCCTATATGGATAATATGAGAATATGGGTATGAGAGCAATAACATAACTTTGAAAACCTACACTACATATCAAAGATCAGATTCAAAAGGCATTGAAAAAATATTGGTATTAAATAAGACATGAATCTTAAAGTAATCAAATAGTATTTTCTATTACTTTATAACATAGGTATAATACATGGATTTTTGGCATAAATTTAAGAATATAAAATAACATCCTTTGAAGTTAAGAATCATTTCCATTAATGTTGAGAGTCATTTCCAAAACTACCATTGTGGAATGGGTTCACTCTATAATCCATCATTGATGTCATGGTTCACTCCCATGACTATCATTATAGAAAAGTTCTCTTATTGAATATGTTTTAATCCCCATTCTATTCGTGTTTATCTCATTTGAAATCAATAATTACCAAATGCATTGGGGGGAGATATGTGTCTTACAATCAAAAAATTAAAATCATACATATGTGTTCCACAAGATCATAAAATACATATCATATTAGAATCCATGAAAATAAATGAGTTTTTTAAAAACATCATTATGGAACAACCCATGGGAAAAATGGTTTCATAATCATTTCATATTTTTTAAATAGTATTACCCATGGAAAAAGAAAGATTTTCATAAAAATTTCATCATCTCGTCATAGCATAACCATTAGAAATAAAATGAGTTTCATTAACATCTTCTCATCGTAAACCTAAAACTTATAATGAATGAATAAGGATTGAATCATTGGATTATATTACCAGAAAATCTAACATAACATCAAGGATGTTATCTTGCAAGGGAAAGGATTTTTAATGATCACTTGGAACAATTCATGACAACAAAATTCATTTCCACACTGAAATAGATTATTTAGAATATAATAATTTAATAAAAAAATATTATTTCAAAAAATATTTTGAAAATTATGATGTAATCATGAAATAATTAAGTGTGAATGTGGGAGGAAAATACCATTCATTCCATAAATGGTAAAATGACTATTCTTATCACATTTTTGGTAAAAAGTCAAATAGTCCATGTTTGGAAAACGACAAGAGTATTCCACTTACTATTAAAAAAAATATTGGAAAAATATCATTAGAAACATTAGTGAATAATAAAATCATTACTTGTATAATTTTTTAGAAAAAATGTATGTGGAAGAAGAAGTGTTTTCGACCGAAATGAGTAATTACTTCTGTTTTTCTAAAAAATTTCTTTTGGTCGTCTTACTGATTTAATAAAATAAAATTAATGTAATCATGTATTTTCCAGAAATAATTATAAGAGAATAAAATTATTGAGTTTACTGAGAGATATATCCTAATATTTTATGATTAAAAACTTAATCATAAACAATATTGATAAGCATGGGGATTGTAATATAAAACCCTTACCACTTTGGAATCATTTTAATCGCAATCATAATGAAAGAAAAAAACCTTATATAGATATCTATATCTCAAAATATTAATGAAAAGATCAATAAATTACTTCACTAGATTTTATATATACACCACAAAAAATAAATAATTATTGTTTAAGTAATGTGTCCCATAAAAATAGATATGATTTAGAATTCCATTAACTCATGTCTTGATGTTATTATTACATGATCAAACCACATAATACTTGAAAAAGATCCATATTTTGGAAAAAGGGATACTTCATAAGAAGGTTTCATCATAAAATTAAGGTGTCTAAGATAAAAAGATTGAGGAATGTTATATATTTTGGTAGAGATTTTCTGATCCAAAAGGATTTCGGTATGTCAGGAAAAGACGATATGGTGTTCCCTTTTTTATATGGGTTAGAGGAAATATATAGAATTTTGGTAAAAAATGTATCCCCCTTTTTTAATCATTTAAAATTTTAGAAAAGATTTTTATTATAAAATCATATAAGATAAAAGAGTGCAATATTACTAGATAATTTTAATTGTAATATTTTTAGGTCATTTAAACCCTTTTCTTTTTAGTTTAACTACTGGTCAACTCATTTTAACCTTAATCATAATATATTACTCTTAATATTTTTACTATTCCTTTTGAAAAAAAATTATTCTTAATTTGATATATAATAATAATTATGATGATTAAAAATATTAAATCCAATTTTCCAAATTTAATTAATATAAGTGTTTGAATTTAATTAAAATTTAAACTTATAAACACGATGAAAAATTATTTTCCAAATAAAATGTGTTTATATGTATAGTATGTTTTAATATCAAAATTAAATATGAAATTGATTAAAATATCCCAAATTGGATTAATAAATATATAATTGATCTAAATTCACTTATAATACCATATTAAAATAAAATAAATATTGTAAATCCTTTAAATGGAAACTATTTTTTAATACAAATACATTATTTTTTAGTAGTCTTCTAAAAATTAATCTTTACGAAAAATTATAAAAAATTCACAAAAGTCTAATTGCGTAATTTATATTTAGTTTTATGAAAAAAAGTATTTTTTTAAATATTGGATAAATTATTTTAAAATTAGTTCATAACAATCAATAAAAATTATTTTTTGTTAAAAATGTATTATTGAATCATATAAAATATTTAAAAGAAAAGTATGCACTTATTTATCAGTATGTTTTTATGACATAATCCTTCATATATAATTTTCAAAATGGGGTAATTCTTCTTCATAAATACAATTTAACCTCTAGGTCATAATTATTATATTTAAAAAATAATATTTTGAATAGTTTATCATGGTTAGTTAAAACTCGGTATTGAGTGTAATTGAAGCCATTGAAAATAAATCAACTTGAAAGAAATATATTTTTTAAAATACAATTATGTCACATTATACCAGCATTAAAATTAATTCCACCCTCAAAATACATCACTTCGATACAAATAATTGAGGATACCTGTAATGACCCAAACATATGAATAAAATTTTGTTTTTTTTCTGAAATTGTTTGTCTTACTATGCCATGATCAATAATAAATGTATAAGTATAAATGAAAGTAAACCATTGAGATTTGACTGTTATAAGACCATTGGTAAATATGATTGTTGGAAACAATAATAATTTTTAACATTATAATTATGGTTTAAAATATAAATAATAATGGATAATTAATGCATAAAAAAGATTGGATGGACTCATCCAATAGATTCAGGCCATACAAAGACCAACTATCAGAGCGTGGGAAGGAGGTAGCATCACTGAGAATTGCTCTGGACCAATCCCAACATGAGATTTAACATGTTAAGATTGAATGTAATTTCCTTCAAGAGAAGTTCAAGCTAATAGGAATCACCACTCATGTAATGTTGTCTGAGCCTCCCCAAGATTCTATCACCATTGCACAACTTATCCTTAAGTCATACGCATGTGTTATAAGAGGCTATGTAACAAGTCCTTAGTTACATGGTGTAATCCTTTTCTATAAAAAACATTATTATTTTTTATTATGGTATAATATTTGATTTCAAAATGTCAAAATAAATATAGGATAAATTTTTAAGAGTTTCATATTATTGATGAATATAGAGAAAAGAGTCTTTTAAAATATTTTTTATACTTTAAATAAATAATAATGTGAAATGATTTTCCAAAAATAGACATATATAGTTCTGATTAGTAAGAAATTTAGAGTCATATAATATCAACATTGTTTTGGGTGAATAGTAAATTATGAATTGTAATATTACCCTTATGAACAGTAAATAGTGATTTTATTTAAAAATTAAATATCTCATACTTAGAAAAAAATTCATAAAATAGATTTAATTTTTGAAATCAGAACAATGATATTTAGTAACTATAAATTTATGATATTTTTATAAAATGGTTTGTTTATTGGTGAATAGTAAAATTACAGTTTTTGAGTTTTGGTGTGTTTTATGACATCATCATGATGTAATATGTAATTTAAAATGTTTGTCAACTCATTTGGATTATTATATCACATGAGGTTTCCCAAGTTTCAAAAACCATGGGAAAATACAATGGCAAGACCATGGTTTTTTAAATACCCCTAATGAGGTGTCCCTTCGAAATTAATCATATAATCCCTCACTTTTACTATTAATAAAAACTCATTCCTTCATTACTTCATTATAAATTCCTCCTCAATGAATCCATTGTCTTTGTACCCACCAAGGATTCCTCCCAAGGTTATCTTAAGCCCCCAAAATTCTCAACCTTCAGGTTTTTGAAGTAACTCTTAAAGGTAAGAGAGCCTCTCACCATCCACTTTTAGGGAATACTTATTTTATGTTATTTATTTTAATTTACATTTTTCATATGATGGAGAATGCTATTATGTATCCTTACTGATGATAATTTTATGAAAAAAATATGAGAATCCTTTTCCTCTTTCATCAACTGAAATTCTGAATTTTGAAGCAATGCCATTAGGCTGTCGAATTTTTGTAAGTGAATTCACTAGTTGGAATCCCATATATACTTACAATTACCAAATATTTAAAAAACCATTGGTAAATGGATACTATACCAGTGGTTATATAGAACCATTGGTATATTCATATGGTTTTTTAGTTTTTCCAATGGTTTAACAAAACCATTGGGTATAGTGATGATGAAGAGGGTTTACCCAACGGGTTAAACAAACCATTGGATATAGTTTTGAAGATTGTTTTCCCAGCGGTTTTAAACTGTTGGGATAACTTTACATTCCCAACGGTTTTATAAAACCTTTGGGAATAAAAATACCCAAATATCAACACCTCTATAGATCTCGAACACCAAAGATCTTGAATTTTTTCCCTAAATGAGAGCTCGACGCACTATCTCGAATATGTTTCCCTAAACTTCGATCATCTCAAAGATTTGTCCCTAATTCTCAACACGAACACAATTTCCCAGCACACCAGTTCTAGTTTCCAATGATTTGTTCTTCTACATTAAATCAGTACATGTGAGTTGATTTATTTTAAATTTTTTCATTCTATAATGATGCAATGTAGTGTGTATTATGATCCCCTTACGAACAGAAGGCATATACCATTTTAGGTTGTCCTTCAAACCCAACATTCCAACCTTCTCTCGTGGGTTCTAATTCTAATTTCTAACAGGGAATATATCATTGATTCACATATTTTTTGTTATTCTATTTTAAATCAGTACGTGTGGCTTTATTTATTATATATTTTTTTGTTTCATTTCATTGTAATGTACTGTGTATTATGATCCCTTTATGAACACTAGAAATATATCATTTTTATTACAGTTTTGTTTTGATTTATCTATATAGAATATTTTTGATTGATATTTAAGAGGTCAATATGATCCTAAGTTATTTTATCCTTGTTTTATTTTAAATTTAAGGTCAATTGAAATGATTTCATTGGTTAGACATAAATACATTTTTATAATTTTTTATCATAAGAGGAATGATAAGATACTCTTGCATTATGAATGTACCCCTAAATGTTGTCTTTGAAATATCACACTCCAGCTTTTAGAAGATGATACCCACACTACAAGTCATTCAATGTAGTGTTACTACCTCCTAAACCACTAGAGTGGGTTTGGGGTCATTTTCATGTGTGAATGGTGATAGAACCAAAATTTACTCTATTACATTATCATTTATTCCCACTCAATCAAGCGGTTCGATCATACAATTGTAATATTTTTTGAAATTCAATATGGGTGTTATGAATTCATGTCACAATTTTCTTATGTAGTTATAAAGCATTATTAAGGTATTTATATAATTTTATATCATTGGAAGGCACCCATAATAAAGGAGAATAACCATCAATGAACTCACCAATGTTGTTTATGCCTACACATTATTTACTCTAAGATATATATATATCACAAAACACAATATCATGATCATGTACACGTAATTATTCACCACTAGTTGATAGTATTGGAATTCTGTGAAGGTGCACCTTAGGTGTTCTTGTGAACTTGATTGGATTATATTGTTTTTACTTTTTTTCTGGGCATTAGGAATCAATATTAATGCGTTTTATTTTTCATAATATTTGTAGATAATTATATTGTGATAGGTTTGTGTTGGAATGGTGAGTCATGAACCCATCTATAGGGGTAATTATAGGTTAATAAGGTTATGAAATTGCGCTTCTTGATTATCAATGTTTCCTAGACACCACCCCCCCCCCCCATGGACCCCCTACCCCTTGGACAACACCCCCAACCCCCTAGACAGCCCCCCCCCGGGACAACCCCCTAACACCTTGGACACCCCCACCCGAGACAACCCCCACCACCCTAGACTCCCTCGCCCCCTTGTACAACCACCCCAACCACTGAGACACCACCCCCCACCTATGGACTTATCCCACCCCCTGGACACTACCCCACCACCATGGACATCCCCAACACCCTAGAAATCCCCGCCACCCCCATGGACAGCCCCACCACCCCCATGGGTATCCCCCACCCCCGTGGACACTCCTTCCACCCCATGGAAACCCCCAACCCCCCTGGACATCCCCACCACCCCCGTGGACAACCAACCCAAACCCCTTGACACCACATACCCCCTGAATAGCCCAACCAACCCGTGGACTACCTTTCCACCCCCTGGACACCCCTACCCCTTGGACATCCCCGCCTACCCCTGTGGACTCCCCCAACCCCCATGGCCAGCTCTACCACCCCGTGGACATCCTGCCCACCCCTGGACACCCCGACCCCCTAGAAAGTCTCTTCACCCCCATGGACTAACAACCCACCCCCTAGAAACCCTCTACCCCCTTGAGAGCCTTGCCACCCCCATGGAAGGCCCGCCAACCCCTTGGACAGCCCCCACCCCTAGAAATCCCGCCCCCCAAAGACCCCCATGGACAACCCTATAACCCCCGTGGACATCCCCCCACCCTGTGGACAGCCCCGCCCACCCCCTGTACATCCTTGCCACCCCCGGGGAGAGCCTGCCCAACACCATGGACACCTTATACACCCCTGGACATCCCCAAACCCCGGGAAACCCCTCCCCCCCCCCCCAGACACCCCTAAAAAGCCCCGCCACACTCGTGGAGAGCCAGCCCAACACCCTGGACACCGCGTACCCCCCTTGACAACCCACACCACTGTGGACAGCCCGCCCACCCCATGGATACCCCTGTACTACCCTGGATAGCACCGCCACCCCAATGGACATCCCTCCCACCCCCTAGACACCCCATACACCCTGGACATCCCCAACCCCCTAGAGAGCCCCCTCGACCCCCCTAGAGTGTCCTTCCACCCATGTGGATAGCCCTCCCACCCCCTGGACACCACATACCCCCTAGACAGCCCCACCACCCCCGTGGACAGCCACCCACCCCCCTGGGCACCTCATACCCCCTGGACAGCCCCCAACCATAAAATTCTCCCAGACCACCCCCCCTTTGACAGCCCCGCCACCCTCGTGGATAGTCCGCCCACCCCCTGGACACCTAGTACCTATGGACAGTCCTCACCCCCATGGATAGCCCTACCAACCCCCTAGACACCCCGTACCCCCATGGAAAGCCCCACCACCCTCGTGGTTATCAAGTACACTCCTTGGACACCTAGTACTCCCTGGACAGCCCCCGCCCCTAGAAAGCCACCCCCCCCCCCCCCCCGACTCCCCTAGACACCCCTACCACCCTAGTGGACAGCCCGCCCACCCCCTGGACACCCCATATCCCCTAGTCACCCCCCCCCCCCGTAGAGAGCTCATCCACCTCCTGGACATCCCATACCCACCTAGACAACCCCACCAAGAAAATTTAGATATGAGCACACACGATGCGTGTAATGAAAATGATGATTTTTTCAGGGTGATACAATTGAATAATGCTTCAACAACACCAGTATATCGACAATGTGGTAAAATGAAAAAGTTTGAATTTTTAATCTGATTGTTTCATGTAGAAACTATGTATGGGATTTCTAATACTTCCATTGAATACATTCGTACCTTCTTGACTGACTTACTTTTAGATGATGTAGATATCCCTCAAACCATTATATGGCATGGCTGTTTGTTGACGAACTTGGATTATCAAGAAACAAAATTCATGCTTGACTGAAAGATTATAGTTTATTCTAGGAGGAAACTAATGAACAAAACGAATGTATAAAATATGTAACATCCCAATGGAAGCCAAAAGTAGATGGAACACTATCCCGTGTGCCACAGAGAGAAATGTAGAACTTTAAAATGATCCCCAGACCCCAGAATCTTTTTATGGAAGATGAAATATCAATAAAATTGTGATGGACTGATACCGATAGAATGAAGACTAATGATTATTTGGTTCACCCTTTAGATGTATTTTCATGTCAGATATTTGATGCTCGATATACAAATTTTTTAGTTGAAGTGTGTAATGTGGGGGTTGGTCTTTCATTTGGCTATTTTAATCCATTGCGGAAGATGCTTACATCGTACAACACATGGGAAGTTTTTTATACACATTTATAATCTACCCCAATGGTTGTGTATGAAAAAACTTTCACATTCATGATTATACTCATATCTTTCCATTCTAATCCATGCAATGATATAGACATATATGTGAAACCTTTAATAAAATAGTTGAATCTTCATTTGGATGTGGGTGTATGCACATACGATTAAAGTTCTAAAGTTATATTTTAGATGTGTTATGTGCTTATGTGGACGATCTTTGATTTTCCTACTTATGAAATGATGTATGGATAGATCATGGAGGGAAAAATATCATGTCCTTTTTGTATCAATATTACATGACCCAAGAGATGGAAACATTTTTGTAGTTTCCGTTTTATGGGAGATCAGTGATACTTTCCAATGGACCATCCATATATGAATAATTTTTGATGATTTGAAAATATCATGGAGGCCAATGATCCACCTTATCTTATGTCTATAACTGATGTACTTATTGAATTGAATGATTTCAATTTTTCATTAGGGAAGGGTCAAATGAAATCTGGAAAGAGAAATAATGTTTCCACTGAAACCTATTACAATTGGAAGAAGATAAGTATCTTCTATGTTTTTTCTTATTAGTTAACCGATTTATTACTTCATTGCATAGATGTAATGCACATTGGAAAAAATATATGTGGAATATTTCTTTCTATTCTTCTAAATTTTAAGGGAATGAGAAAAAATGATTTACGGTCTCGGTGTGACTTAGTGGATCAGGGCATCATCCCCGAATTGCATCCTATGCATATCAATGAAAATAAACAGAAAGTTCCATGTGATTCTTATGTGATGACACCTACAGAAAAAAGCAATTTCTAGAAGTACTAGATATTTTTAATATTTCTGATGGCTATTCAAGGAACATATCTAAACAGGTAATCAAAAAAGAGTTAGAGCTAAAATCTTTTAAGGCTCATGATTATAACCTTTTTCTTCATGAGTTATTTCTAATATAAATTCATAATATTTTTTCCAATAATTTAAGGGTGGATGTTATTTGGTTGTTCTATTTTTTAAATAACATTTTTTATAAGATGTTTTCCATGTATTTTTTGCAAAAAAAATGTTTTCAGATGCCACATTAATTTTGTTCCAGTTTGAGAAAATATTTCCTCCATCATTTTTCACAAAAATTATGCATCTAACTATCCATATTACAACTAAAATTCTTCTAAAAGGACCTGTTTTTTCGTTGGATATATCCAACAGAATCAAATATGTACACATTAAATTCTTATGTCTGTAACAGGAATCATCCGAAAGGTTCTGTCATGAACGATTAATTGGCTCAAGAATGTATGGATTTTATCTCTATGTATTGGTCTTATCATACTACATGAATGAATAACCTAATGAAAAACTAAGAAAAACAATATGAGAGAATTGATCCCAGTTTTCTCTCACTTCCTCAAATAGGAGTAATTCCTAGATCATATATATTGACGACATTAAGCATTGAAGAACGGGAGATGGCACATCACACTGTTTTGTTCAACTATGATTTTTTCGATGACTACATCTTGTAAGTAATCAGAATATGTATATTATATATTTATATCTGTTAATCTATTCCTATTTTTATCTACAGGGAACATAAAGTGATGATAAATAGAAATCATAATTCATTATCTTTGAGAAGGAGGAAGACATTGCATAGAAAATAGTTTTCTGATTGATTAAAATTGAAGGTAAAAATATTACTGTTTAAAATAATTAAAAGAGTATTTAATTAATTTAATATTCATTTATATTTTAGGTATTTATTTTTCTTGCAGACTCTGTCTGTACATAAATAAGAGCTTTGGATTTTGGTCCTAATATCGTGGTTCGTGACTGTAAGTCAATTGTTATCCATGGGTACATATTTATTATCAGTGAAAGAGCGACGAACATGAGAACACAATATGATGGTGTTATGGTTACTTCCACAACAGATTGTAATGAAATTGCATCAGATAGTAGACCACAATTTGAAAATGTAGGTTATTATGGAGTCGTTGAAAAAATAATAATATCGGATTATTATTCTCATGGATGAGTAATGAAGATGAAATTCCAGTTGTTTGATTTGATTAAGAGGAATGGAATATTTATTGATGATTATGTATTTCGAGTAATTTATTTGACTCACGCTCTTGCTACTGATGAACCATATGAATTGACATCAATGTAGAAACACAATTTTTATGTCAAAGACCTTTTCAACCTGAATTTGGTTTCATTATTGTAGTAATTCGAAGACATATTTTTGATGATGGTGACGATGGAATTGATACCATCATAACTTGTATTGGAAATGATCCATTTATTACCTTTGATGACTCAAATAGCTCAATTGTCATATTTTAATGTGAACCTGAAGTTGGGTGGGAAATATATTAAATCATCCATTAATGTTCTTTATTCTTTTAGTTTACCATGAATTTGGATGTTATGTTTGGTACTATTCAAATTTATTTAATATTGATTACAAATTTGTTTTATCTGACTTGACCGTTTTGTGATTTTTCAATGTTTATTGGTTGCAATTTTATTTGAATTTCATTTTCTAATTTGGAATTGAAATGTATTCAAACCTATGAAACCATCATTTCTAACATGGTGAGAATTTCAATGCTTCAACTATGATTTTTATAAAATTAGTATAACTCCAAGACCTCTCTTTATCATTTTACTAGGTAATGAAGATGTTTGTTTGTATTCTTCTACAAACATGTATTGAAACCTGCATCATCTACTCGGGCTAAAGAAATTAAATTTGTCTTTAATTTTGATAACTACTTTAAACCTTATGAATCTGGTAGAATCAATGTTCCAAGATTTTAATAGATATATGACACTTAGTAAATAACCAGCCATCTAAAAATTGAATTTCATTATTACATCTTGTACAATTTAGTGACTTCATTATATATCTGTTCCAGATCATTTATTTTGTTTTTTGGGTTACACATTAGTTAAACCTTTATAATTACTTCCATATTTGTTTTCAATTGTTGGAAATGAAACCAATTGAAGAGATGTGATGAAAATAGATGATGGACAATAATCATCACATGAATGAGATGGGAATTCCACCATTAGTTCCTATAGTGAGTATTTTTTTCAAATATATATAGTTAAATAATATATAATGTCATGTGATTAATTTTGTTTTCAATATTTTTGTAGGATCCATCAATTATGTGACAATTATTTGATGAGCAGCCTAGTAGTGGTCCCAGTTTTCAGGTTGTTCATAAGAGGGGGGGTATGAGAGATGGACGATCTGGTCGGCCTACCCGATCAGAGCTTTCCCCTCCCATTGATATATCATCCATCCCATATTCTGATCCTGGTGTGTCGTTAGAGAGACACGAGATATTTAGGCCTCCCATGTTTTCCCCACCATTTACATCTAAGCCTCCTCACCCATCTGTACCATATCCTATGATGATTCCCACTATCCATCCAGCATTCGGCCAGCAATCCATGTTATCTTCTTTTACTTCTGCTTCCTTCTCTTCGGGAATTTATATTACATCTTCATCAACTCATACTTTACCAGAGTCTATCCTTATGGAGCATACATTGGAACCCACTCCACCTGTATAGGGTGTTCCTTCAGTTTTTGTGGATTGAGTGCCACCCATTGATCAGACTAACATAGGTATAATTATACTACCCTAACCAACTTTTAAACTATTATTTATTTTCATTATAACATGTATTGATAAAATATTTTGTTTTATTTCATAACAGATACATATACCAATAGGAGGCAGGGGCAGGGGAGTACATGCATGGGTGAGGTGTGGAACCGCCACCCGTAGTTGATGGTGGACTAAAATGAATACTGTGAAATGATTGAAAAATCATGGCAGCAATGTCGGATTTTTTGGGCAAAGATTTTAAAATAATCCAACATGATTACTGTTGACCCACTCTCATGGATACAATTGCCAAATGAATTCATGGATAAAGCTTGGTCATTTATATGGGTAAAAAATCTGTTGTATTTAATAAAGTATATTATTTTAGTATTTATATGAATTAATATTTTATTGTCGTCTTCGGTTTAATTTTCACAATGGTGAGGGTGAATGTCCAGCATGTCTAAAGGATTTTGGTGAGCTTTTGAGAGCTTATAAGCACAAGTTATATATTGAATGGCATGCTAGAGTTGGCATAGAGTTAGAGTTGGTCCTTTTCGGGGATGATTTTCCATTAGAACAATATCAACAGATGATTACTCATTGGACGACTAGACAATTTAAGGTATTAATAACATTATAGGTATTTAATTGCAAATTTTCTTGTTTTTCGTTAAAACTAATTATTGAATTTTATTTTGGAATCATCTGGATGAAATAAAAAACATTGATGCTAAAAAATACATCCACACATTGGGACTTACTATGGTGCCAAATCATGAGAGGCAGTAGCTATTGCGGTTTATAATCTTTCTTTATGACATGCACTTTCTATTTTTTCCACAATAAATTATTTGATTTCTAAAGTTGTTATATAATTTTAGTTATGCAATTAATTATTGGTATCCTATTTTTAATTAGATTTTCTTACATCCGATGTCATTTTAGAGGCATAAATTGTATATAAATGTACGTGTACCTCGAGAAAAACTGGTTTTCTCGAGTAGAATGAAGAAAGATGGATGTGTCGTTAATGAACCGACTCAATAACAGATTGTAAGATATACATTGTAGATTTAAAATTTTAATATCTAGTTTGTAACTTAATAAGCTATTTAAATTTGTAAGAGGCTACTTTAGAGGCCCTTGATTCCTATGAACCTAACAATTTTGGGCCAAATTATCACTTACATCAGGTATTGGAAGATGATCGCCCATGTAGAGTACACTGCCGACCAAGGTAGAGTATAGTTCTGACGAGGTATTGGCCCTCCTCAGGTATGTTTTTTTGTGCACCAAGTTCTAGAAGGCAAAGGCATAGGAAGAACAGGATGAAAAAAGGGCCACATATATGGAAAAACAGTTTATAAGGGAAAACACTGCATTTATGATACTAATGGATGTTTTACGTCCACTACTTCCACCAGAGGCTAGTATAGCTTTTGATGAATATATGTCGTTGATGAATTATATATATGGTGCAACAGGTGATAGTTCCAATGGTGGATGAGATGATTGCGAGGAGGAGGCCGAGGTAGAGGAGGAGGAGGGTGAGAATGAGGATTTAGCAGAGGAGGAGGTCAAGGAGTAGGCCAATGCAGAGGAGGAGGGCGATAAGGAGGATGAGGCTGAGTAGGATGGCAAGGAGGAAGGCATTGAGGAGGGTTGGGATGATGATGGGGATAATGATGAGGACAAGGGTCTGGATGATGATGATAGTGGTGATAGTGATGGTGATGGGGTAAAAATATATCTATTACATTTATGACTGATATTACTTACCTTTGTTATTTATTGATTTATCGTGCCTAAATATATGTGTGCTTAGGTAGGTAACATAATCTTTATTTTTTATCTATAAATAATAAATCATTACATAATGATATGTTGTGACTGATTCACCCCTCCCCTACAATGCCCCCACCCCCATGAATAGTCCTCCCACCCCATGGACACATCGTACCCCCTGGACAACCGATCCACCACCATGGATAGCCCGCACACCCCTCCTAGACACCCCCTACCCCCTGGAGAGTCTGGTTGTAACAACCTAGGTAAATAAAGAATATGACATCTTTATATTTATCCATATTTGTGAATAAAATATTAATATTACTTTAAAGGGTATGCTATGCTCGACGGCGTACCCAACATGCAACAACGAGTTTCTTGGGAATCTTACGTTGCACTCTAATAATAAAATAATATTATTTTAAATTGTAGTTAACATGTAGCCGTTGTATTGGTGGGAATGGATAAAAATAACTAAAATATGATTATATATGTTTTTAAATGTTTTTACATTTATCCAATAAAAGATAAAGTCTTAAAATACGGAAAGAATTCAATTTTAGGCGTATATGCCCTAATTTTCACTAAAGGTTCACTTATCGCCTTTTGATGGAGAACCGTAATTAAATATAGTTTTGTTAACTCTTATACATTCTATTGGACCAAATAAAACTCTTCTTAATAATTGGGACATTAAAATTTACTTTCTGTAAATTTTTGGTATCTTTCCGATAAAGTTCATTTTTTAATGAATAGTGTAAAATGTTGTATTTTAATTCAAAACCTCTTTTTAATCTAATTTATTTATATGATTATACTATCTTTTGAATTGGTTTTAAAGTGAAATTAGAATTTATTTTTACAATTAAATCCAATAGTGGTTGTTGGAATTAATTTCACTTTGAAATCAGGCTTAAACTAGTGTCAATGTTTTGATACTTATTATTTCATAAAAACACGCTATTTGCTCTGACAGGGGGAATTAATTATTAAATTAATAAATGTGACTTATATGTTTTGAATTTTGTAAAATAGACTTCATTTTTGAATTCGGAATATCAAATATAGCTTAGGGTGAATTTTTGGGATTTTTCTGAAAAACTTCATTTTTTGATGAATAGTGAAACCTCTAAGTGGTACTTATAAAAACTGATTTTTCCATTTAAATGAAATTTTGCCATCTTTGTGTTTTGAATTTAAAAAATCCTACATACATGGTTGTCATTAATAAGTAAAATGTGGTTCAATGGGATAAAAATAATTTTTTGGTGAATAGTAACTTATTAAGTTTTTAATCGCGATTAGAGGTAATTAGTGTAGTTTATGGTAAGAATAATGTTTTAATAAACTGAAATAACCTAGACACATGTTCTAACCTCATTGGATGTTTCATGGCCGACCAAGACATCCCATGGGTCAACTTGGGGACCCCATGAAGCCACTTTGGTTGGAAAATTACATTAATATCTTTTTATTTAAAGTTAAAGTAAAAATAAGACAAACATGAAATGTTTTACTAAAACAATTTTTAAATGGGTTTATACAAATTGGATTTTTGACTATAAATATTCATTGGAAATATAAAAATATTTCCTACATCATAGTATTTTTTTTATATTTTTTAGACATTAAATAGGTTAAATTATTTATGACATCATGATGATGAAGCGATTACCTCATTATTTAACGATTTAAATAAAATGGAATGATAATGTAATATCTAAGACCTAAACATGTAAGAAACCTATTGGATGAGTGTATTTCGAACCCTTATCACCTTATCCTAGAAATACATCAATGTGGGACCTTTAAAATCCGAAATGCTTTTGAAAATAAAGTAACATTTTGTAACATTACAAGAGTGTCCCTCCTCTCCTCTTATAAAAGGCCCCCACCTCTACCTCCTTACCCACACTTCAAAAGACATTGGCTCGGCAAAAACCTTCCCATTTTGTCGCTACACATCCCTATATAACTCCTTGAAGCCTCCATTTTGGCATAATCCTTTCCAAGGAATCATTTGAGCTCAAATCAAAGGAAGTTATCCGATTTTAAGGTAATGTCTTTACTTGAGTCCTTTTGTTTTATTTTACTTCTCCAACCCCCTAAACTCTTTTTATTCTTTTCATTTGTAACAACTATAGTATCTTCAATATACTAGGATTTTGTTATAATAAATATTCGAGCTACACTTACAAACACCTACATCTAATGGTTAAAGAACATACTATTTCCGTGGATGGCGAATTTCTGCCTCCCGAAACGATGATTGTTCAACATTATTCTAACACCTTAAAAGGTGGCCATTAAGATGACACTATAATTATATATGATATCTAATATATTTATGTTTTACTTAATCTTCTGTATTTTTCATTTATGTCATACCTTTATGGTTTCCATTATGGGTAAACGCGATATCTTCATTTAAGGAAGTGCGGACTACTGCCCCCTCAATGTGATTTGATTCGTTAATACCATATGTGGTACATATAAAGGATATATTTAATGATATTATATATGATACCATACTGGAATTAAAATACTATTATGTATCATTATGTTTTAATTCCATTAAATATGAAATAGAAATGGAAGTAGCGTTCATGCGTACGCACGGCTTACCGTCTCCATGAACGGTGCATTTCATTTCTTAACTCTAAATGTTATGTAATATTATAAATTCATTAATATACTGGATATATATGATATATATGATATCTACACCATGAATACAATTCTTTATATAATGAACATTTGGCCACTCGAACAACATGTAATTGTAAGAAGTCCACTTTCGACTTAAGAACCAAATATCGGAAAAACAAATATTATTAACTTAAATGATTACATAATGTTTATGACATGGTAATAAGTGATATAAAAGGAATAATGAACTTCAAAAAGGTTCTTAAGGAAGAAGAAATTAACTCAAGTTAATATTCAAGAGATTAAAGAACGATGGAGTCATGTCGGACCCGAAGTAAGGGATCCTACTCCTCTCTATCTTTTTAAGTACAATCTTTTATGTAATTCCTTTTAATGATCATATTTCTTATTATTGGGATGTTTTTTTATATTACACATACTGTAATTTTTATTTTCAAATGATGAGAGACCCTATTTCCTCTCATCAATCCATTTTGGATGTTTTAAGTGGCATCGTTAGGCTGCCGAGTTTTCGTAAGGGATTTTTCATCTCACTTTTATTACCGTGAGATTTATGATACATTTGCCACAATTTACTTTTGAGTGGTGTATGTACTGCCCAATATTATAAACTTTGTATATTATAATTTCATTTATTTTTATTCACATCTTCATTGTATAACCCTTCTTCCATGGGGTGTACGTTTCGAAAGTTACCCAACTCGGTAAGGGGACCTTTCACCCTCCTCTTTTTAAAAGACTTCTTTTGTTATGTCTTTTAATTCACATACTATTATGTTGGGATATGTTCAAATATATCTTTATTGATGTAAATTTTATTTCCAAGTGATGATATGCCCTTTTGATCTCTAATCAACTCATTTTCTGAATTTTGAAGTGATTCCGTTAGGCTGTCAAATTTTACCATGGGAACTTTTTAACCCAATTTCGATTTCTTTGGGTTCAACATGCAGTTATTGAATATGTCATCTTATGAATATGTGTTAATGACCTTTTATTGTTTTAAACATAATATCCACTTATATTGGGTGTATTTATATTTGTCACACATAATTTTGAGATTGAATTATCCTTAATTTAAGGATACCTACTTTATAAGGGAATTCATCACATTTGACATTTCTATTAAGAATTCATTGCTGTTATGCACCAATTCACTCTTATATGGTGTATATACTATCCTTCGGAAATCATGAATCCATTTATTCTCAGGATATTATAATGTTCTTACTAAATTTTATTCCTCAATTTTTGTATTCAAGTGCCTCTAATTTTGGTAGAACCCATTTAACCAAAATATCGCTTTAAATGTTTTTATTATTTGTTTTTATTAATATCCATGTTTCCAAAGTGGTTTTAAGGATTTATTTATATGGATATTAATGGTTTAAAATTTTAAAATCTTCAAGGTGGTATGGGACACTTTGATTCATAAATCTCTTTATTAAATGTTTTAAATGGTTTTTGAAATGGTTTCTTTTTGAATGGATTAATTATTTCAATATCCTAAAATGTTATATTGTGATTGAAATATGGAGATGTTGTGTTTACTTTATGCATGTTTTATGTGATACGTTTATGTTATGGTTCTTGGGCATTATTATGAAGATTGGTGGTTTCATGATAAACTAAGGGCGGGTGAGCCCGATATAGCTCTCCAATGCATTGGGTAACGCGAAGGAGTGTAATGTTAAGGTTTCTCCAAAGAGATTTAGGGAATATACTGTGATGGGTATCCAAACGTAACCAAGAGGGTTACTCCCTACGTAAGAATGTTATGAATGCCTCAAGTTACCTTTTATGTCTTATGATTTCTATGATTTAATCATGATTTGATGAGGTATGTTAAAGTGCCTATGTTTTATGGGTAAAGTATGATTTCATTCTTAAGTATATATGAACTCATGTTTCCTTTCCATATTTTAATAACCCGTACTGAGATTTTTATGCTCATCCCAAGTTTTTGAAATGTTTTTCACAGGTCAAGGGAACGTTACATGATGTGATGATAGTGTCAAGGATGTGTCAAGAAAGAATCCATGTTTTATTTTAAATATGTTTCCGTTGATGGGAAGAATGAATACTGTCTTTTATGTAACCACTTTGTTTAAATGTGTAATGTAATGCAAGTTTCATGATCTAATTCTCTAAAAATCTAAACCTGAAAAGATCCTCAATGTGTAATCTTGTAATAACTCAAGATTAAGTAAGGTTTAAGGCTGGGGCCTTATAGTTGGTATCAGAGGGCGGTTTAGATAACTTTAGAGGTTATGGTATTCTTTGAGCATAAGTGGCAGTACCATAATGGATAGGATTTCAGAAAGATTCATAATTTTAGATAAAGTTAATGAGTAAGTATATCTTGGTGTTTATCTTCATCAGTAGTATATTATGTTTTTGTTGATATACTCACACTGACCTTTTTTGTTTTAGTAAATGGATGGATCTAGCAAGCACCAAAGTGACAATAGGTTTGAAGGAAACTGTGGTGGTTCTCTGATTAAGAGACTGGATGAAATGGGGGATTCAATGAGGAAACTCGTGGTTGTTCTAAACCAACTAGCAAGGAGTCATGATCAACCACTTGAACCTTGGTATGATCTGTAATGCATCATGTACGAGATTACCAATCTATGTGGAAGTTCAGGTAATAATTATAAAGGTAACCATTAGAGTTTATATGATCCTTACTTTTGAGGTAATTATGGGTTATTATATGTTATGATGGAAAATGAAAGGCATGAGATAAAATTGTTGTTAAATTATGTTATGGTTATTTTTGATGATTTTATCCCTTTTGGGAGAATTATTTGAGAATTACATTGTTTTGTAAAAAGGACAACATGCAGACCGTGTGAAAACCCATCTCGTCGGACAAAGCTGCGGGAATCAAACCCACAACCAAAGTGCGACTGGTATTTATCGACTACCGCTGGACTACGTGAAGTCCCTGGTTAGTTTGACTGATCCTTTTTTGTTAGATTATTTTATGAATTAAGATTAAGTTTATTTTGGGTTATCTATGTAAATTTATTAACCTATCATGGAGGATATGTGATTAGGCTAATTACTTTTCAATACGAGACATTAAGAGCAACTGATGTTGTTTGGAGATAAATGTTACGATTTAACTTGGAAGACTATATGACTAAATCCTTCAAATATTTGGGTTTCAATATTAGTTTGGTTTACTTTGAAGAATTTTACGGAAAATTTGTTTATCAGATGGTCCTCATTGAACTTTGGGTTTTGTTAGACAAAATTTTTGAGATTAAGAATAGATTTTCTTTTTATAAAGGGTTATCCTTTTCTGGATTATCTGATCGTGTACTAACCTTTTTGGTTTTGGTTTTTGTTAAAGTCTAAAGACATGGGAAGTATATAGTTCTCTTTTTGTGGATTAGGTGATTCTATAGAAGTTGATTATAGTACTCTTAATGTGAACAAGTCTTCCAAAATACTCGTCTTTTGAGGAAAGTATGAGTTTGTGTAATAAATCTAATAAAAGTTGAAAGTCAACATGATAAGTGATTATGTTTCCTTATGAATAAATTCCTCAATAAAAAGTAACTTAAAACAAAAATGTTTTCTATTAACGTTTCCTACTGGGGAATCGAATACCGTTTAACCCATCACAAGTTTGTGACTTTATTGTGGTTATCTTTCTCCAAAACATGTTTTCTATCACTCTCCATCAGAACATGACCCTATGTTTTCTCCTCCATGTCCATATTTTCATACATGGAATACTAGTATGGGTTAACTCGTGTGACCTTTGTACTTATCTTTCTTTATTTTAATGTGATTGTTTTACCGACTCTTGTTCCGATGTGGGACTTTCAAGGATGTTTCCAAGCCCAATTTTAAAATTGCGAGGACACAATTCCCAAAAGGTGGGAAGGATGTAACACCCCAGGTAAATAAAGAATATTACATCTTTATATTTATCCATATTTGTGAATAAAATATTAATATGACTTTAAAGGGGATGCTATTCTCGATGGCGTACCCAACACGCAACAACGAGTTTCTTGGGAATCATACGTTGCAGTCTAATAATAAAATAATATTATTTGAAATGGTAGTTAACATGTAATTGTTGTATTGGAGGGAATGGATAGAAATAACTAAAATATGGTTATATATGTTTTTAAATATTTTTACATTTATCCAATAAAATATAAAGGCTTAAAATACGGAAAGAATTCAATTTTAGGCGTATATGCCCTAGTTTTCACTAAAGGTTCACTTATCGCATTTTGATGGAGAACCGTCATTAAATATAGTTTTTTTCACTATTATACATTATATTGGAAAAAATAATACTTTTCTTAAGAATTGGGACAGCAAAATTTACTTTGTGTAAATTTTTGGTATCTTTCTGATAAAGTTCATTTTTTAATGAATTGTGTAAAATGTTGTATTTTAATTCAAAACCTATTTTTAATATAATTTATTTATATGATTAGAATATATTTTGAATTGGTTTTAAAGTTAAATTAGAATATATTTTTACCATTAAATCCAATAGTGGTCGTTGGAATTAATTTCACTTTGAAATCAGACTTAAACTAGTGTCAATCTTTTGATACTTATTATTTCATAAAAACATGCTATTTTCTCTGACAGCGGGAATTAATTATTATATTAATTAATGTGACTTATATGTTTTTAATTTTTTAAAATAGACTTCATTTTTTAATTCAGAATATCAAATATAGCTTAGGGTGAATTTTTGGGATTTTTCTGAAAAACATCAATTTTTGATGAATAGTGAAACCACAAAGTGGTACTTATAAAAACTGATTTTTCCATTTAAATGAAATTTTTCCATCTTTGTGTTTTGAATTTCAAAAATCCTGCATTTATGGTTGTCATTAAGAAGTAAAATTTGGTTCAATGGGATAAAAATAATTTCTTGGTGAATAGTAACTTATTAAGTTTTTAATCGCGATTAGAGGTAATTAGTGTAGTTTATGGTAAGAATAATGTTTTAAT
The DNA here is from genome assembly GCA_963277665.1 of Viscum album. Taxonomy (NCBI): domain Eukaryota; kingdom Viridiplantae; phylum Streptophyta; class Magnoliopsida; order Santalales; family Viscaceae; genus Viscum; species Viscum album. Next base: position 991,743,902 of record OY728128.1, on the reverse strand, counting down.
AAAATTAAATAACCTAGAAACATGTCCTAACCTCATTGGATGTGTAATGAACGACCAAGACAACCAATGGGTCAACATGGGGACCCCATGAAGCCACTTTGGTTGGAAAATGACATTAATATCTTTTTATTTAAAGTTAAAGTAAAAATTAGACAAACATGAAATGTTTTACGAAAAAAAATTTACATGGGCTTATAAAAATCATATTTTTGACTATAAATATTCATTCGAAAGATAAAAAAATTTCATACATCATAGTATTTTTTTATAATTTTTATACATTAAATAAATTAAATTATTTATGACATCACGATGATGCAGCGATGACCTCATTATTTAAAGATTTAAATAAAATGGAAGGATAATTTAATATCTAAGACCTACACATGTCCAAAGCCTATTGGATGAGTGGATTTCGAACCCTTATCACCTTATCTTCGAAATACATCAATGTGGGACCTTTAAAATTCGAAACTCTTTTGAAAATAAAGTAACATTTTGTAACTTTACAAGAGTGCCCCTCCTCTCCTCTTATAAAAGGCCCCCACCTCTTCCTCCTTACCCACACTTAAAAAGCCTTTGGCTCGGCCAAACCCTGCCCATTTTGTCTCTCCACATCCATATATAACTCCTTGAATCCTCACTTTGGGCATAATCCTTTCCATGGAAGCCTTTGAGCTCAAATCAAAGGAAGTTACCCGATTTTAAGGTAATGTCTTCACTTGAGTCCTTTTGTTTTATTTTACTTCTCCAACCCCCTAAACTCTTTTTATTCTTTTCTTTTGTAACAAATCCAGTATCTTCAATATACTAGGATGTTGTTATAATAAGGATTCGAGCTACACTTACAGACACCTACATCTAATGGTTAAAGAACATACTGTTTCCGTGGATGGTGAATTTCTGCCTCCTGAAACGATGATTGTTCAACATTCTTCTAACACCTTTGAAGGTGAACATTAAGATTAAACTATATTTATATATTATATCTAATATGTTTTTGTTTTTCTTAAGCTTCTGTATTTTTCATTTATGAAATACCTTTATGGTTTCCATTATGGGTAAACGCGATATCTTCATTTAAGGAAGTGCGGACTACCGCCCCCTCAAAGTGATTTGATTCGTTAATACCATATGTGGTACGTATAAAGGATATATTTAATGATATTATATATGATACCATACTGGAATTAAAATAATATTATGTATCATTATGTTTTAATTCCATTAAATATGGAATAGAAATGGAAGTAGCGTTCATGCGTACGTACGGCTTACCATCTCCATGAACGATGCATTTCATTTCTTAACTCTAAATGTTATGTAATATTATAAATGAATGAATATACTGTATATATATGATATATATTATATCTAAATCATGAATAAAATTCTGTATATAATGAACATTTGGCCACACGAACAACATGTAATTGTAAGAAGTCCACTTTCGACTTAAGAACCAAATATCGACAAAACAAATATTATTAACTTATATGATTACATAATGTTTATGACATGGTAATAAGTGATATAAAAGGAATAATGAACTTGAAAAAGGTTATTATGGAAGTATAAATTAACTCAAGTTTATTATTCAGGCGATTGAAGAACGATCGAGTCAAATCGGACCCGAGGTAAGGGATCCTACTCCTCTCTTTCTTTTTAAGTACAATCTTTTATGTCATTCCTTTTAAAGCTCATATTTCATGATATTGGGATGTTATTTTATATTACTCATACTGTAATTTTTATGTTCAATTGACTAGAGACCCTATTTCCTCTCATCAATCCATTTTGGAAGTTTTAAGTGGCGCCGTTAGGCTGCCGAGTTTTCGTAAGGGATTTTTCATCTCACTTTTATTCCCGTGAGATTTATGTCACATTTTCCACAATTTACTTTGAGTGGTGTATTTACTGCCCAATATTATACACTTTGTATATTATAATTTCATTTATGGGTATTCACATCTTCATTGTATGACCCTTCTTCCATGGGGTGTACGTTTCGAAAGTTACCCAACTCGGTAAGGGGACCTTTCACCATCCTCTTTTTAAAAGACTTATTTTGTTATGTCTTTTAATTCACATAATATTATGTTGGGATATGTTAATTTATATCCTTATTGATGTAAATTTTATTTCCAAGTGATGAGATTCCCTTTTGATCTCTCATCAACTCATTTTCTGAATTTTGAAGTGATTCCGTTAGGCTGTCGAATTTTACGAAGGGAACTTTTTAACCCAATTTCGATTTCTTTGGGTTCAACATGTAGTTATTGAATAGTCATCTTCTGAATATGTGTGAATGACCATTTATTGAATTACACATAATATCCACTTATATTGGGTGTATTTATATTTGTCACATATAATTTTGAGATTGAATTATCCTTAATTTAAGGATACCTTTTTTATAAGGGAATTCATCACATTTGACATTTCTACTAAGACTTCATTGCTGTTATGCAACAATTCACTCTTATATGGTGTATATACTGTCCATAGGAATATTATATCATGAATCCATTTATTCTCATGATATTATAATGTTCTGACTAAATTTTATTCCTTAATTATTGTATTCAAGTGTCTCTAATTTTGGTAGAACCCCTTTAACCAAAATATCGCTTTAAATGTTTTAATTATTTGTTCTTATTAATATCCATGTTTCCAAAGTCGTTTTAAGGATTTATTTATATGGATATTAATTGCTTAAAATTTTAAATTCTTCAAGGTGGTATGGGAAACATTGATTCAAAAATCTCTTTATTAAATGTTTTAAATGGTTTTGGAAATGGTTTCTTTTTGAATGGATTCATTATTGAAATATCCTAAAATGTTATATTGTGATTGAATTGTGGAGATGCCTATGTTTACTTTATGTATGTTTTATGTGATACATTTATGTTATGGTTCTTGGGCATTATTATTAAGACGGTTGGTTCCGTGATAAACTAAGGGCGGGTGAGCCCGATATAGTTCTCTAATGCATTGGGTAACGCGAAGGAGTGTAACGTTAAGGTTTCTCCGAAGAGATTTAGGGAATATTCTGTGATGGGTATTCCAAACGTAACCAAGAGTGTAACACCCTATGTAAGAATGTTATGAATGCCTCAAATTATCTTTTATGTCTTATGATTTCTATGATTTATTCATGATTTGATGAGGTATGTTAAAGTGCCTATGTTTTATGGGTAAAGTATGATTTCCTTCTTATGTATATATGAACTCATGTTTCCTTTCCATATTTTTATACCATTTAATGAGCTTTTTATGCTCATCCCAAGTTTTTGAAATGTTTTTCACAGGTCAAGGGAAAGGTACATGATGTGATGATAGTGTCAAGGATGTGTCAAGAAAAAATACATGTTTTATTTTAAATATGTTTCCGTAGATGGGAAGAATGAATACTGTCTTTTATGTAACCACTTTGTTTAAATGTGGAATGTAATGCAAGTTTCATGATCTAATTCTCTAAAACTCTAAACCTGAAAAGATCCCCAATGTGTAATCTTGTAATAACTCAAGATTAAGTAAGGTTTAATGCTGGAGCCTTATACTGGCCACCCCCGTGCACAGCCCACCAACCCCCTGGATAGCCTGTACCCCCTGGACAACCCCACCCACCCATATGGACACCACGTACACCCTAGATAGCCCCAACCCCCATGGACAACCCTCCCCCCCCCCCGTGGATCATCCTCCCACCCCCTTGGACACCTCGTACACGCATAGACAACCCACCACCCCCTGGATAGCCCACCCACCCCCTGCACACCCTGTACCCCCTGGACAACCCTCCCCCCCACCCCCGTTGACAACCCACCCACCCCCATGGATAGCCCGCCCACCCCCTGGACTCCCGCTACCCCCCTCGACAGCCACGCCACCCTCGTGGATTGCCCACCCACCCCCTAGACACCCCCTCACCCTATGGACAGCCCCCCACCCCTGTGGATAGCCCACCCACCCATCATAGACACCCCATACCCCTCCTGACAGCCCCTCCACTCCCATGGACAGCCCACCCACCCCCCCAAGACACCCCGCACCCCCTAGACAACCTCGCCCACCCCTGGACACAGCATACCCCCTAGACAGCCCCAACCAGTAGGGATGGCCCGCACACACTTGTGGATAGCCCTCACACCCCTTGGACACCTCGTACCCCCCTGGACAGCCACATCACCCTTGTAAACATCCCACCCACCCCCTAGACACTCGTACCCCCTGGATGGCCCCCACCACCGTGGATAGCCCACCCACACTCGTGGACTACCTGCCCACCCCTAGACACCCCCTAACACCCCCAACCCCCCTTGATAGCCCCACTACCCCGGAAGACAGCCTGCCCGCCCCCTAGACACACCCTCCCCCCTGAACAGCCCCCCACCCACGTGGATAGCCTACCCACCCCCTGGACACCCCTACGCCCTAAACAACGCCTCTAGCCCTATGGACACCCCCAAGACACCTCGTACCCCCTGGACAGCCCCCCTGGTCACCCCCTACCCCCAGGACGGCCCCGACACCCCCGTGGACAACCCCTCCACCCCAAGGACATCCCCCACCCCCATAGATTATAGTATTTCTAACAACATAAAGATACCATTAATCATAGCTACCCATTTAATTGCATCTTGGGATCCATGATCACCAATAAAAAATAGTGGATGCTATTTTAGAAACTCCCATACATAATCAATGATCTGAGAAAAACATTGCTATTCCACTTCCACAAGAGTTTGAGTAGAGACAATGACTAGGAAGACAATGGCTGGATCACAAGAATGACTACCTGATATATCACCTTATTGACTTTTTGATTCATTTATAGTGGTAACATTATAAAGATATATAAAAAAACCTTCAGTAAAATAATCGAATGTTCTAAAAAGAGAGAAAAAATCACAAATCCCATAAAGATACATCATAAATAATTCTTCATATAACCATTTTAAAATAACATAATAGAGGCTAATTTCTTTTTAAAACTCTCCAAATGTCATATAAAAATATCTTTTAAGGTTCGGTTTCAAAAGTCATATTGTATTTTTGTCCCATAATGAAAATGTAATCCATTTCCTAATTACCATATCCCCCTTCCAACAATACCCACCCCCCTGGACACCCCACAATCCCCTAGACACCCCCCCTGGACAACCCCCCAACCCCTAGACCACACTGCCCATGGAAATACCCCAACACACTAGATGGTCCCACCACCCTGGACACCACCCCACAACCTAGACACCCCACCCCCCTTGGACACCCCCAACCCCATGGACAACCCCTACACTTGTGAACCCCCCCCCACCCTCACCCCAACCCCCGGACGCCCAACCCAAACACACCCACCCCCCTTGGACACCCCTACCCTATTGGACAGCCCCAACCACCTGGACGACCCCCACTCCCTAGACACCACCCCACTATGTGGACCCCCACCACACCACTCCCGGGACACCCCACCCCCCCATGGATATCCCCCCAACCCAATGGATAATTCCCCTACCCCCTAGTCACCCCAACACCCTGGACACCCTCCCACCCCTCCTAGACACTACCCCACCACCAGGACAGCCCCCTGGACACCCCCACCCCCACTAACACCCCCACCCACATGAAACCCCCTTCCCCCTAGACAGACCCCCGACCCCCTAGACATTCCACCCCCTCCTAGACACCACCCCACCACCAGGACACCCCCACCCCCCATGGAACCCCCCAACCCCCTGGACGACCGCACCCCCTGGACACTACCCCGCCACCTGGACACCCCCACCCCTTGGACACTCCCAACCCCACGGAATGCCCCCCCACACCCAATGGATAGCCCCCCAACCCCCTGAATGGCCCCCAACCCTCCCAGACACCACCCCACCACCTGGATGCCCCACCCCTGGAAACCCACTCCCCCATGGACATCCCCAACCCCTAGACACACCCACCCCCATGGATAGCCTCCCTACCCCTAGACTACCCAAACCCCATAGATGACCCCACCCCTCCTAAAAACCACCCCACATCCAAGACACCCCACACCCCCTAGACACCCCCACCCCCATGGACAACTAGCCCCCACCCCCATGGACACCCCAACCCCTTGATCGCCCCAACCAACCCCCTAGACACCACCCACCCCCTAGACACCCCACCCACTGGACACCCCCCTGGATTCCCCTACCCCCTTATAAAAGACCCCCCCCCCCACCCACTACCCCCTGGACACCCCCCCTAGACACCCCCATGGATAGCCCCCCCCCCCACCCGAAAACCCCATCCACCCCAGAAACTACCCCCCCCCCCCCACTAGACACCCCTACCCCCATGGACAGCCTCCACATCCACTTGAACAACCCCCCAACCCCCTAAATAGCCCCCTGAATTCGGAATTGAATTCTTTATGTATTTAATTAACTTATGAATTATGTGTTAATGGTGTATTTGTATACTTGTTGTATGGGTATAATTGTTGTATGTGTATACTAGTTGTGATTATCTTATTAATTATGTCTTAATTATGTGAGTCTATAGAGTGTAATTAAATACAAAATTGGAGGTATTTAGAACTCTGAATGACTTATGTGTTGTATGAATTCTGCATGAATTCATAAAAAAATTCTATATGTATTCCACGGGTATTGACAATTGTTCAGGTATTCAGAATTTTTTATGAATTGTGTATGAATTGTGAAGGTATTCGGTATGGACCACCCCCAACCCCTTGTATGTATTCTAAAGGTATTCTGAATTTTATAGGAATTCTACAGGTCTGCTTGTAGAACCTGGTGGAATTGTTGCAGGTGCAAAGGGGTTGGATGGCTTACTGCTGCAGGTACATAAATGTTATGCCAATGGTTTACAACCATTCTCATTTCTGTGAAAAAAAAAACTTATAGCAATGGTTTTAGGTAAACCATTGGTAAAACTATATACCTATAGTTTACAAACCATTGGTATAGGTATTTTTACATAATATTTACCAATGGTTTGTGGGAAATTGTTGGTAAAAGGCTATACCAATAGTTTTTAAAACATTTTTTATAGAGAATATTTTTTTTATTACCAATGGATTTAAACCATTGGTTAACATTTATACCAACATTTTCATTGAACGGTTGGTATATACTCAAATTTTCAGACATATCCCAATGGTTCTTATAGAATCGTTGGAATATGTCTATCCCCATGGCTCAAGAAACAATGGTTTGGACAACAATTGGTATAGTTTATACTAACTTTATTCCAGCCATTACTAATGGTTTTGAACCGTTGGTAAAGATGAAATTTCTAGAAGTGATTCTATACTTCTGTTTTTTCCATTCAAGTTATCTTCTATGTGGTATATATTTCACGTTTCCATACTAGGTTAAAATTTCCATTTTATTCTATCCCTATATGATATTACAAGTATTTCATGAATTTTAGACCCATATACCCTCTCTTTTTAATATTTTCTAAAACCATGTTGCATAGTCATTATGTAGCAGAATTTTTGTCTCAAAATATCTATTTTTTTCTCAATAAATTCTATTAATTTCCTTATTTGAAAACTATATCCTATTTAATTTATAGGGGTATTCATAAATTAATAAAAATTATATATTCGATTATATGATTTACATATATAAAACCCTCATTCCCTTTATGTGGGTTATGAATGACATAATGATCATGTTTTCAATAAATTTTTAAAACATGATAATTTTGATGTGAATCCCATTTCATTTATTCTCTTTGGGTTATTTAGGAAATGTTCAATTATGATCTATGTGTCTCAAATGAAAATGAAGAAATATTATGGGTGTTTCTTGATAGTCCTCTAATGAATTTGGTACATAAATTTAAATCTAAAGATGACATGTTTTATGATACCATGGAAAATAACCTCAAGAATTTTTATGACACCATATATATTTAATTTGATGATATTCCTATGAATGTCTTGATTAAATTTTATTGAAACATATCCAAGATATGATTCCTGTTATTATTATCATTATATGTATCTTGTCATTCCTTTATGTTGTTTCCTCATGTTCTTATTGTATTCTCTCAAGTTCATGTGTAATCTATTTTCCATGACTTCCCTTACTGGGGATTATGATCACCCATTCCGTTGATGTATGTTATTAGGTTATGAGATGTAGTAAATGTACCTAGTATGAACAAATAAATAAGTTTTTCAAGTGGATTAAAATATTGGTTTATGTTTTAATTTATTATGTACCATTTTCCCAAGACAATAGACTTTAATGATCATTTTTTTGTAAAATGTAATGAAAAATTATTTAATAAGTAGGAATGATGTCATAGTTGGTATCAACAGATAGTTTAGTTATTTTTGGAAATTAGTCTATGAAAAAATAATCAATAACCCTATATAAAATTGAAATTATAATAAAACATTGTGTTATTTTGATGAAATATAACAAAATATGTTTCCGAACAAATAAATCAATGTCCGGATACAAACAAGAAGATGTGGCTCTAGAATAGATGTAGACAGGTGTAAAACCTAATGATAAATCTTTGAGGTAGACTGTAAGGGGAACTGGTGCATGGAAAGTGTTCGTCATGCGATCCTAGTTTGACACTACCATAGGATATGTTTGGTTAGTAACAATATTTTTATTAATCATTTTGAATTATTTATAGAGAAATGTAATTATTGGTTAAAGAATATTCTATTTAAGCATGATGTTTTAAGACATAAAAATCATTTATTGTTAAAATATTCATAAATTAAATAATCTTTTCACTACGGGTTTATTCATTTAGAAAATGGAAAGCAATAGGAGGAATTGTGAAAATGGTGACCACAATGAACCATGCTTTTACAACTTACTGATGGATGCCACAATGGAAATTTTCATGAGAATGATGAACCAAATGACTCAAGTTATGGGAAATAACATGAATCAAGCAGAGATAATGACTTCACCATGAAGGAAACAACTTTTTATTGAGTCATTTATGTGTCAATGACCACTAACATTCAGTGGATATAGTGACCCACTATTTTTGAACAGTAGATGAGCATTATAGAAAAGCTCATTTTTATGCTCCACTTTTCATAAAAGAGATGATCACCATGGAAGTTTACCAATTAGAGGGAGAAGCTGAATAGTGGTGGAAACTAATTAAAAACAAAAGTCTATGAGTGGAGGTTGACACGATAGAGTGGGAAGAGTTCATAGGGATCTTCTTCAATAAGTATTTCCCTAGTTCGATGAGAAAAAATGGAGAATGAGTTTCTCGAGATAAAGATAAAGGAGAATGAATCTATTTGAATCTACAATATGAACTTCACCATAATTTCCCATCAAACATTATGCATTTCCATGTATCCTAATGAGAAGGTTTATAGATTTTTAGTGGACTACGACCTCATTTATTGAAGAATATAGCCAACTAAGACTATGATAGCAATGGGGAGATCATGCAGACTTCTTTGAACGTCAAATTAGAGTTTAGTGAGATGCACTAGTATCATAAATAAAATGACAAGAAGAGACCAATTGAGCCACGATTTTGGAGGATCTTTGTTCTGAAGAGGAGGTAATAAAGTGCAACGTCCAACATGTAATAAATGTGGGAAGAAGCATTTTGGGAACTGCCTACTCTAGAGTGGGAAGCACAGAAAGTGTGTATGAGATAACCATATCACACAAAATTTTCATGGTGTGGAGAAGCCTCAAATTCCCAACAAAAACAAGAAAGGGAATATGGTATATACCCTACCTGAAGTACAATGCTAAAATTTTGGATAGCTTTGATACTTTTTCAATCACTGTCCAAATCCGTGGGTAGGGGAGGGGAATCACCATCAGCCTCAAAAAAGGTTAAGGGAGAATGGTTGTTCTTTTCATATCATGACATTAGATTTTGAAGCTCTAAATGATGTTGTGGTAGGTAATCTTATTTTATTTTCAAATCTAGTAAGTACTTTTTCTATTCCAGTTCTACGCATTCTATTATTTTATCATAGTTTGAAAAGAATTTAGAATAAACCACTAAATTGATAAAAGTATATCTATCACTCAAGGCTTCTTGTGGGATTATCCGAGCATTATTGGTGTTTAGAAAGTCTAATATTTACTTTAGTGATCAAAATATTAACTCAAATATAGTAGTAATTCCCATTCTAAAATTCGACATTATACTAGGGATGGACTGGGTCTCAAAGTATAAAGCTAAGATAAAATATAGAAGTAAGGAAATATCAACAGCCTTGAATGGAAAACCTATAGTTATCCTCTGAAGAATGATATCTGAACCTAACCTTAGTATAGAAGAACCTCTTATATACTTTTTATGATGTTGATCTGTGATGAAAAAGAATGAAACTATTGTATAATGTTTGAAAATTTCCCCATCCTCCTAGAATACATTGGCATACTTCCTGAAAAGTTACCCATCATACCCCAAAAAGAGAGGTAGGTTTTTCTGTTAAACTTGTACCTAGATCTCATCTGATAACAAATACCACATATAGTATGGAAAATATGGAGTTGGATGTATTAGAAAAGCAACTCTATGATCTTTTGGAGAATGGATTTATTCGACCGAGTGTGCCTCCATGGGGAGCACCTATTCTATTTGTGAAGAAGATGGATGGGTCAATGTGGCTATGAATTGATTATTGAGAATTAAAAAAGATCACAATGATGAAAAAATACCCTCTTCTAATAATAGATGAATTATATTACCATCTTTGTGGTGCTCAGTTCTTATCCATGATTGATCTTCGATGTAGTTATCATCAATTGATGCTGAATAATTAATATATTCCAAATACAACCTTTTGATCAAGATATGGGCATTATGATAATTTTTTTTGCCATTCGGATTGAATAATTCACCTGTTATTTTTATGGATTGGATGAATATAGTTTTTAAGTTCTACCTTGATAACATTGTGGTAGTTTTTATTGATGATATTCTGATATATTCCAAGTGTCACGATGAGTATGAGGATCATATAATGGTTATTTTATAAACCTTATGTAAAGAGTATATTTTTTTAGAGTTTATAAATTTGAATTTTTGTTACAAAAAGATTCTTTCATAGGGAACACTATAACCAATGAAAGAATCACAATTGACCCTGCAAAGACAATTTTAGTACATGAGTGGCCTTTGAATTCAAAATTAACTGAGATTTTTAGTTTCCTAGTATTAGTGGGATGTTATAGGAGGTTTTTGAAAAATGTTTCAGAACTCCCTAATCCATTAACCAATTTAACTGGAAAAGATGTCAAGTTCATCAGGAAAATGACATTTGAGGAAAGATTCCATGATCTGAAGAAGCGATTGGTTACTGCACATGTGTTATCTCTTCCCTCAAGCAGAGATGGATTCTTTATTTTTAGTGACGAATCTTTGAAAGGGATTGGGTGCAGCCTCTTGCAAAATGTCAAAGTCATTGCTTATGCATTTTGACAGTTTTAGAATCATGATGAGAACTATCCTACGCATGATTTTGAGCTTGTTGTAGTTGTTTTTTATAAATATTTGGAGGCTATATCTTTATGGGAAAAAATTTGATATATACTCAAACCATCAATGTTTGAAGTATATTTTCAAACAAAAGTAATTGAACTTGAGCTTGAAGTGATGGTTGGAACTTTTTAAAGACTAAGATTGTTCAATTCACTATCATCCTAGAAGGGAAAAAAAGTTTCTGATGTATTAAGTAGGAAAGACCCAGTGGTTATATACAAGATGAGGATTCAAATTGATCCCTTGATCCAATAACCATTGTAAATACACTAGGTAATTAAAAGGGAATGGACATCATCAACCCTATCCCAAATAATTTCTCAACTATCATTACTAAAGAAGATCAAGAGATCATGGAAATAATATCCTTCATAACAGAATATGTTTGAGGCTGTGAGGAATTGGAATTTTCCTGAGTTAAATATTGATCAAGAGGATGTATTGAAATTTCATACAATACTATGTGTTCCATATATTCAATAAATAAAGAAGGAGTTGATAGTTGAAGCTTATTTATACTTTCTCTATATATCCTATAAGAATGAAATTGTATAGGGGACTTTGTGATAATTTTTTGTGGGTTGATATGAAAATGAAGATTTTGGATAATACTACAAGGTGACTAGTATGTCAACAATTGAAGGAATAGTGAAATTTTTTTAAAGGTGTATTATAACCACTACCCATTCCATCATAGAAGTGGATAGTATCACTGTGGACTTTTCCACTCGTCTCTAGAGAACTTCTAATGGAAACATTGGGATATGGGTTATAGTGGACCATCCAACCAAGACTACCCATTATATCTCAATTCGGGAAGATTTATCTCTTGATCACCTTTTTGGGATTTATGTGAAGGATGTGGTATGGGTGTATGGAGTTCCACTTTCTATTGTATCAAATCATGATCCAATGTTCACATAAAAATTATGGAGAAGTATTCAACATGCTATCAGTACTGAATTTAATTTCAGTATGGCCTATCACTCCCAAAATGATAGAAAATATGAAAGAACAATTAAAACACTCGAGAACATGCTGAGAACATGATCAATGGAATTTAGAGGATCATGGGATCATCATCTCCCATTATTTCAGTTATCATACAATAATTGTTTCTACTCGATCATTGAAATGAAACCCTATGAAGCTCTATATGTGAAGAGATGTAAAACTCATACTTGTTGGGATGGATATAATGAGAGAATGATTTAAGGGATTGATCACGTGCAATAGATGACAGAAATGGTTCTTTCATCCCTGCAACACATTAAGGCTACTCAGAGTCGACAAAAAACTATGCTCACAACTATCATGTGGACTTGGAGTTTGATATTGGTGAAAAAGTTATTTCCTTAAATTTCAACTTCTATGAGATTCATGATGTTTAAGAACAAAGGGAATTTCATCCCCAGGTATATTGGACCATATGAAATCCTTGATCATGTACCATTGGTGGCCTATTAGCTTTCACTTTCTCCAAATTTAGCACAAGTTCATGATGTCTCCCATGTATCCATTTTGGGGATGTACATACCTGACCCCTCACATGTACTGAATCATGAAGTGGTACAACTGGAACAAGACCTCTCTTGTGAGGAGCATTCAGTGGAGATCTTTGATCATAGAGGAAAGGTTCTATGAAACAAGACTACCATCCTTCTTAAATTGTTGTGGAGGAAACTCAAATACAAAGATGACATGTAGGAACGAGTGGAGTCTATGAAGCATAAGTATCCAAACCTTTTATCTTCTAAGGGTATGAGTTGAAATTTCAGGGATGAGATTTCTTAATGGGGGAAGAATGTATGGACCTGAACTTTGGAATAATATATTTTACCTAAAAATGGATATATTACTATGTAATAATCAATTGAAAATTTATAAGTATAAATGAAAATAGACCATTGAGTTTTGATCATTATAATATCATTGGTCAATATTAATGTTGGAAGCAATAAAAAAATTTAACGTTATAATTGTGGTTTAAAATATATTTAATAATGAATAATTAATATAGAAAGAATAGTTGATGGACTAATACAGTAGACTCGGGCCATACAAAGCCCAACTTTCAGAGCTTCGGAAGGAGGTAGCATCAATGGGATTTTCTCTAGAACAATCCCAAGCTGAGCTTCAACATGTTAACATTGAACGTAATCACCTTTGGGAGAAGTTCAAGCTAATATAAATCCCCACTCATGTAATGTTTTCGGAGCCACCCAAGATTCTATCACCATTGCACACCTTACTCTTAGGTCATAAGTAGGTGTTGTTGGGGGCTATGTAACAAGTCATTAGTTACTTTGTGTAATCCATTTTTATAAATAATAATATTATTTCTTGTTATGGTATGATTTTTGAATTTCAAATGACAAAATAAATATATTGTGAATTTTCAGAAGTTTCATATTATTAATGAATATTGAAAAAAGAGTATTTTAAAATATTTTTTATACTTTAAATAAATAATAATGTGAAATTATTTTCAGAAATGGACATATACAGTTGTGATCTATAAGAAATTTAGAGTATGATAAGATCAACATATTTATTTAGTGAATAGTAAATTATGAATTGTAATATTACCCTTATGAATAGTAATGTCACCAATGGAATAGAAACCTCACTTAAGAAAGTATAAATATATTTTTAGGCATCTTGAATAGTAATGTGATATAATAGTATAACTAAATAACTGTTTTAGAAATAATTAGTTAAGTATTAGTATTTTTTTGAGTAAAAAGTGATTTTACATAAAAATTAAATATCTGATATTTAGAAAATTATTTTCATAAAATAGTGTTCATTTTTGAATTCATAATAGTGATATTAGATTAGGGTGAATTTATGATATTTTCATAAAATGGTTTGTTTTTTAGTGAATAGTAAAAATTTAGTTTTTGAGTTTTAGGTGTGTTTTATGACATTATAATGATGTAATACGTAATTTAAAATGTTTTCTGACTCATTTGGATTGAAATATTACATGAAGTGTCCCAAGTGGCCAAAACCATGGTAAAATACCATGGGAAATCCCGTGGTTTTGAAAATGTGACAAATGAGGTGTCCCATTGAAATTAATAAAATATTCCCACACTTTTTCTACAAATACCAACCCATTCCTTAATTCCATTAATTCCAAATTCCTCCTCAATGAATATGTGATATTTTTACCTCCAAAGTAGTCCTCCCAAGGTGACCTCAATACCCTGAGGTCCTAACATTCATGTTTTTTTGTTACTCTTCAAGGTAAGGGAGCCTTTCACCCTCCTCTTTTAGTCAAGCCTTATTTTATGTTATGTCTTTTAATTTCCATTTTATTATGTTGGGGTATTTAATTGTGTATCCTTATTTATGTTAATTTTATGTTCAAAGGATTAGATACCCTTTCCTCTCTCATCAACTGCATTTCTGAATTTCTATGTGACGTCGTTATTGCTGTCGAATTTTCATAAGGGGATTCTCTACTTCTCTTTTCCCATTCAAGTTCTCTTTTATGTGGTATGTATTTCTAGTTTCAACACCATGTTATTATTATCATTTTATTCTGTACCTATACTATATCATTAGTATTTCATGAATATTTGACTCATTTCCCCTCTCTTTTTAATATTTTCTAAAACAATGTTGCTTAGTTGTAATGCTACATAATTTTCGTCAAAAAAACTCTCTCTTTTCCAAATAAATTGTATTATTTTATTTATATGAATACTAAAACAAATTTTATTTCCATTGGTAATCATCAAGGCATAAAATGGTATATTTTATTCTATAATTTACATTTATAAGTCCCTCTTTCTCTTTCTTTGGGTTATGAATGACATAATGATCATGTTTTTAATCACATTTTAAAATGTCACAGTTTTGATATGAAGCCCTTGTATTTTATTCTATTTGGGTTATTTATGAAAAGTTTGATTATAAAATATGTTTTTAACATGAACATTAATTCATATTAACGGTACTCCCTAACATCTCCCCAATGCATTGGTTAAAGAAATTAATCTCTAAATATGACATTTTTTATTATACCATGGTGAATAACCCCGGTAATTTTTTGACACTATTGGGATTGACCTTAGTGATATGATTATGAATATCTAAATTAAATATTGTGGCCAAATTTTAATTATATGATTTTGGTTCATATTATCATTATATGTCACTTATCATGCCCTTATTATATTTCTTCTGGATCTTATTATATTATATCTAGTTTGCATGTCAACTGTTTTCCCTTACAAGGCCTTATGATCACCCTTTCTTTTGATATATGTTCCCAGGTTACAATATGTAGTAATTATAGGTATAATGAAAATATAAATAATCCTTTTAAGATGATTAAAATATTGTTTTACAGTTCTATATATTATGTACCTTTTTTCCAAGACACTAGTCTTTAAAGATCCTCTATTTGTAAAATTTAATTAAATGATAAGTAATAAGAATGAGGGATGTCATAATACCTTTGCGTCATCATATCCTCATTTTTTAATTTATCTTCCATAAATGGGGGGTTTTCTAAAGATAACATTGACCAGTTTATTGGTCTTATTTAATAGAACATTATCTATATTATACAAAATCTCTAGTAGTTGTTCCTCATTGAAAAGATCAGGAGTTAGTGGTATGACGAGTATATTCAATACATTTTAAAGAACATGGATGTAATTTTTTAGGAGAGAAAAATGTAACAAATTTTGGGCTTAGAAGAATTTCGGAGGATATTCTAGTTCATAAGAAACAATCCCTACTTGATCATGACTATTGAAAAGGATAATATATGTATGGCTCAATTTTCATTTATCCCAAATCACATAAACTTATTCAATGGAAAAATTCATATAAAAACCATCACACTAACTTCAATCTCTAGATCATGTCAATGACTATAAACAACACTTTTCAGTAAACTTTTCACCACCCTTATGTGTTACTAAATGGATTTATCCTTCTATACTATTTAAGAATTAATTTATGGTCCTCATATTTAAATTTCTAAAACTTCATAGAAAAATTATGTAGTTGTATAGTTATTTATATATATTTGTTTCTGACACTTTCATTAGGGAGAATGCGTCCATCTCATTTGAGGATTAAAGGTGTTCTTTTGTTTCTCAACATTCCCACTTTTCAAAGGAAGGAAACATCTTCTCCTTGTTCCTCGATGTTTGATCCTTGATCGAAACAAAATGATGGGATATCGATTCCTTCTTCCATTGATTCCTCCTCAGAATTCATCGCCTAGTCTGGGTCTCTCTTATAGACTTAATATGTTGTTTGTGAAGCTCTTCCTTGCACCATATCTTTATGGACACCATTTAATTACACTGCTTCTGTTAGGATATTCCAAGGGGTCCGGTTAGGGCAGAAACTATCGGTTAGGGGAGTAGTCACTTTGGGCATCAGTGGATTGTCTGGGCACTGGTAAACTGGTGCATCTGACTTCTGCCCCTTATTAAAGGGATTCTCGAGGGTGTGTAAGCCCAAGGCATCACACATAGAATGTGGTGAATCATATTCCAATGGCATTTATCTGAGTTTTTCATCATCTTTCCATGTTTAACACAGGGTATGCCGTAAGTTTAACGTCCAGTGGAGATGGTTCGGACTGATCAGAACACTGACTAGAGTGGATCAAATCGGGGAAACCCCTAGGTGGAACACTGGTGTTGGGTCCAACTTATGGTTGACTTTACAATCACTATTGAGGGTAATAGGGAATGAGATGGCATGATTTCACCGGGATGTGGCGGCACAGATAAGAATCAGGATGGATGATGGGTGGATGAATGAAGTTGAGGGGGAATGAAATAGGACCATCGCAAGGGCGATGGTGAATTTGGGCTTGAGCCTCGAAGAGAATTCCTACCTATCCTCGTGTTAGGGAATCAAAGTCTATATAGTTCGGTTAATGTAATTCATCTTGACAATGGATTACTGCTGAATGGAGTGACAATGACATACTGCTGAATGGGGAACAAAACGTGGAATGCAGTTTACCATCTTGCAGGACAGGAGTGGACTAACATGAAGATGGTTGGAGTGACTGAATATTATTGGCTTGAACCTCAGGGAGGCTTCCTATGTACCATGCCTTGTCATGGATCAAAGTACAAGTAGTTTGGGTATGTGGAAAGAGTTGGTGAACCAACATGAATAAGGACCTGGGGTCCAGGATGATGGTGGGCTTGAACCTCATTGAGGATTCCTATGTACCTTTCCTTGTCAAGGATCAAGGACCTCATAGTTCATGATGGATTTTATGTGCAATGGTTTACCGCTAACTGGGGAGACAACAACATACCGCTGATTGGGGTCCACAACGTCATGTGGGACGGGGGCGAACTATCGTGAAGTTGGTCGGAGCGACCGAGTGTTGGGCTTGAACCTTAAAGAGGATTCCTACGTACCTTACCTTGGAAAGAATCAAAGAACTCGTAGTTCATAGGGGGAATTTGGGGCTTACGCTTTGAGGTGACCCGTGGTGTTGGTTAACCAATGTGAATGGGGTCGGAGCGACCAATGAGTGGTGGGCTTGAACCTTGTGGAGGCTTCCTACATACCTTGTCCTAGCAAGGATCAAAGACCTCATAGTTCAGGTTATTGGGGCTTGGTGCACTGATGTGAAGATGGTAGGGACCAATGGATGGTGGGGGCATGAACCTCAGAGAGACTTCCTACGTACCTTTCCTTGTAAAGGATCAAAGACCACGTAGTTCAGATAGTGTGGGGCTTATATTCTAGGCTTCCTAGGGATGATTTCATGGTTGGTTCTTTCTCTAAGCCCACATGAGTCATGCTCGGTGTGAGAAACAATAGTTAGCAGAGACCCGGAGATCACATCGTGAAAGGTGCATCTGTGGGAGGTGAAGTGGGGCTTACACATAATCAGCAGACCAAAGAGGAAACCGGGGCTTATGCATGGTTAGCTGCCTGAAAAATTGGGACCTACTCCTGGATTGAGGCCCGACGGCGATAAATCCCAGCAGGAGAGAGATTTGGCACAAAAGAAAAGAGGGGTATGGTGTATACTACCCCCGGTCCTTGGGACCGAAAAAGAATGGAGGATCATGGATTCTACCTCCTGTAAGAAAAGATAGGGGATTACACTAGGGTGGTTTCCCTTTCCCCCATGGACAGAGGCCACTCCAATAAAGAGGATATCATTCGATGTGAGGAATGATCTCACTTCTGTGGAGACCAGTGGGTGTGCAGGATGTCCATGGTGGGGGAACCTCACATGCGAGACATGGGGAGAGGTCACAATTTAACTTCATGTGCTGGAGATGATTGTGCTTGGTAGTTTAACATCCTGCAGCTCGGACGTGGTGGGTTTTCTCTGCACCCCTAGGACTTATAGAATCGGTACCCTATGCACGTTGGTGATGAGAGGGGATAGGAAATGTCGTGGCTAGGGGGTGTTATAGAGAGAACGATTGGGGGGGGGGGGGTCCACGTTAGCATGTCTATGCAAAGAAGAAATAGATGTTTGCGTGCTTATGCGAAGAAGAATGAGGTGAAGAAATGCAACAGGCGGTATTGTCCAGGGGGATTTGAAGTCACTTCGTGCGAACCTAGGAGGTTTCATGGGAAAAGAGTATATGGTGAAGGTTCTTTGGGCATGGGAGGTACCCGAAAATAATGCCCGGAAGAGGGACATCACGGGTGCACAAGGGGGAGTCTTGCACGCAAAAGGTACTGTTGCTCTAGAAACGGTGGGACTGGTGCACAATTGAGATGTGTGCGCAAAAAGGACTGTGTCAGCATGCAATCGGCTAGATTGGCGTGCAACTAATCGGCGTGCACGAAAAAGGACGGGTCAAACATGCAATCGGGATTTGGGCATGAAAAGGGTTATTCCTTGAATTCAATGGAGGGTGCCCAATTTGGAAGGGATTGCACGCCGAAGAGAGGATTGCATGCAATTAGAAGGAATTGTGCGCATGGGATTTGAGTTGATGGGATTTGGATGAGGATCAAGCCTGAGGGGTCTCATGCAAAAGAAGACCCCAGGGTGACCTGGTGTAAAAAAAATCAGTACTTGAGAGCCATATTTTTTCATGCATGGGAGATGAATTTCAGGTTAGGGAGATGGTTCAGATTCTTTGGACCGGATATCGAAGGGGGTGGCCTTCAATTTATAGGTGTTGGGGATCACAGATCCATGCGGAAATAAAGTTGGCGCGAACTTTTCCATGCGCCCGCGTCAGCAGCACAAAATTTCAAACACACTGGGCGGTCATGCATAATTTTTTCTCTCCCATGCACAAAAACTATAATGAAACCTAGAGTTTTTTGCGCGGGACATTTTTTTCACGCACCGCCACATTTTTTAGCGCGGCCCCTCCGGGCCCCCCGGACTGTGTTGCCGGTTCCAAATATGGCTTCACTTTGTCGTGCCCCAACCTTCTTCAGCTCTTGAGCGTTTCTCGGCATCTACAATTGCCACCCCTCAGAATCAGATCGCCAAGGGGCCGGAAAGGTCAGATTCTGACAGAAATGCGGAGATGCAAAACTCCCTGGGGTTAGCACGTGCTCAAAACTCGAGCGGCATGAAAATATGATATGGAGAACGCAATCAACATTTCGTGCACGTACAGAAACCTATATTCACGCCTATAAAAACCCCACGGGTCCGTCAATCCGTAAGGATTTTCTCACGCGATAAGAATGAAGCTGTCATGCATGAAAATTTTCCTCCACCTATGAGAAAAACACTTTGGTTTCACATAATTCTCCATGGTTAGCCATCCTTTTTCGCGTGAACCCAGGATATTTTGCACCAACATTCATTTTTTCATGCCAACAACTAATTTTCCGCACTAACCACTTCTTTTTTCATTCCATCCACTACTTTTTCACAACATCTGGTACTTTTTCACGCCAAATGATGCGTTTTCTTTCCAACCGATGCCATTTAGCACCGATTTCTTAAAACCTGGTCGGCAGGAGATGGCCTCCATCTGGGCTAATGTTGAGGGGGAAGCCACATTGGCTGCTCGAAGGGCTGAGATGGTCACCAACCCAAAGTTTTATGGCACATGAAGGATCATTTACAGTAACCATACTCTTTTCAACATGTTGACCTCAGCACATAAGGAGTATTCGATGTATTCCAACCTACCGATATGGGACTTCAGTATCCTGTAGGAGATAGTTGTGCCGAGATTTGTAGTGGACACACTGCAGTCATGGGTGACCCATGAGGATGGCCTACCTCGGGGCAATATCACCAAGAATGGCCATCCTGCTGGAGAAACCATGCATATGGATGTCTACATCATGAATCCCAATACCAGGACGATTTCCGGGAGTGACCCAGTTGCGAAAGATTCTACGTCTCTGTACGCAAGCACCTTCCATCAGAGTGTTACTGATGAGACCAAAGGATGGCTCCAAGATTGGGATCAATGGTCTGTAGGAAATTTAACGAGTGAATGGGCTTGGGCGTAATGGTTTTGCAAGACATGAGACCAGTTTGGGGCCGAACTGCAGCACATTGGTTTTTTCGAGGTGGTGTGGACGTCGCAGTTTCATTTCTACCGTCAGCATGATCTTGGGACAGAGTTGTTTACTCGATGGACCCCCGATACCAATACATTCCATCTTCACTATGGGGAAGTCGACATTAGCCTCTGGGAAATTCATTGCATCAAGGGTATCCCTTTTGATGGGCACCAGTATGATGAATTCCTCCCGACGAGGAACACCTGGGGAGATAGATCATGAACTCCTATGCTGAAAAGGCACCTGTTGGAGCTGGGTAAGGAGAGGTTGGGGGTCAAGGATTTTTTGAAGGACATCACTTACAAAAAATGGTTTAGCATGTTCCTAAAAAGTGATCCAGACATCAAGATGTTGGTGCGAGGGAGACGGTGGCTGACCACAGAACATAGGAGCAAAAGCGGATCGTACTAGATGATCCTAGAGGTAGGGGAATATCAGTCATGGGGCTTCATCATAAATGAGAGTTGGGACCCAAATGTTCGGTATGCTAGATTTATTAACACATTACTGAGTGGGGGGATCTTCCCAGTGGGGGACTCAAGGATGAGAGTTCATCCAGCGACCCTGGTGATGGTTGGAATCATGGCCTCTAATGAAAAATTCAATCTGGGAGCCCCCATTTTGGTCCGTCTATACACCATTTTGGGATGTATTTCAAGAGGGGGGTCACCGAGGAGTATCTATGGCCCCTTACAAATCTTTTATGGATGGGTTGTAATTTATTGTGGTGGGTATACCTTTCTGAATGCTATTTGTCCTCTAGGTAATGGCCTATGACCTTCCATGCTGAACATTGTCGGGGTCATGTCGTTAACGCTCAATGAGGAGGGAGTAAGGATCTGAATCGGCACTCATGCCAACTTCACTTTCATCCCATTCCCCACCCCAACTGGCCATATGATAGATGATGAGCATGTCTCACTAGAGAAAAGGGAATACTTCCATATCATTAGGGGTGGGGTGCTCGTGGCCCAAATTGACGAGAAAATCTCCTGTGAGACCTACGTGCCATCGTGGTTTTCCAGGCGGTTCAGATGCCTATAGCGGATGTTGAAGAAGGTGTATACAGGTGTCTGGGAAGAGAGGTACCCATGATTTCTTCACCAAATGTGGTTGATGTTCACATCCTAGGTCTCTGGCGATGTCATTAACATTCCCCCCCACCGGAGATGATGATGTCCTCTCAAAAGAATATGAGAAACATTGGGCTATAGCGTACCCCAAGGGACTTTTGCGGAAGTGAGTCTGGGAACTCAACATAGCCAGTGTAAAACTTGGGCGGCGAGAGAGCAGAAAGAGTGATGTTGGGAAGGAAAGGTCAGAGGCACTTTAAGCAATCGGGCCTGCATAATCCGGGACTTCAGTAGTGGGGATGTCGCGTGGTGCGGGCATGCCCTCATCGCCTAGGGGGAGAGGGGCTTACGGAGGTTTCAAGTAGCTTCCCAGGAACCATATAAGGTATCTTTTTCAACCTTCCAATGACGCAATATTCATGGATCTGTAGTCATTCGGGATGACCCTGTTATAGTTGATGGGTACTAAAGCTCTTTGGAAAAATATAGAACGAGACGAAGTCCAGCTACCAGAGGTCAGACTCATTCGGATTGCTAACAAGCTGAAATTTCATCACCGTCACGCGAATCTGATGGCCAGGGACATGTATGCATGCCAATGGGGTTGGCGTGAGGATCCATCCTTCTTAGTTAAAGTAATTCTAGACCAAGAGCATGATCCGGAAAATATGTCTTTAGAGGATGATGATAGTGACACGGAGTTGGAGGGCACTAAGGTGGAAGACGAGGAAGAAGGAGAAGATGAAGGAGTGTGTGAAGAATAAAAGGAGCCTGAAGTTGGAGGGTCTCATGAGGTATCCCACCATTGGAGTCTCCAGGAGAGTGGATAAATCATTATCTCTTATACAGATATAACTGAGCAACTTGAGGTACGTCCCATCCCTTGTATATCCTTTTCCCTAATCATTTTTTGGTAGCCCTTAAATAGATATTCTTATCCTATTCAGGAGCATATTGGCGCTATCCAAGCATCTCCATCCGAAGGGGAGGAGGAACTGATAGAATAAGGTGGGAAGGCGACACCCATTATTAAGATGTCTAGTGCCGAGGGATCCCCTACAATGATGGCTCATGTAGCGTTCAGAACACCGGAGGCTGATCCTTTGAGATCTTGTAAGTTCATTACTTCAATGCTGGTTAATTACCATTGGAGAGCTCATTTGATTAGGGTGTTCATTGTTTGTGCAGTAATCACAGCCTTGGATGGCCGCCGGGCTGCCGAACCCAGGTCGTCTGCAATTGATTCAACTGAAAATGTTCTGTCCCATTCAGGGCACACCTCTCAAACTGAACCGGCCCCAGCACTCGGTGAGGAGAGAGTGGTGGAAATCAGTAGTACTCATGTCAGGGTAGGGCCGGAAGTCGGCGAGGGAGCTACTGAGACTGAGGCGATAGGGGACAGTCTCCCAAGTGTTTAAGAGCCCAACCCCTTAGGAGGGTCGCCCAAAGAAGACCCTGTTACTGTTCTCTTGGATACATTTCCTAACTATCATCCTGTAGACCCCGAGGATATAGATGATTCTAACTTAGAGGCGGCCTAGGAGAGCTGAATGATGTGTCATAAAGGGTGTAATTGCATCAAGAACTTTCTCGGTCGGCCCCAGACAGAATGGATGAAATGGATGGGATCACTCTAAACCTGGATGAGAATAATTTGTGATAGAGGGGTGGATTCTCGACGCCTTCATTCAGCGGTTCGTGACTACATGGTCGAGAAGTTGCGCAAGAGAAACTGATTCTCCGACGTTACCCAATGCTGGGTGGAGTCAGGGAGTACCCAAGCGTTCATCAAGGTAGAACAAGAGGTCTGACACATTGAAGAACAGGTGAAGGAAAAGATGATATTAATTGCACTCTATTCTGATCTTGGGGAGTACTTGAGGGCCCAACTGGCAGACGCCCCAGAGGAACTAGTGGAGGCGGATCACCAAATGATTGAACTTCAATCTAACCAGGTGCAAGCACGGGATAGGGTCAGTGGACTGAGCTCTATGGCCGCAAATGAAGAGAGAGACCTCAGGGGTGGGAAGATATCTTGGAGGCCATCAACCAAAGGGTAGCGGTGCTGGAACAATCCATCAAAGAAGATGACCCTTAAGGGCCCTATTTTGGTCGAACTCATAAACTCATTTCTCCTTACTGATTCTTATTCTAAGGTGCATGTATGGATAGATTTATGGATAAACTAATTTGTTTGTTAATTTGGTTTAATTCATTCAACTACAATACTGAAATAAGTAGCAATTCATTCCTAAGCTCACGTGGTTTGCACGCAATATGAGAAACACAGGATATTCGCACCATTACATTGTTTGAATGTAGAAGTGTCAACCAAGATTTGGGCATCTGAGGTTCAAATGACCGATTTGGATTCTCAAATAGAGAAGATAGAGACCTGACTAGAGAATTATGCTCTCAGAATAGTCAAATTACCGCTCTCCTGATTTTCTCTTATGCACAAACGGAGTAACGCCTGTGGTGTTGGAATAAATCTGAACAGGGGAAGGGGGGATGAGAGGTGTGAATCACAAAACCTATAATTTGGAACACTGTGGTGATGGAATGAAAATTATGAATGACTATTTACCATGTTCGAAACAATTTATCTTTTTGCGTTAGCCGAAATGGGGATAAAAAATGAGGGTCGACTGCTGACCCTGTTCAAAACACATGACCTGACTCGAAGTTTCATCCATTAGTCTTCTGGAATGTTAGCCTAGGATAGTATCCTATCCATAGGCTATGATTCCATACTGATAGAGTGTTCCTCTAGACATGAAAGAGGGCGAGGATCCGAATAAAGGGAAAATAAATCATGGAGAGTGGAGTGATGGGTTATTTGAACAGAATCCAACACTCATGAAATTATGCCAACATGGAGGAAGCACATTGGATGGGCACATCAGTCTGATCATGTATCATTCCAACTTTTTGATAGGACCTCTCTAGTGAGGGAGCTGTATCTTCCCAATGTAATTGTGGGGCATCCCAAACATGTTTAGGGAAAAGCTACAGTTATATGGTTCCCTACAAGGGGTTAGGCCATGGGGCCTGAAATGAGGAGAAACATGATTGATGATTCCTAGGGCCATACCCGGAGACAGGATTCTTGGGTATTATTACATATCCCATGAGGATGGGAATTAATCCATACGGTGTTCTGGAAGAGATCTTAGGTTATGGTATTAGAGCTCGGACAATGGGTGGTATGAAATGCGGGGGCCACATGGTGGGGTAATTATAAATCCCAACGTGAATGGGAACCTGGGGTTCCGACCACCACGTGTTCCCTGGAAAGGTTTAATTTCGAGTGACCTAGATTGAGAGTTAATATGGTCATGGGGAAAAGTCCACAAGAGTTCTTACATACCCCCTGAGGATGAGGATCAAGCAGCACATAGTTGTCAAGGTGGAACGGTGGGTTACCAGTTTTGAGTATAACAAGGTTGGGTAGGTCTAGCCCATGCACAAAAAGAAGTGGTATTTGATAGATCTTTTTAGTCCTTTAGGATGAATGAGTGTTTTTTAAGCGATGGACCTAGGAAGGAAGGTCCCAGTATCGCCATAGGAATCAATCCATATGAAGGCATTGACAAATGGCATGGTGTATAATTGATATCAAACATGACGTCCCCTTGGGTGATGAAATCACAATGCAGTGCCGTTTTCAGTCATGCAGCCAGGGCGATACTATCATAGTGAAGGTCATGTGATGGGACTAACCTTTCATTTTAACATTGTGTGGCATAGATGTAGCAAATATGAGGCTTAAGGGGGAATGTGCATGGTGCAATAAGGCATACCCGACGTGAATGGGGACATAATCCCATACCACATCTTGTTCAATTCTGAGAAAGAAACCTCGGGCCAATGGGCCAAAAAGAGGTAAGAGGGTAGGAAGTAGGAGAGAATTGCTATCAACTAATCTGGACCTGAAGATGAGATGTCTGGTTGTTCGTACGTATCCCATGAGGTTGGAATCAAGCTATACGTAGTTCTCCCAAAGAGGCAACAAGAAGAGATCTTAGTTTAAGGTCTTAGAACTCAGACGATGGAGAAGCAAAACTATCCCAAGTAAAGGCGGACCTTAACCCAATACCAAAGCCTAAATGAGTCAAACTCGGTGTAGGAAAAAAGGATGGATAAGTTATTTGAAATATGTTAGATACATGCAAAGGAGAAATCGGTGGAGCCCTGAATGATTTCATTATCGTGGATTTTTCATCCTAACATGTGGATGTGCACTAAGAAATAATTCCAAGAGTTTTGAAGTTCTAATTGGACATGATGAGGTGGGGAATGATGTGAATCATGTAACCGATATTTTTTACTTAATGGGGTTGGCGTGATGATGGAGGATGACTCTGACCATGTTCTAAAAACAGCATCCATTTCGCATTAGCCTGAAATGTAGACTATCAAATGAGCGTCGACCGCTGACCATATTTTAAAAGTGGGACTTGTATTGATTTTTTCTCTAATACCCTCGAGGATTTTGTCCCATAATGGTAGGAGAGCCCTTAGGCCTAGAATCCATGCCATTTTGGGGTCCCTTTATGTGTGAAAGGTGATGGATGCCCTAATGATGGGGAACACGAAGCCTGGGAAATGGGTGAATGCATGTCCTAGTAGAATATAACATTCTAGGTGCTCAACCAGAGTACCCTTGGGCACAGTATTGAATCACTGAAAAGGACTAGGGGGCTCATCATGAGAGCGGCCAATTTGAAAAGATGAGTACAACACAAGGATATGGAAAAATATCCAGAGGAGGATGTAAATGGTGTGGTTGTTACAGAACCAGGTGTGAATGAGGACATAATACCATACCACACCACATACCCCAACCTGGTGGAATGAAGGCCAAGGAGCCTAGATTATAGGGAGACCCCAAAGAGATGGGGCTAGACCCGAAGCCTAGATGTTCGGGCGGTCCTACGTATCCCATGAGGATGGGAATCAATACACACTTAGTTATTGATGGGAGTAATGTGCGGCTTATCGTCAGGAAGTATGGATGTGAAAATTAGGTGAGATACCCCACATACAGAGGGTGTACGGAGCAGTGAGTAACCCGATGTGAATGGGGATATAATCCCATACCACACCGTACAATCCTGTAAGAGTGATCTTGGGTCGGGTCCCCGAAAAGGCCAAGGTTCTTGAGGCTGGGCCTCAAATGGTATGTCCTAGCCAGTATGCAGTTTAACGTCTTTCAATTAGGATGATAATATTGATAAGGTATCTCATTCGGGGATGTGTACGACATGGTGAGTAACCTGACGTGAATGAGGACGTAATCCCATACCACACAGTACAATACCGTAACTGGCATCGTTCGAAGTGAGTTCGTCGCTTGGAGATACAATGGGGTAGAATAAACCACTAAACACAATGTTTGGGACATCTTGGGGTAGTCCTAATGACACAGGATAATATTTTACCATGTTCAAAACAAAACATCTTTATAGTGACTTGGAATGGGAACAAAAAATGAGCATCGACTGCTAACCATATTCACAACGTGAGACTTGTATCAATTTGATGCTCAAAATCCTTGAGGGCGTTGGCCTGAAGTGGTAGGAGAGCCCTTGGGACTAGCGCCCCTAAAGATTGGGGGACCTTCTATATGGGAATGATGATGGAGTCCCAATAAAAGGAGTGAGTGAAGCATAGTTGTACCCATACATTTTAAAGTTAAGCAGGGCCGTGAAAGAGGCGGACACCTCTAGAGAGTGGGACGTATGGTGGAATAGAGATGATCTCTACGTATATTGAGGAAAAACATTCACCACACCATATGTCTTGACCCGAGGGGAGATTCTGGCATTTGGGATAGGCCAATAGACATAATGTCTGGGTGTTTCTATGTATCCCATACGGATGTGAATCAAACCCTACGTAGTTATTGAAGTACATGCAGTTTAAGATCATACGGTGTGGATGTGGGAGGATAGAATAATGTGGAGTAGGCACGCGTTATGGCCGTTATAATACTCGCATGAGTGGGGCTAATAAAGCCTACAACATATCATGCAAGGATCCTCCAAGAGAATTATACCCAGAGGTAGTTAAAGAGAAGTTTTTGAGGCAGGACTCAAGATGAAACTCTTGATCATTCCTACATATCCCATACGAATGGGAATCAAGTTGTATGTAGTTCTGAATATGCGGTTTCAAATTTTGTAGGATGATGCACAGTTTAAAGTCATTTAGGACTGGAAAATTTAAGGTTATGTTGGACCAGCCAGCTCTAAAAAAGTATTTCTTGAGAAACTTGGCATTGGTGGTAGGAGTTATACGCTCACCATCCATGGTCACCATAGAGTATGCTCCATTGGGGTAAACCCAATGGATTCTATAAGGTCCTTCCCATTTGGGCTCCAACTTGGGTGGTTTCATGCCAGGGATCATTGGTGTCCAATTGTCCAATACCAAGTCACCTTTCAACAAGAAGCAGAGATGAACTATCTTGTCGAACACCCTAGCTATCTTATTCTGATGCCATTCAAGATTGTACAGGGCATGAAGCCTATTCTTTTCAACTGATTTTAATTAATCCATATGAATTTCAGATACTTTATCAAGTGCATGTTGGTCAAAGACCGATGTGCGTAGCGAAGGCAGATGGATCTCGATGGACAGGATGACCTCAGCTCTATACACCAGGGGATATGGGGTCACCCAGGTGGAATTATGAGTCATAGTCCGATAATCCCAAAGGGCGTTGGGGAGCTTGTACGGCCAACTATTCTTATTCTGACCAACCATTTTCTGCAAAAAGTTAAAGAGGGTTTTTTTGATCTCCTCGATATGTCCATTCACCTACACGTGGTAGCGGGAGGTATGGTTCGAACGGATGTTTTAAATGGCGTACAACTTCTTCAACTCAACTACTCGGAAGTTGGTGTTGTTATTGGTGAGGATGGCATGAGGGACTCCAAACTGGTAGATGATATTGGAGATCATGATGACAATGATTGAACGGTCCTTGACCTCTTTGAGCAGAACTGCCTCTGCCTAGTTGGAAAGGAAATCTGTGGCGGTCCGAATGAACCTTCACTAGCGAGTAGTCACCGGTGGATATAGTCCCATGACATTGAGTCCCCAACCCAAAAATGGCCAAGAGTACATGGTGGAGTTGAGAGGTTTTGGCGGCCAATGCATGAAGTTCGCATGAATTTTCACATTATATCTCTTTGTGAACTCAATGAAATCATGGATCATGGAGGGCCATAAGTACTCCAGTCTTCGGATCTAATGGGACAGCTTCAGCCCATCCTGGTGAGCCCCACGGGAACCGGTGTGAACCTCTTAAATGACTTGAGAAATCTCAAATCCTTGGATGAAACGGAGGGGATCACCATCGAACCCGCTCTTGTACAGGATCTGCTAAATACTGGGACCGATCTGGAGGGTAAACTGCAGCGCACGGCGTCAGATTCACTCGCACTCTTCCCTATCAGCCAGGAGGTTACCATTTTGGAGATACTCGAAAAAGGGGGATCCCCTATAGGGGGTCACATCCACCACTACATCTGAGGAACCTGTGGGTCCTAACGTGGAGGCTCCAGCAGTAAGATGGCTTACTCGTAGGTCGTTGTCATCATCTAGGGTGATGGGAGCAATGAATCTCTAATGCGCCACATGTATTATCGGATCATCCTACTCGGGTTCTGCATGTGATGCAATCAGGACAGCTAGGGAATCGACTCGACCATTCTACAATCGAGGGACAATAGTAACTTCCGGCCGGGGTGGAAACTGGGCCATTAGCTGGGGGGTGTGCACCAACAATGGTATGAGCTATGGATTTCTGAAGACATAGTCAACGTTTATTTTCTTGATGACCAGTTCAGAATCCCCTTTCACATGTAAATAGGGGACATCGATCTGGAGGTCCATCTTGAGGCGAGTGATAAGAGCATGATACTCTGCTTCATTGCTGGTGCAACCTTTTGACAGTTGGAATGAATATGGTAGAATGACTTGATTCGGGGTAATAAAGATAATACCCAGGCCTACTCTATTGAGTCTAGGATCCTTGAGCATCCTACTGGTGGGACTCCGGGAGGCACCATTGAAGTTCATTTGCCATCACGGGATGACCTGGTCTACTGAGAGGATTTCCTCATCAGGGAAATCCATGTCTAGGGACTATTCTTCAGGGGTGTGATGGGCAGTAAGAAAATATTCTAATGTCTATCCCTTGATAGCCTTCTGAGGAATCAACCTAATGTCAAACTATTATAGGATTACCGCCCACGACACTAGTCGGCCTGTTAGCATGGGACAACTCATGATATACTTCAATGGGTCTACCCGGGACACCAGCTATACCCCATGGTGCTTCAAGTAGTGTCACAAATTCTGCATGGAAAATACGAGTGCAAGGTAGCTCTTTTTGATGGGGGAGTATCTAGTCTCCGTATCGAGGAGCATGCACTGAGGTAGTAGTGGATTTTTTCAGTTTCCTCATTGTTCTTCTGGGCAATGATGGCGCTGAGAGATCATTCAAGGGCAGTCACATACAGGATCAACGACCTTCCAGAGATGGGTGGCATCAGGACCAAAGGCTATAGTAGATACTTCTTGATTTCCTCAAATTAGGTCTGACACTCTTTATCTCACTCGTAGGCGGATCCTTTCTTCCTGATCCGAGAGAAGGGATTACACTTTCTGGCCAAATTCATAATGAATCGGCGTATGTAGGATAAGTGGAATTGGAAACCTCATAGCTCTCAAATATTTCTCAGGGGTGGCATCCGAATGATGTCCTTTATCTTCTTTGGGTCAATCTCGATGACCTGGTGCATGCCAACAAAGCCAATAAACTTCCTGGAGCTGACCTCGAAGGCACACTTCATAGGGTTCATCTTCAGGTGGCCAGAATGGAGGAAGCCAAACACTTTTTCAAGGTCCTTGAGATGGTCCTGGCGGTGGCGATATTTGACTGCCAGATCATCCACATAGGATTCCTTAAATTCCCCAAGGATTGGCTTGAATATGCATTGTATGGCTCGCTGATAGGTGGAACCTTCATTCATTAAGCCGAAGTGCATAACCTGGTAACAGATAGTACCTCTGGGTTCCATAAAAGCTATGGACTCCTCGTCCTCGGGGGCCATTCAGATCTGGTTGTATCCGGAGTAACCATCTATGAAAGGGGTGGCTTGGATCCCAGCCGTAGTATCCATCAACAATTATATCACTGGAAGGGGAAAATCATCTTTCGAACCGTGACGATTGAGATATCAGATGTTGATGTAGACCCTGATATGTCTGTTCTTCTTTATTACTGACACAATGTTTGCTAGACACTAGGGGTACATGACCTCCTTGACGAAGTTGGCTTTGATGAGATTGTCCACTTTGGCCTCGGCAATCGCACCGTGAGAAGGGTGTATCTTTCTATGAGGCTGCTTGAACCCGCGATGATTTGCTGGGAGACTGAGGTGGTGGATGGCTACCTGAGGATATAGTTTTGGCATCTGGTCGCAGCTCCAGGAGAATATATCACGATTCTACTTTAAGAAATCTATGTATCACTGCTACTCCTTAAGGGACATGGCGGCAGTGATCAATGTAGGTCTCGGGTCTACCTCACTACCAAGGTTCGCTTATTTTTGTCCCTCAAACGTGGTGGAGATTCCTTCTTCGAATTCATGGGGAGCATCCTCAAAATCCTCTTATTTGCTTGCACAGGAAGGATCCCTAGTGGGAGGCACTACCTCTAGGATGACATATCCCGACGAGAGGAGACTACCAGCCTGGGCAGTAATGGACATCATATAGGAAGATTCACATGCTACTGAAACCATAGCAATTAAGGCAGTTGATCCGATCCCATCTGGAATTCAGCCCAAGGGTCCACGCTTGATGATATCAAAGCAATAGTGGAATGTCGGCTTGATTTGGTTAATTCCATCCTGATGAAACAAACATGTATGACATACTGTCGTTGCCATGGGGCGGATATCCTGATACTGTATAGGGGTAGGAGGCTCCGGGATAACTTGAGCCTGATTTGTGTAGGATTACGAGGTGATTTTCCATCATCACCTGGACTTGGGAACATGATTTCTTCTTGTACCAGAGACAACAAAATATTTCCCCATGTCGGGGGTTGTGGCCTCTAATCGATGGATCGGGAAGACGTAGACATCATCCAGACCTGCCCAGGGGTCAGTTGCGACCATAACGGGTTTGACCTCACTCACCTGGATATGTTTATCCTTTCTCTGGTAATAGTCCTCATCCAGGTAGTGGGCTTCACAAGGGGATAAAGGAGATACATCACCTTGGAGTACACCTATTCGACCATTGAGGGTGTACTTGAGGCATTGGTGATACGACGAGGGTACCACCGCATGTAGGTGGAGCCATGGTTTTCCCATCAATGCATTGTACACGGTGTCCTGGGAGACAACCATAAACTCGCTGCTAGAAAATAGGCCAGCGAACTGGGTTTTCAAACAGATCTTACCGACTAGGGTCTGCTTTGTCCTGTTGTATCCCTAGATTCTTAAATTGGAGGGATTCAGGTCATCTTATAATAACCCCAGCTTCTGCAGTGTCCGCATCAGTATAAGGTTAATCCTAGAGCTGTTGTCAAAAAGGCAGCGGCGAGCCTCCATGCCGTTAAACTGTCCAGTAGTGTACAGTGGGAAGATGTTCCCCTATAAGGGAGAGCCTTCAACCTCTCTAGAGAACAAAATGACGGCCTTTTATTTTTCATTCTCAAACGCTTCAGCATGAAAAGCTTCTGCAGCTGCTACCTCCATCTCAAATTGGAGGGGGATTCTTAAAGCCTCAGCGAGGGCCTCACACATATTTGACGATAAGGGAAGGTCCTTGAGGATGGAAAACCTTGATGGAATGCAGGAAACGTGCTTTAGGACATCATAATTTCGTGCCAGATGCGAACTTCTTCTTGCAGGAGGCAGTTCTATGACAGGAGGCATGGCGGGCCCTGCCAGCTAGACGAGCAGTTGACTGGTGCTGGGCATATCCCACTACTCTCCAGTCAAAGCCCAAAGAGTATCTATTGGATGAGGACTGGACGACTAAGATCAGCCTATAGCGGGGTTAGGTTGGTCACGGAATGGTTGAGGTAGCTCTGCCTGATCTAGTAGCCCAAACGGTGGTGGTGGCAGGCCTGACGACACCAGTTGAAAAGGATGCACGTGTAGAGGCATGAGTTGAGCATGTTGTCTGGTCTTAGTGGAATGCACGGCCTAGCTGGAGGTTCCACCTGATGTACCATGATACCCATATGTTCACGGCTCCGCCGACGTTGGAGTCAGCTTGGGACGTTGGGGAGGTTCGTTGGGCGCTCTCCGTCGTCGTGAATCGTGTAGGGGTTTACCAACTCCACGTTATTAAACGAAGTGTACCATTTACTAGAAATTTAAGAGTCATCCAATACTAGGTGAATTTTGGGAGGAAACCCCCTCTCATGGGCATGAAGTAGACGAGAGTGTGGGATAATGATGGCATTGGCAGGGCGCATTGATTTCCCTTGCGCCGCCGATGCTTGTTCTTCTGGGAAGAGGCCGACTGAGATGATGATGGTGAAGTGGTGGGTATGGATTCTGAAGGCTCTAGACGATTTAGGAACACACAGATGATACCATGGGGGTGGGAAACCGTTTTTCAAGTCATCTAGTTATCATAATTTAGGGACCCATGGTTAGAAACCCGTTTTCATTCACCTTCATCGTTGTTGTTGTTGTCTGGCCTTACAAAGACACCCACCACTTGTTTCGGGGCTGGGCCTAGCCTGACTGTGTTGTTATCAACCTGGTGTTGATGCCAATCTTTGAACACATAGCACTGCTTGAGGGTGTGCCCTAGGATTCGATGATAGGGTAAGTAGTTGGGGCGATCAACGATATTCGGCTCTTTCGGCCTTCAACACTAAGGCAAGCGTACAATCTCTGACTCTAAGGAACTACAGAAGTAACAAGGGACATGATTCTCATTGAACGAGTAGTTTTGGTTTCCCTTGTCCACAATGGGGGAACTTGGAACCTGACCATAATGAGGAGCTGGAGGAGCCTGTCGAGGTGGCGGACCCTGATTGTCCCACAAGGGAGGTGGCGGTGCATTACATGGGGGCACCTGCCGATTCTGAGGTGAACGCTGTTGAGCCAGAGAAAGAGCCTGAGGGGGAGGGCCTCTGTGTTGCTGTGGGGTTGGTTCCACTGGTATAAATTCTATTTGCTTTGGGGCTTCTATTTTGGCCACTACAACGAGCACGACTCTGACATCCCTCCTTGTTGGAATTACAGGGGGAAATAGATGTGCCTAGCTGGCCTATTGCAGGGTTTCCTCCAGGTGTTGGGACTTATCAGAGAAGTCTCGGAATCTTACATGGCAGTTCTGGGTGATCAGATAAGGAACCAGTTCCTCCTTGATGTTCTCTATTCACATCGTCAGTAATTCCTCATGAGTCAGTGGCATGTCAAGGGAGTATGTGAGCCCTTTGCACCGGGCAATAAAGTTCGTGACATGCTAATCAGGCCTTTGTTTGTAGTTGAAGTGGTCTATGATGCTCGTTTTTTTCATGGTGGGGATGAACTGGTAGAGGAATTGCCTAAGGAGGTCCTCCCGGCTAGTTACGGATCCGCCGGGGACCTGGTTGTACAAGACGAATGTCGGCCCCTTCAATGTTTGAAAAAACGGTGGAGCTTAGCATCCACCTACTGTGCAGGAGTCCCTAACATGGGATAACACCTTGAGTTGAAGTGGTCCAGGTACTGTGGCTGGTCATACATCCCATTAAATGGGGAGAAGCTGGGATTCCCAAAACTCGGAGGTGCAGACATCTCATCCACCCATGCTAGATATGGCTTGCCATCAGGTGGGATCACCACCTGTCACGTTTCTAATGCCTTAATGAATGAAATGAGTGCTTCCATAGGATCATCTGGGTGGGGGTCCCTACCATGACAGGAATCACTAACTATGAGTGCATTGGCAGGTTATTTAACACAGTAAATAGGCTCAGTGGCTTGTGGAGCGGCTGGTGGAACGTCCCATGGGGTGGCTGGGGGAGCCCGAGATGGGTTCTGCAGATTATCGTGCCATTCCGGAGGGTTTGGAGATACACAGCACCCTCTCTTTCTGTGAGTTCTGGCATCAACCCTATCTGCGGGGGCAGCATGATTAGGCTTTCCTAGAGGTAGCTCGCAGTGGGGGGTTGTTCCTGCCCCTACTGTACTGGTCAATGATTGTTGTAGTCGGGTCGTCGCTCCATGGAACATTTAGCCAGGAGTTCGTTGACCAAATTCTTCTGCTCGACAATTTCTTGGCCCAACATGGCCTTCTTGGAGTCCTCCTCCATCTTCTGTATTGAGGTAGATGGGTCGGAGTGTTTGGTAGCTCCGACATGCTCTTTTCCCATACCAGAATTCTTGCTGAGTATCAATGCCTCGGTGGGCGCATGGAGAGCATGTAGGTTCCTCTACTGACGATTAATCCTTCCTGACAGATTTAATAGTGGCGTCACACCCTCGGGGGGTAATTCTCCATCGAGAAGCTCTAGCTCGTCCTCCGTGTCTACTATGTCGACCATGTTGACTGTGACCCTTCCTGTGGGCATGTCCATGATATCTCCTAGCGTGTCAGGATGCCACCAGATAGAACTGAAAAGGAGGGTATCATACTACCCCCCTGCCACAGATTTTCACGTGGGGGTAGCCTCCTTGATAATTTTGTGAAGTACCTTGATACTATGAATGCATTGCTGCTGGAGGGCCTCACGATGACCTAGTAACTCGGGGCACTAGGCCATAGAGAGTGCAGCCAAATTGACCAGAAGACATCCCTCGCTGATGTATTCAAGATAAGCTTGGATACAAAGATAAACCATGCACTGATGATGAAGACTATAATGTGTTTCCCAGAGGGTGTGGCAGAAACACTAAACTTCTTCTAGAGTGAGGGATTCCGGTTTGCAGAAATTTGGTGCTGCCATGGGCCAGAACTTCTTGGGGAAGTGGTCCGCTGTGAAGAAGTTCCATAAGCTCATAGGATTAGATTCAGGGTATGGATTTTTATTTCCCAATTTCTCATCTAGGGTTGGATGAGGAACTGGTAGTGGTACTATGGTAGAACACTGGGATGGAAGGCTGGTCGGTGGAGAGTACAACATTTGGGTTGACTGGCCTCTAAATCTTGGGTTGTCCTCGGAAGAGTGTAGCGGCCTGGCCACTACGTCGCAACAACAGGGGTTGATAGCCATAGTTCCTAGCTCAGGGTCTGGGGATATTGTTGATAGGACACAATGTTTCTTTCCTGCCATTGGTCCCCATAATAGCTCTCTGTGATCTCTTGTTGAGGTAGAGAGTCCTTTTGCTGACGATGGTGGGGATTGCACAAACGTAACATATGAGGTCACCAGATTTTCATCCTCTTCGATATACTTACGGAGGGAGGTGGGAATCCAATGGACCTCGCATTTCGAGATCACCATGCTGATGCACCTCGTCCCTGCCCGACCCTTGACTCAGATAAACGAGAGGAGGGTCCCCGCGCTGAGTCATACTCCGCCTCGAAGTCTGAGAAGTGGAATGGTCAGATATCTATCAGAACCTTCTATGAATTATTTTTATGGAATTGTTGAACTGACTTCCTACCCATGGATGGATCTTCGGGACAAGTCATATTTCTGTCACGGGGTCCTTCGGCCACACTGGTGCGGGGGCCAAGAGGGTTTCCACCCAAGAGAGCTGGGGTGTGAGGATCACCAAGAAAAATTTCAAATCGGACATGAGTAGGACCTCCATGGGTATTGTTGGAGTGGGAATGACCTCCGCTAGAACTTGAAGAAGCATGGGGAGGGCCTCCATGCTTGTTTTCCCGGGTGACCTCAGTACAAGGAGGGTCCTTGTACCGGTATAGCTGATCACGGGTTGGACCGCCATGCTGGGTGCGGGTGGAGCGAGGCTGGCCTTCACCCCTCTAGTTTTCTAGGTGAAGAGGACCTTCACTAGATTCTGAGAGGAAATGGGGAGGATCCCTATGTTGAAGAGAGACCGGATGGGCAATGTCCCTACACCGACGGTCGGGGGTAAGAGGAATGACTCCATACCCAGTTTAATGGGAACGAGAGAGGTTGTCGTGTCGAGTATCACCACAGTGGGGAAGACCTTCATTAGGATTCGGGGTGGCACATGGTAGACCTCCATGCTGAGCCTCGAAGCAGGGAAGGCCCACACTTTCTGTGATAGGGCTACGGGGAGGACCTCCGTACTGGGTGACATCGCTGTGTGTTGGCTCGTAGAGGCCACTGTATGTGCCAGTGATCGAGAGAGTCGACCCAGCCTACCTGTGTGGTGGTTTTTGCCTTGATACTAGTTGGATTTATATTTTACCCTACTCATTGTATGTAGGGAACTGACAGTATGCATCAGCGGTGGCTCAGGCCATAGTAGTCGTCGACGTTGACGCCCCTTGGTAGTCATCCTCCTCAGCTTGCACCCCATGCTAGAGTTGGGTTGGACGAACCGATGATGTCGGTGAAGGTAGGTGGCTTACATGATCCTCATCTAGCATGACTAGGCTACAGCACTGACGCGGCCGGGTGGGAGCCATCGTTGGGAGCCCCTAGAAGGGGACTCTGACTGGGCTGGTCCAGACATCACTTACCTCATCCGCGTAAGGCAATGAGTCATCCAAGAATTCTAGGGAGAGGCTCCTGAAATGGTTGTATGTTATTGTGGGGAGTAGCAGCACCCTGCCCAACCCCCAAGGGCAGTGTTGGCGATGGGGCGCAGACACCTCCATATCTAGGCCGGCCATATCTCGGTCGGGTTTATGCCCTCCTCCTCTTAATAGTGCATGAGGTCGTTGATTACCCTCCATTGAATGACCTAGGATGGGGAGAGGGGTGTGGGATCCCCAAGGTCATATATGTAGAGGCGATTGTGGGAGAGGTGAAGCCACGTGGAATGGCCGTGTTGGAACTGCCCCTGCCCCTACATCGATACATAGGTGGTGATTGCATCCCTGGAGTAGCAATTTGATTCGTGAGAGCCAGGAGATTAACTCATCAGTGATAAAAGAAAAAGGAATCGAAAACCAATGCCCAACACCATTCTATCTTCCGAGACCGGTAAGATGGATCCACGCTGACAACTTCGGAGAATGATATTTTCAATGTTCTACTACCCCAAATTCTGGTGAGTTTCATGCCATGCCTGCTATTTTCTTGGTGGGACCCGGTGCCGGATAACTGGATCCAGTGACACATTAATCCATTGATGCCTAGATCACTACTAATATCCATATTGAGGAGAAGAAATTCATTTTGGGTTCTCCATTTTTGTTTCTGATTCTTTCACTGGGGCGCGCACGTCCATCTCATTTGAGGGAAAAAGGCACGCTTTTGTTTCCCAACATTCTCACTTTCCAAAGGCAGGCAGCATCCACTCCTTGTTCTACGATGTTTTCTCCTTGATTGAAATAGGATGATGGGAGGTTAGTTCCTCTTTCAATGGATTCCTCCTTAGAACTCGCCACCTAGTTTGGATCTCCCTTAAAGACTTAAGATGTTGTTCGTGAAACTCTTCCTGACACCATATCTTCATGGACACCAGTTAATTACACTACTTCTGTCGGGAATCCAAGGGGTCCAGTTAGGGCAACAACCTTCGATCTGTGGAGTAGTCATGTTGGGAATCACTGGCATGTCTTGGCACTGGTACAATGACGCGTCCATCTTCTATCCCTTATTATAGGGATTTTCAAGGGCACGGAAGCCCGATGCATGCCACATCGAACACGAGGAATCACATTCCATAGACATGTATCTATGTTTTTCCTTAGCTTCCCATGTTTAATACAGGGTATGTCGTAATATTAAAATCTAGCGGAGACAGATGGGATTGATCAGAACACTTACTATAGTGGATTAGATGGGTGCAACCCCTAGGGGGAAAACTGATGTTGGGTCCAAATTATGGTTGACTTCCTAGTCACTATTGAGGGGAATGGGGAATGAGATGGCATGATTTCACTGGGATGTGGCAGCCCGGATAAGAATCAGGATGTATGATGGGTGGATGAATGAAGTAGAGGGGGAATGAAATAGGACCATCACAAGGGACATGGTGAAGTTGAGATTGTTCCTCGAAGAGACTTCTTACGTATCCCCGTGGCAGGGAATCAAAGTCCTTGTAGTTCAGTGAACATAGTTCATCTTGATAATTACTTACCGCTGAATGGATTGACAACGCCTTACCGCTTAATGGGGAACAAAAAGTGGAATACAGTTTAACATCATGCAGGATCGAAGTGGACCGACGTGGAGATGGTCGGAGTGACCGAATGTTATTTGGCATGAACCTCAGAAAGGATTCCTACGTACCCTACCTTGGCAAGGATCAAAGTCCACGTAGTTCAAGAATGGTGCATGAGTCAGTGAATCAACATGAATAAGGACTTGGGGTCCAAGAGGATGGTGGGATTGAACCACATGGAGGCTTCCTATGTACCTTGCCTTGGCATGGATCAAAGACCTCATTGTTCAAAATAGATATTGTGTGCAATGGCTTAGCGCTGACTTGGGAGACAATGGATTAACACTGATTGTGGTCCACAACGTCATGTGGGATGGGGGTGAACCATCGTGAAGGTGTTCGAAGTGACCGATTTTTGGGCTTGAACCCCAGGTAGGCTTCCTACGTACCTTGCCTTGGCAAGGATCAAAGACCTCGTATTTCGTGGGGGGTCATTTGGGGATTACGCTCTGAGGCATCCCAAGATGTTTTGAACCGGCGTGAATAGGGTCGGAGCAACCAATGAGTGGTGGGATTGATCCTTGTGGAGGATTCCTACGTACCTTGCCTTAGCAAGGTTCAAAGAACTCATAGTCGAGATTATGGGGGATTGTTGCACTGACATGAAGATGGTCGGGACCAATGGATGGTGGTGGGCTTGAACCTTAGGGAGGCTTCCAACATACCCTTACTTAGAAAGGATCAAAGACCACATAGTTTAGAATGTGTAGGGATTGTACTCTAGGTTTCCCAGGGAAGATGTCATGGTCGGTGCTTGTTCTAAGCCCATTTGAGTCATGCTCGGTGTGAGAAACAAGAGGTAACAGAGACCTGGAGACCACATTTTGAAAGGTGCATCCAAGGGAGGTGATGTGGGGTTTACACATAATCAGCGGCCCAAAGAGGAAACATGGTATTATTCTTGGTTAGAAGAATGATAAGTTGTCACTTAGTCCAAGATGGAGGCCCGGTGAAAATAAATCCCATTGGGAGAGGGATTTGGCACCGAAGAAAGGAGGGGTCTGGTTTCTATTTCCCCTTGGTCCTTGGGACTGAAGAAGAAAGGAGGTGCAAGGATAATGCATCCTGTAAAAAAACTAGGGGCTTATACGATGGTGGTTTCCCTTTCCCCCATGGATTGATGTTGTTTCGATAAAGAGGATCTCATTCCATGTGAGGAATGATCTCACTCCCGTGGAGACCTGTTGGTGTGAAGGATGTCCAAGGTGGGGGAACCCTGCGTGCGAGGCATGGGGCTAGGACGCCGTTTAACTTCATGTGTTGAGGATGATAGTTCTTGGAAGTTTAACATCCTGCAGCTCAGACGAGGTGAGTTTTCTCCGCACCCTTAAGACGTACATAATTGATACCCTCTCCACCTTGGT
This sequence comes from Viscum album, assembly GCA_963277665.1. NCBI lineage: Eukaryota > Viridiplantae > Streptophyta > Magnoliopsida > Santalales > Viscaceae > Viscum > Viscum album. The sequence continues at coordinate 991,703,135 of OY728128.1, read as the reverse complement.
GATGATAGAGGATAGCCAACGCCATGGCTAGGGGTGTTATGGAGCGAACCATTGGGGGGGGGGTCCACAATAGCATGGCTATGTGAAAAGGAAATTCTTGTTAGCGTGTCTATGAGAAGAAGCATGAGGTGAAGCAACACAACAGGCGGTATCATCCAAGGGACTTTGATGTTACTTTGTACGATCCTAGGAGGTTTCATGGGAAAAGAGTATCTGGCGCAGGCGCTTTGGGCATGAGAGGTGACCGGAAATGATGTCCAGAAGAGGGACATCACGGGCGCACTTGGTGGGAGGCTTGCGCGAAAAAGGTATTGTTGTGCGAGAAACGGCGGGACCGGTGCACAATTGAGGTTTCTGAATGAAAAAGACCGCGTTGATGTGAAATCAGCCTAGGTGGCACGCAATTAGGCAGTGTTCGTGAAAAAAGACGGGTCGGGCATGCAATCGGGCTTAGGGCGTGAAAAGGGCTGGTCTGGGCATGCAATGGAGGGTGCACAATTTGGAAGGGATTGCATGCAGAGGAGATTATTGCATAAAATTGGAAGGAATTGCGTGTGGGGGATGGGAGTTTATGGTATTTGGATGAGGATCAAGCTCGAGGGGTCTCCCGCGAAAGCGAACTACCGAGTGACCTGGTTTGAAAAAATCAATACCTGAGATCCATATTTTTGTGCACACGGGAGATGAATTTCTCATAGGGTAGACAATTCAAATTCATCAGCCCGGAAGTCGAAGGGTTGGCCTTCAATTTATAGGCACTCAGGATCATAGATCTATGCTGAAAACAAGCCGGTGAAAAAAAAATTGCGCGCCGGTGTCGGCATCACGAAATTTCAACCGTGTGGGGTGGTCACGCATAATTTTTCTTGCTTGCTCACAAAATTTCTCATGAAACCCGGAGTTTTTCTCACAGGAAATTTTTTTCATGCACTACCACATTTTTTTAGTGTGGCCCCTTTAGGGCCCCAGGACTGGGTCACAGGTTCCAAATATGGCTTTTCTTTCTGCTCCCCAACCATCATCAGCTCTTGAGAATTTTTTGGTGTCTAAAATATGTCTTCATAAGTATCCATAAAAATTATTTAGTGATTGTTAATATTTTACAAAAACTAGACTATAGAATGGTGATGATCCCAAAAAACATTGAAATCCATAGAACAAAATCAAAAACATATTATCTAGGAATTTAATTTTTTCTTAAACTATCCATTTGTTTTAGGATGATATGATGTGATGAAACTCAATTCTGTATCACGGTCTTGTCAAAGTATTTTCCAAAACACCAAAGGTTATCCTCATTTCCAAATTAGATAAAACAGAATGTGGTACTCCATGCAACCTTAACTCTAAATGTATATCCTATAAAACTGATCTAGAGAGAAATATTCTCTTATAGTAATGAATATTGGCGAATTTTTAAGGAGATAAATGACAACCAATACAACATTGTTCCATTCAGAAGTTTTAGGGAGTTTGATGAAAATATCCATGGGTATGTTTTCCCATTTCCATTCTGGTATAGGTAATGATTGAAATAACACCTTGTAAATTTTTCTCCCACCCTTAACATGCTAAAATACAAAGAACTGCGATACAAAATTTTCAATATCTATCTACATTCCATACCACTAGAAATACCATTTCAAATACCCCTATATATTTGTACTTCTAGGAAAAATAAGGAATTAAGAACTATGTGATTCATATAATAGATCCTTATTAAAATATGTTATGGATGTGACACATACACTGTTTATAAACCTTATAATTCCATCAGACTCAAGGTTATGCTCTTGAACATTTCATGAAAACTTTTATAGATCTATATATTCCTTATATACCTCTTTAATATTTCCTATAATGATTTTTGAACACTTATATGTAAATTATATGACCCCCCCATTCATGATTTTTAGATTCATCAATTTCAAATCCATTAATATTGTATTTTTTTATCCTCTAGATATAAATGTTATCATGATGATTTTAACTCAAAGAATTATCCACTTGGTTTACTATCTTAGTGTGGTATTGTATTGGGTGGTTAAGATAACTAATATTCTCCAACCATATTACTTTTTACATGTTAATGTCTTTCTAGGTGAATATATACATTAAACTTTTATGATTAGTATATATATCAAATATTTATCCACAATGATAATTCCTCTGTATGTTTAAATTATCATAGATAACTCTAAATCATGTGTTGGGAAATTTTTCTCACAACCCATCAAATTTCATGTGGCATAAGCATAGGCTCACTAATTCAACATCTATTTAGTTCCCTGTATTCTTCTTCACATTAATATTTCCAATGGAACATGGATCCCTTTTATTTTAACTTTGGTAGTCGATTTGGACAGTTGTGATAAATTTTCCACAATGTATCGATAATATCCTTCCAAACAATGAAAACTATGGATCTCAAACCCCATTGTAAGTCTAGGACAACATTAAAAACCTCTGTATTTGATGGATCCCTCTATATACACTATCTTGAAATTATATGTCCAAAAAATAAATCTAGTGGTAGCCAAAATTCACAATTTGTAAAATGTTCATCCAATTTCCTCAGTCCATAGTGTTTTCAATAAAATTATCATGTGATAAACATTCTATTACTTTATCTTATTTAGATATGTAGATCATCTATGAAGACAACAAAAAAATGATCCAGTTAATTACTAATGATTGTATAAATTAAGTCCATTAATATATAAATGCAATTAGTAAGACCAAATTTTATCCCTATATATTTATAGTTCACATACCATGTTTGGATTACTATATTTGTTATATCATCCTTCTTATCCATAAATTGATGATATCCAGAATGAAGGTCAATCTTGAAAAAGTATTAATCTCCATGAAGATGGCCAAATAAATCATCATTATGAGATAAATGATACTTCTTCTTGATTTTGATCATATTTAGTTCCAAATAATCAATGCAGAGTTACATTGTTCAATAATTCTTCTTAAAAAATGACAAGTGCGCCCAAAGGTGTCACACATGAATGAGTGATTCCCTTTTAATGATTTAACTAGAGTTATTATTTAATTATTTATCTCAAATGGGAACATTCTATATAGAGTCTTCGAAATAAGTGTAACACTGGATATGTTTTTTATTGGGAACTAAACATAATGATATGGTAGAAGACTCAAAAACTCTTCCAAAAAATAAGTCAAAAAAATCCCACAAAATATGCATATAATTAATGTAGAGTTTCTCCCTGACCATATATGATAAATATTCCATTTTAATAATTATTAGGGACTATATAATGGATGTTTTATCTATTGAATGTTCATATTTATCACCACATTTATAGATGATCATTGGTTGGTTGGAACATCACACATGAGTTCCCTTCTTGAAAAATTAATGCGATATTTATGTAGAGAAACTAAATCCATACCTATGATAACTCTAATTCAACCATAATGAGAATAATAATATTTTTAGGAATGAAATTACCACATACACTAATTAGATAAAAATCATAGAGTTTTGATAATATCACCAAGTTGTTTGGGTTTTTCACTATTAATTCAATAGCTGCCCATTGTGGTAGATTTTTAATACCCAATGAAATTTCTTCAGTCATTAAAGAATGGATAAATATAGATTCAAATAATAAATATTCAGTTATAGAGTTGTCGATGTCTGTAATATCATGGATTTTCATATCACGTGTGGACCCTTTAAATTTTTTTAAACCCTCATTGAGGTTTTATTTTTTCTTAGATCCTAGATCCATGAATTATCGATATTTTCTTAAATTTTTGGGAGGAGTGGAGTATAATAGTAATTGTCGGATGCTAGGAAAATATATGATGTAAATTTTTATAGCCATAACAAGTTCACAGTGTGTTTTAATTTTTTCCCATGTAGAAAAACCCAATCCTTAAACGATGTGTAAAATATATAAGTCATGAATATGATTGAATATTATAAATGGTGGGGAAGAAACCCCTCTTTTTACATAACCATTTTTCCTTTCATGTTTAGAATATCTCCTCCCATTGATTCTTCATACACAGCTCAACTAGGTTTTATTGTTTCTTATTCATTCAGACCCCAATCAGACCCTTGTTCATCATGTTGTATGTGCATCAAAAATATCTTAAATCCAATTTCGTATTTTTGTGGTTTATTTCACCTTATTCTGTGCTGTTTTTTCCAAGGTAATATTTCCAATTTTTAGGTAATTTGTTTTTATCTATTCTAACTCTTTCTAGGATGAATCAAAAGGCGATACAAGATGTGTACTCTACTATATAAAATTTTTATGTGGTCTTGTAGTCATACCTAGAGAATGTTTTACTTTATATTACATATTATGATGATGCACACTAGTTTTTATGTGTGTTTACTTAAAAATTCATGTAACACTTGTTAATTTTTTCCCTTTATATAAATGAACTTCGGTATCCTTATTCATTGTGTGATAGGTTCCCATAAACTATTTCTTCCCCTTGAGGTGTGCCTATGGAATTCTCCCATTGTATTATAAATGACTATGGGGCCAATGTATCTTATAAATGTTTTCTGATTGATTCCTAATTTTAATGAATATAATGAATCAAATAGAGAGTCTGCGGTATTACCCAGTCACATGATTTTTCCTAAATTATGGAAATGAACTTATCAATGTAGATCATTAATATATTATAAAGCCTTCTTTATTTCTCACAATTATGATACCCGAGAATGGATTACCTTATAGTTGTGATATTCAATAATGGAATCCCTTATAGTTATAATGATCAAGCATGATGTCTTGTGTACTTATGATACTAGGGCATAAAATCCATTATACTAGGGATGCTCATACATGGAGTCCCATATACCAAAGATAATTAGCCATGATGACCGTTATGAACTGTGATACTTTATCATAGCATCCCTTACAGCCTTATGAGACTCTATTTTCTAGAAATAGACACATGAGATACACCTTCTGTCCTGGATATCACTAAAATGTATATATATATATATATCTATAAATCTCACAATATAGATAAGACACACACATATATATATATACGTACACGTACATTAATATTTATATATTCATGATGACATTTATCAGAGGTTTTTTCTTGTTTGGGCCAAAGTAGGAAGTGTCCGCCTAGTATCCTTAAAGAATAAAATCTAAACCTTTAAAGTTTACAATAGTTATTTAGCATTATGATAAATGAAAAATCCATATATTATATTCATATAGTGCATAATTGACATCGTTGGTGGTTCCCTACTAATTATATCTCATGCCCTGTTTAGTCTACTCCTTGGTACCTGAACAGACATCATGGTTGTACATAGGGATATGAAAAGGTAACCGGTTATTGATTCATGATTTTATTGTAGATGGGAGAGGGTGAGAATAGGACCAAAATATGACTCGCGATGCTATCTGCAGATACTCTTTTGTCATTTTTTTTTTATTTTTATATACATATATTTATGTGTGCATGCAACATCGTTTTAATATTAGTTTTTTGTTTAGATAAATTAAATTAGTTCATTTTTATATGGAATGAATGGGATAAAGGCCTTCATTTTTTAATTATTATTAATAATCCACCTATCAAGGGATGAAGAGGAACCCTTACAAGGAATGATGGCATAATTGACAGTACAAGACCTGTATGTATTTGGAAATCATCCCAAACAAGAAAACATGGAACTGCACCTCCCTAGAAAATGTGGGGATGAGAGCTCCCCACATTATCATGGGTGGTCAGCTATATGTCCTATGCATAGTTTCACTAGCCTGGTACCGATGGGATTTCCATACTCTCTCATTCTTCCATGATTGATAGCCATGATCTAGTGAATGTGCCTACTCTAAATCCTCTTTTGGAGCCTTGTTCCTTTTATTTTTAGTTAACATCATGCTTCCCCGATTTTTTATTATTTAATCTATAGTTTTACTCTAATAAAGAGGGTATTGTATCCTTATTATAACACCTTGTAACCTCTATGAGTTTTTTTGTAGACTTTGAGATATGGGAAGATGCCCCTGAGGCCATGTGACTGATCAGATTTAGTTTCCTCTAAGTGAACTATTTTTTGTTGTCATAAAGGGGTATGAGTGGCAATTTATTTCAATTTCCTTAATATTTTGTTATTGTAGAAAAAATATTATTATGAGTGGAAATTTGTTAATTATACTACATATATGAGTATATTTCCCATGATTTGAGAAAAGTCAAATTACCAGGTATTAAAATTTTTGTTTTGGATTCCTATTATTACTGTTGATTTGATTATACTATTGGGTGACACACATGATATGTGATTGATATTATTATTATTATTTGAGAATCCATTTTACATGCGCTCTAATATTTTAGGGAATTGTTTCCTCATGAATCTCCATAATAACATAGAGATTCATAGTTCATGAATTATTACATGCCATACATATTAATCTCATTGATTTTATTTTCAATGGTTTTTATGAGACCATGAAAGATATATATATATATACGGTTTCTTTTCAAACTTTATTTTAGTGTAATTAGAAACATAATTTGATACATAATGTTCCTAAATCAAACTAATAGTGTTTTCCTTTGTATCTTGATGCAGGCACCTTATGTAGTCAATTATGGAACATTGAATCATAGAAAATTGTTCACATGAGATTAAAAAAAATTTTGTATTGGATTAAATGGACATCATATTTCAATTTATAAAGGGTATGGTTCTTTATAAATTGGAATTGGGGATCTATATAATTTAATCATTAAAATTTTTTAAAATAAATAAATAATAATCTAGGACAAAATAAATTTTGAAATCTAATGGTCATCATAAAGTGGATATGAAAATTTCAAGTGAAATAGTGTTTCCTCTATAAAATCCAGTTGACACTCTGTACATCTCAACCCCTAATTTATAAAATGAAACTTGGCATTGACTCAACCTCAATAGTGGAAGTTGGAAGTACATCTTGAATTTTTTTTGATCCGTACACCACCTAAACCTATCTCTAAGAGTAGACATAAGAGTGTTGCATTTATATATAAATGATATGAATGTATAATTTTATTATACCAATGGATTACGTTGTTATTGATTCTTATATGGGGCATGTTCTTTAAATTTTTATAGTTTTCCCACCATGATTACATTAATTCATGCACCAAGAGGGTGGTGTTGAACATGATCTGGAGGTGGTGGGACATGATCCACTAGTGTTACATCTTGTAGTTCCACCTGAATAGTATCCAATTATTTGAGACATGGGAACTATTACCTAGTTTATTGAGATATTACTACATCTTATGAGGACTATGCATGGAGCCCCATGACCAAACCCTATTATAGAAGAGATGATGTGTTAATTTCCATAAAATATTCTATCCATGTCTTCGGGGGATAGTGGTCCTCAGGATACCCAGTCATGGATAGAGGCCTAGTTACCTATCATCATGATCTTTGAGACACAACATGAGAGGATAGTGAATATGTCAATGTATATTCTTCCAGATTATATAAAGGGATGTTGGTATGTTATCACCTTGTTAGATCGTCATTGGGGTATTTCCTAGAACGGTTTTTAGAAAATATTTTATGAATGATTCTATCCCCTAGAACTGAGAGCATACCAAGATAGATAATTTATGATACTATAGAATGCAATTATATACATTATGTAATATTCTTATTGGTTCTCAAAGCGCCATCACTTTACAAATACAATTTCTAGTGACGATATGGATGAAATGAGACATTTCGAAGATGGTCTCATATATCCCCTATTATACCAGGTTAATATATTTTAATTTTCCAACATTTTAGAAATAGTAAACCAGAATCATATCACTGAGAATATCCACATGGAATATGATGGTGTAGTCTAGAGAGGTTCATAATAGAGATGTGGAATTAGTTCTAATTGTGGCCAGAAACATCTTTGAAACTGTGCATAGGGGAAGAAGAATCTAGAAGATACCCACTGATAGTTACACGATTTTCCCTAGTATGGTAATGTAGAATATAAGGGGACCTATTTCCCTAGAGACCCCATTGAGTTCCAAGGATGCAACATGTCGGTATATCTTCCTTATTATTGTTGGATATTCTTATTTGTTCCTATTGAGAGGGGATCTATATCAGTTCCACCTTCAAAAGCAGGGAAAATAGAACCACTCCCGGTAGGTAGATGGAGTACTACATAATATTAAGGAACTGGAGGACTTATTGGATGAGGTCATTATGCTTCATATGTACAATGATCGTAGGATAGATCCACTCATGGATGTTCAATTGTATCAGAGGGAAACTGAAAATTCCATGGATATATAGTGAAACTATCTAAAGAAGATCATTTTTTTGGGATATCTATAGAATGGGGTACTATTTTGGTAGCCTATAATTTAATTTCAACCTTATTTTACGCTACAACATTACATTCGTTCATATCTATGGAAATTGTGGAATGTCTTGGTCTTGAAATTTAGTACCATGGTGGGTTCATAACCCTTGGTACTAATTAGGGTACATATTTAGAGAGTGTATGATAGTGTAAGAAGTGTTACCTTTAGGTAGGAATTTATTTTTCCTTATGGGACCACTTAATCATCAATATGGTGGTATTTTATTCCATTATAAATATAGACTAGTAGTCCACCTATTGTGCTTATGCAAGATTTATATAACTAGAGGGTGTATATTTCATCACTATAGGGTATTAGTTATTTACATAATGGTGAATGGGATGTCCAGGAAAGTCGAGTTTAACTAGAGCATTGAGGACTGAACATATTGACGGTTTGATTGAGATCAATTTTTCTAGATTATATTGGTGTATATCAAGATGATTTCCTTATAATTGATTATAACTTCAGGTACATATTTCCCAAAAATCATCTAGACTACCACCTGAGAGAGAGGTTCAATTTAATATCAAGTGAGTTCTACAAGCTTCACATGAATTCATCCCTCCTTATACGGTGGCTACTAAAGAGTTGTAAGAGCTCAAGTGGTAGCTGGGGGATTTGGAGGAAAATGATTTCATATGACCAAACAATTAAGATGGGTTTCTCCTATTCTTTTTTCTAAGAAGGAAAATGGTACCCTTAGAATTCACATGGATTGTTTTCATTTGAACATGATTTGAGTTAAGAACTAGTATATAATTTCTCATGTTGATGACCTTTTTGACCAAATATGAGGAGAAATTGGTTTCTCCATGATAGATTTAAGGTTGGTACATAGTCATGTATGAGTTGTACCTTTATACATACCTCATATAGAGTTTCATAGTTGGAATTCTCTTTATTTGTATCTCGTGATTCCATTCTATATCAATAACACACAAGCTATTTTCCTAGATTTGTGAATTGGTATTTACACCCATATCTAGATTTTTTTTTCAGTAAGATTGATGGAAAATATCTTGGTGTATTCTTGTAATTGACATGAACATATAAAACATATTGAGATAATATTTAATACACTGAGATAGAACCACCTATAAACGAAGATAATTAATCAGCCCTTCTTGATAAAAAAAGTTCAATTTTTGGGTCACATTATGTTAGAGACAGGAGTATAAGTCGACATATAGAATGTGGATGTTGTTGCTTCTTAGGTGAAACCCATGAATAATTTTTACATATGGAGTATCTTTGGGCTGGATGGATATTACAAAAACTTTATATAGGAATTATAATGACGTGTAGCACCACAAAATTATTTTACTAAAAAGGATATGAAGTTCAAATGGACTTAATCATGTGAGAAATACTTCTAGTAGAGAAAATTTATATTGATTTCAACACAATTCATGATTCCGCCAATGTCGGGAAGAGTATATAAAATGTTTTTAATGAATTAATAAATGGTTTAGGATCAGATTTTATGTCGTAGAATCGATCTGCTATATATCGGTATCATTAATTTTTTCCTCGTTAGAGGAATTTCCCAACACGCGATCTGTATCTAGCATATGGTGTTCATCCATTGCGTTTCTAGAGTCATTACCTAATTATAGAGTGTATTGTGGTGCTTACGTAACAGAAATAATCAAATATAACTTCATAGAACACGATTTATTCAACAAATAGAAAAGGTATCTTGAATACATTCAATCCATCCACATTGATCTTCCTTATAGACTTGGAATTGAGAATGTGGTTTCTGATGCTTTGAGTTGGAAGACTCAGCCACAAGCCCTTTTAGAGGTCAGTAATGAATAGAGGTTCATGGATATTCTTTACAAGATACATATGGAGGTTCATGAGAGTCCTTACTATTATTTACTTATGGACTTAATAGAGAAATCATCACTAATAGATTGAGAAAAAGGGAGTCAGTTAACAAAAATTGAGAGATTAGCTATGTAACACCCCATGCTTCCATGGTATGCTTCTCTTTGAATAATACTGTAGCATGTGTTGTACGTAACTTTAAGTTCTAACACACACCACAACCAATCAAATAAACCGTTATGAATAGTAATACCCACTTTTTGAAATTGTTATAATTTTTATCCTTCAAAATTAAATTAGTTTTTTGATTCGGAATATCGAAATTATCTTAGGGTGAATTTTTGGAAATTTTCTGATAACTTTCATATTTTTATGAATAGTGAAAATTACTAAATTTTAATTAAAAACAACTTTTTTAATCGAAATAATTAATAGTGATAATTTATGAATTCAAGTGGTTTAAAAGTATACTTATAATATATTTTTACCATTTAATACAATGATGTTCATTGGACATAATTTCACATTTAAACCGGACACAAACAAGTGTCAATCTTTTTATAGTTATTGTTTCGTAAAAGCACGTTTTTTGTTTTGATAGCGGGAATTAATTTTAAATTAATTTCTGCAACTTCGGTGTTTTTAATTTGAAAAATTGGATTCCAAATTTGGAATTAGGATTCCCAAATTTTTTAAATAGGTAACTCTTATTTTTAGATATTTCGAATAATTACTACGACAAATATTTTATTTACCATGGTTAAAGGGTAAATCTGGTAAATAATTGTAAAAAATAATATTATAATATTATTAAATTACCCTAAAATGTGTCCTAACCTCATTGGTCGATACATGTCCGACCATGGGAATATTTGGGATGATTTTGGGACCCCATGGATCCACTTGTAAGTGATAATGACACTTTATATTAATAAAGTTAAGTAAATAAAAAAATGACATAAGCATATATCTTTCAAAAAACAATTTTTCCATAGGGTTATATATGTTATATTTTTGACTATAAATATTAATTAGAAAGATATAAATATTTACTACGTAATGGTATTTTATTTATAATTTGTAAACGTTTAATAATTATTTTTATTTATGACACAATAATGATGCAGTATTTTCCTTATTAATGAAAGAATCAAATAATTAGTATTATAAATGTTAAAATAAATATAATTTGAAAGTTTTGATGCCATAAAATAATTTTATTGGTTAATATGAAATGTTGGTATTTCTTAAATGAATTTTTTTCGATTTAAGAAATTTTTTAAGACTTTAAAAAAAATCAATTATTAAATATTGTCAAAATTGACAAAAATGAGTTTTTAAAACAAATATTATATTATTAATTGATATTTTATTCCTAAAAATATACTATTCTTCAAAATGACTTATATAATGATATGTGTATCATTAATGGACTACTTGGCAGTATATTGGAATTATATAGTATGTTTATTAACAATTTAATATTAAAATACAAAGTGACATGGTAAATGTCAAACTACTTAACTTCGAGTTAAATATAAATGATAAGGTTAATATAGTGACTAAAACCTATCTAAAAGATGTTGGATGAATGTATTTAGACCCATAAACAACTAAGACTTTGAATAATCTACTTTTTCTCCATTAGAAACCTAATATTAATTTATTATAATATAATACTTTAAGTTTTTTCTAAAGAGCCCCTCCTCCCCCTTATAAAAGGAAACCACTTCTAACCAATTCTTCATTCCATAAAAGCCTTTTTGTTCACCCAAACCCTGCCCAATTATCCTCTAAACGTCCCTCAATTCAACCTAGAGGCCTTCCTTTAGTCAGAAAGCCAACCTAATGAGCCCTTTTGATCAAATCAAAAGGAATAACCCGAAGAAGAGGTAATGTTTTCACCACCCTCTTTCAAGTTCCTTTCTTTTCAAATTCTTCTTTCTTTTTTATTTCCATTATAAAATAATAACTCCAGTATCTTCTATATAATTTTATTTTATTATAAATATTGTACAACCATATTCAGTATTCTATCCATCCTTTGAATGAAGTGTCAGCATATGTACGTACGTACAGCTTATCGTCTCCACGTCGTGGTGTAATTGTTATTCAACACTTTATTATTTGGAAGGATATGATAACAATGTGAAATTGAATTAAATAATAAATATAACATTATAATTATTATGTATATATGATATACCATCCAATTATATATTATTTTAATATCAATAGAATGATATTGTCGCTCGTGCGTATGTACGGACTACCGTCTCCACGAACGCAATGAGATTCATTCCTCATCATATCCATTCAAGTTTAATTCTCATTTGATGATTAAAAATAATCTTTAAGGACTTGATATCATTTTGTATATGAATAATATACAACCTATCCATAACAAACAAGGCTTATGTAAAAAATCATAAAAAATTAAACGTGTATGTTAACACCCGAAACGACGATAATACTAAGATATTATTAACAATGCATTATTAAAAGATCATATATGGTATCATATTAATTTATATGATTCTAGAATAATTAAATAAAATTTATTTCACCATTATACAAGAGGTTAAAATACCCTCTACAAAAGAAAAATACAAGGTAAGGGTTAATTCTCCAATCTCTTCATTATCCGAGGTTGTTTTTACCTAAGTATCTACTGGGACCTCATTATCATCCACTTCCATATTTCATAAAAATATTTTCAAAAGGAATATTTTAACTTAATCTTTATCTTGATCATCATTTTAAATGGTTTAGAAATTTATTCTTCTAAATCATTCTCATTAATGTCTATGTTTCCAAAATGGTTTTTAAGGATTTATTTATATGGACATGAATGTTTTTAAAATGTTAATTACTTTCAAATGTTTCAAAGTGGTATGGGACACATTGATTAAAAAATGTATTTAAAAGCATTCCTTTATAAATTGTGTGACTTTTATATGTTTATATGAAAAATGTATATTTCTCTCAAAGAGTTTTACAAATCATTTTCGTCTATATCAACACACTTTGATGGATTTTAATCTTATTTGAAGTTGATTTATTATGATACAAAACTTCCATATTGTATTGATGGTTTTGTGATATGTTTTAATGTGGATGCATTATTTTTATACCATTCATGGTTTATGGAGAAATTATTGGCATTTCATATTCTAGTTTTAATACAAATGTTTATGTTATGTTTAAACCTATTCATATGAGGAATGCATTGGACTTAGAAAGTGACGGGTGGAGCTCGCTATAGCTCCTCAATGATTCGATAGGTCCATGAGACAAACTATTGTCTTGGCACAAGGCCTTGAAAAAATCTTATTTGTAGTCTTGGTACAAGGCCATGACTATGTGGTTATGATAGTCTGGAATTATGCATTCCGTCATTATAAAAGTGGTTAATGATATTGCATGTGATTATTCGACTAGTAGAATATCAATGTGAATAAGTAAAGGTCATTACATCATTTTATTTTTTCCATATTATGCTATAGTTCAAGTATAAAAGGATTTTTTTATTTATACATTTCCTTAAATGTTTATGCTTATTTATGAAATTTTCTGATGTATTTTTATCCTTACTGAGCATCTGAGCTCACCCCTTTATATGTTTTATTTTTCCCAAGATTCCAGGAAGTGTATTGTGATTGATATGCAGTGTTAAGCAAAGAGAATAATGACATTCGTGAAGTATTATTTATGTTGTTTTGTATGTTAAGAAGTGTAATGCAACATTCATGTATGTAATCTATTTTCCAGAATTGCTAAACTGATCGGTCCTTCCGGACATGATTTCTTATAATCATGACAATGTATTAAAATAATGAACCAACTCTGTGTAACTGGGGTCGGGGAATTACAGTTGGTATTAGAGGAAGTTTACTAATAACCTTGGAAACTATATTTAGATAAACTCTGATTAGATCACATAGCCCTAAGATAGACATTGAGGATTAGTATAGAAAAACATCCGAGAATTTTGGTATTGTAGCGATTTTGTGAGTTTTCCAAGAAATACATTCATGTATGGATACGAGAAGATAGAGGCGGATCTAGCACAGATATACCTAGGGGTAAAACCCGAAAACACCGCCTTAAGCTAGACTCGAACGAGAACGGGTGCATGACAATGGGACTTGCTGCACTCTTTGTTACAGCACTCCTAGGGGATGTTCTTAGGATAATTCTTATTTTCTTTTTAACCCATTATGAAGGGCATATGAGTATATACTTACTCAAAGAAAACATTTTTATGATTATGGATTATATCGATAAACTATTCAATTTACGTTAGGTATTTTTTACGTTTGAAATTATTCATTGCAACTTATAAACTGACCTAGTGTATGCCATTGTATAGAAATGGCGCCCAGTAGAAGGAATGTGAACTCCAGCAATACCTATCATCCAAAGAGTAAGAATGATCATATTTCCATGGTATTAAGACAACATTTAGAAGGGAAATGGTCTCTCATGTTTTCTCAACGTATGATGAAATAGAATCATGTGTTAATAAGATAAGTAACGAATTCTCTAAGTCCTATGGCTTTGAAGGGATTTAAGAGAACAAAAGGATGGAAGAGAGAAAGATGGATAAAGGGAAGAGGGAAAAGAATAATTTTCCTATATGTGATAACTGTGGGAAGAAACACCCTGGAACTTGCCTGAAGGGAATGGCAGTTTGTCATAAGTGTGGAGAAAAAGGACACCAAGTACGTGACTGCATGCTTCATAAAAAGGTTTCAAATGTACAATGATTCAGCTGTAAAGAGTTGGGACACTACACGAAACAATGTCGAAATCATCAAAGTATGCCCCAAATGATGCTATTGGATAATAATCAAGTTATGATACTACCACAGAAGAAGAGGAATGATTAGATCTCTTATGTTGTTATTAGAGAATTATGTCACTTGAGTGTTGTATCAACAATGTACTGGTTATAAAAATTATAGAGTATATAAGGATTTTACTGTAGTACTATTTCAATAAGGACTTGAGATTGTGTGGAACCAAGAAAAGTGACTCAATAGCAGGTTAAATTTTTGGATAATATATGGTTGAGAGAAAGATAAACCATAATATGGTTCTGATACTGAGGTAGTGATTTTGGAATAATACATGTTTGATTTGGATAAAGTATATTGTATATTCTTGACTACCTTGAAACTGATTAATGATTTGTATATTGCATTATTGTTTGAGTTTACAACATTTTTTGAAAGAAATAGTATATCTAGTATTCTATATGGAATAAGGGATCATGAATGTAATCAATAAGGTTTTATGGTAATTTAGGATGTTGCATTGTTTTAAAAGAATACATGATGAAGGTGTTCACATGCAATTAAGTTGAAAAAGGATATTCATTGTGTTTACCTTCCATAAAAATTTTGGACTGTGAGTTTGGACAGAAGTATTTTGGATAATTCTAGTTTGAGATTATTTTTGGATTGCCATAAAATGACAACTTGGAGGTTGGGATACAACCCATCGCATCCGACAAGGTCATCAGACTTGAACCTGCAACTGAAGGGAGACAAGGGTGTATCACCTACCACTGGACCACATGATATACTAGATTGAATAATGTAGTCTTTTTTTTAATAAATTCTCATAGATGAATTAAAAATTCATTTTTTTGAACCCTATACGAATGGGATAAATAGAATATTATTTTTAAGTTATATTATCTTTTAGAGTGAATGATGAGTTTTTGGTAGAAATTAGGTAAAGGATGGGACTCTACTTTTCAAGTATATATTTTTCTTCTTCTCTTATTATATGAAGAAATTAATTCATACACTTTAGTAAAGGGATATTAGAAAAAAAATATGTTATCCTAATACCATATTTTTTGTTGAAACGATGGTATTTTAAATCATCATAGATTGATGAATTTAAGGCCCTCAATTTTACAGTTGTTTGTGATTGATGACCTCAATCACTACCTATAAATATTTACAATTTCCCTCCAATTATATGTCTCTAATTTCCACCAATGTTCTCCTAATAGAGATCATAATTTGGTGGTGACCCTTTAATTTCCCTTTTCTCCTTAATAAGACTAAACTTTATTAACCTAATTTCCGATGTGGGTTTTCCCAAAGGTATTTTCTATTTTCAACAATTTATTTTTGAAAAATAATTCCAAAATGTGAGGACAATATTTATTGAAGGAGGGTAGAATTTAACATCCCAATCTTCCATGGCACGCTTCACTTTGGATAATACAGTAGCGTGTGGTATACACAACTTCGAGTTCAAACACACACCACAACCAACCAAACTAGCCATTATGAATAGTAATACCCACTTTTTGAAATTTTATATATTTTATCATTTAAAATGGAATTCATTTTTGGATTTTTAATATCAAAATTATCTTAGTGTAATTTTTTGGTACTTTCTTGATAACATTCATATTTTTATGAATAGTGAAAATTA
Organism: Viscum album; assembly: GCA_963277665.1. NCBI lineage: Eukaryota > Viridiplantae > Streptophyta > Magnoliopsida > Santalales > Viscaceae > Viscum > Viscum album. Next base: position 991,686,440 of record OY728128.1, on the reverse strand, counting down.
CTAAATTTTAATTACAAACATCTTTTTTGATCGAAATATTTAATAGTGATAATTTATGAATTTGTGTGGATTTAAAGTATATTTAGTGTATATTTTTACCATCTAATCCAATTTTGGTCATTGTAAATAATTTCACATTTAAACAGGACATAAACAACAATCAATCTTTTGATAGTTATTGTTTCTTAAAAACACCTTTTTTGTTTTGACAGTGGGAATTAATTTTAAATTAATTTTTTCCAATTCTGTATTTTGAATTTGAAAAAATGGATTACATATTTATAATTAGGATTCCAAATTTTTTTAAATAGTTAAATAGTAATTTTAGACATTTTGAATAATTATTTCAGTAAATATTTTGTTTACCATGGTTAAAGGGTAAATCCGGTAAATAAGGGTAAACAAATAATATTATAATAATATTAAATTAACCTAAAACGTGTCTGAACTCTATTTGAGGATGCATATCCGACCATGGGTATCTTTGGGTCGATTTTGGGACCCCATGGATCTACTTGTAAGTTATATAAGACACTTTATATTAATAAAGTTAAAGTAAATACAATAATGACATAAGCATATATCTTTTAGCAAAACAATTTTTACATAGGGTTATATATGTTATATTTTCGACTATAAATATTCATTAGAAATATAAAAATATTTTCTACATAATGGTATTTTATTTATAATTTTTAGACATTGAATAATTAAATTTATTTATGACACAATATTGATGCAGTGTTTTCCTTATTAGTGAAAGAATCAAATAATTTGTATTACAAATGTTAAAATAAATATAATTTGAAATCTTTGATGCCATAAACTAATTTCATTAGTTAATATTATATGTTAGGATTTCTTAATTGAATTTTTTCCGAATTAATATAGTTTTTATGACTTTAAAAAATCAATTATTAAATATTGTAAAAAGTGACATAAATGAGTTTTTAAAAGAAATATTATATTATTAATTTATATTCAATTCCTAAAAAACTAAGGTTCGGCCCAAGGACTTATATAATGATATTTGTATCAATAATGGACCACTTTGGTGTCTCTTGGAAGTATATAGTATGTTTATTAACGATATAATATTAAAATACAAAGTGACACAATAAATGTCAAACTATTTAACTAAGAGTTAAATATAAGTGATAAGGTTAATATAGTGACAAAAACCTGTCTAAAATCTATTTTATGAAAGTATTTAGACCCACCCCCACCTTAGACTTTGAATAATTTACTTTGGGGCCATTAGAAACCGAATATGAATTTATTATAAATTAATACTTTAAGTTTTTTCTAAAGAGCCCCTCCTCCCCCTTATAAAAGGACACCACTTCTAACCAATTATTCAAACCTTAAAAGTCTTTTGGTTCGCCCAAAACCTGCCCAATTATCCTCTCAACTTCCCTCACTTAATCTTAGAGGCCTTACTATAGTCATAAATCCAACATAAGGAGTCATTTGATCAAATCAAAAGGAACAACCTGAAGAAGAGGTAATGTTTTCACCACCCTCTTTCAAGTTCCTTTCTTCATCAACTTATTATATCTTTTTTATTTCCATCCTAAAATAATAACTCCAGTATCTTATATATAATGTGATGTTATTATAAATATGGTACATCCATATTCAGTATTATATCCTTCCTTTGAATGACATGTCAGCATAGGTGCGTACGTACGGCTTACTGTCTCCACGTCATGGTCTAATTTTTATTCAAAACATTATTATTTGGAAGGGTATGATAACGATGTGAAATTGAAATCAATAATAAATATTACATTATAATAATTCTTTATATATGATATACCATCAAATTATATATTATTTTAATATCAAAACAATGATATTGTCGCTCGTGCGTACATACGGACTACCGTCTCCAGGAACACGATGAGATTCATTCCCCATCGTATCCATTCAAGTATAATTCTAATTTTATTATTAAAAATAATGTTTAACGACATGATATAATCCTGGATATGAATATGATACAACCTATCCATAACAAACAAGACTTATGTAACAAAAAATATAAAAGAAAATGAGTAAGTTAACTCCCGAAATGACAATAATACTAAGATATTATTAACAAAGCAATGTAAAAAGATCATATATGATAACATATTAATGTATATGATTCTTTTATAATTTAATAACAATTTTTTCACCATTATACAGGAGTTTAAACTACCCTCTACCAAGGAAAATATAGGGTAAGGTTAATTCTACAATCTCTTCATTATCCTAGGTTGTTTTTAACTGAGTATCTATTGGGACCTCTATGTCATCCACATCCATGTTTCATAAAAATATTTTCAAAATGAATATTTTAAGGGACTCTCTAACTAGATCATAATTTTAAATGGTTTAAATATTTATTCGTCTAAATTATTCTCATTAATATCCATGTTTTAAAAATGGTTTTAAGGATTTATTTATATGGATATGATTATTTTTAAAATGTTAATTCCTTTCAAATGTTTCAAAGTGGTATGGGACACTTTGATTCAAAAATTTCTTGAAATGCATTCCTTTAAAAAATTTGTGAGTTTTAAATGTCTTTATGAAAAAGGTATATTTCTCTCAAAGAGTTTTACAAATAAATTTTATCTATATCAATATACTTTGATGGATTTTAAGATTATTTGAAGTTGATTTATTATGATAAAAAACATCAATATTTTATTGAAGGTTTTGTGATATGTTTGAATGTGGATGTGTTATTTTTATACCAATCATGGTTTATGGAGAAATTATTGACATTTTATATTCTAGTTTTAATATGAATGTTTATGTAATGTTTAAACCTATTCATATGAGGAATTCATTGAACTTAGTAGGGGACGGGTGGAGCCCGCTATAGCTCCTCGGTGCATCGATAGGTCTCATGAGACAAACTAGTGACATGGAACAATGCCTTGACAAAATATTATTTGTAGTCTTGGCACAAGGCTATGACTATGTGGTTATGATAGTCTGGCATTATGCATTCCATTTTTATGAAAGTGGTTAGTGAAATTGCTTGTGATTATTTGACTAGTAGAATATCCCTCTGAATAATTAAATGTAATTACTTAATTTTATTTTTTCCATATTATACTGAAGTTTATGTTTAAAAGGAGTTTGTTTTAGATATACATTTTCTTAAATGTTTATTCTTATTTATGAATGTTTCTTCTATATTGTTATCCTTAATGAGAATCTGAGCTCACCCCTTTCTGTGTTTTATTTTTCCCAGGATTCTAGGAAGTGTATTGTGATTGATATGCAGGGTTATGCCAAGGAAATAATGGCATTCATGAAGGAATATTTATGTTGTTTTTTATGTTAAGAAATGTAATTTAACATTCATGTATGTAATCTATTTTCTAGGACTACTAAACTGATTGGTCCTTCGGGACTTTATTCCTTGTAATCATGCCAATTTATTAAAATAATGCACTGAATCTGGGTAACTGAGGTCGAGGCATTACACAATATAAGGGAGACATGCTTATATTGTGGATCCACTACTAGGTATTATTCTCAATGGATATGAGATCCAACTTGTTCATGTATGTGCCTTGGAGTCTATAGACATGTAATAAGAACTAATTTGAGAATCCCATGCTTCACAGTGGGTAGTATTCAGGGATATCTAAGATGTTCTGAGACATATGCCACCAATTTCTAAGGATGATGATGAAATGTCAGATTGTATGTTTTATTATAATGTGTTCTATCAGTCAATATGTTATGTTAGATTACCAGCCCCCTTCTAGACTGTTATAGTAGTTACTGGTTCTAGAATAGAAAATTGGTGATATCACTATGGATTTTTCTAGTGGCTTAACAATGTCTCCCCAAGTTATAGATATGGTTTGGGTAGTGTTGGATAGGCTGATGAAGGTAACCCACTTTCATCCTATCATGGATACCCCTCTTAGTGTATGATCGTTGGAGACTATATTATTGTGAGATTATAAACCTACACAGGGTTCATCGTTTGAAAATTTTATTAGGGATTCTCCTTTTACATCAAGGATCTGGTATGGGGTTCATAAGGCTCTCATCACATAACTATTTTAGTGCACAACATTTTAGAAGTAGACTATCATGAAATTATAATAAATTGTTCAATTGGTAAAAGTTATGATTTTTGAGTGCCTTTATGGTTTTTGGGGTTAGTATGATAAACATGTACCTATTTTTTAATTTTCCTTTAATAACATCTTCTAGAGTAAAATTGAGATGGATCCTTACATTCTCTATATGGTTGGTCTTGTTATTCTACTTTGTACTGGTTTGAGGTAGAAGAGCATGTGCTACCAAGACCTCATCATGTTAAGGAGATGTTAGTGAAGGTGTGGTATATAAGGAAGAACATGGTAAATTTTCAGTCTAGATATAAATTTTACGACGATCATCATTGAAAACCTCTAGAGTATGATGTGGGTGATCAGTTTTTCATGCATTTCTCACCAAGAATGAGGAACAGATGTATTCAAAGATAGGGAAATCTAACACCTTATTATTTTATTCCATTCAAGATATTGGATAGCGTGAATATGTTATTCTATTAGATATATCTTCCATTGAGATATGGATCCATGCCTGGCATTTTATATTAATAAATGTTCACAAATATCATGTTGACATGTGTCGAACTATTGATCCTGAGAGTATGGATTTGAAGTTGAGGATTATTTAGGGGATTATGTTATTCAAATCATTAATTGGAGAACGAAGGGTCTCTGATGAAAGTCTATACCTTTATTGTGGGGACTATTGTAGCATGGTTGTGTATAGGATGATATTTTGGAGAGATAGGCTGATATACTTCCTCAGTGGATGAAGTTTTTCTTAGATAAACATTTACAACCGTTGTAATGTAAAATCATGGATGATTCGTTTTAAGGGAGGTACTATATGATATTTGTTTTTCATATCATATACGGATCCTTTTAATTTTGGTTTAACCCTCATTGAGTTATTATTTTTTTATTAGATACAGAAACTATGACATAGGGACAATTCAATGGTTAATGTGAAAAGGGAATTATAAGGATAGAGGTTGGTTACATGAAAAATAATCTATATAAGTTAAAATTATGATGTGAATCTAATTCATGAAATGTATTTTATACATGATGTGAATTGGTCTAGACATACCAAGTTCATAACATGAAATTATTTTTATATAGAAAGGAACCTAATCTTTACACAACATGTAAAATATAAACATCCTATATATTATGTGATTTCATAAAAGAGGGAAGAACCCATTATTTTTATAGAACCATTTTTTATTACTATTCATAGAATACCTCATCTAATTGAAGATTCTTCTACACCTAATCAAGGTACATTCATTTCTTCTTAATTTATACTCTTATAGGACCAATGTTCATCACATTGGAAGCACATAAATAATATCTTCAATCTAATGTATTCCTTTACTAGTTATTCTCACTTTCTTATGCACACTTTTGGTGTCATCTAATGTAACATATTTTCATGGAGTTTTTATAATTATTTGTTTCCTCTAATTCCTGTCTGAATCGCAGTCCAATACCTAGTGATTACTATTCTAAGAGAATAAGTTAAGTGGTCTTGTAATTATCCATAATGTCTTGTTGAATTATATTATGCATCATTATTCCACAAGTGATAATTTATGTGTAATTCCATAAAAATACACACAACCCTTGATTAATTTGTCAGAATTCAAAGTAATGATGTAGTGTCTCTTTATTCCCATTGGAATAGGGTCATATTGACTAATTAGACCCCCTGATGCGTGCCTATGGAATTTAACCATGGTATTATAAATGATTATTTGACTAAAATTTCCTTTATATGGTTTTGAATTGACTACTAAATGTAATGACTAAAATGAATCAAATGGACAATGTGTGGTATAATACATCATGTTATTTTATATAATAAATTATTACACCCATGTGAAACTATAAAATTGATAAATTATAAAGAATATTTTACATCTTATAAATTTTATACTTGGTTATATAATCCCTTATACAAATGACACTCAAGAATGGAATCACTAATAATTATGATAAAAATGCACTGTACTCAGAATACTAATAACAATCGGGTAGGGTGTACCATATACATGTGATACTCGAAATATGATATGTTTTAATTTTGATACATAGGCATAGTGTCACTTAATATTTAGATAATTATGCATGGAGTCCCTTTTACAGATGATAATTGTTCATGACTTCCAATATACCAATGATACATGGGAATTGACACCCTTATGATCTATGATACTTAGGCATGGCATCCCCTACTAACTTATGAGACTCTAGTGATAAGACATTGACTACTAAGTTAATCATAAAGTCCTTATTAAAACAACACATATATATATATCTAGATTTAAACATCACTCAGTATCAAGCGCATATATACATACATACATATAAACTTATATGTATATGATCATGATGAAATCTGTTCACTATTTTTTTCACGAATGGGCCAAATTAGGTAGTGTCAACCTGGAATCCTTAAATAACCATAGAAAAACCTTAATATTACCACATTAACACTATTATACAATCAAACTAATCAGATTTTAAGCACTAACATGACAATTATTAAATCCATTAGTTGTGTAATACTTATAATATATCACAACATTTATTGGAAAATGTTTGGTACACTGACAAAATTCATGGATCAAGGTACATACATGGAGAAAAATTCAACAATTGATGCATGATTTTATAATATAAAAGAATAGGGGGAGAAAAGTTTCAAGACATGGATCATGATTATATTTGGGGATATTATTTTGGTCTTTTTGGTTATTTTGATATACCTGTATTATGTGTTCTTATTGCCTTGTTTTCTTTTTTCCCTTTTTTTAGAGACATGAAATTACATTATTTTTTATATGATATTATATATTTCTATTGAGGACTATTTATCTTATCAATATTATTTATCTTTTATTATTAGTTTACATAATGATTCATCTATTTTCCATTTTTAAACCGATGTGTTTCTCTAATATTTTGGATATTGTCTCCCAATTATACCACCTTAAACCCTCACCAATAGACAAAATCCTCTGGAAAAAATGGAGGCCTGATTGAGTCCTTGTGGCAGACTAGGTTTGGTAACTTCTAAGTGAAATGGGTCTAAAACATTATAGTAATTTGACCATTCACTATGTTTTTACAACACCACCCATAAAAATTAGTGATCACATGAAATTTCCCTTTTCCTATTGACCTAATTGGGGGATAAAATCAATCATCATAATTAATTTTAATATTTTTTTATTCATTAAAACAATTACCATAATCCATGAATTTGAAACACTAGGGTGTGTGGGGGAAATTTTTGGATATGTATATCTATTAACATCCTTATTTATCTTTTCTATACACATTAGTATTCGTCTTCTTGATGAAATTCATTTCAACTAATAAAATATTTAAAAATAATATTAAGAAAATATCCACCATATTTTTCTCAACACATTGAGCATAAGGTATGGATCATCTTATTAACTAATTTTTTTTTTAGAATTTTTATCAAATTACATATTTATTTTTCTTTTTGAAACCCCGAAATTGATGGTTAACTCCAATATATATTTCCACCATGATAGCATATAAAATTATATAATCACATATACAAAAGTCTTTTATTGATAAACACTTTAATAGACTTGTTTTTAAGACACATTAGAATCAATCAAACTAACATTCATGTTGAATGATAATTCTAGAATCATATATCAAAATTCATGAATAATTTTCCACATAGGAACCAAAATATTAATTAACGTTCTTCTTTAGATTAAGTAATTCCATCTCTATTTTAATATGAATAATACATGGAAATTATGTACTAAAAATAATATCTTGGTCTAATCCCTCTCTATGAAGTAAATTTCTTCCCACGACCTCATATTTTTGATAAGATTCCACTATTAATCTGATTCTACCTGTAACAGAAAGGCATATAAAAATAAATTTTCCTTCTCAAAACATTAGGGAAGGGAAAATATATTTTCAATGTAACAGATCCATTTTACTACAAATAGTTGATCAATGGTCCCACTAAATGAATTTTGATGTTACTTATGATGTAATAAACTGAAAATCCCCCCCACATTTTCTCATTTTGATGTTTATCATGATTCATATCTTGAAAATGTATTGTTCACATAAAAATAATATTTTTTATTCCAACTCCCATAACATTTGTTTTCTTAGGATGAAAGTAATTTAATTGTATATGAAACTCACCAATAAAATTATTACATTGGGTTAAAAACTTTTAATAAAACCAAAAATCATAGTTTTAGAAACAATAATCCTCTTATGAGAACACATAGTTTCGAAAAATCCATTTCATGAATTCGAAATCATGGAAAAAAAATTAATCAATGAAAACATAAATCTTACAAATGTAATTCATAATCATTATCTATTCAAATCATTCATGATGGTTCATAAGTGGTTTTTGAATTTCCCAAAAATATACTATGATAGAGTCAACCATGGTGTGCAACAAGGCCCATTGTTATGAACCAAGTGATGATCAAGTTGAATCTGAATGCACCCATTTTGGATTTATTACAGGTAGGTAGAATTTATCCATAGCCACATAAAATTAAATTATCCAGATAGGGATTTTATTTATTTTTAGAAACATACTCCCCTTCACCAAAATTATAATTTTTTTCATATTATAAGAATTATCCTTAGAATTTTAAAGATGGTTCTCAATAGATTTTTCTTGTCCTAGTTTCTAATTGTTAATAATACCTTTTTCTAATATGAACAATAGAAACATACATATTTAATATATAAATATAAAATCTTAATATATTAATACATATTAAATAATAAAATGAGTCAATCCTAAATCATAATAGTATAGTTAGTTTGGAAACATGTAAACATAAAAAACAAGTTCATAAGAGTTCTAGATCACCCCCTCTTATTTATTCTTAAATTAATCCCTTCAAACAAATATCATACATAAAGATGTTATTTATACCCTAGTCAAAGGAATCATAATAAATGTTGATATCTGATTTGTGGTAATGGTAAATAAGGGACATATTAATGATAACATAAGATTAAAATTATAATAAGGGTATGATAACATGAGAATAACAACTAAAAACCTAAAATAAATATTAATGATAATAATATTGAGATATAGAAAAAATCATTTTAGTTCATAGGAAATGAATCATAATAAAAACAAGGAACATGATTTATGAGATCATTACATAGTAATAAGACAATAATTTATGTAGAACACATAATCAAAGAATAAAATATCCATAGTAGATGAGGAATATTTCTAAAACTATCATACTTGAATGGGTTTACTCCATAAATCATCATATTATTCAAGGTTCATTCCAAGACTATCGAAGTAAAAAAATCATTTTCTATCTTGTGGTCACTCAAAATTCTATTCTAGTTTATCTCAATAGATATTAATCCATTCCCAATGCATTGAAGTGAGATAAAGGTCCCACACATTACATGAAGAAAATGATACATTTTTGTCTAAAATATCATAAATCAATAATCATATTAGAAACCATGAAAAAAATTGGATTCATAAAAATTTCATCCTGGCATAACCAATAAAAATAAATAGGTTCATAAATATTTCATCATTTCACCATAGAGTAATCTATATAAATATTATTTATTTTATAAATATTTTACTGTTTATTCATATCACAACCCATAGAAAAAAAAGATTTTATAAATATCTTATCATCATAAACATTATCCAGACCAAAAAAGAATAATAATTGTATCATTAGACCATATAAATAGTAAATATTATGTAACATCAATGTATTTTAGTGTAGATGAAAAATATTTTGAATGTTAACTATAAAACATTAATGAGAAAATATAATTTTCTCTTTAAAATCACTTATTTAAAAAATAAAAATATAAAAAAATCTCCCAAAAATAAACATTGAAGTATATAAAATATGATTCAAATAATTTATTTTTCAAGGTAATAGAAAATACAATTCATGTCATTATTGTTAAATAATTATTCCTTTCATATATTTAGTAAAAAGTCAATATAATTTTTTTAAAAAATAAAGATAAAAATAATTTACAATAATTTTATAAATAAAAAATCATTATTTAAAATTAAATATAAAAATAATGAGATATTATTAAAAACCATCATTGGAATATATTTTGAAAACATGAACATATAAGAAGACAATTTTTCTTCAAAAGTGAAAAATAATGTCTATTTTTCTTAAATAAAATTTATAAGTTCATTTAATCCTTTAAGAGTGGAAAATGAAGGGATGGAATTTTATCCCTATAAGTTACCGAAGGATAATAAATTTCCTGACATTATTGAAAGATATATCCTAATATTTCATTATTGGAAACATAATCCTAAAAAATACTCACACACCTAGTGATTGTAACATAAAACCCTTACAACTTGGGTGTGTTTTGAATCATTAGCCACAGGAAATAAATAAACATACATGGATATGAATATAAATTAATTTTCTTATTAATAATATATAATTAAATTAATGGGTAATATATATACAATAAAATAATCAAGTGGTTTATAAGGCATATTATGCATTGAAATAAAATTGACATGGAATTACCTAACATGATTACACGACTTTCCCCATACATGTTCAATCCTCACAGACATCTGAAATCCACCTTAGGTAACAAAAAAGGATTATTTGGATGTTTTACTAATAAAAGTATTTCCTTTATTGGGGATAAAGGAAGACATTTTGGTAGGGACTTATTGAACGAAAATGCTTTGGTAGTGTGAAGAAGAATGGACAGGGGTGAGCTTTTATATGTGGGAGAGAGGAAATAATTGGAATATATGAAAATGAAAAGGTATATAAAGAATTTACAAATTCCAAAAGTATCCAAAATTGATCATTTTAAAACATTATATGTCATATGATTTATATATGTCTAGAAAGATGGAATTGTATAAAGCTTCAGTTATTTTAACACTTATATTTTTAGTTTAACACCCCATATTACAACCCTGGTCATTATTACACATTAAAACCTAATTTATTACATTATACTACACTTAATACAACTCAAAATATAAATAAGATTAGTTTCATTTGTAATTAGGTACATTATATAATAATTATAAAACATGGCATACATCAACATTATCGAAAACTTCTTTGACATGCACAAACTATTCCAACATACTTAAATTTGTAAGGGATAACCTAGGGATGTACATAAGAAAGGGGTGATATATAAAGAGTATTTAAGTAATAATTAAAGCATAACATGAAGAAGATGAAACTTGTTTGAAAATTTGAATTTCAATGGGGTATAAAAGGAACATGAATAACATGGGCATGATATGGCCAGATAATCATAAAGGCAACATGGGAATGTGGAAATAACATGAATAATTAAATTATTAATTTTGGTTAAGGATAAATCCACTTTAAACTCATGATAAAAAAATTACCATAAATAAATCAGGTTCACTCCATATCCGATAATGATGTATCATGATACCAAACATTACCCAACCCATTGGAGTGATATCTAGGTTCACCCATCATATTCATTTCATTCTCATGCTTATGTGCAACACAGAGTTTATAAAACATTGGTTCATTAATCATTATGATATATTCCCTGGTTAAGGTGTGTAAAATAAATATAATAAGTTCCTACAAAATAAGTATATTTTCATAAATTTGAATACCCTTGATAGAAAAATTGGTGTATTATCCACTACCTAGTTGTTTTGGCATGGAAAATTGTGGTTAAATTTTGGCAGAATAATAGCATTACATAAAAAATCATAAATTTTTTTATGATATAGAAAAGGGTATCTCCTAATTTAAACATAGAATGTGAATTAATAGGTAAATTAAGGACTTTTCTTAACATTAGTTAATGGAAATATAATCGATAACTTATAAAGAAACTTGAATATAAAAGAGATGGTGAGATTCACTTATAGAATTTCAGCATAGTAACAGCTTATGTAAGGGTCCAAATGGGGAATAATAAATGTCCAATTTTATAAAAATATATAATGGATAATAAGGGAATGATAATAATTGATGACAATATAAACATTAAAATAGTTAATTGCAACGAATTTTCTTGAATTTGAGTTGAGGAGATGAAGGCCCCTTAAAATTTTTTGGCATGGTTACAGGTGAAAATAAAGGCTCATAGGAATGATAAATATGAGTGAAAGTGGTTATCTTACATTTTAAATAAAATGTAATGTAATGGGGATATATAATATAATTTCCAAACATATGAAAATTAGTATTAAATGACATAATATCAAAGTAGTGGTTGATAAAAGTTGAGAGTGGATGATCCCTTACATTTGAGTGTGACTTAAAAGGATTTGAAAGGGATTCATGAAAGCTTGGAGAACCTTGGGAAGACTTTAGGGTGTGGAGGTAAGAGTTGGTATGTGCTAAAAAGAGTTTTAGTTAATTGAAATGGGTGCTTGGGTGGGTTTATATAGTAAAAGAGGGAGATTTATTTATTGTTTAGGTTTTGGATTCTAAATAATAAAATATCCAAAACCACAAACAATCCCAGGTTTTGTGCCCATGATTTCTTCTAAATAATATTGTTTTTCATTATTATATAATTCCACAGTCTGAAAATAGTAAAATATTACCCTTGGTGATGTGGAGGTGAGTGACAACCTTAACAAAATAATTTTAAAATTATACAATATATTATAAGTAATTGAAGAATCATAATGGCTTTAAAATAAAATAAATAAAAATAAAATCACATTATTTTAAAGGAAACCAATTATTTGGTCTTGTATCTCATTTAAATTACTTATCAAAAAACTTTTGGGTCATTATGTTTTCATGAAACAAAAAATATTTTTATATAGTATTTAATTATTACCAAGAAAATTACGATCTAATAAAATTAAGAAAAAATAGCCATTGGATAGTATTGACATACATATTCTAAAAATAATATAAATTTCATATAAATAATTTTATTAATATGTTCATTTTATCTTTTAAAATAAATATTGGCATTTATTGAAAATAATGTGCTTTCAAAAGTAATTTTTTTTTAAACCTTATAAAAATTAAATTTGACATGATAAAAATTATATGATAATTTATGTTTAATAAAAATTAATTAATAATAATAATTAATTCAAATATTATTTAGGTCAAAAATAAATAAATTGATCAAATTATAAATCCAAATTTTATTTTAATATTAATCAAAAATATTATTTCAATTTTATTCAATAAAAAACAAATCATTTAGAAAATAACATTAATAAGATAGAAATATATTTATTATTTTATAAAAAATAATAAACATACTCATATTTATAGGGTCTTATGATATATACATTTAATACACCTGCAAACGTACTAAGTGTAAGGTGTGCGACAATGGGACTTTCATGGTTCAGTTCGGCAAACATGGTTTGGGTTGTGATCTGGATGGGCTTGAAATTCCACCAAAAATGTTTTCACTCATTCATAAGTTTTTGGATCTCAACATGGTATTGGATAAGGGAAAATCCAACAAATACTATCTCCCATAGAAGCTCCGAAAAATGGGATTCATAGGGAATGGTCTTACTCGTTGAGGCCATCACTTCCATTGTTTGTGACAATTTTATTTTTAGGACCTTATATTTATACTAATCAGGTGTTCACTATTAAATAGATATATTAACAATGGTATTGATGCATTTCATTCATTTAAATCTAATAGAATATAATAAAAAAGTGAATTTTCCCTCTACAACCATATTACATAACAATAAATTTAAATAAATCAATAAAAGAGATTATTATTTATAACAGTTCAGGTTATTAAAATCATACCCCTTTAAAAATGCTCACCCTGGAATTTTTTTTGCAAAAATATAATATATGAGGGTAAAATGTTTTTTTCACTTCCTATAATTCCTGCGTTGCTTCCACAAACTTGTGGTTTCTTCATAACACTTTGACAAGGTGTATTGTCTTATTTCATAAAAAAAAATTCTCTATGATTTAATATTTTCATAGTCTTATCCTCATAAGAAAGGTAATTCTACAATGTTACCCACACTTTATTGAGTATAATTAAGGGTTATGGTATGTACGTACTCAATGGGGATACATACAAAAAATCATGTAAAAATGGTTGGTTCAGTTGGAGAGCTAGTCGACATGACACCAGTCTAATGCAATCAAGGATTTCAAAAGTAATGATATACCTTAGACTAATATTTAGATTCTTCCCAAATCTAATAACATAATTAAATGGATATATTTGGAGAAATAACATGTCTCTAACATCAAACTCTAGGTTTCTTTGATAATTATCAGCATCAAACATATGTTGTCTCTAAGGAGATTTGATGTGTTGTTGAGTAATTTTATCCTTATCTACCACTTCTTCATCCATTTTAAGACCTTTTAGTTTTCATTCCCAAACATCATACCAACATATATGTGTTTTTCACCTCTTCCCATAATGGGATTCATTGGGAGCAATTAGGATGCTGGAGTGGAAACTATTGTTTTAAGAGACTAGACTAAATGAAGATGTTGGTCCAATCCTCGTTTAAAGTAAATTGAGCATGTTATCAACTTTGCTTCAACTTTTTGGATAGTAAACTTAGATTGGACATTTTTTTGAGGGTGATAAGATGTACTGAAGTTCATCTCATGTTTTATAACATTCTAGACAATTTTCCTATACATAGAGGTGAATCTTGGTTCTCGATCAAACACAATCGAATGTGGTACTCCATGAAGCCTCATTACATCTCATATGTATATCCATATAAGTAGATTAATTGAGAAATCCTATCAACGTGCAATGTAGTGTGTGTTATTTTATAGATGATCCACAATAACCCATATAAAATTGCTTACTTTGGATAACTTCATAAGTTTGGTGACAAATTCCATGGTGATGTTTTCCCATTTCCATGTTGGTATAGGTAATGGTTTTATCATACCCTTAGACCACTACCTTTTAGCCTTAACTTATGGAAATTCCATATAGTTTTATGTATGTTCAATGACCTTATGCTTCATGTTTTCCCAAAAATTGTGCTCTCAGAGGTCTTGATACATCATCTTTTTTTCCTAGGTAAGTTGATACAGTCAAACTATATGCATCATCCAAGAGTTACATTATTAACATTGGATTTGATGCAACACATAGTCTTTTCCCAAATATCACAATTCCCTCTTTATAAAAATTAAACTTTCCGGATTTATTTATTCTTATAATTTCTACTTTCTTATAAATTCCAACATCATATTTTTAAGAATCATTTTACCTTTCAAGACGATATGGCTGAGAAATAATTTGTAAATGGATTGATGGTGTTTCTTACCATATGATTATAATGTCTATCCTCTTCAATTATAAGAATATTTTATCCTTATCAATTTTCATCAAGGATAAAATTGGTAGATCCATTATAATATAAACATCATCCACTTTTTCACTTTACTAAGATGGTGGTGAATTGAGTATTCATAGTCCTAGATCATCTCTAACAATCTTTATTGGTATATATTATTCTATTTATTTGTAAATGTAGATTTGAGACTTTTTTTATCTGTATATATTTCACACTTCTATGAAAAGAGATAATGCTTCCAATTTTTTCAAGTGATGATAAATGATTCCAACTACAGATCATGTGTGGGGTAGTTTATCTCATGAATTTTCAACTTCTTTGGGACCTATTTAATGAATTATTTATTCTAAAATAACACACATCCCAATCCATTCTTCGAAATGTTTCTAAATACTACAAAAAAGATCTCCACTTATGGGTACCTTGAGAACATGGAGAGTCATAAGACTCATTTTTATCTCCCTGGAGATTTTATAACAATCATCATTCTTAGAAAATATTACTCCCTTTTTATTTATACTTGTAAGAGTTTTTGACAATCATGATAAATTACATAGAAATCAGTGATAATACCCAGCCAATCCAAGGAAACTTCAGATATCTGTTAAGGATGTTGACCTCATTCATCTTTCAATTTATTTTTTCATTAAAGGATACATAGATATCCAATTTCTTATGATGATATTCCCTAGTAATGAGACTTAATTAAACCATAAAAAATAGTTTTTTTACATGGAACAAAGATTATCCTTTCATAAGGTCTTTAGTATTGTGTTCAAATGATTATCTTGGTCCTCCATTATTTTAGAGTATATTTAGATATCAATTATAATGACAATGATAATTTTGTTGTAGTAATCTTTAAATAATCTATTAATCACATCCGTGAATTTTCTTGGTGAATTATCGAGTCCTAATAGAATCAATAAGAACTCATAGTGCCCATACCTTGTAAAAAATCAGTCTTGGGGATATCTTCATTATAAACCCTTACATGATAATATCACAATTGGAGATAAACCATAGAAAAGTACGGTTCCATATATTGTTGATAAAACAATTCATTAATCTATGGAAGAGAATACCTGTTATTTATCATGGTATTGATGAGCTCACGATAATTAATGAAAATGTGTATTCACATAACCTTCTTCATGATGAAGATTACTTATGCACCCCATGGAGAAGCACTTGGTCCTATAAAATCATTATCTAGACTCTCTTACGGTTATTTATTTAGCTCTTAAATTTCCACAACAACCATCCTATATAGAGTCTTGGATATTAACAATTCCCCATTTATAATCTCGATTGATAATTCAAAATCACTACAAGAAATAAGACAAGGAAATTACTCAAGAAACACATAAATGCATTCCTTCACAATAAAAATTTATTTGAGGATGATCATTTCCTTAGAATCAATAATTTGAGCTAGGTATGATTTATTATGGGGAAATAATATTCATTCATGAGATGATGGCTCTAAATAAAATCCATCTTCCACATTTAATGTATATAGAATTGGTGATGAATTTGAAATAAAGAGATTGATTTCCATATCATGTAAATTTATATTGGCACTATATAGGGAAGAGGAATATATGTCTAGAATTATATAAAATACCACCAAAGAGATCATGACATAGTTTGCTAGGAAATTCATCCCAAAAACATAGAAAGGGTGAGAATTTTATATATGGGATGAAATAATTACCCCATTTTCCATTATATCCATCACCTCAACCTTCATGATTGGTGTTGGTTTTTGAAGAGTTCTATTAAACATTCATGATATGAAAGAATGAGTAAAAACAAAACCATAAATTACATTCCCTATTCATGAAAGTATAACTAGAATAACTATAACCACTTCGTTGTTAGGATTAACTTCTTTAGATGTGATGGAAAAAACCATTCACTTTCATTCATGGAGGTTTTTTGTTGTCTCTAAAAACCCTTGGATTAGGGTATTGTTTTTCAATGTTCCCTGATAACATGCAGTTGAAGAAATGAATAATGTTTTGAGGGTTGACTAGAGAATTTCACTCCAACATCCCATTTTTAGTTTTCTCTTATCACCAGACATTATCTGGCTTTCCTTCCCTCCCACACCTTATGCATTTCATCATTACCTTTTGACAATTTTTGGGGTGCCTCTTTCTAAACCATTGAAATGTTAGATATTGATATTTTTTGGCACCCTTATATTTCAACATCATATCACTAGAATTAAACTCCACTTTCCGCTCTTATCCACATGATACTATTTAGATTCATTTATGTCCATTTAAACTTTTAGGTCTCACATGTTAATTTCCTCATACCTATGAAATTCATGGATTATTAGGGATTTTCATAGAGTAGGTTTTATCCAAACAAAGAAATGGTTAATATTTCATTTGGGGAACGACAAAACTAGAGCCTTATCCTACAAGACATGTTATGTTTTCCACATATTTCACATTATATTTGTCATCTAGTTTATTGAATTAAAGGAAATTAATTTCAATTTTTAGTAAGAGAGTGTGAGGATAGTATTTATCAAAAAATATTTTCTGGAAATCCATCCACCCCATCGCTTTGATCTCTTCATAGGATTTTTATTTTTGATCAGTGTCCACCACTAATTAGCTTCACCATCCATATGATAAAAAACTAGTAAAACATTCTCTTATTCAAAAAATTTAATGATAGAGAAGATATTTTCAATATAGTTGGTCATTGTTCCATGATTATGGGATTTCGTGATCTATTGAATGCTAGAGGCCTTTGTCACATAAAAGACTCAATCTCAGCATTCTCTCTCCATGGGATATTTTGACACTACTCCTGAACTATGTTTATATTAAGAACATGAGTTTTCTAAGAGAGTATTTTCATGATTTTCACAATTCATGCTCCCATAAAGTTGCGCATCTCATTGGATCAATTATCAAATTACCCTTCACATTGATTATTTACCCGATTTATCTTATTTCTGACCATTGGATAGAATAAAAGGAAAATTGGGGATGAGTATTTTAATTAATTAAACACATAAAGTTGAATCCAATTACATTAAAGGTATAACATATAAATAAATTTTATCTTATAAACATATGAGTTTCTAGGCGTCAATCTATGTTATCCATGATATATTTCCAAAAAAATATTTTCATGTGATTTTTTATTCCATTAATAATTGTTCGTAATGAGATTATAAATTATCAAAATTATATCCCATGATAATGGGTAACCATGTGAGTGGTAATGCATGTTTTCATGTACTAGGTTACCCCATGTTAGGGTTGAAACACCTTGTTAGAGTTGTTACTCTTAGCTATATCTATTCCAGAACTATGTCCACCTGTAGTATCCAGACAAAGATTTATTTAATTAATAATCCATTATCTTTATAATACGAAAAATTTAGTGATGTTTTCTTATAAATTTTCTAATCCCTAAGGCTTTCACTATATTTCTCTATTCATAAATCCAAAAAATAACTAAACTTTTTCTCTTATACCAACTATAACCTGCATGGTATTTTTTACATATTAAAATAAGATTTATTATATAAGATTACACATGATATAACTTGGAATATCAGGAAGTCTAGTTTCTTTGAGAATTAGGTAGATTAAATAATAATTTGGAAACATGGAATACACCAACCTTATTGAAAACATCTTTTACAAGATCAAACTATTTCAATATAATTAAATTTGAATGGGAGAACATGGGGACATACATAAGAAAGGGGTGACCTATAATTTCCAGTAAGGGAATAATAAAATCATAACATGAAGAAGATAATAAAAATTTGTCAATAGGTATATCATTGGGGAATAAAAGTAACATGAATAATAAGTCTTTATATAGCATGTTAATCATAAAAGAAACATAGGAATGGTGGAAAAAACATAAAACGATACATTATAAACATAGGTCAAGGATAAATATACTATGACATATTGGTGTCAAAATTCCAATAAAGGAATATAGTTTACTCTCTATCCCAACATCAAATATCATCCTACTAAACATTACCCAATGTGTTGGAGCACAATCTCAGTGTACCCCTTATTTTCATTTCATTCTCATACTTAAGTGAGGCACAAAGATCAAACAACATGGGTTCACTCATTATCATGATTTATTCCAATATTAATGAGTGTGGAATACATATAAGTAATTCCATAACCAATAATTATATGTGCATAAATTTGAATAACCTTGATATAAAAATAGGTATGGTATTCACTACATGATTTTTTGGTGTGGAAAATTGTGTTAAAATTTGGACAGCATAACAGTGTTACATAAAAAGTCATAAAAATAGTTGACGATAGAGAAAGGGGTATATCATAATTTAAACAAAAAAATGTTAGTGGTAAGGACATGTATGTACATTTCCCAACATAATGAAATAGAAATATAATTCATAAGTTCATAAAGATACTTGAATATAGAAGAGAAGGTGAGGATACCTTAAGAATTTTGGCATAGTAATGACATGAGTAAGGGCCTAATTAGAGGTGGATAAATGATCCCTTAATAAAATAAAATAAAATTATATGTAGGGGAATTATTATATTTGTATGTAAGTATAAATATAACAAAAAATAATTTTATATAATTTTCTTCAATTTGAAAGGATAGGAAGGTCCCTTACAAAATTTCATCATGGTAACGGGTGTGCATAAAGGTTAATAAGAGTAATAAATGAGCCTGAAGGGGGATTTAATAAATTATAAATATAATTTACCACAATAGGGATATGTAATTACATATCCCAATATGTTATAATTGAAATTAAATTACATACCATAGAAGAAGTGTATGATAATAGATGAGACTAGTAGACCCCTTACATGAGTGTGTGACGCCAAAGGCTTAAGAGGGGATTGTTGAAATCTTGGGGACCCTTTATTGGACACTAGGTAGGGGAGGAATTAGTTAAGATGTGCTCAAATTATTTCAACATAGATAAATAGGTCATTTTTTTGTTTATAATGGAAAAAAGGGATATTTCTTCATCATTTCCATTTTGGCTTCTACATAATAAAATATCTCAAACCACAACCACCGCATGGTTTTTTCCCGTGGTTTCTAAAAAAGACGAGTTATTTAAATTATTTTATAACTCTAATGACCTATAGGATCAAAATGTGTATGTATATTTTTCAATTACATGGGGGGTTCATTTTTAGGTTTAAAAACGCATGTTTTATCTTTATGAAAAAATATTTTTAACAATGTTAAATAATATGGATTCACAAACCCTATTTAGTTCTTAAAAAAGGATCACATTTTTCTAGGATCCGATTAGACGGATCTGATAACGAATATTAAGTCATGTTTACTTAGGGAATGATTCTACCTTAAATCGTATAAAATCATATTTATATAAATGTATACAAGTATAAGAAGGTGTAAGAATGTTACACTTTAGATATTTAACAAACTTCGACAGAAATAAAACTTATAAGAAAACATGAAAAGTATAAGAAATATTTTAACCCAAAGAGAATGGTATCTAAACAAATTATATAAGGGTCCATTTATTTATACTTTAAATAATGTTTGTCTTATTCACACCAGGGTATGCCCTCGATACGATGATCATAATAGTTATTGCTATCCCCACAAGCCATCGATCTATAAGGTGTTTGATACCTCTATCTTCCAATCATAGGTAGTCATAGAGTGAACAGAATCTATAGGATTGAAACTAGGGAGGTTGAACAAGATATCATAATCTTGAAAACATTTTTTCACAACAATCACAAAAAGAAGGTTTGAGATGAGCTTTTATAGATTCAACACAGTGCTCCAAGAAATCAACTCTTTATTTGCAGTTCACAACAGAAACTCCAGCACTGAGATCATTAAATCAGTAGGTTATTTATATACATTTATTATAATGGATATATCCGTCCCCAATGGTATTATTTTTCCTTAATATCGGAGGGACCTGGATAGGCATCACTCAGCCAACCGTTAGTTAATAACAGATTCTATGACCTCATTTCATGTAATAAATCTTAGGAAATTTTATCATGTGTAAGGAAAAATAATATGTAAGAAAAACATTATCAGGTTATGAAACAAAAGAATAATCGTATTTAATAAATTTGGAACAATATTTTAAAGATGAAATGTAACTTTAAAAAATATGAATAATAAGATTCTAAGAATAATAAAAATATATAGTATAAATTAATATGAAAACAGTGTCTGAAAATATGAGGAAAAAGAGTATGAAATTATAAGGAAATAAAGTCAGAAAAGAAGAGGAAATAGAGTTTGAAAATATAAGGAAACAGAGTATGAAAATATTATGGAATAGAGACTAGAATCCAATTTAATCAGAGTCTATAAATTTATAAAATCAAAATTTATTTTCGATGAAATCAGAGTCTATATTTTGAAGAAATACGAGTCTAGATTTGGGTGAAATAAGATTCTAAATATTGATTAAATGAGAGTCTAGATTTTGATAAAAAATGTGTCTATATTTTGATAAAATATAGGTCTTGATTTCTACGAAATCAGAGTCTAGAATTAGATGAAATCTGAATATTATTTCTATGAAAAATGAACCAAAAAAATAGAGAGAATCATATTCTCAAAACAGAGAGAATAAAATTCTAAAGAACTATATTGGTTTGAGATTTAGATAAGGATCCGATGAATCTTAAGGGAATCAGGTCTAATGGAAAATATAGTTATGCTTAGATAAATAACATTAAGCATAACATATAAAAACACGATAACCGTTTATTATTTAAATTTCCTAATAGAATGAAAATAACCTATAAGGAAAAAGTGTATGTGATTTTCAAAACATAAGGAATGGAAAATTCATAAGGAACATATTGACTTTACAATCTCTCCCTTTTTGGAAATCACAAACCACTTTTTTAAAAATAATATAACATTTTCTATACATGAAAGAAAAACTTATCTCTCTTATATTTGAGACTTATGATGAATATGACTTACTTCCCCTAAGGTTATGTCACCTTAATGGAAGTGCTCTTTGGATTAATAATTTGTCTTTATATAACATTCTTTTTCATAAGAAACTCTTTTCTATATTAAGCTCCCCCTTTTATTAGAAATTTATTCTTTGGGTAATCTCCCCCTTAATATAATTTTCTTTTGAAATAATCCTTTCTCCTCCTTTGTGATTTTAAAAAGGAATGGAGGGTTATATTTTTTGAACCTAAAAGTTTAGGATATATGTATATAATACCAACCGGTGTAAAAAAATTATTAACAATGAATAAATAATTTTTGGTACAACATAATATCAATGTCCTCTTGGATCTGAGAAGATTGCTCTTGATTAAGATTCTCCGAAGTATTCCTAATATTTTCATCAACGTCTTTAATTTCATCTTTAACAACATCAATTTAATTATAAAATGTTTTAATATCATCAATAAATGACTTCGATCATCTTGTTATCTTCTTTAAGGATATCTTGCGGGAATCATAATTAATCATGAATGTTTTGAAGTCAACCTCTAGCTTGAGGAGATTCTATATCAAAATATTAGTAGATTCCATTTTTCAATTATCTAACTATTTAATCTGATTGAACCATGATTCAATGTTTGGAAAAAACCGAATTGAATCTACAAGCATTTTCAAATACTGTTCAAAAAAATCATGTTCCATGGACGAGGAAGATTTAGTGTTTGAGACATATTTCCCTAGAGAAGTATCTTTAGATTATTTAGCATTCATCAACTTAGATGTTCCAACTTCATCCTTCTGAGGAGTATCAATAATGATTATCTTTCATTTAGCATCAAATTTTTCTACAACATTGGCCACCTTGAGTTCTTGTTCTCTAACATTAACTTTAACTTTATCATCCTAAACTATATCATCAATATCTTAAC
Organism: Viscum album; assembly: GCA_963277665.1. NCBI lineage: Eukaryota > Viridiplantae > Streptophyta > Magnoliopsida > Santalales > Viscaceae > Viscum > Viscum album. The sequence goes on along the minus strand of OY728128.1, from coordinate 991,663,095 downwards.
TTTCTTCATTGGAATGGATTTTTTAACTTCCTATTTTTTATGATATTATTTCTTATTTTCTGAAGCTATTTTGGTAGAGGATTATAAGAATGTTCTTATTGAAAATTTGTTAGTGGGGCTCTCTTTCTCTTGATATTCATAAACAATTCTGATCAGGTCTTCACTTTCCTCCTCTTCTTCTTCTTCTTCTTATTGTTGATGGATTTCTTCTTCTTCTATAATCTATCCCGAAAATGAAGCATTATTTAAGATGTCTTATAGTACCTAAATCTATTCGAAATCTTTCTTAATGTCTTTCAACCCATACTGAACATACTGAGATTGGATATTTTTTATCTTATTCTCTTTAGCTTATTTCTTGATATATTTTTTTCAATTATCTTCAAGTCCTTAGAATATTTATGGTCAATTCCAAAAATAGAATCACCCTATTTATTATTTTTCTTCTCCTATCTCTATTTTTCTACTACATTATTAGATAATTTCATTTGATTCTTCAATTTAGGGGGTACCGATAGAGATTTCGAGATCAATTTGGGTAACTGAGGTTTTTGTTATTTATATTTTTTTTCTTAGGGTATGGTTTTGAAGTCTCTCTATATTTACCATTATTTTATTGATCATCCTTATTAGAAAGATCATAGAATTCACTTTTTTTAATACTAAAATAAATCGTCATTCTCCTCAAAGTAGCATCACTGCGTAACATAATCTTAATGTTGCTGGCCTTTGATGTGAATGGGATTTTGAAAGAGTGTAAGAATATGATTAGGATCTTAGTGAAGATATTAGGATACATAAAAACAAAATATTTGATATTTACATTATAAATATTGGTGACTGTCAAAATAATATATATAACCAAATTTATTTTTATTACATTCACAAGAAAATCCAACAAAAAGATATCACATATCCAATTAAAATCTTTACCTCCCTTTCTCGGAATTAATAATCCTTTCCTCCATAAGGAAATTAATATTTTGTTTGTAGAAATATGAGATATCTAAGGATTCATCACTAATTTAATGCCACAAAATTTAGTAGCTTTACATCTCTCAAAAAACCTTCCTTATCTAAAATCTATTATAGCAAAGCATTACCTATCTTTTATAACATATGTCTAAAATAATTACTTCTTTGTTTAAAGATAAATATTATGACATTCTATAACTTCTGGACATGAACATTTGTTTTCCACCTTTCTCATAGAAATAAATGAAATCCTATGATTCCACAATAAGATTATGATAAACTGGGTCCTTATTTTTTTCCTTAACAACACATAATCTTTACCATCTATTTAACTTGATGATATTAGAAATAAATTAATGTTACGTGGCAAAGAAATTATATTATACTAGTCCCTTCCCAAAACATTATCCAGTCATTGGATTCCTTGCTTGACTAAGACTGAATTAGAGTTTGAGAATAAATCTCAAGCGACATGAGGAATTTAAGGTGAAGGAAGAAAATGTATTGACAGACATGAATAAGGTCATAGTTTTGGTGAAAAAAATAACTTAGAGAACCAATGTGGGATGTGAATAGGGGGTCCCATGAAATAGGTTTCATAGCGACAGTTCATATTTGTAGTTGTATATTATGGTTGGGATTAGCGTAATCTAATATGAGGGTTGATATATATTCTAGGGAAGGTTTTTATGGTTTCTGATAATTTTAGGTTTTATAGAAAAATCATATTTAAGGAAAGTGAACTCATTATGTTTTCTTATAAAAACATATTTTAAAATACCAAAAATTATAGATGTAATTAAGATTATATAGATAAGGAATGTACTGTACATAATTATCATAACAATTTGCCAGTATTAATAATGTTTCTCATTGATGAAATTGTGTTTTAAAAATAATTGAAAGGAAAAAAAACAAATTTGATTATGAAAAAACTAGATTCCCAAAATGTTAAGGATCTGAGAACATTAGTGTTCAATGTACTTTTAGGTTTTTTAATACTGTAAGTTTTGAAATTTTCCAATAATCTACTCCCCTTAAGAAAAATGAGTAAATTAAAGTTAGTATATAGATTTTAAAATAAATAATATGTATTATTACAATATGGTTATCATTCTTAACATTTTTTTCATTTTATTCAAATCTATCAGAGGATAAATATTTTGTAAAAATGTCCACAAGTTGATCTTTCATTCTAATAAATTGAATAATGATATATATTTTAAGTGTGTGGTCCCTAGGAATGATGTAACCTTGGTCTATGTGCATTGCATGAGAGTGAAGTGAAGGTTTTTTTACGTAGGGAAATGGAATTAGTATTATCACAAATTATCTATATTTTGGTTAAACTCATGCCTTAGTCTGTGAGTGTGTTGAATCCAAAATACATGAGCACAACAACTTCCAGATACTACATATTCACCTTCAGTAGTGGAAAGTGACACTAAGTGTTGTTTCTTGTATGACCATGTAACTAATAAATCTCCAAATAAATTAAAATTTACAGATTTGATTTTTCAATCCATTATACATCCCCTAAAATCAGTATCTGAATTTTTTTAAAACAAAATCTTTTACATAATAATAGAGAACTTATAAATCCATGGTTACATTTAAATAGAAAAAAATTATTTTCACTCCATTTAAATGGGATTCTTGGGGATTATATTAATAACTATTACACAAGAATACAAAAAACATTAAGTGTGGATGGCTTTTTTTATGTATAATAATCTTCATATAATACCTTTAAAATAGGTTTTATTTATTGTTTTCCCATATTCATCAAGATCAAGAGTGTTTGAGGAACCAATTGGAGTACTTATAATTTTTTTATTGTCATATCCATAATTCAAATTATGACCTTTAATATACCCGTGTTGAGTTATATTAGTTCATTTTGGTTTTTGGGAAATTTGAAAACCAAATTTTTTTTAACTCCTCCATCATACTCATTTCAAACTCAGATTTCATGAGATTTGGAAATTAAACATTTAAATATTGCGGATTTCATTTCAATATAATTTCATCAACATAAATTTGAACAATAAAAATATTTTCCATATTATTATTTTAAAAAATGGTTGGATCAACAGTTCCCTTAACATAATTTTTTTGTCATAATAATATAATAAGTCAATCATACCAGTCTCTAGGGGCCTGTTTAAGTCCATATAAAGATTTGGTAAGATTGTAAACTTCATCTGGATGTTATTGTCTTCAAAACCAAGAGTTTGTTCAACATAAACTTCCTCTTGAACATATCTATTAAGTAAATCACACTACACATCCCTTTTCAATAGTTTGAAATTGAACAATGCTGCCAAGACTAGTTGAATATGAATAGATTCATGTGTAGCAACTAAAGCATAGGTTTTTTCATAGTTTATTCCTTATTGTTGATTATATCCTTTAGTAACTAATCTTTCATTATTTTATACAATGATTCCATTTTCATCAAACATGTTTATAAAGACCCACTTTACTAAAATTATGTAATATTCTTTAGATCATTCAACCAAGGTCCATACATTATTCCTTTCAAATTCATCTGGTTCATCTTTCATAGCTTTAATCCAATCATCATCATCTAAAGCATCATCAATGCTTTTAGGTTCTAATTGGGAATTAAATCCTATATTATCTACTTCATTTCTTAAAAAACATCTAGTCCTTATAGGTATATTTACAGCCCCAATGATACTATCACTGGGATTATTCTTAATAAACCACTGATTTGGGTTTTGTAAAACCTAATCATCAACATAAGGTAAAATATTTTCTGGGGTATATAATTCAAGAAACATTTTCTTGAGTATTTTCATTATTAAAATAATCTCACATCAGTGTCTGATAATCAGTTTTTTAAAACACTTCCGAAGATGTAGGTTTTGATTGTTTAAAAACAAAAGGATCTGTTTCATCAAATTTAACATGTACTATTTCTTTAATAGTGCAATAATTTTTATTAAAAACTCTATAATCCATAGAATTACTGGAGTATCCTATGAAAATTCCATCATGAGATTTTGGTGTGAATTAATGCAAGTTATCTTTATTATTTATGATGAATAGTTTTTATCAAAATACTTTGAAGGAAGAAACATAAGGTTTTAGACCAGTCCAAAAGTCCTGAGGTGTTTTATTCTGAAAATTTATCATTAAAAATCGATTTAAAGTATAACAAGAAGCACTAATTTCTTTATCCCAAATGTGTTTAGCAATAGCATATTTAATCAACATGGTTCTTGTTATCTCTTGAAGAATATAATTTCTTCTTTCAAAAACACCATTTTGTTATGGAGTTCAAGGGGATGAGAAGTTATGAGTAATGCCTTACTTACTACAAAAAGTTACAAAATATGAATTTTTAAATTCTCCCCCATGATCACTACAGATAGTAATCCTAGGATATTTTTTCTCATATTTTAATTCTGCTAAAAAATATTTAAAATAATAACGGGATTCGAAAATCTTTACTTGAAAATAGGCCCTTGTAAATCGAATGTTATCACCATGTAAAACAAATACACAATGTTTTCCTCCAACACTTCCAGTTTGTGCTAGACTGAAAAGATCCACATGCACTAGATATAATGCTTCCAAAGTTGAGACTTCACTAATTGATTTAAATCCTGAGTTTTGTTGATTTCCATATTGAAAAGGATCACAAAATTTTGAATAATCAATTCGAAGCTCTTTTTTATCATTAAAATTTCCTTTATTTGAGTGTTTTCATAGTTTCCTAAGTTTATAGTGTCCTAGTCTTATATTCCATAACCTTGATTGATCATCAATTATAGAAATTCAAGGTCGGTCTTGGATCTTAAGGTCTTCTACGTTATGTGTATAAACATTCTTATACCTATGGGTAGAGAGAATAAACCCTTCTTTGGAATTGTGTATTTGGAAAATATCATTCCTAAAATTAATAAGGTAAGCGTCATATCATAATTGGATTATGCTATATGGTTGTTTTTAAGACCAGTATCATATAAAATATTTAAAATTAAAGCTTCTCTAAGAAGAACAATAATACATATACCAAAAATTTCCCCTTGAGCATTATCTCTGAATGTTATTTCTCCACCATTCATATTGATAATCCTTTCAATGATTTTTTTGTTACCAGTCATGTGAAAAAAATATCCAATATCCATGAAATATGTATTATTGTTGGAACATCCTTGGTTTTCATCTAAATAAAAACAGTTAGACTTTCAGAATGTAAAATTCTTTGGATCCAAATTTGTTAGAAAGTAAAATATTAGGTATCCACATTATCTTATAATAATGAGAATTTTGAAAACATAAAGATCGGATTTTATTCAAAGAGGAATTTTCTCCCAATTTCCACAGCATTGACACTTATTGAAAAAATCATAACTTTGGGGAATAAAATAGTTCTAACTAAATAAATTTTTTTAATGATAATAATCAAATATATAACTATACCTAAGAGGATGAAGTTGTGGAGACATTTTTTCAAAACATTCATTTCCATGGGTATTGTTTGACAAAAGTTTCTTTAATGAAAATATTTCAGATATTAGTCTCATGAAAAAATTTGAATTCTCATATTAATTAGTCTTTGAATTTCAGTTAGTATCTTAATCATTTTTTATGGAAATAATCTTTTCAAGATCTTTTGAATGTTTATCCTTTTGAGAATTAACATCCTTATTTATTTTCAAAAAAATTTATAAATCAAGGGGATTCTAACCATGACCTTTTGAAAGATCTGATACCAATTTTGTTAAAATAAATATTTTTGAATTTTCCTTATCAAGATTCATTTTGACTATACTATTTTAATTTTCATGTCACTTGGAATACCAAAATACATCTTCAAATGAAGGTAAAGTATTTTCTTATGATGAAGAAGATTATTCATTCCAAGATTCAAAATATTCTGTATTTTGAGATTTATAATTAAAAGAAATATTCGTTAATGATTCAGTAGTATTTACCTTATCCATGAGACATTGATTTTTAGTATGAATTTTGGCTATTAGATGAATATTATTCTGTCCAAGAGATTCAATATCTGAAGATTCATTTGAAGAATAACGTCCTCTAGCACTCTATGTGTCACTAGATTTCTGCATATTCTAAGAAATTGAATTATAGAACTTCTTCATGTTTATTTCTTAATTACAATCATTTACTTCTTTCTTTGTTACCATTGGACATCCTGGTCTGATATGACATGCCTCTTTCATTCAAATGAGTTACTTATAAATATATCTTATCCTTTACATCTTTCATCATGTATCTATATTAGAAATCATTTTTCCCACAATATTGTTCATAATTCAATCATGATTGTAGTGTTCATTGATATAATTATTACTAACACTTGATTTGGATATAGCATTAGCTTTCTTATATTTTATTCTAGTAACTCTTTCAGGAGTCTTGGCTTTCATAAGATTTTATGGAGTAGTGAAATCAACAATTCCATTACCATTATTTTTCTTTTTAATCTCAGTATCTCTTGTCATACAAGTTTTATACTATATAAGAGTCCCAAATAACTCATCATGAGGGTTTTTTGAAGCAATCCTATTCTCATCAATCATAGTTCTTTTACATTCCCACTCATTGGAAAAAATATCTATTATCTTGTCTACAGTAATTTAAAAATAAATACCTTTCTCACTTATAGACTGAATATTGTTCACAAAAGTTATAAAACATCGTTGAAATTTGCATATAAGTTATCCATAAGGAAACAAAAAACCATGGTATTCATATAAAAGCATATCTCTTATTATTTTAATGACTATGGATGTGTGAAAATGCATAACTTATAATTTCATCCAGATTCTATTATCATCTTCACAAGATGAGATATGGATATAGATATTTCTAGTCATAGAACATAATAAAGTATTTTGTACCTTAAAAATAATCTAATACACTTGATTTTATTTATTTGTGATTTTTAGGATTTTATTTCATAGAATCTTGTAGTCCATAGTTAACATAACAATGTTATCAACACTTGTATTGATAAAAAAAGTCTTCATTCTATCTCTCCTGTACTCATAATCATTTCCATCAAATATTGGTGGTCTAGTAGGATTTATATAGTCTATTGAACTAACATTATTTCCTATCAATAATAAAATAATTTCTTTTCCACAAAATGGATTTGTAAAAAGATTTTATAAACAAATAGTTTATAAATAAAATCTTAATAAAAATCCAAAACAAGTAAAGTTAAGAAAAAATAGTGGAAGAATAACTTATATGAAACTATAAGTAATTGAGAGACCTCCACTGATTCCAACTATAGAATCAAAATGTATATTTCGATTGCTCAATTATAAGAGGGTCTGAATTTTAGGTTTAAAAACATTCATTTTTATACTTATGAAAATCTTTTTTTAACAGTGTCAAACAAGATGGATTCAAAACCCCTCTTTAGTTCTTAACAAAGAAACTAATTATCTTAGGATATGTTAAGATGGATCTGATAAATAAATTTAATAAAATTTAACTTACAGAATTATGCTACCTTATATTGTATGGAATCTTATTTATATCTGAGTATACAAGTATAAGAATGTGTAAGCAAGTTAAACATTAAATCATTAACAATATACATTGGAAATAAAACTTGTAAAAAAATAGGACAAGTATTGGAAATATTTTATCCCCACGAGAAGGGTATCTAACATCCTTGGATAAGGTTCCCTTGATTTAAACATTCAAGAAAGTATGTCTTACCCACACATGGGTAACTCCCTAATACAACGATCAGAATATGTCTTCTTATCCCCTCAAGCCCTCAACCACTAAGGTGATTGGTACCTCTATCTTCCTATCCCTAAAATACCAGGATTGAATAGAAAAAATTTTATTCACACTAGGTAGGTTGAATAAGATGTCCTAATATTGAACAAGTTGTTCTCAACATTCGCATAAAGTAGGTTTGAGTTGAGCTTTCTCAGGTTCAACATAGAGCTCCAAGAAATAAACTCTTGATTTGTAGCTCAAAGAAAAATATCTATCATAGAGATCATTTATATGGCTGGGTATTTATAGGAATGGATTCCAATGGTAAGTTCCGTCTACAACAGTCTTATTTTTCCTTTAAAATTGTAGGGGCCTGGATAGGTGTCACTTAGCCAACTATTAGTTAATAACATTTTTTACGACATCGTTTAATGTAAGAAAACCTGGGAAAAATTATCATGTGTAAGAAATAATAATATGTAAGAAAAAAATTATCAATTTAATGAAACACAATCATAATAGGATTTAATAAAATTAAAACAATACGTTAAAGAATATATGAATAATTAAAAAATATGAATATTCATATTCTAAGAATAATAAAAACTGGAGTCTAAATTTATATGGAAACAGATTGTGATAATATAAGTGAAAGGAGTTCGAAAATATGAGGAAATAGTGTTTAAAGATGTGAGGAAGTGGAGTGTGAAATTTTGAGGAAACAAATTCATGAATTATGAGTAATCATATTCTGAAAATCAATGGAATAAAAATCTAGATTTCAATTAAATCAGATTCTATATTTTGACGAAATAAGTGTCAATATTTTGATGAAATAGAAGTCTTGATTTTGATAAAATAATGTCATTATTTAGATGAAATTGGAGTCCAGATATCAATGAAATCAGAGTCTAGATTTCGATGAAATTAGAGTCCAGTTTTTGAGGAAATTGGAATCTGATTTTGATGAAATCAGAATATGATTTATCTACAAAATAGAGTAAAAAAAGAGAATAAATTTCTCAAAATAGAGAGAATAAGATTCTAGAGAACTGTATGTCACCAAGATTTATTTATGGATCTAAAGATTCTTAAGGTAATTCAGTTTTATGGAAATTATTGTTATGCTTTGATAAATAACACTAAACATAACATAAAAAACATGATAAAGTTTACTCATATAAATTTCCATAGTGAAAGAAAATAATCTTTAAGGAAAAAATGTTTATTATTTTTAAAACATAAGTATTTTATAAGGATCTTATTTACTTAATCGTTACAAAATTATTAAAATATTACCCTTTCTGATGTGTAGTTTAGTCACACTCTTAAATAAATGATTTTTAAAATCATAAAATATATTATTTTTCTTGGGGGATTCCCAATGGATTTACAAAATAAATCATATAGGCATAAAATCACATTTCTTTTAAAATGGAAAACATATATCTACTGATGTATCCAATTTATATTACTTATTAGATCACTTTTTTGTCATTATGATGTCATAAAACAAAAAGTATATTTATACGATATTTAATTTTTTACTTCAAAATTCAACTCTCTCTAAAAATTAAAAAAAAAATAACATTTGGAAAATTTAAATTCTCTGATTCTATAAAGAATAATCATTTTATCTAAATCATTTTCAAAATATGTGAATTCTTAATTTTAATTTAAAAACTAACATTTATTGAAAATGATGGTTTTCTAGTAATAACAATTTTTGAACCCTTATTAAAATTCCATTTGACATCATAAAATTTATATGATCACTTTTATATAATAAATTTTATTTAATAATAATATTTTACTAAATTATTATTTATTATAAAAAATCAATTCATTAAACAAAATAGATAACTTATTGTTATATGAATATTAACCAACAATAATATTTAAGTTTTATTTAATCAAAATAAAAAAAATTTGTAACGTAACAGTAATATGATGGAATTTTTTTCATTATTATATAAAAATAATATATATACTAATATTCCTAGGGTATTGTTATGTGTACCATTAATACACCCACAAACTCCCTAGTGGTAAGGTGTGTGATGGTTTGACTTTCATCGTTTGGTTTGGAGAGCATGGTTTGGATCGTGATGTCGATGGGCATGAACTTCGTCTGTAAATGTTTTCACTCAGGCTTAAGCTGTTGGATCTCATATTGGGATTAGTCATGAAAAAATCTTAAAAAAGGATATATCTATCGAAAGCTCTAACATATGGGCTTCAGATGGAATGTTTCTACTGGTTGACTTCATCACTTACTTGGTCAATGTCAATTGGATTTTTAGGACCCTATATTTACAGTAATATTATGGTCGGCAGTTAATGGCTATATTATAAAAAGTAATTATAATTAATGTCCGTTTAAATCCAATGATATACAAAAAACAAAATAAGTTCATATGTTTTCAATAAACATATTACATGATGAGACATTTAAATAATTCAAAAGTGTGAATTTTATTTATAGTAGTTCGGGACATTACATCTAGGTAAACCTGTTTTAACGATAACTGTATTAATTAATTTTTTCAGTTTTTACAAATAATTTTGAGACTTTTTTTAAAAAATTATTATATAATATTAATTATAATGAATATAAATATGGAATCTATTCGAAAATGTTCAATTTATTTAATTGTTATAATTTAATTTAAATTCAAACTTCTAGACCCAATAAAAATGGTTTACCAAAGAAAATGATTTCATAAGTATAGAAAATTTAAATATAAAAAATTAATATGAACTTATTTCCAATTATAAAAATTGAATTAATAAATATATAATTTATCTAATTTTAATTTTAAAACCATCTCAATAAAAATTTATTTTGTGAATTCTTTAAACAATAATGTAGTATTTAATAAAAATTTGTATTTTTATTATTCATAAAAAATTAATCTTTATATAATATTATAAAAAATACACTAAATGAAAATTTGGAAATTAGGATTTTAAAATGTTTATTTATTTTTTCAAATCATTTTATAAAATTAAAAAAAAATATTATTTCTTCCCAAAAATCAATATGAAATTTTTTTTAAGAAAAATTAATTTTCAATGAATATAGAGACTTTACCAAAACTTCTGTTCATATTTATCAATATGCCTTTTCTATATAATCCTTCATTATTAATTCAAAAAATATTTTTAATAATATTCAAATAGATAAATTTAATGCCTGGGTTATAATAGTAATGTTTAAATAATAATTTTTTAATAGTATATCACGCTTCATTAACAATCGATGTTGTAAGAAATACAAGATATTAAAATTTAATCTATTTGAATAAAATATTTCTTAAAATATAGGGATTTTACAATAATGAATAAATTACTATGTATATTGAATTTAATGAATTTCAATAGTAATTGAATTTAATTTTATGAGTGTTGTCCATATTTTATCTTCAATTTTATCTTCTTCCTTTTTACCACTATTCATTCAGTTCATTATTTAAGATAATCACATGGTGGAATATGAATTAGATAGTGTAACACCATGAGTATTTATGTATTACTTTTTTGAATAATTAAAATTTACTTCATAGCTTGAAAAAACAAAACATCGAATTATGTTTTTATTACAAGAAAGGATGATTTTAGATTACATTATGTGCAAAAGAAACTCAAGCTTGTGGTACACACAACATTGATTTTATCTTTAGTTACACGCGATACTCAATTCTAACAAAACTGTGATATACTATTAATATCATTCAAGTGAGACAATTATAACAATGTCATTAAACATAGATATATGAATATTAATAACTATTTATAATATATATATTAATATTATTTTTATGTAGAAAAACTATTGATAAAAAGGTACTAAATTTTTTGATAAAGTCATTATAAGTTTTGAAAATTATATTTTCTCCAAAAACAAATAATTTAATTCTTTTTTTGAACAATAACGAAATTAATTTTTGACGCCTATAAAATAAATTTTATTAAATAAATTTTATTATGCAAATCAACATTTCAAGAATAGCTTAGGGTGGATTTTGTGTTAAATTTTCTAAAAAGACTAATTTTTTGATGCATATTGAAAAATACTGAATTTTTATTGTAAATTTACTTTACATATGAGTTATTTATAAGGATAAATTATATTTTAAATTTGTTTTAAAGATACATTACATTTATTATATATCTATTAACACAATTCAGTTCATTAGAAACGATTTCATATTATAATTTGATATAAAAACTTTGTAAACTTTGGAACAATTTCTCTTTGATAAACGAATTTCTCGTGACGTGTTCGAGGTTAATTTTGAATAATAATTTTCCTCAAATGTGGATTTAATGTAGAAAAATGGATTTAGTATTTGAATCAGCATAATTTATAATATATAATAATTTCATTATAATTATTGAAAAAAATAAATAATGAAAATAATAAAAAAATGCTGTGGTTAAGGAAAAAGATGAGTTTATCAGGGGTTAAACTAAAATGATATGTTTAAAATGACTATTTATAATGCATTCTCTGGGGTGAACATTTTCATTCTAGGATGCACTGGCTACTACATCGCGTTCCCTCTTTCTGAAGGTGAGCGACATCCATCGCTTATTCGGGGACATTTTATCCTTGATTGAAACAGGATGATGGGATGTTGTTCTCTCCTTCTATAGTTTCTTCATCAAAATTCATCGACTTTTTTATGTATCCCAAGTATATTTAAGATGTTTTTCAGGACATTCACTCCCCATTCCATATCATTATGGTCATCGGTTAATTACATTGCTTCTATCAGGACATTCAAAGAGGTAATGTTTGGGAAACAACTTTCTGTCTGGGGAGTAGTCTTGTTAGACCTCGCTGGCGTGTTTGGATGCTGAGACATAGGTACAACTACATTTATTCCCATAATGATATGGATTCTCAGGGGCATAGAATCTTGAGGCCTCCCACCTCGATTGTGGTTAATTTTATTACAAAGGCATGTCTCCATGGTTTTCCAAGGCTTCCCATGTTTAACATGGGGTGTGCCGTGAGTTTAAGGTCTAGTGAAGACGGATCAGACTGCTTGGTACACTAATAGGATTGGGTCAGATTGGTACATCCCTATAAGGGAGTGACGGATAGGTTTACTAGGCGGATGGATCAAAGTGACCGGCATGGTCAAATACTAGGATGATTGGGTCCCTACTAAGTAGACATCGTTGTTTACAAATGGTTGGGATTGATCCTCATAGAGGCTTCCTACATACCCTACCAACGAGACAGGGATCAAAACCCATGTAGTTTGAGAGTAGGAATCATGGGATCGGGGTGTACACAATGGAAAAAAACCAAATACATGATGGGTTTAGGCGTGGTTAGAGGCCCATGTACTATTAGAAGTAGTGTAGGTGTGGATGGCATGATATCATCGGGATGTGGCGGCCTGGGTAAAACCAGGATGGATTATTGATTATTTTATTCCATGGATGAGATGAGTGGGGTAAAACCTACATGAATATGATGGTGGTGTTGGTATTGAACCAAAAATAGGCTTCCATAGTATCCACATGGTAGGGAATCAATGTCTATGTAGTTTGGTTGGGTGATGAGTCACCTAAGGAGGTTTCCCGTGAGAATGGATTCATGCATGGGACCCGAATCATGTATAACCCCCCGAGTTAAGGGATGACCTTCCCAAAGCACAAACGCTCAAGGGAGAGACCATGTTGGGAAATGGGTGATGGGATTGAACCATAGGGAGGTTTCCTATGTATCCCCGTGTTGGGGAATCAATGTCCACATAGTTTAGGATGGGATACAAAATTGGAGTGTACACAATGGATAGCTACCTAGAGACATGTTGGGGCTTACGTATGGTTACCATCCCATCATAACAGGGACACTCTTGGTTGGAGGAGTGGGAATTGAGTGTGGGAATGATGCATGGTTTGAAGGCGTGGAGCTTGCCGGATACCACAAAGTAACGGACCAAGAATGTGTGTCCCACGAAAGGGAACAACAAAGCATACCAATGTTTATGGTTGAACCTTAGGGAGGCTTACTACATACCATATCATGGATACATGGATAAAAATTCACTTAGATAAAAAGCATATAGTTTAAAATCATGTAGTACGAGGGAGGAATATAGTTTAACATCTTGTGGGATGAGGGTAAACAAACGTGAAGTGGTCAGTGTCGATGGGTGATGGTCTTGAACCTCAGAGATGATTCCAAAAAATATATTTGGTGGGTATTAAAAGTCCACATAGTTCAATATGTGGGGGGTTTCATACCCAATAAGGTGGCCCAAAAAAGGTGTCATGTCTGATGATTACTTTAATCCCACATGAGTAATTCTTGATGTAAGAAACAAGAGGGAACAACGATCTGATGATCAGATTATGAAAGGCGCGTCTGTGAAGAATGGATCAGGGCTTGCACCAAGTTAGTGGCCTAGAGAAGAAATAGGGGATTACGTTTAGATTGTGTCCCAAAAAAGGAGATGGATATTGATAATCACTCTAGGGGGAGTCTCGATGACAAAGGAAGGTGTCCAGACGTACGAGGAGCATATGGCCTTCATACCTAGAACATCCCATCTGAGGGTGTAGGGGCTTATGTGGAGACTACATGAGGTGCTCATACAGAAAAATATTAAAGGGAAAGATATATAGGGATGGAACATGTGCTCATACCCCCTCTAGTCCCCTTATACCTACCACACATGCAATCATCATAGTTTAAAGTCTGGTGTCGAGGATGCAGGGGCATGGTGGTTTAATTTCATGTAGCTCAGATGTAAATAATTCACTTCTCACCCATAGAAAATATATAACCAGTTCACTTTAACCCTTGATGAATGGAGGGGACCAGCAATTCCATTAGGAGATGGTGTTGTGGAGTGATCCATTGAAGGGATCACATTAGGGTGGCTATGCAAAGAAGCAACAACTATTCGCATGGTTATGTGAAGAAACATGAGTCAAGGAAACAAAACATGAGTAACCCTTTGAGGTAACTTGACATAAATTTGTACAAGCTAAGAGGGCCTCATGGAAGAATAGTTTTTAAATAAATAAACCTTGGAAATAGTTTCTTCATGAAGGAAATGGTCATAGATAAGGAATGTGTCTTCGTGATGGAAAGGGACTTCACAAAAGAACAATTTTTCATGATTGAAATGGTCTTCATGAAGGTATGGGAATTATAGAAGTAAAGGTTCTTCACAAAGGTATGGTTCTTTGAAGAGGAAATCTTTAAATATAGTATATGTTTACGTCATTAAATAATCTCTTTCTTTAGAGAGTGCTTTGTAAAGGCTCTACGCTTATTGAAACCTCGAGCACCCTGAAGGGATCCTCTCCTTTGAGAAGGTAATATGCCTTCACAAATGGCTCCCTACTATAGGTGAAGGCTAGGAGGATCACATATATGTTCAGATCACAGAGGTCTAGTACCGGTGGGAATCCATTTACAGGTTTCGTGATGGTTTGTGCGAAATGGGAGTTCGAAAATCGAAAGGGTGGATTAATAGTGGTTTGAAAGGGGTTGAGCCTTCTATTTAATGTCAAATAAGCTAAGAAAGGGTCACAGAACTTTCTTTGAGAAGAGTGATTCCATAGAGAGAAAGGAAACCATCAAAATATGTTGGCCTCACATATGGTGTGGGACGCTGCAGAGAGACTCATGGAAGTGGTCATCATCGAATGTGTCGCAGAGTTTGATAACGTCATGGAGAGGTAGTGGTCCATGAGAATGAGTTAGAATAATAGAGGGTTTATGATGTTGCGAAGAATATGGAAGAGGTGGTATTAAGGAGGAAGGATGTCTGGGAAGAGAGCTTCATAGAGGAGCCCTTTTGGACAGTGTTTAAGGGATTAGGGCCCTATGGAGGGCATGTTAACTCTAATGTATTTTAACAGTGTGCACCCCAATCAGGTTGAACTTTGGAACAAGAAAATGAACCCCTCCCCCTCAAAATTGGAGTAGAGGGAAAAGAGTGTCGAAGTATGAGGTTAAGAAGATGAGGATACTAGGAAAATCGAAAACATGGGGGATCATTATGATGGTCATTGAAGGAGGGGGAAATGTACCAACCCATTGACCATTGTGAAGTGGCCCTAATATAGAGGCACCACTCCGCACAGGCGGGAGGCACCACAAAGATCCCCCGAGGGTCGACGTGAAGTCCATCAGTGTGTCACCATGAGGACCATCCACTGTTCGTCGTGATGTCGATACTAACTGTGATTATATATAGGGGACCGAGTTTTTTCTCTACATCCATATTTTCACGAATGATTGTGCAAGTGCTATCTCTTCACGAAAAACTCTTCTCCTTGAACTCTTTTAGAGAACTAGAGTTTTTTGGTCCAGTGATTTGTGAACTCTATTAGAAAACCTAGGAAAAGAAATCTGTTGATTTATTTATAATGCAAAATAAAGTCAAGGATACTTCGTAGAGAATTTTTGGTTTCAGATTATCGTCACGAAATGTTTTCATCCAAAATATTCGTGAAATGTTTCGATGAACAACTTTTTTTATTCCTATTTTTTCCCCAACTAGAAATTTTTTTCATGTCTTCAGGATAAACGACACTCAGGAGGTTGAATGAGAAGTTCATGTCGATACTTCTCAAATGGATGATATGTCAAAAAAAACATCAAAATTGGAGAACACATATGAAGTATTTCCGATCACCATTCGTTGAAGGAGAAGTTGATAGAGATGAAGATGGAATAACCTATGTGCAAGTACCTCTCGCAGTGTTTCTTTGGATTGCAGGAATAACTCTCCATCCTAGAACCCAGTAAAGACAAGCTAGCCAACTTGTTTAGGAGCTCCCGAGGGCAATTCCAATGGTATAGGATATAGATGGCCACATTTGAAAATATAATACCCTGATCCTTATAAATTTCCTTTACAATCCTTTTAATAACATTGACGACAAGGCATTGGTAAAGGTGACATCTCCACCTCTATATAATATGATCATCAAGTTGGGGCATGAGAATCTAGACAAGGGGTGGATCCTCAGCTGAGATCTCTTCCAGGTTAAAAAATTCACCGATGACTGGGCCTAGGTCTACTGGGCGTGTTCATCATATGAAGATGTTGAGAATGTACTAAGGTGGGTAGGCCGGTATGAAGCAGAATGGGCTTCCCAATTCAGCATCTATCAGCCGAGGGAGATTATATCAGAGTTTCTAAGTTGGTGGGGGCCAGATACCAACACATTCTATCTACATCACTGGGAGATTTCCATAAGCTGATAGGACTTTCATCATATTTTAAGCATCCCAATATTGTGAGGTATGTATGATGAGTTCCTCCCCACCATGATTTCCTAGGAGGATAGAAAGAATATGACTCCTTTGGTGATGGAATTATTGAGGCTAGTACCAGGTACATACAAGGATTTTAAAAACAACCGAGACATCTAATTTAACTAGTGGTTTAGTTATTTTGTGAACATCTGTCCGGAGGATGGAACACTACCGGTAAGCCCCCCACCCATATGTCCATGAGGAGCTCTTAAGAGCCAAGAATATTTTTATTGGTGTATACTAGAGTAAATCTAGTGGTAATTGTGAGGTCACATAGTCAAGACTGAGAAGTGGATGTAAGTTAGACTGGAAAAATTCATCCAAGGGTTGATCTGTTAGTGTATATTATCAAAAAGAGATTCCCACATGGGGCTGTAGGCCAGTACATTCCACATGGTGGCTCAACTGGATATAATAGACAACACCAACCTGGTCATACATGTGCTGGAGAAGATATATCATCTACATTGGCATATTAGTGAGGGAAAGAGCCTACTACAAGTGTACATGCCATTCCACTTTTTGTATAGCTGGATTGTGTCACACATGGGGGGATATGAATATCATCACCCCATTGATCCACCTAGGATACATTTTCAGTTCGAAATTTTGATCATTGTGGGGATCACCCAATTGAAGTTGGATGTAGTGACCGTGCTAGGTAAGACAGGTTAGGTAGAACAATTCATCTTCCACACATTCCCTTTGTGAATAAGAGCCTATAGTTATGATGACATAGATACCATAGAGAAGTGGTCATATATTTTTTGTTTCATGGTGGTGTGTTGGTGGAATGAGTAGATTGTGAACCTATATGTGAACCATATACCCCGCACTGGAATTCCCAAAAATTCTGGTGCATGTAGAGGTAGAGTCCACAGGTGTGTGCGCCACGGGAACCACCCTTACATGATGAAACAACAGTTGCTGATGTTTACAATGGAGTATGGGAAGATGTGAAATGAGTTGACTCGGTCTAATTCTACATTCAGTCTAGTTCATAATTACGCACAGAGCTGGGAGGCTACCTTCCCTGGTGAGATGTTGAAGTAACTAACTATCTGGGCCATCAAGGTGGTTCCTACACCACGATGGTGAACATTGTTGATGGGGGGATGTAAAGAAGTTTGTAAAAACATGAATCATGACATAGAGGATATAATAGTAGGGGAGGTAGGCCACAAATCAGTAGACCCTGCACTAGTTCTAGATGGAAGTGAAGAGAGAGAGGCGGTAGTGCCAGGTCCGGTGGCTCTACCTGGGAGGGCACACAAGAGAGATGAATCATCTCAGAGCTTCTATAGAGTCCCCCCAAGCTCTAGGAATAAAATGTATTCAGTATATATTCCTTATAATGTCCTCTTTCTTGAGTCCTGGAATGATTTGGAAAAGGGATAATAGTACCATGGAATTAACATCATGGGGACAATCTTGAACAAGCATGAGAAAGCATTTGGGGATCTTGGCTGTTTGAAGGGAAGCTTCAATGCTACACCTAATGAGGGACGAAATTTTGTATTGGAGCTAGAGGATGTAATACATTTTCATGGAAACATGTGGCCAAAGATGCGCTGGGTAAGGATGTTGTTTAACATGACTACTCCTATATAATTGACGACAACTCAACTAGCGGAGTGTTTCCCTCCCCCAGTCATGTAGATGTATCATGGTGGAAGGAAGTCAATGAGGGAGATTTTTGTCGAGAAATAGTGGGGAATTCTAAGGGATCATCTTCTAAAGGGGGAAATATAGTGCCATTGAGGGGAATCTCCTTGGGTGAGTTCGTTGTAACACAAAAAGTGATTTTCTACTCCCATTCATTACGCATGTTCCCTTATTAACTTATCTTGGATTCTCAATAGACAGTTATCTATGAAGAAGAATCTTCAGTTAACCTCTCCCACTAATGGGGATGAAGGCATAAAAGATGCATAAGGCCATGAATTAGGACCTACAACAAAGGAGATAGTGGTGACGAGGTCCAGTAGTGTTGGAGAAGCAGGGGTAGGCCCCCTCGGAATCATTAGAGCCGACAATAATATATGGTGGACTGCATCCTAGCCTCTTGACAATGATTGACCTGAGGCAAGATCAAGTGGCCGACTAGGGTAATTCTCATGATTCAGAGTTGTACCTATTTTATGGTCCTTCAAATTGGATAATGTTACCCACCCCTGACCAGTTTTTAGAATGGTACCCACGTTACTGATGGAAATTGCTGGAAGACTCGAGGTTCATCATAAAATTGGGTTGGTGATCCATGTTGAACCATGTGCCCGAGATGACTAGGCCATGGTTTTTTAAGAGTGGCCAGTGGCGATGAGAAATACTACTAGCATGGTAGATTTATTTGTTGATCGGGAAGACATCATTGAATTAGAATCCAGTGATGAAGACCACCCTAAATAAGATCATACTATAGAACTCTTAGAGGCATATCACGAATATGAACCCGCTGACCTGGAGGAATGGGATGAGAATACTTCTAATGAAGAGGATAGAGTGGTTATCCATTTCCGGTCATTGAAGTTGATCAAGCACTTTATAGATAACACCCTGTATCAAAATGTATAGGACATATGGAAACTCTTTTCCCCTAACCGTGGGAAATATGTACTATAGGAGTATATGTATGACTACCTCACTCGCTCATTCCATATTTCCTTACTGGGAAGGTGTGGGATGATTTATGTAGCATCAGTGTCAGTTGGTAGTGGAGGAAGGCTGTCAATATCCATATATTCTAGGAGAATGAGTAAGAAGCCTGGTGTCTGAGGGTGCAGCTGGCTGAACAATTCACCTTCACTAGCACCAAATCAAAAATCACATCTCATATGAAGGCATAGCTGATAGAAGCTAAGGAAAATATGAGGTGAACATCCCAAGAGATATATAACATCCAATATAATGAAGACCATGCGTGCATTAGGGATGATGAATTTCACCTATCGTCCAATGAAGAGGATATGGAGATCAACATGCAAGAGAATTTCTTGGATGCCATGCACCACAGAGTGGTGGATCTGAAATAGTCAATTGAGGAGGTCAATACATTTATTAGAGGGGCCAATCCATGGTATTTATAACTTTCCTAAAATCACAAAAAAAATTCATGTTTCCTTATTTACATTAGAATCATGTAAAAACCCCATTATTTGTTTTGATTACTACATCTCAACTGTATTTATGAAATATCCATCGATCAATCCCAAAGATCATGTGAAATGTGCCCACTGTGAAAAACAAAAGATTACTATGTAATTAATCCCCTCTAATACGAGAGTGTAAATTCCAAACCGCCCTCTCCCAACATGCTCTAGTGCCCGTGTTGGATAATTCTAAGGGCGTTAAAATTAATCATAAAAAAGGGGAATGAACAATGGGAATTATGATACCTCAAATTCGGGATGAATTAAGGATGTAATGATGGAAGAGGATTTCTATTGACCAAATTTGGAGAAAAAACATCCATATAATGTTACCATGAAATGAGGACAAACAAAAGAGGGTTAACTTCTGACCAGATTCAAAACACGGGGTTGAAAACAAAGTTTCATATGATGTCATCCTGAATGATGGACCAAGATGGTAATCAAACCTTAAGGCTAATAATACTAAACATTATAGGTGTTTCATTAGTTGTGGAAGGGAATATGAATCTAAAATAGAAGGCATGAAAGAAGTGGTGATGGAATGATGGGTTGCTTGAATGGATTCAAACACTCCTCAAATTATGCCACTGGGATTAATTCACATTGTGTGAGAATATCAGTCTAATCCAAGTTCAGACATACTTTCAGACAATACCTCTATGATGAGGGCCTATAATGCCTTACAATTTTACATCATGAAAATGGGGATGATAGATACATAGTTCAACATTGGAATGGTGAGGACAATAGGGTCACATTTTATGGTTGTATAGAAGGTTCAATGAGTCACACCATCTCGTATATAGATATTACCCAACCAAAAACCATAATCATATGTGAGCTTTGCTCGGTGTAGGAAACAAGGAGGTGCTTCTGGCCTTACCCTTAAAATGAGAGTGTGCGACTATGGAAATGAAATGTTCGGTAGGGGAAATCCTAGAGAAACCTATATTCCTACATGACGCATATGAATGCACGAAGTTATAACAAATGGTATGTCGAAGATCCATAAAATTGAATTGGGCATTAAACATTAGATTCACTGCACCCGATATTTGGGGTGAAATGGGTGTGACATGAAAACGAAGGATAACTATTGACCATATTCGAAAGACATCATCTATTTTTTGTTAGCCAACAATGGTAGGAAAATCATTCGGGTTAACCACTAACCATATTCACGCCATGAGATATGTATCAATGTTGTGTTAAAAATACATCAGGTTGTTTTCCCTTGATGGTAGGAGAGCACTTGGTCTTAGCATCCATGCCTGTAGAGACCCAAAGCTTGACATACATAGACATTACATTACTTTAGTAGAATACATAATACATAAGAAAAACCAACACTCAAGGATCATAGTAGTTTAGTGTCTATAGAATCTTGGAACAAAATCTTCTAATCGTTGTGAAAGATCTTCATAATCTCCCATAAAGATATCCCCCTTTGGTTTTCTTACCTAAAAATTTTCTTTATATCACGGGGAAAAGAAAACATATAAAGGGTGAACTCAAATGATCAGTAAGGGTAAGCATGGAGAGAATAAAACAAACCATATACATTTGAACTTAAAAACATGAACATAATGTTTTAACATAAAAATCTAGAGAAATTACATAAAACATAGCAGTACATAAGGCATAGATATATCAATCATGATAAAATAACATGGGAATAAAACATGTAATTTTGGCAACCATTAAGCACGTGATATTATTTCCATATTAGCCATGTCATTGCTTCCAAGACCATCATAGTGGACAAAGTCCCTTTCTGAATCGAGTTCACTCCTCGTTACAGTCCTATATTACTGAACTAGATTAACTTACCATTCTAGCCATGTATATCTCATGAGATTTAAATCTTTACCCAATTAATTGGAGGGAGATATAGGTCCCACCCATGTAATAATGAAATCATTCATACTTGTGCCGCAACATAAACATAAACCATTCATCATACCCCAAAGAATAAAAATGGGTTTCATTAACTTTATCCCATCATAACATAATCCATATAATACAAATGGATATCATTTCATCAGAAGAAATGTGGAACCTTGTAAATCATAGAGACATTATACATGAAACATAAACATATGAAATAATTTCAACTTAGATGGAAAATGGTTTTGATAAAACACTTGAAATGAATTCTTGATGAAAATATCCGTTCTTCTTCAAAATAATTTTCTTTTCACAAAATTGCATTAAATATTAAATGAAACATATTATGTTGAAAATTGTAAATAAATCCTGTAGATATAGCTTCATGAAAATAAGGTTTTATAAAACCGTAAAAACCCTTTCATGCCATATAAGATAAAAAAACATTCTTCTCATACTTTTTTCAGAAAAGTCAAAAAGTAACTCGTATGGTAAAGAAAATAATGATTCCTTACATACAATGTAGTAAAAGTAATAAAATGGGTAAAAAGGACTTTAAACATAAATGAAACCATTTTTGTTTAACAGGTACATGGATTATTAATATAACCCCAGTAAATACTTATGAATGGACAATCTCGGATAAAAGCGAGATTGGAAAATTTGTCTGTTACCTTAGGTCCGATATGCTTTGTACATTTCTGAACCTCCTGTATAATGATTTAAATAATGTCATTGACTTATTTCAGAATCATATTCATTGTTATGATATCATATATGGTTCACTTATGACATTATATTACCTGTCCTTTGGTAAATTCCATGTTAAAACATCATTTTGGGTAAAATCATTTTATTTGTCGTACGTGTATGGACTTGTTGTTAATGATATTATTATTAATTATATAATTATTTAATTACTTCCAGAAGGTAAATCATGATTTATATATCAGATATATTTATTATATATATATATATAATAGATACAGAAATTAAATGAAATAAACCGTTTATGGAGACGATAGGTCGTACGTAAGCATGAACGCTATTTTCTTTTCCTTATTGAATTGTATAGAAGTATGTACATGACATATATATATATATATACATAAATCCAATAGATTATTCATGTCATATATTTCATTATTATTCATTATATATACTTTATAATCATTCTTGAGTGGTTAACATGGAGAATGAATCTCATCGCGTCGTTGAGGCGGTAATCCATACGTACACACGAGCGATGATATGCTTCCCATAATTATTGAATTGAATTGGAGAAGATGATGTAATATATCATAATCATTATGATGTTATAATAACTATATATATTTATTTTTTACACCATTATACCCATCCAAGTAAGGTGGTAGTGGAAAAACAGATTACACCACGGCGTGGAGACGATATTCCATACGTACGCAAGCGCGGTGATTTGATTTTCTATAAGATGGATAGAAAGTAAAATAGGGTTGTTTCATATTTATAATAAAATATCAGTTTATGAGTGATACATATGTTATTAATTAATGATGAAAAAAATAAATAATAAGAATTTTAAGAAGAAAGAAACTTGAAAGAATTGGTAGAAGAGATTACCTCTTCTTCGATGCACCTCTTTTAAGATTCTTCTTAGGGCAGTAGAGATGGTCTTTTGAGAATACCATAACCTCTATGATATAACTAGATAGGTTGAGAAGAGTAATTTTCTTGGTTTATCCTAGCTTCAAGGCTCAAAAGGGTGTGAAGAGAAGAGGGAAGGGGTTCCCTTTTTATAAGGGAGGAGAGAGGCACCTTTGGAAAAACGTAAAATATTATTTTATAATAAAGTCATATTCAGATTATAATAGCTCCAAATTGATTTATTTTGAAGCTAAAGTGGGTATGTATCTACGTCCTCTCAACCAATAGGTTTTAGACAAGTTAAGGTTACTATGTTAACCTTATCAATTAGATTTAACTCTAAGTTAAATAATTTAACTTTTACCGTGTCTTCTTGTTTTCGTACATTATATGGTTAATGAACATACTATAACAAGACAAAAGAACACCAAGTGGATCATTATTAATATATATAACCTCATATAATTTATTTGGATGAACCTTAGATTTTTATGTATATAATAACAATTAATAATATAATAATTGTTTTACAAACTATTTTATGTCAATTTTGAAACTATTTGGTAATTGATTTTTGATAAAATCATAACAACATTATTAGTTCAAAAACAGTTAATTTAATCAATAATAACTTGTCATATTGACCTAAAAATTATTTGAATTCATAAAAAGTCTCAAATGACAATTATTTGTGTATTTATAACATCAATTATTTTAATATTTCATAAATAAGTTAATTACTACATCATCATTGTTTCATAAATAAATTAAATTATTTAATGTCTAAAAATTATAAATAAAATACAATTATGTATGAAATATTTTTATATTTTTAATTAATATTTATAGTCGAATTTATCTTATTTATATCCATATATTAAAAATTATTTAGTTATTAAACTTTTATTTTAACTATTTTAACCCTTCTTTAAGTAAATTAATAATAAATGTCCTAATTTAATCCAAGTGGATCTAAATGGTCATATTTTATTCCTAAGGTTGTTTTGGTTTAATTAAACTTATCAAATAGAATTAGGACATGTGTTATGGTAATAATAATATCATCTTTACCCTTAATTACCCTATTTACCTTTAACCGGGGTAAAAAAAGTATAAAATTACTATTCACCAAAAACATTATCTTATTGTACAAAATTTTACTCCTTGATATTAACTGTGTCTCTCAGAATTTCAAAATTCCACTCATAGAAGTGGTAAAATTATGTTTTATGTAAATTTTCAAATTCTCCTAGGAGGTGGGTAAAAGACGGTGAAAAGTTCAATAAAATTTTTATATATCTGAAATTATTATAAAATGACTCCAATGAATTACATTGAAATTATATCGGTATTATGTTTCAATTTTGACCTAAAATAAATTTATATAAAATAAATAATTATTTAAAAAAAAGTCGGTTTTAAAATAGTAACCCAATGTTTTAAATATTCATCAAAAATTGAGTATTTAGGAAAATACCAAAATATCACCCTAGGCTAATTTCGATATTACAAATCCAAAAATGAAGTCCTTTTTGGAAGATAAAATTTATAAAATTTTAAAAATTGGGTATTACTAGTTATATCGACTAGTTCATAATAATATTATAATAATATCTTGTTTAGTGAAACTCTGTATTGCGTACAACACACGTTATCGTGGAAGGTTGCTCTGACATGCAACACAAGCCAATAATAGTGTTTGCATAAATTGTATGCTAATATAGTGTTGCGTATAATGCAAGATAAACATGATGTAGCGTACAACACCAGACATCAAAGTAATTAAAAAATAATATTTCTCATAAAATCTCGGGGTGTTACATTTTACCCCCCTTAAAATGAATATCTCCCTCGAAATTCGTCGGGGATATAAATGGTTTACTATTTGAAAGTTTCTTTCATAGAAACCCACATCGTAAAAAGGAAGAATAAAACTTCCTTTTAAAATGAAAAGTTAGAATCATAACAGTCACCCAATGTAACTCAGTACTGGGTTTCCACATAGGATAACATAGGTGAAAATCTGGATATGGAAGAGAAATCTAACCGTCAAGTTCTGATAGAGAGTTGTAGAGAACATGGCTATGAAAAAATCCATCAATCACAAAGCCATGAATTTGTGATGATTTAAGGTACCATCTAATTAATCGGGAATGAGGGTACTAGGACAACATTTTTAGTTCTCAAGATCATTTTCCTAATGTTAAAAAATTGTTGAATTAAAAGAAATACTTCCTTGATTTTTGAACAATCTCACCATTGTTGGTGCCTTGAACAATTTCCAATTCATCTCTTAAATTAATGAAGTTGAATTTGTCATTCATGAAGTGTTAGCAGATCATGCTATAGAATGATAGGTTATTCCGTCTTTCCCAAACAAAAGGATATAAAAAGTTATTAAATATACATAAGTCCGTCTATAGTGATATTGGACTTGTACTTCATATATCACACCGCATAATATAATAAAACTAGTTTCTACTAACTATAGACTTATTGGAGGCTAGTGGTAGGTGATAAGGTCATGTCTCACTTCGGTTGTGGGTTCGATTCCCACAGCCTTGTCTGACGTGACGGGTTTTCACCCATCCGGTAGGTTGTCCTTTTTCTAAAACTACATTATTATAACATTACTGAAATTATATCGAAAAAAAGATCTGGCCTTAAACAATACTATCTTATGTCTAACTTAATTCATTCAAATATTTAGGCTTATCCAAAATACTTCAGTCCAAGATCATAGTATAAAGAAAATGATTACTAGAAAGGTCACATAATAAGCAAGTGAATACCATCATTTATCCCCCATATATCATAAGATACATCTTGTTGATCGAATTCTAGACATGTGAATACCTTAATAATGTATTCTTTTGAAACATAAATTACCATAGTACCATAGTGAAAACATGAATTCTGTCAAAAGATAACTCTTTCCACATACCAAAATCCAAAAAATTATATATACTCAAACCATGATATAACTTTGTCCTTATATCAGTCATGCGCTCATTAATACAACAAATCATTTAATTATCTCTTTATCCCTTCTTTATGCACATATGAGATGCTTTCCAAAAATATCTGAATAGCCTTTCATGGTTACCAGTTCCATTCAATATATACTTTCAAAAACATAAGGAAAATAAATAATATAACAATCCTTAGATGTCTCATTATTCCATAGTACCATGTGATTACTTATACAACATTACTCTTGATAAACATGTAATCATTCAACTACCTTCTTAAACCATTGACCGATCTTGAACAATTATTTAATCACACATATCATTTGTAGTCTCTTCATCATCATCAACATAAATAATACCCATATGACCATGTTGATTCTCTTCATGAGACTTTCCCTTAGAGAACTAGTTTTCATATTGACCGTACATTCCACATTTGAAACATTTAATCGTTGTTGATGTCGTAGCAATACCATTATCCTTGTCCATGATGTTAACTGAACCTTTTCCTTTGCACTTACTGGATTTGTGTCCTTCCTTTACATAACCAAATCATCTACCAGTTCCTTTGAAACATTCTCCTTGATGCCTCTTCCCACATGATTTACATTAAGGAAATATAACTTTCTTTCCTCTATGATCATCATGAAACTCCATATTTCTCTTATTAGATGAGTCGGGATACTTAACAAAGTTGAGATTATTGATCATATTGTGAGATTTCTGATTAGGCATATTAATGATGTTTTGACTTCCAAATCCTATTTCATTTGTTTCTCATCAATAATATCATTTCGTTGTCTATCATATCCTCCATTATCGTGAATCTTCCTATTTCCGGCTTTTTTCTAATTCCCAAAAAGAACAATAAGAGAGGAAAAAATAATTATAGGAAA
The DNA here is from genome assembly GCA_963277665.1 of Viscum album. Classification (NCBI taxonomy): domain Eukaryota; kingdom Viridiplantae; phylum Streptophyta; class Magnoliopsida; order Santalales; family Viscaceae; genus Viscum; species Viscum album. The sequence goes on along the minus strand of OY728128.1, from coordinate 991,635,542 downwards.
ACAAAATAATAAAGGGGGAGTACCTCCAATATATAACATCATTGGTTAAATTATAAGATCGTTACCATAATTCTAGGACTATAAACTATACGTATACTTAATCTTAGGGACATCCCTAGACATACCTTACACTACTAGAAAACGAGGCTATAGCCACAGTTTTAAACAAAACCATGGATATAGGGTTTAATTTCAAAGTCTATAGCCATGGTTTCATGAAACCATAGCTATATGTTTTTTTTTTCAAAACCTGTAGCCATGGTTTCTCCCAAACTGTGGCTATAGGGTCTTTTTCAAAGGGGTATCACCACGGTTTGGGTGAAACCATGGCTATAGGGTCTTTTTCAAATGGTTATATCCATGGTTTGGTTAAACCGAGGCTATAGGGTTGGTCTATAGCCACAGTTTTGGTAAAACCGTGGCTATTGGGTGTTTTTTAATGAACTATAGCCACGGTTCATCAAAACCGTGGCTATAGATCTCCCACCATTGCGTGAAAAAAAAATTAACCCACGAAAAAATGGCAGGAACGTTTATAGCCACATTTTACATGCTATAGCCACAGTTTTTAATAATATATTTAACAATATATATATATATATATATATATGCAAATATGTATGTAGAGTAGTGGAAAGTTGCTTGGTCTATATAGCGAAGGTACAAAGTTCGAATCTTGATGGGAGAAAATTAATTTTGTGCTATAGCCACGGTTTTATTGGGCTATATCCATGGTTATAAACCATGGCTGTAACCCTGTTGCAACGGGGAACAACCATCGCTATAGCCCAACTGCCACGGTGGACATATATGGGGGTTATAGCCATGGGTTAGTGAAACCGTGGCAATAGGGCTATAGCCACAGTTTAAAACCGTCGTTATAGATTTTATCTATAGCCATGCCAATAGGTTTCATGTCTAGCTGGAACCGTGGCTATAGGTTATAGCCACGGTTTCTACCCCTATAGCCATAGTTTTTTATCGTGGATATAGCCCAATTTTCCAGTAGTGTTAGAAATATCTCAAGGGATCTCAATAAAGTTCTCGCATCCTAGTTTCCGAAGGTTGACTAAACCTTTCCTCTGATACAAACTATAGAGACCCAATGCATGACATACATAAACATTAAATTACTTTAGCATAATACTTAATACATAACAAAAACCAACACTCAAGGATTGTAATAGTTTAGTTTCTACTGAAACTCGGAACAAAATCTTCTATTCATTGTGAAAGATTTTCAAAATCTCCCATAAAGATCTTCCTCTTTGGATTTCTTACCTAAAACATTTCTTTATATCCTAGGGAAAAGAAAACATATAAAGGGTGATCCCAAATGCTCAGTAAGGGTATGCATAGAGGGAATAGAACAAACCATATACATTTGAACTTAAATACATGACCATAATGTTCAAACATCAAAATCTTGAGCAATGACATAAAACATAGCAGTACATAAGGCATAGATACATCAATCATGATAAAATAGCTTGGGAATAAAACATGTAATTATGGAAACCATTAATAACATGATATGATTTCCATAGTAGCCAAGTCATTGTTTCCAAGACCAACTTAGTGTAGAAAGTCCCTTTCTGAATCGAATTCACTCCTCGTTCTAGTCCTGTATTACTGAACCTGATTAACTTACTGTTCCAGCCATGTCTATATCAAGAGATATAAATCTTTACCCAATGCATTGGAGGTAGATATAGGTCCCACCCATCACATAATGAAATCATTCTTACTTGTGCCACAACATAAACATAAACCATTTATCATAACCCAATGAATAAAAATGGGTTTCATTAACTTCATCCCATCACAAATTATGCCATATAAAACAAATGGATATCATTTCATCCTAAGAAAACAGGAACCATGTAAATCATAGAGACATTATACATGAAACATACACATATTAAATAATTTCATCTTAGATGGAAAATGGTTTTGATAAAACACTTCAAATGAATTCTTGAGGAAAATATCCTTTCTTCTTCAAAATCATTTTATTTTCACAAAATTACATGAAATTTTAAAACAAAAGGATTTTGTAGAAAATAGTCATTATATCTTGTTGATAAATATTCATAAAAATAAGGCGTTATAAAACCATAAAAATCCGTTCATGCCGTATAATTTAAAAAACCATTCTTCTCGTACTTTTTTCAGAAAAGTAAGAAAGTACCTCGTATTTTAAAGAAAAGATAGATTCCTTACATACCATGTAGTAAAACTAAAAAAAATGGGTAAAAAGGAATTTAAATATATATGAAACCATTTTTAGAAAACCGGGACATGGATGATAAATATAACCCCAGTAAATACTTACGAATAGACAATCTCAGAAAAAAAAGAGATTGGAAAAGTTATCACTTACCTTAGGTCTGATATGCTTCGTACATATCCAAACCTCATGTATAATGATTTAAATAATGTCATTGACTTATTAATGAATCATACTCGTTGTTATAATATCATATATGGTTCACTTATGACTTTATATTAGTCGTTCTTTTGTAAATTCCATGTTAAAGTAGCGTTTTGGGTAAAATCGATTTATTTATCGTACGTGTTTGGACTTGTTGTTAATGATATTATTATTACTTATATCATTATTTAATTACTTACATAATGTAAATTATGATTTATATATCATATATATTCAGTATATATATATATATTTAATAGATAGAGAAATGAAATGAAATACACCGTTCATGGAGATGGTAGGCCATATGTACGCATGAACGCTGTTTTCTTTTCCTTATTGGCTTGAATGGAAGTATGTAGATGAAATATATATATATATATAAAGTAGATTTATTATATCATCTATTTCATTATTAATAATTATAAATACTTTATAATCATTTTTCAGTGGTTAACATGGAGAATGAATCTTATCGCGTCGTGGAGACGATAATCCGTACGTACACACGAGCAATGATATCATTCCCATAATTATTGAATTGAATTGGAGAAGATTATATAATATATCATAATCAGTATGATGTTATAATAACTATATATAGTTATTCATTACACCATTATACCCATCCAAGTAAGGTGGTGGTGGAAAAACAGATTACACCACGGCGTGGAGATGGTATTTCGTACATAGGCACGCACTGTGAGTTCATTTTTCGTAGGACGGATAGAAAGTGAAATAGGGTTGTTTAATATTTATAATAAAATACCATTATATTATTGATACTTATGTTATTAATTTATGATGAAAGAAATAATTAAGAAGAAGTTTAAGAAGAAAGAAACTTGAAAGAATCGGTAGAAGAGATTAACTCTTCTTCGACACACCTCTTTTAAGCTTCTTCTTAGGGAAATAGAGTTGGTATTTTGAGTATTCTAGAACCTCTATGATATATCTAGAGAGGCTTATAAGAGGAAGTTTCAGGGTTTGGACGAGCTTCAAGGCCCAAAAGGTTGTGAAGAGAAGAGGGAAGGGGTGACCTTTTTATAAGGGAGGAGAGGGGCACCTTTGGAAAATCTTAAAATATTATTTTATAATAAAGTCATATTCGGTTTATAATAGCTCAAAATTGAATTATTTTGAAGATAAAGAGGGTATGGGTCTAAATACTCTCAAAAAAAGCGTTTTATTCATGGTTAGGTTACTATTGTAACCTTATCATTTAGATTTAACTCTAAGTTAAATAATTTAACTTTTACCCTGTCTTCTTGTTTTCTTACACTATATGGTTAATAAACTTACTATAAAAAGCCAAAATAACCCAAAAAGGTTCATAATTAATATATATAACCTTATCTATGTCATTTGGACTAACCTTAGATTTTTAGGAATATAATAACAATTAATAATATAATATTAGTTTTAAAAACTATTTTATGTCAATTTTGACACTATTTGGTAATTGATTTTTGTGAAAATCATAACTACATTATTAGTTCAAAAAATGTTAGTTTAATCAATACTAGCATGTCATATTAACCTATAAAATTAGTGTAATTCATAAAAATTCTCAAATTACATTTATTTGTGTATTTATAACATACATTATGTTAATATTTCATTAATAAGGTAATTACTCCATCATCATTGTGTCATAAATAAATTAACTTATTTAATGTCTAAAAATTATAAATAAAATTACATTATGTAAGAAATATTTTTAACTTTTTAATTAATATTTATAGTCGAATTTATCTTATGGATAACCAAATATTAAAAATGATTTATTTATTAAACATTTATTTTAACTATTTTAGCCCTTCTTTAAATAAATTAATAATAAATGTCCTAATCTAATCCAAGTGGACCTAAATGGTCATATTTTATTCCTATAGTTATTTTTTGTCGATTTAATCTTATCCAATAGAATTAGGAAATGTGTTAGGGTGAAAATAATATCATTTTTATCCTTAATTATCCTATTTACTTTTAATCGTGGAAAAAAATTAAAAAGTTACTATTCACCAAATATTATTTTTATCTTATTGAACGAAATTTTACTCCTTGATATTAACCATGTCTCTCGGATTTTCGAAATTCCACTCACAGATGTGGTAAAATTACGTTTTATGTAATTTTTCAAATTCTCCTAGGAGGTGGGTAAAAGACGGTGAAAAGTTCAATAAAATTTTATATATCTAAAATTATTATAAAATGAGTCCAATGAATTACATTGAACTTATATAGGTATAATGTATCAATTTTGACCTAAAATAAATTTAAATAAAATAAATAATTATTTAAATAAAAAGTTAGTTTTTAAATAGTAACCCGGTGTTTTCACTAGTCATCACAAATTGAAAGTTTTTAGAAAAATACGAAAATTTCTCCCTAAACTAATTTCAATATTCCGAATCCAAAAATGAAGCCCATTTTGAAAGATAAAATTTATAAAATTTCCAAAAGAGGGTATTAGTAATCATAAAGACTAGTTCATAATAATATTATAAAAATATCTTGTTTAGTGAAACACTGTATTGCGTACAGCCCATGTTATCGAGGAAGGTTGCTCTACCGTGCAACACAAGACAAGAATAGTTTTTTCTTATACTTTAAGATAATACATTGTTGTGTATAGCCCGAGTTAATCTAGGTGTAGCGTACAACACCAGACATAAAGGAAATTAAAAATAATATTTCTCATAAAATAGAGGGGTGTTACAATTCCCTTAGGGGGATCCATTTGGATGTAAAAGATATCAAAAACCCAAATGAAGAAATGTGTGAAGCGAGATTGTTACCATGTAGTTTATGTTTCATGTAGGAAAAAAGTAGGGGAGGACCAAAGAGGTCCTCACCACACCACATACTATTCGGTAGATCCTGAGCTGGAAGGGGTCGGGGAGGCGAAATCAATTATGACTGGACTGTAGAAAATAAGTCTTGGGGTCAATACATATCCCATAAAGATGAAAATCATGCCATATGTAGTTCTTGAATGTGTTACGGCAGTAGGCAAATAACAAAAGGGGGTGATACCCTATTTGAAAGACGAATAATATACATGTTATTCTTTTTAATGTAATATAGGAAAATTGTATGAATATTATTATGGTCATAGAGCTCAAACCGTAAGGTGCCCAGTTGAATTCCATGTGCGAGGGACATGCCCATGCTGTTTACTGTCATACAGTAAGGACAGAAAAATGGATAACACTTAAGAGAGGTATGTGGTGTGGTTATTGTAAACCCAACCTAAATGAGGGAATACATCCACAAAAAACCACTTACTTTCGAGGAATATCAAACTAAAGTGGCATAAGAAGGATCACAGTGATGTGGCTAGACCAAAAAAAATTATGGGAATCACTACGTATCCCATAAAAATTGGAATGAAGCTACACATAGTTCTTGAAGGTGGTATGGTTGGCGGCCAATACCCAAAAGATGAAACATCTTCTCATGTGAAGACAACGTATAACTAAATAATTTATCATTACAAAACCTGGGTGGAAAATATATACTTTATTAACCAACGATAAGGATATAATAGATCTTAGTTTTTGGAAATATAGCTTGGACCAAAAATGGGGAGATTCCCAAAACTGAAATATGTGACGTTGTGCCTCAAAGTGACCTAGCGTGAATGGGAAAAAAGAGTTTGTACCATACCCCACATTTATATAAGAACACACATAGATTTATGTCATGATTCATAGACTAAGGGACTAAATCTCCTAGATTAAGGTTATAGAGTTTGGACTATAAAGAGTGTGGTTCTTCCATGTATGTATGAACTAAACCCATATCCCGAACCTCATGTGAGCTATGCTTGATGTGGGAAACAATTTTGGAGATGATATTTTCAACACATGGATTACATAGCAGGAGGAGATGGTGAGCTATCGAAGACGACACTCATGTCACTAATCCATCCTCTTTAACATGCATAGGTGAATAGAGGGATCACACCAAGGGTGTCCAAATTCCACTTGAACATGATGTATTGGAATGATAATTTAATCACACGACATATATTCAAGGATTAATGGGGGTGGAATAATGATGGAGGATAACTATTGACTCTGTTCGAAATACGACTTCCATATCAGGTGACTGGAAATGGGAACAACAAATGAGGGTTGACCACTGACCGCATTCACAATGCAGAACCTATCACATAATGTTGTTTGAAATCAATTGGAGTGTTGGACTAGAGTGGTAGGTGAGCCATAAGGATGAGTATCCATAAGTTCTGAGGGTCCTTTCAGATGTGAAAGATGATGGAAACCCAAATAAAGAGAGACATAAAGCATGGAAATTAATGAAATAATGTCCAAATGGAATCCAAAACTATAGATCCTAAACCATATTTCATTTGATCACATTGGTGAAGCATAATATAGGTTAAGAATTCCATAAGATAAGGGGTAAAATGGGTTGATGAACCTAGGGCTGGACCTGAGGACAAAATGTATGGGCATTCCAACATATCCTATGAGGATGGTAATCAAGATGTATATAGTTATGGAAATGTTGTACAGGTTAAAATCAAAACGAATGGATGAAGGGGTAAAAGTTAATGCTCATTGAGATTGGACCTAATGAAGTGAGATTCCACCAAGTAGTTCTAAATTGTGACCATGTCCCTAAGCCCATGTGAGTTATGCTCAATGTGGGAAACAATGGAAGAGAATAACTTTTCCACACATGGAATACCTAGTAAGGAGAAATGGTTCAGGGTCAAGTATGACCCCACAATTTTTATTCATCCTCTTAACATGAAAATCCACACATATGAATTTCACTAAAGGTGTCATAATTCTACTTCAATGTGATGAATTGAAAAGGGGGGTGAATAATGAGACTAATATTTGGGGCATAATTTGGATGGTGTAATGATAGTGGATAACCATTTACTGTGTTTGAAAGACATCATTCTGACCGTGTGACCTCAAATTGGAACAAAAAATCAGCATTGACTGGAAAACATATTTTCGCAATGCATGACTTGTGTCATAATGTTGTTCGAGATCCCCCAAGACATTGTCCTGAGACTATAGGAGAGGACTATGGCCTAGAATTCATGTAGTTCTAGGGGTCTTTCGAATGTGAAATGTTCTGAAAACCCTAAATTAAAGATGACATGAAGAATGGTGATGGAACAAAAACACATACATGAAGAATCCAACACTATATGTGTCAAACCATAGTGCATCGGATCATATTGGTGAGGCACCAAAATGGTCAGGGGTCCCAATTATGAACAGACGAGTCATGGAGATGAGTGGAGGAAAGGGGGATCGAGATCTCTCAAGATATATGTACATGTCATTACAATTACAAACCTGACATAAATGAGGACATAAGACCACATTACACAACACCACATACCCCTGTAGAACTAAGGTCAAGGGGCTTGAAGGAAGATAAGGTATCTAAAGAATATGGCTGGTACTGAAGACGAAATGATCGGGGATTCCTATGTATCCAATGAGGATAGGAATAAAGACACACATAGTTCTAATATGTCATGTAGTTTAACATTATGATGTAAGGAAAAGAAGGAGAAGTATCTCAAGGGAATGTGGGTGGCATGGAAAACAGACATTTGTCAGCATGAAAAAGGATGAAGACTCCATACCTCACCACAAAATAAAAAGTGAGAACTTGGGATAGAAGGCCAGAATGGTTGAGGGACCCTGGTTTGGGCCACAAATAAAAGGTATGGGCATTCCCATGTATCCCACAAGTATGGAAATCATTCCATATGTAGTTATTAAAATTATTTATAGTTTAATGTCGTCTGACAATGATATATGATATCTTAGTTTAATGTCATAAAGCTTAGACCATTTATAGTTAAAAATCTTGCATGATAAGGATGAGAAGTTTAACGTCAGCCAGAATGGTAATGCATTTTAACATCTTGTATGAAAAGAGGGGACTTAGTTTGAGGCTATAGAACTCAAAATGGTATGTTGTTTATCATCATGGGGGATAAGGATCAGTGGTTTAACATCATCTAGGATGGTAATGCAGTTTAACATCTTCCATGATGAAGGGGGTCTTAGTTTAAGGTCATAGAACTCAGTCCTATTTGTTGGTTATCATCATGTGGGATGAAGGATAGGTAGTTTTACATCCTTCATCCTAGAAGAATCATGTAGTCTAATTTTGTGTGGTGTAGACTGAGGTAGGTAATCTTAAGAGAAATACTACTTGAAGAATCTATCATTGGTGGGAGGAGTAATATGCTAACTATCCATGGGGACTAGGGAGTACACACCCTTGGGGTAAACCATGTGAATGATATAAAGAACCACCCATTTGGGCTCTAACTTTTTTTATCTTTCCAATATGGTATCATTGGCGTTCTCAATTCCAACACTATGTCACCTTGATGGAATGAACTAATATAGACTTAATATTTAAATTCATGGCTATCTTATTTGGATACCTATCCAGATTGTGCAAGGTGCGAAGCTTACTCTCATCAAACTCTTTCAGTTCAACTAGATGGATTTCGGCTACTTTATATGGTGCATGCAGATAATATATGGCTATGTGTAGCGAGGGTAGCTAAATCTCAATGGGTATGATTGCATCTGTTACCTACACCAGAGAATATGGTTTCACCTAAGTGGAATTACGATTCATTGTATGGTAATCCCATAGAGCATTAGGGAGATTTTTTGGCTAACTCTTTTTGTTCTGACCAACCATTTTCTGGAAGATGTTATAGAGGGTATTGTTTAATTCCTCGACCTGCATATTTTCTTTCACATGATAGCGAGGGGTATGATCTAAATGGGAATTGTACTTGGCATAAAATTTCTTTAGTTTGGCTTCCCAGAAGTTGGTGTTGTTATTGAGAAGTATGATGTGAGGGACTCTAAATCAGTGTATGATATTGGAGCTCACAAAGTGGATGATATAACCAGCCTTTACTACCATGAGAAAAATTTCCTCTACCAACTTGGAAAGGAAATCTGTAGCGGTCAGGATTTACCAGTTCTGGAGAGCTTCTGCTAGTTGATATGGTCCCATGACATTGAGTCCCCATACCGAAAATGCCCAATAGTAAATGGTAGTATGGAGTGGTTCTAGAAGTTGATGAAAAAAATAGCATGGATCTGGCATGCATGAAACCTCTTGGAAAACATGATACAGTCATAGATCATGGTGGTCCAAAAACAACATAATATTTGAATCTGATTATAGATTTTTGGCCATTCTTCATGTGACCTAGATTAATTAGAATGAACATCATACATAACATGATAAATCTCATATCCTAGATTGTAGCAGTGGAGAATCTCATCAAACCCACATTTATAGAGGATATTCTCAAGATCAGGACCACTCTAGAGGGTAAACTACATTATGTGCTGATGGACTCACTCACATTCCACTCAATATGTTGGGATATTACAGTTGAAGCGATACTTGATAAAATGAATCATCCAATCAGGGTAACCCTCCAATACTGCGCTAGGAGGGCTTGTAGGTCTGAATATAGAGGCACAAACGATAAGGTGGCTTACATGTGGGCTATCATCATCCTCCATAGTGACAAGAGTGATGACACTTTAATGCACCACATGGATAATCAAATCATCTTGTTTAGGATCTATAATAAATTTGGAAAGGCTATCCAAGGAATCATCTTAACCATTCTATGATCGAGGGACCAGAGTAACATCTAGAAAAGAAGTGAATTGGTCCATTTGCTGGTGAGTACTCTTTAAAAGTGGTATGAGATCTAGCTTCCTGATGACATAGTCATCATTGATCTAATTGATGACCAGTTTAGAGTCACCCTTCACTTGAAAAAGAGGAAAGTCAATCTCAAGGGACATTTAAGGCCAACGATAAGATCTTAATACTCTACCTTGTTTTTGGTGTTTCCTTATGACATTAAGAATGAATAGGGCAAGATAGCCTGAACCGTTCTGATGAAGATGATACTCAGGGCTAATCTATTGATTTTGGGATCGTTGAGTCTCCTGACAGTAGTGGTTTTGGAAGCATCATAAGAGTGAATTTTTCAACATAGAACAACTTGATCCACTGAGATGTTTTCCTCATAACGAATGTGAAAATCTAGAGACTTCTCTACGGAAACTGGATGGTTGTAAATAAATTATATCAATGTATATCCCTTGATGGGCTTTGGATGGAGTAACTTGATGTCGAACTATTGAAGGATCACCTCCCACTGAGCTAAATGGCATGTGAACATAGGTTGATAGAGAATGTACTTCAGTGGATCCTCTCAAAACACTAAATATATCTCATTGTTCATCATGTAATGTCACAATATCTGAACATCAAATAATAGAACAAGGAAGCTATTCTCAATAGAGAAATATCTGATTTTTGTGTCTAGGAGAATGAAGATGATGTTGAATAAACTATTCTATATTCCCTCATTGTTCTTTTAGTGATAAAGGTGTTGAGGAACCATTCTAGGGCATTCAAATATTGGACTTGTGGCTTTACCGAAACTGGTAGCATCAGAACTAGAGGTTGTAGTAGGTACTGCTTGATTTCCCTAAAAGCATCCGGGCACTCCTTACCCCACTAATGATCAGAAAATTTCGTAATTAGTCGGTAAAAGGGATTAAAACTTCCAGCTATATTTTCGATGAATCAGCCTATGTAGGCTAGGTGGCCTTGAAAGCCTCGGAGCTTCTGAATATTGCAAGGATGAGACATCTAGTTGATGACTTTTACCTTTTCACGGTTGATCTCAATGCCTATGTATCTGACAATGAAACCAAGGAAATTTATTTAGGTGACCCTGAAGGAACTCCTCAAGGGGAACATCTTCAGTTGGTGGGAACAGAGGAAACATAACACCTTCTTCAGATCCCTAAGATGGTCCTGATGGTAGCAAGATTTATCCACCTGGTCTCCCACATAGTATTCCACCAATTTCTTTAAGATTAGCTTGAATATGCATTGCATGACCTCCTGATAAGTGGAACCTGTATTCTTTAGACTGAAAGGAATTACCAGATAGAAGAAAGTACCATGTGGTTCCCTAAAGGTGGTAGACTCTTTATCTTCAAGTGCCATGAATATTTGATTATACCCAGAATACCAATCCATAAATGAGAGATCATGGAACCCACTGGTGGCATCAATCAATTATTCTGTCATGGGAATGGAAAAAATATCCTTCAGATAGTGGCAGTTGAGATCTCAGAAGTTGATGTAGACTCTAATCAGTTCACTCTTTATCTTGACGAGAACAATGATAGTTAACCATCTGGGGTACTCGAATCTCTTGTTGAATATGGCTTTGATGATCTTATCAACCTCATTCATGATCATGACTCTGTGATAAAAGTACATCATTCTTGTAGGCTATTTTAACCTGCGATAACTTGCTGGAAGACTGAGATGGTGGATGAAAACTTGAGGACATCTCCCTAGAATCTCTTCATAACTCAAGGAAAATACATCAGGATTCTACCTTTTGAAATCCACATATTGTTGTTTCTCTTCGGAAGGTACTGAAGTGCTGATCAATGTTGGTTTCAGATCTGTCATGTTAATGAGGTCCATCTTTACCAATTCACCGATTATAGCAGAGACACCATCTTTTAATGAGGGAGGGTTGTTTTCTAAATCCTCTTCTTTATCCATAGAAAGGGTATCATTTGAAGGAGGAAACTATTTCGAGCTGATAGATCGTAACAAGCCATTAGGGCCAGCCTGAGCGGCGATGGACACCCCATTGGGGGACTCCTTCACTACTGAAACCATGGTGACAATAGTCTTCAACCTAATCAAATATGGCCTTTGACCCAAGGGTCAACATTTTATGATATCAAATAGAAAGTGTCACATTAACATAAGATGGTTTATCAAAACATGGTGAAATAATTAAGTATGTCATATTTCCAATGTAATGGGGTTGATATCCTGATACCATATAGGATTAGGTGCTTTGGGGTTACATGAGCCAGTATTATGTTGGAATATGATGTGACCTCATGGTGTTCCCTTGTCTGGGTTCCTGGACTCCAATTAGTGAATCAGGAAAATATAGGCATCATCCAAGTTTTTCTATATGTTGGTCACAACCATAGTGTGTTCAACCTCATTAGCCTGAATCTAAATTTCCCTACCCTTGTAAAAGTTAGGTTCCATGTAGTGGGCATCACAAGATGCAATGGAAAATATATCACCCTAGAATACACCTACTTGTCCATTGAGGGAGTACTTAAGGAATTGGTGATATGAGGAAGGGACTACCGCTTGTAGGTAGAGACATGGTATACCCATCAATAGGTTGTAAGTGGTGTCTAGTGAGACAACCAGGAATTTTTTATTGAACTAGGCCACCAAACTGGGTCTTCAGGTGAATTATTCGAACTGGTGTCAACTCTGTCCTCTCATAACCTCGAATTTCTCGGTTATAGGGACTCAGATCCTCTTCGGGTAGTCCCATATTTCAGAGTGTTCATTTCGGGATAATGTTGATCTAAGATTTCGTGCTGACAAGATAGTAGAGAACCTCTATGCCATTAAAATGACCAATGATGTATATTGGGAAGATGTACCCCTATACAGGGGAACCTTCATCCTCTCCAAAGAAAGATATAATGGATTTACATTCCACATTCTTCAATACCCCAACATGGACGGATTCTATGGCTGATAGCTCCATATAAAACATGAGGGGGTTCTTGAAGCCTCCAAAAGGGCTTCATGCATATCTGTTGACAGGAGAAGAGACTCAAGGATAGAGAGCTTCGTAGGATTTTTGGAAAGATTCTTGATGATTTCACTCATATGTGCCAGTCATAGACTTGTGCTAATATGGGGTCTCTCTGTGGAATGAAGTTTGACGGGCGCTGCTGGTAAAATAAGTAGATTTTGACAAGTACTGGGAATGCCTTGTTGCTCATTGGTCGAATCGTGTACAGTGAATACTGGTTAAGGGCTAGTTGAATAAGGTCCATACATAATGTAACATGATCGATCAAAGCACATTCATGGTGGCTCTGCCTGATCAAGAAGTAAAAATAGCAGTGGAGGCGGATTTGATGAAATCATATGAGAAGGTTACGCATGTTGAACTCTGCGCTAGGCTTGTTTTCTGGTCTCGATGACATGCACGACTTAGTAGGAAGCACTGATCAATGCATTCTGGAGATTCAAATACCCATGACTCTATCGACGTTGGTGTTAGCTGGGGACATTACAAGGGTCCACCTGACACTCACTCTCATCATTAACCTTTTTAGGATTCACCTGTTCAACTGTGTTGACCGAAGTGTACCCCCAATCATCACTTGAGGAATCCTCCATCACTGGGTGGATTATGGGGGAAATCTCCATCTCCAAGAGCATGGAATCTCCAAGAGTACTGGATGAAGATGACATCAGTGGGGGACATTTCTTTCCATTGTGTCATCGATGCTTTACTTTCTAGGAAGAGGATGTCTAAGATATTGAAGCAGAAGTAGTGGTTTTAGGTAATGAGGAATCTTTTGAAGGCTTGAGTTGAATTAAATGTCTACAAATAATACCATGGGAATGGGAGACTACCTTGTGAGCCATCCAATCATCATATTTTTGAGTCCTGATGTTTGAAACATATTTTCATTCACATTCACCGTCACTATCCAGATTTGTGAACACACATGCCACCTGTACTGGTGTTGGACCCATCCTTACTATGTTGTTATTGACCAGCTCATGGGGTCAATCCTTAAACACATATCACTTTTTGAGGGTGTGACATAGGAACCAGTGATAGGGGTAGTGATTGGGATGATCAATGAGTTCCAACTCTTTTGGCCTCTTGAATTCTATAAACCACAGGATTCCCTAACCCAAGGCACTTTTGATATACTTGGGGACCTAATCCTCAATATATGAGTTGGTGTAGTTAATTTGGTCCGGGAAGGGGTCTCTAGAATATTGGACATGATGAGGGGCTAATAGTTCCTGAATAGGAGGAGGGGATTGATTATCTTACCTAGGCGGTTATGTCGTATTACACGAGGGTCCAAGATGATTATTAGGTGGGACCTGTTGGGCAAGAGGGTACTCTTGAGGTGGTGGACCTGAATGAAATTGTGTAGGTGGATATGCCTATAATAATTGTAGTGGCATGAGGGACTCTATTTGTGTTACCATGTTGGGATCAACTTTGGAGGATATTATTACGGGAACTTTGGGTGGAAATAGTCGTTCTTGTTTGGCTTTCTGAAAGGATTCCTCTAGACACTAGCCTTTTTTCATAGAAATACCAAAACCCCTTGGTAGATATGAGTGATGAGAGAGGGTACCAATTAATTATTTGCATTCCTCACATAAATTTTTAGAAGTTGTTCCTAGATCAGTCTCATATCAAAAGAATATGTGAGGCTCGTCCACCTGGCAACAAAGTCTATGACGTGCTCATCAGGCATCTGCTTGCATTTTAATAGGTCAACAATGCTTGTCTTCTAGGTGGTATAACTGATCTATTAGAGAAACATCCTAAAAAGATCCACCCATCCGGCAACTGGCCCAATGGGTAACCGGCTGTACAAAACCAATGCAGGCCCAACTAGTGTATGTACGAAACACGGGAGCTTTGTAGCCTCCTACTGTAACAGAGTTCACATTATGGGTCCACACCTTGAAATAAAGTGGGCCAGATGCTGTAGTGGATCTCCCAACCCATTAAAGGGGGGGGATTATGATTATCAAAACCCAAGGGTGCTAGCATATCATCCATCCATGCTCGATATGGATTTCTGTTAGAAAAGATCGCCACATGTCGGGTTGCCAAAGCCCCGAGAGAGGTAGTGAGAGTGGTCATCAGATCATCTTGGAAGGGATTCCCATATTGAAGAGGATCTATTTCCACCATTTCATTGTATGGTTCCTCAACATGGTATGTAGGTCATAATGGATTGTACATCAGCTATTGGGATGACTTTTGGGACTGCTAGAGGAAATATTTATGGAGCAGCTAGGGGAACCTAAGCTAGGTCATAAGGAAGGTTGTCATGATAATCGGGTGGATTTAGTGATTCATATTGTACCATTTTTCCATAATCATCAGCCTCTACTATTTCTATATGGACAGTATGGTCATGGTTAACTAGAGGAAACTCACCAAGAGGAGGTTTTACCTTCCCCCGCTACCCCAATCAAGGAATATTGTAATCTAACCATCGTTCCATAACACTTTTAGTGAGAAGTCCATCGATCATATTTTTTATGTTTTGTGAGATGTTGATAAAACAAGGACTTTTAAGGGACATATGCCATCTTTTTCACTAATATGGATGGGTCAGAGTGTTCAAAAACCCTAGCATTCTCTTTACCCTTAATGGGGTCATGACTAGAGGACAATGACTCAGAAGGTGCAGCAAAGCCCATTAATTTTTTTTATGGTGGGTAACCCTCCCCAAATGATCCCACATGTGTTGCACCATCCCAGGGGGTATATTATATTCAATGAGTTGTAGTTCAGCTTCCTCTACTGATGGGTCTTCCATGTAAACAATGATTGTTCCTAGAGGCATATCCTCAATATCACCAGAAAATGCGGGTTGTCACTGGATAGGAATGAAATGAATGGTAGCATAATGCTCCCAACAATTTATCTGGACGTGTGGGGAATCCTCCTTAATAATTTTGTGGAGAACTATAATGCCATGTACATGTCATTGTTGGTTGGTTTGATGATGACCAGGGGACACAACACTTTGAGACATGGGGAGCACATACAAGTTGACGATGCGACATTGTTGGATGATGTTGTCGAAGTGTTTCTAGATCATGGGATAATCTAATTGTTGACAAGATTATGGAAATTCAACATTAATAAGGTATGGTGGTGTCATAATAACTCATCCTGGTTTAGGGGCTTTAAAATGTATAAATTTGAAGTTTCAATCATCTAGAGCATCTCTGGGAACTAGTCCTCAGTAAGAATGCCCCAAAAACATCTTATCTCATACTTGGGATCTGATCTTTGATTGCCCCACTATTCGATTGGAGGTTTTCATGGGGTTGGTAATGGCACTGAAGTGGACTACTGTGATGGTAGGCTAGCCGATGGAGAGTATGAAACATGGGATGATAAGCCACCACATCATAGGATGTCTTCCGAAGAGTTCACTGATTGCACCACCACATCTCTATAAGACGGACTAATGACCATTGGTTCCCACATAGTGGATATGGTCATTGGTGATGGGTCATGATTTTTATCTTCCTCAATTGTTCCCCATAAAAACTCTTCATGATCTCTTATTGAGGTGGATAATTATCCTTTTGAGGATAAGAAGGATTGCACATCAAGGCCCAGTAAAGTGGAAAAATCTTCCTCCTCCTTTATATATATTTGGATGGATGAAGGGATCTGGGGGACATCAATTTCTAGAAGGAAGAGTATTATAAGTCTTGTTCATGCCCCAACCCTCGACAGAGAAGATCTAGGTGACGGTTCCACCGTCGAATCACACTCCACTTAAGGATCTAAAAACAAAAATGTTTGATTGTGGTTTAAAATATTCTTAGGATTCTTCATTTGGTGGCAGCAACCCGCCCTCCTACCCCGAGATGGTTCTTCATTAATGAATATATTTTCAAACTAGGGAGGACCTCTATATAGATTCGTTCTAGAGTGGGGATGATCTATACCCTTATTGGATGGGATATGAGGAGGACCTTCATATTAGCAGTTGGTAAATTTGAGAGGACATCCAATATGGTGTGCTAGGGTGTGAGGGGAACCCAGACATAAGTTAAATGGAACATAAGGAAGACCTATATGTTTGATATTGCTGGAGAGGGGAGGGCCTCCACTAGAGATGGTAAACACATTGGGAGGACCTCCATGGGGGAGTGCATAGTGTGGGAAGGATATTAGATTTGGTTGGCCCTGGTAAAAGTGGTATGAAGATAGAATTCCTACTGATTATACTAGACATGAGGAGGAACTGTATGTTCACCATTGATTTAGCGAGGAGGGATTTCACTTTGGTGATTGATGGAATTAGGAAGACCTCTGCTGAAATCATTGAGCACATGGGGCGGGCCTCCATGTTATTCGGTGACTAGGTATGGAAGATCTTCACATTGAGAACATTGTATGTGAGTGAAAATTTCATACTTGAGGTTTGGTTCATGAGAAGGAACGTCATGATGAATGTCGATAAAGTGGGGAGGGCCTCTGCTGGAGTTGACGATGATGGAATGCAGGGCACCGCCATACCGAATGAAAGAGTAGGGTAGACCTCCACTCTGTCTAATAATGATACAGGGAGGACCTTTGTACTGGATTTCATCATCATGGGTCGGCCTATGGCATCTTCTTCTTTCCTTGATAACTGGATGAGATAGTTCTACCTATACACATGGTGACTGGTGCATCAAATTTGTTCAATATTGGATGTTCCCCTACTCTGTAAATGGGAGGTACACCTAGACAATGATGAAAGTTGGTTGAATACTCTTGTCAGTGGTGGTTAGGGAAACTGATGTTGTGGATGATGATTCCCCCTAGTTGGAATACTCATGAGATTACACGTGGCATTGACACCAGGTCTGGAAAACCAGAGCCGGATTTGTAAGGGGATGGAACACCTGCTCTTCGGCATGTAGGAATAGCTAGTGATACTGACATGGCTGGGTGGGAGCCCTCCTTGAGGGACCCCTATTGGTTTCCAAGACATGTGGACTCAGACATCCCTAATATCATTAGTATAATTGAGTTAGCTGTAGGAGCGCTCTAGGGATAGGCTCTTGAAGTTTTTGATGGTCAGAGTGGGGATCAGTGGCTCCCTACCTGGCCCTTAGGGGCATCAGTGTTTATGGGGAACATAAGCCTATAGGTCCTAGTGGTCCAAGTCACTTTTTGGGATGACCCCTTCCTATTCATATCGTCGAACAAGAGTATCAATCACCTTTATCTGAATATATTTGGTGGCTGAGTGGGGGAGTGGGTGTCTAGTAGCTCTATGAATGGGATCCATCATAGATAAGATGAAGCCATGGGGGAATTGAAGCATTCATACTACCCCTTCCCCTACATCTGTGGGGGGGGGGGGGGAGATGATCGATTTCCTATAAATTTAGCATGATTCCTTCAAAGATAGAAAATTAAGCCAACAGTATATATAATAATAAAGTGATGCATAGTTCCCATTTTTTGTTCAAACTTCCATGGATGGATAAAATGATCAACATTGACAACATCACAGATTGGAATGCCTAATGACTAACTTCCCCAAACATTGGTGAGTTTCACAGTAGGCCCACTAATTTCTGGGGGGTTCTTGCTGCCAGAACACTGATTACAGTGACACACTTATCTACTGATTTCTCAAACATTACTAATATCTATATTGAGTATAATATTTACGTCAAGTTCACCTTTTCATTTGCTAATTATTTTACTGGGGTGCGTTCCATCGTGCTGCGATGCGCTGGATAATGCCCCAAATTCCAAATTTCCAATGGTTGTGGCATCCATCACTTATTCAGGTACATTTTCTCCTTGATCGAAATGGGATGATGGGATGTCAGTATCTCTTTCTGTATATTCCTCCACATAATTCGTCACCTAGTCCGAGTCTCCATCACAAATTTAGTATGTTGTTCATGAATCTCATGTATAGAGACATATCATTATGGTTTCCTATTAATTAAACTACATATGAAAAGACATTCTAAGGGGTCAAGTCAGGGAAGAAAATATTGGTCTGGTGAGTAGTTATGTTAGACATTACAGGCATGTCTGAAAGATGAAACACCGGAACACCTCGATTTATTCCTCTTATGATAGGGCTTATGAAGGATTAAAAAAGAGGCCTCCCATGTTGACTATGGGGAATTGTATTTCATTGGCATGTATCAATGGTTTTCCTTGGCTTCCAATATTTAACACCATCTATTTAACAATTTTGTATGTCTAGTGAAGATGGACTAGACTAATCAGAACACTGATAGGAGTTGATCAAATGAGTACATCCCCAGGAGGGAGCACTTGAGAGGCTTACTAAATGGATTGATCAAAGTGTACCAATATTACATATATAAGTATTCTTGGGTACCTACAAAGGGGACACCATTGTTTTCCATTGGCTATGATTTAACATTGTAGAGGCTTTCTACAAATCCTATCTAGGAGACAGGGATCAAAACCCACATAGTTCAAGAGGGTGAATCATGGGATCAGAGTCTACACACGGGAAATAAACCTAAATACTTGATGGGGATTATGCGTGGTTAGTGGCCCAGATTCTACTAGGATTAGTGAGGGCATGGATGACATGATTTCACTGGGATGTGGAAGCTTAGGTAAAACAAGGATGGATAATGAATGATTTGATGTCATAGATGAGATGAGTGGGGTGGAACCAACATGGAGATGACCTTGGTGTTGGGATTGAACCTTGAAGAGGATTCCTACATATCCTAAAGGTAGAGAATCAATTTTCATGTAGTTTGTTAGGGTGACGAGTCACCTAAGGAGGTGGCCTGTGAGAATGGACGCATGGATGGGACCCGAAATAAGTAGAACCTCGTGGTTAAAGAACAACCTTACTGAAACAAAATGGATCAAGGGAGATACTAGGATGGGACATGAGTGATGAGATTGAACATCAAGGAGGATTCTTACATATCCATGTGACGGGGAATCAAAGTCCATGTTGTTCATAAGCGGGAACCAAATTGCGATGTACACAAAGGATAGCGACCGAGAGACATGATGGGGCTTATGCACAGTTAGCATCCCATCATAAGAGGGACACTCTTGGTTGGAGGAGTGTGATTTGAGTGTGGTGATTAGTCCTGGTTAGTAGCCCTGGAGATAGTATGTCACGACTAAGGGACTGAACCATGTTGTGGTTCCTTGAAAAGTGGATTCCATTGTTTACCATTGTTTGGAGTTGAACACAAGGAGGCTTTTTATATACCCTATCTAGGAGATGGGGATCAAAACCCACATAGTTCGAATGTGTACGGTTTAATGTCATGAGGGACGAGAGAGGAATATTTTTTAACTTCATGTATAATGAGGGTAAACTAACATGAATTTGTTAGTAGTGATGAGAGATTGGCTTGAACCTTGGAGAGGCTTCCTACATATCCTTCTGTTAGGGAATCAAAGTGCAAATAGTTCAAGATGTGGGGGATATGGCTTACACACTAAGGTGACCCAAAAATGGTTCCATGGTCACTACTCACAATAAGAAAACGTGAGTCATTATTACTGTGAGAAAGAAGAGGCAACAAAGACAAGATGATCACATTGAAGAAGGTGTATCTGGGAGGAATGAAGCAGGGCTTACATGTGGTTAGCAACCCAAATAGTAAATAGGGGCGTACAATTAGCTAGTAGTTCAAAAGGGGGATAGATATTGAGACTTACTCTTGGGGGGAGGACCAATGAGAATGGTGGGGGACTAGACGTATGAGAAGGATATGGTTGTCATACCTAAAACATCTCATTAGAGGGTGTTATGATTTATATGGAGACCGCCCAAGGTACACATGGTGAAAAATATCAATGGGAAAGAGATATTGTGATACAATATGTACCCATCCTCCCTCTAGTCCTATTGAGCCTACCCCACATGCACTCATCAAAGTTTACCATCTTGTGTTGAGGTTGCAGTTTCTTAAATGTTTAACATCATGTTGCTCGGATAGAGTGGATTCACTCCTCACCCCAAGGATGTATATAACTAGTGCACTTCAACCTTTGGTGAAGGGAGGGAACCACCATTTTAATATTGAGATGGGGTTGTAGAGTGATCAATTAAATGGATCACATTAGCTTGGATATGCGAAGAAGTAATAATCATTAGCATTCCTATGATATGAAGCACGAGGTAAAGAAACACAACATGAGGCACCCTTTAAGGGACCATAAAATCACTTCGTATGCACTTGTAGGGACACATGGAATAAGAGTGTGAAAAGCTAGAATCCATATAAAGAGTTACTTCACAAAGACATGGTTACCATGAAATAAATGGTCTTTGCGAATGTCAGGTTATTCACTAAGGTATGGGTATTTGGGAAGGAAATACTTTAATGGAGTAAAGATTCACCTCAGTAAACAAATTTTTCTTTGGAGAGTGCTTCATGAAAACTCTACACTTCTCAAAACCTAGAGCACCCTGAATGGGCACACTCTTTTGTGAAGGTTATATACCTTCGTGAAGGGCATACCCACAATAATTGGAACTAGGAAGAAGAAAAATCTATTTTTCTAGAATAGTCCAAGTACCATTGGTGATAAATCTTGTAGGTTTCATGATGGTATGTGTGAAACAAGGGCTGAGAAGTCGAAAGGGTGGAGTAATAATGGTTTCAGGGGGTGAGCCTTCTATTTATTGGAAATGAAGGTTGGTGAGGTTTTCCAAACTCTCTGTAGAGAAGAGTTATTCCATAGAAAGAAAGGATTTCATTGGAATTTTTTGGCCTTGTATAGGGTGTGGGACACCAGGGAGAGACTCACTACAGCGGCAATTGTGGAATGGGCCGCAGAGATTGATGATGCCAGACAGAGGTTGTGCATTGTTAGAACAAGTCATACTCGCGGAGTGTCTATGATTCCATAGATACGATCATAGAGGTGGTCTCATATAGATGGGATGGTCGAGTAGATATAATCATATATGAGCCCTTTAGGATGGTTTCTTGAGGGATTTAGGGCCCTTTGGAGGACTGAATAACACTAAAGCACTTGATAACTTTGCTCCCCCAGCAGGATAAATTTCGATGCCAACAATGAATTAAAAACACCTCTATATTCTATTGGATGGACATATTTTTACCCTATCATGTTTAATTATTTATAATACTCCATTTTGAATACTTGTGACATGAGAAAAACATTGGGATACCTTTTTATTTTTAAAACATTAAAATTGTGTCACTCATCACCCTAATAAAAGGCCACCCATTTCCCATATTATTCCATACATAAAATACTTTTCGTTCATAACATCTGAACCCATGTCACTTACCAACATACCTCATATCATTTTTGAATACTTATATTGTTCACAAATCTATCCTATGACTTAATTTGATGAAAAAAAGAGGTTTCCTAAAGAAGAAGAGTTTCTAACATGTACGAAGGATGTCTATAATTAAGGTAAGGGATTTTTAATCTCTCATTAATGTCTTGGATATAGTGGAAAATTAAACACATATGTCTTTTATGTGGTTTATATACTACCACTTTTTAATTTTATAATGTTAATATATTTATCTTGATGATATTTAATATTTCATTAGATGTTATTCTTTATTGGGTTTTATTATTCTGAAGATACACATGTTATATGGCATTTCTTTTTCTCAATTTTCCTTTTTCGATGCATTTGTCTTGTTATGAACCGATATTATTTCATGAGGTGTTTATAAAGAAACTATTACATGTAATATAATGAATTAAACTATTTTCATATTATTTTAAATTTAATTTAACTTTAATCCTTGATGGGGATTACAATCAATGTGACAAAAAAGGTAATGATTTTTCATTACAATATCATTGTTTATCAGTAATATTTATGATTATACATTTAATGATGAAATATTATGATATATCACTCGTAGAATTTAATTATTGTCTTTTTCTATAGATGTACAATGATAATTCTTATTTTCCCTTCATTTTACTACCATTATGTACTCAAGAGATCAAATGAATGTTTTTAATAAAAATTATATTTTCGATCAAAAAATATTTTTCTCCCCACACCATGTTTTCTAAAAATGTCTTGAAGAAATGTTTTAATAATTATTTGAATGATTTATTAAATTTATTTTTTTAAATATATATCTTTTTCCATTACAAAAAATGTGAAACAAATATTTTTTAGTATGCCCGACATGAATAGTAGTTATCCATATCCAGAATGATCTATGATCTTGTGCTTCCCTTACAAGTTTTACATATTTTTTTCAATGTAATTTATTTTTTAAATGTTTTAATTTTTCAAAAAAAATCAAATAAATGTTATTTTCATAAATAATTGTTCCAACTAATCTTTCAAAATAATTTTCCATCTATGATGATATCCATCCATGTAACTTTATATTTAGAAGGGATATGAACAAATTATACCATTATTATTCATTAGATTAATGTTTTATAATGAAAATATGTTGATGAAATCCATTTCCATTAAACATGTTATACCATGATAAAATTCATATGAAAGTCACATATTTTATCTATAGGTTATACAATGTTAAAAAGGTGAAATGATTATGAAACCTATTTCCCCCTCCCCCCCACAAATTATGATATGATGAAATGTTTATGAAATTTATTTAATTTCATTGGTTATGATATGATCAATGTTGGTTTATCTTATAGAACACATGTGTAATATTTTCATTTTAAGATGGGTCTGACCTATATCTCCCTCAAATTCATTGGGTAATTATTAATGTTATATGAGCTCAAAGGGTACATGAGAGGATATACCAAGCCTGAAAAACTAGGTTATGTAGGAAGTTATCCCAAGGAAAAATTAAGAGGGTACATGATAGGTTAAACCACGACCAAAATAATATGGTAGACGAGAGGCTGTCTCCATCCCTAAACAAGAGGGTACATTATAGGTTATCAAAATCCTAATATAGGTAGATCAGTGGTTATACCAATCCTATAATGTTATCAATGTCTGGGTAGATATCCTTGATATAATATTTACTTTTCTTATGTGTATGAGAAAAATTCCATGTCTTATTATAATGTTATTCTCTCATGGATTATCTTATTTGACTTCCTTATTATTCACACCTTATAAACTAAAAATATTTCTTCAATGATTCAAAATTACGATCTCTCGTTTGAAGGGTATGGTTTTAAATAGTTATTCTCAGGTTATTTTACCTTTCTGTTAATGTTATTCTATTGTATACCATTTTTCTCCTTACTAAGCATTTGAGTTCACCCTTTTTTATGTTTTATTTTCCTAGGTTTTAAAGAAATGTTTTATGTAAGAGTATATAAAGGGAAGACCTTTTTGGGATAAATTGAAGATAAATCATGAATTAAGAATATTCCATTCCATGTTTTCAAATTTAAAACAAAATTGTGGTCCATGGGTGTGTGTTTTCTAAATTTAAAGAATATTCATCTAGAATGATATAATATACATGTTTTAGAAGAATGAGTCTCTATAGATAGTATAAGTCAAAAAACCATGTCTCCAAGATTGATTTAAGAAGAGTATATCCATACATGTATAGGTCTCAGTGTTTTGTAATAACAATTCAAATAACTAGATTTTATTGTTATAGGTTTTTATCTCTATATTTAATAGGATAGTTTAATTTTTCGTTGAGGAAAAAATTTTAGCATCGTCGAGAACACCCCACGATACCCTCTATTACTCATAGGAATCCTTTTGATTTTTTGATTTTTTTTATTTTTATTTGTTTCATATATATATATCATTAATTTCATTAAATCCCCACAAAATTAGTGATGAATTATATAGGACAATATTTTCTATGTAATAAAATAGTGATAATTGAAAATTAGTGTGTGTGTGGCCTTATCTATATATCAACCATGTGAGTGCACTGTGTTAGAGTCCTATGAAAATAAAATTGTGAGTTAGGATTAATTAAAAATACATGACATCAATTCTTCACAATTTTTATTGAGGAAAATAACATTTACAGACTATTTTTCTTAAAAAATAAAAAACATATAAAATTTAAAAAGAAAAAATAATGTTAATTCATTAAATTACATTTCATTAAATGATTTTTTCATAATGGGGTTTTAATGTTTTAATTTTCATGAATAATCTAATAACAAAGATAATATTTTTAAGCTAGATTCTTGAAGGTATAAATTTCAACAATAAATTTTAAAAATACTCAGATACCTAAAATTAAATTTAAATGTATTTAATCTTGTATAAGATATTTGAAGGAAAATATTAAATAAAAATAGATCCCGGTTCTTCTTTCATCTCAGGAAGAATTTAATGTGGTCAATGATTCCCAAGATTATTACCCACTTATCCATCATATAATTAAATTATTAATAAAAAAGATAAACACATAATTATTTTGTATAAAATTTTTAATTTAAACTTAACATCTCACAAAATAATCCCACAATAACCAGAACGGAATGTTTAGTTTCATTGAGTTCTAGGTAGATAACCAATTTATTTTAAAATAATAATGAACACTTCCCCATAATCTTGTAAATCTAAATAACATTATTAGAACCATAAATATATTATTCATATTCATAAAAAGATAAATAAAAACATAAGGGAGGGTTGAGAACAGAAACTTAGTAAGTGAAACATAAGAGATAAGAAATGATGAAAATATTTGATAAAAATATCAACATGTGGGTATGATATAATAATCACGAACTATGAACAGTAAATTAAGAAAACCTACACACATAAAAGATTGATTATAAGACATGATCCATCATAAAATAAGTATATAGGAAACATATTAATGTGGAAAATAAATGAGAATATGAATCATAACAAAGTGTATCAGACATCAAACTTTTTTTACATAGTGGATTAAGAATCCCTGGATATTTACCTTAGTGGACAGGGCTTCACAAACTTATGTATCTTTATATAAATAGCTCCACTTACCCTTTTTCCATGGAAGATTGAGTCATCATTACTCATTCAATTTATATCATGAGAGATAATGATTTGTGCAATGCATTAGAGTGATATATCAGGCACAACCATCACGTATTGAAATACCAATCATATGTGTTTTAAAATATCATAAAATCATTAAATTTTTCATCATTAATTAATTATCAGAAAATATATATGTTTCATGAAATCATTATTACAAAATTTCAAAATCCACCTTGATAAAGGTTGGGAATGGGTGTATATAAACATTTCACTTAGTAAAATATGGGGAATTTCAAAAGATGATTACATTTTTTAAAAACAATTTTTTATAATATATTAAATAATTACTCATAAAAATAAGAATATAAAAAGTTTAAGTATTTGATCAATTTTTAGAAAAACATTATAAAAAATAAGTAAATATTTATATATAAATGAAGTAAAGCACGAAGAGGATGTTTCATAAGGGGATATGTAGAAGGAAGAATGAAAATAATTTAGTAAGTAATTTTTTTTAAATGAATATTTGTTTTATATTTTTTAAAAGTTAAAAAGTTTGTAAAAGAAAACAATATTAAAAAATAAAAATATTATAAAATTTAAAAATTGATAACAGTTAATCTAATATTTTGTTAATCAATCAAATAATTAGATATAAATCCATTTATAAAAAATAAATAATATTAACATGGATGTTACCTAGATGGATTATAATTCAAAAGACATATTTTCTTGAAAATAAGACTTGAATGAAACGATACATCTTTGGTAACCCTTGAACCAAAATCCATTAAATGATATGAGATGGTATGGATTTATAAAAAAATTTATTCTCATTAATGAAACATGAGATCATTATATTAGTTGTAATCATATACACCATGAAAATTATAATAAGTTTTGGATATAGTGTAACTCTTAAATAATGAAGATAGAGATGAGAAACCCATTTCATTAATACACTAATTTTAAAATAGTGATTAAATATCCTAGATAATCATAATAAATATATTAATCACAAAATTAAAAAACTTATTTATCGATAAAATATTTTGTATTATTAATTAATAATAATTTATATAATTATATTAGTTGGTTATATTTTAATCTCATAATTAATTACTAATTAGTTTTGAATATTCAGTTTGTTCTAGATTTGAATGTGGTTGTATATTATTTTTAGTTATTAAATGTTCATCATTTAGAGATAATTATATAAACAGGAACAAATTTATTATATGGATTTTAATTTTTTTATTTACATTCCACAATAGAATTATTTAAAATATAGGAAAATAAAAACACATACAAGATTATTTTCAATAATTTTTAATGAACAAATTTATATCATAAAAATTCACATAAAAATTGATATAACCATTGAATAACTATTATTTTTCTATAAAAAAATTCCAAAATTTATAATATTTATTTTTCTATAGTCATCTTTGATAAAAAGTTATAGTGTTGTTTATATAATTGTTTTACACTAACCTAAATAGGAAGATGTTATATTCTTCAGGAGAGTATGGTTAAGATAGTGATTATATTTCATCATATAATTATTAAACAAAATGATTGAAATTATTTATATTTCATCAATTTGTTGTACCATATTTTAAGAGAATATGATACATAAAAATTATAGAGTTACAAAACAATGTAAGTTACATTCTTGGAGGTGAAAGTTTACACATACTCACAGTTATCATATTCATTTTCTATTGAATATAAAAATAGTAGGTAATTATCTATGTTTTCATAATCTTAATAATTTTATACATTTAATATTAATATATTAAAAATATTTAATTATAATATTTATAAGGTGGTTATGAAAAAAATATTTCATCACTTATGGCGGTAGTAGTCCACATGTAACATAGACGATATCTTCATTTTTCTATATAAAAGGGAAATTTATTTTAACGACTATTACATTAAATATGATAACATTTTTTAAAAATAATAATAATAACTCCACTATAATATAATGGATAAAATGGATATTAAATTCATCAAATAAGAAATAAATGAATTTAATTTGAATGGGAGTAATTATGATTTTTTTTTAACTTTACCACTTGGAAAAATCCTTTTCCAAAAAGGATTAAGCATTTTAAAGTGGTATTTTTCAAAAAATATAATTTCTATGATTCAAAAAAGAATATTGGGGATGGATTCGGCCTATTTTTTGGTAAAATCAAGTGTATTTGGGTCTAAAAATATATTGGGTGGTGAAGGATCATTTTATAACTTTAAAAAAGCAGAAGTTTTTAAAATTACAAATGGTAAAGTTTTTATTACATGTTAAAATGGATCCAATAATAGAAGTTAACCAAAAAAATAAAAGTGTGAGGTTTAAAATCCCTTAACCACAAATTATGATAAATGATTTTTGACATGTTTTCTCGTTTTTTAACTCTTAAATAATTCATCTTACCCATTTTATTTTTTACCGTGATAATTAAATTTTAATCAAGGTAATATATTTTTAACAGATAAATAAATGGCCTTAATTACATAATGTCGACATTTTTATACACAACATAAAAGCAATTTTACCAAGATAATTTACTTTTTAAAAAATATTTAATTATAGAATTATCACATGTAACCTGTAAAAACTAGTTTTAGTAAAATCATAATTTTAAGTATCAAAAATATATTTAATATAAAATTGATTGTATGGTTGATTTAAAATAAAATTAATTGGTTTAATAATATAAAAAAGTTATATATTAAATTAAAAATGTATAAACCCAAATTTTACTTAGAAAATATGTAATTAAATGAGAAAGTTTAAGAATATTTTTTATTAGTAAAAATCTATTAATTTTATGATGTTAAACACATGTTTTCAAAATTATATATTGTATTTTTTAAAACACATTTCACTCTATACATTATAATTTTATGGTGAAATTTTTTTATAATTTTTTATGTTATATTTACCTCTTAATATAGTTATAAACAATATTATATTAGTATAAATGTTTTTTTATTAACATAAAAATAAACTATTTCAGAAAAATTCCATAAATTTATGATAAAATAATATTTTAAATATAAACAAAAAATGATGTTTTTAATATAATAAACCAAAAATTTCAGAATTAAACTTATATATAAAATATTAAAATATATAGTTAAAATTATTTTTATAGGAAAATAATTTTTAAAATACTAACCATACTTTTTCTAATTAAAAATTTTCTACTAATTGATGTTAATATATTATTCATACAAAAAATATATAATATATTTGGATACATTAAATTAAGTGGAAATTTATAGTTTCAGGAAAAAATTAAATTTTTATGAATAATATCATCTAGGTGGTTTTATCAATGTATTAGTAAATAAAATTTCCTTTTATTAAGGAGCCAAAGTTGTAATATATAAGATACATGGGATATATAAATTATTACA
Organism: Viscum album; assembly: GCA_963277665.1. Classification (NCBI taxonomy): domain Eukaryota; kingdom Viridiplantae; phylum Streptophyta; class Magnoliopsida; order Santalales; family Viscaceae; genus Viscum; species Viscum album. Next base: position 991,606,034 of record OY728128.1, on the reverse strand, counting down.
TTAACAGTTAAAATTTTATATCATACTAATTTCTTATGTCACATACCCTTGAGTTATTCAATGTAAGATATTAGAACAATTTAAGCTTTTTTGGTAGGTGAAGGTATGGATTTTTTAAGTATATACCCCATGGAAATTTCCATGAGAATGAATTTCTATATGTGGTTTAACTTATAAAGTAATTATTGGATTTATACTTGATATTTGTCAAGTGAAATCCCTAATGAAGCTAAATCACATAGAGAATTATGATATATGATTCCATTTAATTCATTTTTAGTCATATATTTCATAATATTGTTATTAGTTTTAGACTCTTTAATTGAATAACTATATTATAATTGTCAAAATCGATGATTTAAATTTAAAGTGTAGTGATTTTGTTTTAGTTATCTGTTGAATGTGGAGAGATCAATCAAAATCGTTTTGTTTATTGAAAATACATATATATAGTGTAATTATTGGGCTTTAAATTCTCTAAATTAAATAAATTAAGTCCCTATAATTTAAATTAGTACTCATTAATAAAAAAAATTAAGGATTTATTTGAATTAATATTTTATTTCAAATTAGGTTTCATCCTCAACATCATAGGTACAGATTGTGAACTATTTTTTTCCAAATATTAGTAATATCAATAATTTTGAGGTTCTCTTTAACAGTATAAGCTAAGAAACCTTCATGATTTAGTGTTAATACCTATATATTTGGATTAATCTTTCAAGGGAGTTTATAATAAACCATTTCTAAATTTGTGATCATCTTTATATTAATGATTTAAAATATCATCTTCATATATTGTAAATTATCATGGTCTCTATATAGATGGATCTAACCCATTCCCATTACGACATCAAATTCAACTCAATGGAAGATTATATGATTTTATTATGATGACATCTATAAGGGAAGAGTTATATACTTGGGACACAATAATCATATTACCATATGTTTTTTTAAAATTTAAATATTTATTCATTAGAATAGTGGTGGTATGTTCATAGAAAACATCCAAGGTATAAATGATTATGCAGAACAAGAATAAAAATCAACCCTTCCAGTTTTTGAGTGGATGATTTGTTTTCCTCAATACATATCATTTCTGGAAATCAAGTCAATAGATTAGATTGAAATGTATTTCCCATGTTCCCTTGGACTTTGATCTAGATAAGGCATATCATCCACATAAAAACTTTTCTAAGGTTATTTTTTTGGGTAATTTACAAGTTTCACATATCCAGGATATTAAACTATTAATGGAACCTTAATAAAAAACTATATTTAATCCCAATTTTTTAACTAAGGTCTTCATTTTTACGTGAAATCAGTTTATCTTTTCCCTTATTTTCCACATATAAAACATTTTCCATTTCCATTGATATATTCTGCGTTGTTCCGATTACAACATTCCTTATATAAAAAAAATTTTATATTTTTTTTACCATCTTCATCACCCAAAATTATATGAGGCTTCATCCTTCTCTAATTTAGTGTTTTTTAAAACTCAACTTATTTCATGATGTCAATAATGTTTTTAGAAATCTATTTTTGTATAATCATAAGATTCCTCTCTCAATATGTAATACCAAAAGGTTTATTATTGGTAAAATCTCTACATTAGGGATGAAATACATTATAAACTTAGTTTCTTGAGAATCATAAATAATATCATGATAAACTCAACCTATATATTCATTCCCTAATAAGAAATCAGACTATTTTAAGTTAACCATAAAGGTCTCTAAATTCAAACTATTTTTTTCATTTTGTGTTCTAGAATACCCATTCACCTATTTACATAATAATCCTTTATAATAGATCATAAATATAATGTGATTAACTATATGAAATACCTCGGTTATTTCTATACAACAATATAGTATTAGGTCCATTCATCATGCCTTGAGTGTAGTTTGAGTTAATAATTAACCAAACTTGTCACTGTAATTATCCATTAGTGAATATGTTCTCTACCCACATCCACATTCCAATATCCCTATTGGAATTTACTTTCTTTTGAAACTATATACTCAATAGTTTACCATAATTCTTTGATGTAATCCTAAACATATATTTATCTATTGGTTTTTAAACAAAATTCCCTTTTCTTAATTCCAATAATAATTAAAAAAAATCCACAAAAATAACTAGAATATACTTTTATATAAACTGAGTAGATCTGGGGCCAATAAAAATAAATAATTCATTATTTTACATGAATAATCCATCCATTATTCAAATATTAATAATAGTATAATAAATGGTTTAGTTTCTTTGGGGAATGGCTACATAAAAAATCTATTTACCATTGCTCGTTAACATTTGTTTATAATAATAAAAATCTAAACCCATATCTTGGAATACCATAAAAAATAAAAATCTTTATAACCTAAGGAATCAGAAAACAAGGAAGGGGTGAGATAATAAACTCCATATGGAAAACATAAGAGATAATAAATAATCATAATAAGTGGGTAGAAGATAAACATTTGGTTATGAGATCATAATTAAGATACATGTATATAACAATCAGAAAACATACCCAAATAACACATAATAATAATACATGAGATATAATAATAATAATATGTCGAAAAAATAATCATTTTTTAAAAAATAAGTATAAGAACCACAACATAATGGATTTTTATCACAACCTATTTCCATTACTTTATTAGGCATAACTATCTATTTCCTTGGTGGATGAAGCATCATTTACCCATTTCCCCTATAGCATTAGGTTTCAATTATATATTTCTACTGGGGGATTGAGTCATCCCAATTGAGTTCCCATAATCTAATGACATACAAATAATTACCCAATTTATTAAATGGTTATATGGGTCTGAACCATCAATTAATGAAAAAACCATACATTTATGTACCACGATATAAAAATAAAAATTATTTTTCAATCATTACCTTATTAACCAAAGGATAAGATATGGGAATCATGAAATCATAAACATAAAATTTAATAAGCCACTTAGAGGAAGGAGGTTGTTGTTTGAAAATTAACATATCCCTTAGATAAATGTGGTTCTTATCAAGGGATGTTGACATAGATTGAAAAAAATATAAATACTTTTTAAATTACTTGGAGAAAGAAAATGAGATAGGAATTATGTTTTTGATAATTTTTTTAGAAAAATATTATAAAAAAACGGAATAAAATTTAATTTTTTATGTTTGAAAACATAGGTATGATTTTTCCAAAATACATGTGATGAAGTGGTGGTAAAATAAATTATTAACAAAAATATTTAAAAATAATACTCCATCAACATTTTTTAAAATGTTAAATTTTTAAGAAATTAACCACATAGAAAAAAATGAATTTGGATTACATTTTAAAAGATAGCCAAGTTATTCTTAAAACACTTTAATATATAATTGAATTATATATTATAACACTCATGACAAAATAATGAACATGTACATGCAAATTCCCTATATGGATTACCATTCGTAATTAATATGAAATTTAAAATGATATTTGAAATAAACCTTACTACTTTTGTAACCCTTGAGAAAAATTCCATTATAATATATAACAAGGTAGTATTCTATAATATATTAGATTATAATTAAAAACATGATGGAATTATATAAATGGGGAGTATATACACAATTTAAAATAGGGCATATGGTGGATATGGAATAACTCTCAAAGAATAATGATTTAGACGAGAAACAGTATACCAGAATTCATTGGATTCAAAAATAATGGATTAAGATCCTATAAAATGAAAATAAAAATCTTAGTCACTTAATTTTAAACCTTTCTTTCGATATATGTTTTTAAAACGACATATATATTCATTTATTATATAAAACATTTGTTACATATATTTTACTTTCATTATTAGATGTTATTGGTTATAATTGTTAATTGTTTACTAAAATTGAATGCAAATAATGATAATTTTTTATAAATTCATTTTTAATTATTAATAGAAAATTATAGATACCACATTATATGTTTTATAATTGTTATTAATGTTCTCATTCAATTCCATATGAGTTTTAGTAATATTTCATGAAATCATGTTTTCGGTATTTTTTTATGAAAAATGTGGTTATATTTATAATGAGTTTGAAATTGATATAACCTCATAGAAAATTTAAATAATACATGTTTTGAGGACAATTTTCCTAAAATATGATAATTGTTTCCCTATTGATCGATTATGGAAATTTATAATGTTTTTCATGATGGTTGTTAAAATGACATAAACATGAAAAATCTATAATCATTGGGAGAGTATTTCTAAGAAACAGATTATTAGGAAGTTATATCATTATCATATAAATATAATGAATCCATTAATATATTATTAATTATTTTAACCATAGTTTAAGTTACTTGGATATATAATATTATAATATCATGGAAAATGAAGAACAATACTTTCCTAGAGGAGGTATAAAGTGCCTACGCACTGGAAATGTGTTGATTTTCAGTTGAAAACAATGAAGGTGGGAAAATATACATAGTTTGAAAAGATTAATAATTTTATAATTATCATATTAATCAAATAAGTAACCTTCAATAACAATACTTTTAAGGTTTTTTGAATAAATCAAATCATTTTTCTTATGGAAGTGATAATCTACATGCAACAAAGGTTGTATTTTTTATATTAAAAAGGAACCGATTGTTAATGATTATTCCATCATAATAATAACATGCAACTATATTAACAATAATTACTTATTTATAATATAATGGATTAAATATATCATAATGATTTGGAATATAAAATAACATAATAGAAAAGGAAATGGACTAATTAAAAATGTTGGCCATACTATTTGGAGAAATCCCTTTTCCAAATGAATTACATGTTTAAAGAGAGTCCATTTTAGAAGAAAAAAAGTCTATGATGTGGCTTGGTTTTTTTCGAGGTATCTAGTAATAGTTTTTCTAAATCTAAGTGTCTTTTGGTGTGAGGAGAATTAGGGTGGTGACAGTTCCTTTTATAAGTGTAGATGAGTAACAATTATGTAATATACAAAAGGTGAAGCCACTATTAAAGGTAAAATGGATCCATTAATGGAAAATAAATAATATGGTAAAGGGTTGATGTTAGTAATCCATTAACCACACATTTATAAACATGCTTTTATGTGTTTTGATATTATATTTTTCTCATTATCTTTTTTTTGGTTTTACCATGGCAATTAAATTTTAAACAAAGTGATTTTTTTAATGAATAATAATAAAAGTGATCCAATTAAAGAATTATTACATACTCATTAAAAATAGGAAATTAATTTTATCTAATAAAATTTCTATGTGAAATTTAAATTAACTATTACAAGATCATGTTTAAGGCATAAACCCCATATTTAGAAAAAATTTATTTTAGAGTATGAAAATTATGTTTAGAAATATATTATTAATGTGTTATATTTAAAATTAAATTAATTTAATTATTTTATAAAAAATAAACTCTATATTAATTCCAAATAAATCTAGAAACCTAATAATATTGAGTGAAACTGAATTAAAACCAAAAAAACCAAAAATATTTTTTAAAGAAATAACGATTAATTTCCAAGATGATTGATACGTGTTTTCTAAATTAAAAATTATATTTATAAATTTATCATTTCACCAAGAAAATAAATTTAATATTGGGATTATTTTTATTTATTTTTAATTTATATTTTTTTGGCATATTTATATACTCTATAATTGTAGTAAAAACTATATTTTCACTATTCACCAAAAAACAACTATTTCAAGAAAATAGAAAAATCAATCTAAGGTAATATTTTCATTGATTGTTTTAATAAAAAAATGATGTTAATTTTTAATATTCATATTCATGTTTTTTTGGAAATAAAATTGTATATAATTTCTTTAATATTTTAGAGTAAAATATTTCTAATGGAAAATGAAATTTTAAAATTTTTACTGATGTTGTTTTATTTTTTATTAATTAATAAATATTGTCAATATATATTTCATGTCAAAAATATTTAATATATTTACATTAATTAATTAAATCACATAAAAACCAAAATTAAAAAAAATATTACTTATTTCTAAAATTACACCATTGGTTATATCATTGAATTAGTGGAAAATCATTGTATTTCATTAAAAGAAAAAATTAGATATTATTGAATTACATTTGATAAATAACTTCTCAAAATAATAATTATAAATTTATTTCATTTTGATTTATTTTGACATATCTGTGGACTTCTTCATGTAAGATCTAATAAAATGTTATGCACTGAATGATTTCATGAGTAGTGATTCTATTAACCTAGACCTCCTAGAAATTTCAAGGTGATAGAATTTCTCTCACATACAATTTCTAGGATATTTTAATTTTTACACTTTGTATTGGGCTTCAGTGAAGCATCCATTTTTCCATAATCAGATAAATTATCTTCATATGGGATACTTTTGTTACTAAATTCCATTATATTCCATTTTTTTACATATTTCATAACATGGTCATTTCCATTTATACCCACTAATATAATGGCTATATTAATAGGGTCAAAATGAAGGATTTTATTTTAAAGTATCAAAAATTATTTTACTTCTGTTTTTAATGTAGATAAAGCTATAAAAATATGTTTATTTAAAGAAACTATATATAGAAAAAGTATATGGTATTATAAAAAGACAAACTGGCTTGCATTCAAGATAAATTTCTCATAAAAAATTCAATAATGGGTGTAATGTATACACTAAACTGGATTTTGTTTTCACTTTATTCTCTTTAATGAAATTACAACACTTTCTATTATAAATTTTAAAATCCTAATGGGATTCACATTTATCTAGGGGGTGATGATGAAAATGATGAAATCAAAATAGATGGGAAAATTAAACTATAAATAAAAGTGGTATTTTATAAATAATAAAATCATAATGATACCATGGTGATGTGAAAATCTCCTCCACATCATTTTTCATATCACATAGAGGAGGAAACTGTGATAGTTAAGAGGGGTTCCATCTACATTATATTCACCCACAATAACATTTATATTTATTTTGTTTTTCAATCTTTAGTATTTTGGATTTTTCATCTTTAATTTGGGGATTAAAAAACTAGGAATGCACTTATATACACGAGAAATAATAATTCAAGGTGGATCATTCCCTAATATACCTATCCATTATCATATTGGGGATAAAATAAAATCACTACCCAGTTACTAGCAGTGAAACAAATGTACAATATTTGGTGTCCAAACCAAGTATTATCCTTCTTTTATTACATTTACGTTCCATTTTAATTTTATCTACAATAAAAAATTTATATTGTGTTTCTTTAGTTCTTATAGTTTTTATATGGTAACATCCGCGGGCTTAACTGAAGGCTGCAACAAAAAAGTAATCATAGTTTTTCTATTTCTATCTCTTTGGTTTATAAACGTCTCTTTTATAATTTTATATGATCCTAAATGAAGGTTAGTAAAATCCAATTTTTAGGTGGACTAAAATTTTTTTGTAGATAATTTTTTAATTTCCATTATTTTTTTCTAGAATATAATAACGTTTTATTTTTATCTATTTTAGTTTTTTCATAGATTTTGGGTTCTCAAGATTAATCAAATTCCAAGGGAAATTCAAACCATATTGGTAACTTTGACAAAATTTTTGATTTGAAAACTTATGGGATTTAATGTTTTCTTTTTGAAATATGATTATTCTTGATTTTAGATATTTTCAATAAAGGAAGTCTAATTGGTTATGAAATTCATTTTCACTAGTACTATTCATATTGAATTTCTCACCCAATATGGGAGGGATATATAAATGTTAAAAAAATTATCTAAAATTATATTTTTCATAAGAGTGTTGATTAATATAGTTTGATTTAAAAACAAGCGATTATTTCACTTTTAAATCTTGAATGTTAATGAATTTGTTTTAATGTGATTTAGGAATTTCATTGAGTAGTCATATTTTTAAAATGATCCCTACATCTACATCTAATTTTTTATCCATTAGAATCCATTTATTTAATTATAGGTTTATGTTACATTACATTACACTTAACATTTGACAATCATATCATTTTTCTTAATGAAGGATAATTTTCAAATTCATGTTTGGAGGAGGGATAATTTGAGATGTATTATATTATCATAGAATAAGTTTTTTAATCGGAAAGGTTATGTTCTACAATTTTCTTTATTCTATTTATTAAATACATCATGATAGAAAAGTGTAAGGTTGTAATAATGTCATTCAAAACCCAGGTAATTGTTTTACCACTTTTTAAAGTAAATAGAACCCTCTCTTCCGTAAAAAATCAACAGAACATTCCAAATATAAAATTAAAAAAGAAAATATTTTGAATTAAAGGAAGTGTGGTGAAATTTTTTGTTCTTAAAAAATTTTTATTTTTGGATTAACCAAGGAAAAATAAAATTGGTTTGGATTAGCTTCGTTTTTTCGTAGGTTGGGGAGCACAAAATTCATGGGAAACATTGATTTCATGAATTTACTTCACATTATCGAGTAACCTCCCTCAATATCCATCTTATTTTTATATTCTAAAACCTATCAACCCTTAATCAATAAATATTAAAGGATAATAACCTGATTATTCCAACAATTTTTACTCTATTTAGTAATGATTAAAGAATGACTGAAAGTCTATTGATATCTTGCAAGACATGGGAATGAGTAAAAATCCTTTTGAAAAATCTTGATTGAAAGAGAAATACATTTACTCAAGGGATGATATAGAAAGAAAATGAGGAATATAATTATATTTAATTCAAATTTATGGTAATTTCAAGTGTTTTAGGATTTTTCATCCATTTAATATGGATGATATTTCCTTTGGATATGATAATAGTGTATTGTTTCCAATTAAACATTGGGAAGAATGTTTTAAAATTAACATAGATTATTTCCCAAATTTTAAATGGTTATTTTTGGGGGTCTCATTAATATCACATTTTCAAATATTTAATTATATATTTAAGTGATTTAATTCAAACAAATTATTATTTTAATGATAATTATCTAATTTTTATGTTTTTCAAAAAAAATTGTGATTTATTAGTGAAATAGTTTAGTATTATTTATATATTATTCACATTACATCAACATAATTTCATGAATTTATTCTTTTATGTAATTAGATTATTATTATTATATATATATATATATTATGATTATATTAATTTCCATGTAGATAATGATGAATCAATTTCTAGATGGATGAAATAAAGAATGTATGTCAGGGATCAAAATTTGAAAACAATTTGGAATAAAATTTTATTATGATCCCATATTTGACAAATATCTAATACAAATGAGATGAAATTTTAAATAACTATAGTATATAAACTTATTAAAAAATTAATTAATGATATGTACTAGATATTAATCAAATTTCAATTTCATAAATGTATGGTAATGTGGATCATGTTTATTGGAACTAGTCATCAAGGTCAAAAATTATTTCATTAGTAATACAATTATATCCTTTGGAGAAATTTATTAAAAAAAGATTCAACTTGTCAGATCAATACATAACATATATATGAACAAATTCATAGAAGACTACATTCCATGATTCATCCATTTATTGGTCCAAACAAATTATATCATTCTATGATATATTTAGAGCTCAATTGTTCACCTTTGTTTCCTATAAATTTGTACCGCCACTTACATTCAGTGTAGTTAGTAATTTTTCATTATATAATTAGGTATTTATCTTCTATAATAGAATTATACATTTTGAATATATTATAATATTCTTTCTATGTTCTCTTTTCATTTTTTTTATTTTTTACAACATCATGCCTTTAAATCTCTATTTAAATAGAGAAATATCATCAATGGGTGTTAAATGGAATTTAGTAATTGATGATTGTGTTATTGGGATAAAATGTCACACATTTTTTATTCCTTGAATTGATTTATATTTTACAAATACTATTGTGAGAAATAACTCAATTTTTTCTACTATTGTATCCATTTTCTATTTTAATTTTCCATTCCTTCATTATTTATGTCATTCATAAATAATAGTTTGTTTTAGATAGTGATAGTCATTAAAGTGGTCTCTTATAAAACTATAAGAAGTTTATTTCCCCCTATGTAGTGGTCTCAATGTATAGTAATATTAAATCATTTAAGGATGGTGTATTGTGAAATTTCATTATCAAAAATTTGAATATATTATTGGGAATAATAATTTAGTGGTAAATGATAGAATAATATAAAACTCCAAAAAAATTAGTTGTTCCTCATGAGTAGATTTATATTTTTTCCATATTTTTTATGTTCATAAATTAGTTTATATATTATTATATTTAATTTCATAAGACATATATTGTATTATAATATCATTTATTAGTATATATTTTTATAATAAAATTGAGAATATAGAAAATCATTGGGTCTGTGTAGCCCCCTTGAGAGAACGACCCTAAGAGTGGATAGTCCTATATTATTAGGAATATAAAATATTAATGTTTGATTTGTGACCAATCCATACCATTATAAGCTCATTTTCAGTCTTTCATTTTTGCAAACTACTTAGAGTGGTTCATTTTTTGAGACATGTCACCCCTATTTATAAGCTAGATCTATACAAAACCTCCAACATATCATTCTCTATAATCAAATGTTAGGATAAAATATTCCCATGTTTAATAGTTTTATCCAATTTTATTTCCATTTTATTCAAATAGTGTTTTCTCTCATGAATGAAACACTAGGATGAAGTTAATTTTTTTGTTTTATTCATGATCCATATTTACATGAAATCAAAAAAAATCGAGGCACTCATTATATAACATTAAACTGAATGACATATAGTCCAACCCATATTACTATAAACTAGTAAGAGTATTACTTTCCATAGAAAAATTACTCCATATTATAGCGTGATCCATGCCCAAGTAAATTATGTGTGGGGACTAACACTAAGATTAAATAGTCTTTTATTTTTTAAATAATTTTTATTTGGGACTCCCTATATTTTTCTTTCCAATGAACTAAAACATTTCTGGGCAATTTATATTGAATTTTTTTCCAACATTGAAACACATTAAAAATTATGATTTCTCAGACATGGTAAATACTTGAAGAAACTTGGGGTGGATATCCAATATATAATCCAAAGAGATTATTCTATTTATAATTCAATATAATGATATAAAATAATTCCACTACCTTATAATAGAGATAGAATTATGAAGATCTTAACATTCATAAATAACAACACATGGCATGAGTTTAGTAAAATTAGAATACATAGTGACTTCAGAACTATAAATTTGAGATTCACCCACAGTTTTTCATTCATTTCTATCATCATTACATGAGATCATTACAACCCAATTATGTTTGGAATATGATTAATGTGCTTTTAAATGTTTTGAATATTAATTTACCACCAATCATATAAAGTGTCTTGAGAATATTTACTCACAATAAATATTTCATAGTTGTTGTTGATGAGATAATTTTACAATGAGGTACCCCTTTTCTTGGTAAAGATAATAAATTTCAATATATTTCCCCTAACAATTAGATATATATTTTATTATAAGAAGAAGGTCAAATAATCTCTTAACAGCAATAATAATATTGTAGAGGAACCAATTTTACATTGTGGCCAGTTCTCATCCCTAACGTGATTTCCCTATATCATCATTTCTGATTCTAGATACCTTAGGTCATGATTTACATTACTTTCATTCCTTATTCCAAATATTTTTTGAACATTTTTCTAGTGAACCCTACATATGTTTTCATATTGCAAAACATACATTGTCCCGTTATAATGTACACAAACTATGTGAATAGTATTGTGAGATGGTTTATAATATAATTGGGAAATTTCTTCATGTATTCTTTATCACCCCTATTTACATATTCAATACCTATTTACCTATTCAAAGAACAATGACTTTAAACTGGTATAACATCCCCAAGGTTGTCAACATTGGAATAATTATTCTACCCTTTATGTTAAGTTATACTAGTACATTTCAATGTGTAGGTCTATAAAGTAATTTTCACAACTACAAAACTTAAAAATCTATCCATTACTATTATGAAAATTTTACCATAAAAAGAATCCATCAAAATTCTAAATTGATAACCATTTAACTACAAAAAATAGATATGAGGCATGTGATGTCAAAAACTGAAAAGGGAGGAGAGAATAAAATCAAATGTCTGCTCACTAAGACATCCATTTTTTCTGAATTATGTAATATTTTATAGTTTATGATAATAAAAAAAATCATATATTGTGGGATCCACCACATTTTCCTAATGAAGGTAAATATTTTATCACTGGATCCACTATTCTATGAAACAAATAGAGAATATTTCATTCATTATATCTTACATATGTGCTCAAAAATTTTCACGTTGCATTCCTTCACCCTGATAATTTGTTCAATACATCGGTATGAAACATTTACGGTGACTAAACACTTAATGGGTGTCCATTAACCTATAAGACTACTGTATTCCTCTAGATTATTTAATTATCTCAAATATTTTATAGCTATCAATAATAATAATATTTATCTCCAAGGGAATCCACAGCTTTTTAATGATGTTGGCTCTATAATATTAAACCTTACCACTCTTATCATGTTATAATCCTAACGTTAAGGTCTACTAATCTTATGATCCCCCCCAAACATTATAGTGGAACATATCATTTGAATGTTATTAGTGGTCATATTTTGCATACTTTATCAACCCATCATCCAGAATTCAAATATTTCTTATTATGATTTAAATATTTAAATTTATCAATATATTTTCATGATTAAAAAACACCGAATACTTCATTTTTGGGAAACATTCCAATTTTTAATGCATGAATATGAGATCTTATACGTGAACCTTTGATAGTACTCATCATGCGATCCTAAATAACATGTCATGATGGTCAGAGAATCATGAACCTAAAGTATTTTCACCTATTCATGAGGATATCTACATTATTGGCATTGGAATCCCATTCACAATTTATTTTTCTCACCCATTATACTATGTGAATTGATCCAAATTTCGGTCCAAGAATTATGTCCTTAATTGGAGCGCCCTTCATTAAGTGATAGTATATACTAGTTTTATTCCCTCTTTCACACCTATTTTCATCTTTCACTTAGAATATTTTTAATTAAATCATTTTTTAAATATATATAATCAATAATATCATCCCCATTGGTCCATGAATTATAACCTAAAACAGTATTTACTTATCCATGGGTAAACTTATTCTTGTGACCAGGGGAACTCATTCAAATATAATAAACTCCTTCCATCACTATAGGATTTTTTTCCATACACATTATTAATTTTTCGTATCCTATTAATAAAACTATAATTGTAAATATTTTGTAATTGTAAAATGTCCAAGTAAATTTTCTTTTCACTCACCGAGTAGATAACCCATAATGGGAGGCCTCAAAAAAGCTAGGTCCCTTCACTTTAGAAATGTATATCATTTTGTCTCAGAATAATTGAGTGCCAGAAAGTTAAAAGGAATATAAATTGTTAGGATGAAACCCCATAAGGGTTACTTGATAAAAATCCATATTCATTCCACATAAGTTTACCCCATATAAGACATATAATAAAGTCACGGAATAATATTTTGAAAATTAAACATTTCTTGTGAGTTCAACGATAAAACCTTAAGAAATTTCAATCAATTCTTTCCAGTTTCCACATCCTAGGAAATAATAATATCATTATCATTTTCTTGAATACCAGTTTAATTATTCATAAAAAGACCATAGAAGTTTTATTTTTGGGTACATTTTCCATATTGGACATTTAAATGCACATTCCAACATTATTTTTCATTGGTTTCATAATAGTGAGTCATTCATCCCCTATATCTAATAGGGTTTACACTAGTGTATGATGATGGAATATTTTCTTTTACTCATTAATAATTTTATTCCTAACAGGATTTCATTTTTCATATCTGAATAGATAAGATTTAGTGTACAAATATGGTACTTATACTAGTATGAATATGTGAGAACACACTCACGAGGAAAATAAAATCATATAGGTCACCTGACATGACTCACCCTTATGTAAAATGATGGTATAAAAAATTTTATATTTGAAAAACCTATATATATATAAATTAACATGTCTGAAAGATGATAGAATTTTACATATTTCATTTTGAATCAAAAGGTTTCAGATCATGACTGACATTTTTCTATTTGAATTAAATTTTAAAAAGAATTAAATTATCTTTTTATTAATCTATATATGTTTCTTGGATTATAATAAATTTATGATCAGAACTGGATAAGAGATATGATTAATAATTAATAGGAACAATGTATTGATTGGTGAAATTAATTATATGAGTGTCTGTATTTTGGATTATTTCTAATTATATATAGTTTTCTAGTAGGATATTTTATTGTATGAAATTCTTAATGAATACTTGAACTAAAAACTACAACTTTTTTTAATTAACCAGTATCTTTTAAAAAAATTGTTAGTAATTTGGTTTATATATATAAATTCACATGGAACACCGTTACCAATTCATTGACATGTGTCCTGACCTTTTTGACATTCTCAAATCGTAATTGATTCTACTCTATATTTTTTTCAATTATGTTGAGATTTTTTCTGTCTGGAGATCTCTTAGTAAAGTTAGTCCATGAAGTCCCTCCTTTTGGAAAAACATTGTTTATAACCATCAAATACTATTTCATGATGAGAAGATTAATATATTGTTTTCATATTATAGGAGGAAAATAGTGATTATGATTCACATTTAAAATATTATAATAAAACATGATAATCATTTATTAAAAATAAATCACCCCTACATCTTTTTAAGGATGTCATAGTAATCGAAAGTTACAAGACATAGAGTGATTAACATGTGATGATGAAGATTTAGTTGTTCAATATGTTAATCAAGAGGATTTTTGAGAGCCTAACATGAGATCCTCTTCCAGACTCATTATTACATCTATTATCAAAATGAAGTTCCTTATGGGTCAAAATAAAATACGTTCAATGTGACTAACAAATAATTAAAAACCAAATAACTCAATAAGGTTCTACTATAAAAGTATACTAAGTGAGCTTGTACCAAATAATACTATATCTACACGACTTTTAATAATTGATAGGTCAAAAATATCACATTCAAATTCCCTGGCCAATAACATAGCTGCTATAATTTTCACCCAGATTTTATTAGTCAAATAATATGAGAAAATTATATAATGTAAGATGTTTGGATACTCACTTTTATTTTTAGTAAAATTAATCTCATCCACTAAATTTTTTCCCTCATCTGAAGGTACACTAGGTGAGAAATCATTCTGAAACTCATGCCAATAAAATTGTGTTGTCATTCCCATAATAGATTTATATAAACCCTCTACTGAAATAGCTATCCCATATGAAATATCTAACCCCATAATTTTGGGTTTATCACAATGGATAGATTCACATGGGAATCATCATTGGATATCTCAATCATAATAAAAAAATAGAATTCATAGAGTAAAAAACCATCTTAAAAATATGAATTTATCATAGCTAGATGAGAGGGTGAGTAATTTTCAAGTATCCAGATCTCAATATGG
The DNA here is from genome assembly GCA_963277665.1 of Viscum album. NCBI lineage: Eukaryota > Viridiplantae > Streptophyta > Magnoliopsida > Santalales > Viscaceae > Viscum > Viscum album. The sequence goes on along the minus strand of OY728128.1, from coordinate 991,590,422 downwards.
TCGTCCATATAGCTTGGATACAATAAGAAATATCCAATGAATCATGGTTGATAGTGAGTTCTGATTCCCCATAGGCTTTGACTATTTCCACTCCCAAAGTGACCCCATACAAAATTATATCATATATATACTCTTGGGGATTTGGTAAATTAATATATGGGAAAAATATTCCATTATACACCTATTGGGTTTCCATGATGATGAAGAAAAATAAATTATTTTCACAATGAGATTTTGATATAACTTAAGATTTTATTTTTACATTGGTAATGAATTTCCTTTCATTATGTCGAGGATTTACATGCTCTTAGGTTACTGATAACCCTTTGTTTATAATACATGATCCTAAATAAGAAAGAAATAATTTATCAAAATTATGTTAAAAAGAAACAAGAAAAATACGTGAGAAACTATAACACTAACTTTTTAATCTCAATATAAAAGAGTCCTTAATGTCATCACCCTCTTCTATTTACTAATTTATTCTAGGGAAAGCTCTATAAAATGAATCATATGAAGTGGAACTAAGGAAACTCTCAATATAATATTGTTGAATAATATTCTCTTTCAACCCTGACCACAAATTTTTTTTCTATACCAATGGTTATAAATAGAGTGAGTTTTTAGAGAGGAAATATGTGACTAATCATCTTGTACATCCTATGGACAATGGGGAATAATATTATTATAAATATCATCAATTAGAATATAAGTTTAAGTTATTAAATACAATTATTATTATTGTGGTGTGATTTCACCTGAATATTCTTCCTTTATTATTTCTTCTTAAGGATTTATAATTTAATGTAACTAATACATATAAATGAATATTCCTTTATGTCATTGGATTGAATCCCCTAGGTAATAGAAATATGTATTCACATCCAATTTTTTATTTATATAGTATATTCCATTGGGTCGTAATATATAACCAAACCCTATTAATAATATATAATTTAATTATTAAAAAAATCTATACCTCCTCAAGAACAACGTTATTCCTCTAAAGAGTCTCATTCTATGCATGATACTTGGAATGTAGCTTCATACGGGATAAATGGTTGGAGTGACACCCTACATGTTAATAAAGGAGTGTTAATAACTTCCATTATTTTCAAATTTGGTATATTGGAGACTTTATTGCAGAATTTATATTGGGAGTCCCCTACCTCTATATGTGTCTCATGTTCCTATTTATGTTTAGTCACTAGTGTCCCTTGATATAATAAACTAGGTTGGATATGTTTCCATCTAGTTATGACTAAATTCAAAACATGAAATATTTACTCACAAGACATATTCCAACATTTTTTGGTGGAATAATGACCTTAATTCCCATATCCTCCTATGAAAAAACCATCTTAAATAAAAATTCAACCATAATATGATGTATTTTTTTCACATTGTTTTTAGGAGTAGTGAATTTAGTCCTCATGTAATATAACATTCGATCAATATTTTTGATGGTTTTTACCACCTCAAATATTATCTCTCTAGTAATCATGATGATAAATAAAAATTCCCTCAAAGATATTAAATATTCACTATTACCCTGATTTACAGTTGTAGAAACTATATGAATTTTATTTGGTGATAAATATGAAGTTAATATGATCTTATTTTGTTAATATAACATGTTTATTATATCCTAATTATTCAATAGGAGTGGATTAACTCCTCTCAAACACTAATGGAATGACGTGAATAATTCATTTTAGATTAATTGGCCATTATTGAATTTGTGTCACCCATGTGGGTAACCATACAATCCCAACGTCCATGGAAATGTCCCAAAACCATTGAGAGATCCCCCCTTATTAATATTCCAAAAAATGTTCTATAATTTCACCAGCATCAGTACCTATATGTTGATTCTATCAAATATTGATAGTTAGTCGGTTATAAATAATGTCCCAACCCAAACACTAATATAAAACTATGATACAGAAGGGAGATCCTCACTGAGAATCAATATAGTGAATGTGTCCTAGAAGACTAATTAATTATTTTGGGGGCATCATATCTTATACCAAAACCATGTAACTTCCTTCATCATGAATATTCCAGTATACATAATGGATCACATGATTTCTGCGAGTTGGTAAATTTTTGATCTTTGAACTTATAGATCATAAAAATTTAATAAAATGACCATATAATCCCTTGTGCCAAACGGGATATCATTTTTTTGGGTGAGGCACTTATCCTATGGAATTATATTTAATTTTATGTAACTCATTAATATGTGGAGGATTCCATTAAGTTTTATACAAGACAAAAAAGGATTAATAATTAAACATACATTTTACCCATGATAAGGCATGTACTAATCATATAACCTCTGTACGAGCTTACACAAAGCTATTTTAACAATAAATGAAATTTTATTATATCTAAACACCATATAATGATCTGATATAAGGTAAAATTATTATAACAATTGAAACTGGAATATGTGAGATAGAAGGCTTTATAAAATATAAATGATCTAAGACAATTCTCAAATTCTAAACAATGTTGTCCTTATATTGTAAAGGAGGAAATCCTAAAATGTAGCCTTCTACATAATCATTATATCTAATAAAATTCCCCACCATGAAATATTAACCTGATCCAGATCCTACTAGTGATTAATATAATTAAAAAAATATTTCTAATGTGTTTTTTAGGAATTTGTGCATTCTTAAAATACAAGAAACTATACAACAGTTCTCTCTATAATACTAGGTAATATCAAATACATTATCCCAAAACATCTGATGGGAAATTGTGTAATGGAATGACAATGAATCATAGTATTTCTTTAATTCTCTTGTTCATCATATTTCCTGATTCCATAGTTTACCATGTGTCTTGATCGAGGTGTATTTCTTATAAGGATATTAAAATAGTCTCATTTCAAGAATAATATATGGGGAAAACTCTAGGACATGGAAAATTAAAAATTATTAACTAACACCTACTTGAACTGAATTGGAACTACATTGAGAAACCATTATTCGTATAAGGAGTTATTTTCAAATCACAAATTGTTGTTCCACATACCATTATTTGGCAGGCTCTCACAAAGTAATGAGTAGGTTCCCATGAGCAATAGTTACTTTGAGAAGGATCTGATGTCTAATAAAATTGATGTGTATTCCATTCATTCTGAAATGTGTAGAGTAGTGATCATTAATGATAAATTAAAATGAAATTGTTTGGAAAACATGTAAAGGGGGACTCATAGTGGACCTCATATAGTTCATGTGGGCTATTCCACCCCCTTGAAATAATCACATTTTCATCTTAATTAGATCACATTTCATGCTATGGATTTATTGAGGAAAATGAAAAATTAAATGACATTGGAATGAAGAACTATTATTGAAGTAAGATCTATGATAAAAAATAATATCAAAGATAAAAGTGATATTTAGAATCATATTGAAAATGATGAATGAGAAATTTTTTAGATCTAATTTAATGTTTGATGACGGACCCCATCATCCATGAATGTGATATCTATAAAGAACCTTATCCATCCATAAAGAATAATGTTAATGAACATATTCCATATATGTTAATGATATAGATACCCTATATAGAAAATATTATGACGTACTAAGAATTAATAATTTGATACTATAGGATAGTTATTTTGTACACATTATATAGATCTTTCACATGTATACACTATTTGTGACTCTACTGGGGTGATTTTTTCACTCACTAGAACCTTTAATTGTGAGTCTAAACTTCATAAATATACTATGGATAAACTATGAGACTATGTAATTCCTACACAGTGACCCATTTTGGGAAGGAAGTTATTTTTTTTTGTTTTCTATAAATATTAATTAATAACCAAATAAGAAATGATATTAAAATATTGGAGAGAACCCATCAGAGATATATGAGTATCTCATATGACATCGATGAGATATTTCCAACAGTATAATTATTTCTCCTTTATTGGAAATATTTACATAATATATTTGGAACTTAATCTTAAAGATCATTCTTGGGGAGAAATAACACAGTGTAACATAAAGGAATCTCTTTTTAAAGATTTTTCATAATGTAATTAAATTATAAAAAACTCCCATGGGAATCATTAATGAAGGGTTTATCTTGTAAAATTGTTCATTAAGAAAAATTTAACCATTACCTATAAATGATGTTCCCTCTTAAAATTATTCCTTAATTAAAAATAATTAGGTATGCATATTAGGTACTAATTTTATTATTCTAAATAGGTCTATTCAATATAGTATTAGACCACACCATTTCCCCTTCCCAGAGAAATCTTATGATGAGTGTTTAGACCACTTCAATACCCCGTCTTAAACCCAAGAAATCTATATAATCACTGCCTGTCCAAATATCAACATTGGTGTCCAATCCATATGGTCTAAAAAATAAAATTTCATTCAAATAAATACTCTTATAAAATAACTAGACATGAAAGATAAAGGATATATGAATACCATATTTCTTCTTATCGATCATATAATCCCTTAATAAAAGGAAACTTGTAGGTATTCCTCCAAGATTGATAAGGCCCAAAAATTAGTAAAAATATAATACTCCATTGATAATAAGGGTCCCTATAATAAAGATACCTATGATATTTTCTTTAGATCATATTTATCATCTTGGTTATTGATGTATTGAGTTGGGATACCTGGTTCCAATAATGATCCATGCTTGAGTGGACCTCCTAATGTGAAATCCCAAATTATTTGTTCTTCTTTTATTTCATAACCATGATTCCTCAATGACCTAAGGAGAAAATGACTATGAATCCTTCTAGGTGTAATCCACAATATACCCCAATGGAGAAATATCACACAATATTTCAATAATCCTTCTTGGACTAGTTACTAATTAGAAGGTTGTATATCACTTATATGACTATGTTTATTTTCCAATCAATACTCTATTTCATAACCATTCAGAACATAGATTCCCTTGTTAAATGATAGAAAAATACAAACAAAAAAACATCTGACATTGTATTAAACATCATGTTATGGTCTTTTCACGTGACTTTAAACATTGAAATATTAACTACAGTATAATTTATTCTTGTTAATATGGATGGGTAAGAATCCATTTTGTGGTTCGAACCTATCAATTCACAACCAAATCCTCATTGGGTCACACTCTATGTGATCCAAAAATTTTAAAACGGGTTATATTCCCTATTAGAAGAACCATAAAGGATCATTGTTATCAATGTACCACACTATCCATTTCCAAGATTCATTCTCCTAGTAGTTTACAGATCTCATATGTATGTTATTAAAAGTTAGTTCCGATGGTCATAGTTTCACAACCTCAAAAGGAACCAGATTATCACATGTCACAAAACTGTAAAATGGTATAATGTTTATTTTCATATGATAACAAAATATATTTGTTCTAATTACATTTATAGGGATACATGGGAATCCCCTATCATGGACATGATCCCAACTCGAAAACATTTACTATCTTATTATAAGAAACTAATATCCAGATCACCAAATTGTGAGACTTTAAATAATATCATTATTAAATTATATAATAAATTTGAAAACCCTAATATATATATTTATGGTGTAATTAAGAGATTGTATCTAATACATGAATATGGTACAATTTACTAAGAACCCCTGATATATGAAAATTTTCATTGTGATTCATGTCTGTTGCCTATCACTAGCATAGTGGTAAACAATATGACAGTGTATATTGGCAATGAGTGTCATACCTATCATAACTAAATATGAAATCCCTAAAATGTATAATAATTATACTCTAAAAATGGTGAATATGACCGCAAATTCCTACTCTCAACCAACATGCATTTCTAGGTACCCCTGATAATGCCCCAATAACTACCTTTATTTGGAAAGAAATACCAGACTAACTCAAAATGTCATGGTTGCTAATCTATAGTAGTTTATATTGAACATAAATACCCAATACCCATATTTACTAGAACATACATCTTGGATAAATAACTTTCCAAGATAAACATTAATGAATAATACACCAATACAATCCCAAACACAATTAATAAATATGTAGTATTTTGATAATGGGTTACCCTCTTGTCAAACAAATGTCAGATAATGTTATGCTTGCATGAAATATACCTATAACTATTTATATTCCATTTCATATATCACATGAAATATGTTTTAGTAATAAAAATTAATCTTATATTGATTCATCTGATACCCCAATGATCCAAAACTATAACTACCCAACCCATGAGGGACCATTTTTTTCAGTATAAGGTTGAGATGCTACTACCCCAACCCACCACCAATAGGCCTAGGTTTGGAGTAAAATATAGAGTATGAATATCAAAAATGGGAATCCTTAGCTTGAGGTACCTCCATGCACACACACACACACACACCCTTATCCTTGAAAAAATGGTGATACAATAAAAAAAATTGATACCAATTCATGCATAAATACATATCCCCTGAACTGAGTACCCGAAAGAATGAAAGTAAAAAATACAATCCCAAAAAAATATTGTAAAAGTGTCCAACCTACCAAGAATGATGGTACATATTTAATAATCATGACTTTTTCACACCTCATACTGTCTAGCCAATTACTATTCTCCACCCACACCTAGTACTCTAAGGACAGTGATATGAGTCATATATTTTACAAAGGAAAATACATTTTTGGTAAGATCCTGTGCAATTGTGTGTATAAAAATACCCAATAAGACCCCAAAACACCAAAATATACTGTAGAAAAATAAATAAAATAGTTATCTTGAAACAAATCATGGAGAGGAAACCCAAGTTAGAGAGTGAGAGATAGAAAGAGAAGAAAACATAGTCTCATCCATTCCTCGGTTCTACCTGACAATTCATCACATCACCACCCGATAATTTTAACCCAATTGACACATACCTCAAGGTCTCCTAGAATATATTATATATACCCATAATAGACTCAATGTTTCAAGGTATCAACCATAAATTCATCCATATAATCCAACATGAGGCTCAAAGGTATCACTTATCTCAGATTAACAGCTCCACTATCATTTCAATCCCCAATGGAACTCATTTGAGAAATCTCTAACAACAGGCATCATAAAGATGAGGGAATATCCCTAGAATCCCTGATGGTATCCACCTAAGATCACACTTGTTGGGTCTTTCTAAGAAAAACATCATGATGGAACTCATTAGAACGCAAAAAATTAGATATGTCATCATGCCTAGGACAACTTGGGGGAACAATGAACACTAGAAGAAATATGATACATAGAAGGGGTATTTCATAACAAACCAAATCATGATAAACTATCTATTTAAGAAATAAATTCACCAATATTATTGGTTACACAGATTTTATGAACCCATCCTAGGGAAAACAACATGGTATAACACATAAGAGATCGATACATTGAATGAGGCTCACACCTAGGGATCACGAATCTTTATTAAATAAGTAATCAAAGTATTGACAGTTGTGTTTTGGAGGTAATACCAATTCAATAAACCCCACCTTGTAAAAAATATATAGGATCTCAAAATGATCCATATGTACGGATTCACAAACTCTATCTAAGATAATGTCAAAAAAATAATCATAATTCTATGTCGAGGATGAGATGTCACACTGTACCCACATATGAATATTCTAAGGGAACAAAATCATCAAATATTGGTTTATACATTGATAACAAAAGTCACCAAAAACAACACATTACATATCATCTATAAAACTGAAACCATGGCCATTGTCACATAATTTATCGAAAACTACTCTAGATATCCTACTCACAGACCTCCATAGGTGTTTTAGAGAATGAGATATGTGAGGGAAATGTTTCTAATGGATGTACATGGGGTGTACCCACAGTACATGGAATGTATCTCATAACCAGACTTTTCATGTGTACCATATTTGTACTTTTCATGTAAAAAATCATACTTTTCATATACAGTATGACATATGACATGGGACTTCATCTAAACCCATGGGAGTGTCATCTATCATACAATTGCCTAGATGTACATGTCACTAAATAGGATGTGTACCCTCGGTACACGGTGTGTTTCTCTCTTTTTGGACCAAGAAAATATCCTTGACCATTCTTTTGTAACACATCCCTTTCTATTGTCCTCTATATTTGTACTTATTTACAGCAATTTCCCTCAACATGAAAACCCTTTCCATGCCCTCATCCACAAGACCTAGGCCCATTATATGGTGTGTACCAATGGTACACTTCATTTATTAGAAAAAGTTAATCGTACCAAAAAATGAATAACACATGGTGTGTGATCCTACAATACATGTCATGTGATCATTAATTTCAAACAAGAATCACTGAAAAGCCACCCCAAACCCTTTATTTCCACCTGAAACCCAAAGATATACCCTTAGGAAAACTATCGTGTTCATAATATGTATCTAAAATCATATGAAATTAATAAATAAGGTTATCGACATAAATATCATATATTTTATTCCTTATTAGTGAAATGTTGAATCTTTGGGTCTATCACAATGCCTTCAAGATACCAAACCTTTATTCAGGGAAAAATAGAATAAAATGATGTATAATAGAACCTACTCACTTCAGTTTATCATTTTTCCATCCATTATTGTGGGAGAACCTCCTCCCCTTTACGTACAAATGAATCCAAATGGGGGGGGGGAGTCATTGAATAATTAATTCAATTTTATTAATATATAAACCTCATTTTAATGCATCGCCAATGGTTACCACAAACTGGGTGTCCAAATATTACATAATTTATGTTTCACATATAGAAAAACCTATGTTCTGAACTCAATGAAGGTATCATATTTCCAATTCAAGAATTTTATTGAGAGTTATTCCAAATTAACTAATAATTTAGAAATAATAAAAAGAATATTCAATATTTTTAATATCCCCACATTAAGCCTATTGGGCCCAGAGAATCTTGCATCGACTCTACTCATAACATATGATACACTTCAAGAATTTTTTTAAATTATTACATGTAAATACCGAAGTCACAAAACTCCCCCCACCTTCATTGATTTTCCTCCTGCAAAATGATATCCTACACACAGGGGAGAAAAATGAGATCCTTCTTGGCCCTCCAACACCAATGATCTCTCCATAGGGTTCCAATCCTAACATCTAACATACACCAAAGAATACCACGTGACCATTAAGAATCTTCTCTTGGGGGATCAAAAACACCATTGAGTTCCTTGAAACAATATCTCCACAAAGAATTCCAAACTCATCTAATCTAATGTTGTGAAACAATTCAGGAATATGTCTCCTCAGCAGTGATAGGTAAAAAACACCAATCAACTGATCTAACTATTTTTGAAATTTCATGAAGAACACCACATCATTAACCCATATACAAATTGCAGTAAGGGACTATAGACCCTAGAGATAGAATGGTTCCATGGGAAATCATCTATAAACACCCAACAAGGTGAGATCTCACAAAACATGATACCTAATTATTAAACATTAAGGGCCACCATCATCAGTTTACAATGACATATGATATGTCATAGAATACCTCATCATTCAATTTATAGTATACACATTTCAATAACATCATGATCACAGACTCTTGGCTAACAAACTCGGTCTACTACTTCCTTTGACTGACCTAACGCCAACCTACAGGCCCCCTCACTCATAGATTCTAAGAGTTCTACTCCAACTGTAGAGTGGTCACTTCCATGATACCTAAAATATACCTATGGTAAATATAACACCCAATTGAATGCCACATTTTAATATGAAAACCCCAATAATTTTTTCCTTAATTAAAATGACCAACATTTCTTAGAAACCTAACCCGATTCCACAGTATTCTTACATTTCCACCCTTCACCTGGGTGCTCTTACAAGGGAATCATCCTCCTAATCACCTAATCACTCCATGTTTTGTGTTATTATCAATTCTTGGAAATGTGAAACACTCCCCGCCTTCATAAAATCCAGCAATAATATGTCAAATGGGTATCCCATCATGCGATACTAAGCAAAAAACACTCCAAGTTCTTCCCCATTTCTATTATTTTAACATTCATAAAATTAATGTTAAACTAGAGATATGTTACACAAACCTACACCACAAGGATCCAGTATAATGAATTCAAATTGAATATCAATTATAACAAAAATAGTTTATGGAGAACATCATTAGGAGAATCTGATACAACACAGACAACCTTGGGAGGTTCTGAGGATAGCACTTATACAACCCTTTCTTGGTCCAATAACATCCATGTTTCTGAGAATATATATCTCAAGGGGTGGATTGTCTAAATATATAACTTCTACATTGATACATTATCATAAATTTTATACTATAAGATCTTGTCTAGAACTATCGTTAAGAGTCTTGAGTATATAACCCATGATGTGGATTACACTAGGATGTCACCAATGATGACTACTCGAAACCTATCAAAAAAGGGGGTTACAGATCTAATCCATATATCTAACCACACTACTAGAGAGTCCCATATGAAAAATAGAATCTTTAGAAAATAATTCAACCATAGTAGATTTATGATTCTAAATTCGGTGCAAAATACACATGAAGATGGAGGTGGTGATAAACACACCTCAGGACAACCATTAAGAACCATATTTCTTCTAGAAATTGGGTGAAGAATGTGACAATTCTTGAGTGTGATAACTCATCCCTAATAGTCAGTAGTTCTTGGTGATATCAGCCATGCCAAACCTGAATCACTCATCATACTCCTAGGAAAACATCATAGGTCTTCCCTAGTGAACACACTGGGTCTTAAAACCGCTCATAAATCCTCCATTTTCTCGACAACTCTCGAAACACTATAAAATCCCTATAACCCCAATGATGATATAGAAAGGCTTCACAACCGTCACCTGATCATGAATATTGTATACACTCAATGATAGGTGAATCGTGTATATTTAAAATAGGAATTGAGTAAACTAAGTCACATTTCATACACTGGACAAACATTAATAACTCCAGGTCACTAGAACCTACTACCTAAAACTCATCCAATCACTTTTTCACCTCTCAACCCTCTCCATGTATTTCTTTAAAATTTTAACAAACAGAAATTCCATTAACTCGCAAGTTATAGGAAATCAACTTTGAAAACTCTACATTAACCCCTTTTGGAATAATGACTCACTTGAATAATTTTATATCAAATCATAATAACACAGCATAGTGGGGGATTCATCCCTCATTCTCGTGAGTTTAAATCCACATCAAACATAACCGTAACAAGGCTCAATTTCCACCCCATGTCACACTGGGTAATCCTCAAGAAATAATTTTCATGAAAAATGTATCTCATACATATATCTGACAATACCATTGCAGAATTAGAAAGGATATAGATCATACCTCCAATTACTATTGGAAACTCAATATAAAAACCCAACAATGCATGTATATTCCCATGTATTTATCCACATGCTAAGAAAGCCTATCCTAGAACACATTTAGGTGGCTATGGTGGAAGAAAATAAAAAATCCATCCACCTCCTTTTACTCCTATATCTTCTATGCCACATCTACTACCTTGTAAGCTTCCTTGATGAAACAGAAGCCTCTACATAAATGGTTTATCAATTATGTCGCTACATATAATGTGATGTTTAGGATAATATTTCCTGAGATGTCTACTCTGATCACATGAAAATAATTCCTCAACATCAGTGGAATTATATTTCCACAAGGTCCTTGTAAATCCAAAAATATCATGTTTTATGTACTACGTCACGTACCTTTTGTCAGTGATTCTTTATCAAACAAGACCACATGATATCCTTACACTATAAGCTTGGTATGTGAGAAAGAGCCATGTGTATCATCATCCAGCACCAATAGATCAATCCATGGTTCATTGTGATAAGTTTCATCAACATGAACCCTCAAAGGTGGCTAAATGAACTGATAAACACACGGAATAACTAACATCTATCAACTCAAAAGACAAATTTTTAAGAGAATAGGTCTATATTAACTTTCCTCATTACTAATCTAGTCATACCCTCAACCCAAATATGAATTCATTGATTGTTGTAATTATGGAAACTTCTTGGAATAAATAAAATAGGTTCTATTCTCAAGGTTTATATCTGGGGACTGGAATTAATAACGACATGGAAACCAAAAATAAGTTCTAAATGATTCATAGAAATGCTTCCTTGTAATATTTGACTATAAATATCAAGCCAACAAGAAAAATAATAGTGCCCTAGGCAATTGATACATCAGGAACCACACCAATAAAAAATCCCATTGATTGCATGCTAATCTAGATACACTTTAGTGGTGTCACCATAAAATCCAAAGAATGCTCATTGATTGAAAAATTATTACTCTGGTCCTATGGGAATAGTTCATTTGATACCAATATTTAATGAATTGACCCATTGGGGCAGGCCTGAATGGTAGATATCCGGCCCACTAAAACCCCATGTCCATCACCAATAGGGTAGGGGCTGGCATCTAGTATCTTGCAGGAATATTACACAAATTAAGTGCCTTAGCCTATGATACTTGTTAGAATACACAAAAACCTATCTATGTAAAACAATGGAGAGACACTAATGAAAAGGATACCAATGTAATCAAAAATCTATATCCCATAAATAGATTACTATGAGACATGAAAGGGAAAAATAAAATCCCTCTAAAAAGTAGTATAATGTACTTAGAAATAGTGGAATACTACCAAAATCATGATTGGTACACTCCTATATCTTTCTAGGCTAGAACTGTGCTCCACTCAGTCCTTGTCCTCCAAGAATAATGCAAATATACTGATTATCTTTATATGGAACAACATGTATTAGAAGTACTTGTGTAGAGGTTAGTATAAAAATACCAATTGGTTACCCCAAAAAACCAAAATAAATCTTAACAACATAAATGAAATAGTTACCTCTATAAAAATATAGCTCATGAAACTCGAGAGAGATAGATGGAGAGAGAGAAAAAAAACTTTATGTACACCATTCCTCAGCTATACATGACTAATAGAATTCACACTACCTATAATGTAAAACCAAAATGAAACATAGGAGTAGGTATCCTAAAATTTTCTCTATATGATTATTACAGACACCAACTCTCATGGTAAAAACCATAAATCTATCCCCATAATCATATTTGAGGTTCAAAGGCAACACTTTTCCTAGAGTACTCGCTCTACAAACCATTCCATACCTGATGAAACTCATACATGAATTATCAAATATAAAAAAAACTATGATCATGGAATATCCCTAATATTACTAATGTAATACACCCAAGATCATTCTTGTCAGGTCTTTCTAAAAAGGTTACAACAGAACTCAATGGATTATAAAACTAAGGTTAGTGATCATGCCCAAGGACCACTAGGAGAAACTATGAACCCTAGCCAAAAAATCGTACACATAAAGGGTATCAAACCAAAATCAAATTAGATAATAAATTAATAAAAATGGGATCAATAGCCATATAGTGTTAGATGTGATGATTCTATGAACCCCAGAATGGGAAAATGACACTATAGAACACAGAAGATATCAATACAAAAAGGTGATGGACCGAGGGATCATTAGATATTCAATAAACCTAATCTAGAATTATTGAATGTGAAACATATCTAATACTATTTAGTTTTGGTATCTCTTATTCCATAAACCCCACCTATAAGAAAATATATAATATTCCCTGCTAATCCCCATAGATGGATTCAAAAAATCTATTCGAGACAAAGACCACAAAGGGATCACACTCGTATATAAATGGTGTAATTCCACATGATACCCTAATAGGAATAGACCAAGATAAATCACTCCATCAAAACTAGTATATAAATAAATAATAGAAGAAATTCAAAAGTCACCACACTTCATATATCTCCAATTCCAAAATCATGTCCACCATCGCATCCTACATAGAAACCTAGTCAGGATAGACTGCATGTGGTCATCCCACCCATTCCATAAGATAACGATTCGTGATGGAAACATATATAAGGGAAGGAAATGATGTGCAACAAAAGTACATGACATGTCTCATAACTAGCATATGGATGTGTCCCCTCTTGGTACTCAATGTTTTCAAAGATCATAGACGACGTGTACACTATGTCACATGGAATGTGACCTTATCCAAAATCATTAGTGAGTCCCTTACCACTCACATCATATATATGAATTTCACCATACATGGTGTGTACCATTGGTTAATAGTGGGTTCTTCATGGTAGTTCCTATTCCCATTCCCTAGTCACACCCATATAACTCAAAATCTGTATGTTCCCTCTTGATGTATACCACCACACAACCATGTTCCCCATCATGGAAACCCTATCCATGTCCTAGGCCATAATACATGGTATCACTATATAGCATATAATCCTAGTACTTGGATTATAGTCTCTAATGTTAATCTACCAAAAATATGAAGAACATATAACATTTTCTCATGCACTACACACAGTGTGATCTGAAATTATGAATGGGCATCTCCTATGAGCCACCATAAACACCAAATTTCATTGTTAATCACATAAATCTACCCTAATACAATATATAGATGGTTTAATAGGGATTTAAAAATATTAAACCCACTAAATATGGATTGTGATATAATTTTATCAAATTATCCTACCTCATGGTGAAACATCAATGCCTCGGGTCTAACACAATTCTCAGAAGTTATAGCACTCGAACTATTGATGATCATATTCAAAACATGGGGTCTAGTGGCACTACCTCCATTGGTTCCTAATTGTTCCATATGTTTCTATGGGAGAACCACCCATACCCCTTCCATTTATTTGAAAAAATGGGTCATGGTTTATTATTTTAATTTTATTCAATTTCTAAAAAAAATTTTAATGAACGTCTAATGGTTACCACCAACTGGGAACCCGATGTTGAAAACGCCTTGGGTAATCCCAAAATTATAAACTAAATCATTATCTTTTATTTTGAATCTAATAATTTGATCTGTAGTTATTCCACATTAACTAAAAAACTATGTGTGTGTGATAACATAAATGTTATATTTTTAATATCACCAAACCAAGGCTATCTAGGTCCTAGATTGTTGTTCTTACTCTGTACCTAGCTTTGAAATTATTTCTGGAAATTTTAAAATGTCTTACATAGAAGAATTAGAGAAAGTACATGAACTAACCTAAGGAACCCGACACTATAATGAAAATTTTTATTATACCTAAGGTTCTTGTCCTCCTATTATCATTTAGCTTTTTAAGAATACCTACAATCTCAATATGGTTATTCCACCTAACAAAACCCTAGATTGTTGACTCGATATAGAATCTCATCTTTTACTATACAAAGGCATTCTAGTATTGTAGAATAGTAAATTCTTCATCCTCCCAAATTGATAACACTTCCTTGATAGACTCTAATGCCTGAAAAACTCATGGAAAACATTATGACACTATAATAATATAAAATATATTTATTACATGGATGAAATGTAGAATCTTAACCCTAATAGCTTGTCACTCTCCACCCTGATGCATCTATAATTGTCTCATCATTCCACCACTAGAATAACAACCATTAGTGCTTATAGAAGGTATCCACTTCAAAAATTAATTATGGGAAACATCCTTGCTTAACCACTATTTATATGTCCCTTATATTCTCTAAGATAGTTAGGATATTTCAATATAGTCACGAAAAAATAGACTATAGTGTAGTGATGGTCATTACACCATAGTGGATGTTGGATCATGGTTGTTTACACCACATAATGATTTATGTGGGAATGATAATATATACCATTAGGTCAATTTATGTCGTTTAATTATCATTCATCATCAGAAAGAAATATATCATGAGGTGATGTGTATAAATAAACTGAAAAATTAAATATTTTCAATATTCTAGTCATACAATAAAGGGGATCTAAAATGGAATGGTAATTACATAACTTTAGATACATATACACTTACTCAATAATTCACAATTTGTAGATGGGTCCTATAATACTATTTTCAAGAACATAATTAAGGGTAGAATAGACACTCAGGATTATTATTAAATAACTAAAAGTTTCCCAATCAATCTTCCATCCATTTGATTCATAGAATTAAAACTAGAAATAATTTAGAATAATTTTTATCATTCTAAATTTTACAGTGATTTTAGAGTCTGGGGGATATCAATGAATAAACTAAACCATTAGTTATTTCATAATTAAATTCATTTAAATCACTAAAAATGAATATTGAATTAATTGAAATTGAGTTAGACATAGATTATCAATTAATTTTTTTATTCCACCATTTTATTACTATAGGATCTGATGTATGCATTTATTATTTTCTTTCACAACTAATGGGGATTGATATGTCCCATAAAAACATTTAGTAATATCATGGAAACTACTGATAAAGACCCATCAATAGAAACTGAATTAGCATCAACACACGAACTGATGTGTTGCTCCTTTAAAATTTCCATTATTGTATTTCATATTTCTAAGGAGAGTGCAGAGTCCATAAATTGGGTTGTTTTTGTATATATTAATACCTAATTATTGTATAATAATATCAAAATAGAATTTTTTTTAATTATTTTAATTTCAGTGATATAGATCATCATGGGATTATTATCTATGTAGTGGTTAGTTTTATATGTGTTATGGTAGAACTTTGATAAGAGGATCAACAAAAAAAAATTAAAAATTTTATATTATTTAGAAAACAACTAGTCCACCAAAAATGACTTTTCCAAAATGGTTTAGCTATAAAAATTGTTATTTTGGAATCTTATAAGAAAATACTACCGATATATATAAAAAAACATTATATTTTATCCTATCACCAAATACAGTTGGATGTGGTATAAGAAATAAAATTAGATTTTTTTCTTAGAAAAGAAACATATGAGACTTTTATAAGTATAATAGTACAAGAATAACCATCTCATAATTACATAATTTATAGTAATGATTTTATATCCCTGAATTACCATGATAATATTGGTTTATATATTTAGATAATTTTGAAAATCATTACACTATAAATTGAATTGCTTCCACACTATCCATTTTCAAAAAATATAAATTTATAAATTGACACCCATGTTTTATTCATGAAGAGGTTACTTCTTTATTGAAGATTCCTTATAATTAAATTATTGACCATTATATAAATAATAAACTTCTTTAAATAATAATTTTTATTTCAAAAATATGGTATGATAAATCCAATAATAGCCTGTATATAACGTATAAAATATTTTATAAAGAAACTAAAACTATTTGAAAAATATTTTAACATATTTATAAAGTAAAAAAAACCTATATAAGAAATATTAAAAATTCTAATATTTAAAATTTTTTAAATAATGAAAGAAATATAAATTAATTTAATAAATCATTTAATTTTTTAGTGTAAAATTCGTAACGTAATAATGAAATTGAGGAAAATGGGTTAAAAATAAAAAATTAAAATAATTAAAATAAATAAAAAAGAAAAATTCATACCTTGAGTCCCAAATCACTTCATGAATACTCTACCCACTTGTTTCTGAAAAATAAATTATTTTTTAAATTTATTAAAAACCATTTTTATGTTAATTTTTTCTATTATTATTCCTTTTATTTTATTTTTTATCATCATTAATTTATTTTTTAAATCAATGCAGTTCACATTGATTGTTTTACGTTCGTTATATTCATAATATCCAAAATAGATTTGGTATCTTAGTAATTGTAAAAATTATTATTCCACTAGTTTTATAATCTTTAAACATTTCAAATTATAGGTATCATATCATTCCATAAACAAATTAAATCAATTAGGTATGAAATAGTTTCTTCTCCATGAGTATTCTTTGATATGTATGTCCTTAATGGTATAAAATATTCTTGATTGTTCATATTTAATTCCTTTATTATGAAGTATATTTCAACATTATTTAATGTTAAATATCATTTGATAAATATTTTTGATATATTTATTAACACCCGCAGTCATTTTACTATACATAAGGGGATGAATCATGAGAAACACTTAAAAATATTTATTTTTGTAAATTTAGATTCCGTAAAATGAACTCATTTTATCAAGAAAATATATATATATATATATATTAAGATTATCTAATAATAAAAAAGTATTAAATTTATCATTATTACATATCATTACTATTATATATGTTTTCTTAATCATTTATCACGTAAATATTATAAAACCATTTATGTAGGTGATAAATTCGATCCAAATAAGGACACATTATATTGACCGATTGAGCAAGGATATATTATTGTATTGTAATAATATCACTTTTAGAAAAGGTTAAAAAGTTCAATAAAATATGATTAATGTGATAAGTCAATCATAATAATATGTATATGAGGAAGATAAAAAAAGACAATTCTATGTAGTTATTACTTATAATGTGTCTTGGTATGGTTGTTATAGGCGGTATAATTTTACTTTGGCCATTTATTTTTAATTATTAATATAATGGAAATTTTAGATTTAAAAAATATTAAACATGTTATAAAATTTCATATTAATTTTTAAATATATTTGTATAACCATCCATGAAAGGCTCTGATAAAAAATAAATAGTCCCATTAAGGAGGATGTAGTCTTCACGTTACATGAGATAAACAATCATTATCCTATGGATACGAGGAAAGATGAAAATTGTTTTTAAACCATGATCATAAAATTCAAATATAAATATATTTTCATTGATTGAATGAATGTGTAATCTTGAATAAAGATATTAAGAAAATTACCTCATCCATAGATATCATCCTTTAGGAGTATTATAAATACTTATTTTCTTAATATATAAAAATTTTTATACTCAAAAAAACTGGAAATAAAATATAAACAAATAAGTTGATAAGAAAGGTAGGGTTATGGATAAACTCAACCAATATAGTAATCATATGTTTTGATAGTCTAATCCCTATAGTCATTAACTTTTTTACCATTTTATCTTTAACAATGAGGCCAACATTATATTTTGAAAAATATTTTTCATTAAAATAGCGAATTTTTCCAATTTCAATAATTTCATAATATTGATTCCATATATAATAACCATTTATAATATTCAATTTATATAGGTGGTAAAAATTATTTTTAATAAAAATATGCATAACACAAACAAAAATAATAATAATAATTAATTTCTATGAATGGAAAGGAATTTTCA
Source organism: Viscum album (assembly GCA_963277665.1). NCBI lineage: Eukaryota > Viridiplantae > Streptophyta > Magnoliopsida > Santalales > Viscaceae > Viscum > Viscum album. Next base: position 991,571,218 of record OY728128.1, on the reverse strand, counting down.
CCAAAATCTTGCTTAATATTGAATTTCATAATATTTATTTCCTTATAAAAAAATATATTATTATGTTGTATTTTTTAAAATAAAAACCAAATATTAAATTTTTAATACGTAATGAAAGGAAATGTCAGAATATTTAAGAAAAATGTTTTTTCAACTATTTAATTAAAAACCACCCCTTTAGGAAATATCACCCAAATTCATCCAATGAAAATTTTTAATTATAGTATCAAAAATGAATACCAATTTTTCATTTAATATTAAAATATTTATATTTTTTAAACCAAAACATATAATAAATGGAAAACAATTCAGATAGAATAAAATATACTTTCATATCCAAATGAAAATTCATATTCATATTCCATAATATAATAAAATTATTTCAAGGGTTATAATAAAAACTATCAATATAAATCCATTTAATTAAAATGTATTAAATATAAAACTGATTCATTTGAAAGAATTAATGGGTCATCATATCATCCCATATATAAATTTATTCCTCACAACTGTATTCATTGATAAACAGCTTGGGATATTCTTCCATCATATAATTTTATAGTTCTCATGTTGATTAATTAATTATATAATTCATTAAAAATGAAATATCTAGGTGATCCACATTTTTTTCAACCCCTCCCCTCCATGATCAAAAGTCCAAATTTGTTTCTCCTAAGAATAAATATTCTCTTTTAATTATACGACCTCAATGATTAATGCATGAGATGCATTTCCTACATAGTTCCTTAAAAATGAACAAGAAACACATCATATGCCAAGGATAAATCATATAAAAGTCTTACATAAAGGAACTGATCCAACATCCTCTAGAATTCCATAAAAACTAGTAAATTTTGACCATAATTTCCCCTTATAACTGAAACACAACAAAAAATTCCATAGAGATATTTTGATAAAAACATGGTTTCATACCATAAATAGAAGAAATTACATTTATTTATTTACATTTATTTTTTATGCTCTAAGATTCCCATATATGGGGCTAAATAATCATTACATTTCAAACCATCTCTTTCACCAATTCAGGTCCAAATAAATTTCTCTCCCTAAATTCATCCTTACATGTTCGTGTCTTGTACAACTTTTTAATATAATTCCCCATTTTTTTAATTCTAAATACAAGAATGTTTTTTTTATAATAATAAATTAATACATATTAAAGGTGTTGATTAGAAATTACTTTGAAATTTAATGACAAATTATAATGAATATCTTTTAAATTGTGAATTTCCCCTTCCAATTTTCCAACATGTTACAGATGTGTAGTTGTATGGAAACATAAAAAAGTACCCATTGATTTTTGATATCCATTCTAGAAATTAGTGGTAAATCAATGTCCATTATATAGTAGAATAGTTGGAGGATCTCATTGTAACATTACTATATAATTAAGAATAATTCAATAATGAAAATCCAATTTCATATCATCTCGATTCGGATTAAAAAGAATATATTTCTTCAAACAGTTAATAGTGAATCAAACTACAATATCTCCATGATATGTATTTTGAAATATGACCACAAAATCCATAGATATATACCCAAATTTTTATTATTGAATTGAAAATATTGATGTATTCATTTGTGTTAATTTCATTTATCTTTAACCTATCAAAATATCCATCATTTCAATGTATAATCATCAATATATTTCTTTATTCTTTCCCACATATAATATTTTCAAATGAATCTATATATATTAGTATTACCCAATTGGATAGAAACTAGTGAGCTATGAGTCTCACTAAATAATTATATTTTTAATTGAGAGTCTCCCGGGACACATAACCTCTTTCGAAATCATAAAATACCTTCTATGTAAATATTTTGTTTTTGAAACATGTGTTCCTAAAAAAATTATATATTTCTTTGTAAAGAATTATATAACTTCAGAATAAATTTAATTATTTCTAGTAAGGATGGTTCTATAAATACCTGAGAAAAAATAGAAGTGGTAATTCTAAAAAACATCAAATTAAATAGTCATTAAAACATTTACTATTTTATCATCTTCTAATCATAAGATGGTTAATGATGAAAAAACCCTTCAACTAAAATCCTCTAATAAATTTTTTTATTTTCCTATATGATTTTGAAGTGTATATTCATAATCCATTATCGTTCTCAGCCATAATCGTTTCCCTATATTCAACTCTATAAGAGTTAATATATACTTTAAAATATTATGATCTGAATATATATATCATTTTTAACCATATAAATGATGTATATAAGTTTGTAAATTAAAATATACCACAGAATGATAAAGATCAAGTCTTGGATAAGTTTTCTCACATGGTTTCAACTGTAGTGATACCGAAGAAATTACCTATCATTTTTTGTCAACAAATAACGCATTATATTTAATTAAAGACACTATAATTAACAAATTACCTATTTCATTATGAAAACAACAATACAAATCCACTAAAAATGCCTCATTTTTAATTATTAAAAAAATTCATCACATTCATTTATCTAAATCAATCTAAATAATTTCTGAGTTAATATGGTAGGTAAATAGCTAAAGGATAATATTTTTCAACAAAAATTCAATAAAAAACATTAATCATAGACAAATCAAAACATATTTACATTAGTAGTTATTCCCCACACTTAAAGAACATTAGTTTATCCATGAAAAACTATTACCTAAACATTGGTTACAATAATCCCAAAGAAATAAATTTAATATAAACAAAATTCATATTTAAAAAATTTCCACTAAAATTATTTTAATTGATGTTTTTTATAGAAATCAAAAGATACTTCTCATGAAACAGGTAAAATTGATAATATACCAAAATTTCATCAAGGGATTACAATACAAATTTATCAAAAAACTAATATAATACTATTTTACACTAATATTCAAATATAGTGGGTGAATTAACTGACCTAAATTTCATAACTAAAAAGTCATATTGAACATGATTATTTTAAAACATTATCCTTGGTATGTCTCCTAAAAATAAATTCAGTTAAAGATATACTTACTTATGTACATTCCTCAAAAAATATTGATCTCCTATTAGTTATTTCAAATTCATTTTATAATCAATCATTAATAGAGGTAGTGGAAAATCATATTTCAACCCCTTTTTCCTTAAAATATTTATGATCTAAACTGTTCATATTTATATTTAAAAATAAATTTTTATAAAGTTTTTTTTCACTAAAATTTAAACATTCCCATCATACTTAATATTATTGGCTTAGAAAATTCTTATTTTATTACATTCTGGTGTTAAATGTCTAATTTCAACAAACTAATAATGCTTTCCCAATACTAGGACAAACTCCCTAGAATTATTCTTACAATATTTATGAATATAAGTAAATTTTAAACTGCTACCTTTAGATTTCATTTTTGATTGTTTACACAATTTCTTCCACCAATACATCTTCTTATCCTGTTTGTTATAGGATCCATAAGAACAAAAAACTCTATTTCAAACGTCTTAGAAAATAAAAAAAATTCTCTTGGAAATTTCAAATTCATTAGTAAAAAATTATAACATAAACATTTTTTAATATCTATAAAAGTTAAACTATTTTATTAGCTCTAACTAAAATAATTTAATATGATAAACTATTTAATTCTAATAATAAAAGTATTCTTTGACTTATATTTATTCATCTTCCGGGTTCAAATTCATCTTCTTTTTACAGGTAATTTTACATAATTTTACAAATGGAAAAGGAATATTATTATCTAATTAAAAAATTTACCCGTTTTACATAGTTTTAATTTAAAATTAAATTCATAAATTAATGAATTTGAACAAAATATTGTTAAAAAAATTTAAATACTATTTTTAAAATATTTATAAAATAAATTTGAATGTTTTCTTTCAAATAGTTTATTTTTTCAAAATAGTAAAATATACAAAATTTACTAAAACTATAACTTTTATTAAATAATCATGAAAATATAATGGATTGAAAATGATGAAACCTTTTTAACATATCCTATATTGAAAAAAAATGAAATTAGGGACATGTTACTATAGAAATCAATTAAATAATTTTAATGTACATCATATTTAGAAGACTGAAACTCCTCAAAAATGAATAAGGAAACCTACTTTTCTCACTCACACACACACATTGATCACACTATATCAACCATAATTTGAAAATATCTTTACCCAAAATTTTAACTATGAACTTTAGTTCCTTTTATCACTTTAAGACAAATATTAGATGGTATAAGTGTAATCCAAGGGAAGATATCTAAGGATAAGGTATAAGTATTAACATAATTGTTCCATGTTTATTTATTCTTTAAACTCTTTAATATATTTTATAATAATAAAAAATAATGAGATAAGTATATTTAATATATTAATATATTATCATATTAACATATCAATGTTTTTGTATTCCCATCCATCCATGGGTAACTGAAAATATCATTCATATGTACGTGAAAACTAGCACCCCAACAAAGTAATGTAAATGATTTTTCTATCACATCCTAAAATTGAGTTTATAATGTAGGATTTAATTTAAATAGATGAATTTTATTAAATAATTATGTTTATATAAAGATAAAATACTATATTCCTACTTACTCTTCCATCCGTAAGAAAATGAGGATTTCATTTATGTGTTTTTGCAAACTACCACCTCCAAGAAGATATGTAATATGATTTTCATTAATTATTCACACGGATAGTCATAAGTTTCTATTTAATGAATATATATGATATTTATATTAATATTATTCTTATAAAAATATATTACTTTACCTACGCAATTTTACTTTTATCTATTTAAAAAGGACATTATAGCTTATGTGTTTAGGAAAACTACAACCTATACGGACAAAATATATCATTTCCCCCATGTTCTTAAATAAATGGTTTTAACCGTATATTTAATGTATAAAATTTAGAATTATAAGAAATATTAATATTTTTTAGATGATAGAACCATGACCCCATTGACCAATGTCAACAAACCCAAACTTTTTTGGATCGAACATTCACAAATTATCTAACTTTAGTGATTTAGTAAAATAATAAGATATATTAATAAATTAAATAAATGAGATACTGATAATAGAACGAACAAGAAATGTTTTATTAATAATGAAAATAATTAATACAAATATATTATTAATTATCCTAAAAGGAATGCAGTGAGATTTAGGATAATAGGTATGGGGTTTTTTTGTTTTTTTAATATCTTCCTCTTAACTCTTTTTCCTACATATAAATATTACATTAAATGTTTTATAAATGTTATATTATATACAAAAATGAGTTATTAATGTAATTTGAACTATATTTTACTTTCTTTACAAATTTTTTAAAAAGGAATCATTTCAATTCTTTTTATATGAGTAATTTTTTATATTATTTAAAAAAGTGAAAAAATAATTTCATTTCACATTTACTAAATGAATAATTTTGTTGTTGTCATAGTCTTTATTCATTATCATGATATATAAAAAAATTATATGTATTTTCAATGAATATTTTATTGCTCTTGTTTAAATAATATTTTTTTTTTAAATAAAATTGATAGAAAATGATATTTTTTCTAATTTTTATTAGGTAATGGAATGTTATTTTTCGTATGGGACATAATGAAAACTTTTATGAGTTTTATCTTGTAAAACAAAATTTATATGTTTTTCAAAAGTTATGGTTCTTAGAGATTTTATATCTTTATGTGTGGGTTCAATATAACTTCCCAATCCATTGGTTAATGATCTCAAGAGGAGACATATAGGAATTAACACTAAAGATCATTTTTAAGTATAATTGTAAGTCAAATGTAGAAATATTGAAATTGGGTTTTCAATAATTTCTAGTATTTTTTCAATAATTTCATTACAAAACTGATAACATTAGTATATTATTAATTTATTTTTTATGAAATTTTACATGTGAATGATTTGATTTTCAAGAAATGTTTTTTATGAGTTATCATGGTTTCTCATGAAATAATTATGATTTGAATTTTTCATTTATGATCGTAATATAATTTATTAATGAAAACTACTGGAAAATAATTTTTATTACATGATTAATTAAATTATTCTTTTAAATAAAAGTTAATTTTTAAAAAATTAAATATTCCTCATGGATTTACATGTTATTCAAATGGAATTATATCCCTAGTTGAGATTTCCTTTAGTAATACCACAATTTTGAATTATTTTTATTTCGAGTATAATTGTGTAAGAATTGTCGAGTGTTTTGGGGTGAAATTAATTGAAATTAAGTAAACTTATAATGCATGACATAAGTTTTTATGAACATGAACCATTTTTTTATTGAACAAATGTATACTATTTGGGAATATAAAATCTTTCATATCATTATTTTACTAATTATATAAAACACTATACCTAAAGGATCCTAAAAACGAATAAAAATTACATCCTTTCTATAAATAATCTAAATGGTGGTTGATTATTATATGGGTTGTTATATTTTTGGATATATATTTAAATGGATATTTTCCTCTTGTTTAATTACTAATTTATTAACCATGTTATATCTATGATAATCCATTATAAAATAGAAAGGTATTAAATAAAGTAAAAATGTAAACCATAGAGTAACAAAAGCATTATCATAATAATTTAACTATAAATTATCATGTATCTATTAAATTGTTTTATCAATATCATAACCACTAAATTCATTTATACCCTACCGTGATACCAACCATAACATCATGTACATAAAAACCCATAACTACAAGATTTATAGTAAGGAGTTCATTTCCCTACACTACCATGACCTCTTATTTTTATAGTTTTAGATGATTTGGAAAACTATTTCATTAAAAAATATAAAACATCCACATAATGTAAATTTTTTTCAAAAAAATGGGTATTAAATTGACACTCTACATTCATACATGAAACTTTTAATTTGTTCTAGGTCAAACTTTATATGAAAAATATTAAAATAGATATCATTTATACACATTTTTAAATATAATAAAATCATTTTAAAATATTGGAAGTGAAAATAATGGAAGGAGACGGATATAAAAAATACTAAAAAATGTTTTTATTTAAAAAAATGAAATCCCATGAGAATCATTTCCTTTTACATAATAAACATGTAGTTCAAATAATCAGTTATATGCTAAGGAAATCAAGTTCAAATTACAAATAATTTCATAAAAATATCATAAGAATACAAAATGGTAGGAAACATAATCATGGTGATTGTTTGGGACAGAATATTCACATCACACATACAAATACCACTACAAAAACACTTATGGTTGAATAATCTACTTGGTTTTTATCAATATATTTTATTTGTACTTAATAAATCATTAACTAATTCATTGGAAGGAAACAAAAAAACCTCCTTTAATAATTTCACAATTTTCAATAATAAAAATATGAATAAGTCATATAGAATCTTTCACTTTCACTATAAAAATTATGCATACATTGATTTGATTCTATACAAAATAAAATTTATGGTTCTAAAATAAAATTAATAGGTAATATCCTTTTTGAAAATTATAACTTTAAAAGAATGATTCAACGAAAAGTGGGATATAAATTTATTTTTTAAAACCATTAAAACAAGAGAATTAAGATTCATAAAGAATAAAATAAATTATGTTCGGACAATCATTTCAGGTGATTAATATTGAAATACATTTTCTCACACATTTGTATAGAAATTTAAAAATAATTCGTATGGAGAAAATTAAAAAGGTTCATTTTAACGAGTTTCAAAATAAAATAATCCATAATGTAAATTTAATTTAACAAATCATGGAAGTGTAAATGAAAAAATTATTGAAATTTAATCGAAATGGATGTAAAATATTTTAGAAGAGAACCTCAAAACATTTAAAATAATGTTTAAAAGTAATATCTTTTACCTAGAGTCTCAACTCACATTAGACTTCCTCTACCTGTGATGTAATAAAAATATATTAAATATTAAATTCATTAATAATTGTTTTCATGTACATTATAAAATCATTATTCCTTCTATTTCATTTATTATCATGATTAATTTGTTCACAAAACTTGTATACCTTATATTGGTCATTTTGGGGTCGTTAAGCTCATAATATCCAAATTAAATTTTGTATCATAATTATGCTTAAATTTTGTTATCCATTAGTTTAAATTTATTAATATATGTCATGGTATATTTTAAATATCATTCCCTAAATAAATATGTTCAATAGGTTATGAAATACTCACTTTTCCATGAATTTCACTGCATATGATTTATTTTTTTATGGTTTGAAATAACCATGATTGTCCAATTATAAATCCATTTTTAATATAGATATTTTTTCACTATAAATGTTTAATTAATATTAAAGAAATTTTTTATATTTTTATAAAGTCCCAACGTCATAGTTATGAACATATGGTGATGGATTGCATGGAGCACTTAAAGAACTCCATTTTTGTAAATATAGGTTTTGTAAAAAGAATGGATTTTATGAAAAAAAAATTGTATATTACAATTATGTAAAAATGAGAAATATAAAAACAACTATTATAAAAATTATTTTCAGAATTTATGTTTTTTTAATCATATTTACATATACATAATAACAAAAATCATTTTTTTTATTTATGGGTTTTAATTTTTTTTATAGAAAATGGATAGGGTCCGGATTTTTTAAAAAAAGTGATCTCAAGATACGTGAACCCTGTTCACGCATCTTCAACATGGAAAGATTCTTGCATGGGGTTCATGCAACTTTCATCCCATATTTGAAGGATGCATGAACCACGTTCACGCATCTCTCTATGCCAAAGATGCATGAACGGGGTTCCCACATCCTTCAAAGATGTGATGAAGTATGTGTGAACCCTGTTCATGCATATGGCTGAGAAAATCTATAAAAGGGTGTCCCCCCCAAATTCATTATTCCCCTCTGGATTTTGTTGTGAATCCCTTCATAATTTAATTCTCAATATAAATTTTCTTCTTTAAAGAAAGTATAATTTCTATTGTTTAATTGTGTTTTTATTTCATTTGTATGATTTATTTATTTATTTTTTGATATGTATAAATTAGTGTTTGTGTGTATGGTTTATTTATATCACATGAATTGATGTGTAAATTAGTGTCTTCTGTATGATTTAATTTTTAAATGATGTGTCTATTTTATGAATTTCTATTGAATTCTTAGGAAAATTAATTATGTCATGTGTAAAATGATATATGAATTCATATTGAATATTTATGAAAATTAAATATTTTATAAAAAATGATATTTTTAAAGTAATATTAATTTAAATAATAATATTTTATACACTAGTAATATAATTTATGAATAATATATTAGTTATATGTATCATATTTAAATTTATTAAAAAATATATAGAAAACCTTTTTTAATTGTATAAAAATAGTTTTTTATAAATAATTATTTCAAATTATATTAGTTATAATTAAATTTATAATATATAAAAGAGAAGTATATATTTAATATATATTTCATCTAGTAATAGATATAATAAGTATAACCAAAAACATGGTAAGTTTTGTGATGACTGATCTTTAGATGACCCACTAAAGGATAATATAAATTGCATGTATTGTTTTGTGAATGTGGTTGTTAAATTTGTAATAATTGAATTTATTTTTCTGTGTTGATGAAATGTGAGTCATCCTTGACTATGAATGTAAGGACCTATGTGTAAACTTAATAAATATTATATATTTCATACCTCTAGAACCCCTCACATACATGAGAGTAAATTTTTAATTAAAAAGAAATCAATAAGAGGCATCCCTATAGAGGCATTCCTGGGGAGGTGTCCCTGAAGAGGCATTCGAGAATAAGTGTTTAACCGAAGGTATTACTATTTGAAAGGAGATTGTTGGTTGCATAAATATTTGATAATAGATACTCTATGAGTCAACCCATATTTTTTGGTTAGTTTATCAAATAATGATAAACTAATCATAAGTCTAATGATAAGTCGTGATTATTTATTCATAAGTAATTAAAATATATAATGTTGTGTAAAATTTGATTTGGTAATAATACCATCATCACTATACCTCAATAGTGAAAAATCAATACATTAAAAGCCTCCAGATAAAGTCAATTATTCAAAACCAATTTAAATATTTTAAAATATTGATGTAGTATATAATATTTTAGTAATTATTTTTTATATGTAATAAAGTTTGCGCAAATATATTGCAAAGGTGAGACCATTTATACAAAGCTAGGATTTAGCTATAGTGTGCCACCTTTGAGAGTGGTAAATTTTCATGGTTTTATGACTCTATATGCAGTTATCAATAATATTTATAAATTGAAATTCGATAAATCCATTTCTTCAATCACATATCGACAAATACAACATCGTGAACATTTCTGGAACACCGACTACCTTTTGGTCGATGATGATGATTGGATGGATGCATCATCCTTATTTAGACAGCAGTGTGCTAATGGTTTGGTGGAGTTGTATGTGGTTATTTTAGATATAGATGTTGTGAAACATACTACTAAATAACCTTGTTTTGTGTGCTCTGTAGAATATGGTCCATCACATAAGACTTTTTCATTTCTTCCTTCTCAAATAACTACAGTATTATAAGAAAATTATGAAAAAGATGATCCAAATTTTGAAGGAAATGTAGATAACATCCCTTTTTGTGATGATATAGTGAATGAAATTTTATCTATGGAAGAAGAGTCTTGGGAGCCATCAGGTGATGATGAGGGTGAGGTTGATATATGGAATGAACCTTATGAGGTTCCTTCGAGAGATGTTGGTGAGGGTGATGTGGTCAATGAAACTTCTTGGATTCATTTGAGAGATAAGTATCCATGACATCCCCTACGTAGTGGAAATAATCCTTCATTTTTCAGTTCCTTAGTTAATGAAATGTATTCTAAACAACATTTCGATAATGATGTCATTACACCAACTTCTAAATTCCATAGAATTATATATAATAGGTTTGCATCAAATGATAACTCCATCTATGTTGGGAAGGAGTCTGAAAGTAAACTGGCCATGAAAAATGTGATAAAGAAATACCACATTGAGAGATATTTTAAATTTGTGGTTGATCAGTCAATGAAAACAAAATATATTATTCAATGTGAAAAATATGGATCAGAATATAAATTTCAATTAAGGGAAATATTTGATAAATCTTTTTCATCATAGAGGATAACTAAATTAGAAGGGTCACACCCTTGTGTGCATCCTAGCTTTTCATATCATCACTCTTCCCTTGATTCAAAGTTTATATCAAATGTTATTTGTCAGGTGATATGAACATGTCAGGATATTCCGGTTTCCCTTGTTTAGGAATGAATTCAAATGTTTTATAACTATAACATATCATTAACCAATGCTTGGAATGAAAAACAGAAAGAAATTGTAAAAGTGTATGGTGATTGGGATGAATATTATGCTATTTTTCCCACAACTTATGGAATTTTTGTCTCTCAACAATCATATAGTTTATTAGTTGGACATTGTTGGTTATGTATCCCCAAATCATCAATTTGATTGAACAAAGGTGAAGTTAAATTGGCTTTTTTGGCCATTCAGTCCATGCATTGCTTCCATTCACTATTGTAAACAATTTATTCTGGTTAATGTAACTTTCTTGTATAGAAATTATACAACTTTTCTACTCAATGCTACCACAAAGGATGGTAATCCTGCTCCTCTACCACTAGCTTTTTCTATTATTGAAAAGGATAATTTTGAATGATGTAGCTGGTTTTTGGCATGTGTACGTGTTCAGGTCACTCAAAACCATGGCATGTGTTTGATATCTGATCACCATTGAGAAATTATAGAGGTCATGGCAAGCGATGGGGTTTCATGGACTGATTGAATTAGAAATTTTTTAAGTAATGATCATAATAATTTCATATATGATGCCATAATTAAGGTGATCCTAAAATTGGGTATGTTTTTCTAAACGTACTTTTTTAAAGCAAAATTTTTTCTCCATTTTAATACATTATTCTCTTATGGTTTTAGCGTATCATCTCCAATAAGAAAGGCTTAATCGATGCCTTGAAGAGAACTGTACTTCTATTGAAGATGTGTATGAATATATGATGCATATTTAAATGTAAAATGTTCATTATCATGTGATAGTGACTGGAGATATGGCTATATGAACACTAATATAGTGGATTGCATAAATGGGGTTATCAAGGGTGTGTGCAAACTCTTGATCGTAAGGTTAGTGCAAGAGACATTTTATAGGTGTGTTCACTACTTTGTTAACCGGTCCCAAAAGGCCTATCAAAGGATGGTAAAAAACATGTTTTCCGAATCATTTCCAAAGTGACATTGATCAGATACTAAATGAGGCTTCAAGATGGACTATTCTATCCTTTGATAGGGAAAAGATGAGCTTTCAGGTAAGACTATGATACGATTGGGGTATATTCACAAGTTGTCATGTGTTTTTAGTGATGTTAGATAACAAATACTATTATTATAGCAACTTTTAGGCATTTAGGTATCAATTTTCACATGTTATCATAGCTTGTTCTTCATTAAATATATCATGGGAGCCATATGTTGCCCCAGTGTTTCACATGAGCAATTTGGTTATCTTTTTAGTGCATCTTGGATGCTTATTGGTGAATTTCATTCTATCTCATTGACTGCTGATCAGCTACCATCATCCCTGATATTTTTAGGTTTCATTATTTGGTTTTGTTATCATTTATGATTTTTTTCAATGTCTGTTGTTTTTAAATTATTGGCTTCATACTAGTAGGTTACGGCCTCGAGAAATAACAAAATCAATTTGAATCATAAATGAAATGGATTAGCCTCAACAATGAGGAGGAAGAATATGATGCAACATTTGTCATGTATAAGGACACACTCATAGAAGATATCTTCAAGTGACAGGACAGAGCTCCACATCATGTCATCCTTGATTGAGTTTTTGTATTGTATCTTGAATTTGTATATTTTCTTTTGAATGTGAAAGTTTCAGTATTGAATCATTTTATTTCTGACTTGCTTCATTTCTAACATGTTTTAATTTTGGTTTTTTTGGTTTTTTGATTCTCTAATAAAGAATTTTGGGAGAAAAAAATTATTAAAAAAAACAACATTGAACAAAAATGAATATATCATGCTTCCACATGTAACAAATACATTAATCCACACAAAACAAAACAAGTATAAATCCAATATATTAACATAATCATTTTACAATTGACTTTTCTAGATTTATTTAAATAAATGATTCAAATTTATATTGAGCCTATCATACCACTTTCACTAATGCATACTACCTTTATATTATATGAGAAAAAAAACATGTCACTAATACTATCCATAGGATTGTCATCCCCATGCATTAATGTATCTTTTGGCCCACAAAAAATAACTAGCACATAGAAAACACCATTTATGCTGTAATTGACATTATAACTAATCAAGACCTCATAAATAATGACTCTCAAAATTTGGTAATAGGTTATTTTATTTATTGAGGAGATTGGAAAAGTAACAAACATACAAATCCAAACAAAAAAAGTCATGTATAAATCGAAAATATTAATACAATCCTTTTTCAATTAATTGTTCTATATTTTTTTTAAATAATAGTTGAATTTTTTTATTTAATTCACTACAATAAAGTAACGATGATATCATTTGTGTAGATGGAAGGTTTTAAATTGCTAACATCTCATGATACTAATGTATCACATCTTCTTTTATAGGGATGTAGAGTGCCTCCATTGAGTGTACACACATCTAACCATTTCCATCATACTGTACCACCTCCCGCTATCATCTCTCATCTTCATCACGATTGATTCTATATCATAGCGATGTGCGACTTCAACATTCTCAATCATCAACTCATTTCTACGCTTGTAAAGAGATGGAGGCCCGAGTCACAAACATTCCATTTTGGAGAGGGAGATATTACTATTACTCTGCAAGATGTGGCCATTATGTTGGGCCTCTCCATCGATGGTGCGGCTTTGATAGGCCGAGTTGAAGTAGATTTGTTGGAGCTAGCTCATAGAATATTGGACATAGTGGTCCCTAATGATGGAATGACCATCATTGGTGGTAGATTACACATGCCTTGGTGAGACTATCACTTCACATAGTTAGAAGAGGATTTTGATGAGATCACCATGCGGCGATATGCACATGCATATATTTTGAGGCTGATCGGTGGAACATTTTTTGTTGATCACTCCAATACTTTTGTACCTTTGATGTATTTATCCATTTTGGAGGATTTGGACGACGCAGACCAGAATAGATGGGGGTCTACTTGTCTAGCATATATATAAAGGGCGATATGCAGTGCATGTCGCATCAGTAAAATGAAGATAACATGATGCATGGTTCTCTTAAAGATGTGGGTATGGGATCAGATCCCTTGTTTTTCTACACATGCTTGTGTTACATTTCCAGGTGATATTGTAGTAGAGGCTCCATGTGGATGTTGGTATTTTATTCCATTATTATACTATCAAAATTAATTTTTCTTTCTATTATGAAATGTGAATATAACTATATTATCTAAAGGTGGAGTTAGGAACATAAACATTCAGATTCCCCTAGACATGATGTACATGCCTACAGACTTATGTTGGACATTGTTCAACCACATGATATAAGTGATTATTAATTACATTGTTAAATCATTATTCTTTACTATATATGTATTCATTTATTAATTGATTATTTAGTTTTTATTTCAAATTTTATTGATGCCGTTTACAGATGCTATTACCTAGAGTCTTCCACCGTACTATATGGTGATGATTGCTATAGGATCCTACATGGATCTATTGATTCATAATCATAATGTCGAGTGGCATCCGAGCGATAGAGTGATGAGGAAATTCAGATTGTTTCAGCCAATCCTTGAACCGACCAGTTAGTTAGATTCAATACATCCCCTGAAGATTTCAGGGAAGAGATATTTTGATTGTATGAGATACCACGCCAAATATATTTATTTATGGGATAGACGACATGAGTCCCAATTGCGAGGGGTAGGGACTGTGTGTTTCAATTTGGTGGATTAGAAGGATTAGGCATCTTGGTACTATATGTCCCTAGTCAGATTTTGGACACGACACGGATGGGGCTTTCATGATCTAGAATAAATAGTTACTTCCAATGTTCAGTAGAAATTCTATTCATATTACATAACAACTGTATTTGATTTTCTATGATGCTTGTATCTGTCATATACTTCACTTATCTAATCATATAGAGAGCACCGTATTTGATATGGCATATTTTAACAGCCTTATCACACAGTTTCTTTCTTAGATGGATGAAATTTATCACATCATTTTCATTGATCCACCACATATTGAGGAGGTTTTAGAGCCTATTGAGCCTCATATTGATGTACCATGGGTGATGACCATGTTATGGATATTGATGTTCCATAGGAGGAGGATGATTAGATTGATTAGTTAGATGCTACTGTTCCATATAAGGAGGTTGTTTAGCATGATTTTTCATATACTCCTCCATCTTCTGAGGCTCAACTACAACAAGATATAGAGATTGAGTCGGATGAGATGGATTCATTATTACATAAATCCCTAGCACAACAGCCATCTTCTTTCCATGTTGGTGAGAGTTCTATCCATCCTCCACTATCCTTAGATACAGGACGGTGTACATACGATGAGACTGTACAACAACCACTTTTCACACAGGAGTATATGGAGGTGTCTACTGAGGATGATGTGCAATGTATGCCAAAGCACAGACAGAGATGTGCATGATGTGGATGTGTCTGGTATACACCTAGTGGTAAGGAAGAGGAGCATCCATACCAGAGGTGTAGATTTTGTTGACATATTATTTATAATACATTATATACGTGAATTACTATTATCATTTGTAGACTTTTACTTTTTTTAATGAGTGCCTTACTGTCATTAAGTTATATTCCTGAATTAATAATTTCTATTTGGTATTTATTAATAAATATTAATACTATGGATGAACGGATATGAGAAAATCCTGAAATCTTGAAAATTATTATTGATATTAATGATTTGAATCCAAAACACATGGAACATAATTCATTGTATAAAAAAATTTAATTTCATGAAGAATAACTTCAATGAATAATGCATAGTTGTGAAGATTAGATGATTATGATTGATGATCAGAAAAACCACAATATGAGATTTATGGAATTAGAAGTATATTTTTCCATTTTTTAGAAAATACATATTCAAACATTATAAAAGGACACATGTATAACTTCTATAAATTTTTCGCTAAAGGATGTTACATTCAAAATACCTCCATCTTGTTAGAAAATTATGGAAATTATAAAAAAATTTGATATCATATTCTTCCAAAACAAGACACTATCCTTAAAAGGGTTACGGATGTGTTATCATATGTATATCAATTAGAATAAAATCTAATTACTGTATAAAGGGGTTATAATGTAATTAATTAAATAAAAAATAATAAAATTTCCTCTAAATTTTTTTTGATTATTTTATTTAAGAGTTCTATCAGATGCATGAACGGGGTTCAGGAATCTGGTATAAAATTCACACAGGATGCGTAAACCCCATTCACACATCCTAGAAATGGTATATGCATGAATGGGGTTCACACATCTTTTATCGAATCGACGAAGGATTCGTGAACCCCATTCAGGAATCTTTGGAACATAGAGATGAATGAACAGGGTTCACACATCTTGAGACCCATTTTTAAAACTATTTTCAACCCATCCCTTTTATATAAAAAATAAATAAATAAACCCATAAATAAAAAACCTGTGGTAAAACCAACCAAAAAACACTCTATAACCATAAAATGAGTTAAGATATGCTATTGAATATTCATAATATAACTCTTAAGGGATATTACTAATTAAACATAATTGTTATTAAATTGATAAATAATATTTGATAAGATGAAGATGTATAAGTTAAATTATATTTAATGATGAGAAGTTATTACTTACAATTCCTTTGTATGGTCATTTTAGGAGGTAAATTTTTTAAATAACCGTTTGTTGTAAAAATATTTAATATAATGGCAAATTTTTATTTCCGAATAATTAATAATATTATATATACATATAAAATTTTCATTAATTAAAATATTTTTTACCATCTATGTATGGTAGAGATGAAAAATGAAAAATATCAATCATCGTGGTGTTATTCCTCATAAAAAATAGCATCATTATTTTTAAATGTATGGATGAAAATTATAAAATGATGGTTCCTTTAACATAATTAAATTTCATTATATATATTATATTTATTTATTTATTTCAATTTTGTTATAATAGTTTTTTAGGAGGTGGATGAAGAAATAAAAATAAATGAACTCGATTAAGATAATTACCTCTACATTGGGTATCCTCTTTTAAACCACTTCTTATGCCTTATTAGATTGGTAATTCGTACAGAATAAAAACACTAATAAATGGTTAATATATTTTATTAAGTAAATTTTCTTGGATTTATAAATCTATGTTTCACGATGTGTGTGTAAAATTGAGGTGGGAATGGGATTCTTTCATATGTTGGAGGAGTGGAACTCTTGTAAATCATTGTTTCAGTAATATATAATATACTTCACACTCATGCAGTGTGGAACAAAACTTGATAAATTTCAAATTTTATGTAGGAAGGGTAAATAATTCATTCAATAAATCAATAAAAGAGTGGATTTTTTGTCATGGTCCAATAATTTAACATATTTTTAACAATTTGAATCATTATTTTGATGAATAACTTTTACTGTGGTAAATATTTATTATAAATAAGGATAAAGTTGATCATTTTCATTCTTTTAAAAATTACACTTAAAAATAATAAAAACAATTTTAAAATATTCGATTTCTCAAGGGGTTAAAAATTTATTTAAAAATATGTACAAATTATTCAATGCGAATAATATTTTTCAAAAAACATATTTGAAGAATAAAATGAATATTTACCAAAATATTGTTAAGTATTGATTCTCATGAAATTTATTTTTTTACGTGAAAAAATATTTTTTTTTTGTATTTTAAAATAATAAAAAAATGAATGTTACATTGATAATACCTAATTAAATCAAACGTTATGGTCTTTGATAACATAGTATTTTCGGATATTAACATAAAAATAAAACCATTCAAAAAATACAAAAAATTTATCCTAGGATAATTTTGACATACTGATGTAAAAAATATATTCCATTTTTTTAATTTTTAATTTTAAAATTTATATGTTTTAATTTAAAAAAACCTAATAACACAAGTAATTTTTCTATTGGAAAAATATATATTTCGTTCTCTAAATAAAAAATATTATCATATTCCAAAACATAATAAATATATTAATAAGTGTATAGTAATAAAATAATTATGAATGAAGATAATTAATATGAATAAAATATAAAATTGATTCGTTAGAAAAAATAATTTGGTCATCACAAAAAGATTAACCTTACCCCTCTTAAACCAAACATTAATAAATCTCACCTACTACGATGTTAAAACATGCACAAAATATTTTCTAGATTGTGAAGGGGCATCACCCAATAAGTATTAATCATTATTAATTGTTCCAAAATGGATTATAAAAAAATTATACTTTGAATATTCAAATATCAACAAAACATTGCACTATGTCGTGGTTCAACCAGTTTTATGTGGAATTTTTAATGAAAAATATATTTTTTCAAAAAAAAAATAGATAACTTCACCCTCAAAGCCTAGAAGGTATTATACAACATATTTTTAAATTTAAATCATATAGAATTTTGTTTTTGTAATCTTGATTGTTTAATTTTTTTATCACAATTTATATAGTTTAATTCAAAATTATTTTAATATATTCTTATTAATTCATCATTTAATATAATTTTTTTATGTGAAATGAATATTGTCTGTTTTAGTTTAAATTATTTCAAATGCTTCTTATAAAATTGGAATCCACTACTAGGTATGGTAAATCATCATTTATATTTCATCTACGTAGACTATAGTTTGTAATTAAAGTTAGGTAGATAAATTTAGAGGTTGAGAATAATTTTAATATATTAGGTGTTAGAGTAATGATTTTATTTAAAACATTCTTGTGAAAATAATATTTCTGTATAGTGTCTTTGGGTCAATCATCTCACTATCCTATATGATTATGTATCATCTAAAAATTGGGTGTTAGATATCAGCTTATCCAATAATACTCAATTATATATAATCAATTTCATATAATTCTAAACATTTACATGAAAATAGTTTCATGTACCTTATACATCAGAAGGATTTATAAATCTACAAATATATATTCCTTTTTTTCACTCATTAAAAAATGTGGGTTGGGTAAAAGTTATATATTAATATGGATTAAAAATATATATTCAGTGGATATAGAGAGGATTCAAAATATAAATTTTTATAACCAGGAATATATAAATGGATATAAAAATAGATAACAAAAATTTCATGTAACAAATTAGTTATAAATTTAATATTCATATGATGTTGAATAAATTTGTAAATTGTTAAAATAAAACCCTAAAAATACAATCTATGTTAAAACGTAAACATTTTTGATGTATTTTTTTACAATATAATTAAATTATATCCAAAGTGATATTTGTTGGATTACTATGGAATCATCCTTGTAATATTCACACAGTATAAATAAGTTAATGACACGCGATGATATGACACATTTTGATCTTTATTAGACTTATAGGATGTGTTCATAATGAAATGAATGCATGTTGAAAGTTGTTTATGAAATAATAATGATCTTTCTTAAGGTAAAATCATTGTGAAAACACATAGATAAGTTTATGGGAATTTCCATGAATGATGTTGATGTTTTTTTATGATTTTTAAAGGAATTGGAAAAATCAGTTTGAGTAGAATGCTATGAAATATGGTTTGGACTATTCTATTTAAAATTTATCTATTAGTCATGTACAATTCATATAAATTTCAGGAGTGTCATTATAAGTTTGCATATAATCTATATAATCACCTGTATATGTGTTAGTTGAGATAAATTTCTAGGTTCTTCTATGTATATAAGTCAATTTCCATCTGTGTATGAATCATTTCTAGGTTATAAATGAGTTATATATAAGTTTTTATCTGTAATAACTGGATATAAACAAGTAATTTTTGAATTGAAAATGGGTCATCATATTTTAGTATGAGTAACATATGTCTATTTATGTGTAATTTCCTGTTGGTATATGATTCATCTAGGTCCATATTGATTTATTTGAATATCAATGGTGAGAATTGAAAATCTAAAATTCCTACAGGATTAGAATTGAATATATATAGAGATTTATTTCTTTTTTTAGAATATGAATATAAAATTATTAAATGATATAATCATAATGAATATTTATATATAATACATGATTTAAACCAAGAATAGACGAATAAGTTTCATCGATATTTTTGTGGATTAAATGCTGATAAATATCATACTATAATAGAAATTTTTTTATCATGAAACAGCTGTCTGAATGAATATAGAACAAAACATGTATATTATATTAATTTTTTCTAAAAACCCAACATTGAATTTTTTATTTTTTTCTAAATTTTTAGATAATGGATTATATGCTTCTAGTTTTCGCAAGAAACAAACCATGTATAAAAATGGGAGTGTGGGAATATGGATCTTATAGTAGAATGAATAAGGTTTTTTAAAATAAATATTCCATCCAATTGTTATGGGGGGTATGTTTTCCTATGATGATAAAATATTTTATTAGAATTTAAAATAATATATATATATATATATATTACTAAGTGGGGAGAAATTAGGATTTTTCAATAGAACTATAGCATTCCAATCTGATATGAAAAAATATAGAAAAGGTGATTTCCATATTTCAAATACAATGTGATCTTGAATGTCATATATTTTTAACATCTTCGCAAATTTTGATAGAGAAATAATATCACCAAATTGTTTTGACTTATATAAGATCAATATAATGGTGAAGATGAAAAATAGAGTCCTTTTAGCATAAATAACAAATCCCATAGGTAAAAATAAATAATCTAAACTTTTAATTCTTGAAAATTTATACACTAAGATTTAAGAGATTTTTATAGAGTGGTAATTGAGAAGAATAAGTGAGTTTTTTTTAATAGCATGTAAAAATAGAAATTACACCCACATATCTAAAAATCGATGTTCTAAACTTGTTTTTGACTCCAAAAGAGGAAGTGTCTGATGGATAGAATTTACTATAAATAAGTATTCATGATGATAAAAAGTGAATATACCGATAATCAAGGATTCATAAAGAATGATTTATTGATCAAGAATAGACATAAATGTCCAAAAAGTGGGGCTTCCTTCCCTTGAGTAGTGTTAAAAGGTGGAGGACACAGAATTATTCCATTGGTGGTACTTATCCAGCCCAAAAAATATAGTGGAGAGAGATCTAGTATAGAGTGACCACAACACTAGTGTATCCACCATGTAAAGTGATATTAGTTGAGTTTAGTTCAATACAAAACAATAAATTTTAGGATATCTATTTTAGTCTAGTATTTTAGAACCATATAAAAATTATATTTTTAATAGATATATTACTTTCCTACATTCATTTATGTTTTGATTGAGATTAATGATAAGGAAATTAGGTAAGAATAATTCCATCTTATGTGGGAACAAATCCATAGAGTCAAATCAATAAATAAATTCAAAAAGGGCTAAAAAACACACCCTGAATCAACCCCATGGTTTATTAGAAGAATAAAAATTAGTATTATATCCTAAATCTATGATTTTGTGTTTAACTAAAGGTGTTTTTTTGTATTTATAAAATAAATTATGGTAATATTAGAGATGCTATTTTTCAATTGTATAATATTTAAAAGGTGGATAATGATGTCTAAATAATATTTTAAATATGTTTTTGAAATCCATTGATAATTTGTGTAAGAATATATTGTTTTGTTAATCCAACATAGAATTATGTTTGAATCATTCCAAAAAATTTTTTAGATTGATGTCCTAGTCAGGAATTCATTAATGTATTCTCTGATGGTAGATATATAGATAGGAAATATCAATTATATGATTTTATAAGTCTATGAGTATGAAATATATATATTTCATGTTATTTAATCAATAAAATCAATGAGTATGTTTGGAAAATAAGTCCTCAGATCAAAATGAAATAATAATGAGAAGAATTATATTAAGTGGATAAAATCTCTAAGTTATGTAACTAATTCCAAATCATTTTGTATTTTTGATCTTAACCCTTGAGTAAAGAATTGAAATATTTCATAAATTCTAAATCTATCTCATAGAGATGTAAATGAGATGTGAATTTGGTTAAAAAGTTGAAGCAACATCATATTCATAATCCCAATGCGGTTAATAACGAACAAGAATATAACATATCCTATGAATATATGGTTGACCAATTGTAAGTTATGAATAATGTTAAATATACCTTCACAGAATATATATATATGGAAAATAAAAGTATAAAAATATAGGTGGTGTCCTTGAAATTTGAAATAAATAAAACTATTAATAAAATTAAAGAGAAAAGTGAATTTTTTAAGAAATAACCCAAAAATAAAATAAAATCACAAAAAATTAATTGACTAAAATCACCATTTCATCAAAAAAACATATGGAAAGAAAAAAATATATAATATAATTTAACACTAACTTTAATGTGATGGATTCATTGTTAAATTAAAATAAATAAAAAGATCAAGGAGTTTTATATAAAGCTTGGTTTAACCAAAAAGAAAGAGAATGTGAAAATCCATTCTATAGTAGCCACAAAAAAATATAGCCTTAGAGAATCTAGACCATAAATATTGAAACCAAATTGTAACATCACGTTGCGTTTTCTAGTACTTTTGATGTTTTTATGTACCTCTGTTTTGTAGTAGTGACTTGGGAGAGTCAAGAGAACATTAATTTTTTTTGTGGCAAAGGGGAAGTCGCACAGGCGGCGCACGAGTTGTCTAAAGTGTGCGGCCAAACCTTGCACAGTTTGTTCTCGAGGTAGTAGCTTCAGCACGGGTAGTGCACAGTTTGTCTAACCATACCACCAAACCATGAATAAAGGGTGGCCAAGGTAGTAGCTAATGCACGACTAGCACATGGTTTGTCAAACCGTGCAAACTAACCGTGCAACCACTTAAATGAGATCCTTAAAGTGTCGATCTCACTCGGTTTTGCCTCTAAGTGCCTTGTTTTCTCTCCTAAGCGGCCCTAACTCAGTATTTTTCTTTTTCTAAAGTCATAGAAGATTCTCCCATCATTACAGAGGTGATCCAAAGGCTCCTCTTGGAGAATTGAAGCCGAATTCTTGTGTTAAGTGATCATTCTTCATCGTTCTTGATCAGTTTCATAGATCTACATATATATACTTGTCCTCTTCTCTCAGTTTCTTAGATCCACGCTCGTTATGGGTAGAACTATGTGTGTGGTACCATGTATGATGAGATTCGGTCTTGATATTTCTAGGATAATAGATCTTAGGTGGGTTCTTGAAGAAGCAACCCGGTTTTGTTGAGCGTTCTCGACCGTTGTGGTTTTGGTCAAAACCTTCGAGGGAGGTGGTTCCATCCCGACTTGACAAATTGATTAACATTGTATTTTCTTGGTTTATTTTAATTTTTTATTTTAATACAATTTCTCATTTTTTTCATTCAATTAAATTGATAAAACATACGATTCCTGTGATTTGAGATATTTAAAATGTTTCTGGAATAGAAATTTGGAAAACCCCAATTCCATTAAATTGGGTGTGTTTATGGAAATTGGCCGATTTAAATTGTTGAATTTAAATTTTGGATTTAATGGAAGTGATTTCAATTAAATTGTTGAATTTATTTGTGGAAATAAATTATGTAATGATGGAATTGGTTTTGAATGGATTTCAAACTGGTGAAAATGGCATAAAATGATTTTATAAAAACCCATTGGTTTTTTCTAGTGAAAACAGGCATGTTTTGATTAAAACATATTTTGTTCTTAAATGGAATAAAGGCACTTTTGAAATGGAAGAATGAGAGTAATTATATTTTAAGAATTATTAAAATAGTTCGCCCATCATGGAAGAACGCATGCAAGCCTTAGATAGTTAATGGGTTATTTGGATACACTCTACGCTATGACAATGTTCTAAAACATACTTATAGTGGGTCACATCCCCAATAGGTTGGTGATGAGTCTCTTTTGGCCAGTGTCATAGAAACGTGTGAATACACATTTTTCTGAGTTCACATAGAGAGTGCAGAATCCTATAACTGGTTAATACTATCATACATTTTGGCAGAGGACCTTGTTGCCCTCTTGTTTATTTATATTTGAGATATAAATGTATGACAATTATTTTGAACTTTTTTACATGCCAAATAAATTTATATAAACTATTTTATATAAATTCTTTCTTTAACACATTGTTTTATAAATATTCAATCATTGTAGAGCGTTTTCTTAAATTTATTTTTCCATCTTTTGAAAATGTATAACATGTTTTGTTAAAATATGATTTTGAATTGAAAAACATTTTTATTTGAGAATGGAAGGATTTTCTTTGGATAATCTATATTTGTAATCTATTACGGAATCATTGGTGGTATCTTATTGGGCTTAGGCTCACACCCTATGTTTTCCTTCGGGTATTTGTAGACTTTCGTCTTCCAGGATCGAGCAAAGGGAAGGGTCCTCTTGGAGGTGGATCCAACTGTTGATCTTTGGTCTTGGTGAGTTGTGTCCATAGGGACTTCGGGACTATTTTAATGATTTTTTACTTGGGTTATAGTACCTTGGGATTTTTTTTCTTCTTTGTATTTTAGTACATTACTCCCAGTGGAGTTTCTTTTTGTTATGTATACTGTCTTGTTTCTTTTGCTTCTACCTTCTTGTTGAAAAAATCATTCCCACTTGCATGTTGTCTGAGACCAGGTGATAGTCGTCGACCCGTGGGGATTATGAACACCCTTCGGGCTTTGTAAGGGCTGGCTCGGTTCTCGGGTTACCAGGGTACCTGGGTTGGTTCATGAAAAAGTGGTATTATAGGTGTAGGATAAGCATCTTGCCTTGATTACATTATGCATTTGAGTATTCTTGTCGGGACATAAGTGGTAGTGGTGATTGAGTTCCTGGCCAGATCTCACCACAATGAACCTTAAGTCACCAAGGTTGGTAAGGGAAATATGATTTGTGGATTAGTTCTAGTATTTTCCCTATTTTGATTTGGATAGAGTGGAATCCAAATATTTTTTTCCCTTCTTTTAAGAATAGTTTTCCTTGATACTCAGTTTGGGTGAAAATATATGTCCTTTTATGCTCTATAGCATCATGCCTCCGAGAAGACGTGGAGCTCAGATCCAAAAAGAGGCTGCTGGTGAACCTCAACAAGCGAGTCCTATTGTGGATCGGAGTCTGGTTGAGGTGATTGTTCGCACTGTCCATGCTTTGGGACAGGAACCACCTCTAGTTCATGTTCAGGCTCCAGCTATAGATCCTCATAGTTATATTCTCTGAAGTCATTCTCAAGAATTCCTATGACAGAAGCCACCTGTTTTAAAAGGCTCCACTGACCCTCAACATGTTGAGGAATGGTTGAGTAAGATTAAAAGTCTGTTTGGGTTCTTGGATACACCTAAGGTGATCAAGGTGAAGTGTGCCACTTTCTTATTGGAGGGACCAAGTAGGATATGGTGGGACACAATGGTGATGGCTGGGAAACATGACGGCTTAGAGTGGAAAGACTTTAGGGTTCTTTTCACTTAACTTTTCTCTCTAGAATCAATGGTGTTGGCCAAAGTTGTGGAGTTTTTTAAGATTGAGCTGGCCAACAAAACTTTGACTGAATACTCAAATCGCTTTTCTGAGCTGGTATAGTTTTCTCCTGAGATTTTATCTAATGAGGGAATGAAGGCTCGAAGATTCGAGTTCGGACTTTGATCAAATATCTGTTCTCAGGTTTTCATACTGAAGCTACCCACTTATACTGATGTGCTGGATAGGACAATGATGGTTGAGATGGACTTGGCAGGAATGTTAGGGTTGAAGGAGGCTATTTTTCCTCCTAGTGGCATTGTGGGTTTCTTTAATGGAAAACTGAAGCGTGACTTTTCTCATGGAAGTTCTTGATAGCAGAGTCATTCCAGACCACCAGTAGCACCATGAGTGGTTTCATTTACTTGTTTTCAGTTTGGGAATACAGGAAATTCTTAGAGGGTTTGAACTGAAGCACCCTTGATATATAGCTCCTGCGGATATTTAGGGAACTTACAGAGAATCTGCCATTACTTATCTACTCCACGTGGTGGAACAGGATCATCAGCACCTCCAGAAACTATAGGGCAATCAAATGCTTCACGTACAAAAGGGTTCCAACCACAGGAATCCGGAATGAAGCTTCTTCACGTAGTGTAAGAGTCTCTAGAGGTAACTGATATAGGTCCTGCAATTGTGAGAGGTACCATTACTATAGCTTCATCTTTAGTGACAACTATTTTTGATACTGGTGCATCTCACTCTTTTATATCAACCCATATTGTTAATATTCTTAATCTACCAATGGAACTTTTATCTTGTATGATGGATATTACGACACCCCTTGGTACAATGAGAGAGAAGGGTCTCTGTAGTCCTTCGTGTGTCTTCTCTCTATAATATGTTTATCATGCTTGGAGTTTCTTGGTTCTTGAAATGAAATCTTTTGACGTCATATTTGGGATGGATTAGATCATTTCCAATAAAGCCCTGGTTTATTGTTATCTTCGATGGTTCAACTAGACTACACCCAGTTGTGTGTCTCTTGTTTTTCAAGGATAATGGGACCTAAGGTCAAGCAGAT
Organism: Viscum album; assembly: GCA_963277665.1. Classification (NCBI taxonomy): domain Eukaryota; kingdom Viridiplantae; phylum Streptophyta; class Magnoliopsida; order Santalales; family Viscaceae; genus Viscum; species Viscum album. Next base: position 991,544,370 of record OY728128.1, on the reverse strand, counting down.
CTGGACCCTCTTATCCAGAGTTGGGGAAAGTTATATTAGTGTTTGATTTTGATATAGATAGAGATTCAATGTGTGGTGATTTTCCTCCAGTCGCTACTGAGTTTCCCAACGTGTTTCCTTTTGACTTCTCTAGTTTTCCACCGGTAAGGGATGTTTATTTCTCTGTTGAATTAATGCCTGGTACTCAACCAGTTTCTATTCCCTCTTACTAAATGTCTCTATCTGAACTAAAATAACTGATGTATTAGTTATACTATCTTATTGAGAATGGTTTTATACGCCTGAGGGTGTCACCTTGGGCATCACCTATTATCTTTGCCAAGAAGGCTGATGGTTCTCTTCTCTTATGTGTTTATTATCGAAAGCTCAACCGAGTTATGATAAAGAACAATTATCTATTACCATGAATTGAGGATTAGTTTGATCAATTGAAAAGGGTGAATTGGTTTTCAAAAATTGATCTTTGAAATGGTTTCCATCAATTGAGGATAAAACAATTTGACGTTCATAAGACTGCTTTTTGGAGTAGGTATGGCCATTATGAGTACCTTGTTATGCCCTTCTGCCAAACAAATTTTCCTACAGTTTTCATGTATTTGATGAACAAGGTTTTTTGTTAGTATCTACATACTTCCATGGTATTCTTTGTGGATGAATTTTTGGTCTACTTTATGTCTGCGGAGGATCACGTGCATCATCTGAGAATAGTTCTGAGTTTCTAAGGAATCACCGACTCTATGAAAATCTTTCAAAGATTGATTTCTGGATTCGGGAAGTGAAATTCTTGGGACATGTGGTGTCAGAACAAGTAATATTAGTTGATCCTGAGAATTTGAGGGCTTTTATGACTTGGGAATAACCCTGAAATGTTTTTGAGATTCAGAGCTTCTTGGGCTTAGCATGATATTATCGCCGATTTGTTAATTAATTCTCAAAGTTAGCTTCTCCAATGACTGCTCTAACTCGAAAGGGAGTGAAGTTTTCCTATAATGATAAATGTCATAGTTCTTTTGTTGAGATAAAGGGTTTTTTTACTACCGCATCAATGTTAACTCTTCCCAAGGCTGGGATAGGTTACCTTGTATTCTGTGATGCATCGGGTTCAAGTTTGGGATGTGTACTTATGCAAGGTAATCATGTTGTTTCCTATGGATCTCGTTAACTTAATCCTCATGTGAAGAACTATCCTACCTATGACATTGAACTTGCAGCTATAATTCACTCACTTAAGTGTTGGAGACATTACCTTTTCAGAGTAAGGTTTACTGTGTATGTAGTCCACAAGATCTTGAGTTATATCTTCTCTCAAAAAAATTTGAATGTCCGCCAATGGCGTTGGTTGGAGTACCTAAAAAAGTTCGACTTTGACACTGCCTATACCACAGAGAAAGGGAATGTAGTTAAGTAGGAAAATTCAATCAAATGCTGTGAAAGAATATTCATAAGAGTGGAGTTTGATGGATATTTTTTCTTAGTTTGATATTGGATTTTGGTGGAAGGGTAATGAAGTTTCTTTAGCCAGTGTTCAGTTGACTTCTGCAATCCTCAAGTTAATTCTTTAGGAACAAAAAACTGGATGATGAATTTCATAGCATTAGGGAATCTCTTTATGGTGGGGAGACTGACACCCATTCGTCATTCTAGAAATAAGGTGTTCTGTGTTATTTAAACCATTACGTTGTGCCATTAGCGACAAGGAAGGTTGTGATGGGGGGTTTCCATAACTCTCAGTGGGCTATATACCCAGGAACCATGAAGATGTTCTATGAAATGAGGCGACAGTTCTGGTGTCCATGTATGAGACGAGACATTACTGAGTTTGTATCTCGTTGCTATACATGCCAGCAGGTGAAATCTGAGCACCAAAAACCGTCAGGTTTGCTTCAACCAGTTCCAGTCCCTACATGGAAGTGGGATGAAATCTCTATGGACTTTTTGGTTGGGATACCTCAAACCTAGAGGAAGAAGAACGTGATATCGGTTGTGATTGCCAGACTGACTAATTCGTCTCACATTATACCTATTCTAAATACAACCAAAGTTGAGGAGTTGGGAAACATCTATGTGGATGAATTTGTTCGTTTGCATGGATTTCTGTCTGCTATAGTCTCTGATAGGGATCCTTGGTTGACTTATCGCTTTTGGATAGGCCTTCAATAGGCACTGGAATATCAGGTTCATTTGATCATGGCCTACCATCCATAGTCAGATGGCCAGACAGAGAGAGCTATTCAGATCCTTGAGGATATCCTCCAACCATGTGTTCTAGACTTTGGTGGGTTTTGTGATGATCATATAGGTCTAGTTGAGTTTTCTTATAACAATAGTTATCAGTCTATGATCAAAATGGCTCCTTTTGAGGCTTTGTATTGCTGTACTTGTAAATATCCTTTATGTTGGTTACAGATTGGTGAAAGTTCTTTGGTATGACTGATTTTGTTCCAAGAGACGACAGCTAAGATCCAATTGATTCATCAGAGAATGTTGACAGTGCAGAGTCGGTACAAGTCCTATGTTGATCGTCGCCATAATACTTTAGAATTCTCAGTTGGTAACCAGGTGTTCTTGAATGTTTCACCCTGATTGGGTCATTTAAGGCTTGGGAGGCAATGGAAGCATGGTCCGCGTTTTGTGGGACCTTTTGAGGTTGTTGGTCTTATAGGGAAAGTTGATTACCATCTAGATCTACCACCACAGTAGATGTCGATACATAACATGTTCCATCTATCGCAGCGAAGAAAGTATCTCTTTGATCCATCTCATGTTGTGAGTTAGAGTGATCTTGTGATTGAACCAGATTTATCTGTTACTGAATGACCAGTCAGGGTTGTTGATTCTAAGACCAAGGGACTTCATAGGAGAACGATACCGTTGGTCCATGTTCTTTGGCAGCATGGTTCTGATTCTTATGAGACACGGGAAAGGGGGGCACTAATGAGAAATCAGTGGCCTCATAATTTTGACGTGGAGGTTTCTTCATAGGATTTATGGGGACAAAAAGATCTTATGGTGGAGAGTTTGTAACATCACGTTACGTTTTCAAGTAATTTTGATGATTCTAAGTACCTCTGTTTTAGAGTAGTGACTTGGTAGAGTCGGGAGAACATTAAATGTTATTTTGGGGCAAAGGGGAAGTTTCATGGGTTGTGCACGGGTTATCTAAACTGTGCGGCCAAACCGTGCGCAGTTGGTCCTGGAGGCAGTAGCATCCGCATAGGCAGCGCACGGTTTGTCTAACCGTGTGACCAAACCATGCATGAAAGGTGGCCGAGGAAGTAGTTAACATATGGATAGCGCACAGTTTTTCAAACTGTGCGAACTAATCATGCGACCACGTAAATGAGATCCTTAAATTGTGGATCTCACTCGGTTTTGCCTCTAAGTGCCTCGTTTTTCTTCCTAAGCGGCCCTAACTCAAGATTTGTCTTCTCCTAAGTTCAGAAAAGGTTCTCCCATCATTCCGGAGGTGATCCAAAGGCTCCTCTTGGAGAATCGAAGCTGGATTCTTAAGCTAAGTAATCGTTCTTCATCGTTCTTGATCAATTCCATAGATCTACTTAGATCTACATCTCCTCTTCTCTCGGTTTCTTAGATACACACCTTTTATGGGTATATCTAAGTGTGTGGTACCAAGTATGATGATATTTGGTCTTGATATTTCTAAAAGAAGAGATCTAAGGTGGGTTCTTGAAGAAGAAACCCAGTTTTCTTATGTATTCTCAACCGTTGTGGTTTTGGTCATAACCTTCTAGGTAAATGGTTCTGTCCCATCTTTCCAAATTGATTAACATTGTACTTTATTGGTTTATTTCAGTTGTTGTTTTAAATTCAATTACTCAAGTTTTCTTTCAATTAAATTGATAAAAAACTTGATTTCGGTGAATCGAGATATTTGAAATGGTTTTGGCATGGAAATTTGGAAAACCCCAATTCCATTGAATTGGGTGTGTTTATAGAAATTGGCTGATTTAAATTGTTGAGTTTAAATTGTGGATTTGATGGAAACAATTTCAATTAAATTGTTTAATTTGATTATGGAAATAAATTGTGTAATGATGGAATTGGTTTTGAATGGATTTCAAACAGGTGAAAATGGATTAAAATGATTTGATAGAAACCCATTAGTTTTATATTGTAAAAAATGCATGTTTTTATAAAAAGCTATTTTGGTTTTAAATGGATTGAAATTGGAAATTTTGAAATGGAAGAACGAGATATATCGTATTTTATGCATTCTTAAAATAGTTCCCCATCATGTAAGAGTGTATGCAAGCCTTAGTTAGTTAGTGAGTTATTTGGATACACTTTATGCTATAACAACATTCTAAAACATACGTGTGGTGGGTCACATCCCCGATGGGTTGGTGATGAGTCTCCTTTGGCCAGTGTTATAGGGATGTGTGTATACACTTTTTTCTGAGTTCACATAGAGAGTGCAGAATCCTATAACTGGTTAATACTATCATACCTTTTGGCAGATGACCATGTTTCTCGCTTATTTATTTATATTTCAGATATAATAGTATATCAATTCTTTTGAACTACTTTACATGCCTACTAAATTTATTTAAGCTGTTTTATATAATTGTTTTGCTTAAGACATTATTTTAGAAACATTCCATCATTATTGAGATTTTTCTTAAATGAATTTTTCCATCATTTAAAAATGTAGAGAATGTTTTGTTAAAATATGCTTTTGAATTTCAAAAACTTTTTATTTGAAAATTGAAATATTTTATTTGGATAATATATATTTGGCATCTGTTATGGAATCTTTGGTTGTATCCTACTCGTCTTAGGCTCACACCCAACTTTTGTGTTAGGTTTTTGGTAGACTTTCTTCTCCCAGGATCGAGAAAAGGGAAGGGTGCTCTTGGAGGTGGATCCAACTGTTGATCTTTGGTCTTAGTGAGTTGCGTCATTAGGGACTTTGGGACTATTTTTTCCTTTTTGGTACTTGGGTTGTAGTACTTTGGGATTTTTGTGCCTCTTTTTATTCAGGTACATTACTCCCAGTGGAGTTTTTTCTGTTATGCATACTATCTTGTTTCTTTTACTTTTGCATTCTTGTGGAAAAAATAGTTCCCACTTTCATGTGGTGGGATGCCAGGTGCTAGTTGCTGACCCGTGGGGATTGGGAACACCCTTCGAGCTATGTTAGGGTCTACTCGATTATCGGGTTACCACGGTACCCAGTTTGGTTCATGACAAAATAAAGTACTCATGTCATGAAATTTTATTCAAATTGGAGTTTCTTATAATATCTAGAAAAAATGAGGCAAAAAAGATAGTTAATGGAAGACTTGGGCCCATTTTGAGCTTATATTTTTATGCCTAAATTCCCATTAGTGAATGAAAATCTATTGAAACAACATCTCAAGCAAGTGGTACTCACACTAGGTATGGTTTCTATGGGATATGTTTTATACGTGATCACCTTAAAAAAATGAATGACTTTTTAACATTAATATTATATGTAAATTCACTAAAATATTACCCACACCTATAATATATATGGATAGAAATAATCTTTGAATAATTCCTATAATGATAGAAAATATGTTACATATTTTATATAAAGATCATGAAGATCAAATAAGAATTTATCATGAAACAAAATCAGTTCTCTCACAACAACCCTATTAAAAGTAAAGGAAGAACATATTAATTATTAATAATAAGTATGGATTTCACTCTGTTTTGGGGAAGGTAAAATAACTAGGGATGGTGTATCCATAAGAGTAGATGATGTCTCAGAAGGATCCAATGACAATCAAGGAACAATAATTCATATGTGATATCAATAAAAGATGGTAAGAGGTGAATACTTAAGGATGTTTCCTACAATGAATATTGAGGCAGAAATATTGATGCCACATATTTACATCATAGGAGGATGTGTTCTCAAGTGGGATAAGTTCCAATGATATGGAAAAGCATAAGCTAACAAGAAAAATATTTAAAACCCCAATAATAAAAAATTATAAGTGGATTCAAACAAATAACACCCATTGGAAAATTGTTGAAGAAGATGGATCCAAATCATGGCCAGGAAGAAAAGGGTGATGATTAGGTTTAATAATTTAATTCCATAAATCTAAAAAAGAGAAATGAAATATATAAAATAATGGGATGGTTTATCTATACCATCTAACTTAATAAAATGATAAATTTTAGGTACCCATATCACATTGAAATAAAATGTTTTCTTAATGTTTTTGAAGTGGTTTATAATTTAGGGGTAGATAAGATCCACATGGAATTTGTTTTGGAAAAGAACATGAGAATAAGTTGAAATTTTAATATCTATAAGATGAAAATATATATGAATCTTATGAAGTTAATGTTTTTTGATGTTCCATTTAGTATTATGAATTTACGATATTAAACAAATAGAACTTGAATCGACTATAGATGTCAAGAAAACAGTTTATTTTTCAATTTAAATATGAATACTATATGCATGGTATTTTAATATGGAATAAAAGACCACATGAAAATGTGACAAAATGTTATGGAGTAAATATACCAAATTCATTGTGATATCCTTATGTATCTATCTCAAAACAGGTGAAATTAGGGCCTGAAATTAGTATACTCCAACCACTAATAGGAATAAAACATATTTCATGAAAAATAAATAATATAAAAAGAATCTTAAGTTAATTATTATAAGAAATTAAAATTGGTATACTCAATTTATAGGATATTAATTTTTTTAAATATGATTTTCTTTCAATAAGTGGTGTCCGTGAACTAGATATAACCTCAACACAAATAGTGACAGTTCTCATGGGGTTTTGGAGAATAATTTTCATGGATATTCAAAATCATCAGAGATTAAAGAAAAATGTGAAGTATGGAAGAGATTAAAATAATAATGGTTTGTTTATTTTAAATAGGTTTTATCCATTAATTTATCATGTACTGTCTTCTAAAATAACATATGTTACTTTTATCTGCTAATGGTGTAGTATAAAGGTGGGGTGAATTCACATGTTTGTACTTATTGGAGAAATGTGAAATATCTTTGGGAGAAATTATATCAATAAGGAATATAATGAGTGACATCGGCATATTTGAGGAACATAACAAAAACTCTATTTTATACTCAAAATCAAGGATAATGAGGATGTGAATATAATACATTTGTAAAAAATGAAATAAATGATAGTCACAAAGGGTTATCACTTTAAAAATGGGAAATAATATTGGAAAATGAATATTTATTCTCTATTAAAAAAGGATGTGAATATGTTTTCCCATAAAAATAGAATATTAAGATTTTGATTAATTTTTCATTGAGTAAGTGGAATCCCATTAAGAAGCTCCACTAATTTTCTAAAGAAAATGATTTTTCTCAAGAAATTTCCCCATACCAATGGGGTGTGTTAGTTGAAAAGGGTTATCTCTATCGTGGAAGGGGAGAAAATTTTTTGAAAATAAAAATTGTAGAGGAGAAAATAACGATAATATGCTCACATATAGACCTTTGTATTGTATTTCATAGGGAGGTAGATAAGAGAATGTTTCCTACTATCAAGAAAATCAAATAGAAGAGTTTATTAAATCTCTATGTGTTTTAATTTGGATTTATTGACAAATATGATTGAAATATATATGAATTTATACTATGAGGATTGTAATGGAATCATCCATATAGGGTAAAGAAGGGTTACATATGTTAAGGACACATCGAGTTTTTAAAACAAGGAGATCCTGGTTAGGGTTTATAAATTTGTTGATAATGAAAATCATGTTTTGATGATGTATTAAATAAATGCAATAAAATTTATATAATTTCATGGGATAGTTCAGGATGGCTTATTAGGTTTTGAAGAAATTTTTGAATAAATTATGGAAAATATGTTTGATGAGTAGACTGTGAAATTTAGTTTTTTTTGTTCAATACACGAGTCATCCAAAAGTAAGTTATGAGTAATATATACTCATTATGATACATTATTGTTGCTAAAATGATGCATAGAATAATAAAAAGATGATTTATTTGATAAAAATTAATATTTTTTTGTCTTCTTATGTGTTAATTTTCTATTGTGTATCGTTCACTTCAAGGATATTAATGAGTGATCTTGAAGTGAATAAGTGTCATTACTAGTTCTGTACTTGTAAATTTATGACTATTTATGAGTCAAAAACTCTATATACATGTAAATTTTTTATATTTATGTCTCATTACAAGATTGTCTTTGGGCCATCTAGGACTCTTTGTATTTCTCTTCTGATCCATTAAAATGATCAAAATCTATAAATATTTCAAGGATTAAAATGTTATATAAATGGAGATCTATTTTCTATATTAGATGATGGTTTTATAGTTATTCAATGAATCAAAAATCATAAAAAAAATTAAATAAAAGTCATGATTAAATACAATGATAAATTAGGCTGTATTAGAGGTATGTCGTGGTAATAAATGAAGATAAATATGATGTTATAATAGAGAAGTGTGTGTTGTGAAGCAACTGCATGAAATGAGCTAAAACAAGAGTGGGGAAAATATTATTTTAATTAGTAAATATTTATGTTTTTAAGAAACATGGTTTATTATATCACATTTTATGTAGAGGTAGTTATTCTATGTAACATAAAAAATACAAAAATAGATAGTGTTAAGGTGTAGGTATTAGCATTTTGAATGTGGTGTATATTTGAACACACATTTTGACTATGGAACAAGGGGGTGTGATTCTCCAATATTGTAAATGATTTTATAATATTTTTAAAATTAAATAATCCCACTATTAAGTGTGAACACTATATGTATATTTCACCAAAAGAGGATCTTTTAGTCTAACATGAATAAATAGAAAAGATGTACTCATATAAAAATGTAAATTTATTCTTTAGTAGATATATTATTAAGAGCTACACACAAATTAAAATAGAAATAATTTGGAAATACTAAAATTTAATTATTTCATTTATCGCATTATAATAAAAAACAACATTGAACTATAATTCTCTAATATTTATGGAAGGTTATATACAGAAATAAAATAACATTTAAATAACCTACATAATCTTTTTTAAACATATATAACTTTATCCAATATCACATTGATCATTGAATACTATATTGGTAATCCTAGGGAATACATAAAGGAAAAGGGTGAGATATAAATCCTAGAAAGGGAACAATCAGAGTAAGAATGATACATATGAGGAAAAAGGCATATAATGAAAACATTAAAGAGAATATTAACATTTAATTAAGAAATTAAAAAGATGATATCATATGATCATAAAATAAAAGGGTTCTGGAAACCATATAAAACTGAGAAACATAATCATTTGTCAAATATCACCTCCAATACATCATAACATAGATTCCTAGGTTAATATTTATACACCATACATAGTATCTCATTAGTTGAAACCATTAATCAATGCACTAAAGATCTATTAGGTATCTCTCCTTATTTTCTGAAAATTATTTTTTACTCATAGGTCTTACATCATATTAATTTATTTCTACAATAATCCATAGATAAAAAGAATAGATTTTACATAATTACTAAGTTCATAAGAACATAAGTATATGAACTATTAAATATTTCCAAACCATTAAAAGATAATGAGAGTCTTATTAATCAATAGTCTTTAAAAATGAATTAAAATTACATTTAGATGAATAAATTTACATGGCAGTTATATTTGGTATTCACAAAAATAAATTATTTCATGGAAAACTGAACGATGATTTCTATAATATAAACTGTATAAAATTTTATTCATGTAATGGGTATAACGAGGGAGAATAAAAGTATCTCATATATGAAAAATTAACATGTAAACTAAAGGAATGATTATAAGTCTATGAAACATAGTATAATGGAAAATTAATTTCATAATATAAAAACAATACATGATTGTAAAAAAGAATATGAAGGGTTATAAGGCTTATATTGATGATTCCATGAGAGATTGGGGGCTTTAACAAAGGTCTTAATGAGAGACTACAATATAGTGCAATATACAAATTATCTTTGGATTCAATAAAATTGGGTAGATAGTTAGATATTTATATAAAAACGTTGGAAATTATTTATTAATTTATAAATATATCCCTTGGAAATCTAGGTTGTGGAAAATGGAAAACGATTTGCTTATCCATGGGTTTAGTTAAGAGTTTTGGGAATTAAAGACATAATTTTTTACTTTTATTCAGTAGGAATCCAAAATTCAATATTTATTATCTCATTGTGCAAGGGAAATTAATTTGTTTTAAAAATATATTATTTTTTAAAAACATAATATCGATTTTATACTTTAGATAGTAATTTATAGGTTTGGAAAGTAATTTTAATTCATTGAAATACATTATATTAATAAAATGACTTATATTTGGTCATGTATTCTATTATATTAATTATTACATAATTATCACATATTTATGAATTCATAAAACAAAACAAAAAATGAAAAAGATTGTTTTTTGATCTTCACAGTAAAATAATGTGTTTTTAAAAATTGTCAAAATGTCACCTTAACCGAATTTAAATATACTGATTTCAAATATAATGATTATTTTATCTATCTAATTCCTACATTTAGGATATTAATTAAATTATTTATTCTCTCTATAGAATTATGAATTTTTATAATATCACATGTATTTATTCATAAAGAGTATATAAACACATAATAACATAATTTAAATATAATTATAAAAATTATGAATTCTATTTTGAACTGGTATTTTACTATTCTATTTAATAATATTACAATTCTAAATTTAATATTTTTATCAAATTGGAATGGTCATGCAAAAATAAAATCCTAATGATCACATTTCTCTTCACACTCTCTATATATACTCTACCATTATAAAACCATAACTAAAAAACATCACTTATAATGGTTCAACATTGTCTGTAATCATGTCATTCATAATCCTAATGCTTCTCTTTATTTTTAGAAACATTTTTCCATGGGTTATTATCATGGGAGAATTTCAGTCTATGAAATTTATAATTGTATATGCATTATTATTCTTCATTTAAATAATTTTATTATTTTATATTATTATATAAAATATTATTTCATGAATTTTAATGTTATTTTCGTATACCTATGTATGTAAATCATAGAATATAATAAAATGATCATTGTTAAATTTATTATCTTCTATTAACAAAATTAATTATTTTAACATTACATTATTTTTCATTAATTAAATTTCCATCAAACTTAAATTTTATATATTGATGACAAAAAGATGAGGGTATTTCTTCTTCATTTATTATTCATGTTCCCTTATTATTTTCCCATACTTACAATTTCAAAAATAAATTAGACCATGGGAGTTGTCTTGTTCAGAAAAACATTATCACAATGGTATAATATCTTCATTGGCAGTCGTTCATAAGAAATATAATGCTCTAAATGTACAACCTACTAATTTATAACATGTTAGTTATATGATATGTACTTCGTAAAAATGAATATAAATAAAACATAAGGTACTTGAGACAACATTTGTGGAAGTAATTGTTAATAAGAAAACCCATTGATGTAATCAATAATTCCAAAGAAAACAATATACCAACAGATTATCATTCTATTCTTCCATAATCTAATGATTATATTTCTAGGAGAAATGTGATGGAATATTTTTCTTATACCTTGAACACAAGTATTCATCCACATTTTTTATCATAATCATTATATCAACATTATTCTATAATGATGTGTTGCTAAATGCACTAGATTTTTTCGGTAATTTATTCCACTAGCTAATGTTCTAATAGGTTTCCTTCTTTAAATTTTTTCCAACATGTTGGTGTTTTTTATTTCATTCCATATAGGGATTCATAAGGATAAATTTGAATACATGAGTGAAAGATATTGTTTTCTGAGAACACAACTAACAGGTGATGTTGATCCTAAGGGAACCATGCATGCAACGGGAGCCCCAAAAAAGTGGTATTTCAATCATTTCTACAGACATTCGACATAAAAATGTTGACGTTGGCTAATGGATTCCTAATTTAAGTCAAGGTTCACACATGGATAGTTTTAACCACAAAATAAAACCGTAAAATACCAATTTTGATCTGAAGTCGTGAAAAACAAATTCTCATCATTGATGATTGTCCCTCAAATTATTTGATGCCAAATTCTTCAAGATCATCCACACATGAATCAAGAATGTTCGAGAGCAATGATCATCAAATTCTAGGTGCTGGTGCAGAGATCTGATGAAGCTTTCGATGCTCCGACAATCACTGCATCACTTTTCTTGCAATGCTTGAGAGCGAGATTGATCTGATCACTTTCTATCCATATCCTCTATCCCTAAAATGAGATAAATATATGTAGAGAGAAAATGACCATGAATATTCATTGGTAAATCACTCGTCTTCTCTATTTATAGTGTTTTTACAAAAATACCTAGTATTGCTTCTCTGGCCCCAAAATATTTAACACACTGTAAATGATAAAGTTATGAATACTAATCTGACTCATAATATTATTATCACTCACTTTTAATATATTAAAATATTACGTGATAATAAATGAGTCCATAACATGACTTCGTGTTCCCATAAATATTAATTATACCATAAATAGTTTAATATTCGTACAAAAAATATTTTTAATGTATTTATTGAAAACATGTAAATACATTTTTTATATGAATTAAATACCCATTATTCATAACTTGGATAATATAAATTTATTTATTATATTGGTGATCATTTAACCTTTGAAAAATACAAGACCCTAGTGGTGGGGCCCACCATGTCCCAAACTCTTGTTCTTCTGAATATGGTAGATTCTCAAATAAGATATTGTGTGTGACCATCTAGGCCCTTATCTTGAATGTAGTGAATTGTATTCACAGACCAAGAGTAAGATATATCAACCCATCATGGTCTTTGAAGATATAAGGATTGTCACAGCTGTGACAACTAACCTATGAACAACTACTGTGTAATATAATATCATTGTATTTAATATCACGTAATGAAGAATGCACACTTATTTCATTGTCCTTATTTGGATTTATTGTTTGTTGATCTAACAGGATGGATTTACCCTTAACTTAGATGGACATTATCATATAATGGTACTACCATCCTTATCAACATGTCTTGAGATATATTAAATCCATAACCTGAAAGCCACAAATCCTTTCTTGACCATTCAACCAATGCCATCCCATCACTGACGCACCCTACACAAACATTCTCGCCACATTGTCAACATCATGTTTTTCAACTGGCATCAAAGTACATGATCAAATGATGTACACTGGAAATGATATCAAGTCAAGAGATCATTAAACATGATCGTAGATAAGAACATCCAATGACACTTGAATCATGTGGTGTTTCTATTGGTAGTACTTTTTTCATGACATCACCACTAGATATTACCCAGTGAGAACTTCATGAGAAGAAGTCTCAACGCTTATGATCCCCCATCACTTGATAGTCAAATATCTACTATGTCTGATCAGTAAGATGTATCTAGAACGTAGAATATATATTTAAGATCAATGTCATAGTGTCTTGAGGTTCTCATTATAACATGGATCTTGCATACCCTTCCGATAAAGAAATTATTCTTTGGACACTACCATTTCAATTGTGGACGCAGAAAATTAAACACTATAATATTATGATGACGTCATGTATAGCTAATTGTACACATGATAAGGTAATAAAAAACATCACATAGTTGGTTATAAGGAACCCACTATTTCAACACTTCCACTGGAACTATAGAATACTTTATAAACATACTTGATAGCTACTCATTTGACAAAGATAATGTTTCTACTAAGTAACAAATTTAGCTACAGGGCCTGCCACGATTCCACCGCATGGGAATTCTACAATAGATACATCATTTCCTTGAGTAAAACATCCCAAGAGACGGTATTCCTGAGTATATCCATTTTTCCCACTATCATAAATTTCATTATGTATAGTAATAATATCATAATTGAAAATGATAATCCTTTCTTTATTGGGTGTAATCCCAAGAACTGGAACCAATCATTGCATTTAACTGCATTAGAAGCTGCAACGTAATCTGTCTCTGTAGGTATGGATACTTATATCTTATATTACATTGTCTTGCTCATCTTCTTAGAATAGTTGTGTTACTAGATAAAATTGATCTATGGAATAATAGTCGGTATCACCAAAACTAGTATCCTTCTTCTCCATTTATTATGTACTTATCTTTTTTACTTTCCAAAGTACAATTAGATTGTTTTGACTACTTTAGGTGTAGTGCTCTAGGATATAACTTACATCTACCGCCTATAAAGTATATCCTAGCAATATAAGTTCTTGTATATGTCATAACACATGTGATTAATCCATTTCTTTAGCTAATGAATTTTCCTTTAGAACATTTATCTCCTCTTTTGTCTCGGACATGTGAACATGGAGAGATAATTCCTTGTGACATTGGAAAACATTTATCTCTTGAATTGTTCCATCTTTCATATTTCAATATCATTTCACTATATGTATGATTGAATAGATCCAAGTAACTTTTAGATCCACCTCAGTAGATCTAGTTCCATAGTACATAGGTTGCTAATTTAATTCAACCTCTAGAGAGTAGATTTCATCATTTTCTTAAATAACCTGATGACCAATCTATTTTCTATATGTTGACGAACATATTTTTCTTAGAAAACATTGGTGGTCCTACTAACATTTAGTAGACAAAAAAAGACTCATTCCAAATGAATTTTCTATGATCCTATTTCTTACATCAATCCTTAACTGGAATTTAGTAACTTAGAACATTTATTAGTACTCTATGATGTATCCATCCCTTTCTGGATGCATCTTAGAGACACCATCCACGATTGGTGGTCATGACATCCAATACTAAATAATTTGATCATAGATATTAGCTCTGATAAGTAAAATTCTATTGAATTTAGTCATAATGACTTGGTGAAATGAATAAATCCTTTTTGGTACTATGCATGTACCACCCACGTATCTAGTCACTTGAATACCTATTGTAGTATTGATTATATTAGCCTATTCGGAATGTTACACATTGAATCCTTTATTAAATTTTAGTCAGTCTTTTAATTTTTAACTAATTTTCATAAACTACATGAAAGAATATTATTCTCATTAAGTAATAGATCACCGACCATGGTGAATAACAAAAACCATCACCACGGTTTTATCCTTCCTATGAAATATGTGTCTCTAGAACATACTATGTTCCACATGCCTTTGTGGAACTAGCTCCTATGATAAATATTTGTTAATATGAAGCATTGACTAAATCTATGTCAATTTAGCTCCCACTATATCAAAAAAGATGTGAAACATTATAGAAATTTAGTAAATCACTTGAGTACAACTTTTCTATCTTAGGTATTTATGTAATATATTAATTGATCATTAAGATAGTTAAATAGATGTACCATGTGTTTAACTTGATGCATGTTTTATTATTTCCTAACAAACTATTTTCATCCAAACTCATGTATATATGGCATAATGGATTTATCATTATATTATGACTCATATGATATCCATTTTCATTTTTGTTGGAATATGATTATGGGATTACACTATTATTTTCGAAGCATGTCATGAAATATAATGGATTATTATATATGTTGAAACATTGATACTCTATACATCATAACTTTTATATATAAAATGTGAATTTAGGAATAGTTCCATGATACCTTTTATTGATCAATGTTGACATGTAAGACTTCATCATATATCTTCCACATTATCATCATTTCCCTGATGTGGATAAGGTAATGTGCATTTAGGAATTACACCTCCATTACTTATCGAGATCTATGAATGCTTGGTCAAAATATTCATTAGTATGGCGACCTGAAGAAACTCATATCTTCTTACCAAGAATATACTTCACTTTATTATTCCTTAACAACCTAAAGGAATCTTATGAAATATATTTATACCTATATTTTACTCATGGAATAGTTCACGTTCACTTGTTGTACTATTTCCAAAAACATTGTGACATACCATTTTTTCTAAAGGTTCTTTTTCCAAAACTAAGATGTTGATAATACCAAATGTATTTAGTTGTACCGAGCCTGAATAAAATATTGGGAATATTCATGACGCCCAATTTAGTTCTTCTTGACAAAGAAATATATTTCCAGAATTGGGTATAAGTCTTACATTTTTATACTCTTCTATTATATCATATGATTCATGTATCACTGAACTATTAATTGAGTATAGGATTCCAAAAACAAGATTCATTCTAGAAACATTGAATAATGACTCTTTTTGTAAAACGGGAACATGAGATAATGGTTTTTTATACTAAATATTATTTCCACATATATCTGTCACTTAGAAAAAAAGAAGTCATGCACTTCTCACTACTGGAAAAGGTATCACCATTTCCCAGTCATTTAGAGAATACACCTGACTTCCATTAAGGTTTCTACACATAAATGGTTACCTTATTAGAATAAACATATGTCACGAGCATATTGTATTTAATACCCATTCTTTAAAACCAAAACATTACAATTGATGAATATTTTTGAGCAATAAGAGAATAATGTGCTTCTTTAATTCAATTTATTTCTTTTAAAATTCATTATTTTATTTTATAATATGCATTGAAAATAACATCTTGATAATACCCCTTTCATTTTACGCATTGTGAATGTGCCAATGTATTTACATGACTTTTTCCTCTTTGCATTGTCTTTCAATTTATTTTCCATAAGAATTAAAAATAAAATTTTCTTTGTAGTTCTTATTCAATTTCCAATACATACCTAAATAGGTAATGATTCTTTTACTTAATACATGTTCATTTTATAAAATAAAATGAAACATGAGTGAATGGGAGAAAATTATATGATAAAGGGATCCATTTAAAGATCATGATCCATATTTCAATTTACACAAGCTAGTGTAATAATCACCTTATTCATCTCATTACTTCTCTTTCTCTTTTCAACCATCTCAGGGATGCGACTTCATGTTTAATCATCTATGTCCTCATGTAATGACAAAAACTAACCTCATAGGTTGATAAATTCATAATAAGATAACCATCATACACTTTGTACATTAGTCTCCGGTAAGCAATTTTACCCTCACTTCCTGAGGTAGTTTAATAGGTGTGGGGGACACTGAAACCTTGAGTTTATTATATCATAGTAATCTTCCCATGCGCATGTAATATTATTGGATACTTGTTTCTGAAAAGATATATAATTTCCCAATATTTATCACAATTTAAACTTGTGGTATAATTAACCATTTTAATACAAAAAATAAATTCTATAAGTTTAGTAGTTTTTCCCTGGATTACTGGGTTAGAAATTTTAATTAAATCAATAAATCATTAGATGTTTCACATTATTATTATTGAATTATAGGATCCCCTTGTGCTAGAATCAGAATACTTTGTCACTAGAGTATTCTAGTTGTAATGATCTTGGAACCACCCCTCATAGTCTACAAGCTCTGGCTACGCCATAACTTGAAGTATTCTAGGTAGTCTTTTGGCTTTCCAAGCACATGAACTCATGGTTCCTTGATCTATTGAGTGAAGTCCCAGCATCTAAAATCAGTACCTGATTTACTCAACGCATTCCTCTAAAAATTATAACAAGTTATATATGGATAATACTTACTAGAACATTAGTTAATTTAACAAAATTGTTTTATAAGGACTCTCCGGTAGTAAGATACACCCTCAGCTATGGCATGACTGACACCCCAAATATTCAGTTTTGTCCAAATTCAAATGATGTAATGAAGTTATGACTTAACATAACATTTAGGGTTTTTTTATTTTTAGTGCGATGAAAGAAATAAATTCCTATCTTTTTAGCATTTTTAATGTGATCGTACTCATGATTGACCATGCATGAAATAGAAAAATTCATCACGTCACATGTTCATTTTATCTATGGATGCGTGTTTATTATTATACTGTGTGATCTCGCATTAACCTCACATTCACAAAAATAACAAACCATGAAAAAAAATGATGACCTAATCATGAGCCCATACTAAAGGTTGATTTGATGAGTGAATAACCAATCAACTGAGACCCTAGTGGTAATAACTTATGTCGTGTGGGTTTCCACTCAAATAGAAATGTATGTCCATCCAATGCATTCAATTCTAGTTTGGTGTGTCGCCTTCACTCGACATGAACTACATCACTTGTCATCTCATCATTATAAAACATTACTCGCACACAGGTGAGGGGTCTCTGGGTATGAAAATAAAACACTGAGAATGGGCACCCAGACCCTTATAAATTTAACAACACTAAGATGACATACATACCATATTTTAATTAAAATAATTTTTACAAAAATATTACATTAAATAAATAATTAAATAATCAAGCACAATACTTGCATTGGTTATTCTCCAGCTCATGATCAACATATGAATTATCTAAAGTATATAAACTAAATGTGGAATAAAAATTAAACATTCATTAAACAAATTCAAAGGAATTTAATTGAAATAAAAATCACTAAAATTTTTAATTCAATATTTTAACATAATTTGGACCTAATTAATTAGTTTAATTTTAAAACTAAAATAAATTATTTATGTAATTTAATTAATTATTAATTAAATTATGTTATTCAACTATCATTATTAAACCACAAATTATTATATAGTTAATTTAATTATAAACTGTGATTAAATTAATTATTTTCATTTCTTTTTGTTTAATTAAAATTACTCGGGTCTTATAAATCTCAGGGGGGGCCTGTTTAGATTAGGACAAACTCGTGAAGACCAATTTCCAGCTTTCCTAACCACATGCAGGGAATTATTTACTAGTATAGTCAACGAAATCCCTTTCTAGGGTGGGAAGACCTTTCCGGACATATGTTGGGGAAATCTCAGAACCCACACCAGGTTACCTCTGACAGGCGGGTGCACATCCGATCTGGGACACCGGGTGTAAGAGGCCACAACCGCCAGATATGGGTGGTGACATCGGCAGGCTGCCCCCATTGTGGTCCGGTGGAAGGATCCATGTCTGGATCTAGACTAGGAGGTTGCCTCAAGTGTTCGCTCACCGGTGAGGGGCACGGGCTGGACAGACCAGCACAAGGGGACGATTAAATTTCATCTAGGAGAGGGGCTCAAATGTCTGCCGATCTGGAAGGAGAACCGTTAGTCGGGCAGGTTCTGTGCACTGGACTGCAGTGGCTGAGGGTAGTTAGTAGCTTGTCACAGGCTGAGCATCTCAGCACAGTGGTTCACCCGTTTGGCACCCCATCCCCCTTCAAGGTGGGTGGGGTTCATCTATTCAGCTCTTCATATGTGAGGTTAACTGGTTTCTTCCAGCCATGGACTCATTAGGAGAGTGGCCCCAACTCCCAACCATTGGTGTCAAGGATGACACGCACCATCATTCTCGTTGTTGAGGAGACTCCCATCTCTTTGATAAGGACTAACCAGATGATCCAAAGCTTTGATATTCTTGCTGGTTCTAGACAGGACCCCAATGATTAGGTCATGACATTCTCCCACCACCATTCCATGCACGCCCTCGTGCATGCAGGATCGTGGCCTTCTGTGTGTCCACGTAATGGTTCTTCCAACTAACCGACTACCAAGCATGGCCTCAGGGTATCCTCCTTCCATGTCATGGGCATCAATGACCCACCCACTCTCTTGGACATAAACCATCGTGGTCTACCATCTCTCTCAGGGTCGAAAACCACCTCCACCAGGCCCACCCTTCATAGTGGTGTCTCTGCATCAGACTTCTCTCGAGCGCGACCTTCTCTGTCATGTCACCACAACATGACACTCTGCGACTCCGCTCCCACCACCAAGGTCCGCCCGGAAGAATTCTGCAACACCACAAGGCACATTCCCTCTAATACCACTTCTCACGGGATGAGCGTCTCAGCACAGTGGTTCGACCGTGTGGCACCCCAGCCCCCTCCAAGATGGGTGGGGTTCAGCCGTCCAGCTCTTCATATGTGAGGTTCACTCATTTCTTCCTGCCATGGACTCATCAGGAGAGTGTCCCCAACTCCCAACCAGTAGTGTCAAGGTTGACACGCACCATCATCCTTTTTTCAGGGAGACTACCATCTCTTCGATAGGGAATAACCAGATGAACCGTAGCTTTGATGTTCCTACTGGTGTAGGACATGACCCCCATGATTGGGTCATGACAAGATACTGGTGGGTGATTGGTGCAGGCTACCATGGAAGTGCACACGAGGGAGAGAAGACGAGGTGGGGTGTGCCGCTGGCTTGTGAAACGGCCGGAGGAGTTGTGCCCGGTGGCTAGACGCCGCTAGTTTGTGTGGTGCACCGGGGCATTGGACACTCTGGTTCCAACAAGGGGGAAATCCGGGTGGAGATAGATGGGACATGGGTGTTAAGGTCATCAAACAGTGTGGCAGTGGCATCGCCTGCTATAAGAGGCGGCATAGGGAACTATTGCGGGAGGGAATATGGGTGTTCGCTCGACTCCCCAAAAGTAGATTCATTTTTTTGTCTTCCGGGACTTGCAAAATAGGTCTCCTCCTTTTCCACCTTTTTTCTTTTTTTTCTACCATGACCTGCAAAGCAGGTCTTCACCCCTTTAAAAAAAATTAAGTCCTCCTTTATTTAGACTTTCCTAAAGCCAATATAGGATTTGAAAAATAATAATAATATTAAAAGATAAAAAATTATTATAATAAAATTATTATAATAATTTTTATTATTATACTATAATTATAATAATAATTATTATTACCCTCAGAAAAAAATACTTTTCTCATGACTATCTACCCACCTGATTAAGGATAGATGAAATTTCATAAAAAAACATCCAGTTTTAATCTGAACAGAAAACATTGGATGACCACAGAATGGTCATCCTATATCATATTAAGGCGTGACCTACGACGTTGGGACCATAATGAGACCCTATTCATTGATTAATGAAAATTTAATCTTTTTCCATTGGCTCAATGCAAACACGCATCACTCTGATAGCACTTGAAGGGATCAGACATGTAGTGGAATCCCCAAATAGGTGGGATTTAAATAATTTCCACTGAAATTCATCATAAACCTATTGATGTTAGCGAATTTCAAGCCGATTTAATCCGAGGATAACACATAGAGTTTTTTAATCACAAAATAAAACTGTAAAATACATGGTTTGATCTGAATACACAAAAGACATCTTCTCATCATTTTTGATTGTCGCTCAAAGCATCTAGAGAAAAATTCCTCTTGATCATCCACATGTGTTTCAAGAAATCTAAGGGTTCATTGATCATCAAATATTATGTGATTTCAGGGATATTTGAGGACAATTTTGAGGCTATGATGGTCACCACATTGCTTCAATTGTGAGAGATAGCCTGATCCGAGCTCCTTGGATTCAGAGACTCTCTCTCTAGAATGTGGGATATGGGATTAGAGAGAGAAAGGTCCTGGATAGTCGTTGTAAAATCCATCCTCTCCTCTATTTATAGTGTGTTTATGAAAATACCCAGTATTGCCTCTCCATCCCTAGAATATTTAACATGCTACAAATTACATGTTACGACTACAAAATGAGTTATAAATATTATTATCACTCTCTTGTAATATATTAAAATATTACATGATAATAAATGAGTCCATAACATGACTTCTTGTTCCAATTAATATTAATTGAACCTTGAATAGTTTAGTATTCTTTTAAAAGAATCATGTATTTACTTAACATGTGTAAATACATTTAATAAATCAAATCATTACCAATTATTCATAACTATAATAATATGAAGTTATTTATTTTATTTGTGATTGTTTAACCTTGGAAAAATCCCAGACCCCACTGGGGGTCCACCATGTCCAAAAAAACTATTTTTCTGAATAGGGTAGATTCTTGAATACACAATTGTGTGTGACCCTCTAGGTCCTTATCTTGGTAGAAGTGAATAGTATTCATTGACCGAGAGTGGGATATAGTTACCCATCATACCCCTGAATAAATATGGATTGTCACAGGAATGATAACAAACTTACGAACAGGTACTGTGAAATATAATATCTTAGTCTTTAATATCTAATAATGTAGGATACATAATTATGTCATCATCATTCTCTTACATTTTTTTTGTTTATCGAAATTCAAATATTTACCATTGAATGCCATGTCCAAGGTCTTATAAAGGTAATACCAACCTTATCAAGATGGCCTAAGATATATTACTTCCATAACGTAGAAGTGATTAATCATTTCTTGACCATTCAACCAATGTCCTTCCATTAATGACACACCCAAGACAAACTACCTCACCATGATTTTTACATCTTGGTTTTAGTCTTACATCAAATTACATGATCATATGACATAAACTGGCAATGATCTCATATTGGGAGACTATTACACATGATCGTGGATAGGAACATCCAATGACACCCAAAACACGTGGTGTTCCAATTGGTGGTTCTTACTTAATGATATCTCCACTAGAGATAACCAAGTGAGAACTTCAGGATAACAAGTCTCAAAGCTTATGAGACCCCAGCACTTGATATTCAAACATCTACTATGTCTGATTAGTATGATGTATCTAGAACAAAGAACATATATTTAAGAGTTGTGTCATAGTATCTTGAGGTTCTCATTATATCTAGGGATCTATTGCACCCTTTCAATATGACAATTAATCTTTGGACCTTTCTATTTCAATTGTGGATGCATAAAATTTCAAACTATAATAGTAAGAGAACATCATTTATGGCTAACTGTATAAACGATATGGTAATCAAGAGCATCAAATAGTTGGGTCTAGGGATCCCAATATTCCAACACTCCAACTTTGACTAGAGACTAATTTATGACCATAATTTTTATCTACACATATGATAAAGATCATGTTTCTACTGAGTTTCAAATTTAGCTACTTGGCATGCCAAGATCCCACCGCAAGTCAATTCTACTATAAGAAAATCATTTCCTTGAGTAAAAATTGCGAAGAGATGGTATCCCATGGTAAATCCCTTTTTTCAAATCTCATAACATGACATCTTGGCTGGTAAGAATATCATAATTAACATTGATAATACATTCTTTTATAAGTTTTATTCCATGAACTGGAACAAATCATTGCATTTAACTACTTCGTAACTACCTCAGAAGTTACAACGTACTTGGTCTATGACAGATTTGCTACCATTGGCTCATATTATCTTATATTTATCATCAAGTTAGCCTAAATATGTTACTAAATCACATTGATCTATGGAATACTCATTTTTATACCCGAAAACTAGTATCCTTATTATCTATTTACCATGTACATATATTTTGTTATTCCGATGTATAATCAGATAGTTCTAACTGCTTTGCTTGCATGGCTCCTTGATATAACTGATATCTGATGACTGTAATGAATATCCTAGCTATATTAGTTCTTGTACATATCATGGCATACATGATTAATCCATCTCTTTGGCTAATTTATTTTCACTCCCCATGTTTATCTCCTCCTATGTCTTGGACATCTGAACATGGAGCTATAATGCCATGTGACAATGGAAACAATTCATCTCATGAATTGTAAAAACTTGTATTTTTCAATACAATGTCACTATATATATGATTGAGATTATCCAAGAAACCATTGGATACACATCAGTAGAACTTTTTCCCTAGAACATAAGTAGTTACTCTAAATTAGCCACTAGAGAATATATTTCATTCTAGTCTTAACTAACTCAAATAACAATCTATTTTCAATATGTGGACAAACATATTTTTTAGGGAAAACATCGGAACTCCCACTAACAGTTAGTATACATATAACATACATTCATTCCAAATGAATTTTGTATGATATGGTTGCTTACATCAGTCCTTAACTGGATTTCATTAACTTCCAACCTTTATTATCATTCTAGGATGTGACCATCCCTTTCTAGTTGCATCATTTAGAATCCATCAATGATTGATGGTCTTGGATTCTAATTGTAAATAATTCATAGATATTAGCTATGATAAGTAAAATTCTAAATGATTAAGGCATAACAACTTGGTGAAACCAATCGGGCCTTATTGGCACACTATATGTACCACCAATGTATCAACTCACTTGAATACCCACTGTAGTATTCATTTTTTTAATCCTCTTTGAAATGATACACATGGAATCCTTTATTTTATTTTTTTATATTATCAATTTTATCAGATTTCTATACATTAGTTGTAAGAAATATTATTCACATTGAATAATAGATCGTTGACTACAGTGCATACCAAAAACCATCACCATGGTTTAATCCTTCCTATGCAGTATATGTCTCTGGAACAAACTATGTTCCACATGCTCTTGTAGAAATAGATCTTATTCCAACTATTTTTGTATCAAAAACACTGACCAAATCTAAGTCAATTTATCCCCCACTATATCATAATAGATGTGAAACCTTATAGAAGTGTATTCAATCACTTGAAAACTATGTTTCTATCTTAGGGATTTATGTAACATATTAAATGATCATTAGGATAGTTACACAGATGCACTAAGTGTTTAAATTGATGCATGTCTTCTTATGTCCTTACAAAATCGTTGCATCCAAACACATGTCCATATCACATAATGAATTTATCATCATACTATGACACATATGATATCATTTTTTTATTTTAATTTTCATATGATTATGGGATTACACAATTATTTGTGAAGCACATCATGAAATATAATGGAAGTTTCAGCAAGTTGCAACATCGATACTCCACACATAATAACTAGGATGTATAAAATGGTTGGGTAGGAATTGATCCATGCTACATTTTATTTATCAATGATGACATGTAAGACTTCATCATTGATCCTCCTCATTGTCATAAATTACATAATGTATATAAGATAATGTATGTTTAGGAATTACTCCATGCTACATTATCATGATCGATGAATTCATGTTCAAGATATTCTTTGATATGCTGACCCGAAGAAACTCATATCTAATGACCACAAATATACTTCACATTATTATTCTTTAATAAACTAAAAGAATATAATGGAATATATTTATATCTCCACTTTACCATTGGAATAGTTTACATTCTATTTTTGAATAATTTTGAAAAGCTTTGTGACATACCTTTATTTATAATGGTTTCTTTATCCAAACTAAAGACGTCAATAATACCAAAAGTATTTACCTATTCCAAGAATAAATTCCATATTGGGTATATTCTTGACGTCCAATTTAGTATTTACTGACAATGAAATATATTTCCACAATTGGGTATAAGTCTTACATTTTTATATTCATCAATTATTTACTTTGATTCATTTATCACTGAAATATTAATTGAGTATTGGAAAACAAAAAAAACACTCATTCTGGAATGCTGGAATAATTTATCATTATGTCAAGATGGCTTGTGAGATAAATGTTTTGGTTATAATAAATAATAGTTCTACACGACTCTACCGATTAGAAATAAAGAAGTCGTGTACTTCTCACAAATGGCCTAGGTATCACCCTATCTCAACCATATGGAGAATAGACTGGACTTCCAGTCAGGTTTCTATACTTACATGGTTACCATATTAGAATAAACATATTTCAATAGAATATTATATTTAATACCCAAGTAGTAAATCTTAAACGTTACTATTGATTAATACTTTTGGAGAAGAAGCGGGTAACTTGATACATTAATTCAATTAATTGTTTTTAAACTTCCACTATTTTATTTTATAATATGGACTAAAAATAACATACTGTTAATGACAATTTCATTGAATGATTATTAAAATGATCCATTGAAATTACATGACTTTTTCCTCTTCTCCATGTCTTTTAATTTATTCCCTATTGGAATTAAAAATAAAACAGTCTTTGAAATTTTATTCACATGCAGAAGCATACCTGAATAGTTAATGATGCTTTTACTCAATACATGTTCTTTTATAACATAAAATGAAACATGAGTAAATAGGAGAAATTATATTAGAAAGGGATCTATTTATAGATCATGATCCATCTTTCAATTCACACATTCTAGTGTAAGAATCGCCTTATTCATATAATTGTTTCTCTTTCTCCATCAAAACATCTCGGAGATGAGACATCATGTTTTATCATCCATGCCCTGATGTAGTGACTCCAACTAATAATGGATTTTGAAGAAAGAATAGTTACATAACCATCATACACACAATACATCAGTCTCCAGTAAGAAATTTTACCCTCACTTCTTAAGGCAGTTTAACAGGTGTTGGAGAAACTAGAAACATGAGTTTCCTATATCATTGTACTATGTTCATGTTCAAGTACTCTTCTTGGATACTCATTTTAGTGGGGAAATTTACATTGTAAAATATTTATCATAGATTAATAATGTGGTGTAATTTTCTATTTTACTACAAAAATAAATTTTTAACAGATTAGTAATTTTTCTTTGGATTATCGGGTTTGACATTTTGATTAAATATCTAATGAATTATATGTCTCCCAAAATTTTTATCAAATTCTAGGAACCCTCTGTTCTAGAATCATAATACTCATTGAAAAGAATATTCTATTGTAAAGGATCCTAGAATTATGCATTATATCTTACAAGCTTTTGCTATACTACTACATGGAGGGTTCAAGGTAGGCTTCTGGCTGGTCAACCACATGAACTCGTAGTTCCTTGATCTATTGAGTGAAGTAACAGCTTCTAAATTGAGACCATGATTTACTCAATGCATGCCTCTAAAAATGATAAAATGACAACTATGGATAGTCTTTACTAGCAATATAGTAATGTCAGCCCATCAGAATTGTAAGTACTACTCAGTAGTAAGAGGCACCCTCAACTATGGAATGACCAACACCCCAAACACCTGGTTTTTTCCAAATTCAAATGACGGACAACGGTTATGACATAATATAACATCGAGGGTTTTATTATTTTTAGTGTGATGAATGAAATATTTTCCGATATTATTAGCATGTTCAATGTGATCTCACTCACAACTGACCATGCATGAAATAGAAAAATTCATCACGTCATGTGTTGATTTTATCAATTCATGCTTGTTAATTATTTTACTATCTAATCGTGCAATAACTAAATATTTAAAAAAATAATAAACCATAATTAAAAAAATGACAACCTGATCATTAGCAGGTTCTAATGGTTGATCCGTTGAGTGAATAACAGATCAACCAAGACCCTAGTGGTAGTAACTTATGTTACGTAGCTTACAACTCAAATAAAAATGTTTTCCCATCCAATGCAATCAACTCATATTTGGTTCTTTGCCTTCACTCGACATGAACTGTGTCACTTTTCATATAATTATTATACAAAATTAATTGCACAAAGGTGAATGGGTCTTAGGGTATGAAAATAAAACTGTAATAATGGGCACAAAATAAATTATACATTTAACGAATCTGGGTTGACACGTAGATAACCATTTAGTTAAAATAATTATTAAAAAATGTTGAAATAAATAAATAATCAAATAATCAAGCTCTAGACATGCATTGGGCGATCACCAAATCATGATTAACATATGCATTAACTAGAATATATAAACTAAATGCAGAATAAAAAATAAAATTTCATTAAATAAATTTCAGGGATTTTAATTTAATTAAAATTCACTCATATTTTTAATTCTATATTTTAATGTAGTTCTGTCCTAATTAATTTATTTAATTTTAAAACAAATTTTTTTACTTAATTAAAACGTTAAAGTAGTTTACACCATAGTCATTATTAAACCAAGAATTAGTATTTAATTACCAACTATAATTAATCTAATTATTTTAATTTATTATTGATTCATTAAAATTACTAGTGCTTCATAAGTCCTATGAGGGGTGGGCCAAACCCATGAAGGCTAATTTCGGGCTATCCCATCCTCGTGCATGGCATTAAGGACTGGGAATGTCTACCCAAGCCCGTTATAGGTTGGAAAGACCCGTTCAGACTTGTGATGGGGAAATCTCGGAACACACATCATGTTACTCTGGTAGGCAGGTGTATGACCAATCTGGGACACCCGGTGGAAGAAGTCGCAACCACCATATCTGGGTGGCGGCATCGTCCAACGTGCCCCCATTGTTTTCCAAAGGGATGATCCTGAACTGGATCTATACTATGTGGAGTTCACGATTGTTCACTCTCCAGTGTGGCGTGCTTGCCGGATGGACTGACATAGGGCACAAATTCAACCGCATTTGAGAGAGGGGCTCAGGGGGCCAGGGACCTGGAAGGCGAGCCAGTGGTCGGGCCGGTTCTGCATGCAGGAGGGCGGTGGATGAAGGGATTCACTGGTGGCCAGAGGGAGCATGGTGTGGCCTACTATGGAAGCGCACACAAGGGATACCAAATGGGATGGGGTGCGCCACTGGCCGGTGAGGCGATCAGAGGAGCTAGACACAGTTGTTGCCAACCGCTGGTTGGTGTGGGGTACCAGGCATCAGCCACTCGGGTTTTGACAAGGGGCAATCCGGGTGGAGGGGGCCATAATCGGGGTGTCGATGTTGCCAGAATGGGTGTTGGTAAAGGCACCTACTGGAGGAGGCAGTGAAGGGTACCTCTACGGGAGGGAACGAGGGGGGGGGGGGGGGGGGGGTTCAGCCCTCCAAAAGTAGATTTCATTCTTTTTAATGAGACCTACAATGAATTTCTCCCCCATTTTCCATTTTTTTCTTTTGAGACCTGCAAAGCAGGTACCTCCCCTTTTTAAAAAAATCTAAGCCACCGTTATTAAAAATTTTCTAAATCCACTATTGGATTAGTAAAACAATAATATTATTAAAAGATGAAAAATTACAATATAAAATTATTAAAATAACTATTATTATTATCATATAAGTATAATAATAATTACTATTATTAAATTCATCGTAACATAATATTCTGGAGACTATCTGCCCACCCAATCCAGAATTTACAAAATTTCATAAAAACATTCGATATTAATCCAAACATAAAACATCATATGATCAAAAAATGGGTATCTGATATCGGATTAAGGGGAGGTCTGTGGTGTTGGGAGCTTAATTATACCCTCTTCATAGCTTAATGAAAATATAATTTTTCTATTTGATTAAAATCAACAAGCATACCTCTAATACCACTTGAAGGAACCAGACATGCAGCTAAATCCCCAAAAAGGTGGTATTTTTAAAACTTCCACCGATGTTTGAAACAAAATTGTCAACATCAATGAATGTCTTCCCGGTTTAAGCTGAGGATCACACATGAAGAGTTTTTAGCACAAAATAAAATTGTGAAATACATGGTTTAATTTGAATTTGTTCTTGATATCTTTTTGTCATTGGCGATCGCTACTCAAAGAATTCAAAGCTGAATTTTTCTAGATCATCCACAAACCATTAAATAAATCTACATGGTCTTCAATTGAAAAATTCTGTTTACTAGCACAGAGATCTGAGGACTCTTTTGGTGCTCTGATGATCATCGTATAACATTGCTTGTGATTCTTGAGGGAGAGCTTGATAGAGGCTTATTGGACCAAGAGCCTCTCTCTCTAGAATGTGGGAGAGATATGTAGGGAGGTAAATTCCATGAAGAGTCATTGGAAAATCCATCTTTTCTTCTATTTATAGTGTTATTATGAAAATACAAAGTATTTCCCCTTTAGTCCCTAAATATTTAACACACTATAAAAGACGTGTTGTGACTACTAATATGAGTCATAAATATTATTATCACTCTCTTGTAATGTATAAATATATTATGTCATAATAAATGTTTCCATAACATGAATTTTCATTCTCATAAATATTATTTGAACATTGAATAGTTTAATATTTGTTAAAAAAATAATGTATATACTATATGAATGTAAATACATTTAATAAATAAATTCAATATACATTATTATAAATTTAATAATATGAATTTATTTATTTTATTTTTGATTGGTTATCCTTGGAAAAATCTCGGGAACCAGTGGTGGGGCCCACCATGTCCAAAACACATATTCAATTGAATATGCAAGATTCTCAAATACTCTATTGTGTGTGACCCTCTAGGCCCTTATATCAATAGTAATGAATATTATTCATAGACCAAGAGAAAAATATAGCACCCCATCATGGCCCCTGAAGATATAAGGATTTTCACAGCAATGGAATCCAACCTACAAACACCTAATGTGTAATGTAATCTTTTTGTATTTAATATCTCATAATGTAGTACGCACACCTATGCCAGTTTCCTTCTCTTTCATTATTTTTTGTTGATATAACTAGACATATTTAACCTCAACTGCCATGGCCATGGCCTTATGAAGGTGCTAACATCCTTATTAGAAATTTTTTAGATATATTACTTCCATAACCTAGAAGATAAAAATCCTTTCTTGACCATTCCATTAATGTTATGCCATCAAGGACACACCCAAGAAAAACTACCTTACCACAATTACAACATCATTGATTTTTTATTAAATCAAAGTATGTCATCAAATGACATAAACTGGAAATGATCTTAAGTCAAGATACAATTACACATGATCATAGATAGGAACATTCAATGACACATGAAACATGTGGTGATCTATTAGCATGTTTGTCCTCATGATCTCATTACTGTAGATCACCATGTGAAAAAATCCTGAGAAGAACTCTCAATGTTTATGATCCCCCAACACCTGATTGTCAAACATATACTGTGTCTGATCAGTAAGATGTATCAAGAACATATAACCTATTTTAATTATTAGTGTCATACTATCTCGAGATTCTCATTATTTCATGGGATCTGCTATACCTTTTTTATATGAATATTAATCATTCTACATTACCATTTCAATGGTGTACGTAGAAAATTACACACTATAATGTTAAGATGAAATCATGTATAGATAATAGTATAAACGATATGGAAATGAAAATCATCACATAGTTGGGTCTATTACACCCACTACTTCCATAGATCCCAACATCCTATAATTTCCATGGACTATATTTTCACCAAATCTTTAAGTTCCCAAGAAAATTCTCGAATGGGAAACGAGTTTGAGGGTGATTTATTATACTAAAATTTATGTCTATGATTACATAATATTGGTGACTTATTGAAAATTTTGATCTAATCATGTTTATCGATAAAATATAAATAATAGTGGTGTTCTATACATCATTACTACTTCTCTAATGTATATTCTTCCATGTTGGTTCATTTAGATCTCCTCATGATCAGAAATGGAATGATACATATTTTTTATATTTTATATCACAATCTATATTTTATTTTTTCCTTTGGACATATTTGGATGACCAAAAATAAAATCCATGGTGATATTCATCAATTTCTATGAAGTTATTGGTACTGGTTTCATTATCCACTTGTACTTTTTCTTTATATCCTTTACTTCTTAGAATAAAAAAATAGTGATATATATTTCAGAATAATTATTAATATTAACCCACTAGAAGTGAAATCAGATATCTCTATACCTATTTATACTCCCTTGGTATATAGATGAATTTAATCCATGAGAATCAATCAATAAATCCTCGTTTATCATAGGGACTAATGCTACACATAGTCATGGAAAATTATCAAAAAACATTTCTCATCAATGTTAATCTATGATTATTTCCTCTTCCTTATATTATCCACCTTCTCCAATATATCCATAACATTCATTTGAGCTTCCATAATATTCCCCTAATTATATAGTTAAAAAATAATTTGTGAAAGGTAAGATGATGTCCCTTCTAACATGATTTCTATTTCCATACATTTTATTTCTAAAAAATTGGATTATTCTTAGATCATTTCAGAATAAGGTTGCATGATAATTTATACTCAGAAAATAAAAAAAATTATTTTTTCATCGTATTTTACGGGATTAATAAATCACATTACTTGAATAACTCTAAATATATTCATTGGTGATTATTTATATCATTCAATGTGAATATTTACATGAGGAAATTATGAAATATATATATATATATATGTTACACTACTCTCCATTGATATAAATCTAAAAAATATTTAATGTGAATATTAATTTAATCAAAACCAAATCATTCATTAGCTATTTTTTACCATTCCCCTTAAACTAAAAATATGTAAAATATATCACATTATAAATTTTCATGAGGGAACAATCCAATCCCGTTATTAAACAATCATTATTGATCAAAAATCATTCCCCATAGGTGGGTACTGTGAGTAAAGGTGTAGTGGATATCATCTTATTTAACTAATTTATTATTAATTTATATTCAATAGTCCATAAAAATTACACTCTTTTATTTTATCTTTGATAGATTTTTTTAAAATCAAGTATGGTTTTACAAAAATAACCAATATTATCAAGATAATCCATGGAAAATACGCATATTTGTTACACATTTTGGTTTTTTCTATTCTTTAATCACATATTCTTTCAAAGAATACCTATATATACCCTAACACATGATTATATATTTCAATAAATACAATTTTTATCCAAAAAATCACACTTACTAAACATTGAATACAATTTTACCTTTATAAATATCTATCTTAATAACCAACTGCTAGTCATGTTTCTCCTTACATTTAGAGTATATGAGAATATCATATGTAATGATTTCCAATTTTTTTGTAAGGTAATGTGTAATTATTTTTATCAAAATGTTTATGAATTTTTATGGTTAATTGGTGTGTTCAAATGAAATTACTAATTAATTTTAGTTTATTTAACTTTTATGAAAATAAGTCTTCAGTATATCTTATGTCCTCATATTTTTTGGATGATTCCCTTATTTGATGTCCACATTGAATAAGCACTATGATACGTGTAGTTGATCAAATAAGGAATCAATTTGTGGAAGGGGATATATATCCACTATCATGATCTTATTGACTTCATGATAACTGATGAAGAGATGCATCGATCCATCATTATTAATAACAAAGAGAACCAGTCCTCCCCATGGTCAAGCACTCGTATATATGAAACCCTTGTATAGATTCTCTTGGATATACTTATTTATTTTTTCAAATTCAATCTTATTTATTGTATATTGAGTCGTAGATATTAACAAAACACTAGGTATAAGTTAAACCTATAACTAAACCACATGATTATAAGGAAGAGTAGGTAACTCTTCAAGGGACACATCAGTATAGTCCCTCAAAATGGTTATGTGTTTGAGGGTGATCTTGTACATTTTCATTATAATTTGAACTACATATGATTTTTTATAATGAAATAATATTCATTCCTTATAATAGTTTATCAGTGGAATTTTGTCACCCCTCTTATATTTTTATAGAATTATTGAATGAGTTAGGACATGGAAATTTTTTGACTTTTCCAGACTACTAACATGGCCTCAATATAAGAACATAAAATACATTCACAATATCACATTTAATTTCACAAAAGGGAGTATGAATGTTTTTGAGAGTTTAATCAAATAAATATTGATTTGGGAGGTGTAATATTCTTGAGATTCAATAAATTTTCCATTTTTGGTATTCACCAAAAAATAAACCTTCATGTTTTGATGTGATTTTTGAATAGTTATACTAAACTTGAATGATATAAAATAATTCATACATATATAGTAATATATTAAAATAATTGTTCTTGAATGAGTAACTAGTGTACAAGTCCCCACTTCATTATGAGGATCACCCTTTACATTAGTGATGACGTATGATCATTCTTTCTCTCTTAGTCTTGATGGTTGTTTTTATTAGCTATATTTCACAACCCTTGGATTTGTGAATTAGTTTACAAAGAGTTCTTGTTCTTTATAGTTGTATAATTGGACCATAGGAAGAGCATTTATTGGAATTTTTTTATTTGATCCTTCCATTAGTGGGATTCTTCTTCTATTTACAATATTTATAAAATTATTTCTTCCCCTTTAACAAATTATGACCTTATTTTTTCTAAATAAAGAATTTCC
Source organism: Viscum album (assembly GCA_963277665.1). Taxonomy (NCBI): domain Eukaryota; kingdom Viridiplantae; phylum Streptophyta; class Magnoliopsida; order Santalales; family Viscaceae; genus Viscum; species Viscum album. The sequence continues at coordinate 991,510,444 of OY728128.1, read as the reverse complement.
TAGATGTTTCTTCCCACAAATATATAATTTAAGAATTTTGGATTCCCTTCCCACCATTTTGATTATCCTCTGACGCTTTATATTTAATCCACATTTTCTTCTTCTTAACTCTTGTTAAAAATGACCACTAGGAACCACCAATCATGATATCAACAATGGGGGTACATCATATAATTTCCACCTATTTGTCAAAGATTCAAATCCCTCCGGATTTTTGAATAATCACCTTCCTTCCCTTAAAGAACTAGTCAACCTTAATTTTAAAAACTTTTAAAAACATGGAGGCATATCATTAATTTATTTTTCATGTTTTTATTAATCCAAATAGAATTATTCTTATATTAATTTAGTCCAAAAAATTCAATCTGTATTTTATTACAAAGATTGCGGGGAAAATATTTATTGATATCTTTAGAATCTAACAATTTTAAAGGATTCATTGTCTTTTATGATATTTTTATTCATTATAAATGTACACTACTAGCCATATTCCCCCTCAAGTTGATATATGACCAATTTGAATTTCACCATCTTATAGAATTATTGTATTGTGAATAGTTTAAAATATATTTATTTCATTTATGTATAATTTGGGGATGAAAAGTTCTAATAAAAATATGACACATTTTTTTATATAATGGACGGAACAAAATGTTTTTCACTTTAAATTGATTGATGGAGTTCAATGTGATTCATGCTATTACTGAAAACCTGAGTTGATTGTACTAGTACTTTCATGATGATATTAACATCTGATCCCATTATATTAAAAAATTTATTATGGAAATCATCACATAACCAATATGAATTTTTTTTTGACAGGATTCCTCTAATTAATATTTATTTTCTAAACTAAATTAATGTTACAGTTGAGCATACATGATTCAATAATCCAAAAAAATAAATTTTCTTAACATGAATGGAATGAAAAGATGTACCTGAACTTATAAATATCAATGATTCCATCTATGTTATCAATGGCCTATTTTTAATTAATTTCCCTTACCATATATTGAAATTGTTCATAATTATTTTTAAAGAGGGTAACATCTAGATATTATAAAAAATAACATTATGTTCAATAACACATATGACATACAACCCTGAGCCTAGGGGAACAAAAAAGTCTAAATATTACAAATAATCTATTTAATTACTTGATATGAATAGTAATAAAATATTAATTAAATATATATAAATAATTAGTATTCAATAAATATTTATTGATTAATTATTAGTAAATAATAATCTTATTTTTAGTGATGTAATGTTATGCTTAAGAGATGCATACCCTTTAAGAATGTTTTTTATTAATTTATGTTAGAAAAAATTACATTTTTTCAACTTTTAGAAAAATTATTTGATAAAATGAATCTATTTTTTTAAATAATCAATTTAAAATTAATTCAATGTGATTTTTCTTGAAAAAGATTTATTTTTCATGACTGGTAAAAAAATTCTTATTTTAACTGAAAACTATATTTTAATGTGTTTCAAAGGTACCTTTGAGTTTTAAAATCCATTTATATTAAAATGAGTTCTTTTATATTATTTTTAATCCAACTAGATTTATTATAATAATATATATTTTTAATTTTTTTAAAAAATATTTTCTTACTTAAAAAGTTATTTTCTAGAAAATTGATTTTATTTACATTCTATGTTTCATTCTTAATTTCATTTCTACTTTTTTAATAAATGGATTCATGATAATTGGATTAAGTATTTTTAATTATTATTTTAATTTTTTTTACATGTTATGAAATTATTTTTATTCAATATGAATAGTTATCATTGCAAAATTTTACCACCTCAGTAATTGTAAAACAGGTAAAATAGGGTTATATTATTTGGATATGGCTTTAAAATTTCCGCAAAAAAATTTATTTTCAAAAGGTATAATTGAATACTTTCAAATGAAGTATATAATTTATGTATAGATTGTTCCATGTTTCATTTATTATGAAAATTATATTAATTGAAGTAATAGATAAAGGAACTAATGTCACACCCTTGACATTAATGTTTGTAATATTTAATAATTAGGGTAAAATTCAGTTATGTGAAGTTATTAATTGTTATTTTAAATATATATTAATGTAATTTAAAATATTAATTTATTTAATTTTTTTATTATATAATTTACCTTAAATGTTTAGATCGCATATACAATATTTATCTTATATATGAAAAATTTAAATTAGTGGTTTTAAAAATATAAACAGTAAATCAAATAGTAACAATTAGTTTTGTTACAAAAATATTTTAGACAAATATGAAATATTTGGGATATTTTAATGTATTATACTCAAATTCAATATCTTTAATTTAATATTTAAACTCAAATGGATTTTATAGTGTTGAATATGATATTAATGATATTTTATGTAACTAATATGTCAATCAATTATTTTAAAAATATAAAATTGTTAAAATAGAGAAAATGGATAATATATTGACTTAAATGTCATATGTTTTCCATTAATGATATGATTTTCACCATAAAATTAAAATTATAATCTATAATGAGTGAAAACTCAGTTATCATTATTAATGATAAAATAGGATAATTAAGGGGTTTAACCAAATGATAAGGGATGAGATACAACATAAACCTATCTATATATTTTTGGTTGATTATATTTCAACAATTTAATTCCAAATATTATAATTTAATTCTATTTGGAATCATTTCTCTGGTTAATGATTTTATTAAATTTTAATCATTTTGGAAATTCCTAGAGTCCCCATCCCCTCACTTTGAAAAGGGCAGTCCTCTTTTCCAATTATATACACCACATTGAGCATTATATATTCACCAAACCATAATAAAATACATTATAAAATTCTTTATAAATTAATTATAGGTTATTAACTTATTAAAATATCATTCAAAGGATCCATAAGAAAGGGATCTAAAGGATTCCCACTAAATGAAAAGTAATCATTATACCTAAAATATTACAATTTTTTTCTTATATATCCACTTAATATTTGATATCATTAATAAAATAATACCTCATTTATCTTCAATATACTAAATTTTTATTAGTAAAATTAATTCACTTCTATTCACCCATGTGTTCATCAAATGAATAGTTAATGTATTACATGGGTGAATATATAACTTATCATCACAACATAGAGACAAAATTCAATTTTTATAATTATATTTAATGGAAATATAAAATGATAAATTTATTTTTTATAAACTATATTTGTGACATAATTTTTAATATGGTAGTATAATATCATATTGGCCATATTACCCTTACATCTATTGGAAAATGATAACTTCCATCATGCAAACTTGTGGCTTTCCACATCCATAAAGTGATGCGGTTCATTTTTCATTTTATTTAGAAATGGTGGGTAATAAAGTTATTTTTTAATACATATGATATATATTATTTAATAATTTTTTTAATGTGATTTATTTTTACCTATAGTTCATTCTATTTTTAGAAAATATAAAATATTATTTGTGCATACATATGACCTACTATCTCCTTGAATGTTGTAATTCATTTTTCATTATCTTCTATTAATTTTTTAGTCCAAATATGAATATATTGAATATATATGATATTAATATCATGCTTAACATTCTAGATATTATGGTATCATGATCAATTTATATGTAATGGAAATATTGAATTGAAATTTTAGTTAAAAATGAAATAGGTGACACCCCAAAATGATGATTTTAATGATTTATAAATAAATTGATGTTAAACTACCATTATAATGTTATATAAGTCAAAATAATTTTGTAAAAGATAATTTTATATAATTAAAATAAATCAAAATTTAGTATACATTATGTTTTAGTTCTTTCTAATATAGTGGAACCCAATGTACAAGTTTTACATTATAATATCATGGTTCTTCTACATTACTTATGATTAATAATCTGTTATTGAAATCATATTATTTGTCTCTCAAGAAATTAATTAACTTTATTCTCCCATCTTTTTCTTATTTTGAATGAATTTTTTCAAATCATTTTCTTCACTTTAATTACTTAAGAGACTAAAAGTACATTTTTAAGCGAAAACACATCTATTTCACTTATTAAGAAAAAACACATATTTCATCAATGTACATGATTTATAAAAATGTATTCAGGACTGTTTTAAATATCCAATTATAAGTTTTAAATTTCATGTATACCCAATATTTACTTTTAAAAAAAATTAAATTGATTTTTCTTGACATTTTCTAAACAAGTTACATTTTATTTTTTTTAAACACAATAAAGGATCATATTATTTTAACTTACACAAAGTAAAAGATATTACATACTACTATAAAAACTCATTTCTTTAATGATTCCATTAATAATTTGAATTTTATTTTCCAATAAAAATTTTTCAATTATATTTTTTAATTTTTTTGAATTCAAATAAATGATATCAAAGGGAAAATGGGATTTTCTTTAAGAAATGATTCAATGATATTTTAAAGGAATAATTAATTTAAGATGAAATGTATTAATGTTACATAAGTTAAAATGGGGATATGATCAAATGATATACTCCTTATTATTTCTATAGATGGATTATTATTTTTATGAAAATATAATTATAAATTTTTAAATATTCTACTCATTATTATATGATGAATTCATAAAATATTTATGAAACCAATCAATTTTCCATTAGCTATACTCTAATGGAATTTTTATGAAGCCAAATTCCTTTTCATTAGTCATGATATATTGAATTATTTTATGATCTTATGGAAAAAATATGTATTGTTTTAATAATGTGATGGGTGGTCATGTAATTATATATCCCTCCAATAAATTAGGTAAATACACATATATCATAAGATAAATAGGTCTAGATTAGAGAGTGAACTCAGTTTAGTATGGTAATCAGTCCAATATGATATTCTTAGGAGTAAAAACTCACTTTTAAGATGAAATGGGGAGTGAGCCCAATATTCTATGATAATATTTGTAGTGAGATTTGAATACTAAGGATATAATTTTATATGGTTTTTGGTCTACAAAAAATCTATGTCTTATGCCAATGTTATGCTCCCACAGATTATGTACATTGATTCCTTTAGGATTCATGTCTTCTAAACATCTATGATTTATGTCATGAATCATGATGATGATATAAGATATACAGGGTATGGTTTTCAAATGTTAAGATCATGTTATCATTTAGTTACTCTGATTTTATTCTTATGTGATCATTGTATCTCCCTTTATACCCTTACTAAGCATCTGAGCTTTCCCTTTCTTATTTTTTATTTCCCAATGTTGTTATAAAAAATTTTAGGTGAAATATTGCTATTATGGGTATTAGTTATGATGAAAAAAGTGGGAGAAAATGTATAAATCATATGAAAAAGTTTTTTAAATATACAGATATCCTAGTTTAGTAGACCAATTTGATTATAGAATCTATGGTTATCTTATGTAATGAATATTCATCTATTAATATGAATTATCTATGTTTGAAATGTATGGGTTTATATACAGACCATATGAGTTATCTGAAGCATATCTCTCGAGATGGTCTATCCTGCTATAAATATTTATCCCAAATAACTATGCATTGTATAGGGATCAATTTAATTATAAAAAATCCATTTTAGGGTGATTAACCCTTGGGGAATTTTTCTACCACATCATCCTCTTTCTTGTTTCAGTACAGGGATATAATTTTTATGAAACCACACACTCCATACTATAAAAAGATTATAATTTCTTCCTGTATTTATACTTATACCAAATTGTTTTACTAAGGATTCCTAAATATTAATCATTAAGAATAACTTAATCTTACTCTAATACAAAATTTGAAAACCCAAATTTAATTACACTTTTTATTTACTAATAATCCACAAATTTAATCCAGAATTCTAGTGGTTTACTCACTATGGAATATTGGATAAATAAATACAGCATTAAACAGAACTACATCTTACTTATTTAAATTATAGGTATATCTTCTATATACCATCTAATTGAATAACACAGTAATTGCTACATGATGCCATGGAATATTTTCAATAATATTTTCAATTTATGGTGCAGATTGAAAGAGGAATTCTAATTCATATAGATATTTGGTATTGTTAAATTAAAAATGATAAACATAATATACCACAAACACATAGTTTCTAAAAAATATATCTCTAACATGGAGTCTTAAATGGGAGAACAAATGTTGCCATTAGATTTAAAATTCATGGTTTACGCTAGGTTCAGCTTAATTGGGGTTAGTGTTGGGTGATTTTTTAGAGTAAATTCTGAAGATAATTTATATAAAATAAGTAAAATTAATCTAATTTAATTTTTTATGATGTAAATTGTGTATGATCATATAAAACATTGTATTTATAAACTAATTATTTAATTATCAATGGAAATCCATATAATAATATAGATTGTGTGAGATCTATATTCAGGAGAACTATCATGTGTGATCTAGATGTTTTTTGGAGATGAAAATCTCAATTAACTGATCAATGACTTCTCCTATGATAAAATATTCATTACAGATCAATCCATTCTGATGTATGAATTTTATTCTTCTGGTTTAATTCATTATTCTTGATTTTTTTGAAGAACATAAATTAAATCATTTAGGGATTAATTCCCTAATCATTATTCCATTATTGTTTAAATTTTAATTCCTTTAATTAGGAGTTGTTTATTATTTTGAACCCCAAAGGAACCTGGATATTCCATTAATGATGTTTGAAAATCCTTACATATTTTTGATACTATTTTGAATTCATGGATTATGGGGTGACAGAGGAGAATCATTGATTTTAGAAATTTAAAGATGGACTGAGGATGATGGTTTTGCAGACCGTGCATACAGATAACAATGGGAGTTGAAAACGATTGTTTCTTCCATTGAATAATAGATTGAATCCAAATTCCAACAACGGTTTAATGATGATCAATAATGAATGATGAAGTAAATACATTGATAATTAGGATACATAAAGAATATTGATTCACTAGAAAATTATGATATACATAGTTTTTATTTAGGAAGAACAAATTTCATTTGGACCCATCGATATAGTTTGAGGTTTTCAGTTTGAGAAAAATATTACAGGAGAATTTAATTATTCCAGACACAATGTGATCCAGAAACTGGTATCTTGGTGTGTACTATCCTGGTATACTTCCATGAATACAAGTAGTGTTCATGTTATTGGGTGGTGTACATGCGTATGTGATGTGTACATATAACATCTAGATTAAAATGGAACATATAAGATAAGACTCCCCGAGACATGCATTGTTTCCATAGTATAGACAATGTATTCCTTCTAGGGTCGGTGAAATCCCTAATCTACCTCGGTCTAGTTTTAGTGTTTTCATGGGTATGTTCAGTAAACCAATTTTATTTTCATACATTTTCTGGGTCTATCCATTTGAGGTTGAAATGATTAATCAATTATTGATAATGCTATTAGTGATAAATTATAAGGGATTTTCAGAGATAGATTCTTATAATCCTTCTCATGGATCAGGGTGGATACTCTATCTCTTTATTCCATAAGATTGTCCATGAAACCAATACTCGAAACCTAGGATGTGTGATCCCACTTTCTAGCAGGTTATTTGGAATAGGGATAAGTATCATTTATGGTCCAAGTGTGTGACCCTAATACTATATTTTAGATAATTATGTTTCCATTTTGAACATTATAAAGGAGAGTCCAAGGTGGTATAACATCCTAAATGACTTCCATCAATTCTAGAGGGTCCAGAGGTTTGAGTTCTCTCAAATGAAAATTTCCTTGGAGCATCAACCACAATTCCAAGGTTGATAGTTATGTTGTGACATAAACATGAGGATGAGAGTCTGGATTTAGTATATCTAATTTTCCCATTTATTCCCCTTTGTTTTGTTATATAGATTGTACTCCCTCTTTGATTCATTGTGTTTGGTGATTTCTTGAGGTCCTACTGGGTATGGTTATACTCACCACTATATGGGGTCTTCCCAAACATGTCATGTCTTATGTAAATGAAATAACTTATGATTGAGTCCATGTTTGACTAGGATTCAATGTTTATTTGGTGGGCTAAACATACCACAAATGAACTATAATGTTAGAGTTTGATATCAACATCCTTTTATTTTCAGTTCATTCTATTATATTTTTTGGGTGGAATTGACTTTATAACTGATTCATTTTTGAACTAGTTTTTCATACATAAATGTGGTTTTTGATGTTATGAAATCACTTTCATTGTCAATTATTTAATTTTTATTAATTATATCAATGTTTTGACATGTGTACATGTGTACCTGTACTTTTGACCATGTTATCCCATGTGAGTGATATGATAACTATATTTTAGCTGCCATCCATTGGAATTTTGGAAGTATTCATGGTGTGTCACTCATATCATACTAACGGTTAGGAGGTCCCGGGGGTTTCAGGTTATTACATATTGGTATCAGAGATGATAATATCTTATAACAAGATTTTGGATATTTCAAGTCGTTTAGATTGGTTTGGGAACTCGTTTAATAGTGTAAAAGTGTGTTGATATTATCTCTTAGGAAATGGAACCCATTTATGGTGATATGTACACTGTATCAATTCACTAGGTCTCTGAAAAACTACTTCTTTTCTTGGTACAACTATGCAATGGTAGTTGGGAAAATATTAATACTTTCATCATATAATAACGGGATATTGATTCCATGTATTTTGATATTATTCTCCCTAGTAATTATCTTTTCACCATATTGAATCATTTTCAATTATAGGATACCACAATTATGAAAATAAGATTAGATTATATATAAATATCATGATGGTGATCTTTTTCGGGAAAATGCCTTATTCCAGGGACTTGTGCCTGAGGAGGATACTATATATGGATTATGAATAGTACCTATGCCCATTGCGAAGAAGGTTATTCTAGTGGTACATGATTATTATGTACACACCTAGATAATTATTTCTAACTTCTAGAGATGGATATATATCAGGTTTCATGGGGATCCACACCCTAGAATTTAGAGTACTAGCACAAATCAGTAGCGCATGTTTTCCACCTTTTGAGCACCCCTCTCAAATAGATAGTTTTCCTATTAGTGTTACATAACCATGGTCTAGTAGGGTGATGGTAGATATTTATGATACAGATACATGATTTTGTGACTCTATATTAAATAGATTCTCAGTTTTTAGGTAATGTTTAAATACATCAAATAGCTGGTAGGGTTTATCTATGAGAGTTTAGAGATCTAGCAAGGGTATCATGACCGTTAGAGGTAATTTTTTTAGGTTAAACATTCTCTTATGGTATTCCATGTATATGGTTCATGAAATTTACTTTTTTTATAATAAATGATTCATGTACTTTTATAAAATATCCTTGTTGAATTAATAGCAATTATCATGCCTTCTAACAAAAGTTGTTTTGGAATTACTTGGTTATGTGGGGCTTCTTAGTAGAACAGTTGATGATTATTGACTCTAATAGAAAACACCTTAAAAATGAGACCTCTAAATATTTTATTCTATGTCAGCCTCAAGTATCCAAGAATATGATATGACATGTTAAAAATAGAGAAACATTTAATGAGGTTATAATCATCAAGTAGAGATGTGGTGATAGTATTGTGATATGGAATGTTATATTTCATGATATTTCCCAACCAAACTTGTTGTAAATAGTGAAATAGTTAATGGAATGATAATGATGAGACCATATCTTTATCATGGAGGTCCAAACATTTTATTATGTGGAAAAATATTTAAGAAGGATGAAATAGGTATTCAGCGTTATGATCTATTTCCACCAATACTACCCCCTAGTGGAGTATAAAATAGTCAGGGGATGGTGGTAAGGGAAGTGCACAAATACAAGTAGTATAGGGTTATAACCCATAGGATTTGGGTATAGATTGAGGTATTAGATAAATAATCTCTTATATATTTTTTTTGATATACATGGGAATGATCAACTATTTATTTACGACATTCTTTTCTTGAGACCTGAATATTATGGTGGATCATTTCGCTTTACCATTACGATTAGAGACTCGTGTCATGATAGATTCAGTGATCACGTATATCTACTGATTGTGTGACTTACCACTAGGAGGAGAGATATTCATATTAGATCTATTCATATATGTGATGAGGCTTTGTGAAGTTATACTTGGTATGGACAATATCTCTTATTTCGATGAGCATATTGAAAATATCAGTATGATAATGAAGTGTATCCAATTAGATGGGGTGATATTATTCTTGTTTGAATAAAATTACTCTCAGATAGAGTGGGTTGCACCCATTTCGGGGAAGAAAAAAATTAATTTCTCATTTATGGGCCACTTTGACCCTTATATCAACAGAAAATGTTGGTTTTATATCCCTCTAGAAGTGGAAGAGTATAAGGATGCCTTTTTATAGGAAATTTCAAGAATTCCCTCATAGGGAGATTGAAGTCTTCAAATACTATTACTTAGGTACTACCCTGATATTTGTTCCATCATATTGGATTTCTTCTATACAGCTTTGAGTGATGAAATTTCTATTGGAGGATCTAAAGAAGAAGGTAATTGTTAAACCTAGTGTGCCCCCTGATAAATCCCCATGTTTTTCACATAAATGGTAGATATAAGATGTTGGTTTTATGTAAAATATTTTCTCCTAAATTAGGTTAATTCCATGAAAAATAATCCCCTACCAAGGATTGATTATATCTTTGAAACGATGAAATTAATGAAGTGGTTCTTGAAGATTGTACTGTAGTGAGGTTATCACTGTTCCTGAGTTTGAAAGGAAGATTTAATATAGACACAATTCTAGTATCTCTATAACCACTAGGAGTATTTTGTGATTATATTTGGTATGTTTAAATTCACAAATAGTTTTCATCGATTTATGAAATGGTTCTATAATAACATCATAGTCCCATTGGTGGTGGTCCTCATAGATGATATCCTAAACTCGGCATCATAACATGAGAACATTTAACATTTAAGGATTATAGTTGATATAATTTGAGTATAATAGATTTATAGGAAGATCTAATTGTTTTAGTTCATGATTTTATGGGTCCACATCCTAGTAAATAACATCTTAGAAATGGTTATATATGTGTATCTAGTGGAGGATGAGAGTATTTCTAGATTAGGTTTGTCCTTTTATTGTGATGGATGTGCAATGATTCCTTGGGTTGGATAGATATTTCCAAACACTAATGCATTAATTATCGAAATATGAGGCACCCTTGACTAACAAGACATAAATAGAGATGTCACACATGATTATAGGGAAATTATAATTGGCCTTTCAGTAATTGTTGAAGATTTTGACAGGAACCCCTCTCTTGAGACATCCAATGGTTTGAGTTAAGAATGAGTATTTAAAAGTTTCCTCTAACGTTGAGCTTCTATTTGTTTTAATGAGGAGTTAGATTATGATTACTTATGGTTCATAATAGATCAGTCCCCTTAAGGTGAATTTTAAAAACCCTTATTTGGTGTTGGATGTAGTAGTACTCATCCTGAAAAGATAGAGACTCTATCTTATTGGAGAGAGATTCATCACCTATTCTGTCCATAAGAGATCATGTATATCCTCTCAAGGAATGATATTATCCTAATATAGAAGAAATGTATAGATTTAAAATAATATTTTGTAACTGAGAATGTATATACTTCTTATTATATGAATGTGGTGGTGGATTATCTATGAAAGAAATCACATTCAGTGTTCTTGAGTAAGGTGTCATATTATTTAGACTCATTTTAGTTTTTTCTTGTAAATAGGGACAATGAAACATACCTATTGTCAATATTTTTTATCCATAATATTCTCAAAAAAATTCAGTAATTTTAGTTTTAACATATATATTGTGATGTATTTATTGACCATATATTCATAAGATATGCTACTAATGAATTTTCTACATAAGTGGATAGGTCCATCTGTTTTCAGGGATAAATGATGGTACATGACAGATCATGATAATACTTTTTAGGGTGTTTTATACATTCACCTTAGTTATACATTGTGGAGAAATAATGTTTCACCCAGAACATTATAATCACTTTTTCTTTAAAGAGATGAAGAGTGTCGATGAATTTATCTCTCAATGTGTCACTTGATAATAGGTGATGGTAAAGCATCCATTATATATGGGTTTATCCCATCCCCTTGATATATCATAGTTTTAGTGGGACGTTATCTCCATAGATTTGGTGATGGTACCTCATGATTAGCTAGAGTTCAGGAAAATAACAAAGTGATTAGCAACCAACTCACCATGCCAACCCACCTTATAGGATTAGAGTTTAGGGGAGAGTTTGGGAAGCCTATACGTGTTGGATATATAAAGTATTCATTGACCCCCCGTAATGATAGTTTTAAACCATGATTATTTTATCACATATCAATTTCAAAAAGGTCTATATGAGGATTTTAGGACTCTATTATGGATGAGCATTTTGATCCCCAACCATATCTATATCTAGACATAGTGAACAATTCATTTCTTAGAGGACATGTTGAAGGCTTAAGTGGTGTATTTTGACCGTAGTTGGAATGATCACCTACCCTTGGATGTGTTTGTGTATAAAAAAATAGTTAAAATTATCACACCATTTGATGCCTTTTATGTGACACCATACATTACACCATTATGTTTGAAGAAACATGGAGAGAAAATGCTTATGGGCCTAGAATTGGTGAATAAAATGATTGAGAATAAAAAACCATACATTAGTGGATGAGGACTACCAGTAACTATCATAAATCATATCCAGACAAGTGATGGGAGATTTTGGAGTTTGATGAGGGATATAATGTGTTTATAATGGTATAAAATATGTAAGGATATATGGTAATTAGACAAGAGGACTATATATCCCTAATATTAATTGGCCCTTTCCAGATATTTCATAGGGTTAGATGGTTTCATACCACTTAGCCATATGAATATAGTTAGACTAGGTGCACAATGTTTTGATGGTGTCACATTTTAGAAGATACATTCATGATCCATTTCATTTTATTGAATACGTTGGCATGGTCATTGAATATCAAGATACCTTTTTTGATTAACCAGTGGAAATCTAGGATCTGACATAGAATAATTTTCTTGGGTGGTCAATTGTCTTGTTATATGTTCATTTGTAGTGTTAAATTATTTTGGAGAAAAACTAGGATGGATAGAACTGGTTTGTTCTTAATATAATCACATTTTCAATAGAGTTTTACTATAGGGGTTGTAAATAGGGGATGGTCGGTAGAATGTAATAAATTCATTTTTGATACATGATAATTTTGAATATTTCCAATAATGTTTTTTGAGTAAAGAACATAATCAGTATAGAATACAAAGCCTCATGGGTAATCGACATTGATATATTTAAAATATTAAATATAAAAAAATCATGTGCGCAATGTTTATCAGTTATAACGGAATATATCTGAAATAGTGTCTCGGATAAGAAAACTATGTCCATGCTTTGTTTTCGAATATATTTTCTACCCTAGGTTCAACATTAGTTTGTTCATGATTAGAAATTTTATAGAGTATGTTTTTTGATGATATTTGGTAAATGAAATAAATTGAAATAATTTATTTATTTAAGATCAAATCAATGAAAAAAGTAGAAGGAACTATATTTATAGCCCTGTTATGATAATATATAAGGTTTACTATATAACACTAGAGATTTGGTGGAGTGTTAAAGTGGGGAGAAACATTGAGTGTGATCCAGGAGAATTATAGAGTAGGGGAATTAAATGGATTCCTCAACAACACATCTTATGATAACGAATTCATCAATGATGAATACAATCCAAAAAATTCATTTGATTCTTATGGTTTAACTACCTATTAATTATTTTAGTAATGAAAACAAAATAATTCATTTATTAATTAATTTGATGATAATTATTCATTTTCTATTTTAAATTAAATTCTAGGACTTATTAATTCGTGATTATTTCAAAACAACAATGAGCCTCAATCTTTAATTGAATTTTTTCCCAAGACTAACATTACCAAAATAGATTTAATTTTTTTTGTTTCCTATATTTGCCTCTCCATGATAAATTTGTTCACCATCAATGCTTATTTAACATGTGCTTTAATTGTTTTTATGATCCAAATTCACTATGTGACTGATTATGGGTTCCATTGAGTATTCACATAGGTTTTATATGGAGGATCATAAAATAAAAGAGGATCATTATACAAGGAATAAATCTAAAGATAGATCAAGGTTTAAGGATTTATAAATTATTTATATGGTTGATTATTGGAGTCACGGATCATTTATTATGATGATGAACTATTGAAATATAACATCAATTTTTGTGTTGATGATTTTTTACATGGTTTTCAAGAGTTTCATATTGATAATTAGTTGAATAGTGGGTGATATAATTACATTTCAATATCAATTAAGAATCTATAATTTTTTAAAAATTATACTATAAATGGAATGTAACCTAGGAGAACACAAGACACGATGTCCCCTCCATGCCGTAGTGGTGTTTTTGTTTGAGAAAAAAATCACAACACCATGGACATGGTCAACAAATCATGTTACCCCTAACCTAGTAGCTTATTGTATACCATCAAAGGAACACTAGAATGTATGACGGTAGTGTATTTGGGCATAGGTAGTGTACACAATCATAACTTGAGTAGAAAAAAAGGGTATAAATGGAATTAGAGGGGAACACTATGTGTCCCTGGTATATGTTTTCTATTCACAGGATAGGTTAGGTCCCTTGTTTTCATTAGTCTAATTTTTGTCTTATAAAGGGAATGTTCTCTCAAACCAATTAATTTTTTGTATGTTTTCTTGTTCAATAAATATGATTGTCCAGTTTGAAATCCCATACTAATAATAGGATGATATATCCATTCTCTCGGATACTGATATAAAGAGTCATGTATCAATCTACAAACCCCATGTTATGATTATATGTCTCTTTAATCCCTATGTTGGGTTACTTATCTGGTACCAGACACCGAGGAAGTGTGATGTCCTTCTGGGTGGGTTATTTATGATAGGTCAAGGTATCCACACTAGGTTATAGTTTTGATCTTCTACCTTTGTTTCATTTTATTATGAGTTCCAATTCATCCTTTATCATGAAATATCCTGATGAGTATGATTTTTTGGATGTATTCCATTAGTGTTTATGAGACCCAAGGTGTGAGTTATCTTTGAAAAGTGTTTCCTTGGAGCCTCAAAAAAATTACCTAAGCTGGTAATGTGGGTCTGTCCTCATGTTGAGACATTGAGACATAATTTTGAATTTCTAGGGTACATTATTTATTACCCTTTTTGTGATTTAGAACTAAATTATTCTTTAATGATATATATTTTCTGATTTTGTTGCCTCCTAGTGGGTATGTTTATACCCAGCACTACATGGGATTTTACTATATATGTAATTCCTTATATAGAGGATAGGTATTATATAGAGTCATAGGTGGACTCGAAGGAATTTTATATTAGCTGGGATTGATTTCATAGAAATGGATTCCGAAGTAGAAAATTGATAATAGTCCATTTTTGTTGGTAAGCCTCTCTTTTAGTTTTAGTGGAATTGTATTTTCCATTTTTATATTTCCATACAATTTTTTCAATAATATAATGTGGGTTTTTATGTTAATAAATCATTAATATAATTATTTACTTATTTTTCTACATTATATTAGTTTTTGGGGATGTGTTCTAGTGTATAGGTACTTTATGTTGAGGCTTCGCATTTGTGTGATATTCCTACTTGATGCTTTCCAAAATCCCCTATGTTAATGGATGCATGATAGAGGATTAACTCAAATATCACTATAATCCAAGTAGGAATTAGTGTTTTGGTTCATGAAAGTGATATTCAAATACTATATAGGATATTATGGGGAATATATAAAGGAAAAGAGTGACCTATAATGCCAGTTAGGGAACAATAAGAGTTAGAATGATACATATAAGACACAAGTCATATCCTGAAAACATGGAAGAGAATAATAACATCGAATCATGGTATGAAAAATATTATTTCATATGATTATGTAATAAAATTGATGTGGAAACAACTTAAAACATGATAAGATATGCATATTTCAAGGATCACCATCAAGACATCCAAACATAGTGTTCATGTCTAATGGATCATGCACCATATATTTTTATCTTATGTGATGAAATCATTACCCAATCCATTAGAGAACCATAATGGTGAAAAATTCAGATTTATTAATTTATGAGTTCCACATATATCATATATAATGAGAAATTATTTCATCAATAACCCATAGATAATGAAAATGGGTTTCATATAATCAATGAGTTCATAAGAACTTAAACGCACGAGCCTTTAAAAATCTAAATTCCATGAAAATGGTATTTGGATTTCATTTATGAAAATACCATGTAAATGAAGTAGAAATAAATTTATGTGGATAGTTTTTTATAAAAACTTGATTTTGTATTAACAATGAACAATTATGGAATGGAAAATCATAAACTAGTTTTAGCAGTATAAAAAATATAGAAAATGGTAAATTAAATGGTATTAATGAGATAAATTGGATGTATCGTACTAATAAAAAATAATTTTTAAAGTAATAGAATTTTTATAATAATATAAATACATATTATCTTGAATGTTAAAATTATTACTACAAAGGAAGTAATAAAATGAAAATGAGGTTCAAGATAATCCCTTAACTTAAATGTCACTTCATAATCTTAGAGGAGTTATTCCATGCTATATTTAGAGCATCACCAAAGGACTTAATGAGATTTCAATAGAGAGTTGGACTTCCTGGTAAACTACAGATTTATTGAAATGGGGAATTGGGGGGGGGTGAGGGGGTATTTATATGAAAATGGGGACAATTATTTTTGTATCTCCAAATAAAGGCCTCGGAATTCTAGGTTGGGGAAATTGTAAAAAAAAATCACTACACATGGTTTAATTTAATGGTTTTGGAAATTTATGACAAACCTTTTTAATTATATTCATGATAGTACCAATTTCAAATTATGAATATTAATTTGTGCATAGGAATATGTATCTTAAAAAAATTAGTAAGCATGATTTCTATTTTATATTTCTGAAACAGATCAGAGGGTTTGAAAGATAATTTTAATACATCAAAATAAATTCAATAACCAAACTTTTTTCTTCTTAGATTCAATTATATTAATTATTAAATAATTTTTACATATTTCTATATCCATATAACATTTTAAAATCACAAATTTTATTATATTATTATTTACTAAAAAATAATGTCATTTATAAAATTTAAAAAAATCCCTAAAATATCATTTTTTTGTATTGATTTCCAATATCATGTTTATATATATATAATTAATTCATATATATGGGAAATCATTTTTTAAAAAAGTTATATTTTTTCAATAAAATATTATTTTAAATGGAATTATACTATTTATTCACTTTATAGAATTCTTAATTTAAAAATAACATACACATTGATTCATACATATTATATGAAAATATAAAATCTTATTTAAAATTTAAATAAAATAATCATGAATTTAATTTTAATTTGATTTTTAATAATTCTATTTCATATTATTTCTATTCCGAAAATTACAAACCAATCACATTACAATCGTTGGGTAACAGTTAGGTAAATGTCAGATACTAATGGTAACATTTCCATTTACACCCAATATATATACTCCATGTAACACCCCAAGCTTCAATGGTACTTTTCCCTTTGAATAATGAAATAGCTTGCACTGTACGCAAATTTGAGATTCTAACACACCGCAACAAATCAAACTTTCCGTTATGAATAGTAAAACCCACTTTTTTAACATTTGAAAATTTTATTTCTCAAAATTGACATCATTTTTGAATTTGGAATATAGAAATTAACTTAGAGTGAATTTTTGGAATTTTTCTACACACTTTCAATTTTGATGAATATTGAAAAACACTGTGTTATTAGTTAAAACCAAAATTTTTATTTAAATAATTATTTATTTTTTTAAAATTTATTTTAGGAAAAAATAGATACATAATACCTATATAATTTCAATGTAATTCATTGGAGTCATTTTATAAAAAGTTTAGATATATAAATGTTTTATTGAACTTTTTACCGTCTATTACCCCCTCCTAGGAGCATTTTCAAATTTTCATAAAACAAAATTTTACCACTTTTGTGAGTTAAATTTAAAAACATTGATATACATGATAGATATCAGTATGTAAAATTTGGTCCAATAAGATGAAAATAATTTTTGGTGAATAGTAACATTTGACTTTTATTTACCATGGTTAAAAAAAATAGTGTAATTAAGGCTAAAATAGATATCATAATTACCCTAACAGTGTCCTAATTCTATTGGATAAGTTTAATTAAACAAAAAAAACCATATTAATAATATATGTTCCCCATTGGTCCACTCGAATTAGATTAGGACATTTATTATTATTTTATTTAAATAAGAGTTAAAAGGGGTAAATTTAGAGTTTAATAAATAAACAATATTTAATATAAGGTTATACACAATATAAATTTGATTATAAATATTAATTAGAGATATATAAATATTTCCTAAGTAATGGTATTTTATTTATAAATTTTAGACATTAAATAATTTAATTTAGTTATGACACAATGATGAAGCAGTAATTAACTTATTAATGAAAGATTAAAATAAATGATAGTATAAATATCCAAATAAATGTAATTGGAGACAATTGATGAATTAAACAAATTTTTTAGGTTAATATGAATTTTAGGGTTGATTAAATAAATTTATTTCGAATTAATCATCTTTTTATGATTTTCAAAAGAACCAAATACTAAATAGTGTCAAAATTTTCATAATTGAGTTTTTAAAACAAATACAAAATTATTAATTGATATAATATTCCAAAAAATATGAATTTCAGCCAAAGGACTTAGATAAAATTAAATATATTAATAATGAACCACTTGTGGTTTTCTTGAAATTTTATAGAATTTTTATTTACCATATAATATAAAAATTCAAAGAGACATGGTAAATGTCAAACTATTTAACTAAGAGTTAAATCTAAAAGATAAGGTTAATATAGTAAATTAAACATGTATCATACCTATTGTCTGAGAGTTTTTCTACCAATACCCACCTTATCTTCTAAATAAATCATTTTGGAGCAATTCTAATCCCAAAATTAATTTATTATAAAATAATATTTCAAGATTTTCTTAAAGTGACACTCACCTCTCTTATAAAAGGGGACTTCCCATTATCTTAATTTAACACCTCCAATGGCTTTTGTATCAGACAAAAATATCCCAAATATCCTCCTAAATTCCCTCAATTTATCCTAGAGGCATTACTTTGATCAGAAATCCTACCTATGGATCTCTTTTGATCAACTCAAAAGGAAACACCCGAAGTAGAGGTAATAATTTCACCACACTCTTCCAAGTTCTTTTCTTCTTACACGTCCTCTTTCATTGTATTTCAATACCTAAATAATAAATCCAGTACCTTATACATACTTTGATGTTATTATAAATATCGTACAACCATATTCAATATTATTTCCATCCTACAAATGACAAAGTCACCATACATGCGTACATATGTCTTATCGTCTCCACGTTGTGGTGTAGTTTGTTATTCATACACTTATTTATTTGGATGAGTATAATAATGAGTATAACTTATGTAAATAATAAATATAACATTTTAGTTCTTGTTTATATACGATATACCATTTATTTACATATTATTTCTCCGTCAATATAATGATATTGTCACTCGTGCGTATGTATGGATTACCGTCTCCACGAACGCCATGAGATTCATTTCACATCGTAATCATTCAATAATAATTTTAATTTTATTATTAAAAATATTGTTTATGAATATAATATCAGTCTGTATATGAATCAAATAAATCCTATTAATAAAAAACATGTCTTATGTAACCAAGCGTATAAAGGGAAATGAATCAGTTAACAATAGAAACGATGATACTACTAAAATATTATTAACAAAGAAATATTGAAATATCATATATGATATCATATTTACAAATATGGTTCTTTTATTATTTAATAACAATGATTAAACTATTATACAGGAGGTTAACGTACCCTCGACCAAGGAAAAGTACAAGGTAAGGGTTTATTTCACAATCTCTTTATTATCCGAGGTTGTTTTTAATTAAGTATCTTCTATGACAACTTTATCATCCACTACCATGTTTCTTAAACATGTATTTCAAAAAAAATTACTGTTTACTAGACAATGGGTTAATTTCATTTATACCCTTATTTTACGATATATTTTTTGAATGGAATCTTTTTGTCGTTTTCCAAACAAGGTACTTTATGGCCTTTTCGACAAAATTAATGTAAGAATGTATTTCTTTAACTTATACGATGGGTGTGGCTATTTTCCACTGTTATAACATCGTCGAAGATTTCCTTACAAGCTTATAAGAATATTTTAAAAATAAATATTTTCTTTTATAATTAAATGACTTCTAAATGATTTCAAAATAGAAAGAGATATTTCTCTCAAAAAGTTTTGATTTCCTCTATGTCAACATTCTTTGATGGATTTTAAACCTATTGGATGTTTATTTATTATGATACATATATTCCACATTGTATTGAAGGTTTTGTGAAATATTTGACTGTGTATGTGTAAAGTATTTACATTTAGTATTCTAGTTTTAAAACGAATGTTTATATTATGTTTAAACTTTTTCATATGAGGAATGCATTGGAATTAGTAAGTGACGGGTGGAGCCCTATATAACTCTTTGATGAGTCATTTGGTCTCACAAGACAAACTAGTGTCTTGAACAAGGCATTGATAAAATATTTTTTGTAGTCTTGGCATAAGTCCTTGACTATGTGGTTATGAAGTCTGGCATTATGCATACCATCATTATGAATGTTTCTATTGATATTTCATGTGACTATTCGACTAGTAGAATATCCTTGTGAATAATTAAATGGAATTATTGAATTTTATCTTTTCTATATTATGCTGAAATTTAAGAATAAAAGGATTTTGTTTTAGTCCTATACATTGCTTTAAACTTTTATGCTTATTTATGAATGTTTCTGTTATATTTTTATCCTTACTGAGCATCTGAGCTCACCCCTTTCGATGTTTTATATTTTTTAGGATGTGAAAAAGTATTTTATGATTGACCAGTAGAGATAGGATAAGGATATAAGTGTGTTCAAAAGGGTACAAAATATTTTTGATGTTTTTATTTCATGATGTAATGTAAAATTTATGAATGTTTATAGTACATCTAAGGCTACTAAACAGATCGGTATTTTTGGATTTTATCCCTTGTGATCATGCCAATGTTATGTAATAATGCACTAACTCTAGGTAACAGGGGTCGGGGCGTTACAATTGGTATTAGAGGAAGTTTAGTACAGACATTAGAATCTAGATTTATAAAAACTCTGATTAGAGAACATTAGCCTAATATAGAATTTGAGGATCAGTATAGAAGAACATCCTAGAATTTTTCTATTATAGTGATTTTGTGAGATTTATAAGAAATACATCCCTATATAGATATGATCAGGTAGAGGCGGCTCTGGCATAGATGTACCTAAGGGTAAAAATTGAAAACACCGCTTTGAGCTAGACTCGAACGGTAACTGGTGAACGAAAATGGGCCTTACTACACTATTGGTTACGACACTCCCAGAGAATATGATTAGGATAATTCTCATTTTCCTTACAAACCATTATGAAGGTTATGAGTATATATTTCCTCAAATAAATCATTTTTATGATTAAGTATTATATCCATAAATTTTTCAATTTATGTTAAGTATTTTACAAGTTTAAAATTATGTATCACTATTCATAAACAAATCTAGTGTATGCCATAGTTATGAAATGATTCCTAGTGGATGTAATGGAAACAGTATCAACACACGTAATCCATATTGGGATTTCCCTCTAACTCAAGATAATTATAGTGGACCTGGTGATGTAACTGGTGCAGATCATCTTATAACCATTCTGGGAAAACTCATTCAGGTTATGAATAATAACGTTACCAATATGGAGGACCTTGATCCACAACATGGAGGATAAACATTAGACTGATTCACGAGGAAAAAACCACCAACATTCAATGGGCCTACAAATTCATTTTTAGCTAAGCAATGGATAATTTCATTAGAGAAAATATTTCATACTCTGGGAGTAGCAAAAGGGAAAAAGTTTTCATGGTATTTTATCACCTCACGTGATATGCAGATCAATGGTGGTCATTAATTCAGAAAACAAATGAATATGAATAATTATCGAACATGGAAGAATGTTATATGTTTTGGTAAGAAAGGTAAATTGAGTCCCACATACATTAGACCTTTCAAAATTCTATAACGAATTGGAGTTGTAGCTTATCATTTGGAAATGCCTCCAAGTCGCTCCAAAGTCCATTATGTGTTCCACATATCACTCTTGGGAAAATACATGCCTGGCCCTAGACATGTACTCAACTATGAGAAAATTGAACTAGAACCTGATCTATCTTATTGTGAAGAGCTTATCGAGATTTTTGATACCAGAGAACAAGGGCTGAAAACTGGTTGACACGTCTGGTAAAAGTTCAATAGGGAAACTATAAGATGGAATAGGCAATGTGGGAACTCGAGGAACATATGATGAAGAACCACCCGAATCATTCTATGAATAAATATTCTAGAAATTTTTAAGATAAATTTTTTTTAAGGAGGAGATAATGTAACACACCAAGCTTCCATGGTACATTTCTCATTGAATAATGGAATAGCTTGTATTGTACAAAACTTCGAGATTCTAACAAACTGCGACCAATCATACTGGCCATTATGAATAGTAATAACAAATTTTTAAATTTTTATAAATTTTATTTTTTGAAATGGACTTTTTGAATTTTTCATATCGAAATTATCTTAGGGTGAATATTTGGTATTTTTCTTGAAAACATTCAATTTTTGATGAATAGTGAAAAAACACAATGTTATTGGTTAAAACAGAATTTTTAATTTAAATAATTTTTTATATTATTTATATTTATTATAGGTCTTAATAGACTATTAATACCTATATAAGTTCAATTTAATTCATTGGATTCATTTTATAATAAGTTTAGATATATAAAAATTTAATTGAGCTATTTACCGTCTTCTACCCACCTCATATGAGAATTTAAAAATTTGCATAAAACACAATTATACCCTATATTTGAGTTTAATTTTAAATATCCTAGAGACAGATTTGATACTAGTAAGAAAAATATGGTTCAATAAGATGAAAATAATTTTTGGGGAATATTAACTTTTGACTTTTATTTACCATTGTTAAACATAAATTGGGAAATTAAGGGTAAAAATGATATCATAATTTCCCTAAAATAAGTCCTAATTCTATAAGATAATTGTAGTTCAAAAAAACCTAAGTAATAAAATATGATCCCCTTTGATCCACTTGTATTAGATTAGTACATTATTATTATTTTATTTAAAGAAGAGTTAAAAGAGTCAAATTCAAATTTTAATAATGAAACCATATTAAATATAGGGTTACACATAATATAAATTTCACTATAAATATTAATTATTAATATAAAAATATTTCCTACATAATGGAATTTAATTTATAATTTTTTGAGATTAAATAATTTAACTTATTTATGATACAATGATGATGTCGTAATTACCTTATTAATGAAATATAATAATAATTAATATTATAAATATCCACATAAATGTAATTTGAGACTTTTGATAAATTAAACTAATTTTATAGTTTAATATGACATGTTAGGGTTTATTAAATAATTTTTTTCGAAGTAATAATTGTGTTATGATTTTCACAAAAACCAAATACTAAACAGTGTCAAAGTTGACATAATTGAGTTTTTAAAACAAATACTATATTATTAATTTATATAATATTACTAAAAATATAAGGATCTGGAAAAGGACTTAGATAATGTTATATATATTAATACAAAACCACTTGGGGTTCTCATGGAAGTTAATTGTAAATTCATTAACCATATAATATAAACATACCAAGAGACATGGTAAATGTCAAAATATTTAACTAATAGCTAGATCTAAATGATAAGGGTAATATAGTGACATAAAATATTTAAAACCTATTAGATTAGAGGTCATAGACCCATCCCCACCATACCCTATAAATAAATCATTTTGGATACATTATAAAGTGAAAATTATTTTATTATAAAATAATATTTCAAGCATTTCCTAAAGTTACCGTCACCTCTCTTATAAAAGGTAACTTCACCTTATCTTAATTTCACACCACCAAATCCTTTTGGCTCAAAAAAAACATACCCAAATATCCTCTCTACTTCCCTAAATTTAACCTAGAGGCCTTACATTGATCATAAAGCCAACCTAAGGATCCCTTTTTATCAACTCAAAAGGAAACACTCGAAGTAGAGGAAATAATTTCACCACCCTCTTTCAAGTCCTTATCTTCTTCCACATCCTCTTTATTTGTTTTTTACATAACAAATTAATAAATCCAGTACCTTATAAATATTTTGATGTGATTATAAATATGTTACAACCATATTATTTATTCTTCCCATCCTACAAATGACAAGGTCACCATATGTGCATACGTACGGCTTACCATCTCCACGTCATGGTGATGTTTGTTATTCAAACACTTCATTATTTGGATGAGTATAATAATGATTAAAACATTTTTAAATAATAAATATAACATTTTAATGATTATTTATATATGATATACCATCCAATTACATACAATTTCGTCATCAATATATTGATTTTATCGCTTGTGCGTACATAGAAATTATCGTCTCCACCAACACGATGAGATTCATCCCCCATTATAATCATTCATGAATAATTTTCATTTTATGATTGAAAATAATTATTAAGTACATAATATAATTATTTATATGTATCAAATAAATCATATTCTTAACAAAAATATCTTACTTAACAATGCATTTAAAGAAAAACGAATCAATTAACACCCGAAACGATGATACTACTAATATATTAAAAACAAAGAAATATTATAAGATCATATATGATATCATATTTATATATATGATTCTTGAATAATTTAATAAAAATTATTTAAATATTATATTTGAGGTTATTCTACCCTCAACCATGGAAAATTACAATGTAATGGTTAATTTCACAATCTCTTTATTATCCGAGGTTGTTTTTACTTAAGTATCTACTTGGACCTCTTTATCATCCACATCCATTTTTCTTAAAAATTTATTTTAAAACATTTTTACTATTCACTAGACAATGGGTTAAAGTCATTTATACCATTATTTTACCTAATATTTTTTGGAAGGAATCTTTCCGTCATTTTCCAAACAAGGTACTTTATGAATTTTTCGACAAAATTAAGGTAAGAATATATTTTTTTAACTTATACGATTGGTGAGGATATTTTCTACCATTATAACATCGTCTAAGCTTCCCTTACAAAAATATAATAATATTTTAAAAATAATGTTTTCTTTTAAAATTACATGATTTCTAAATGATTTCAAAATATAAAGTGATATTTATCTATTTTTTTTATTTCATCTATGTCAGCATTCATTGATGGATTTTAAACATGTTTGAGTTTGATTTATTAGGATAAAAATTTTCCATATTGTATTGATGGTTTTGTGATATATTTGACATTGGTTGTGTAATATATCGACATTTCATATGCTTATTTTAATATGAATGTTTATGTTATGTTTAAACCTTTGCATATGAGGAATGCATTGGAATTTTTGAGTAATAGGTGGAGCCTGCTATAGATCCTCGATGCATTAGTAGGTATCAAGACACAAACTAGTGTCTTACCACAAGGCCTTGAAAAAATCTTATTTGTAGTCTTGGAACAAGGCCTTGACTATGTGGTTATGAATTCTAGAATTATTTATTCCGTCATTATGAAAGGGGATATTGATATTGAATTTGATTATTCTACTAGTATAATATCCTTGTGAATAAGTGAATGGAATTATTACATTTTATCATTACCATATTATGCTGATGTTTAAGTTTAAAAGGATTTTATTTCAGTCTTATACATTTCCTTTAATTTTTATGCTTATTTATGAATGTTTTCGCTATATTGTTATCCTTACTGAGCATCTGAGCTCACTCCTTTCTATGTTTTATTTTTCCCAGGATGTGAAAAATTATTTTATGAGGGACCTATAGGGATAAGATAAGGATATAAGTGTGTTCAAAATGGTAGAAAATTTTGTTGATGTTTTTATTTAATGATGTAATATAAGACATATGAATATATCTAGTACTTACAAGGCTACTAAACTGATTGGCCTTTCGAGATTTGATCCCTTTTGATTATGCCAATGTTATGTAATAATGCACTTACTCTTGGTAACTGGGGTTGGGGCGTTGCACTCCACCATTCCCATACATCATTTTTAAAATCATCTCTTACAAAGTATCGTCACATACCTTGATATTTTCTAAGATATTCCTTACACTTTTAATTCTGGTTGTAGTCTTTATGCAATGAGTGAACTTCATGGAAAAATTCATGCATTTGGAGTTTATATTGATTTACGCATTATTATTTTTCATTTATATCTGTAAACTATTCCTTTATACAGTTGAAAATATAATTTCATGTTGTGTAATTTTATTATTTTCTTAATTTGTTTCCCAATTATAATAAATAATAAAATAGTCATTTTAAACCAAGACTTCATTTTTTAGTATAAGAAACTTTTTGGCTATTACACAATGTCAATAGAATATTTTCTATTTTTTATAAAAATAAATGAATGATGTAGAGGAAATAATAGAGACTGCCTACTTTAAATAAATGAATACTCATAGATGTAACAAAATTATAATAAATTTCCATTATATAATATATATTATGAGAATTAGGTGATTGACATAGTGTTTCAATGATTAAAAAGGATGATTCAGTAATACATAAAGGAATAAATAAGTTTCACCCACAATGTTAGAAATTGGAGTTCCCAGGTTATATTGGATGGTAGAAGAAGAATGTTATCAAGGAGGAATTCATAGCCTTCAATGTGAAGAAGGAATAGAATTTAACATTTGATGCTGATTTTTTTTAAAATAGTTGTTTTACGATGATAATTGTTTTTCTTGATCTTTATTGAGATGTGAAATGTTATACAATAGAGAAATCATAATCTATAATAGATTGGATAATGTTTTCAGGTAGCTTTATCTTATAAGATCAATAGATATTGGTCATATTGATGAATGATAGCCTAATTTTAAGATTAATGAATTGAATAAATAAATAAAATATCCAAGGTGTTGTGACCTTGAATTACATGGTAAATTTTATTTTGATGTTTGTTTGATGTATTAGAGAAGGATGAGAAATTTTTATAAAAGATTCTGAGTTAATTCCAATAATATTGGAATTTATTTATTGAAAATATAGATGTACTATGCGAGTTTCAAATAGAGAAAATGATACCTTTACTATCAGGATCCATATAAGGGAATTCAACTATATGAGAATAATTGTGAGTTATCCATGTTTGACAAAGGTATTTATCTTGGTGAAACGTGTGTATGTTATAACAATAATGTGGTTGGATTTTAAGATCAATAAAAGGATTTATCTTATATGTGCTTGATATTTTTAGTACCCATATGTAAATTAATTTACACTATTATTTAATTGAGGCCATGTTACAAAATTTAGTGAAATTATGATAAATTTGTGTCTTACATAATTGATAACTAAATTTTCCATAAGTAATTCATGTTAGTAAAACTCATAATATATTTTTTCATTCATGTAAGAGAAATTTTGATACATGAGACAGTTTGTCTTGCATGCATGATATGTTTCAATAAATTATATATTCTGGAGAAATTTTGAAAAATATGATAATTTTTCGAGATGTTATTTATGGATCAAACGTCCGGATAAAACACATGGACATTATTATTCCATAAATAAAATGGTTTCAAGATGTAGAATAACATTTTGGTGAAATGATTCTTTAAACACTTCATAATGATGAACCAAATCACCATATATATGTGTAAATATCACATAAACTAGACGACATATATTTTAAAAAGTGGATCCCAAAATATTATAAATATCACTAGGAATAAAAAAAATTAATATATATAGCTGACCATACATGAATATTTTAAATGATACATTAAATTTTAGTTTAAGATTTTTTATGAGTAGTTAAATACAAGTGAGATTATATATGATGTCAATAACTCTTATGGAAATGATAATCATGAAATATTCTAGTATTATAAATATCATGAAATGTGATGGACTAATTGAGATAGGATTGTGTGTGATGGTACCCAAACATAATTTTTTGGAAGTTAATCATTTTAGAGTAACCACAAAAGAATGTTTTGTAATGAATAAAATAAAGATCTTCATCTAGAGTACATGTAGGGGATCATATTATATATAATAGTCACTCTTCATTTGATGTGTTATTTTCCTTATTTATGTGAATATGTAACCTTTTTGTTACAATAGTTTGTATGAGTTCAAGTTCACACCCCTTCATGAGTTCCTCTAGATAATTATAAGAGAACTAGGTGTCTGTGGGATAATTACTACAACACACATTGTACATAGTCATTCAAAAGGATACTAGCCTCATTTACAATTATTTTGTGCCTTTCATTTCTTCATCAATGTAAATCATATAAGAGATATGTTAAATATTTGTGAGAGTGTAAGGGACTTGAATTTGGAGAACACAATGATTCAACCCCACCCACCTATGTGTTTTATACCCTTCACGTGATCCAATAATTGGTATAGAGTATAGGTTCACTCAATTTCTCTCAATTACCAGATACAGATCAGTATAATTATGTTAATAGTAAAGGCATCCCAACATTTTATGGGTAAGGGTTTCACTCTTATAAGAAGAGAATAATACCCTAAATTATTTCACTTGGGATTTATGTTCTTGATTAGTATTAAAATGGTTTCACATTTCATGATGAAAACACAATGAAATTACTAATAAATAGTAGAAATAATTAAAATTATTGGAAAGATGTGAATGTACTTTTGTCAATATTACCATAAAACTATCTGAGAAAGAGAATGATCTGCAAAAGTAATAATTCTATTTGGTATAAGCTTCATTGTATAAATTACGTAAATTTTGTGAATGATGAAAAGCTGCTGATTACTCTCCAATTATTTAAAGATATTATAATGCATTGTGATGAAACTTTTGATTCATTGTTTAATATGGGAAATTTAATTTCATGAATTGTTAGAGGGTTTGGATAAATTATTAATTATTTTAATATAGTAAAATGGTTAATGGTAATCCTGCCTAATAAATTTTATTTCAATATCTCCACTCTTAAAGAAAAGGATCAGTATGAATTTACTATTGTTGAAACTTACAACACTCCCAAAAATTATGAAATGTGAAGAGGGAATTCCTTAAATAGAAATGGGAAACATTAAAATGATATTTACATTAAATCATTACAAGCTGTGACTATTGAAGTGAATATAAATACTCAAAATAAGGATAAAACATGAATAACTATATTGAGACTCTTTCACACATTTCATGAAACTTTACAAGAGGAGGAATACATGATAATATAAGTAAACATCCTTTTAAATTATTAAATTATGGATTTTTTTATAATTTATCCACTAACTATACAATTATATATGAAAATAAAAATTATATTGATTAAGATTCTAAGAGAAACTATTTAAAAAGAATTTTTAATTATCAATAAAATGGTAAGAAGATGTTTTGTATGAGTTCCTTAAAAATATTATTTCTAATTTAGGAATGTGTGTATGTTATTGAAGAAAGCAGCTATGAGGAAGCTCTATGATATGTCTCATAGAAAGATATCATTCCATAATAGGAAGAAGAGATAAACCCATTTAAATATTAATCATAATAAAATGGTATGTATGCAACTGAAGAAGGGGAAACTCCTAATGAATAGACCAATTAATCGAGATTATGCTGAATTTAAAAGAAATTGGAAGGGTAATAGAATATTAAACTAGACTAAAAATACGGTCTTACAATAAAAGAAAAATTCTACACGAAAATTAAAATATTATCAATGAAATTTAGATTTTTAATCTTAATAATAAAAAAATAGACAAAAAATTGAGGATATTACTTTCACCATTATCCTAATGTCTATGGAAATTGACAAAATTAGGATATATGATGAGAAAATTAAGTGAAAAAAGAATATGTCTCATAAAAAACTAGGATAATGATCTATGAAAACAATAACAAGTTTTTATTCCAAGAAATATGATAGGAATAAATATGTAAAATCTATAGTGGTTCTTCTGTAATTGAAAATTGTATCTACTAAAGAATCACATTGTAGATTGTCAGCAGGAATGGACAACTTCCCTACATAAAGACAAAATTAATATTAAATATGGGAAGAATTTAATTTTGAAAAATAATCTTCATATGTTGAAAATAATCATGGAATAACTTCAAAATAGTATCATGAGAGTTATGCACTTTTAAAGGATGAAATTAGAGCAACTCTAAAACCCATGTAACCAAATATATTTTACTAAATTATAATCCTACATGGGTGTTATTAGTGTTAAGGAATATTTAGAGATAGGGATTATAATTTCTATTATAATATTTATATTCTTGAACTGAGAAGAAATGATGAATAAAGGTGGAGACAAAAATCAGAGGTGAAAAATCAACCAAGACATCAATAGTTCAAAAATAAGGTTGAAGTGTGAAATAATTATGAATATTTACAATAGTTATGTGGAATATCGGATCAATAAGGGATTTTTTATGTGTGTATCTAATTTTTTATTTTTTATTTGTGTATTTTTCAATGGTTTAGGAATGAAAATATTCATTTCTAGATCAGGAAATTGGAAACATTTAATGAAGTTTATCTCAATGCTTACAAATATAAATATAAATTTATTATGGATATTTGAGGTTCAAAAAAATTCTATGTGATATGAAAAACTGAATATATGCTTAAAAATATTTAGGAGTATTTTTGATGTATCATAATTATTATTGTCTTAAAAAAGGTATTATATCAAAATATTTCAGTTAAATTCAAATCAGTATGTATTATGTGTTGATTGTGGATGTCTTCAATCACATCTTATTGAGTGGATAAAAATTGTGTGATATAGTAAATGAGGTTATCAACAATATTAATAGATTCATAATAAAAATAATCAATAATGGATCCCTGGATAAAAAGGATATAAGAACCAAAATAATGTTTTCTCAAATTGAGGAAGATAAATAATGATTTTTGTGGGAAAAAGTATTAAATGAGTTATGGAACAAAATGTTGGTAAACATATTATAAATAATATATATAAATATTAATTCAAAAATAATCTCTTTGAAATATAACTATCTATTAATAAAACACTAATGCTATTTTTAAAACATTAAAAATCGAAAATATAGACTAATACAACTTAGAATAGTAAGGGAATATTCTTATAGAAACAGTAAAAATATATACATGTTTAATAATTTAAATTTAAATTTAAAAAATTCCATAGGGTTGAATTTCCAAAAATATCACTTTTTTATATAATAAATGTGATAATAATAATGAGAGGTAGAGAAATGCTTAACATTATATGTGAATTTTTATAAACCTTCATAAGTGAATTAGTAATTAATAAAGTGAGAATGATGGTGTATTTATAGGGAAATATGATCATTTCCCTTTATTATTTTCATCCAATATAGTTTACCAAAATTAGGACCATTGTTTATTAAAACCATTGGTTATAATTATTTTTAGATATATGTAAACATTTAAGGGATCATAATGATTATTTATTGATACAATCATCATTAAGTGGTCAATATTAGAGAATTTCTGAAATATTTTTTTATTAAAAGATAATTTAGTATGTATAAAAAATAATTTCAAAAATAAATATTTATATTTAGGCATTTATATCATGCATTTTGGAATAAAAAATTGTAATTTGAATGTTAAAATATAATTATATAATATGTGTTAAATGTGTTGGTGTGGAGGTGTGTTTTAGTTTGATAATTCCATTGAAATCTAACCACTATAACTACCTCACTAATTATCTATCTTATTAGTTAGAATTTATTTCAATAATAAGTAGTTTTCATATATAATATAATAACCTATATTTTAACCTTTACAACCACCCCTTCTCATGTATAAATTTCCCCCATTCCCACCACACTTTCCACCCCAATGATATTGAAAACAACTTATCTCTTAGTTATCATATAAATAGTATATTTTTTATGGTTATAAGGTTATACCGAGTCTTGATATTTAAGAAGCATCCTCCTAATGTAAGGGTTACCATAATAATCATATTTACTTTCAACATTCTTTACATTTGATATGTTTTCTTCTTAAATTTATTTTCCTATATGACCATGGATTTTATTCACTAGTATAGTTTTCCATTTTATAAGTTGTAAATGATATTTTATTTATTCCATATCATTATAGACTTTTTCTAATTCATTGTTATACCGAAACATGGGTTCCTCAACACTACTTTCAAATTAATTTTTATCAAGACATATTAATTATTTCTTATTTTACTATAAAATGTTACTATACATTATTTTTTTTAATTTACACACAATTGTTTCAATGATATATCACCATTCCCTATAATTATTCAACCTTAATTATCAGTAGTAATAATGAAGATACCTTTTAGTCATAATACCATCCTATATTTGGTATAGAAAATAATGTAAATGTAA
The DNA here is from genome assembly GCA_963277665.1 of Viscum album. NCBI lineage: Eukaryota > Viridiplantae > Streptophyta > Magnoliopsida > Santalales > Viscaceae > Viscum > Viscum album. The sequence continues at coordinate 991,477,606 of OY728128.1, read as the reverse complement.
TCCATGTAATAATTATATAAGTGGATGTGAATCAAGAATAGTTTTACCTAGTGGTAATATCCCTAAAAAATGGTAAAATGATATTTGACTCATTCATAACCTTTTTCATGACAAAAGGACTTGATTCACACCTAGTTTGACACTCACATGTGATTTTTTATATAATGTACGAATATATTATTAACTCTAATAAATGATCGGTATATATAGATTGATATTTACATTTAATATACATCCTTATGAAATTAACATATCTTGGCCTACTATTTTTTAGCATTCCCCCAATTGGACAAACATCCATTTTCAATATGAAAATAATAATCCACCTATGTTAATTGTCAAATATTAACCCAAATAACCACATTAATCATTTGAAAGGGTTTCTTTACAACACAATTTGTAACAAAGGTACATATTATCTTTCCCTCTTCATATTCATAATGTATTTTAACTTTCTTATACATGTCTATTTCCTTATAATTATATTATATTGTAAAAATATGATATCTATAGAGAATTATCCATCAATAAATTTTTATTTCGTTATCATCATCCATGTGTAATAGAATATTTTATTTCAATAACTTTTAAATGAGAATCCCCTTTCATTATTTTGATTATTTAAGGTTATTCTCCCAGATAATATTAAATTCATTAACTAGGGAAATTGATTACTAAACTATATACCCTTTTATCTAAAAAACATGCATACCATATAATTTATAATGTTTATTGATGGTTATTTACCTAGAAAATTAACAAAAATTATTGGATACACATTTATTTTCCAATAGGTCTATCATACTATGATTATATTATATATGTTTTCCTTATGTAGAACATATACATTAAAATATATAAAGGTGGTGCAATGATAGTGGTCTAATGAATTGGGTAATTAGATGGACTCATCTAGATAAATGTAACCACTAAGATAAAATGTAGTTTATCTATTATAGATTACTTATAAGAGATATGGTAATTACCTAGATCAGTAATTTAGTTATAAATATTTTATTTTCCATGATACGAATTCATTTTCCTAATTCGTTCCATGAAATTTTAATAGTTCATTTTTTCTATATTTATATCACAATGCGCATGATAATTTTTTCTTGTAACACTTTTCTTTATCTACATGTTTTTATGATTATTCAATGACTCCTTTACTAATTTTTACATTCTCATATCATGTCTCATGTTTTACCCAATATGATCATTTACGATATATTTTAAATTTTTTACATTATAAGACTTTATATATCATTCATTTATAACGTTTCTGTATTTTCCTAGGATTCACAATAAAAGGTATATATATAATTAAATTACATATGTGGATAATACATTTGTTATAATTGTGTATTATAAAATGTGTTTTGTTATAAATAATCCTAGTTTCCAAAGAAACTGAAAACTACATTTTGGAATTTATTATAATACACGTGATGTTTTAAATAGCATGTATTTTTATAACTAGATATAGAAAGGAAGATGTGGGGTGTCTCATTTTCTATCAGATAAGTGATTGGTTATTTTTTGGGAATTTGGATTTCCTAATACTTGGGTATATATCATTATATTGATAAAACATTTCTCAAGAATACTAGGTTATTAATAACCTATATAACCACATAAGATTAACACCTCTAAAGTATTCATACATTTCCTTTTATATAGATAACATTTATAGGACCATATGTGTTTTTTATGTGTAATTAAATGAGTAAAATTATATTGATGTAATTTATTTAATAGGTTATTCATTGCATATATCAGAAAAAATTTACAAACCATTTTGATGAACATGAATGGATTGTTATGTTAGAAAACCAAATTTGGAGACTACCACGAATAACCTTCATTGAAACCTAATGATTCATAGTTTTCGATATATTATTCATTTATATGTTATCTGTAACATACTGACCCAGCTTACCATCAAATCGGTAGCTGGAATGGTCACCACATGACCTCAAACATGCATCCTTGTACGCCAAAGACAACCAACTATTAGAAAGGATATAAGGATTGTCAGGGGAGACTATACCCTCATATCAGAGTTTTCATAGAAGTATAAAAATATATAAATTCATGAAAATTAAGGAAGTCATTTAAGAAATAACTAATGAAGTGGAAGTAAAATGTAATATCAACTCAATAAAGAAAATGTCCAACACGAGTTTATACAATTAATTCATGCCATTGTGGTACATATCTGAAAGAAGTAAATAAATTAGCATGCTTAACATCTTAGTACCAAAAAAATGAAATGGAACAAATCCCATAGGGAAATATCCAAAAGAATCCCAAGCTCCCACTCAACCCTTTGCACTTAACTCCGAGGTACAACCAATAAACAAAAAGTAGTGTCCAATGTCCTATAAACATGTATAGTCTACTCGGGTACCCTAGTGCAATGGCGACCTAAATAGGGCATGAGATAAAATTCTCAGTAGGTCGGGACCATCGATATCTAACTCAATCTAGAAATTGAAATAAAATTAATCAATGTGCAAGTATATCAAAGAAATACCATAATTGAATAAAAAAACAACAACCCATCCAGGTTCCAAAAGGACACCTGACGATGATACCAACCTCAGCTCATAGCCAGAGTACGAGTCTAAACATGAATAATATATATATATATATATATTCAAAAATTAATTTTTTATCACACTATTTAATATTCTTTGTTTAACCACTAAAAGAAAGATCATGTTTCCATTATTATATTTTACCCATTTAAATGCCATTATTATTCCATAACTCACACACACATGAATTTGTAGGTTATAATTCCTTGATCACGGACCCACGAGTGTCCATGTTACCATTCCATACTCACGAAGACATGAATATCCATGTTACAATTCCATACTCACGCACCATGAATGTATATGGTACCATTCCATACTCATGCACCACGGAATGTCCATGCTACCATTTCATAAACACGCAAAACGAATGTCCATGTTACTATTCAATATTCATGCACCCATGAATATATATGTAACCATTCCATACTCATGAAACCTTGAATTTCCATGTTACTATTCCATACTCACACACCATGAATTTTAATGTTACCATTCCTTACTCATGAACCAATGAATTTCCATGTTACCATTCCATACTCACACGCCCATGAATTTCCATGTTACCATTCACCACTTCATAATATAATTAAATCAATATTTAATTATAATTATCAATATCATTACTAATTCAACAATTAGTTGACCACAACTAGTTATTTAGTTATTTCAACAATTAACTTTTCACAAAACTTACTCTAATTAATTCAACAATTGACTATTTATAAGGCAACCATGTCAATACAATATAATTAATTCAGAAATTAATTATCTATAGGAAACCATCTCTATATATGGTAATTATCTTACAAATTAATTATAATATCTTGACCCCAAATCAAAATCACATAATTAATCCTCTGATTGATTATCTATATTTCTATCTCATAACACATAATTAATTCATAAATAATTATTTCATCTTAATAATTTTAATATCTCACAATTAATATTATGATTCATTATTATCTCAAAGATACAAATTAATTCATAATTAATTATATAAACTTATCAAATATAATATCTGATTATTAATCCCCCAATAATTTAATCTTAAAGGACATAACTAATTAATAATTAATTATCTCTTCATAAAAATATTTTATACCTCATAATAAATCCCCTTATAATTTTCATCTCAAAACATATAATTAATTCATAATTAATTATCTCATATTAACCTATTTAATATCTCTTAATTGATCCCTTGAATAATTATATCATTTTGAACTTCAATGCAAATAATTAATTAACTATTACTCATCACATCCAACCAATAAACAATTTACTCAAACAATATGGTCAACTTTATCAAAAGTATTAAATCAATAGAACTGCATTTTTTTAATTATATAATATTGAGGACCCTACCTCAAAGAATGACCAAGCCCAATTATCTAACTCAATTCCACTGCTGTCTCACACACATGCAATTTAACAAAAATGCTGGCTCACTTGAAAAAGGATCGTTGCACCTGAAAATATATAACGACACCTAAAATTAGTGTAGTAGACACCAACACACACCCGTTTAATTAACCATAACTCAAATATACCATACGAACCTAATTCAGGGGGTGTGAAACCAATTATCGAGTATATAGCATTACCCAAAAATGATGTCAGTGAACCAAATTGATCCAAACTACTTCTTAAAAAATGGGAGTCATCAGAATACCAACCAATAGGTCCTGATACATCTTACTCACCACCTCAAATCAAAAGAAAAGAAGAAACAAAATTAAACCCGGATATAGGGATACGTCCAAATGGAGACCGGGTGGTGGTGAGCAAAAAAATGATGAAAATAATGAAACAGATGGACATGTACTTACCTCACGGGGATAAAAAACTATTGTGAATCAGCTGAATGAATCTAGTGTTAATAGAGGAGCCGTGATATGGGGGTGGTGTGCCTCAACCATGGAAGAAAAGGGGGTGTCACGCTTCACGTGGGAGAAGAATGGGGTACCCCTACATTATCTCATCTCCCTCAAATAATAAATTAAATCCCTAACTTTATTATAAGGATTAATATAATAATAATAACAATAATAATAATAATAATCAAGAACCCTATTATTATTATCAATTAATTGAGACACCTCGAAGATAAACCCCAACTCCCTATTTAAACACATCATTTATTACACCACTTTGGTAAACCCCAACTCCCCATTTTAACATATCATTTATTACACATCTTTGATAAACCCCAAAACCCATTTTAACATATCAATTAATTAAATTCTTCTTAACCTTGAATTTAATTACATAAAACACCCATTTTATAAAATTTAATTAATTCCCCCTCGACCTAGAATTTAAAAAAATAATTTTATCCCAAAACCCACAAATTGGAAAACTATATGGTTTGACTCACACGATCTGATAGGCCATGTGCAGACCAAGTTTCCACTACTCGACACCTTTTTTATCATGCATGGTTGACCTACACAGCTTTAATAACTGTGTGCAACCCGTGCGAATGTAATGTCATGGTCTAGTGCTCTTGAAACCCACCAACTCATCCATAAATCCCCATGAATTTTCCCAAGACCAATATAAACATGTTTATAATATCCCAACTCATAAAACTTCATCTTGATGCTTGGTTTTAAAAACCACCCTTTCCTTGTAATTAAAATTTTCAAAAATATTCATGTTTTAACACGGTTCAAAAAAAGGGACTATACATTCTACCCACCTTAGAAACATATTGTCCCCAAGAAGCCATCAAGAACTACTATAACATAAACCAATCCACTAAGGTCTACAATTATCATTGGAACAGTCGTGTTCTGATTCTAAATCTCAAACACACATTTAACCATTTCCCATGCCCAATGGATTAAGCCTTAAAAACTCAATCCAATGCTCAAAATCCATCTCAATCATTGAAGCATCGTTTATCTGATCCAACACAACCAGTGACATGTTCCTATTGTTTTCTATTTAAATATCTACTCATTTTTTCTTTCCAACAATAGTCTTATAATTTAACTATCAAACTCAGAAATCACGTCTCCTTCCATGAAAGACATAACAAAACCATTAAGTGTACACTCACCCTTAAACTGGCGACATGCCGTTAAAACAATTCCATCACCAACAGCATGTATGGAAAAGTCATCCCCTAAATTTTGGTGACCTTCCCTAGTCAAAAAATCAAAAGGGTATTTTAAAATGGTCATTCCCCAGCATGAAAAATGTCATAACACATAGAACTATGTATCCAATGTACCACCCAGATACAACCACTTATCAATACCAACAAATTTTAAAACATTAGCATTGCATAAGACCAACACTATCTTATTGTCTCCAGGAAGAGTTCAAGATAAGGGACATTATTTTCTCATTCAGAAGAACAAACTATGAATAATCCCATGTCAACAAAAGATGTTAATTAGAACTATTACTAGTCGACTCCTTCCAAAAGTATTGCCTTCACCTGTTGACGTATCATCAACTAAACCTCAATTCATATATCTCCCAAGGCATACATGTTCATTCAAATCTTACCATTGAAATTATTCTAAAACTAATATAGTTACCAAATGTTTTTGCACACCACCAAACTCATCAAGGATGTACCGCCACACAAGCACTGACACACACACCAAAACTAATGTGACACTACCCACCTTATAAGTATCCATATCATCGATTGAAATGACAAGTCACTCACAGGTGGATGAGTTCAAAAACACCTTAATTTCACATTTGAAGTTCCAAAAACAATGATCACCACATCAACATCTCACATGAATAATGATAGTTTAAACTGACTGGTGTGTCAAAATACATGTGTCCCAAAAAGTCCTCCTAAGTAGTGGGATGAACATACCTTAACACCCCTAAAACTCTACCATGGAGGTAACCCAAGGACGAATTGAACATATAATCATGCCAGAGGCATGTATTAACAGTTGAACTAAACATCCCCCAGTGATTATTCCCACAACAAGATTCAATATTAAATGAAAAATCCTCAAAAGAAGGGCTTCATTCTTTAAAACCCAAAATTCATACTAGGGACAACGACACTCAAATGGCACTGAAGTCAAAAGGCTGATAGTGAAAACAAGGAAACTCATGTTCTAAGGGTACTACCAACCATGAGATACTCCCTTACGAAGCATACATGTTTTCCATATCTCGTGGTCATGAAAAACAGATCATTCTATGCTCCAAAGCACCCTTTTATTTTATAACCATTTCATTACTTCATTTCAACTTATAAACTTTTGAATGAATTTTAACAAAACACACATGTCCTATTACATAATAAGAAACATTGGTCTTCAAACAATACCCCTTGGGTAAAACATGAAAGCTATAATAAAAATTCCTCTTTAACATTTAATATTTATCATAAATCATTTCAAACCGGCAATTTATCTTCTAAATCCATTTTATCTATGAAGGTGACATCTGAGGGTCCCATTTATTCAATCCAGTTTCATTAAAAAAAAGCTCAAAAGTGCTATGAGTGTAAATATGCCTATCCATAAAGCACCCATACACTTTACAGGTGGGATCTTTCTCCCATTTTACAAAATCAAATTTCCATTTAAAATTTTAACATTAGTAGCCACTTTTTCAATTGTTTGAATACATGTGATACAATTTTGTTTCCACACATATAATTATTTACACATCAAAAAATCTATAGACTATTATCATAATCTATAACATAGAAGCACATATAACACATAATCATTTAAAAACAAAAAAAACATACTAAAAGCATAGGAATCGTGGTATATAAACACCAAAGAATGTTAAATATATTACTGAAACATGCCATCTAATGTGGAATGTTTAATAAGATCAAAACATAGGATTCCACCATAGTGAGACCATCGAATTTAGCAAGAATCCTAAAAATGAAACAACATGTCATATCACAAGCATGTCATGTTAATTATAAGAGCCTATATGGTGCATTTAATGCAACATCCTTGCCATATCAGGCCAATTTTTTTTTCCAAAATTCCAAAATCAATACGCAGTGGAAAATACCCCAGTCACCAAAGGTTAAATCACATCAACTATTATAATGAACAATATAAACATCCATTCTGAACCCTAGAAACATTTTTATTTCTCATACCTGGGGTGGCTAATCCCATGAACTTCTATTATCCATGTTAATACACTTTCCTACTATCCTATTTTAAAAACCAAAATACAAGAACAATGGAAAAAAGAAAGAAAATTTACCCTCGGATACCACTTTGTAATGCCCCGAGTCGGCTTACCATAAAATATGTAGCGGAACCTGTCACCACGTGATGTCTAGCATGCCTCCCCATACACAAGAGGCTACATTCTAGCAGCGAGGGTGGTAGGATAGTCAGTGGGGAGATTATACCCTCATATAAATGTTTTCATAGTTTTATAACAACATATAAATAGATGATAATAGTTAAAGTAGTATAAATCAATAACTAATATTGTGGAAGTCACCTATAATATCAACTCAATAAAGAAAACAAAAAATTCCAATTTATACAATATATGCATGTCATAGAGGTACATTTCCATAATAAGGAAAAAATAGCATGCTTTATATCTCAGTGAATAAAAATAAAAAAGACCAAATACCTAAGGGTGATCTCCATGAGCTTGTAAAGCTCCCACTTGGTCTTTTTCTCATAACTCTCTATAAAAAGAAAATAGAAACAAGAAATGTCCTGGGTTCTATAAAAGAGTAGATTCTACTCATGTACCCCAGTGCAATGTTGACCCGAATAGGGTTTGAGACATTATTCATTTTAGGATGGGACCACCGATGTCAACCTGAATCTAGAAATTTCAATAAAATTAAATACTGTGAATGTATATCCATGAAATAATATAATTAAATAAGAAACCAATATCCCATCTATGTTACAGAGGTTCACCTGGCAGTGATACATATGTCGGCTCATAGCTGGACTAAAGGTCTGATCATAAACATTATTTATATCAATAGTGTATAATGAACTATTTATCACATTGTTTAATATTATTTGTTTAACCACCCAAAAGAATGATCATGTTACAATTCTTATATTTCACCCATTGGAATGATGTTATCATTCCATAACTCATATACACATGACTGTCCTAGTTATCATTCCATGCTCACACACCCATGAATATCCATGTTACCATTCCATACTCACACACCCATGAATGTACATGTTACCATTCCATACTCACGCACCATGAATTTTCATGTTACCCTTCCATAGTCATGCACCCATGAATATCCATGTAACCATTCCATACGCACACGCCATGAATGTCCATGTTAAAATTGTATACCTAGGCACCCATCGAGTTCCATGTCACTATTAAATACTCATTCACCCATGAATATCCATGTTACCATTCCATACTCACTCACCATGAATGTCCATGTTACCATTCCATACTCACGCACCCATGAATGTCCATGTTACCATTCCATACTCATGCACCCATGAATTTCCATGTGACAATTCACCACTTCATAACATAATTAATTAGTCTATTAATTATCATCAAGAATATCATTACTCATTCAATAATTATTTAAACAGATAATTTCATTTAGTTTACTCAACAATAAACTTATCACAACAATTAATCAAGTTAATTAAATGATTAAATAGTCACAAGGAAACCATATCAATACCACATAATTAATTCATAAATTAATTATCTCCAAGAAACCATCTCTATATCATGTAATTAATTAAAAAATTAATTATCTTAACTTATCCCTAAATCAAAATCACATAATTAATCCCCTGATTAATTATCTATATTAAAATCTCATAACACATAATTATTTCATAATTAATTATTTTAATTTAAACAATTTAATATCTCATAATTAATCCCTAATTATTTATCTTCTCTAAGAACCTAATTAATACATAATTATTTATCTCATCTTAACCAATTTAATATCTCATAATTAATGCCCCAAAAATTATTATATCAAAGCACATAATTAATTCACAATTACTAATCTCATATTAACCAAATTTAATATTTTATAATTAATCCCCTAATAATTATTATCTCAAAAAACATAATTAATTAATATTTAATTATCTAATATTTACCAATTAAATATCTCATAATCGACACCCAACTAATTATCTCAATTTCAGCCTCAAAGAATATAAATAATTCAGAATTAATTATCTCACCCCACCAATAAAAAATTTATTAAAACATTGTAGTCAAATTTATCAAATGAGGTAAATCAAAAAAACCTTCATTTTATTAGTTAGGAAAAGTTGAGAACCCTACCTCCAAGAATGGCCAATCCATATTTTATAACTCAAATTAGTTACACGCTCGCACACATGCCCATCCACATAAATGTTGGCTCACTTGGAAAAGGATCACAACGCCCTAACAACAATAAAATCACCATAATATAGTGTTGCAAGGACCAACACATGTCGAATTAATTCAACACAATGTAAATAAACCAAAAGCACCAAGTTCAAGGGGTGTGAAACTAATTATGGATTATATAACCTTACCAGAAAATGAAGTCTGTGAACCAAATCAAGCCAAATCACTTCACCTTTGGTAGTGGTCATTAGAATATGGACCAATGGGTCCCATGACATCTTTTTCACAACCTAGAACCGTAAGAAAGTAAGAAACTGAATTTAACCCGAATATAGGGTTTCGGCCTAATGGAGATCAGGTGACAAAGAGCTGAAACAACTGATGTGAATAACGAAATGCATTGAGAAGGACTTACCTCACTAAGATGGACAATATTAACAAAGGAACCAGATAAGTCTAGCATGCAGAGAGGAGCTGGGAGATGGGGTTGGTGTGGCACATCCCAAGGATAAATGGGGGGTCACACCTCATGTAGGAGAAGAATGGAGTGTGCCTCCCCCATCTCATCTCCCTCAAATAATTAATTAAATACCTAAATTTATTATTAAGATTAATATAATAATAATAATTAAAATAATAATAAATAATCACAACTCTATTATTACTATTATCAATTAATTTAGACACCTCTTAGATAAACCCCCACACCCTATTTAAACACATAATTTATTACACCACTTTGATAAACCCCAACTTCACATTTACACACATTATTTATTAAAAATATTTGATAAAACCCAACTCCCCAATTAAACACATCATTTGTTATAACTCTTTAATAAACCCCAACTCCCCATTTAAACACCCCTTTTAATTAAATTCCATTCAATATAAGTTAATTTAATAAATTCTCATATTCGTCATTATGTAATTATATTATTTCAACCTCAAATTTATGGAAAATAATCCCTTGTTTCACTTCAATTAATTAAATTCCTATTAAACCTGAATTTAATTAAATAAAACTCCCATTTCACAACATTTAATTAAATCTGTCCCAACCATTAATTTAATTTAATAATTTTCAATTGAAACTCATAACTTGGTAAACCACACGGTTTGACTCACACTGTCAGATAGACCTTGCGTAGACTACGCATCTGCTACTCAACACATGTTTTATCAAGCATGACTTACCAACACATGTACAGCCTGTGGGAACATAACATCCTGGTCTGATGATCCCAAAACCCATAAATTAATTTAGAATCCCTTTAAGATATTACCCAATATCAATATAAAAATTTTTATAGGTAAAAAACTCATGAAACCTTATCTAGAATATTTGTTTTAAAACCAAACCCTCACTACAAAAAAATATAAAAAAAATCATCTTTTAACCTGGTTAAAAACACAAGAATTTTCTTTATCCAATCTAAGTACATTTTTCACATTTATAGGTTTTTAATGACTTCTAATCCTATTTTTAATTTTTACATAATATAGATAAGTATAAGAAACTATTCCAACAACTAATGTCCCGGGAAATTTAATGATTTTCTTAATGACATGCCTAAACCAATTAGAATAAAAGTCTTAAATCTTTTGATAGCAATAAACAAGTTGTAGTATTTTTTGATTAAAGACTACAAAAAGTTTAGTTTCCAAACATAATGAATAAGAGAAGGATATTTTGTCATAGAATACCAGGAGTTGAATATGAAAAATGTAAGAAGTTAACATTTCTTACAATTTAAAAATATGGGATGTGACACCATGGAAAATTACAAAAAAATAATCAAGAAGCTTTATTTATGTAAAAGTTATGAATAAAAATTCTAATTTAAAAAGAAAGATTATATGTTTAGTTGACTTGATAGAAGAGAAAAAATTTCAACCTAAGAGACCACAAATATTTCAATTATGTATATGTGAGGAACATGGGAGTTATTTAATTAATTGCCTAAATTCATTGTATAATAAGGATGATAAACATATGTAATCTATAAACCAATGCAAATAGTTTGTGAAAAAATATGATGATTACGATCCACCACTATAGAGATTGGATTTTCTTATTTTTAGTCTATTTTATGTTGGATGATTTGTGAAATTATTAGGCCTTTCCTAATATTAATTGATTTCATTAAGGTAAACAAATTATTACTATTTCATCACATGTTGAATTTTATGGGAATGTACATCATAAAAACTATATAATACCCTCATTAGTGTATTATAATTATATATTTATATTGGATTGTAAATCCTTACATAAATTATATATCAAATATTAGGAGATGAATTGCTTTATTGTTTTAATAAAATTTATGTATTATATCTTTTCAATCAATAAGAAAAAGATGCAAGGTCAGAATTTACTTAAGGGGATGAATGTGATGAACTAAAAAATATTTTCCTGTAATTAAGTTACTCTTTCCGTTAAATGGCTTATTATTATTATTTTAATAGTGTCACATAAAAATTATTTTAAATTTCATAACAATGTTACATATGAGTCATAAATATATACTAGAAAGACTAGGAATCATAAAGGGATAATTACATTTAATAAATGTATATTCATTAAAACAAACACCATAATATTAAATTTCCCAATGAGTATCACTCTTTCCAAAATAATATTAAAAATAATTTGGAGCATTAGAGAAACTATTGAAATTATCAATAATTGTGTAGGAACATTCATAAGTGATGTAGTAAGTGATAAAGTGGTGACGATGTTTTATTTATAGAGAAATGTGATCATTTTACTCTATTATTGTTATACAATACACTTGATCAACATTATGAAAATTTCCAAATAAAAAAGTGGTTCATTATTATCATTGGTCACATATACAATTTTATGTGATTATTGGTATTATTCAATGATATAATAAAAATATATTATTTTTGGAGTCTATAAACACATACTACTAAAAATATGAAATTGAAAGATGTTTTGGTTTTAATTAAAACATATTTTTAAGAAATAATCTTATAAAAAACTTTTTAAATGAATATAAATTAATTTAATAATATAAATTTTATTTTTAGACTTTGAACATCAATTATTCATTTGGTGGATTTTTTATTTATCTCCCAAAGTTGATTTTTTGGTAGAAAAGTGAAAATTCATGCATTACAAAGCACACCAAATTTATGTCATTATTGTTATTTGAGAATGATTGAAAATTTTATTAAACATTTTATTTATTCAAAATATAATTTAATAATTTTAAAAAATAGTTTAAAATTATTTATATTAATTTATAAATTTATACCATACATATTGGAACCAAAAATAATATTTTTTAGAGAAAAACTATTTTCATATCATGCATATTAAATTGGTTTAGTTGGATGATTTATCGGGATATTCATATATTTCACATCCACTAAATCTCAGTAAACAATAAATAATCTATAATATTTCTATTTGATATCATCCATAAGTGGTTAGATTATAATTTTTAATAACCAATATTTCAACCATTAAAACCACCTCTCATCAAGTATATATACATCCCATTACTTCCTCTAATTACACAAAAAATATATTGAGCATGAATTATATCCAAATTATCATCTCAAGAGTATATTCATGGTGTTTATATTGTTCAAATGATTCTATATATGTCTTTAAACTTCATCCTCTCAAGGTAAGGTTTTCCACAATATTCCTCTTTCCTTTTTATGCTCATTAACATTATTTAATTATATTTTAAATAATCATTTTATATAATTACAGGCATGTTATTTATTGGTATAATAAATCCAATTGATATATTTTTTTAATGATAGTTTACTTATTCCCACTAATTATAGTCTTTTATAAGTCATTATTATTCCAAAAATCAGGTTTTCCACCAATCCCATCACATTACTTTTGTGAGCATTGTTAATTCGTTGTCGTTTCAAGGGAAATTTTTTTTATCAGTATTTGTTTTAATTTACTCATTATATTTTGAATTAGATATTATAATTTCTTATCATTATAAAACATTTATAAATTTTTTCAACACTCAATGGATCCTATAGTCATAAAACCATCTGAAATTTGTTAAAGAAAAACATATGTATTTATCCTTGTAGTAACATCCCTGCCTGAAAAATATAAGTAGATGTGGATCCATAATAGTTATATGATAGGGAAATAATCCTGAAATGGGGGCATTGTAATTTTAGTCATCCATCACCCAGTGAGTGAAAATGGAACTTACTAGACACCTAGGTAGACACTCCTAGGGGGTTTTCTATTGATAATTTACATGCACTTTATGAACAATAATAATGGATTAGAATATATAGATTGATATTTATAATAAATTTATATCCCTTTGACATGAATGTAGAAATTACTAAATCATATTATCTTTCCATTAAATGTAGTTCCACCCTTTTCAATGAAAACATCATATTATTCCCATGTTCATTGTTTGATATTCACCAAGATAACCTCATTAAGCCATTTTGATGGTTTCTTTATAGGATGAATTTTAACCGATAAAAATATTATGTTTCACTCTCTATATTACTCATAGATTTTTACCATTATTCTATTATTCCATATTTCAATGTATATGTTTTCTATAAGAATTATTATCCCTACAAAGAAGGATCCAATCCTACCTTTGTCATTCCATATCATAAGCAGTGTATAGTCATGTATTTTGTTCCAACAACTTTCTATGGTAATTCCCTTGAATACTTATTTTTTAGGGGTATTCTTATAGATACCCATAAGTAAATTAATAATAGAAATTACATACAATATTGTACACCCTTTTATCGATACATTGTAAATACCATAAATATACTAATGTTGATTGACACGTATTTTTCTAGAAATTCATCAAATTTCATTGGATACCAATTTAAATTCAAATGGTTTTATCATGATATTATTATTTTATGTATGTTTTACATATATTGAAGGCATTAATTAGGTTATATAAACTATACACCTAGGGTTCCATTCCTAGTTTTCTCTATATCATTTTGGGACTTCCTTCTGGGGTTTCTTCCCAGGGTTTCTTCCTCAACCGCCTCACCTTGTTCTGACCTACTATTCTACCGCTCCTCTCCAAGTCAGATTTAGAGTGATGGATATATAGGGGTATTTGGCCTTGTGTTACGGTGGTCATGGAGTCCCCATGATCAGTCTTCTTTTGTTTTCTTCTTCTTTGGATTTCATTCCCAGTCGCCTCTTGTTTCATTTTTCGTTTAAGGATACTAACCCAGTTTGTTGTATATTTTGGTTTTCTTCCACAATGGAAGTTTGCAATCTATTAATGTGGTTTCATTATCTGGTGTTGGTTTTTACTGGGGAGAAGAATAGTTAGTAGTGATGGTTTGATGATGTTGATGGATTCAACGTTCTGGGTGGAAGTTTGAACATCGGTAAAGATGTGGTGACGAATCAGAGTCAGAGAGGATGTTCAATGCTGGCGGCGAACGTTGGAGAAGTGGCTGATGATGAAGACTCATTAAATATGATGTTGATGGTGATAGAACATGGCGACAGTTGTGATGGTGGAAAAATTATAAGGATGGCATGTGATGATTGTAGTAATATCTCGGGCAACGGATTTCACTGATGGCGATGGATGGTGGCCGGCTGATATGGGGTGGGTGAAGTGGGTTGGGCCCATGATTGAAATTTAAATTTAAAAGTGTAAAAATATTTTTTGAACGCGGTTGGTAAGTTTTGCAGTGGGAGGGATTTGTATTCTCTTTCGTGTTCTTAGTGGGTGGGATTTGTATTTTAATGGATTTGTGTTGGTTTCACACTTACCCTTAAAAGTGTGATCTTAAAATAAAAAAAATATGGATTGTGAGTGAATTGAATAAAAAAATTAATTTAGTTCTCTTATTACTGCTCAACAAATAGAGTAGATAAAAGAAATAATATATTCCTAGAATTCATTTCTAGAACTATATTATTAGAGCATGACACCTCGGGGTATTTTTGTATTTAGGAAATCCAAATTACATGAAAAATTTAAAATTAGTGTCTCATATAAAAAAACACAAACAAGAAACCTTATGATATGTGGTTTAAAATTTTTACAACTGATGAAAATAATATATTTTTTATATTTCTGGGTTTAATCAATAAAAAGGAAAATATTTGATGAATATTTGATGATAAGAATAATGATGGAATTTTTCTTATGTAGAACTCAAATGTAAAATATATAGGTGTTACAATAAGATATCTGAAGGGATTATTGTTAGTAATTATGAAACAATAATTTAAAATTAAAAACTGATATGACTTATTATAAATTTGGATAATGAGGATGAAATTTTTATTTCATAACATATAAAATATAATAAGGTGAAAATCCAATGATCAAAGTTAAAGATTCATCATTTTATTATGATGATGATGGAGAAATTAATCCAAAATTGAAAAATTTTATATTAAGAAATCAATTTGATACTAAGAACATTATAGGTTTTCAGAATCATGGATTGAATAAAAAAAGGAATATCATAGTAGTTGGTCATACCTATCTTTTAAAAAATGTTTAACCTTATACAATTGAGGACTCTTTCAAATATTTTTATTTTTTTAGATCAATGAGTCAAAAACAATACTAAATTGAAAAGAATTAATCTTTGAAATTTTTTCCTATAACTATATAGAAAATTTTATTAAGGATAAATGGTTTTTTAATAATATTTATCTGAATAGTGAACTGGGTTGGAAAAAAAGCATTATTTGTATGTAATAGATACTAATAAATAGAAAGCTTTTTTTTTAGGAATCCATTTATCATGTTTTTAAACATGATCCCATTAAAATATTTTTAGCTATATATGATTAATGTAATAATTAAATATTTAAAATGGATGTAAAACATGATATTTTAATTTTTGTCTTTATTAAGGAAGTTTAAATGGAATATCCCAAATGTGTTATTCATGATTCAGATGGAATTAGTGTACAAATGATAGAGAACTATATCTAATTTTTTTAAGACGGGTCCAAGAACATGGTATTGTATGATTTATGAGTATCATAAAATCATGAAATTCCATAAAAGAAAGGTCTTTAATAATCAGTATGTAAGAAAGTACTAACACTATATCACTCTTTAATACTCTTTATGTTGATGAATTTATATTTTCCGTAATGAAGATATATTATATAAGTATTTCTCAAGAAACATGAAAGCATTATTTTGGATGTCAATGATGGGATTAATTAATTTCATCATGGGGCTATATATTTCTCAAGAAGTATGTTATATTTTTAATTATATATGATTATTAAAAAAGGAGAAATTTATGGGAATTATCATGATAGAAGTTAGTAATGTGTTTACACTCAGTCATATAGAAAAAGTATTTGACAAAATATGATGAATTGAAAATTTTTAATTAGAACATGTTTATAATTCTAATTAAAATTATTATGATATTAAAAGTACTAGGGCCACACATTGTTTATGTTGTCACCCCTATTCTTGGTATCAATATAATCCCAAGGAATCAACCTTTTAGTAGGAAAGTGTATCATGAGATATTTTTCAATCACTCTAAATAATAGGATGATGTATAATATGATTTTTGAGATAGAGATAATCATGTTTACTGAAATTGACATAGAATAGAAGTTAAATATTGAACATCTATATCTGTTGAAGTAGTATTAATTTAAAAAATAAGTATTTATTAAAATTCCATGAAGAAAATATTAGTGTCACATAAATTTATTATGGATGAATATATGGCTACATTATATATAGACATGAATGTGATCTAGGAAAAAAAATGGATGTCCAAAGTTTTGAGGAAACATATCCTATTACAATAGGATATGGTAATCAGAGTTCCACTTACCAATTAAAATATATAGTGTAATAATCATAGTAAAATAACATTGAAAAAATGTTCCATTTTATAAAATAGAATTCCAAATATGATCTTTTGAGGGAAGATTTTGTTCCTTCTAAAACACACAATCCTATCATTTTGACCAAAACATTCACTATTGAATATTTTTTTATGGTAAGGCTCAAGAATAGAAGTGGAGTCTACTCTCTATCATAGAGGTTGGTCATTTATTTGGTCTACTACTCTTTTATTTCATGATAATATTTATAAGTGATGCTTTTTAAACAATAATAATTATGTTTCCCTAGGAATGAAAATTATTGGTATGTGGTATATATATAGTAATTATATAAAAAATATTTATAATTTATTGCAGGTTAATCTCTAATGATGATTTTGACAATATTGAGTTGAGTTTTATTTATGGACAACACTGGTGATTGATTTAATCACTCATTATTTCAAAATTTATTTATATCAAGTATAGTTAGAAATTGTTTATTTATAAATTTATTTCATTGGATAGATTGTATTGATACTTAATATTATTTATATTATTATTTATTATCAAAAAAAATAATATGAATGAAAGGTATGGCCGAAAAACATATAGGAGATAATTTTAACATTTGGTGGTGATACAATATTTTTAGAAAATACCAATTTTTGTGTGATGGTTTTTATTTTTTATATTCATAGATATAAGAAATTTTCTTATGATAATGAATAACTATCTATAAGTGTTTGGAAAGCGTTTATTGTCTGAATTTCATGTATTACAATTAGAGTTATTGGTTATAAAAGTAATATTTTCTGAATAGGATATGAATGATTTTAAGTAGTGAATAACCTATCTATGATGTTTTGTGACTGAAAAAAATTAAAATTTTACATATATGTACTTTTAAGGTTAGTATTTGGGGATATATTTCGATATTTCCTTGAATAGATTTCCAGATGATCCAAATTTATTTGATGAAGTTAAAAAAATATTATGTGGGAGTCAAATATTGAAAATATAAAATATCCTCTATAGAGAAGTGTAATAGAATTTGGATATGTCAGAATAATTGTGATTCACTGAAATAATACAAAGGTATTTAACTTATTGTATGTGATTTAATTATATTTAGCTATCTAGTGGACTTTGATGATAAAAAATGGGATTTATCTATTGTGTGTATGAAATTTTAAATAAAAATAAGTAAATTAATTTATATAATAACATAATTTAGACACTTTATGTATATTTAGTTACTTTATTAGAAATATATCTTTTTTAGAATTTATAAAAGAATTTATCTTATACAATAGAGGTTTGAAAATACTTATAGGTTATTTATCTTATGAGTAGGAAAAACTATCCCATGTAAGATATTTTTTTATATACATTCTATGTTTTCAGAAATTATGTGTTCTAAAAAAATTCAACAAATGCTAATATTAATATTATATGTTCATCATGGATCAAATATCACGATCAAACACATGGTAGTGATTCTTTCTAAAATCAAAGTAGTAAAAGGTAGAGACTAACATTGAATTGTTCAGATGAGTTCCACATTATAGAATGAGGTGACATATCACCATTATTATTTGTAAATATCAAGAGAACTAAAAGGTGAATATTTAAAAAAAAAGTTCCTTGATATTTCAATCAAAAAAAGTAATAAATAGAACTCTTTATATATTTGAACTTTTAATGAATTAATTAAGAATAATTTAACTCATGTTTTATGTATTTTTAATGATTTTTTCAATATAATCAACATTTTAGAAGAGTAATATAAATATTATTTAAATGATATTCACACAATATTCGATGGAAATAAATATCAAGAAAAATGATGGAGGATTTAAAAGATGATTGTGCATGAGAGAAGCAATATTTTTCTACATTAATGAAAATAATTTGAGATTGGTAGAAGAAGACTGGTTGTCAAGGAAGATGGAAAAAATAATCTTATGGACTCCATGTGGAGGCTCATGTTCTAGAAAATCAACATTCTTCATTTAATGTGTAATTTTTTAATGATAAAATGAAGGGGACTATGTGTGTAAGCTAATAAGCACAACACATTAGGGATGTTGACTTCCACAATGAGATGAACCTCATTAATAATTCTATTATTTACTTCTTTGTTTTATTAGTGATAATCATTTAAGAGATTTTTTGAATAATAATGGCAGTGGATGTGATTTAAATTTTGAAAATAAACTAATCCCAACCCCCTCACAGTGTGCTTCACCCTTTTTATGATGACACAAGATGTGAGGAAAAATCTATCATCAATATAGAATTGGGGATATGTACAATGTATGTCTCTGATTAAGAATAGACACACACATCTAAAAATAGTAGAGTTTCTTTACATAGAGAAATGTGTAAAAGAGAATGAATTTGATGTTTTATATTGGTAGAAGTGAGAAATCCTGAAATATTGTAATATTGTTTGACATGGATTATAGATAACAAAACCAAAATGTATCCAAGAAACAGATCTGGTCTCAGTGTATTTTATTTAATCAATATAATTTATCTTTGAATCTCCTTGGAGATTCCCATTGAGGTTGAACCAAATAATAAACAAATTTTAATGATTCATGCATTACTTTATTTCATATATTTTTTGTTCCTTTGAGGTTTAAATCCCGAAAATTATCTTATCATAGTCCCAACCTTAGTGGGAGAGATATAAAAAATCTAATATCAATAAATTTAGATATAAATTTTCAAAATGGGTTCTCCCTAATTAACCCATGTAACTCAAGGTACCTCAAATTATTATTAATATTTGAGACTACTTCTAAGAAAAAAACTATCATGTCATCAATCATTCAATAGAGGTTACTCTATCCATTAGTTTCCCAGGTATTATATTTTTTGAATTATACATATTATAGGATCTTCTATCTGATAGGTACCAATATATAATGTATACCTTGGGTTACACTTAGTTGGAAGACATTAACTATGTCATACTTGGTGAATAATTTTGATTGTATATATGATAGATTGTGATACAATGTTTTATACTGAATTATAAAATTGTTATATGATATTATCTATATAACTATCTACTGGATCAAATTATGAATTATATATGTTCTTACGTAATGTATGTGAGGATGAAATATATATTTTTATCACATGAAATGGATATGATATATAAGGTCATCAATTTTTGTGGTTATACTTTATTAAAAAGTATAATGTTCCAAACATTATCAAATAAATATATAACACCTTTTTAAATGAAACAATACTTATATGACATAACTGTCCATGTTGTAATAGTATATGTATAGTTCTTATGGAACTGTGGATTTATATACAACTAATTATTAAATAAACTACTTTATCAGCCACTATATTATTCAGAAAAAGCATCATTATTTGACATAACATACTTAATAATTTACTTTATAGCCTAGGGGAAAAAATCATAATAATGTACGGGCTTGAATTCTTATTATGGGTAAACAAGATAGACATCAATGATCACTTGAGTATAGCATGAGTATAATGGTATGAGGAATTGATCATGTCATTTGAAATTCTAATAATCTATATCATAGATCATAATCATGATTCATGTAATAAAATAAATATGTCTATTAGAAATTTATAAAAAAATAAATCAATGAACATGATCCATAAGATCATTACATTATCATAAGATATGGATTTTTCGAATACCCATTAGATTATAAAATTTAAACCATATATAAATAGAAACATGTTCACTCATTATTATTAGGATACGAAATTATTCGCTCGAAAAATATTATATACATGAAATAAGGCTTATGAATAATCTTTTGGGCATGAATTAAATTTCCCCACATAAAATTTCCAACATGAAATCCATTTAATACATATCATATTTATAATATGAGTTATTTATAATTAACCAATGAATTTGGATAATTTTGACTAACCCATCCAACATATTATCCTAATATATTCACATAAATTGCATGAAATCACAAATAAAAACATTATAACATAACCCATTAATACTAAACATGTTTCATAAACATCTCATCATCATAGCCATAACCCATCCAGATAGAGAATAAGTATTTTATTATAAGATAATATCCCAAGTTGAGCATTGGTAACATCAAAGGATGTTACCATAACTATAAAAGGGTTTAAAAGATCACCAAAAATATTAATTGACTAAAATAATCTTTTCGCATTGAAATCATTTATTTAAAATTAAAAAATCACAAATAATAAATAAAAATTTTTCTTTGAAATTTACCCTAGAAAAATATATAGAAATATTCAAATAATTTAGTGTCCATGATGTTATGAAAATATATTCGTACTTTATATGGTAAAATAGAAATATTCCTTTATAATTTTGTAAAATAATCAAAAATAACTTATTGGAAAAATGACAATAAGCTCCCATTAAAAAAATTTGAATAAATTAAATCATAGGTAAAATTGAATTTAAATAATCATTTAAGAATATTAAAAACCATATTTAAATCATTTTATTGACACACCATGTGTAAAAGAGATAAATAGTCATCTATTGTGAGGTGTGGTTGAGATGGGGTTTCTTATTCTCTCTTGCTTGGGTGTTATCATCGGGGTTTATGTCGAGAAGACTATTTTATTTCAGTTAATCCCTATTATTTTTCATTTTTTGGTCATGTTATGATAATTTTTATAATAAACCCAACATGGGATCAACCTTGACATGTCATGTATTGTGTAGATGATAGACCTTTTGATGGAGTCTAATGAGGACCAAGAGAAGGTGGAGCCTATTGAGTTAAACAAAACGATTTTTATAGTTGTATTTGATCGAAGTGTGGTCAATTAGTTTCATTTGAATATAGTCCCCTACTTTTTATAAGGATTTACCCAAATTTGGGTTTTTTGGGTTTTTATTATTTCCATTTTATTCATTTAGTGCTTTTTTGTAATCTGTTTTTTAGTTAGATTTATATAATAATTTTTGGTATTATATATATATTTTTATCTCGACACTATTTCCTAGAGTTTTTTGTATGCATGTTCAAACATGTACCATCAGATAAGGCCTCAAATGTGAGTGATATTTCTATTTGGAACTATTGTTTCCCCCTATCCTACTGGAGGTGGGCTTGTGGTAGCCACAACTTGGGCCTCAGTGGATCTGGTCATGATAGGGGTAATTACTTGGGTTTCAAGACATGATTCTTGAGAAGATTCACTATCCATATTAAGTGATACAATTGATAGATATGATTACATATACATTATTCATAAGATATATGATGTATAATATATTATGTTCTTAGACTGATATTTCTTATGCCATGAAAATAACTATTATATTCCAATCCAATCTCAAGGGACAAGAACAATATTATTGTCAAAAATACCCTTATATAATTAACAAGAAGTAACAACATATTCTTAGTCAATGTATAAAAATAAGAGCTCATTGTATGGGTTTACATTGACTTAAAAATAAAAGTAAATACTCTATTTAGTATTAGTTATTTCATTTTCATTTCTGTTTAAAATGATATATGAATACATCCACTTTTATAAGATTAGTTTTAAGATTTATTTTAAAAAATATAATATTGAAAGTAACTCTAAAAAATGATCATTGTAAATATATATATAGTAATCATTACTAAATAGACATATAGAGATACATCCAAAATTTAATTTCATAAAAATCAATTTTAAAATGGAAAATAAACATTAGTATGTATAATAACTGACATAGATAGTCACTTTCAACATAATTTTTCTTGGGAAAATAATGTTGAAACATAATTAATTATTTTTAAAAAATAAATATATTAAAACATAATACCCTATACCATATAAAAAATAAAACAATAAACAAATAGAAAATATAATCTATTTGAATAAACTACTATAACATTATTTACAAAGATAATACACATAAAAGGAACTAATATATATATATATATATATTAACCACGATGGTAAACTAGTCTCTGAATAATCATCTAAGGATTTTTACATTTTTTATAAAATAGAAATAAACATGATGAAAAATATATAAAAACAATAAATTTCATCAGAGTAACAATATTATATATTTTATTAATGTCTTAGGGTTTTCATAAAATAACATTCTGAAAATATTCAGTATTTTGGGTGATGAAAATATCAGAATTTAATCTTATAAAAACTTTCAAACCTTCCTCTTTGATTATGGAACTATAGGTTTTAATAAAAACATTGAAAATAAAAAATATTTTCTATATAAAAACGAAAGACAATTAATAAAAAAATTATTAATGAAATTCTACCATGACTGGAGTTGAAGGACTTTCCTTTTTCATTACTATTAAAAAAATTTCTATATAAGACACATTCCATGATATATTGAATTTGTATATATTAGGTACCAAAACATGTGTAACATGAGTAATTTTATATTAATAATTTGATATAATAGGTTAAAACTAATTAATTCAAGAAATCATGAATTCACTCATGATGTTAAACTAGTAAATCGAATAACTAATATGTTGTACATTCATGTGGGAAGAATATGAATAAGAAAAATTGTCTATAAAAGAAAAATGTATAGCATGAATGAAATTAGAAGGATTAGTACTTCATAATTATATAACTTTTCATTCATATGAATGAATGTAAGAAACTAACATGCCATATTTGGGTTTTCCAATCCTTCACATATATCTTTATAAAGTTATGTGTATTCTTGGGTATCTAAATACTATTGAAATATATTCTAGATCCATAAAAACATAAAAAGGAAATTCTCAACATCAGTATAAAATGATTTTATACATACCTAATTAGATATGTAATAAATGAAAAAACAATATTTTATATGTACATAATGAATTGAAAATTGAAATTGAAATTTACATATGTTGAAAACAATTATAGCACAAGTTTCAATACATCATTATGAATAAAAATATCCCAGTTGTCTTTTTAAATATTCGTAACATATATTTTCTTTGACATATGTCATCAAATAATTGGAATCACAAATAAAATATCCAACATAATATAATTTACATATAATTTTTATCCCTTGAAATCCCTGAAAAGTATTTAGAGGTTGTAGTTGATAATATATTTTTATTATTTGTGGTGATTCATTACATTTCAGATTCTCCTATAAAATGGTAAATGACCATAATTTTACACATAATTTGAAATAAAATGTGAATAAAAACAAAAAATAAACCATATTTCAAATTATGAACATGAATATATGATCAATGTAAAAAAATAATCCATACATTCCCCAACTGTGGACACCTCCCCAATATGAAATGACACTAAAGTAGTTTGAACATTAATATCATGTATAATTACTCATATGTTTTCTTACTCTATTGGTACATAATGTGCAAAATTCCCTAGATTATGCATGCTTTCATTTGTTATAATATATTAATGGTGATTAATAACTTGTAAATAACAGTACACATATGGGTTTGAATGTTGAGTTGGAAGATATAAATAGGTAGGTTTTCAATCTATGTCAGTCTACAGGTTTCTGAAAACATATACTATGCAAAAAATTAAAAATTATCATTTATCAACTAATTAATTAATAAAATCCTTATATTCAAGGATTTAATTCAACATTTGTTTTATTCCTCTCTCAATTTATACTATGATGTACAAAAACATTTCAGATACAAACACCAACCCAATATGCTCTTACACAACATGGATATTATTAACTACCTTATATAGTCATAATAATTTCCATCTTACCCTAATTTATAATGGGCCCTTGCATCCCATTATCTTAATGTTATTATTGAAATGTTATATTTAAATAATATATTAGTGTAATTAAATTTAAAAATTCTAATATTCCAGATAATAAATAAATAAATTCATACATTATTATCATATCAGCCATCCCTTTTTTATCTAAGATGAACTTTTCAATTTATCATGCTATGTGAAGGAATTTTGAGGACATAACAGAATCTAATTATATCCATGGAAATATATATATATATATTAATTCAATATAAATCTTTTATCATCATTCTATCTTATAGTAAAAGATAACACCCATATTAAAAAAATTTCAGGGAACACATTCAATGACTAGGTCTCTTGGGGAGATCTCTTAGAAAAGTGTTACATATGAAAAAATAAATAATTCATCCATAAATTATCAAATAATTTAACAAATTGATTATATGAAAATTTACTACCATACTAGAAAGGCTTCCTCCTATTGGTTTGTGAGAGACTTTTTTAACATATCTACATCTTAAAACAAACATTAATGGAACATTTTTTTTATTCTTCCCAAATATATAAAATGATATAAAATTTGATTTAACATTTACCCATATAATTTCAATAAAAGAAATCCACCACTTCATACCTAATTTAGTACCTTTAATGTTTAATTTTATCTATAATAAAATATATGAAATCTTAGTCATATGAAATATATAATATTTTAATCCTAGGAAATTAAAACTAGTTGATATATTCAATTTTTATCACTACCTCAGCTGAATATTCATCATCAAGTTATTGATACATAATCTATGATATAATATATTGACATTAAATTGAATATATATGCCCACAAAACATCTAGAATACATATCATTTAGACATACTAGGTATTTTTATCAACCAATTTAATAATAATCTCATACACTTTTCTATGAGAAAGTGATTTATTGGGAAGAAGAATATGCTCACATCAAATAACTTTTGTTCTCATATTCTGTATTGAAGTAAAATATTTCATAAAAGTAGGCATATCATAAGTAATATATTTAATTTCAACATACATAAATTTATATTTCTTAAATATTTTAATTAATAAATATATAATTATATGAAGAGATGTACACATCCATAAGTAAATGTTCTTATAACATTATGTTCATTATTTACGTAGTTGCATTCTACTTTAATGAAATTACATGTACCTATATTTGATTATAATTAAATCAGGGTTAGAATATGTTTTTTGTATTTTTCGTAACAAAAAGAACATTATATATATTTTATTAACTAATAAAAATTTTCATTTAATACATATAAATTTAAAACATCCAAATATATAAATATGTCAGCACAGAAACATATGAAAATTTAAATTATTTATACAAAACTAATATATACACTTAAAAAAATAAAATTCAAAAACTCATAAATTTATTGATACTATACATATTGACAACTATAATTATATATTTAAACATTTAAATATATTAAAATTTACATTTAAATTTCAAACACATAAATTTAAAATAGATATACAAATATAAAATGAAATAAATGAATATAAATATTTAAACATATAAAAATATTAATTTAAAATTTATAAATTAATAACATATAAAAAAATAAACATAAAATTATATAAATATAAAATTAAATAATATAGATTTAAAACACAAAAATATGTAAATTTTAGTAATATAAATATGTATTTATATATATATAAATTATATATATACTAAACAAAAAAAATATTCAAATATATTTTCATTTTTTATATTGTATAAACATATAGACATATAAAAGTGGATAAATTTATTAATACATATATTTAAACATTTCAAAAAAATATACAAATACAAAAATACATACATATTTATATATGTTTTAATATATTTATTAACATATAAGCACACATTTAATAAATTAATAATGTAATTATGACTTTCAGAAAATATAAACATATAGAATAAATGGATTTTACAATTGAAATTAAAAAATTCACCTATATTAGAATATGAAAATGAATATATCAATTTTTCAATTATGAGAGTAATAAAATTATTATAATTATTAAATTCTAAAATTGACAAAAATAAAACCAAAACTAATAAAACTGAAAAAAATAAACTTATATATATATAAACATGTAATAATATATTGATATCTATCAATAATTATACCTAAATTAAATGAATCTTCAATATAGATAAATAGTATAAACATAGAAAATAAATATTTATAACTCTTAAAAAATCGGGATGTAAGTAGTAGATCAATGACCAGGAGAGGAAATATAGCAGTAGATGGAAGATAGGTTTATTTTGGTGGAGGACAAGTGAAACTAAAGGATGAGGTAAGGGGTGGAACAAAGTTGAAGAAAGAATATTGGATATAATAGAAAAAGACACAAGATGGTGTTTTAGGGATGTAGAATACAAAAAAAAAGAAGAGTAATGTAGTTGTGGAATGTTGTTAATGAATGAAAATGGATGGAACTTATGATTCATTGGTCTTAGGGATTCAATGAATTTGTAGTAGATGAATTGAGGAGAAAATAATATATCAACTATATTAATTTATTAAAATCTTTACATATTTTTTTATATAAAAATAACTATTAAATGAGATATTTTGACATCAATTTTATTTAATCTGATATTAAAACCATTCCCATTATGTTTTTTGTTGTTCGTTATTATATAACTGATGTCAAAATCCAATTCAAAGTAGGTTTTTATATAAATGATATTAAAATGCAAATTCCTTTTCTACCTATTATACTTGTTATAGTTTCTAATCAAACAATTATAACATGGAATCCCAAACTTGTTTTTTGCCAAGAATAGTGGAATAAATAGTTATAAGGGTTCCAAAAAAACCATCATATCGAACTCTACAAAAAAAATATCTCAACATTAGATTCATTAACTACAGTAATTTTGATAAAGATGATTATTTCAAAACATGGGTTGATTCCTAGTATCATGGGATAAATTTATATTTAATATGACAATATTGGAACTATTTCTAATTAAAATAACCCCCAATCACACAAAATTACTAAAAAAAATCTTTAAAATTATCATCTCATCAGGGTGATTATTTAGAAAGGCAATGTAATGATTTGTAGGGTAGATAAATGAAAATATTTAGTAGGTCCTTTGAAACACACATTATCATAGAACCAAAAGGAGTATCATATTGAATATAGGTATTATATACATGGGAGATGAGATTTATTTGTTTCAAAATGTATCATGGTATAATAAAAATAAAAATAATTTCCATTTATCATTCATTCATTTGTGTTGAATTTATAATGTAATAATAGTGGGATGTTATATCCCCTCAAAGTAAAACATTGATTTATCATTAATCACTGAACATTGTGGATTATCATGAATTGGGATGATATTTTAGGATTAACATAAATATAATGTTTAATTTTATACAATGAGTTTTATATGTTATAAATAATTGAATCTGGAGAAAATAAGATAGGAAATATTATATCAATTAATCTATTAATGTATATTACATAAAAAGTAATATAGTCATTGATATATTTGGAGGATTATTCTTATTTGGAATCCCATAAAATTGATGTTATATAGATATCTATCATGACAAACCATTTGTATTGATACCATTTTAATGCAATACTTGAATCATAGTTGATCGGTGGTGGTTTAGTACATTTCTAACCATGTATTTTTTGGGACCTGAACAAGTATAAGATTTTTCATCGTACATAATGAGAAAATATAACCATAACCATTATTGAATTTAACAATGGAAATGAGTTGTGATGTATATATTTGTGAAATGTGGTGTGAACAACTATATTGATGAATTATATATGATGTATCCATTCAAACTAGTGAACTTATTTCTGAGAAACATGAATTTCTGAGTTAGAATATACTAGATTGAAATGTTTCATGTCATGTGATCACTCAATTTCATATAAAATAGAATTATATAATATATATATATATATATTATTGTGTATATGTTTATATAGAGATATGAGTTTGTTTGGCCGAGATCTTTCTTAAACCTATTGTAGTTTTAGTATCACTAATAATTTTCTAAAGGCCGCTATTTTCTTACAATTTTCTAATTGGATGATAATTTTTTTATTCTATGAAGAAACACGATGTTACACATATGGTCTAGGAATGAGGATTAATTTTTTTTAATGTGTTTGTTTAAAATTTGAGAGAAATTGTGACAGTTAAGTCTAAATGAACATGGATATATTCAAAAAAAAGTTTAGATGTTTATATTGAATATAGATTATATGTGTTTAGTGGATGTGGGAGAATAATTGAGTATATACAAGAAATCATATACCATACCATGTCAATGGCCACTATACCATTGTGGATGTTTGATCATGGGTTTTTACACCACATCGTGGACTATGTGGGAATGATATGAGATACAACTCGGTCAATTATTCCAATGTTATTATCATTCATTACCATCTAGATAATCATCATGATATGATTTGTATTCATATATTTAACTATTAATGGGTTTCAATATTTATATTATTCAGTAATTGTGAGTCCTAAGTGTTTGGTCATTTGATAGTTTTTGGGTCGTTAAGAACTGTAATGGTCAAATGAATTTTTTGTTTCATTTCAAAAAAAAGAGTTAAAGAACATCAATGAGGGTTGACTAGAAGCTGGATTTTATTTCATGGAAGAGGTGTCAATAGTTCATATAGAGACTTTATTTCCTACTTAAGTGATTAGTGATTCAGGATGAGAGTGGATGTTATAAGAATAATGAACATATGGGTTATTACTTTAGAATCTCGATCAAACATACTAAAATGAATATTGAAATCATAGTCATTGATGTATGTATAGAATATCATTTTATCATTTTATTCTACTATATTATATTAGCAGTACATTTGGTATATATTTCAATTTTTTATTTCTCTCTAATTGTAATTCAGTTTTATCAAAATACCTATTAGGAGAACCAACAATAAATGCAGTTTTGGTGGTCCTACAGATATAAATACCTCATTAACATACATGATAGAGTTGTTTACAAATATTGATAGGTGATTATTTAAAAAGTTAATATAGAATTACATTATAAGGTTATGTAGGTGTACTATAGTAGTAGTACTATTCAACCATATTGGGTTTTTCTGCTATGAGATTGATCCTATATGCCGCATGGCCTTGGATCTATCAATGGACTTTAGGATACCATTGGGAATTCAGGATATATTTGATTTGGGCCATCAAGGGTCTTTGGACTCGTGGCCTCTAGTTCATGGATTAGATTAGTTCCATCTTACTGGAGAACCCCATACTAATGAATTAGAGTAGTAATAATAAGAAGAAGACAAAATAGTCCCAATATTGAAGGAGGTATATAGTGGACATGTCATTGACCTTTTTGAAAATACTAATGAAAAAAAAAATTTACAATTTAAGATGGGGTGGTATAAATATACTTAAAGATGTTATTTAGTGTGGATTTTCTATTACTACCACATAAAATAATAATGTTTGAGATTTTTTCTTCTTGGCATATGAGCCTTGTAATTCAAGTCATTATGTCTCTAGGACTTTTAAGTTAGAGTACCCTCTGAACATTGTTAAATGAGTGATTTTCAGGAAATAATATGACATAAAATTATAGAAACAACCTATTAATAGGATTTCATATTTATCATACTCACCTACTACATAATGTTTCATTTAAGTCCATTTTCACATCTATATGCTTTCTAAGAGTTATTCCTAGTAAATAATGGTGCAACATAAAAAACTAAAGAGAATAAGGGAGTATAGTATTTCATAAAATTTAATCCCTAGGGGAGATATATAAAATACAAGACTCAATCAATAATTATAATTTTAGAGAAGAACTCTTCAGAAAAAATTCATTTATTGACCCCTTGTCTGGACTTCATTAAATTTATCCATAATTGTCTCACACCATCATCTTTTACAATGTACCTAAAGTATACATTTATCTAGTTTCACCCTGTTATCCTTAAGTGTATCTACTGACAAAAAATATGTTTTTGAATCATATCAATCAATTCCTATAGAAATAAAGTTCTTCTAGTTCCTTTATGGATGTAAATTAATATATCTTGATGTATTGATTTTAGTCAAGCTAAATGGAATCACATTACTGTTCACCTTCACCTCTAACTAGAATAAATAACATATCAATTCTTAAAGAAATATTTAATGATAAACACTAGGAATATACTTCTCGGAATACTCTACTCCTACCTCCCTAGTAGATAGAGGTATTAAAAGGGAACTAAGAACCTTTTCCCTTGACTTCTCCATGGGACATCATTGAGGAAGAATTTTTTGAAATGAAAAAAACATTTCTTAAAAACATTTCATAAAAATTCTATTTATAATAATATATTTATAATGTTAGGGTCAGTATCATTTAATTACAACACCCACAAAGAATCTCATATCTAACCAATATAATTATACCCCTATAACATGCTAAACATACCTCATAACGAAACCACTAATCCCAACTTTTATAAACTTTATAAAACCACAAACTACCCTCTAAACAAACATGAATATCACATAAAACTTAACTATAGATGTCATATGTATGTTAGAGAATCAATCATAGAGGAAACTAGATGGATGAGTTTAAATTATTTATATTTATAAAAATAAATTAAATTAGAAAACATTAAATAAATCAATGTTTGAATGTAATTAAATAAAATCTTTCTTTTGAAAATCATTTTCCAATCACATACATCAATGAAGATTTTATGTGATACTATATTCCTAATATAATTTGAATACTCTTACCCTCTTCCCACACCCAGTTAAAAATTTATTAATACCTTATAAACAAAAATATTAAACAAGGAAATATCTAAGAAAAAATTAAAATCAAAACCAATAACATAAGACCCACAACACAAATAGTTTTTGTGAAAAAATAATGTTTTGTGTTATATTAATGTATAACTTGGTCCAATGGTTTGAAATATCATAGCTCTAATCTACCAATCCATAACAATCATAATTCAAGAAAATTTTAGGATCTGATACCAATTTTTAATGGCCCATATCTGGATTTTCGTCTTGAGTGGGAGAATTTAATTAACTAAAGTGACACTTTCAATAAACAAGATGTTTTTTATTTTCAATAAGGTTTTAAACCATACATTATTAAGAATATGACCTCAATATCATGAAATGTATAAATTTACCAACAAGTCAATTAAAAATAAATTGAATAATTTTTAATGTTAACTTCATGTTTTCCATATAAGTAATAACACATGTAATAACATAATATAAACATTCCCATGATACATCATAACTCAAAAGTGTGATCATCCCAATTGATTTATCATATGAATGGAAAGCATTAAAAAGAAAAAAAATAAAAAATGTTTTTATATGAAAAGGGTTCAAGAATGAATCATGGAAATGTCTCTAACACCCTTGAAATAACACAATTCTTAACCACTTAACATGGGTTCATTGCACTTCCCAATATATGTGACAGTGAAATGTCCACACCCACTAAGGTCTAAATATGTGGTGTCCATATGAATCCTAAAACAAAACTAATAATGGGCCCTTAACATAAAACCATTAATATATATGTGTGGGAATGCAATGTAAACTGATTAAAATGATTATAATTATACACCCAATACGAGTCATTGTGTGATACCAAATCCACTATAAACCCCAAGCATACAAACTTTATCAATCACTTATGGAAGGAGTCACCATACACAAAATCAACATCAATATACATCATATAAAAACAGTATTTCTAATCCTACATAACATCTAAAATAATTATAATATGAATAAATATCAAGGCCTAAAAATTTCCAATATATTGAAAAAGAAAAATAAATGTGGTGTAATAAATCCCAGGGTAAACCCTTGGACCTAAATCTATAGGAACATGAATCTAGATTGTGTGTTAGAAAAAACCAAATCCATGCTCTTTGAAAAAAAGTAAATCTATGAATACATGAGATGATTTTTCATTTACCTATAATAATTATTATGATAATTTCATCCAAATTTTTATTATTTTTTAGAACCCTCTATATTCATGGGAATGTAGTCACCATTTGAAGAAATGAGTTTCTTTCAATTCTCTATATTTTTCATAATTACAATTGCATCTGAACTATGATGTTACCCTAAAATTAACCCTCCTCAAAGACACATATAGATATAAATGAAAAAAAAAATCCTTTATAATACATAGAACTCAAATTACAACCCTTTTCCAAAATGGTATTCTAGTGCATCATAATCATTCTTAGGTTTCATGATTCCTGACCTCTTCGATAGAACCCTTTCATTGCCAAATTTTTCTCTATAAAAATTCAACCTATATGATATATCACTTAATAAATGCGGTCGGAATTTAATTAATAAAATATTATAATCATGATTTTTTTACCATACATAATGATAAACTCTACCCAAGCATAGAATCAATGGAATCACATACATTGATCATTACAAACTCCAAAACATATATTTTTTACTCCATTAATCTAGAGGATAAAACTCAATAAATATCATAAAAATCATATAGAATTAGATTATAACCTACTAGTACCATATTAAACATATTCATCAGGGTAGATCATAAATAATCAAGTATACCAAAACATCTTATAATTCTCATTAGTGACAGAACACACACTCATGCAACACAGAAGAAAGGGTAGTTCATGTATTACCATAAAAACATAAAATAATGTTAACAAATACCAAAAATTAGTCTAAGTGTGTAACAAACCTGACAGAAATAACCCAAATTAGGTGGTTAAAATATTATATAGATATATATTAAAAATGTTGACATACAACATTATCAAAGGTTTAGTAATCATAGAAGATTAGATACACATATTTTTCTCAGATTACATTTAAAAATATGAAAAATGACTAAAAATTATTATGATAACAATAATATTTATTCTATAATATCATTGAAATTATTTATATTTAACAATTTTTAACATGGGAGATTAGAAAAAAAACTTAATAGATGATATGAAATTCTCAATTAGGGGAAGATAATAGAGGAATCAATCATGGAATAAAAACATCTGAAAAACATGGAATAGATAAATAATAAGAAAATATTTAAAATGACTAATATTATGAATCAGGAATATATCCATGGATGAAATAGAAAAATGAATAATAATAAAGAAAATAATAACAATTTTCAAAATGATAGAATGTATAATGTTAGAGATTTAAATATTATCATCATGGCGTCATTCTAGGACATCATACATAAATATGTAAGGTGTGCACCAAATACAAAGGATAATTTTTATAATGAGACCTACCATGCATAAAGGGGATATATTATTTTATTCCCCACCCATCACATGATAACTAAAATGTATTTATCATTTGAAAATAATGAATAACTAATACAATATATAATCAAAATTCTATTTTAATTAGTAAACATTTATATTGTAGAAATTTTATATTGAATGTTAATATATTCCCAACATGAAAAATGGAACAATGTGAACATAATCCTTCTAGGGATATAAGGTTTATCATGTCATTATAAAACATCCATAGTATAGAATAATAAACATTAAAGGTTGTTCATTTTGAAAAACGCCATTAAATTACCATAAAAATTACTTTGAGGATGAAGAATAAATATCCTTTTAATTATTATTGATTTTGTAGAAAATATTTATAAATAAAAAGGAATATAAATTTCTTGGGAAATACCCGAAAAAATTGAATGGAATATTCATTATGAAAAATGGTTTTAAAATAATGAATATAAATTCATATATAATATGTTAAAAATTTATTCTTTTGAATCATTAGAAGAGTCAATGTTGGGGTAACCAAACATACCAAAAACATTAAAATAGGATTCCTTTTTTTATGTTAAACTATATTAAAATACCTTAATAAAGTATATAATAATATATAAGGAAATATATTAAGAAAAATAATGAATATTTATATTGAAGAGAAAGACTATCTGCAAAAAAAGTGGTAAGATCGGTTCCCCTTATAAGAACCACTTCTAGTAAATTATTTCCAAACGAGGAAGTGAAATTGTAATAGGGAATGTATAATTCATTAAAAACTATTGTATAACAAAATATAGGTTTTTTAGAATAAAAAATTATAAAATCTCCCCAAATGTAAATACAGTCATGACAGTCTCCAATTCAATGTGAGGTTGGAAATAAAATCCTTATATATTCAATACATTTAAAATAATAATAAATTGAAAAAGATAACCTAAGATAGATCTGTAAATACATTTAATTTCATGGGAATTATGATAAATAATACACCCATGATAATAATATATACCACATGAATGAAAAAAAGTGTTGAATATGAATCAAATCTCATGGAATGGAATATAGATATAAGAAACCATTAACATTATTCGTGACATTTAAAAAGTAATTTAACCTATTGTATTAAAAAGTGACCTTTATTCATCAAATATTTTAAACAAATTATTCTTTCATATTCTCTTTAATACTATTAAATTCTAAATAATCATTACATATATATTAGTTAGTTATTTTTTAATTTTTCTCTCGATGTTATTAATTTTGATAGATTCTTATAAGTATTGAAATGTTGATAAAAATCCAAGTTATTAAATAAAAATTCCATCATTAAAAAACTATTAAAGGTAGTGGAATATTTATATATATATTATTTATGATGTCATATCTTCATTTTATGTAAGAAAATGGTATGGTTTATATTAATGGAATCCCTAAAAAGCTTGTTTCAATAATTTTTAATTAAAATATAGTTTTTAAATATTGATTTAAATAATAATATTAATATTAAATAAATATTTATTTATATATTAATATAATTTTTTAGAAATCCATTTGTGGTGGTGATGAAAAATGGAATATATAATTCATGGTGGTGGTAGACTATACATAACACAGATGACCTTTTCATTTTTTGAATGGATGAGAGGAGGGTAAAATAAAGTTATTCCACTAAAATAATAACATTTTATTATACTAATGAAACTAATTTAATTATGTTTAGAAGACAAAATAGTGTTTCAAAAAGTAAGAATAAGAAAGAAACATGAAACAAATCTTCAAAATAATTACCTCTTCCTCAAATATCATCCCTTAGGAAACTACTTAAGCATATAAAGAATGATATTTTAGGAGAAACAAACCTATATGACATTCAAAAAAGTTTTTTGAAATGATTTTAAAATATTTTGGTAAAACTAAGAGTCATATTATATGTGGATATGTGGGGTGGTGAATGGTTTCTTTTTTAAGGGATATGTGTGACATTTAAGCAAATACTCAATAATTTATATTTAAGACATGTCACATTCAAAGGAATGTGGCTCAAAAGTGGAATTTAATATAAAGGTTATGAGTCTTAGTAGATCTGTCTCCCAAATACATTAATAATATATAAGGTGTCATATATTTTATATCTTTTACTATTAATTTAACTTCCTACCAAAATTTACATTGGCCGTGGTAACACATTTTTTCTCCTCAAATAATTATTCCTATACATAAAAATAAAATTGACCTTATAATACATTCAAATTATATATCCATATTTTATAATTAAACTCATATATATCATAAAAAATAATTTATTAATTTTTCTCTTAAGGGAATAAAATCAGTTTTCCTAACAATTCCATTTTATGATGAAAAATAAATTTACACATAAATCAAGTATATTATAGATTCATAATAAATTTATCAAATTATAATTAAAATAATAATAGTTTGGTCACATTCAAATCCTTCCAAAATCTAATTGATCATTTTGATTTCTTAACTTATAGAAAATTACCCAAATAGTTTTTTTATTGGAGTAAAATATATATTAGGTTTCAAAATGTCAAATATTGATTTCTAAAATCAAAATGAATTTACTCAATGTAATATATTTTTTTATAAACACATTTTTTTCTTAATTTTTTTATTAATTTTAAATTCATGCATATATCTTGATGATTTCATAATGTTTATAGTATTGTGAAAAATTTATATTTATATTTCACTTAAAAACAATCCATTACTTAAAATTACTAAATAAATGAATTTTAGGATAATTTTGATATGATCAATCAATGATTTATGTTCATATTATCATATTAAAACAATAACATATAAAAATTTTCTTTTAAACATAATAATGAATATAAATAATTTTCTTTTATAATTACAATAATGTGTATTGTCTTATAGTACTAGGATGTAGTGTTTTTCTAGTATTATAGAATCAATGGAATTAAAAATATAGAAATATAATTAAATTAATTCACCTGATATGAGAATAATAAAACAAATTATAGATACGTTACATAAATCACTATGTTTAAGTCATTAGATGGGAAATAAAATCAAAGAAACATGGATTAGAATATACTATGGGATTAGTATTACTATGAAATGATTATTATATATAGTTGTAACTGAATGAAACACCAAATTAAATGCTGATAATGAAATATGTGGGAGAGATTCATACGATAAATGCTATCAATATTTGAGACTATGAGAAGTTTAAAGATTGATTTAAAAAGGATTGAAGGTTTCAAATAACAAAAATATTAATATTTAACAGTAAAAGAGGGGTCTCCCCTCAAGAACCCTACTGGAATAATGATGGGATTTTGATATACCATTGTTAGTTTTGTGATCTCTTGATATGAGTTCAATGGGATCCATGACACTAGTTTCCATGCGTCTCTCACAGTAAACTGAATGGGTTCTCACCAGAATTCCAATGTGATCCCACTAAAAATCTGGTGGTATTTTTTATATTCACTAAATTCTTATTTTCCTCCTTTACCATGTACTCTCAATACTATATCCTATTAAACCTCATTTTCATCTAAAAAATCATAAATAAATACGTAGTGACAGATTTGAAATTTAAATACACCTCAAAATTGAAAAATGATATAATGTGAATATGTATTGTACATATGGTATCAGATTACCCATATTATTAATATGTTATTTGTATCATATCTTGGGAGTACATATCCAAAAAATGTAGTCAAATAATTTATCCCATTTATTCATGTTGTTTTTAATAAATAATATCATGTAATTTAGTGAAAATCAAATTCACTGAACTTGTCTTTCAATTTAATCTATAATTTTAATTCAGAGTTAATTATATATAATTTTATTTATTTATAGAAGTAATTTATTTTTTCTTTGGATAATCCATGTCCTCATAATAATTTCTCCATCTATAAATAATTTATCTCATCTTAAGGTAATTAACTAAAATCATTTTTATAAAATATCCATGACTTCAATTTTTAATATTTTCATAATAGTATACTTTACCCTCATTAATAATTATCCATAAAAATATTTTTAAGAAAAATTTACAATGTATGATATTTAGATAAAAATTTTGGTTACTCCACAACAACAATGAATGAATTTTATATATGTTTGGAAATAGGGAATGTTATGTGAGTTATGAGTCCAATTTAATAAACATTTTCCAAATTAATCTACTAAAATTAAAAAAATTGGTTTTAGTATAGTAAAATTAATATTTATTGATTGAATATAATCTATTAAATTTTTTTCTGTCAAAATTGGACCTTCACTATATCCCCACATTCTGTAAGGGTCATTGACTAACTATATGGTGGTAATTGGTACATCTACACACCTGAATCCATATTCTACTCAAATAAAGACACACTTATATATCATAGGGCCCCAAACATTTTATTGGATAATTAAATAGTAGATTTATTTTTTTTATAATTCATTGGGATATACCATCCCTTCATACCACTATTTCTTATTAAAATTATTGGATCAAATCATATTACAAGTCTCGTGTCTTGGACCTTCCCATGATGCATCAAAAGGGATACTTGTTCCTTATTTCACTAATAATTCAATCATTTAATGTGTAAAATCGCTCACTATATCACCGATTATAACAATAATGTGTTATAACTTTCTCATATGGTTCCATTCCCATTGAAGATACTTATAGAGATAATGTTTCTATTATCAAAAAAATTCTAATGTAGGTTAATCTAATTATTAGGAATGTAATTTTTTTATTCGTAATTCAAATTTTAAAATGAAATATTGTTAGAGAGAGATTTAAATTCAAGGAAAATTAACACTTCAATATATCCCAGTTTATAAATTGGATAAAATATTTATTGGCCTCATTATACTCATTTATTCAAAATCAAAATTGAAAAAATATTTTACAAAAAGTAAATCAACATTGATTAATGTTATACTCGCTTTTAACAGAGTTAGCCTTAAAAATTCTCAGAAAATCCACTAAAACAATGATTAAAGTATTCAAAAACATCATATCATTATAATAATATTAATATATATAATAATAATTTTTTTATTCCAATTATCAGTAATTTATTAGTTCGACCATAAATACTTATTGTGAAATTTTTAAATAACATTATTAAATTTCTTAAATTGATGTCATCTTCATTTTATTCCATTCATATATATTTGATATTAATTATTCCTAAATATGATATCAAAATTCATGTCATATAGTAATTAATATAAAAATATAATTTTAAGGCCTTA
The DNA here is from genome assembly GCA_963277665.1 of Viscum album. Taxonomy (NCBI): domain Eukaryota; kingdom Viridiplantae; phylum Streptophyta; class Magnoliopsida; order Santalales; family Viscaceae; genus Viscum; species Viscum album. The sequence continues at coordinate 991,437,417 of OY728128.1, read as the reverse complement.
TATTACAATAATAGGATATCATAATCAATGAATCATACCTCCTTCGTGGATCATATTAGCTCTGGTGGATGTCCTCTCATATATAAATTCCTTTATCCCATTTCACTTAATTAAAACATTAATTTCTATAACTATCATATAAAATATACTAATATATAGAGTACATTAGGTTGAATTTAATTTTTATATTAATATAATATTTAAAAAATCACACCATGAACACTAAAAGTTTTTACTCGATCACACCAACCCCGAAAACATACTAAAAAAACTCCCCAATATAAACACAATGATCAAGTTTTATACTCAATATAACACTCCATTAATGAGATTATTAATTTTTATCCTTTTCATTTAAGATTTAAATTCCTAAATTTCTTCAGCCACTCAACAACACAATTAAGATTTTTTTTCTATAAATATTAGTGTCTACAAATTAATAAAAAAAATGGGTTCCACATAAAATAAATAAACAAATATTTTCACCCAAATAACATGAAATAATATATTCTACATCCATTAAAACTATTAATCCTAAAAACTAAAATAATCCAAAATAATTCAAATCATTATTTTCAATTAAAATATATTTTTTACTCTCACAAAAAAGACTATAAACAAGAACATGATTTTTTTTACTACAAGATAACATCATTGCATTATTTATAGCCCATATTTTGAAATTAATTAAAACCATGTTTTTCAAAAATCTAGTGTATGAATACATATAATATATATGAAAATTATTTTATTTCATATGTGGTTACTAACAAGACATTTAAATCAACATCAAATTAAATCTACATTAAAAATAACCTCAAATATGAAAAACAAACTATTGATCCTTCTAAAAAGTCTAATCCACAATAATATTGAAATATATTAACCAATTAATAAAATTGAATCTTCTATTGTGTCTTCATGACAACCAAAAATAAAGGAGACATAAGAACAACCACAATATTTTCCACAAATCCAAGAGAGTCACATATATCTTATTAACCCTAAAGAACCCCATTAATCAAATATTATTAATAAAGATAAATAACTAATTTTCCAATTTTCTCTAAAGACTGTAGATAGAATAATATAATAATTTAGAATTATAATATAATTAAAAAATAACTATAGAAAATTTTTATACTTGATCACCACTTTTATAAAGCCCCAGACATAAACATTACATAATCTTGATTTTTTATCATCAATTTACATTACTTCACATAGAGGATATTTTTATGTTTATATTTTTATAGAATGGGTCCATAACTATTACCTTAAATCTCAAATTTTACAAGGTAGACACATATACTATATCCAATTTTTCTCACAACAATAAATGCCTCGAAAAAATAAGAATTTTTTTCCTAATAAAAATCTTCTTGAATTCTTACGTTCTATTAAAATTTCTTATACATTGTGGATGAAATTTTAAAAACATGGGATGGTCAAAAAAATCTCATTATAGATTTTAAAACATGGTAAGAAAACATTAGTCCATGAATATCTATAAACCAATGAAATCATACTTTTTAATAATAAAACATAAGATCTTTAATATACCGCATGAAATCATTTCATTTATTAATAACTCATTGAAATAAGATGTAATAAATGTTACTTTTGGTACCCATAACATACTTACTTTTTATCTTTCACACCTATATACAGAGCAACCTTCATGGTTACGTAAGGAATAAGCATCACAATATATTCCCAAAATCTTTTAGGAGAAGCCTTAACATTTACCTCTATCATGTTAGCTAAATAATTTGATAGATACCATGGGATCATCCACCCTTGGTGTATCACAGAACCACCCTTATACATAAGCAATTCATAAAAACCATAAAATAATCATAAAACATGAACAAACATAACCGAAAAATAAAATTTCCATATTGCTATCATATGACATAATTTCAAGATTTGATATAATAAAATCCATTATGAAAACCAATTTCAATAACAAAATACCTAAAAAGGAATGTTATATTTATTTTTATTTTTTAAAAAATTACAACTTGTAGAGGAATCCAAATATCAAATAATGATCATAGTAGCGGAAAGTTCATTGTCAACACATACGTTAAAAAGAAACATTCCTTTTTTTGTTTAGTAAAAAGTTTCAAAAAAAAATTAATTTTGAAAGGAATTTAATGGTATTAAAATTCAAAGGGTTTTATTATACACCATATAAAATAATGTCATATATAAATCAAAATATGTCTCAATGAAAGGAGATTGAGACGAAGTCCCATACATTGAGTACAAATCATCACGAATGTTCCTTGTTCTTCCTGAATAATAATCTTAAGTTATTTTTTTCTAGTTTAATAATCTTATTAAAGTTTATTATTCCTATTATATCACTTATTACCTAGTTATAACCATCACATAATTATTGATGTTTATATATGTTATTTTATTGATATTTGGTACTTGAGTCGAAAATGAACTTGATTTGATGTAAATTGTCCATATAGTAAAAATTACTTCATAGACATAATTATATACATGATTTAAATATCATATAAATATAGTATATATTTATTTATAATATTCCATAACATTTGGAGATAAAAAATGAAATACGGCATTCATGGAGACGGTAGGTCGTATGTACAAATGAACACAACTTTCATTTCATTATCATATTAAAGGAATGAAAATTTAATTATACATAGGTATGTTATAATTAAAATATAATATCTATGTTATATATGTTCCATAGGTTCATCAATTTTATTCTTTATGTGTTCAATGTATGTCTTGAATGAGTCATATCACTTTGAGGGGGCAGTAGTCTGCATTTCCTCAAATAAAATTATCGTATTTAAAAATTATGGAATGAATAGAGGTATAATGTAAATAAAAAATTCATAAGAATAGAGACAATATAAATATAATATATATCATATATCAAAATAGTTACATTATAATGGCCATCATGAGAGGAGGTACGAGAAAATTGAACAATCATCGTTTCGTGAGGTAGTAGTTTGTCACACATAAAAACAATATGTTCGTATCTGTTAGATGGATGTGTGTATTTTTATTATGAATCCTTATCATAAAATGATCCTATTATATTTAGAATACTAGTTTTATATGTAATAATATAATAATATGTTTGTAGGGAGTAAAGAGGGATAAAAATAAATGAACATGGGAGAAGACATTACCTCTAAATCTGGAAACTTCTTTTGATTTGATCTAAAAGGATTTATTAAATTACCTTTTCCCCAAGATAATGATTATACGAGGAAGGTAGGGATGTTGGGAGTTTATTTTAGCAGAAGTTGGATGATTCAATGGTATTGAGTGGTGTGAGTGAGTGGGTAGAGGTGGTGGCCTTTTATAAGTGAGCGGATGGGCACTTTTGGAATGTCTTGAAATATTATTTTATTACAAAATGGTTTTTGATTTATAATAGTTCCAAAGTGATATATTTCACTGATAAGATTATAATAGGTCGAAATACTCTAATCCAATTGTATTTAGACATGTTTAGGTAACCAAATGACCCTTATGTTTTAGCTTTAACCATTAGTTAAAAACATTAACTCTTACTATGTCTTCATGTATTTTTGTAATATATGGTTACTATAGTTACAATAAAATACCAAGAAAACCACAAGTGGATAATTATTTACATTTTAACGTTATATAAGTTATTTTTATGAATAATATATTTATATAACTACTATATCATTTATTAAAATAGTATTTCTTTTAAAAAACTCATTTATGTCAATTTTGACACTATTTTGTAATTGATTTCTTTGAAGTCATATAAACATTATTCCTTAAAAAAATATATTAAATCAAATATAATTTGTAACTATAAACTATAAAATTATTTTATGACATAAAAAGTATCAAATTACATTTATTTTGTCATTTATAATTTCATTTATTTGAATCTTTCATTATTTAGGTAATCACTACATCATCATTATGTAATCGGTATATTTATTTAATTAATATATAAAAATTTTAAATAAAATAACAAGATGTAGAAAATATTTTTTAATTATAATTACCATTTATAGTCATATATATCTGATATAGAACTCTATAATAAAATGGATTTATTAAAAGATACATGTCTATGTTATATATTTTTTTACTTTAAATTAATTCTTATGACATGTCATTATCACACCCAAATGGATTATTTGGGTCGTTAAATCGACCCAACGATGTCAATGGTCAAAAATATCTCTTATAATAGGATTATGACATGTTTTAGGGTAGTTTAATATTTTTATAATGTTATTTTTTACACATATTTACCAGATTTACCCCCTAAGCATGGAAAATAAAAATAATTACTAAAGTTACTACTAATAATTTGAAATAATAAACGGTAATTATTTACACAATTTAGACCATTTTATTCCAAATATAGAATCAATATTTCTAAATTATAAATACATAATTTTCATAAATTAATTTAAAAATAATTTCAATTGTCAAAACCAAAAGGTGTGTTTTTAATAAGTACAAAACTATCAAAAGATTGATATGTTTTATTGTTAAATTTCAATGTTAATTTACTTACAATGGTAAAAATTAGATTAAATTATAAATACATAATCCAATTACACATTAAAACAAATTAAAAGGGTAATATAACTATATATATAAATTATACAAAAAACAGTTTTGAATTAAAATGCAGTATTTTTCATTATTCATTAAAATATGAATTTTATCACAAAAATACCAAAACATTAACCAATGTATATATTGATATCTCGATTCTATATGAGAATTTTATTTTTTGTAGAACATATAAAAGTGACAAAAACTATATTTAAAAATGTTTTTCCTTCAAAAGAATGTAAAATGACCTTTTAAAAATATTCGAGTATTTAATTTTAAATTTAGATGCATTATCATATTAAGACTCAAAAATTTATTGGATAAATGTAAAAAAAATTATCAAACATGTATAATAATATTTTAGTTATTTTTGTTCATTAATCCAAATACACCATCTAGGTGTTAACTACCACTTAAAATAATAATAATTAAAATTGTATTATTTTTCGGTATAACTCAATGTTGTGTGAAATGTAAGATTTTTGGAAACTCATCATTGAGTGCCAAGTATTCTATCTTTAAAAGTTTCAATTTTTACATGAAATTAAAATATTCTTCATAAAGATAAAAAACAATTTTTCATAAATACCCGGTATCCTTTATCATTCCCCATTTTGATATTTTCTCCCCAAAATTTTATCTACTTATCAAATAAGTGGGGGTATTTTTCTCATAGAGAACTTTTAAATTCCCATGTTACCTCATTAACCATATTGTTTTTCCAAAAAAAACTATACCTAATGAATCAACATATTTTATATCACTTACTCTATGTGGTCAGTAATTTTTACTAGTTGTTCCCCATAAGAAATATTCTTTTCCAACTGAAGTACCTCTGGACTCAAAAAAGGATACGGATCTAGTGAATTAAACAATGAAGTAAATCCAACATGTATGCAACTGATCCATCTTTCTTCAAGATTTCATAGTTTCTAATGAACCTTATTCTGATCTTTCTCTTCTTACCGAAACACATCACAGTTTTCCAAGGAGAAGCATTGAGAAATACTTGATCACCTACAATGAAAGAAAGATTCGTCCTTCAGTTATCCACATTACGTTTTTGCATTCTTTGAGCTTCTCTCATGTGTTTCTGAATCAACTAAATGTTTTTCTTCCATCTATTCTACCAATTTTGGCCCCATCATCTTCATTTCACCTACTTCATTTCAAAAAAACTGGAGTTCAACACCTCTTTCCATGTAATGCTTCAAATAGCAACATATATATTCTGGAATGATACTATTATTATAAGAAAAAACTCGAATAAAGAATTATTTTAGTCACAACTTCCATGGTAATACCTTGATCAAGAACCCATCATATCTTCCAATGTTTCAATAGTTCATTCTGAATTCTCATTTTATTGCGGATGAAAATATGTACTAAATTTTAATTTAGTACCCAATGACATATGAAGTCCCTTATAAAATTATGATGTGAACATGGGATTATGATTTGATACAATGGAGAGGTGAAATACATTTAAATTGAATATATATTTAATATAAAATCAACAAATTTGATCAAGATATATAGTATCTTGAATAGAAACCAAATGGGAAGATTTAGTCAATATTTCACAAATAACCTAGATTTCATTGTTACCATGAGAAGTCTTTGGTAATCCCACAATGAAATCCATGGAATCATTTTCCCACTTCAAATCTAGAACTGGAAAAGGTTGAATCATACCTTTTGGTAACTACCATATACTTTATCCCGTTAAAAAAAGAAATCATCTCATAGTAAATCTAGTAATATCTCTTTTTATTTCATCCATCCAGTAATACTCGCAATGACCTCAATACATCTTATTACTTCCAGGATGAACTGAAAATAGATAAGTATGAGCTTCACATATGACATATTTCATCAACTTTGAATCAAAAGACACACATCATCTCTTTACAATCCTCAAAACACAGTCTTTATCAATGATAAATTTATGTAACATACCCTTCTAAATCAATTCTACCATTTTCTACAACTCATTGTCTTCTTCCTAGGCTTGATTAATTATATCCGTTAGAGATGATTTCAGTACCACCTAAAAATATATAGAGGTATTCCCAACAATAACATATTTCAATCCAAAATTCATCAAATAAAAAACCAAATGATCTCATTCCATATATAGCGTGGTCAATATAGAATTACTATTTTGACTTAATGTGTTAGTGAAATTATTTTATTTTCATGGATGGTGATGAATTGGGATATCACAATCCATGATTAGCTCGAGCCATCACCTCTGTATCATGTTTAATTCTTTCTATGTGAATATATACTTCATTTTTTTGTCAGTATATATTTCACTCTTTTTTCCATACAGATGATACGTTCAAAAATTTAAAGTAGAAAAATAGCATCTAATTCCAGATCATGTATATGGTAATATAACTATGAGTTTTAAACTACCATGAAGCATAAGAAATTACCTGATCATTCAACATTTGGACACAACCAAGTCCTATCAACAAAGCATCACTATAAATAACAAAATTTCCATTTTTGGAAGGTTGTTCCAAAACTGAATCATTTAACTATCTTATTTTCAATTCTTGAAAACATTCATCACATTATTTTGTCTGGATGATATTCTCACCTTTTCGAGTTAACTTATTCAGTGGGATAGAACCGTTGAAAATTTTCAACAAACCTCCAATAAAAACATGCTAAACTAGGGAAACTATGAATCTCAGTTATGTTTGGGGTTCTTGGCCATTCTTCAACAACTTTTGATTTAGTATGATCAATAGTTATTCCATATTTTGATACAATGTTACCACATAATGAAATTTTTTATAAACAAAAATCACACATGGAGAATTTCCCATACATTTTATTTTCTTTTAAGGTTTAGATGAAAACCCTTAAATGACTTTTTTGGTCCTCTTTAATTCAATATTATACCAAAATTTCATTAATAAAAACAACCACAATATTATCTAAGAACTCACATAAAATTCTATTCATAAGATCCATGAATACAACAAGTTTATTAGTTAACCAAAACGACATAAAGAAAAATTCATAATTTCTATATCTTATATGAAATGTGGTCATTTGAATTGTTATTTATTTTACTATCAATTGATGGTACACTGACCTTACATCAATATTTGAAAAATATTGTGCTCCCTAGAGCTGATCAAATAAATAATCAATATGAGAAGAAGGATATATGTTCATAACAATGATGTTATTCAAGGTGCTGCAATAAATTAAATGTCTCATTCAACCATCTTTCTTTTTAACAAACAGTATAGGATCACCCCATTGTGATGTGCTAGGTTGAATGAAACCTTTATCTAAAACTCTTACAATTTATTATTTAACTCTAAAAGTTTAATTTGATCCACTAGATAAGGGTGTTATGAAATTAGATTAGAATTATAAACCATGTTAACAAAAAATTCAACATCTTGATTAGGTATTATTCAAGACAACTCATCAGGAAAAACTTCAAGATAATCTTTGACCACTAGAACATCAGTAATCTAAATAGTTCCTTTGTTTTAAACAATATGTGCAAGGTAACATTCATTTAGATGTTTTAATAATTTCTTAGCTTCCTAATATGTTATCAAATGTAAGGATTCGTTATTTTACACAAATTGAAATTATTTCTGAAAATAAACCTCTTTTTCTATTCCGTCAATCTTATCATGATAAATCAAAATCCAATCCATACCCAAAATAACATAAAACTCTACTGTAGGAAAAACAATAAGGTTTACAGGTAGATTATTTCTGTGCACAAGGACAAGATGGTTCTTATAATTTCTTTTTATCTCAAAATTTTCTCTAGGTGTTTTTACCACATGTTCAAGATTCATATTTTGAAATGGAATTACCAATTTACTAGAATTTTTTTGACAACTAAAATATTGTGCATACTCTAAATAAAAAAAAGATTGGTTTAATATAAATAAATATAAATTGTCTCTAATATTAATTAATTTGATGACCCAACATCTGCTAAAGTAGTTGCAAAGGAGTTCACCACCCATTTTTTCTTGTAGTCTGGTTTCTTTTCATCATTTGAGTTCTTTTTCAAACACTCATTTTCATAATGACCCATTCCATTGCACTTAAAACATTTTACATACGATAAATAATTTTTTTTCTTACCATTACCATGATCTTTTATAGTTAAATTATTAGACATGTGTCCCATTTTACAATATTAATACCACTTTCCAGAATTCCAAAGGCATCACCCATTGTGATTTTTACCACAATATTCACAAACTGTAAAGTTATGATTCTTTCTATCTGACTTTTTTGAAGAGTTATTCCCTTTGTCTATCACCTAAACCTCTTATTCTATTATTTTTAAAAGAACAACAAATAACTAGAAAAATACATTCCCACCTTCTGTATAAATCAAACAAGTTTTTTTATAAATTTTAAAATCAAGAGAATGTAATTTTCTTCGATACTTTGTCTTTAATTTTGAGAAAAACAATTTATTTTACTATAAGTACCTAGTATGATATTTTGAGAATACCTTGTCATTCATGTGAATTTTTCTTTATAATTAGCCATTGGGTCATCCTCCTTCTTTAATTACAAGAATTGTTTTCCATAATAAGTCTAAGTGACTTACGAAAATATATCTCAAGGAACATACCTTTGAATGAATCCCAATAAAGATCACTAATCACCACAATATCCTAGATATATTAAACCGTCAACCACCATTAATCGACTTCACATTAAAAATGGTAAACAAAAAGACTAAAATTTTGATGTTGTAACCACCCCATGACATAGAAAATCTTTTCCAGTGCTTTAATCCACCCTTATGCTAGCACAGGGTCAGATGATACATTGAATTATGGTGGATATTTACTCATGAAATTCTTTTCTACCCACATGTTCCTTTTTGGTTGATCTTGATGATCTGAGGCATGGATACCACCACCATTTATATACTAAGTCAAATGTTCCATCATTATAACAAACTGTTCAATTCTGATTCTAACCATTTCTAGTTGCTGATTCGGTTCGTTGTTTCCCTCTTTATGTCATCCCATCCTAGTAGCCTTATTTTCTCTATGGAATATAATTCTGAACACAAAAATATATTATATGAAGCAATATGGTAATATTTAAATTCTATATAATTTCAATCTTAGAATAATCTAAATATATTTTATGGATATTCATTTAACAAAATCATTACTCAAAAAATCATCTAAAATGACCTCTGATACCATCAAAAAGTTCACAGCCTTAATCATTACATAATATTGATTTAGTTTCATTAATCTACATTATTTAACATTGAGAATATTTTTAGGTTTACAGTTTTATAAAATTATATCATAACTATTACATTACATCTCAATTATTACTATGTATACACTTCAACACTATCCAATTTTTTCACAAAAATAAAACGCCTTCAAAATAAGAATTATTTTCTTGATAAAAATCATATTGAATTATTCATTTCTCTTGACCACGTTATAAGCTATGAAAATTATTTCAAAGACGTGGGATGATTATAAAAATCTTTAGTAATGTTTATTAAATATGGAAATAAAACATTATTCCATGAATACAAACAAATCAATGAAATCAAACTTTTCACTCATAAAACAAAAGTTCATTAATATACCTCATGAAATAGTAATATTTATAAATAACTCATAGAAATATTAATTCATAATGGTAACTTGTGTCATCCTTAATATACTTACTTTTTAGCTTTCACAACTACATAGGGAGTCACCTTCATGGTAACATTAAAAAACTCAAAATAGTATATTCCCAAAATATCTTAGGAGAAACCATAAAGTTTACCTTTGTAACATTACCCAATGAATTGGAGAGCTATCATGGGATCACCAACTCTCAGTTTATCATGGAACCACCCATATATATAAGGAATTCCCCATTACCATAATAGAATCACAACACATAAACAGGCTTAAAAGGAAAATAAAATATCAATATTGATATCATAAGACATAATTTCTAGATATTGATATAATTAAATAAACAATGAAAACAATTTTCAATACCAAAATAGCTAAAAACATTGTATGGTGTTTACTTTTTTTTAAATAATTATAGCTTTAAGAGGAATCCAATATCAAATAATTCTCGTGGTGGCGGAAAGGTCGTTGTCACCGTGTATGTTAAAAAGAAACATTCCTTTTTTTGTTTAGTAAAATGCTTCAAAAAAAATTACATTTAAAAATAATATTATAAAATTAAATTTCAAATTGTTTTTTATACACCGTATAAAATAAGATCATATATAAATCAAAATATGCCTCAATGAAGGGAGATTGAGATTGAATCCCTTACCTTGAATCCTAATCATCATGTATGTTCCTTTTTTTCTTGAACAATAAGTATTAGTTAATTAATACCTGTTTCACAACATATTACATGTTTATTATTCATTTTATATAACTTATTACCTTGTTATAACAATCACATATTTATTCATGTTCTTATTTGTCATTTTGTCGATATTCGGAACTTGAGTCGAAAAATAAGCTTCTTTAGATGTAAGTTGTCCATGTTGTCAAAAGTACATCATATCCATTGTAATATTAATGATTTGAATATAATATATAAAGTATTTTTCTATTTATAATTGTCCAGAACATTTTATGATAAGAAATGAAATGCACCGTTCATGGAGATGGTAGATCGTACGTACGCATGATCGTTACATTCATTTCTATGTCATATTAAAGAAATGAAAATTAAATGATACATAGATATTTTATAATTAAAGTATATAATATATGTTATATATTTTACATAAGTACATTAATTCCATCTTTTATACATTCCATGCATGGTATGAACAAGTCACATCACTTTGAGGGGGCGGTACTCCGCACATCCTCAAATGAAATTATCGTATTTACACATTCTGTAAGAATAAAGGTATGATGTAAATAAAAATAAATATAATATAGAAAATATAAATATCATAAATATCATATATAAATATATTTCCATTATAATGGCCACTATGATGGGTTGTAGGATTAAATTGAACAATCATCGTTTTGTGAGGCAGTAGTTCGTCATACACAGAAACAGTATGTTCATATTCATTAGATAGTGATGTGGGTAAGTGCAGTTTGAATAATTATCATAAAAATATCCTATTATATCTAGGATACTATTTTTGTTATTTCATCATAGTAAATTAATTTAATAGGTAGTGAAGAGGGAAAATAAAATAAAGGGACTTAAGAGAAGATGTTACCTCAAAATCGTGTAACTTATTTTTATTTGAGACAAAAGGATTTATTGAATTGACTTTTTCCTAGTTTATGGATTCTATGAAGAAGTTATGGATGTTTGGAGATAATTAGAGTATAATTAAGATTATTCAAGGGTCTTGAGAGGTGTTAGTACGTGGGTAGAGGTGGTGGGATTTTAGAAGAGGGAGGAGGGTCACTTTAGAAATGTCTTGAAATACTATTTTATTATAAAATTATTTTAGAATTATATGAGTTACAGAGTGATATATTTTGAGATTAAGATTAAAACGGGTCTAAATCATCTTAACCAATAGGATTTATACAATTTTATTATAGAAAAGTAACCTTATCTTTTAGCTTTAACCTTTAGTTAAAAACATCAACTCTTACCATGTCTTATTGTATTTTCATAATATATGGTTACTATTCTTACTAAAAAAATGACAAGAGAACCAAAATTTGATCATTCATGACATTAATAACATTATATAAGTAAACTAACTGAATGTTAGATTTTTATCACTATTATATCATTTAATAAAAAATTATTTTTTTTAAAACTCATTAAGGTTAATTTTGACACAATTTAGTAATTGATTTTTATAAAGTCATAACCACTTGATTACTTAGAAAAAATGAATTACATCCAAGATAATTTGTCCATATTGTCCATAAAAAGTCTGTATGGAAACAAATATTCAAATTTCATTTATTTTATAATTTATTATATCAGTTACGTGAATATTTAATTAATAAGGTAATCACTACATCCACATTGTGTCATTAATAAATTTATTTATCTAATGTTTAAAAATAATAAATAAAATACCATAATGTAGGAAATCATTTTTGTTTAGAAGGAATATTTATAGAAAAATATAGTAGTAATATAACCCTATATTAAAATTGGTATAGTAAAAGATAAATGTTTATGTTGTATTTCTCTTATATTTAAATTAATTCTTATAACATGTCATTATCACTCCCAAGTGGCTCTATGGGGTCCTAAAATCAACACAAGGATTCCTATGGTCAGACATATCTCATAGAAGAGGATTATTAAATATGTTATGGTATTTTAATATTATTATAATATTAACTTTTACCCTTATTTACAATATTTACCTGTTAACCATGGTAAATGAAAAAAATCCCAAATGTTACTATTCGTAATGTCTAAACATAAAACGTACTTTATTAAAAAAAATTGACCCTAATGATTCAAAATATGGAATCCATTTTTCTATATTAAAAACCCATAATTTTCAATTATTATTTTAAAATTAATTTCCATTGTCAAAACCGAAAATCCTGTTTTTAAGAAGAAAAAACTAACAGAAGATTAAAACAAGTGTATGTCCAATTTTAATGTGAAATCACATACAATGTCCAAAATGGGATGAAATGTTAAAATCATAATCCAATTACACTTTAAAACCAATTAAAAATATAATAATACTATATAGATAAATTAGATAAAAAACTGTTTTGAATTAAAATATATTATATTTTACTATTCATTAAAATATGAATTTCATTATAAAAAAAAATATTTAACCAAATTAAAATTTTATGTCCTGATTATATATTAGAAGTTTATTTTTTTCAATATAACATATTAAAGTGATAATGACCATATTTAATAAGGCTTCTGCTTCAAAAGGTGGTAAAATAACCTTTTAAAAATATTAGAGTATTTTATTGTTAAAATTGGATTCATTCTCATTTAAAGCCTCAAAAATTTATTGGATAAATGAATAAATAATGACAAAATATGTATAATAATATTTTAGTTAGTTCTATTAATTCCCACCAATATAATAGGTAGGTGTTAACTATAATTTAAAATAATAATATTATAATTACATTTTTTTCGGTATAACTCAAAGTTGTTTGCAACGTAAGATATTTGGGAAACTCGTTATTTTAAGCCAAGTATTTTATCAAACAAAGCATCTCTTTTAACATAATATTAATATCTTATTAAAAAATATAAAAATAAATATTATTCTATAAATACCTTGGATCCTACAACTTTCCTCTATATATATCAATGGAAAAGACATAAAAACACATATTCTAAAAGAATTTCAGTGGTATCTTACCCAATAACATATTATCATCTCATAGGTAAATATTAAAAAATTTCCAATAAATCATAATAAAAATAATAAATCAATAAAAATAAGTGTATAATTTTTTATGTAACCTCACTATATTATCCTTAATAACATTAATTAATTAAAACTTAATAACATCCAATAATAATAAATTTTCTGTTTGAGTAGATTGACCACCAATTGAAACAACATAACACTAAATATTTGTTCATAATCATGTTCATTCAAGTTATAGAACAACATAAAAACCTCATCCATTATTTTTATTATCTAGGAATAGAAAAAAACACTTGAGGAACAAGTGATATCGTATAATTTTCTAATGAATCTATTGAAGAAAGCTCAATGTTAAAGTGGATAGAATGATTCATCTAACAAAAATTATGTGATGGGAGATTAGACAATATAAAAATACTATATAATCTTTATAAATAAAATAATAATAAATGATATTCAATTCAAATGTTTCATTATTGAATCTTAACTTAAGGTAAAGAAATACTCTTTTCATGATTTATCACCCATGTTGGAAGCTAATTGATTCCCAAATCATGCTCATTTGCACAATTCATAACTAGTAATCATGTTATAACCCAAAACATTTGAATCGTTATCAATCCAATTAAAATTATCATCATCCATCAATTAATCAGGGGAATTAACACATCACACATTGTAGGATGTATTTTTCCTATATCATTATAATAGTTTTTCTTGACATAAATTTTTTTAGAATCACCAGTGTCCACATCAATAAAAAAGAAAACCCTCCTCATTTCATCATATTTTCACCCCAATCACTTATGTATCATATTATTTAAATTGTATTTAATCCATTCCTACCATCTAAAAAATTAAATCCAACTAACCATTATCAATAAACATTTAAATCAAATCCAAAATATGTATTCATCAATTCATTGTAATTATATTATAGAAAATACAATAAATATGTTTTATATATTATAAACATACTCATACCTTTTCTAAACTATATACAAAAATCGTAAAAATTTACTGGGAAATCATACCACCACATATAATGTAGATGGTTTTCAATATGTTTAGTTTAGCATGGTCTATATTTTTCTGAATCTAGAATACAATCTGAAAAATCCAAAGTGACTCTATCAGGTCCAAAAGTGCTATATAAAAAAAATTTATTTTAATGAAACTCAATTATATATTTTATACATCAATAATGAAATAAAATTAACAAAGTTCTATCAATATTAAAACTTACTTGGTTACTAAATAATATTAATTCTTGTATCTTATGATAAGGTAATGATTAAAAGTGATTCCTAAAATTTGATATTTAATGTGTAATAATATAATTACTACTCCACTATCAATACACACCCTAATGATATTATCTTGTTTAGATATCTCACTATGACATCAAAATAAAATTTACTATATAAAACTAACATCCTCCTTATCATTTTTTAACTCATATTAATAGAGATAAGTCACAAAAATACAAACTACACACTAATTCATAAAAATAAAATTATCCTTGGTAATAAATTATCAACAAATATAGAATCCCTTATTAAAAAATAATCACGTATTTAATGAGAATAATCATAGAATACCATATGTGTTTCTATCTTGAAAATATCTTGTATAACATAGTCAAATACTTCTTTAAAATATTTTTAATTTGATGAAAATAAATTCTATTTCAAATAAATATGATTAATAATTCAATAATGTGAGACTCTTCATATTGATACAAAACAATATTGATAATTTCACATATTACTAAGTCATCAATTCATTTTATTGTGTAATATAGGCCTCACAATTCTTCATACTGTGTAATTTTGTATTTTAGATTGTTCAGTCAACATAATGTTAAATAATTACTTATTTATTAAAAATATTATTTAACCCATTATGAATCCTATATTTGAAGAATAACTAAATCATATAATTTTCAAAACAATCATAACAAGAATTTTTTGAATTTATATATTCCTTATACACCCAGTTATTTCACTATAGACAAATATTATACCATAAATCTAATAAATGTATGATTAATAAACATTTAAAAACTCTATTATTATTATTATTATTTTTATTAACATGTACCACTAAAATCTTATAAATAGTTTCAAATATTAAGATTTCTTTTTGGTAATTAATACTAGAATTTTTTGGTATTAAATACATAATAAAAATCTAAATATCAATCTCCACCTTTTTATACTAAAAAAACCTATAAATTATTTACGAAAAATATAGATTTTATTTAATTTAATATCCCTGTTTTTTTAAAAAAATATATCTAAATAAAAAAATGAAAATGAAATATTTAATGATGAACTAAATTGAACAAACAAAATTGAATAGTGAGTATAAAATTTATATTATATTGTAATTAAAAAAATTAAAATAGTGCAAGGAAATCAGTCCTTGAAAAACAATATTGATTAATATAGATGGTCTCTAATTTAGTATAGTTTTTTGTTCATTTTATGTTTTTTGGAAATAACATATTTGTTTTCTATTTATATATTTATTGTATTTGAGGTATCTTTTAGGTATAAAAAATGATTGACATGTACAGTACGACCGAATGTTATAGGGAAATTATTTTTTTATAGCCTCTATAAAGACCTGAACCCGCAAATCATGATTCTATACTAAAACATATTTTGTATATTTTTTTTAATATATAAGTTAAAAATACATACTAAATTATACAAATTATGGCCTTTTCTTGTCTAGGTTTGGGAGAATTAGACAACAACTTACATATAATAAATCAGAGTTTAAAAAAATAACTAAAAAATAGATAATTGGATTCATCTGTTGTAGCACATTAACTGTCCTTTTAACATATAAGTAATCTGATAAAAAAAATAAAAAACTTGGGATGAGTACAAAAAGGTCAATAAGGTACATAAAGAATGAAAACCCTTTAGTCCAGTGGAAACATGAAAACCCTTTAAAACCCCTTTTCTAAAAATATCATAAGCATTCCTAGAAACATCATGTAGTTGCCTTGGGAAATATTTACCATATAACTCTTAATGTCACCCTTACACATGGAATAACCATTTAGTAATCTTCAATATTGTAATGGACCGGACCCCTCCGGTCCATTCCTTTGTTGAAATCGATGTGGTCAACACGACGCGCGTTATAAAGATAATTTTAATACTGATGATAACGTAAAAATATGTTAATAATAATGATGATGACATAAATTGTGTGATTAATTAAACTAAAAATAATAATCATGATAAAATGATTTAATTGGTGTTATTATTATTAATGATGTGAAGTGGGAAGGTGTGTGATCCATTAGACGTTGATAAATGAAACATGCAGTTTTTTTTTATTAATTGAGTAATTGTTGAAATTAAATTTGAATAATAATTATGGATGTTGTGTTATTAATATTATTCATAATATTAATAATAATGAGAAATTGATTAAATGAGTCATGGTGTTTATTGCAAAAAATTAAATGAAGATGCAAGTGGAAGCATGGTGGTGCGTTCATAAAATTAAAGGGGAGTTCGTTATATTGGGTTTATGAAATTGAATGTTTTTAATTTAATAAAAGTGGTTTCAATTTAATATGTGTGAAATAAAAATAAATAGAATTAAAATAATTAAATTGATGGATGTTACACGACATTGATGTGGCATGTTCGGATTCAAATATCCAACAGGGTGGTTTAACGTGGTCAATGTGACGAGCGTAAATCTTTTTGTTATTAAAAAAATAACTTCGGTGAGTTAATAAAATAAGTTGATGAAATGTTATTGTTATTGAGGAACAATAAATAAAAATGATGGCGTAAAAATATATTTGAGAGGTTAATAAAATTAAATGTATTAAAATGGGGTTGAATATGTATGTTATATTAATTTTGTTTTGTCATTTAACTCAATTAAATGAAATGGTTTTGAGTCGCATGGAATGGTTGTGCATAGGTTCTCCCAAAACTGAATTATGAAATTAATAACATTGATCGTATAATAAATATAATAATACAATTAAAAGTAAAATGGTTTTATTTAATAAATTATAATATATTTATGGGGAGGCGCATGAGATGGGGAGGGGAGGCGTGAATGCCCCCTTTCCCTTGTATAAATCATATTTTTTTTATATAATGTTGATTTAATATATTAAAATAGTAATACAATAATAAAATAAGGGAGTGCGCATGGTGTAAGGGGAGATATTCACACCACAAGCCCTTTTGATCAAAATATTAAATTATTATAATAATAAGAAAATAATATTATTATTATTTTGGGTGATCAAAACTTAAAAAGTCTATAACTTCTTCATATGGTGTCGGAATGACGAACCATCAGCGGCAGTGTAATCCTATAATTAAGACGGTAATTTTAAGACCAGTGATGGATACCTTTTTATGAGTTATGTCTCGGGTCAACGAAACACACATATTAATAAAATTAACGTTTTTTTAAAACGCGTGGAAACCGCGTGACGTGTCGTGTGTTGACCAGTCAAAACACGTAACGAGTGTACAGTCACATCGTGTATTCATCAATACACGCTGTATAAGGCCCCAACCTTAAACCTTACTTAATCTTGAGTTATTACAAGATTACACATTGAGGATCTTTTCAGGTTTAGAGTTTTAGAGAATTATATCATGAAACTTGCATTACATTCCACATTTAAACAAAGTGGTTACATAAAAGACAGTATTCATTCTTCCCATCAACGGAAACATATTTAAAATGAAACATGGATTCTTTCTTGACACATCCTTGACACTATCATCACATCATGTACCTTTCCCTTGACCTGTGAAAATCATTTCTAAACTTGGGATGAGCATAAAAAGCTCAGTAAGGGATATAAAAATATGGAAAGGAAACATGAGTTCATAAATACATAAGAATGAAATCATAATTTACCCATAAAACATAGGCACATTAACATACCTCCTCAAACCATGAATAAATCATAGAAAACATAAGACATAAATGTAACTTGAGGCATTCATAACATTCTTACGTAGAGAGTAACCCTCTTGGCTACGTTTGGAATACCCATCACAGTATATTCCCTAAATCTCTTCGGAGAAACCTTAACGTTTCACTCCTTCGCGTTACCCAATGCATTGGAGAGCTATACCGGGCTCACCTGCCCTTAGTTTTTCATGGAACCACCCGTTCTTCATAACAATGCCCAAGAACCATAACATAATCGTATCACATAAACATGAATAATGGAAACATAACATTTCCACATTTCAATCACAATATAACATTTTTGGATATTGAAATAATGAATCCATTCAAAAAGAAACCATTTCTAAAACCATTTAAAACATTTAATAAAGAGATTTTTGAATCAAAGTGTCCCATACCACCTTGAAGCGTTTAACATTTTAAACCATTAATATCCATATAAATAAATCCTTAAAACCATATTGAAAACATTGATATTAATAAGAACAAATAATTAAAACATTTAAAACGATATTTTGGTTAAAGGGGTTTTACCAAAATTAGAGACACTTGAATACAATAATCGAGGAATAACATTTAGTCTGAACTTTATAATATCATGAGAATAAAAGGATTCATGATATAATACTCCAAAGGACATTATATACACCATATAAGAGTGAATTGGTGCATAACAACAATGAACCCTCAATAGAAATGTCAAATGTGATGAAATCCTTTATAAAGAAGGTATCCTTAAATTAAGGACAAATAAATCTCAAAAATATGTGTGAAAAATATATATACACCCAATATAAGTGGATATTAAGTGTAAAACAATAAAAGGTCATTCACACATATTCAATGGATGACATACTCAATGACTACAAGTTGAACCCAAAGAAATCGAAATTTGGTTAAAAAGTTCCCTTGATAGCCTAACGGCATCACATCAAAATGAGTTGATGAGAGATAAAAAGTGTATCTCATCACTTGGACATAAAATTTACATCAATAAGGATGTATGAGAACATATCCCAATATGTAAATTAAAAGACCCAATAAAAGAAGTCTTTTAAAAAAAGGAGGGTGAAAGGTTCCCTTACCGACTTGGGTATCTTTCAAAACATACACCCCAGGAAAGAAAGACAATAGGTCATTGATGTAAATACTCATAAACGAAAGTATATTACACAAAGATTAGAATAATGGGCATTAAATACACCACTCAATGGAATTTGTGGCGAATGTAGCATAAATCTCACGGGAATAAAAGTGAGATGAAAAATCCCTTACGAAAACTCGGCAGCCTAACGGCGCCACATAAAACTTCCGAATATGGATTGATGAGATCAAATAGAGTATCCCATCATATTAAAATAGAATTTACAGCAAGTGTAATATAAAAGAAAATCCCCCAACATTGCAAGGAGGAGTTTAAAAGAAGTGACATAAAGGAGAGTACTTAAAAAGAAAGAGAGAGGTTAGATCTCTTATGAAAGTTCGGCAGCCTAACGGCGCCACTCAAAACATACAAAATGGATTGATGAGAGAGAATAGGGTCTCTCATCACATGAACATAAAAATTAAAGTAAGTGTAATATAAAAGAACATCCCAATAACAAGAAAGATGATCTTTAAAAGGAATGACATAAAAGAGTGTACTTAAAAAGAAAGAGTGGGGTAGGATCCCTTACCTCGGGTCCGACATGACTCGATCGTTCTTTAACATCCTGAATAATAAACTTGAGTTAATTTCCACTTTATTAAGAACCTTTTTATATTTCATTATTCCTATTAGATCACTTATTTCCATGTTATAAACATTATGTAAACATTTAAGTTAATAATGTTTGTTTTGTCGATATTTGGTTCTTATGTCGAAAGTGGACTTCTTACCATTACATGTTGTTCATGTGGTCAAATGTTTATTATATCCAGAATCATATTCATGATTTGGAAATCATATATATCATATATATCCAGTACATTCATTCATTTATAACATTACATAATCATTTAGAGGTAAGAAATGAAATGCACCGTTCATGGAGACGGTAAGCCGTACGTACGCATGAACGCTACTTTCATTTCTATTTCGTAATTTATAGAATGGAATAATAACGATATAAAGGTATATTATAATTCCAGTATAATATCATATATAATATCATATTTCCATACTTTATACATCCCACATATGGTATTTAACGAATCAAATCACTTCGAGGGGGCGATAGTCCGCACTTCCTTAAATGAAGATATCGCGTATAACCATAATGGAAGCCATAAAGGTAAGACAAAAATGAAAAATACAGAAGCATAAATAAAACGTAAACATATTATATATCATATATAAAAATAGTGACATCATAATGTCCACCTTTGAAGGTGTTAAATTAGTATTGAACAATCATCGTTTCGGGAGGCAGAATTTCACCATCCACGGAAACCGTATGTTATTTAACCATTTGATGTAGTTGTGTGAGTGTGTATCTCGAATAAATCTTATAAAAACATCCTAGTATATTGAAGATACTGGTTTTGTTACAAAAGAAGTAAATAAAAAGAGTTTAGGGGGTTGGAGAAGCAAAATAAAACAAATGAACATGAGAGAATGAATTACCTTTAAAAGTGTAACTCCTTTTGATTTGAGCCTAA
Organism: Viscum album; assembly: GCA_963277665.1. Taxonomy (NCBI): domain Eukaryota; kingdom Viridiplantae; phylum Streptophyta; class Magnoliopsida; order Santalales; family Viscaceae; genus Viscum; species Viscum album. Next base: position 991,415,822 of record OY728128.1, on the reverse strand, counting down.
AGGCTTCCTTTGAAAAGATTATTCCCAAAGGGAATCCTCTAGGATTAGGAGAGGGATGTGGAGAGAGTAAATGGGCAGGTGTTGGCCGAGCCAAAGGCTTGAGGAGTGTGTTAAATGAGGTAGAGGTGGGGGCCTTTTATAAGAGGAGAGGATGGGTACTTTTGGAAAGTAAAGAAATATTACTTTATTTGAAAATGTGTTTCGGTTTCAAAAAGTCCCACATTGATATAATTCGTGGATAAGGTGATAAGGCTTCGAAATCCACTCATTCAATAAGTTTTGGACATGTTTAGTTCATATATTTTACATTATCTTTCCATTTTATTTAAATCGTCTAATAATGATGTCATCGCTGCATCATTATTATGTCATAAATAATTTAATTTATTTAATGTCTAAAAATTATAAAAAAAATACTATGATGTAGTAAATCGTTTTATCTTTCCAATGAATACTTATAATCAAAAAGATGACTTGTATAACCCCACTTAAAAATTGTATTAGTAAAACATATCATGTTTGTGTCAATTTTACTTTTAACATTAAATAAAAATATATTATTGTAATTTTCCAAATAAAGTGGCTCCATGGGGTCCCCAAGTTGGACCATGTCTTGTCTTGGTCGTCCATGACTCACCCAATAGGTGTAGGACAAGTTTCATGGTGTTTTCACATTCTTATAATATCATTTTTACCTTAAACTACACTAATTACCACTAATCGTGATTAAGAACATAATAAGTTACTATTAACCAAAAAATTATTTTTATCCCATTGAACCACATTTTACTTCTTAATGACAACCATTTATGTCAAATTTTTGAAATTCAAAACACGATGATGGCAAAATTTCCTTTAAACGGAAAATCAGTCTTTATAAGTACCACTTAGTGGTTTCACTATTCATCAAAAATTGAAGTTTTTCAGAAAATTACCAAAAATTCACCCTAAGCTATATTTGATATTACGAATTAAAAAATGAAGTCTATTTTACAAAATTCAAAACATATAAGTCACATTAATTAATTTAATAATTAATTCCCGCTGTCAGAGAAAATAGCGTGTTTTTATGAAACAATAAGTATGAAAAGATTGACACTAGTTTAAGTCCGATTTCAAAGTGAAATTGATTCCAACGACCACTATTGGATTTAATGGTAAAAATATTTTCTAATTTCACTTTAAAACCAATTCAAAATATAATCTAATCATATAAATAAATTAGATTAAAAAGTGGTTTTGAATTAAAATACAACATCTTACACTATTCATTAAAAAATGAACTTTATCGGAAAGATACCAAAAATTTACACAAAGTAAATTTTGATGTCCCGATTTCTTAATAAGAGTTTTATTTGGTCCAAAAGAATGTTTAAGAGTGCACAAAACTATATTTAATGACGGTTCTCCATCAAAAGGTGATAAGTGAACCTTTAGTGAAAACTAGGGCATATACGCCTAAAATTGAATTCTTTCCGTATTTTAAGCCTTTATCTTTTATTGTATAAATGTAAAAATATTTAAGAACATATATAATAATATTTTAGTTATTTATATCCATTCCCGTCATTACAACGGCTACATGTTAACTACCATTTATAATAATATTATTTTATTATTAGAGTGCAACGTAAGATTCCCAAGAAACTCGTTGTTGCGTGTTGGGTACGCCATCGAGCATAGTGTCCCCTTTAAAGTCATATTAATATTTTATTCCCAAATATGGATAAATATGAAAATTTCATATTCTTTATTTACCTGGGGTGTTACATCCTTCCCCCCTTTTGGGAATTGCGTCCTCGCAATTTTAAAATTGCGCTCGGAAACATCCTTGAACGTCCCACATCGGAACAAGAGTCGGTAAAACAATCTCTTTAAAATAAAGAAATATAAGCACAGAGGTCACCCGAGTTAACCCATACTAGGATTCCTAGTATGAAAATATGGGCATGGAGGAGAAAACATAGGGTCATGTTCTGATGGAGAGTGATAGAAAACATGTCTAGGAGAAAGTTAACAATAGGAAAATCACAAACTTGTGATGGGTTAAACGGTGTTTGGTTCCCCAGTAGGAAAAGTTAATAGACAACATTTTTGTATTAAGTTACTTTTTATTGAGGAATTTATTCATATGGAAGCATAATAACTTATCATGTTGACTTTCAACTTTTACTAGATTCCTTAGTTAAACTCATATTTTTTTCCAAAAGACGAGTTTTTAGGGAGACTTTTTCGCATTAAGAGTACTATAATAAACTTCTAGAGAATCACCTAATCCACAAAAGATAACTATATACATACCATGTCTTTAGACTTTAACCAAAACCAAAACCAAAATGGTTAGTACAAGATCAGATAATCCAGAGAAGGATAACCCCTTATAAGAAGAAAATTTATTCTTAATCTCCAAAATTTGTCCAACAAAACCCAAAGTTCAACGAGCACCATCTGATAAACAATTTTTCCATAAAATTCTTCAAAGTAAACCAATATAATATTTAAAACCAAATATTTGAAGGATTTATTCACATAGTCTTCCAAGTTAAATCGTAACATTTATCTCCAAACAACATCAGTTGCCCCTAAAGTCTCGTATTGAAAAGTAATTAACCTAATCACATATCCTCCAAGATAGGTTAATCATTTTCATAAATAACCCAAAATCAACTTACTCTTAATTCATAAAATCATATAACTAGAAAGAATCAGTCAAACTAACCAGGGACTTCACGTAGTCCAGTGGTAGGCGATAAATACCAGTCGCACTTTGGTTGTGGGTTCGATTCCCGCAGCATTGTCCGACGCGACGGGTTGTCACACGGTCTGTGTGTTGTCCTTTTTCCAAAACTATATAATTCCCAAATCATTACAAAAAAGGGATAAAATCATCAAAAATAACCATAACATAATTTAACCTCAATTTTATCTCATGCCTTTCACTTCAATCATAACATATGGTAACACATAATTACCTCAAAAGTAAGGATAATATAAACCCTAATGGTTACCTTAATAATTATTACCTGAATTTCCACATCGAGTTGGCCATCTCGTACATGATCCATTAGAGAACTCACCATGGTTGAAGTGATTCATAATGACTCCTTGATAGTTGGTTTAGAACAACTATGAGATTCCTCATTGAATCCCCCATCTCATCCAGTATCTTAATCAGAGAACCACCACAGTTTCCTTCAAACCCATTGTCACTTAATTCCTACTAGATCCAGCCATTAACAAAAACCAAAAAGGTCAGTGTGATTATATCAACATAACCATTATGTACTAATGAGGAAGATAAACACTATGATATTCTTACTCATTCACTTTATCTAAAACTAGGACTCATTCTGAAATCCTAACCATTATGGTAATGTCACTTGTGCTTAGAGAATACCCTAACCTCTAAAGTTATCTAAACCGACCTTTGATACCAACTATAAGGCCCCAGCCTTAAACCTAACTTAATCTTGAGTTATTACAAGATTACACATTGAGGATCCTTTCAGTTTTAGAGTTTTAGAGAATTAGATCATGAAACTTGCATTACATTCCACATTTAAACAAAGTGGTTACATAAAAGACAGTATTCATTCTTCCCATCAACGGAAACATATTTAAAATGAAACATGGATTCTTTCTTGACACATCCTTGACACTATCATCACATCATGTACCTTTCCCTTGACCTGTAAAAAACATTTCAAAACTTGGGATGAGCATAAAAAGCTCAGTAAGGGTTATAAAAATATGGAAAGGAAACATGAGTTCATATATACATAAGAATGAAATCATAATTTACCAATAAAACATAGGAACATTAACATACCTCCTCAAACCATGAATAAATCATAGAAAACAGAAGTCATAAAGGTAACTTGAGGCATTCATAACATTCTTACGTAGGGAGTAACCTTCTTGGTTACGTTTGGAATACCCATCACAGTATATTCCCTAAATCTCTTCGGAGAAACCTTAACGTTTCACTCCTTCGCGTTACCCAATGCATTGGAGAGCTATATCGGGCTCCCCTGCCCTTAGTTTATCACGGAACCACCCGTTCTTCATAACAATGCCCAAGAACCATAACATAATCGTATCACATAAACATGAATAAAGGAAACATAACATTTCCACATTTCAATCACAATATAACATTTTAGGATATTGAAATAATGAATCCATTAAAAAAGAAACCATATCTAAAACCATTTAAAACATTTAATAAAGAGATTTTTGAATCAAAGTGTCCCATACCACCTTGAAGAGTTTAACATTTTAAATCATTAATATCCATATAAATAAATCCTTAAAACTATATTGAAAACATGGATATTAATAAGAACAAATAATTAAAACATTTAAAACGATATTTTGGTTAAAGGGGTTTTACCAAAATTAGAGACAGTTGAATACAATAATCGAGGAATAACATTTATTCAGAACTTTATAATATCATGAGAATAAAAGGATTCATGATATAATACTCCAAAGGACAGTATATACACCATATAAGAGTGAATTGGTGCATAACAACAATGAACCCTCAATAGAAATGTCAAATGTGATGAAATCCCTTATAAAGAAGGTATCCTTAAATTAAGGACAAATAAATCTCAAAAATATGTGTGACAAATATATATACACCCAATATAAGTGGATATTAAGTGTAAAACAATAAAAGGCCATTCACACATATTCAATGGATGACATACTCAATGACTACAAGTTGAACCCAAAGAAATCCAAATTGGGTTAAAAAGTTCCCTTGATAGCCTAACGGCATCACATCAAAATGAGTTGATGAGAGATAAAAAGTGTATCTCATCACTTGGACATAAAATTTACATCAATAAGGATGTATGAGAACATATCCCAATATGTAAATTAAAAGACCCACTAAAAGAAGTCTTTTAAAAAAAGGAGGGTGAAAGGTTCCCTTACCGACTTGGGTATCTTTCAAAACATACACCCCATGAAAGAAAGACTATAGGTCATTAATGTAAATACTCATAAACGAAATTATATTACACAAATATTAGAATAATGGGCAGTACATACACCACTCAATGGAATTTGTGGCGAATGTAGCATAAATCTCACGGGAATAAAAGTGAGATGAAAAATCCCTTATGAAAACTCGGCAGCCTAACGGCGCCACATAAAACTTTCGAATATGGATTGATGAGATAAAATAGAGTATCCCATCATATTAAAATAAAATTTACAGAAAGTGGAATATAAAATAAAATCCCCCAACATTGCAAGGAGGAGTTTAAAAGAAGTGACATAAAGGAGAGTACTTAAAAAGAAAGAGAGAGGTTAGATCTCTTACGAAAGTTCGGCAGCCTAACGGCGCCACTCAAAACTTCCAAAATGGATTGATGAGAGAGAATAGGGTCTCTAATCACATGAACATAAAACTTAAAGTAAGTGTAATATAAAAGAACATCCCAATAACAATAAAGATGATATCTAAAAGGAATGACATAAAAGAGTGTACTTAAAAAGAAAGAGTGGGGTAGGATCCCTTACCTCGGGTCCGACTTGACTCGATCGTTCTTTAACATACTGAATAATAAACTTGAGTTAATTTCCACTTTATTAAGAACCTTTTTCTAGTTCATTATTCCTATTAGATCACTTATTTTCATGTTATAAACATTATGTAACCATTTAAGTTAATAATGTTTGTTTTGTCGATATTTGGTTCTTAAGTCAAAAGTGGACTTCTTACCATTACATGTTGTTCATGTGGTCAAATGTTTATTATATCCAGAATCATATTCATGATTTGGAAATCATATATGTCATATATATCCAGTACATTCATGCATTTATAACATTACATAATCATTTAGAGGTAAGAAATGAAATGCACCGTTCATGGAGACGGTAAGCCGTACGTACGCATGAACGCTACTTTCATTTCTATTTCGTATTTTATAGAATGGAATAATATTGATATAAAGGTATGTTATAATTCCAGTATAATATCATATATAATATCATATTTCCATCCTTTATACATCCCACATATGGTATTTAACAAATCAAATCACTTTGAGGGGGCGGTAGTCCGCACTTCCTTAAATGAAGATATCGCGTATACCCATAATGGAAGCCATAAAGGTAAGACAAAAATGAAAAATACAGAAGAATAAATAAAACATAAACATATTATATATCATATATAAAAATAGTGACATCATAATTTCCACCTTTGAAGGTGTTAAATGAGTATTGAACAATCATCGTTTCGGGAGGCAGAATTTCACCATCCACGGAAACCGTATGTTCTTTAACCATTTGATGTAGTTGTGTGAGTGTGTAGCTCGAATAAATCTTATAACAACATCCTAGTATATTGAAGATACTGTTGTTGTTACAAAATAAGTAAATAAAAAGAGTTTAGGGGGTTGGAGAAGAAAAATAAAACAAATGAACATGAGAGAATGAATTACCTTTAAAAGTGTAACTCCTTTTGATTTGAGCCTAAAGGCTTCCTTTGAAATGATTCTTCCCAAAGGGAATCCTCTAGGATGAGGAGAGGGATGTGGAGAGAGTAAATGGGCATGGTTTGGCCAAGCCAAAGGCTTGAGGAGTGTGTTAAATGAGGTAGAGGTGGGGGCCTTTTATAAGAGGAGAGGAGGGGTACTTTTGGAATGTAAAGAAATATTACTTTATTTGAAAATGTGTTTCGGTTTCAAAAGGTCCCACATTGATATAATTAGTGGATAAGGTGATAAGGCTTCGAAATACACTCATCCAATAAGTTTGGGACATGTTTAGTTCATAGATTTTACATTATCTTTCCATTTTATTTAAATCGTCTAATAATGATGTCATCGGTGCATCATTATTATGTCATAAATAATGTAATTTATTTAATGTCTAAAAATTATAAAAAAAAATACTATGACGTAGGAAATCTTTTTATCTTTCCAATGAATACTTATAATCAAAAAGATGACTTGTATAACCCCACTTAAAAATTGTTTTAGTAAAACATATCATGTTTGTGTCAATTTTACTTTTAACATTAAATAAAAATATATTGTTGTCATTTTCCAAATAAAGTGGCTCCATGGGGTCCCCAAGTTGGCCCATGGCTTGTCTTGGTCTGCCATGACTCACCCAATAGGTGTAGGACAAGTTTCATGGTGTTTTCACATTCTTATAATATCATTTTTACCTTAAACTACACTAATTACCACTAATCGTGATTAAGAACATAATAAGTTACTATTGAACAAAAAATTATTTTTATCCCATTGAACCACATATTACTTCTTAATGACAACCATGTATGTCAGATTTTTGAAATTAAAAACACAATGATGGCAAAATTTCATTTAAACGGAAAATCAGTCTTTATAAGTACCAGTTAGTGGTTTCACTATTCATCAAAAATTGATGTTTTTCAGAAAATTACCAAAATTTCACCCTAAGATATATTTGATATTACGAATTCAAAAATGAAGTCTATTTTACAAAATTCAAAAAATATAAGTCACATTAATTAATTTAATAATTAATTCCCGCTTTCAGAGAAAATAGCGTGTTTTTATGAAACAATAAGTATGAAAAGATTGACACTAGTTTAAGTCTGATTTCAAAGTGAAATTGATTCCAACGACCACTATTGGATTTAATGGTAAAAATATTTTCTAATTTCACTTTAAAACCAATTCAAAATATAATCTAATCATAAAAATAAATTAGATTAAAAAGTGATTTTGAATTAAAATACAACATTTTACACTATTCATTAAAAAATGAACTTTATCGGAAAGATACCAAAAATTTACACAAAGTAAATTTTGATGTCCTGATTTCTTAATAAGAGTTTTATTTGGTCCAAAAGAATGTTTAAGAGTGAACAAAACTATATTTAATGATGGTTCTCCATCAAAAGGTGATAAGTGAACCTTTAGTGAAAACTAGGGCATATACGCCTAAAATTGAATTCTTTCCGTTTTTTAAGCCTTTATCATTTATTGTATAAATGTAAAAATATTTAAGAACATATATAATCATATTTTAGTTATTTATATCCATTCCCGCCATTACAACAGCTACATGTTAACTACCATTTAAAATAATATTATTTTATTATTAGAGTGCAATGTAAGATTCCCAAGAAACTCGTTGTTGCGTGTTGGGTACGCCATCGAGCATAGCGTCCCCTTTAAAGTCATATTAATATTTTATTCACAAATATGGATAAATATGAAAATGTCATATACTTTATTTACCTGGGGTGTTACACGCTGCATACTGTTTTACCTATTCGTAGGCTATATAAGAAAGGGTCGCGGATTATTTCCAGACCAATCGCTTCTTCTTCGCACGACGACACTCTTCGATGATCAAGAAGTCTTCCTCCTCTAACTTCTTTGTCCAAGATCCGAATTACGATCCGTCAGCGGCCACAGGATCGTAGCGACGAGACGAAGATTCTAAGCCTGGACTTGTCACCTTTCCTTCCGGTCTTCCTTCTCCAGCTTCCATCCTAGGAGGCGTTTGTCGGGTTTGGCGAAGGCGGAGGACACCGAAGGATGTCGTCGGATGCGACGTGATCGGGACCTTTTGAGGTAGGGGTTTACCTTCGTCTCTCTATTTGGTGAAATATGCGGGGTGGGTTATTTTTCTTTTGTTCCACAGGATGCAGTTGAACTTTAAATAAAGATAATAACTGGATAAAGAAGGTTTTGGGGTTTTGTGCTGTTTCTATTGCCTTCCAGTTTCTTTATCTTCTGATTGTGATTTTGGATTGAAAGGCCTTTGCCTAGTGAAAATCAAGACCGTTGGTGGCCTTTGCGTGCGCAATTGATATCTGAATTGTTTGTGGTTGGTTTTGTTAAAACATGGAAAATGGATAAGCACGTAAAGACTGGATGATTAAATGAGAATGAAAAGCTTGTGTGATCACCCTGGATGAACAAAATTGGAATAATGAACATGTGGTGGTTTGGTTGTTTTGTGGGAAATGTTTTTGTAAACGATGGGGTTGATATGGGAAGTGGTTGGTTGTGGAAAATGCCTTTATTTATGAAAAGTGTTTTGATTATGAAAAGTGTTTTGGAAGTAAAAGGTGTTTTCAAATGCGGAAATGTTTTGTGTTTGGAAAGGGTTTTATGTGTGGAACTTTGAAATAAATGAATAATGGAATGTTGTATGGTTGTGATAATCTTTTTTAAATGAAATGGCATGTGGTTGCTTGCGTTTTACCTAACCTTGGTTGTGGATGGCAGGGATATGTTTGTGAAAGGTTTTGTCTGGATGATAGTTGCCCAGTAGTAATATTTTTGTTAAACCATTGCATGAAACATGAAAACCTAAATGGGGTTGGGGGATGATTGTTTGGTTGTTGATGCATACTTCGTGGTAGCAGTGCCAAGGAACATGCTCAGTTCCTCTTTTTAAGAAGCCATCGGTTGGGCTGTGTGTTTGGTATATGTATATATATAATTGTATCTTTGTGTTTTGTCGCACCACACCCATGTCAAGCACCTAGTGTCGAACACTCCCATTTTATGGGAGAGGGTGTTCCCCCTTAGTTACTAGCTCCTTCCGGCTCCTTCTTCCATAGGCTATGCTGGCTTGACGTGACCTTACACCCAAGACTCTTCGGGTAGGTCTCGGAGGCTGTGATGGCTTGAGGCGACCTTTATCCTAAGACTCTTCGGGCAGGCTTACCGTTCCCAAGAACCTTCGGGATGAGGCCCAGGTGTCTACGGGCGGTTTAGTGGTTGTGGCCCAGGTGTGTGCGGGCGAGATGCGTGATTGTGAGGCCCAGGTGTGTGCAGGCGGGATGCGTGGTTTGGCCCAGGTGTGTGTGGGTGGGAAGAGTGTGGTAGCGTCAGGACGTTTTCCGTTAGGAAGAGCAGCATCTAATTAAGAGGCAAATGGTGCGGGGTACCCAATATTTTTTTTATATATATATACTAAACTTGTTTGTGTTACTTGGTTACTGTGACCAGTGAGGCTGGGTGGATAGTTTTTCCTTGTTAGTTTCTGGTTCTTCTGTTTTCTCACGGGTCCTTAGGGTGTCTCCCCACTTGTGCCCGAGAGCTTTAGGTTTCCCTACTGAGTATACTTGTATGCTCACCCTACGTTTACTTTCAGGTTTCCAGGAGGACTACCAGGGCCGTGCGGGACCCTACTAGTCGGGCAGTTGGAGTTGTTGCAGTTGTTGTTCTCTTGTTTTCTTTGGCGTTGTACTTTTGAGCTTCCTTTTACTTGTACCTTGTTATAAAAATTGTTTAAACATGCATGTGGGCTTGGTTTGGGTTTATTTAAATACACTTGTTCTTTTCCCTTTTTGGTGGTTGACTTGTCCTGTTTCCCGATCCAAAATAATAAAAAGGGTAATGCCTCCCATATTTGTGAAAACTCATACCCTTGGTGCTAGTCGCCAACCCGGGGCCTACTGGAGGCGGGACTCAGGGTTCATTATCTTCCTTTCACCATTTCCAGATCAGGAGGGGCATCTTTGGTGGGAGGTGGTCGTGACAGAATGGTATCAGAGGCTGATGGTTGAGAGATAGGATGGAGTCTGGAGTTAGGCACAGTGAGGATTGCATGGGATGGTAGGGCAACAGTGTTCATTAATCTTGTTGTGTGACATAGGCCAGGGAAGAACGGCTAGGACACGGGATTTTAGGGCCCCCTGTGATCCGATGCAAGGACTCTAAGCCTACCGAACGACCATGTGAGACTATATTGATTGCAGGGTAGAGACCCTAGGGAAGGTACATGCATCATAATGTTTTTGTTTTACTTGATTTTGGTGTTCTGGGAAAGAAATTGAAATAAAATGATAATTAAAACTTTGAGTTTTTCCTTATTATTTGGTCTTAGGAGATCCTTGTTTACCGTACAGCTACGGCACCTAGACGTCGTCCCCGGGTGGCTCAGATGGCTGAGGCCCAGCAAATCCAGGCGGTCGATCGGCTGAGGATCGATCAAGAGGAGGAAGACAGCCAGTGGCAGAAGACCCTCCGTTCTTTCCAGCATCAGACTCTCAAGAAGTACGAGGGAAGTACTTCGGACCTGGAGACGGAGGGGTGGCTTGAAGAGCTAGGGATCGCTTTTACCTTGATCCGTGCTCCGAAGGAGTACTAGTTCCCCCTAGCGGTCAGTCAGCTGAGAGGCGCGGCATGCCAATGGTGGATGCTCTACCTCGGGGAGAGGAAGGAGGCAGAGATTCCATGGGCTGACTTCGAAAAGGAGTTCCGAGAGGAATTCCTTTCTTCTTTGATCAAGGAGGAAAAGCGTCAGGAGTTGCTCTCCCTTCAGCAGGGGAGTATGACTGTTCGAGAGTTGGGAATTAAGTTCAAGAATCTCCTACGCTTTTCTCCAGAACTCTTTCTGGATGAAGAGTCTCGGGCGAGACGTTTGGAAGAGGCACTTCGTCGTTCGCTCCAGTATGTTGTGACCCCCTTCACCCTTCCGACATACTTAGCCGAACAGAAGAAGGCGGAAGTTGTAGAAAGGATTCACTCGCAGGGAGGTGCACCACGTGAGGGGATCCAGCCTAGTTCGTCGAAGGGGAAGGCAGTCAGCAGCAGGTCTCCTGCGACGGGACCTTCCAGTTTCAGGCCAGTAGAATGTAGGCCCCAACAGTTCCAGTTCAGATCTTTAGGTCCTCGTCCCTTTTTCACGAGCCCAGGACCAATGTGTTTTTCTTGTGGAGGTTTCGGGCACATTCAGAGTCAGTGCCCGACCCATGATCAGTACGGTGGAGATGGACAGGTTCAACGCCCTCCTCAGCAGCACCAGTCACCGACAAGACCCTTCCAGCAGCAACAGGCTCCAGTCCCTTTGAGGGGAGATGGAGCAGGTGGTGGCCAGCCACAAGGAGTTCCTCAAGGATCCCAATCGGGACGTCTTCGAGGAGGCGGACATCAACAGAGAGACATAGGAGCTCAGCGAGGATAGTTGCATGCATCAGAGGCAGCATCTCTAGAAGGACCAGGGATTGATAGAGATGTGTTTGGGTTTTCTTGAATGATCTCCTTTATGTTTTGTGGGGAGCATTACAATCCATTGTTGGAACTCTTTTGCTCATTCTTCGGGCCTGGACCTTGTTTTTGTGAGTTTTTAATGCTATGTTGTTTCCCGCTTTTCTTTAAATGTACCTGAAGAGCCCTATCATGTGGGGAGGGGAAGAACTAATCCCTAATCGTGACGCATTAATGTGGATGCGATTTAACCCGTGCAGGCGAGTCAGTGCCGCCTAAAGCGGATAATATCTCAACATGGGAGAAGGAATTCCTCAAGCCATGTGTCCGGGCAGTGTGTGGGTTGTACGTTGTTGGGTGCAGTGTAAGTTGGAAAAAAAACCTAATATATGGAAGTGGGAAGGCCCAGTTCTTAATCGAGACGCATTAATGCAGATGCGATTAAACCCGTGCAGGTGATTCAGTGCCCCCTAAAGCGGATAATATCTCTACATATGAGAGGGAATTCCTAACTCACATAATTAGGGTTGTCGGTTGTTTCTTGTTATGACAAGATCCCTAAGAGGTATCTTGCGGAGTGGTTGTTTGGATCCATTCTTTTTATTGGTTGGTTTTTAATTCTCGAGGACGAGAATGTTTTAAGAGGTATCTGATGTAATGGACCGGACCCCTCCGGTCCATTCCTTTGTTGAAATCGATGTGGTCAACACGACGCGCGTTATAATGATAATTTTAATACTGATGATAACGTAAAAATATGTTAATAATAATGATGATGACATAAATTGTGTGATTAATTAAACTAAAAAGAATAATCATGATAAAATGATTTAATTGGTGTTATTATTATTAATGATGTGAAGTGGGAAGGTGTGTGATCCATTAGACGTTGATAAATGAAACATGAAGTTTTTTTTATTAATTGAGTAATTGTTGAAATTAAATTTGAATAATAATTATGGCTGTTGTGTTATTAATATTATTCATAATATTAATAATAATGAGAAATTGATGAAATGAGTCATGGTGTTTATTGCAAAAAATTAAATGAAGATTCAAGTGGAAGCATGGTGGTGCGTTCATAAAATTAAAGGTGAGTTCGTTATATTGGGTTTATGAAATTGAATGGTTTTAATTTAATAAAAGAGGTTTAAATTTAATCAGTATGAAATAAAAATAAATAGAATAAAAATAATTAAATTGATGGATGTTACACGACATTGACGTGGCGTGGTCGGATTCAGATATCCAACAGGGTGGTTTAACGTGGTCAATGCGACGAGCGTAAATCTTTTTGTTGTTAAAAACAATAACTTCGGTGAGTTCATAAAATAATTTGACGAAATGTTATTGTTATTGAAGAACAATAAATAACAATGATGGCGTAAAACTATATGTGAGAGGTTAATAAAATTAAATGTATTAAAATCGGGTTGAATATGTATGTTATATTAATTTTGTTTTGTCATTTAATTCAATTAAATGAAATGGTTTTGAGTCACATGGAATGGTTGTGCATAGGTTCTCCCAAAATTGAATTATAAAATTAATAACATTGATCGTATAATAAATATAATAATACAATTAAAAGGAAAATGGTTTTATTTAATAAATTATAATAAATTTATGGGGAGGCGCATGAGATGGGGAGGGGAGGCGTGAATGCCCCCTTTCCCTTGTATAAATCAAATTTTTTTATATAATATTGATTTAATATATTAAAATAGTAATACAATAATAAAATAAGGGAGTGCGCATGGTGTAAGGGGAGAGATTCACGCCACAAGCCCTTTTGATCAAAATATTAAATTATTATAATAATAATAAAATAATAATATTATTATTTTGGGTGATCAAAAATTAAAAAGTCTATAACTTCTTCATATGGTGTCGGAATGACGAACCGTCAACGGCAGTGTAATCCTGTAATTAAGACGGTCATTTTAAGACCAGTGATGGATACCTTTTTATGAGTTATGTCTCGGGTCAACGAAACACACATATTAATAAAATTAACGTTTTTTTAAAACGCGTGGAAACCGCGTGACGTGTCGTGTGTTGACCAGTCAAAACACGTAACGGGTGTACAGTCACACCGTTTATTCATCAATACACGCTGCATACTGTTTTACCTATTCGTAGGCTATATAAGAAAGGGTCGCGGATTATTTCCAGACCAATCGCTTCTTATTCGCACGACGACACTCTTGGATGATCAAGAAGTCTTCCTCCTCTAACTTCTTTGTCCAAGCTCCGAATTACGATCCGTCAGCGGCCACAGGATCGTAGTGACGAGACGAAGATACTAAGCCTGGACTTTTCACCTTTCCTTCCAGCCTTCCTTCTCCAGCTTCCATCCTAGTAGGCGTTTGTCGGGTTTGGCGAAGGCGGAGGACACCGAAGGACGTCGTCGGATGCGACCTGATCGGGACCTTTTGAGATAGGGGTTTACCTTCGTCTCTCTATTTGGTGCAACATGCGGGGTGGGATATTTTTCTTTTGTTCCATGGGATGCAGTTGAACTTTAAATAAAGATAATAACCGGATAAAGAAGGGTTTGGGGTTTTGTGTTGTTTCTATTGCCTTCCAGTTTCTTTATCTTCTGATTGTGATTTTGGATTGAAAGGCCTTTGCCTACTGAAAATCAAGGCCGTTGGTGGCCTTTGCGTGTGCAATTGATATCTGAATTGTTTGTGGTTGGTTTTGTTAAAACATGGAAAATGGATAAGCATGTAAAGACTGGCTGATTAAATGAGAATGAAAACCTTGTCTGATCACCCCGGTTGAACAAAATTGGAATAATGAACATGTGGTGGTTTGGTTGTTTTGTGGGAAATTTTTTTGTAAACGATTGGGTTGAAATGGGAAGTGCTAGGTTGTGGAAAATGCCTTTATTTATGAAAAGTGTTTTGATTATGAAAAGTGTTTTGGAAGTAAAAGGTGTTTTCAAATCGGAAATTTTTTGTGTGTGGAAAGGGTTTTATGTGTGGAACTTTGAAATAAATGAATGATGGAATGTTGTATGGTTGTGATAATCTTTTGTAAATGAAATGGAATGTGGTTGCTTGCGTTTTACCTAACCTTGGTTGTGGATGGCAGGGATATGATTGTGAAAGGTTTTTTCTGGATGATAATTGCCCAGTAGTAATATTTTTGTTAAACCATTGCATGAAACATGAAAATCAAAATGGGGTTGGGGGATTATTGTTTGGTTGTTGATGCATGCTTTGTGGTAGCAGTGCCGAGGCACATGCTCAGTTCCTCTTTTTTAGAAGCCATAGGTTGGGCTGTGTGTTTGGTATATGTATATATATAATTGTATCTTTGTGTTATGTCGCACCACACCCATGTCAAGCACCTAGTGCCGAACACTCCCATTTTATGGGAGAGGGTGTTCCCCCTTAGTTACTAGCTCCTTTCTGCTCCTTCTTCCATAGGCTATGATGGCTTGAGGTGACCTTACACCCAAGACTCTTCGGGTAGGTCTCGGTGGCTGTGATGGCTTGAGGCGACCTTTACCCCAAGACTCTTCGGGCAGGCTTACCGTTCCCAAGAACCTTTGGGATGAGGCCCAGGTTTCTACGGGCGGGTTACTGGTTGTGGCCCAGGTGTGTGCGGGCGAGATGCGTTGTTGTGAGGCTCAGGTGTGTGCGGGCGGGATGCGTGGTTTGGCCCAGGTGTGTGCAGGCGGGAAGAGTGTAGTAGCGTCAGGACGTTTGCCGTTAGGAAGAGAAGCATCTAATTAAGTGGGAAATGGTGCGGGGTACCCAATATTTTTTTGTTATATATATATACTAAACTTGTTTGTGTTACTTGGTGAGTGTGACCAGTGAGGCAAGGTGGATAGTTTTTCCTTGTTAGTTTCTGGTTCTTCTGTTTTCTCACGGGACCTTAGGGTGTCTCCCCACTTGTGCAAGAGAGCTTTAGGTTTCCCTACTGAGTATACTTGTATGCTCACCCTACGTTTACTTTCAGGTTTCCAGGAGGACTACCAGGGTCTTGCGGGACCCTACTAGTCGGGCAGTTAGAGTTGTTGCAGTTGTTTTTCTCTTGTTTTCTTTGTCATTGTACTTTTGAGCTTCCTTGTACTTGTACCTTGTTATAAAAATTGTTTAACCATGCATGTGGGCTTGGTTTGGGTTTATTTATATACACTTGTTCTTTTCCCTTTTTGGTGGTTGACTTGTCTTGTTTCCCAATCCAAAATAATAAAAAGGGTAATGCCTCCCATATTTGTGAAAACTCATACCCTTGGTGCTAGTCACCAACCCGGGGCCTACTGGAGGCGGGACTTGGGGGTCATTATCTTCATTTCACCATTGCCAGATCAGGAGGGGCATCTTTGGTGGGAGGGGGTCGTTACAAATATCTTAATTAATCAATGCTTTCGAAAGCTATAATGGGGATCACCTGTCATATCATGAGCTATAATGGGATTATCCCAACATATCATGAGATGTAATGGGATCAAATCAACATATCATCTGCTATAATGGGATCATCCCAACATATCTTGAGCTATAATGTGCTCAAAGGACATTACTATGTCCAAGGAATATATCATGAATAAAACACTTGATTACCCATATGGACCCTTGATAAATACACATTAATCTTTTAAAAATTCTCCTTTTTGTAGAACAAATCCATTTTCAAATACAAAAACAATGCACATAATAATGAAATAATATTCATCAAAGAATACCATTTCAACATATAATGGAAACATAATAGTAGTAATTCATCATCAAATTATTAGAACTTCTCGTGTTATATAAAAAATCTTTTTGAATTTCATTAAAGCGACTTTTATATAGATTTTAAAAAGAAAGTCACTTACAAATATAATTTGAGTGAGAATTAATAGAATATAATGGATATGTGTATACACTATAAATACGCATAATACAAAGAAATATAATAACAAATTTATCACACAAATAACCTCAATACCATATAATGAGTAAAGGAGATGTTTAACCCAAAGAATGGAAATTGGGTTTTGAATTCCCTTACCTTGGGTTCTTATTACTTAAAATGGGTTCAAACCACATGTATAATGGTTAAAAGAGTGTTATTAATATCTTAAAGAAATATATTTATATTATTACACTATATATTATTATTTTAAAAAATCATTCGACACATTTATAAGTAATATTTTGTTATTTACATTGTTTGGGGTGTTTTCTTTACATGGTTTCAAGGATCAGTACATGATGGATATTCTTGCCGATTGGGAGTGAAACTCTAGAATTACAACGAAATTGAATTTAAATATTTCCCAACCCATAAATTATACCATTTATCATTTTTAATTATGACATTAGGATGATTCATTTATTAAAACATTATTGATATTTGTTTTGGTCGTTTTGGCGATTCTTCGTTCATAATGAACTCATTTTGTTTTATAAATTAATAACAAATGTACAATATGATTCCAAAACCATATATAAGGTATAATACATAAATTATAATCTGGTTTAAACATAAAAATAGTTTCATAACCATACTTTAATGAAGTAATGGAAATTGAATTCACATCATCCATGATGTCGGTAAATCGGCACATCACGGACTGTGTTTTAATTTCTAGAATAAGTGGGAGAGGAAAAGAAGTATAATGGATAATCATCAATAAATATGTTAACATAGAGAATATAAATAATATTATGGATCATTTAGGCCTCTTGGATAAGGGGTGGTTAGGAATGAATAATAACATGAAAGAAAATGAAAATAAAATAATGAAAATAAAAGAGGATTTTTACCTCTTGATATATTCTTTTTGAGGTCATCCTTAAGGCCTTTGGTTTTGGCCTATTGGTGAGACCAGAAGTTCATGGACATAAGAAAGTGTCTTGGGAGGAGTATGGGACATATATTAGGCAAGGAACATTTCCTAAGAGGTATGGGAGGAAGAGGGGAGAGTGTATAGTATTTATTGTGGAGCAGAGGAGGAGTTTTACTTAATTTTATTATTTTCCCACAATACAAGGAATAGTAACGATTAAAAGACCAAAATAGAAATATGTGAATGTGGTTTTGAACCAAATGTTCTTACATCGGCATAAAATCATACAGGACTCCATAAATCTTGTATTGATCTTAATTTTTAAATTATCATATTTCACTATTCATAAAAAATTCTAGTATTTTTTAAAATTTCCAAAAATTAACCCCAACCATTTTTTGACATGTAGAATTAAAAAATGAACATAAATTATAAAAATAATTTTGTAACTATGAGAAATTTACTTTTTAAATAAAGTAATATTTTATTTGAAAAATAACAGTTTGAAAACAATTATTTTATTATTCAAAGATATGGTTATATCATACTTTCAATTAAAAATTATATATATACTATCAAATGTGATGTTACTATTCATAAGGTTATGAAACTATTTATAAGGGTGACATTACTATTTATATGGGTATGTTACTATTCACCAAATGTTATGTATGTCCTATCAAACTCTAAATAACATACTAATCACAACCATGTCAATCTGTTTTTTGAAATTCCAAAGATAGAAGTGGGAAAATTATGTTCAATGGATATTTTATAAAGGTTACATAGTATTTATTAATTCATTTAATAACATAGTGTTTCATTTTGAATTCTCAGGATGTTATATTATCCACCCCCAAATGAATTACACCCTCAAAATTCATTCATTAAAGTTATAATTATGAATATAAATATTCATAATTATGAAAAACTATTTTTTATGTGTAATTAATTAAATAGAAGGTCCAAAGTAAAATAATATCACTAATTTGTTTTCTAAAAAATAACAACGTCTAATATCTAATGTTGTTTAATCCATTCCTTTGATACCAAATGTAAAGACATAAACTCGCACTTCTGGAATCAGTAGTAAAATATACCATACATTTTTTAAGTAATATAATACTACGAAATACACAATACATTATAAAAAGGAGGAATTTTTCTGTTCTAGGTTCTTAAAAATTAGACAACAACTTACATATACTGAATCAATGTTTACAAAAATAATTACAATATAACTAATTGGATTCATCTCCAATCATACCTTAACTATCCTTTGAAAATCTAAGGAATCATGTGGAATACATTTTAAAAACTTCTGATGAGAAAAAAAGCTCAGTAAGGTACAAAAAGAGTGAAAACCCGTTAGTCTAGTGGAAACTTGAAAATCATTATATGATTTTTCTTAAAAACTAATAATCATGCATAGAAACATTGTGTAGTTTCCTTGGGACATATTTACCATATCACTCTTATAATCACACTTACACATAGAATAACCATTATTTCAAAATCCATCTCTAGAGTACCCAATGAATTGGAGAGCTATAATGGGGATCACCCATATTATTTTAAGCTATTATGGGTTTAACACATTATATCATGAGCTATAATGGGTTTAACCAAACATATCATGAGGTATAATGGGATCAACCCAACATATATTGAGATATAATGGGAGAAAACCGACATAACTATGTCTAAGGAACCTATCATGAATAAAACACTTGATAAGTCATTTGAACCCTTGAGAAAAACACATTAATGTTTTTAAAATTCCATTTTTCGTAAAATAAATAAATTTGAAAATATATAAACCATAATAATAATGAAATGAAATTCATAAAAAAATACCATGTCAACATATAATGGAAACATAATAGTAATAAATAATCATGAAATCCATTGAATCACTCATGCCATATAAATAATCTTTTTAAATTTCATTAAGCATACTTTTAATAGGATTTTAAGAGGAAAGTCCCTAAAAAATATAATCTATGTCAAGATAAAATTGAATGGAATAGATATATGTATACACAATAAATACATGTTATACAATACAATATAATAAAAAATTAATCACATAAATAATCTCAATAACACATGATGAATGGAGGAGGTTTACCCAAATAATGGAAATTGGGTTATGAATGCACTTACCTCAGGCTATTCTTACTTAAAATGAGTTTAAACATCATTTATATGGTACAAAGAGTGTTATTAATATCTTAATGAAATATATTCTGGTTTATAACATCTTATATGATCATTTTATAGCAACATATTTATTAGTAATATTTTGTTATTTACATTGTTTTGGGTGTGTTCTTTATGTGTTTTCCATGATCAGTTAATGATGGATATTCTTGTTGATTGGAAGTGAAACTACAGATTTGGAATTGAATTATATTTAAATATTTCTAGATACAAAAATTATACCATTTATTATTTTATATTTTTACCTGAGGATGATTCATAAGATAAATCATTATTTATATTTATTTAGGTCATTTTGGCAATTCTTCGATCATAATAAATTCATTTTTTTTATAAATTAATAAATTGTGTAAAAAATTATTCCAGAACAATATATAAGATATAATAAAAAAATTATAATATGGTTAAACCCTAAAACAGGTTTCATGACCATCCTAGAAGGATGTAATGGAAATTGAAATCACATTGTCAATGATGCAGGTAAATCAACACACCACAGACAGTGTTTTAATTTCTAGAATAAGTGGAAGAGGAGAGGAAAAATAATGGTGTATCTCTCCTAAACATGATAAAATTCAGAATATATATATAATATGAGTGATCAGCTACACCCTCCTCCGGGTATGTCTGTCTGGTGCTGCACATTCTCCTTTCTCGCCAGTGAAGGTAAAGTTGTTCCCATCTGTGAGGACAAACCCCACTTGGTGCCTAATACAGTCAATCTTAGAATGGATTGTAGATAACCATTTCATACCCAATATGTCGTTGTAAGGCCTCAACACTGCTACTTGGAGATCCTAGCTGAAGATCTCGCCTCCTAGAGTAAGCTCACACTGCCGGCAGCAGTGCGTAATCGTCAAATCTGCTCCCATAGGAGTTTCTATCCATAAGGATCGAGCCAAAGGCTCCATCGGGATCTTCGAGATCCGAACGAGGGCAGAGGAAATAAAATAATTACCGAAGCATCTGTCTATAATTACTGTAGCTATGGTGGAGTAGACTTAGATAATACCTCTTATCATCTCCAGAGCTCCATGATCATAGGCCGCAGCTGCCTAGAGCTGAGCTCGCCCCTGTCTACCTGCTCCCTGCTGTTGGGGAGGACCTCCTGATGGTGGTGGTGGTAACATATCAAATCGTCGCCCACTGCCAGCTGCATGAACCACTCCTCTGCCATGTCTGCCTTCTCCCTATGGATCACTTCGATCGAACATCTATCTATGCTTGTGTGGTCCTTCGACCGTTTTCTGATCATATGTATGATGGGTCGGATAGTCACGAGCCATGTGACACTGCCCACCACATGCATAACACTGGCTACTCCTGGAATGACTGGATCTATCACGGGTGCCCTGCACAACTGACCCTGAATCATGTGGTCATCCACCTATAGGTCTGGTCTTCTTGGAACTATGTGTCATCTGTCTGCTACCAGCTGTAGAGGATTATGCTACATGACATCCGATGGTGGGTCTCGTTGCTGGTGACTTCTCATCAAGGAAACTCTCCACTACGAGGGATCTCTTTAACACCACCGCCTGCGTCGGGATGCTGAGTGAGATCATCGAAGCCCTGATCTCTTGCCTGAATCTCTTCTTGAAGGTTTAGGCCTTGAAGAATGGGTCTCACACCATAGATGTGGTGTAGCGTGAAAGTTCAGTGAACCTTGTTGAGTACTAAGCTACAGTCATGTTGCCCTGCTGAAGATGAAGCAACTCTTTTATGCACACTATGCAAAGAGTAGCTGGGACAAACTCTGTCCGAAACAGGCTCTTGAAGTCTGTATAGAGAAGTGTCACCTCATCATGAAATTGGTGCATCAAGATCCACCATCCGTCTATTGGTTCCAGAAGAAGGATATCGGCAAGGATCACCATGAGATCTGCTGGTGTCCCTACTAGTCAGAAGAATCTCACCACAACATCCAACCAATCATCAACAACATGTGGGTCAGTCTCTCCCCAAAATATGGGTGGCCTCTGGCACTGTAACTTGTGCAACGTTCTCATGCGGCGTGCACTCTCTACTACGGGGGCTGGTGTCATCAGTGGCCAAATGGGTGATGGTACCGCGAGGGCCTCCGATAGTGCCTCTACTGGAAAGGGTCCCTACACCGAGGCCTCATTTCTTGATGGTCTGTTAGTGTGTACTAATCTCAGAACCCTAACTGGTTGTCTTTGTGGAGGCATCCTAAAAAAACAGATGTGCTAGAGTCCATAAATTATACTTGATGAGCTGACTCAACGATTTCACAATGAATACTATTGAAAACACACACACATACACATGAAATCAGTGTTTTTGTCCACTAAGTTAGAAATCAGAAGTCAGGGTCCTGGTGTATGGATACGTTATCCACCACACCAACACTAGATTCCTTAAACTGATAACCATACTCACTATAATTAACACTATTTCCGTTAAAAAAAGATCTACGTCCTATGTTGTATGGTATAACTGACTCCTCTGATACCAATTTTTCATAACCCATCCCTCAGGGCCCGTTCCCTGACTACCCCGAGCCCGCCTTCCATAGGCCAGGGGATAGTGACTAGCACCGAAAGGCATATTCCCAAAAACTGGGAAGGCATTTCCTTTATAACCTGTAAAACCACATAAAGAATAACACATCAAGATATGAACACAAGAAAAATGTATAACCAAAAGTGTGATAAAAGTAAAAGGGTCCAGAAAACAAGCCAAATAATAAAGGTAAAAGTACAACATAAATACAATACAACTAAAGAAATAGAAAGACAACTACTGGATCTTCCTCCAAGGTTCCTACCTGAAGGGTAGGTACAGATCGCCTCCTCAGCGCTCAACATCCACCGGTCTCCTATACGTACCGACACACCGTATAGTCCACCTTCAGGTACTGTCTAGTCCTGGTACTCTCGTCCTTAGTCAGCGTTGTCCATCGTATTCACCACTAACAATGAAGTGTGGGCATAGCCCATGCATGGGTGAGTATAACGATAATCAATGGGGACCCCGAGACCCTCATGGTCTCACAAAATCCTCCAAGGATAAACCACAAAGTTTGAAATCAACAGATAACCCTTCTTAGGTATATGCCCATACATATAACTGAGTTTTCAAGTAATCCATCTCAATCATGAGGAAAACATAGAGGTACTGACTCAGGCCACACCAGTTATATCTTTAGGTATAGTAGTAGATTTGATTAGTTATAAATATTGAATCGTATTATTCTTTTAAGAGGCACTGCTACTGAACAGCACAGAATCGCTAGGAGCTGACCCACACAAGATCGCTTGGAGCTCACTCACACAGGATCACTAGGAGCCTACCCACATAGAATCATTATGAGCTGACCCACACAGGATCTCTAGGAGTAGACCCACAGAGGATCGCTAGGAGATGACCCATATAGGATTGCTAGGAGCTAACCCACACATGATCGCTAGGATATGACCCACAATGGATCTTTAAGAGCTGACCCACATAGTATCACTAGGAGCTCACCCACATAGGATCTCTAGGAGCTGACCCACACATGATCGCTAGGAGCACTCTTCTCGTCATAGTCCGCTTATGGGTTTCCGCACTAGGCTTGATCATCTCCAGGAGAGTTTGTTCCCCAAGAAACTGGTCGATTCTACAACTTGAACTTTGTCCCATGAGGAAATATCTCAATATTTCTCCATGTTATAGGGGTCTCAACGCAACAGACGGTGCGTCAATCGGACGCTCGGTATGTAAGTTATTAGCCTTTTAGTCCTGGGGGCGTGGTTGGATTCATTCTCGATCCAACCTGACCCTACTCCATCATAATCCAAAACTCCAGTGGGGTATAGTCAAAGGGACTGTATTACTCCAAGGATTCCAGCACCACTGACGGTTTGTCAAACGGACTTCCGGTGCCAAAGGTACTGCCAAACGAGCGTAAATGGGTCATAGTGGTTCTGAGTCCAATCTGACCTCGTCGGACCGACCCGGAACGACCCGTCCTGGGCCGACCAGGTCTGGGCTGACCCGACCCGACCCATCCTAGGCCGACCCATCCTAGGCCGACCCATCCTGGGACTTCCCAACCCGACCCATCCTAGACCGACCTAGTTTCGGTCGACCCGGTCTGACCCGCTAGATCCGGCCCGACCCGTTAGGGTTCAACCCGTCCCACACTGGGCAGTCCGGTAGGCCACGAGGGGAACGGAGGACCATAGGGGGGGTATGTGCTGCGAGGGCAGATTGTCCATGTGGCAACTTGGCAACAAGGTTCCACTAGTGACGCTCAGCCTGGTTGTTCCGCGAGGGTGGCTCTGCTGAGGGGTGCCGCGGGGGCAGCGCGACCCAGGGATGCCATGGGGGCGGCTCGACCAAGGGGTTCCGTGAGGGCAGCTCGGATGAGGGGTGTCACGAGGGTGGCTCAGCCAAGGGGTGTCGCGAGTGCTGCTTGGGTGTTGAAGCTACGGGTGGCGGCTTGGCAGCGGACGATGACAGCAGCTCGGGTGGCACGTTGGTTGCGGTCGGCGGCGGCGGCTCGGGGGACGAGGCTGCGGGCAGCGAATCGGGTGCTGAAGGGGGTAGCGGCTAAGGCGGGGGCTCAGCCATGGATGATTGTGGCGGCTCAGGTGGTGAGGCCGCGGGCGGTGGCGGCGGTTCGGGTGGCAGCTCGTCCGATGATGGTGGTGGTGGCTCAGGCAACGAGGTCGCGAACGGCGGGGCATCATGCCTTCAACGGCGGCTGGTTTAGCTGGCCTCTCTCTTCGTCCATCATCATGGTTATTCCACCTTCTTACATCAGGAAGAACACAATAAGGATAAATGATGGACGGCTTGGTCCATGTTTGTTTGGCCCGCACCATCCACGTTAGAGCGGTAGCAAGAGGCTCAACAAAAAATTAAGAGTCAAGAACAACAAAATGTTCAATTTGTTATGAATCGTGGATCAACTCATTTAAGTTGATCCACATTCTCCATGCATTCCATGAATGAAGAAATTAAACTAGAGAATTCAAGAATTTAATAATAACACCCTACCGTGGATTGTTTGTTGACATTAGCACGAGAAGGATGTACGGAAGTAGATTCATTGTAGGTGAAGACGTCCCATGTTGGAGGAAGTTGAAGATATCAATGTTAGTCACGCCCTCCACACGCCTCCGATCCCAGGACCATTTTTTGGTTCTTCGTAGTCGAAGGAGTTCTTCATCGACAAGTGCATTCTTAGTTAGATGATGGGATTCTCCATGATTCTCCAAAGAGTTCTCTCCTTCTCCTTTGGAAACCAAAAGAAAGAGGTGCCAATAGAATTTAACTTAAGAATAAATTATGTTGGCACACACACACACACACATTGGAAAAAATTAAAGTATGGCATTGGCTCAATTATTTTCAAGGAATCTCAAGAGGCTCCTCCACATTAAAGGGGGATTTGAGAGGTTTCTCCCTCATTAAGAGGGGAGTTTAGAATGATTAAGCCTCAGGTGGTCCCCACCACAATAACCTCTCATGGGAGGTTAGGCTCGGGTGGTCCCCACCAACATAACCTCCCATGGGAGGTTAATTCAGGTGGTCCCTACCCATGAAACTTCCACATGGGAGTTTAAAAACAAAATAAAATAAAATGTTACACACTTTATTTTATTTTATTTTTTTCATGAAAAACCCAAAATTTGACTTTTACCCTCGACCAACTGCCATCAAGGTTAAAGTTTCATTAATCGAATACCAGTTCCTCGAGTTCAACGGTCCCCTCATATTTCAATTCCTAGCACCAGTTTAAATGTTTGAAAAATCTGCTTTCATGTTTACTGAACATACATGAGAAAAGTTCAGAAAATAATTTCGTGCACTTCAGGCCTCAGAATCACACTCCATCAATTTTCGTAGACTCTTAAAATTACAATTTAATAAAAAAACATGGAAATTCCGTGTCTTTACAATTAATATCACTCCCAATTTCCTTACAAGCCACATTATAGTTAGAAGCACTTTATATGGAAAAATATTCATTTTTAACCACTATTTTATATTCCAAAAGTGGTATTTGAAATTGGAGATTTGGATTTATTAGGAACATTTATTAAAACCTTGGTGTGGCCTATATTAATGTCACCATATTAATGGAAATTAGGACTTCTTTGGATATGTACATTTTCTCTCCATCTCATGTCTACCTTATTTTTCATTATTATATTTCATCATCAATCACTATTAAAAATATTTAAATCATAAATTATTCAATGATACACATCAACGGTGATCGATCAACTATTCCTAGTATAAAAATTCCTTGAAATTTAAATCAGTTTTTGATCAATTTCTCAACAGTATATAAATATATAAGGAATTATTTTTACTCAAGAATGAATAATTTTTATTTGGTATTTAATATTTTTATTTATAAGTTAGACATACATAATTAATATATTTAATTTTATAAAATTTATAATATTTTTATTTATCCCAAAAAATATATTACTATCTAAACAAAATTTTTTGTGAAACAATTATTTACCAGGTTTAATAGTGAATCACATAAATTAGATGTAAAAAATATAACTTATATTATATAGTTACAATGAAGTATAATTGATATAAAAATTAAATTAAATTTTATTAATTGAGTTTATATTTATCCAGCTTGGGGTTTTCCTCTTATTATCAACATTTCATGTAAAAATCAGCCTCCTTAACCATTAGGCGATCAGAAAATATAAATATTCAATCCAATCCCATATATAAAAATAACCCTAAAAAGCCAATCCCAAAAAAATTTCATTTAGTTTTTAATTTCATACCATCCAAAATCAACTCTTCTAAATTCCTATTTTTTTCTGGGGTAGCCTATAATCCCAGGAAAGAGGGAAAATCATTTATTATACAAGAATCCTTAAGAAGAAAGAGAAAGACCTGCATTGTATGTAACACATTATTCTTACACTATTTCATTTATCTGTCCTTATATAATCATCATAAACCTTATAAAATGTTATAATTATGTTCTACTAAAAATAATATGATTTATTAAAATTGATATTATTATAATATAACACTATACTCTAACTCATTCCTTAGTATATCATGTTCTAGTTTAGGTTAGTTAAACTACATATAAGACTGAGGATATATCAAATTCATCATTTTAATCATATATATGTATCTAGAAATTAATACTGCTAATATATGAAATTAATTATAAATATATTTCATGATTAATGTTATATAATGGTTGAACCAAAACGAATGACCAGTAAAAAGTAACACATTGATGTTGGTAAAGTTAACCGAAAATGCATGTTTTCAATTCAATTAATGAAAATAATACCCTTGTGTTACATAAAATGATCATGAAACTATTTATATAATTATAATAATAAGATTTAATTAACATAAATAACATATGAATAATAAACTTAATATCAATGAATAAGGACCGACATCGCCTTACAAAAATGGAAGGATACAATCAATATTAGTAATATTCAATGATGGCAATAAACTATAAGTAACCAATATATATATATATATATATGATAAAGTAATATAACTAAAAAATAAAATTAAAAACATTAAAATAATGTTCATAAATATGTTATGATAATTGTTATGATTGTCATTTAGGGGGAAAATGTGTGTTATTATGAGTCACTAATAAATGTTAGGGTTAAATTTCTGATCTATTTACAAAAATTGTTATTATATATATCCATATTTCTAAGGGTTTAAATTATATAAAATTTTTATATGAAACCCATTTTAATTTATTCATAAAAGTTTATTTTCAAGGTTTATAAGTCTTTTTACAATTTCACTACTCATTGATTCACAATTCTCATAAATTGATTTTTGAAAGTGAAATTATCTATATCTCTCCTATTTTGTTTTAAATATCTCTTCTTAATGTACAAATTATTTATAGTTCTTAATTGATTAAAAATATTATTATCATATTATTTTATAGGGTTTATTTCTATTGACTTTAAATTAAAAAACATTTTTAAAGGGATCATTTTATGTTTCTTATTTTATATTTCCCAAAAAGATACTTTATGTCTCGACATTCCACTATATTATTAAATAAGTCTTTAAGAAAAGTTTCTTTGAAATCTTTGAATTAATAATTTTTTTTGTAAATGTATCCATCCCATTTTAAACCAAGCATTGTAAATATTTTTTAAGTACAAATGATAAAAATTTAATTCATTATATCTTCTTGATTTATAAATAATATTGAGTTATCCTATAAAGGAATTTAATTTATTTAATATGTTATTTTCTTATTATGCATCACCATGGAAAAGTTTTAATGTAGATATACAATTTAATTGTCTATATGATTTATTTTTATGCCTTATTTATATTTACATGAATCCCATTTCCTTCTTAGGGGTAAATTTTTTTATGATGGTTTTATAAATTATTTCATGTTTATAATGAAAAAATTTGTAATGAATTATCCCAAATTTATATATCCTCCGATGCATAGGTTAAATACTATACCAAATGATATTTTATGTTTTGGGACTTGGTAAAATATACAACTTTAATATGTTATGGGATGTGTTTTCTAACTTTGTAGTAATGGTATTAGTAGTAATCCCTAAAATAATATCTGATTTTTAATATTTATTAATGTATAAAAACATATGCCTCATTCAGAATGTAATAAAAAAATTATTCAGTTAAGATTTATGTTGATGTTTTATTATAAATTATTAATGAGATTTTATTTCCTTACACAATGTTAAAATTACATGACTATGATCTCATATCTAAAAGGTCGTATAATTCTCACTTATGATCTTACTTATGGTCTATTGTATTATTATAATTGATATCAACTGTGTTTTACCCATACCAAGAGCCTAAGATCTCATTTTCTTATGTCTTTTCCCCAAGTAATTAATATGTAAATAACATGTGATATCTCTTAATGGTAATTTTGGTGTAATTAAATTATGGATGAAATGTACATTGAGATATAAAATATTTCAAATATATAGATAATCACCAAAGACACTAAACCTTTGCATTTTATGTGTGTGAATTATTATGAGATTTAATTAATTTTCATCTATAATGTTTTATTTAATATATATTTTATAGATGTAATATCTCAAAAATAATGGTTGAAAATATAAATGGGGTGAAATTTAATGAGAAGAAATTTGAAGAAAAAATTGATAAATAGAAGGATAATATGGAAAATATGAAAGAATTCAATTTGTACAGTACAAAATTTCTATTTCTTAAGAGGTTATATTAACAAAATAAATATGTAAAATTTTTAAAATTTATGAAATATGTTATGTAAATATCAATTAACATTCCATTTTGTTATTATTTGGAAAATATTCCAACATTTTCTAAAATATTTAAATATATTTCCTCAAATAAATGTAATGAATATGGGATAGTTGGTCTAACTAAAGAATTCTCTAGAATAGTTCATGAGAAACTATCTTGAAATCTATATAATACATTAATTTTAGCTATATATTGTATGATTATATATTTATAATATCATAAAAAATTTATTAATATTGGTTCAATTATATTATTCTACATAATGTTTTTTAAAATTTGGGAGTGCATGAGATGAAGTCAACTAAGATGATCTACAACTTTCTAATTGAATATACAATGATCACTTAGTTAATTTGGAGTATTTTTTCATTAAATTTGATAAATTTTATCTTATTATATAGATTATTAATTTATATATGTAATAATATATAAAATTTTCATTATTTTTATAGAATACATTTTAATAACCAAAAAACGTTCTCTTTTATGTGACCAATAGAAAACATATATTTTTGTTTTGGGATGAAAATATTTATTTTGGTGTAAATAATAAATTGATAGCTACAGTATGTCATTATAATTTTATGAATTTATTGGTCAATATAAATATAAAAATATACAAAGAATATTTTCATTTTAGGGAAGAAATCAATAGAATATTTGATGAATTTCCAACCTCGGAGAAAATAAAAAAAAAGTGGAATAAATATTAAAAATTGAATAAATCAATTAAAAATTTAATCAAGTTGAATACACATATTTCATTACCAATAATAATCTTGAACAATCTATGAAAAATTTAGTGGGAATATAATAATGAAGAATATGTATTCCCCTTTCTCATAAGGTCACATCTCTCTTTTCTCTCACCTTTTAGGATTTAGGGTAACTTTTTCTCTTCCTATAGTGTTGTATCCCCTCAAAATATTAATTCACTTCTTCAAATATTTTTTATCCTCTCAATTTTCAAGGATTTAATTTTTTTTGACAATTATACTTTTGATGGTGTATTGATTTCCCTTTTTTGTTGTGGTTTTTTATGGTCACTTTTTGAAAACATGTGTCTCATTCAACCTATTCAATACACATCATTCATTATGAATCATTTTAATCGCCTAATTATATATATAAAAATATTTTTTGTGTATTTTAGTGTTATGGTATTGTAGTGTTTATTGGGTTCCTTGGTTGCTCTATATTTTTAATTTTTATTTTATGATTGTGCCACTTATATTTTTTATGATTTTTTTAGTATTATTTTGTTCATAATATAATCTTTAAACCTGATTCACCATATCAAATCCCATTTTGGTCTATTATAATGACCCACATGGAATTTTTAGATCATATTAAAGCCTCATTTTGAAAACCTTATTTAGTTTGACACTCATCATGTATTTTGTGTCCCTAAATTTGTGGTCTTAGTTCCATTTTGATTGATCTTACTCTAGGGTTGGATATTTAGTTGGTGGTTCTTTTTATGTGATTTTAGTATCCTAATGAGATTTATTGGGTGTTATGTTTTTAGATATGATGAACATAAATTGATGTATTTTTTGGTTCAAGTGATGTTGGGGTCATTTCTATTGGTTGTTTGTCTCCAGGGATTTATTTTCATTGATAATAAATAGTGGATATAGTGGAAAACTTTTTCTGGGTGGAGTTTGGGATCTATTATTGAGTGTGGCATAGGGATAAAGGATAATTTAAAAGGATCATGTCCTAATTATAGACCAATCTTATTGATATTTCTATCATCATCACTCAAATATTAATTTTTCCTTTTTTCTCATTGGATTTCTCTATATTTGGTTTGGTGGTATTATTATTCTACTCATATATAATTTTAAGGCTCCTACACAACTCTAAATGTTAACATATTCTAAAATTAGAAACATGTATTTGGAATGAAGGATAATTGAAAATATATAAATACTTTTCATAATTGTTTACAAAATATCGCAATGTATTAACAATTAAAGAATATCATGATGAATTTTGAGGATCTAACATGGAAATTAACTCTAACATAAGAAGTGAAAAGATAATAATAATATGAATTCAAGGATGAATTTAAAGTAAACATGGTTGGATAAGTAATCATAAAACACATAGTAAGACCATGGGTCATTACAATGTGATGAAGTCACGAAAATGACTTAAAATAATTCTTTATAAGAGAGAACCCAATTTGAATGTTTATTTTCAATGGATATCTTATTTTTGGTAATGAAATATCAATTTTCATGATGATTTACAACGGAAAAATTCCATATTATCACAGTTCCTTTCTAATCACTATTAAATTCACTATAAGAATCCAATTTTCATGGTTTTTGGAAATAGAAAACTATGCAGAACCAATTTATGAAAAGATATATCATCCCTTTTTTACAAAAAATCATGAATCATTCTTGGTTTCAATCCATTTATATTTAGTTTCATGAATATTTAATGAGTAAATGTATAGTTAGGTAACAATCAAATGACATAAACTAGTGATTTGTGTCAAAAATTAGCATTATATCATTCCACTTTGGCATAATAATGATACATATTTCATTTTATAAAATTTTGTCCCTCCCATATTATTCACACATAATAATTTAATATCCATATTTTCACTTATTTTTCCATTAACATTCTAAATAATTTACACTCCAAGGACAATGGTATATTTTTTATATTTTCTTATTTTTAGTCTACTAAAGTTGATTTTTTTAAAATATATTTCCCCCCTTCTTCATCAATTAATTTTTAATTTCCATTATTTATTATTTTCATTTCTTATTTAATTTTATTTTCCATTCTAGTTTTTTATTTTATTTATTTATTTTAAATTAAATTTATAAATTACATTTTTCTATTATCTATTTATTTCCTTAAGATATTCTTATTTTAGGTATGTTTAAAATATATGATGTATACCTAAAAGAACTATAGTCCAATGTTAATTGATTGAGACTATAAAAGAAAAGATTCCATGGCAAGGAAATGACCGATTAGTACAATTTTGTGTATTGATATATAAATCCTTAATACATTCAGATTCTATGAGATAGTCATGGAAATGCATATTGTATTCAGACGGAATTACTCGATAATATTTTGGGAGCTGATGTTCACTACAATAAAATTGGAATTTGTGATTTACTTGAATGTTTTATTATCTTACTATGATTGGGAGGATGATTATTTTGAAGGAAAAAATCTACACAATTTTTTCATCTACATCAGCCTTTATAGAACTAATCATGTCATCACCATGAATGACTTCATGGATTTACACTATCTACCTTCAATAGGGATTATTGGTATTCAAATAAAACTAATTCTTTAGATTTATTATTCCAGAATAATGGAAAAAATAATTTATGATATACAAATGGGGAATCTATAATGATTATTATCTCTTACCCATAGATACCTCTCTCAGATCCTGACTACAATGATGTTTTTAAATGAAGATTACTTTGATGTTTGTGAACACTAAGACAATTGATTACTATTTTACATATAGGAAGTTAACACTATATAAATTTCATATGATATTTATAATAAAATTATAGGTATGATAGAACTAGAATGATGATATGCTTAACTTATTGGTTTTATCACTAAAATATCTAACTCATTTGGATACAAGGTTGCGATGGAGGCTTTTGAACCCATTAGGCACATCATGGTAAAGGATGAATAGATAATG
Source organism: Viscum album (assembly GCA_963277665.1). Classification (NCBI taxonomy): domain Eukaryota; kingdom Viridiplantae; phylum Streptophyta; class Magnoliopsida; order Santalales; family Viscaceae; genus Viscum; species Viscum album. The sequence goes on along the minus strand of OY728128.1, from coordinate 991,382,848 downwards.
TGTAACATAGAAATTAATGTTTCATTATTACAAAATATAATAAATAATTATTTTAAGTTATAAGAGTTTCAAATTCTATATATTCCTTATTAATATTATTAGCCTCCATAATAGGATAAATCACTACATAATCCCAATGTTTCACCAAACTTATTTGATCACCGGATCTGTTTTACATTTGGATTACTCTTTTGTAACAAGTACCTCCACCCTTAGTAGAACCTACTAAATATCTAAAAATTATTGGAGATATACTCTTATTTATAAGATCAAAATAATTGTGGTCTCACTAAATTTTATAGAACAAATGGTGTGGTGGATTTAAGTTAAACAAATGGATCTATTTCCTTACCTCATGTTAATGAGGATGTGGCTCTATGCTTTTATGGAATTATTTCCACATTTACTGTTACCATATCCAATATTTGAGTGATAAATTCATCTATATAATTAAAAAAATAAAAAATCATGGGAGTTATTTTTTCTCATTTGAATAAAAAATTATATTTTTATTTTTTTATCAATCTATTTGTGTTTAAAAAATATATAAAATTAAAAAATTAATCTATTCATTAAATGAACCCACATGAAAGATGGAAATATTTCTATGTTAATGTACTCAATAATATAAATATGGTAAAACAACATAAATTTGTTTCAATTTTTATTATCCACTTTACCCATGAATGAGTTATTTCTAATAATTATCAATATAATTGAAAATTTTGAACTAGATTTTTTCTGTTTTTAAAATATATATTAAAATTTATTCTAATTGGTGTTTTATGAAATATAAATTTTAAAACTGAGTGGAATATAAAAAATTTTCATAATATAAATTTATAAAAACCATCATATTTTAAAATATTAATATTTTTATAGAATGTACAATATGGAACACAGAGTATATATAAAAAATGAAATAAAATTATTTTAAATATGCCCTTTATGACCTATCCATTGAATTTAAATCTATTATTATAATTAATCAAATTATAAAAAAATTTATAATGGTATAAATTAATAGAATTTTGATTGAATGATTATTCAGAAATAAGAAACCAATATTTCTTTAATCTATTTAGTCTTAAATAATAAAGTTTCTTAAAAATGATTTTTTTTGCATTTTCTGAGTAAATATTATAATTTATTTCTTTAAATTTTTTATTTTTTTTGATAAAGATATTCGAATTTTTGAATTCAGAGTATCAATATTTAATTATATTGAAATTTTGAGATATTATTGATCAAAATATTTTTCATTGAATATAAAAAAAATAGATTTTATGGAAATTGTTTTTCCATTAAAATATAAAAAACTCACATTTTTGGAATTAAATTTAAAATTTCATTAGTACATTGTTATTAAAAATAGTCTGATTAATTTCATTGAAATCTAAATTATGCATAATTTCGATATGAAGACAATTTTAAACAGAAAGACACATTCTTATGAAAAAACATTAATTTTTGGGGATTTATTCTAAATGTATTTTATTTTACTTATAGGCATTGAATTTTATAAAATGGATTAAATATTTTGTATAAAATTGTTGAAATTTTATAAATGGTTTAACTATATTTTTTTCATAATGTATATTAACCTCATTAAAAATGATGTCTTCGTGGTAAAGTTAAAACGATTAGAAAATGGTTAAAATTATGGAATAATACTTCAAAGTAATCCATAAAAATGAATATATTTATTTTTATGGGATTAATTAGTCCAAAACCATTATATATTTTAAAATTATGTAATTTTTTCTTTTTCATTAACAAATATCTACTTATTATTTTAAGAAATATAAAATTCAATCATGTATATTTATTATTTTAATACCTATAATATTCTATGATAGAGATAAAAAAAGGTATTAGTGGTAATAAATTTTAACTTAAATAGGGGTAAATTTATTTTATGATGGAAATATATTCAAAAAAATTATTTTTAAAATATTTATCTTAAACAGTTATGTAAATATGACACAGTTCTTATATACAAAGTATAAAAATGAATGAAGAAAACTTATTACATTATGGATTATTTATAGTGTTACATGATTTTTTTTTGAAACATATTATTTATTAGTGATATTTTAAAATTATAGATTCTAATTAATTTTTTTATTGATATTTTTAAGGTCAAATTATATTCATACTTTTGAAAATGAATTTAATGGTATTTTACAATATATAATAATTTATAACGTGATTTAAATTTTATAAAAAACATATGTTTTGAATTTTGAATGGAATATAGTTAGTAATATTAAAATTTTCTAACTTATTTAGTAATATTCCACTTATAGTATCTTTGAATGTTAATAATGTGTAAAAATGTTGTTATAACGATAATTGTAAAAAAGGTATAATAGGGATTAAAATAAAGAAATAAGGGTTAAAACATCTCCTAAACATGTATTAATTTTATTGGATGATATTATTTACAATTATATCCATTATATATTCGAAATATATCAATTTGGTTTAACATAGAAATTTTAATTAATTTATATTAATTAAATACTTTAACTAATTCCTCTGGTGCAACTTCCGTTTACTTAAAAATGGACACCACATCTCCTCACTTCCTATTTATTTTTGAGTCAATTATCTCAACCAAAAGTTAAAAAACCCAATTATAAAATTCATTATATTGGTTATATAGGTTATGTATTTCTTAAAAATCCATCCCTATTATAACGCCCCGACCCCAATTACCCAGATTCAGTGAATTTTTACATATCATTAGCATGATCACAAGAGATCATGTCTCGAAAGACAGATTAGTTTAGTATCTTGGTAAGTACTAGATACATAAATAAGTTTTAAATTACATCATGAAATAAATAAAAACAACATTATATCCCTTTGAACACACTAATATCCCTAATCCTATTCCTACAGATCAACATGATATACTTCATCACATCCTAGAAAAAATAAAATATAGAAAGGGGTGAGCTCAAATGCTCAGTAAGGATAACAATATAGCAGAAACATTTATAACTAATTATAAGCATTTAAGGCAATGTTTAAGACTAAAACACAACCCCTTTAAACATAAATATCTGCATAATATGGAAAATATAAATCAAATAATTTCATTTACTTATTCACATGGATATTCAACAAGTAAAATGATCGAATGTAATATTAATAGATAGTTTCATAATGATATAATGCATAATCTCGGACATTATAACCACTTATTTAGGGCCTCGTTCCAAGACTACAAAAAATATTTTGTCAAGGCCTTGTTCCAAGACACTATTTTGTCTTAAGAGACCTACTAATGCATCATGGAGCTAAAGGGGGCTCCACATGTCACTTAATAAGTCTAATTCATTCCTCATATTAAAATGGTGAAACATAATATAAAAATTCGTATTAAAACTAGCATACTAAATATCAATACATTAACTATAAACCATGAATGGTATAAAAATATAACATTCACAATCAAATATAACTCATTCCATACAATATAGATGATTTTATTATAATAAAATAACCTCAATAAATAATAAAATACAATGAAAGATATTACCATAGATGAAAATAATGAATAAAACTATTTGAGATAAATATCCTCATTTTCATGGAAACATTAATAAGCCTCTCTATTTATCAAGAAGTCATTTGAAAGATATTTTTGAATTAAAGTGTCCCATACCACATAGAAACATTAAAAAAATTAATTTTAAAAAATTTATTCCCAAATAAATAAATCCCTAAAACCATTTTTAAAACATTGACATTAAAGAGAAAGATTTAGAATAATAAATATTTAAAAAGATTAAAAGAACATTTTAGCTAATGAGTTCCTAACCAAATGAAAGACGCTTAAATAAAAATAATATCATTAAAAATAAAAAAATTAATATCGTGAGAAAAATGGGATTAATGGTATAATATTTCAATGGATAGTATAAACAAATATAAAAGTGAATTCGTGCATAACAACAAAAAAGTCTCAATATAATGTAAGTTGTGACAAAATCCCTTATAAAGACCATATCCTTAAAAATAAATCAATGACATAATTATGTGTGAAAAATATAAATACAATAAATATGATTGGATATTCAGATTAAATCAATAAGAGGACATTCACACATATTCTTGTAAAAACAACACCCACGACTTTGATGTTTAACTCAATGAATAGAAATTCGGATAAAGTTACTCTTATCAAGTTATTATCGATGACTTGAGAATTTATCAATGGAGTGATTATGTGTATAAAATGTATATCCAGACAAAGGGAGTGGAAATTACTACATAAGTAATAAATAGGTATTTCACACATAATCTTGTAGTAAAATAATCAATAAAGTTTGTGTAAAACCCAATGAGTGAAAATTGAAATTAGAAATTCCCTTACTGATTTGGTAACTTACGAAACATACATGAAATGAAAGAAAGATAAAAAAAATGAAGATGTAAATACCCATAAATTAATGTATATTACAAAAAGGATACAATCATGGGCAGAACATAAACCACAGAAAACAAAATAATGGCAATATATCATGAATCTCAAGGGAATAAGAAGTGAGATGAAAACCCCTTACCTTGTTCTTTTACTTAGTTGAGGGTATTTTATCCACCAGTATAATGGTGAAATAATTGTAATAAAATTGTAAAAGAACTATATACATAAATTTGATATCATATATGATCATTTAATACTACTTTGTTAATAATATTTCAGTAGTATCATTATTTCGGGTGTTAACGGATTCATTTTTATTTATATGTTTTGTTATGTAAGTAATGTTTTATATGGATAGGATGTATTCGATATGTATCCATAATAATATTATTTTCATAAATATTATTTTTAACCATAAAATGATATTTATTCTGGAATGGTTACGATGGGGAATGAATATCACCACGTTCGTTGAGATGGTAATCCAATCGTACACATGCACGACAATACCATTTTATTGATAGTGAAATAGTATGTAATTGGATGGAATATAATATGTATAGAATAATTAAAATGTTATATTTATTATTTACTTCAATTATTCTCATTATTGTACTCATCCAAATATTTAAGTGTTGAATAACATACTACACCGTGATGTGGAGACGGTAAGCCGTACGTACGCACGTATGGTGACTTTGTATTTCATAGGATGGATAGAATAATTAATATAGTTGTACCATATTTATAATAACATCACAGTATGTAGAATGTAATGGATTAATTATTTTGATTTGGAAACTACAAAGAAAGAGAAAGTGAAAGAAGAAATGAACACTTAAAGGGGTGTTGAAATAATTACCTCTTCTTCGGGTGCCTCATTTTTAATTAATCAAAAGGGCTTCTTAGGTTGCCCTTCTGATAAATTTAATCCATCTAGGTTGATGTGAGGGTAGTTGGGAGGATATTTTAATAGGGGTCTTCCAAGTCAAATTGATTTTATAGTGTGATTTTGAAATATGGGGAAGTACGCTTTTATAAGAGAGGTGAGGGTTACTTTAAAAAAAACATTAAAATATTATTTTATTAAACTATCATATTCAGTTTATAATGGCTCAAAAAGAATTTATTTTGAGGCTATGGTGGGTCTATGTCAATAAAAATTCAAATAATTTGATTTATATAGGTTTATGTTGCCATATTAGCCTCATATTTTATATTTAACTCTTGGTTAAATAGTTTAACATTTACAATATCCCTTTGTATTTTTATATTATATGGTTAATAAACATACGATAAAATGTCAAGAGAACACAAAGTGGTTCAATAATAACATATCTATTATTGTATAATTTCTTTGGATGAACCTGATATTTTTCGGATTATTATATAATTTAATAATATTGTAATTGTATTTAAAAACTCATTTATGTCAATTTTGACATTATTTTATATTTGGTTTTTGTGAAATTCATAACATTATTATTTCTTAAAAAAAATATAAAATCAACCCTAACATGTAATATTAACCAATAAAATTTTTGGAATGCATCAAAAGTCTAAATTTATATTTATTTTAATATTTATAATATCAATTATTTTAATCATTCATTAATAAGGTAGTTATTATATCATCATTGTGTCAAAATTATATTTAATTATTTGATATATAAAAATTAAAAAAATAACATGATGTAAGAAATATTCTTATAGTTATGATTAATATTTATAGTTAAAATTATCTTATGTATAACCCTATATTAAAAATGTTTTACGTATTAGAATTAGAATTTAACACTTTTAACTCTTCTTTAAATAAAAAAATAATAAATGTCCTAATCTAAACCCAGTAGACCAAAAAGATCATATTTTATTATTAAGGTTGATTTTGGTCGAATTACACTTATCCAAAAGAATTCTGACTTGTGTTAGTGTAATTATAATATCATATTTACCTTTAATTACACTATTTACTTTTAACCGTGGAAAATAAAATTCAATAGTCACTATTCACCAAAAATAATTTTCATCCTGTTGATCCAAATTTTAATTAAAGATATCTAATTTTTCTCTCGGATTTTTGAAATTTAATTCATAGAAGAGGTAAAAATTATATTTTTGGAAAATTTTCTAACGTGCCTAGAAGGTTGGTAAAAGACGTTAAAAAATTCAATAAAATTTTAAACAACTAATTTTATTATAAAATGAAACCATTGAATTATATTAAACTAATATAATTATTATGTATCTATTTTGACTTAAAATAAATTTAAATTAATTAAATATTTATTTATAAAAAAATTCTTTTTTTAAACAATAACACAATATTTTTTTACTATTCATCAAAAATTAAATGTTTTCAGAAATATAAAAAAAATCCACCCTAAGTTAATTTTGATATTACGAATCAAAAAATATTGTCTATTTTACAAAATTAAAAAAAAGAAGTTTCATTAATTTATTGGAAATAAATTCCCATTTTCTAAACCAGAAAGTGGGTTTTTGAGAAGTAAAAACCATCAAAAGATAGATAAGTTTTTATGTCCGGTTTGAAAGTGAAATTACATTCAATGACCAACATTGTATTAAATGATAAAAATATAATCTAATTATACATCAAAACCATTCAAATGTATAATTTGACACTAAAAATTATTTTGATTAAAAAAGTTTATTTCAATTAAAATTTAGTATCGTTCAATATTCATCAAAATATGAAAGTTATCAGAAAGACCCAAAAAATTAATCCAAAATAGAATTTTATACCCCTATTCAAAATAAGAAATTAATTTCATCAAATTTAATATATAAAAGTGTCAAATATAATAGATAGACATGGTTCTCCATTAAAAGGCACAAAAACTTCATTTTTTGAAAATTACTTTTTTTATTTGAAAAATTGATTTTGTCCTTATATTATGTATTCGAAAGAGAAAATTAGAATGTTAAAATTATATGGCATATATATAAAATAAAAAATGTGGTTATTACTATTCATAATTTCTTTCGGAAGGTCTATTTTGATAAGTAGTGGTTCTCTTGAACATAGTCTTGCGTAAATCGCACGACATTGCATTATTTGAAGTGAAGCATACAGTGGAATCTTAGGGTCTTACATTGTTCCCTCCATAAATAAACTGGGTCCTTGAAATTTGAAATTCTTCTCCAAAATTGAAATGCTAAAAAATATAAAATAACATTGTAGAAAACCCATATCAGAAATAGGGTTAATAAAATTTAGTATAGATAAGAGGGAAAGGGAAATAAAAGAGTCACCACCAAATTAGGTTTATGAATAAGAGAATATTGGTGGAAATTATAATTAGAGGAAAAATATAAATATTTATAAGGAGTAATTGTGGCCATCAATCACAAACAAGTAAAAGAAAAATTGAGCACCTCAAAGCCATAAATCTATGATGAAAAACATAAGGTATTCAGATAATACATTTTTGGAATTAAGATTCTTTCTCTAAAGATTAAGAATTATTTTCTTCATAGAATAAGAAAAAATTCTTGATAAGTAGAGTTCTATCCATTATCAAATTTCTACCACAAACGCATCTTTCACTCCATATGATTAGTATTCAAGAAGACTTGGTCGCACTTGAACCACTAGAATAAACTTATAAAGAATCACACAATCTACAAAGGATGAACTATATATTTTCCTTGTATTTAGAGATTAACCAAAAACAAAATGGTTAGTAAAAGATCAGATAATCCCCAAAAAGGATAATCTTTTAGAGAAAGAAATAAAAATATTAATCTCTAAAATTAAATGAACAATACCCAAAGCGCAATAAATACCATTAAATAAACAATTGTCCTTAAAATCGTTCAATATAATTTTAACTAAAATTGAACCCCAAAACTCATATGAATTTGATTAAATAGTCCTCCACGTTAAATAGTATCTCCAAATAAAATCGACTAATCTTAAAGACTCATTATTAAAAGTAATTAACCTAATAATGTATTCTCTATGATAGGTTAATCATTTCCATAAATAACCCAAATTTCTATAAATCAACAATAAAATATATATAAAAATCCACCATTACTCCTCAAATTAAATCACATAGTATTCTATTTTCCTTAGCTATATAGTGTTCCAAATAGAGGGAATTTCTTCCAAATTAACATTCATCACTTAATCACCAAATCATTTTCCTACACTAAGTAATCCATTTGATAAAACATTGGATCCCAAATAAACTTATTATTGATCAATAAAATCACTTAACTATAAATAATTAGTCCTACTAGCCAGGGACATCACGTAGTCGAGTGGTAGGAGATAAATCCCAGTTGGACTTTGTTTGTGGTTTCGATTCATGCGGCTTTGTCTGACGCCACAGGTTGTCACATGGTCTGCGTGTTGTCCTTGTTTAAAAAATATATTTTATAACATTACCAAAATGACATAAATTCCTCAAAATAAACATAAAATAATTTAACCACAAATGTTATTTCATACCTCTCATTTTCATCCAAAAAAATTGATAACCTGTAATTGCCTCAAATTCAAGGATCATATAAACCCAACATGTTATTTATAACTATATCCACAAAAGAAAAGATAATTATTCCTTGAAATTAATTTTCACATAACAAACTACATGGTTATACATAAACGAGAAAATTCTTCCAATGTAATCCTATCAATAAAGATCCCTAACAGTTTAAAAAATTTCTTCATCCATTTAGTTCCTCATAGGTTCTTCCTTGACCAAGAGGTTATCCTATATAATAGGTTACTAAATCAGGTAATGCCCAGGTCCCTTAAATTTGTGTAAAATTACTATAAATGGATTCCTGGGATCACTTTTATTTTCATCTATAGCAATATTCATTTTTCTTCAGCAATTCATTACTTTATGTCCTTATTTCCCCCACCTAAAGCATTTTTTATTTTATTCAGACACATTCATGGATGTCTCCTTCAACATTTCTTGCGTGATGGAAATCGAGAATTATTCTCTCCATGTTCTCCAATTCTAGAGCTCTTACCATTCACCACATTTTCCTTCTTTGTATATTTCAAGTATTGGCTAATATATTTGTTTTTATCATGTTTTTTGAAAATTGATTCGGCATAAAATGGTATCTTTTACGTCTATCAACAATCCATTTTGTTGCTCATTTCCACCACCTTTCCCACCTTGTACAACATGTACAATGTTACTATGACATCCTACCAATCCATCCATTGACTAAAACCAGAAATAATTGTGTGAGTAACAATAGTCATAAAATCACTTAGAGAATATTATGACACATTATTTTCAATCTAAAACATCTTAATATTAACAAAGGATATTTAATCTCATATTAAATTAAAATCCTTCAAGACTTTTTGTAAAGAAAATGTGAATTATCCTCAGAATATCCCCCAGGAGTGTCGTAACCAAGAGTGTCGCAAGTCCCATTATCGTGCACCAGTTCTCATTGGAGTCTAACTCAAAGTAGTGTTTTCAGGTTTTACCCCTAGGTACATCAGTGCTAGGTCCGCCTCTACCTGCTTGTATCCAGACAGGGATGTATTCCATGGAAAAGCCACATAATATTTACATTAATAAAATTTTGGATGTTCTTCTATACTAATATCTGAAGTCTATATTTGGGAAATGTTTTCTTATCAGAGTTTTTCTATATCTAGTTTCCAAGGTTTGTACTAAACATCGTCTGATACCAACTGTAACACTCTGACCATTGTTTCCTAGAGTCGGTGCATTATTACATATCATTGGCATGATCACAAAATATCATTTCCTGAAATACTGATTAATTTATTGGCCTTGGAAGTAGTACATACATACATAAGTTTTACATTGCATCATGAAATAGAGGAAAACAACTTTATATTCCCTTTGAACTCACACACATCTCTTAGCCTATTCCTATAGTTTAATCATTATATACTTCTTCACAACCTAGGAAAGATAAAACCTAGAAAGGTATGATCTCAAATTCTCAGTAGGAATAACAATATAGCAGAAACATTAATAAGTAATCATAATCATTTAAGGAAATGTTTAAGAATAAAACACATGCCTTTTAAACAAAAATTTCAGCATAATATGGAAAATATAAATCAAAAGGTTCAATTTATATATTCACATGAAAATTCTACTAGTCAAATAACCACTTGTAATATCAATATCTAATTTTATACTGATGGAATGCACAATACTAGACATCATAACCACATAGTCAAGGCCTTGTGCCAAGACTTCAGATACAATTTTTTCGAGGCCTTGTGCCATTACACTGGTTTGTCTCATGTGACTTACCGATGCATCGATAAGTTATAGCAGACTTTACCCATCACATAGTAAAGTCTATTTCATTACATATACGAAAATGGTGAAACATAATCTAAACATTCGTATTAAAACTAGAATTAAAAATGTCTATAATTTAACTACAATACATGAATGGTATAAAAATCCCACATCCATAGTCAAACATAACCCATTCAATAAAATATAGAAGACTATATTATAATAAATCAATACCAAAAAATAAGAAAATATAATGAAGGATATTTACAAAGATGAAAATAATCCGTAAAACTATTTGATATAAATATCCCATTTTTCTTGGAAACATTTACACGTCTCACTATTTATCATCAAGCTGTTTAAAATAGACTTTTGAATCAAAGTGTCCCATAACACTTTGAACCATTTAAAATGAATTTTAATTTTAAATCATTTATGACCAAATAAATAAATCCATAAAATCATTTTTAAAACAAGTACATTAAAGAAAATTATTTTGAAGAATAAGTCATTAAAACATTTAAAACGGTATTTTAGTTAAAGAGTTACTAACCAAATAAATGATGCTTGAATAAAAATAATAGAATTAATATTTTTTTTAATATCATGAGAATAAATGGATTCAATATATAATATGTCAAATAAAAATATAAACCCCATATAAAAGTGAATTGGTGCATAACAACAATGAAGTCTCAATAAAATGTTAATTGAGATGAATTCCCTTATAAATACCATACCAGTAAGGATAAATCAATGACTTAATTGTGTGTGAAAAATAAAAATACATTCAATATGGTTGGATATTTAGTGTAAATCAATTAGAGGACATTCACACATATTCTTGTAAAAACAACACCAATGACTTGGATGTTTAACTAAATGAATTGAAATTGAGTTAAAATTACTCTTATCAAGTTCATATCAAATGACTTGAGAATTTATCAATGGACTGATTATGTGTATAAAATGTATATACACAAAAATAAAAGAGGAAATTACAACATAATTAAAAAATAGTGATTTCAAACATAATCATGGAGTGAAATAATCAATGAAGTTTGTGTAAAAACCAAGGAGTACAAATTGAAAATAAAAATTCCCTTATAAATTTTGTAACTTACGAAACAGACATGAAATTAAAGAAGGATCATACAATGAATATTTAAATACCCATAAATTAAATTATATTACACAAATAATACAACCCTGGGCATAACATACACCACATAAAAGGAAATAGTGGCAATATAGCATGAATGTCACAGGAATGAGAAGTGTGATGAAAAACCCTTAACTTGTACTTTTCCATTGTTAAGGGTATGCTAACCTCCTATATAATGTTGAAATAATTTAAATTAAATTATAAATGAACCATATAAATAAATATGATACCACATATGATCATTTAATATTTTATTGTTAATAATATTTTAGTATTATCATTGTTTTGGGTGTTAACTAATTCATTTTTCTTTATATATTTGGTTACATAAGTCAGGTTTTTATGGAAAAAATGTATTTTATTTGTATAAAAAATTATATTATGTTCTTAAACATTATTTTTTAATCCTAAAATGATATTTATTCTTGAATGGTTACTATGGGGAATGAATCTCATCGCGTTCATGGAGACTGTAATCTGTACGTACGCATGTGTGATTGTACCATTCAATTGATGGTGAAATCATTTTTAATTGGATTGAATATCATATATATATATATATATTATAATTAACATGTTATATTTATTATTTTCATCAATAATACTCATTATTATATGCATCCACAAAATGAAGGGTTTAATAACAAACTACACCATGACGTGGAGACGGTAAGCCGTACATACACATGTATGGTGACTTGTTCATTAATAGGATGCATAGAATAATGAATATGGTTGTACCATATTTATAATAACATCATAGTAAGTAAAAAGTACTGTATTTATTATTTTGGTATAGAAAAAACAAAAAAAGAGGAAGTGTAATAACAAATGAACATTGAAATAGGTGATGAAATAATTACCTCTTATTCATGTGCTTCTTTTTGATTTGATCAAAAGGTCTCATTAGGATGGCTTTTTTATCAAAGTAATTCCTTAAGAATTAAGTTAGCGTAGTTGGTAGGATACTTGAGTAAGGTTTGGTAGAGCCAAATGGCTTTGGCGTTGTGATTTTGAGAGAAGGGGAAGTAACATTTTATAAGGGATATGAGGGTCACTATAGGAAGAACATTAAATATTATTTTATTATACAATCATATTCAGTTTATAATGGCTCCCAAAGGATTTATTTTGCGGATAAGGTGGGTATAATTCTAAAGCCTCTCAACCAATTGGTTTTAAACTGATTTAGGTCTCCATATTATCCTTATCATTTAGATTTAACTTTTGGTTAAATAGTTTATAATTTACCATGTCTCCTTGTATTTTTATATTATATTGTTAATAAAAATACTATAAAATGTTAGGATAACCCAAAGTGGTTCATTAATGACATATCTATTATTATATATGTCCTTTTTCTGAACCATATATTTTTAGGACCATTATAACATTTAATAATATAGTATTTGTTTTAAAAATGCATTTATGTCAATTTTGATATTATTTAGTATTTGGTTTTGTGAAAGTCATAACAATATGATTTTTTATAACAAAAAATAATTTAGTCAACCCTAACATGTAATATTAACCTAGAAATTTTTTGGAATGCCTAAAAAGTCTCAATTTAATTTTATTTTGATATTTATAATATCAATTATTTTAATCATTCATTAATAACCTAGTAACTGCATCATTATTGTGTCATAATTAAATTTAATTATTTAATGTATAAAAAATATAAATAAAATACAAAGATGTATGAGATATTCTTATATTTCTAATGAATATTTATTATCGAAATTATCTTATATATTACACTAGATTAAAAATAGTTTATTTATTAAAATATGAATTTAACACTTTTAACTATTCTTTAAATAAAATAATAATAAATGTCCTAATCTAAACCAAGTGGACTAAAAGGATGATATTTTATTCCTATGTTTGATTTTGGTCAAATTATACTTATCCAATAGGACATATGTTAGTGTAATTATAATAACATTTTTACCTTCAATTACCATATTTACTTTTAATCGTGGTAAATATAATTCAGAAGTTATTATTCACAAAAAAAATATTTTTATCTTATTGAACTAAATTTTACTTACTGATTCCAACCATGTCTCTTGAAATTTTAAAATTCTATTCACATAAGTTGTAAAATTATATTTTAAGAAAATTTGATAATGTGCCTAGAAAGTGGGAATAAGAGGTTAAAAATTCAATAAAATTTTAGACATCTATTTTTGTTACAAAATGACACTAATGAATTATATTTAACTAATATAGTTATTATGTATCTATTTTGACTTAAACAAAATTTAAATAAAATAAATAATTATTTAAATAAATTGTCACTTTTTAAACAATAACACATTTTTTTACACAATTTATCTAAAATTTTATGTTTTTAGAAAAATACAAAATTTCACACTAATGTAATTTTGATATTCTGAACCCCAAAATGATATCTATTTTAAAAAATTAAAAACATATATTTTTAATTAATTAATTTAAAATTAATTCATCTTTTCAAAACTAGAAAGCGGGTTTTTGAGAAGTAAAAACTATCCATAGATTGATATGTGTTTATGTCCGGTGTAAAAGTGAAATTACATCCATTGACCAACATTGGATTAAATGATAAAAATATAATCTAATTATACTTAAAAACCATTCAAATTTATAATTTAACACTATAAATAATTTTTATTAAAATAGTTGTTTTCAAATAAAATTTAGTATATTTCACTATTCATCAAAATATAAAACATATCAGAAAAACACCATAAATTTATCCACAAAAAAATTTTATGCCCTTATTCTAAAGAAGAATTTAATTTCATAGAATTGAATATAGAAAAGTGTAAAATATTAGATTTATAAAAAGATCTCCATTAAAAGGAGTAAAAACAGCATTTTTCGAAAAATATTTTTTTTATCCGAAAAATTAAATTTGTCCTAATATTTTGTCTAACAAACATTAAAGATAAATTTTAAATTATATGGGATATATATAGAATTCAAAGGGTGGTTATTAATATTTATCATTTATTTCTAAAAGACTAGTTTGATAGGATGTGGTGTGCTTGAACTTAGTGTGGTGTACATTGCATGCTATTAAATTATTTGAAGAGAAGCACATCGTGGATGATTGGGGTGTTTCACATATAATTCTTATTTAGATGTCCAAAGGTGTTCATAAAAGAAGAGGTAATCATCTTAACCGGGAATTATCATTTTATTAGTTCTTATACCTCCATAAATGGAATCATAATCATTCAAATAGAATACCAAATGTATCTCTAATATACTAAGATTTTATTATGTCAATTTAATAACCTCATTCAACTCTTTTCCAATAAAATTGATTGTAAAACCATTGTTTGTGCATATGTGGGGACTACCACATCAAGAATCAATATATTTTGATTCTCATCACGAAATTTATGACATATTGTTTTTATGAATTTAATATAAATATATGATATTGGAGATATAATTATGACTATTAAAAAAATATATCATCAATATTCATACCATTATAATAATTAAGTTTGGAATCAATGCACTTGTGTGTGTAAAAATGATCATCTTCATGTTGTGATGCACTTCATTATTTTAAAATATCACCTCACGGATGGTCATGGAGGTAGATTTAACACATTTTTTTATGATTATTAAAATATAAATATTAATTAATGTTATTATTTAAATTTTTTTTCTTCTATCCAACTAAAAGTAGAAATAATCACTCATGTGTATGTGTTGTCCACTGCCAGATAAAAATATGTATTTTGTTTTTCATTACATCTTTTAACGGTTTGATATTTAATTGTATTTAAATTATAAAAATTATAATTATTTAAGGATTATTATTCTATTTCTTATTTACAAATGAAATATTTTACCCTATTCAACACACAAAATTCATTTTTCAATATTGAACATCTCACCCTCAAAACACCTAATGTTGACTTAACTAACTATATAATTTTATATATCATTAAAATAAATGAAAAATTGATTAATGATAATAAGATAAAATTATAAATGGTTTTTAAGAAAGTAAATAATTAATATAAATATATTATATAGTATTTAAATGAAATTAAATGCATGTTGGTACTCGGGGTAGGGGGTTTCTTAACTGAATTTTCATTCATTTATTTATAAAACTTATTCACATACTTCATTATTCCGTGATTATTTTCTCATTGATCCCTATATTATTTTATGTTTTATATCAACATATTATTATGTTGATTTTCATATTTTCACATAATCACATAATTTATTAATTATCACTTCAAATGTTATGATCTTTTTAAGGGTTTTATTTATCTCAATCTCATTGTATTTAGACAAGTTTCATTTTGTACACCATGATTTCATTATGTAGTATACCTAATACAATATGGATGAATTTTGATACATTAATTCATGTAATTTGTTGTATTTATATAGAAATATAATATTCTTTTTTTTCAATCACCATTGATTGAAATGGTACCAAAGTGGAAAAGGCTTTATGTTACAATAACATTCTTTTTAGATTCTTTTAGATCAACGATCATTTGGGTAAAATTGAATGATATTAAATTCTTAAACCATATCAATATTATTACCATATTTCTATTTCTATTTATTACAATGTTTCATTTCATTTAACTCTATTTTGTAATTAAGAAGATAAAAAAATGTTTTTAAGGAAAAAATGACATTATTTCTCTTTTTGTTGAAAATATTTTCTCTTCAATTTCCAAGATCACTAAAATGTTTTCAAAATCTGATTTTCTATGAGGGGATAATTTTTTAAATTCATTTTGAAATATATTTTAGTATTTCTATAATGGTTTTAAAGGAATATGTTTTCATTTTCTAAAAGGTTACTTCTAGTTTTTACACAATTTTTGGAAGGGATGTTTATTTTAACATTTACTAAATGTGTGGATTTTACTATTTTCATATCTATTTTTTTATTTTAATATTAATTTAAATGTTTCCTTGTTTATTTTCAAGTAAAACATTATCCTCAATATTCTTGTAATTTTTATTTAAAATTATATTAAAACAAATTATATATTCCCTTTTTTCCAAATAAATGTATTAATTTCTTAAAATGTTTTTTTCATAAATTATAATATCATTTAAATTTTGTCTTATACTATATTAGATAAACGTTTATTTATGGAATAAATGTTATTTATATAGATGGATGATTATTTTTTAATGATATTTCCATGGAACTCATTTTTTTCATGATTTAGTCAATCTAACAAGGAATGATGGTTTTTTCCTGGGGTGTTATGTTGAAATGTTAAAAATTTCAAATGTATCCTGTAATATATAATATATTGAAATAGTCCTGAATTTTTTAAGGTAGGTTTTATTTATGTAATGCAAGGGTTAAAATATTATAAACCATGGATGGGTCGGATTGTTATATCCATATGATTAAATGGGAATGGTTATAGAGTTAACTCTTGAATGTTAATTCTAACAGATTTTAGAGTTAAATGATTTTTAGTAGTTTCATAGTAAACTACTCTAAGTTACTCAAAAGAGATGTTGTAGAGACTAAATATGAGTAACTCTTTAGAGATGAAATAGTTAATTGTTTTATGTTAATCCAATGATAATGACATAATTACCTTGTTTAAGTGATTCCATGAAGAATTTTTGATGTTCCAGGTTACCAGTACAATTCATTAATTCTTGAAATAAGTTCTAATATTTTTTTAATATGGTATTATTTTAAAATTCCTCATGATTATTGATAACAATTTCTCACATATTGTGTTAAAAATTTATTACATTTCTCGCTTTCTATGATCATAGTTTTGATTATTATGAACTGTATTTTTTAAGCTTTTTAACATTTAATATGGTATCTTACCCTTATTCCATTCAAATTCTCATTGATGACATTCAATTGATAATATCTATGTTTACTCATACATAGAATTTTAGATGAATCGTTTTTTCCAATTTATAAATATACATGTGATTTTTTATATGTGTAGAAGGTTTTAATGCGGGTGATGTTGGAGACATAATGTTGATTTATAAAATATAGGTATAGTGGTAAATTTATCATTTAAACATTTAAGTATTATTTTTTAATATTTTTTTAGCATTATCTAAAACATTAATCCGAAAAGAACCCAAGATAGGTAAGAGGACTAATATATTCATTTGATGTTATAAATTTTCAATGGATAATATTTTGGAAACATTAATTATTATCAGAGATAAAAATTTAAAGATTATATTTTGAGAACCAGATCTTGGAGTGAATGTTCAAGGATGTTATAGGTTTATTCATATTATGGATTAGATAACTTTATTGATAAGGATTTTTTAATTTATTTTTTACTTAAGAGTTATGGATATTGTAATGGTTTAATAATTTTAAGGTTTATAATATGTTCAAAACCATGTAAACCCCTTTTGATGTTGTCTGTGTAGTGATTTTATGATGATTGATTATAATTTTTTGAGATGGTTTATTATGTTAATTTATATTTAACCTTAGCTTTTTGATAAAGTATAATTTTAGAATAAAAAGTTCTTATATTTATATGGATGTATGCTGAATGATATGAGAAAAACCTTGAGAATAAAATAGTATTTAGAGATGCAGTTATTGAGGTCACTTGGTATATAAGTTTCTTGAATTATGTAATGATCTATGTTGAACATTTGGTGTAATTGTGTAAATTATTGGGTTAAATGTATAATTTCATAATATTATGGTTTCTTCATTTCGGGTATTACCTTACCTATTTATAATATTTTCAAAATTCTTATATATATGAGGAATATCATTTGATCATAGTATAATTAATATAATCTGTTAAACATTAATGTATTATGCCTAAGAAACATTAATTGTGGATACCCATATCTTGGAATATTGGATGAGGTAGAGGTGGAAACATGTTATTACATGTATATAAAGAATGAAATTAAGTTAATATATTTGAATAAAATCATGTTAGTATGTTTTACAATATTTTTTGTCGTGATAATAACATATATATTCCTAAAAATATTATTTTTTTATAGTCATTTATTTTGAATTTCCGTTCTTCGTTATCTGTTATTAATTATTGATTTTGAGGACATTAACTTTCATATAATACCATTTTCAATAACTCCCAATCATTATTTAGACATTTATTTTCAACTCCATGTCCATATTTTCACTTTCCACTAATTATTTCATCTTTAAAAACAATATTAAGTGTTATTCCATTTGACCTCCATGCTTACCTTTCCCTCTATTTAAATAGGAAGACCCATTAACTTGTTTTTTATGTGGTTATTCAACCAAGGAATTTTCATATATTAAACCCTTTAATTATAAATCATGAGAGTAAATTGATAGGTACATATTTATTTAAGTGGTTATAATGAAATAACCTGATATTTTAGAAGAATACTATCTTTGATTGCATATATTATAAGGACCCGACATTAAACATTACATAATATTGAATTAAATGAATAATTCACATTGAGGATAATTTCAGGTTTAGAGTTTTAGAGATCTAGGCCATAACTATTACATTACAACATGAATATTACAAGTAGACACTACTACTCAGTACCCATTTTTTCATAGTATAAAAACTCTTAAAAAGAAACATGTCTAGTTCCATGTTTTAGATAGAATGGCTTTTCCTTGATCCCATCCTTCACCCTATTCATCTTTATGTCCTATGGAAAACATTTCAAAACATGGGATGAACATAAAAGGCTCAATAAGGGTTATAAAACAGTGAATTAAAACATTTGTTCATAAATACATACAAAACATGAACTCTTTTACTTACCTCATGAAATCATAAGATTTAAGAAAGGCACATAGAAATAAAAAATCATAAAGGTAACTTGCAGCATCTACACCATACTTTCATTGTAGCTATCACAGCTACATTGGGAGTTACTTTGGAATACCCATCACAGTATATTCCCTAAATCTCTTAGGAGAAACATCCATGTTTACCTCCGTCACGTTACCCAATGCATTGGAGAGCTATCTCGGTCTCACCCACCCTAGGTTTATCACGAAACCACCCATATACGTAAACAATTCCCAATAACCATAACTTAATAATAATATATAACACATTTATAAATGATATATAACATTTCCACATTCCAATTTATCAAATCAAGATATTGAAATAAACAATGATTAAACAAATCATTTTCAAAACCTTTTAAAAATAGCTTTTTGAATCAAAGTGTCACATACCACATTGAATATTTTAAATAAATTATCATTTGAACAACTTAATGTCCATATAAATAAATCCTAAAACCCATTTTAAAAACATGGACATTAATTATAAATATTTAGAAGAATAAATCTTTAAAACATTTAAAACGATATTTTAGTTGAAGAGTTTTTAACAAAAAGAGGAATGCTTTAATACAATTAATTGAATAATAAATTTTAATCAGAACATTATAATATCATGAGAATAAAGGGATTCGTGATATAATATTTGAAAGGACATTATATACAACATATAAGAGTGAATTTGTGCATAACAACAATGAAGTCTCGATGGAAATGTAAATTGAGATAAAATACCTTATAAAGATGAAATCCTTAAATTAAGGATAAATAAATCTCATAATTATGTGTGACAAATATAAATAGACCCAATGTAAGTAGATATTAAGTGTAAAACAATCCTAGGTCATTCACACATATTCATAGGATGACATAAATAAAAAAAAGAGAATATCAACCCAAAGAATGGAAATTGGGTTAAGGAGTTCCCTTACCGATTTGGTAACTTACAAAACATATGAAACATGAATGAAGGATCATAAAATGAAGATCTAAATACTCATAAATGAGATTATATTACACAATGTGTAAAATCATGGGTAGTACATGCACCACACAAAGAAAATAGTTGCATGTATAGCATGAATCTCACGAGAATAAAAAGTGAGACAAAAACCTTTACCACGTTATAATCAACTAAGTCGTATGAAAAAAAGATAATAACCACCAAATGAATCATATAATACCATGATTATAAAGAGAATAATGATAATATATATAAAATGTAAGTACACAATACACCACATGTAATGAATAAGTGGCGAACAATGGAAATCTCACAGAATTAAAAGTGAGATAAGCAAATCCCTTATAAAAATTCGGCAGCCTAATGACGCCACTTAAATTTTTTTAAAATGAATTGATGAGAGTAATAGGGGGTATCTCATTATATGAAAATACAAATTACAGTATGGTGAATATAAAAGAAAATAATCCAGCATAAGAATATGGAACATAAATTAAATGACATAAATGAGAGTACTTGAAAAGAAAGAGAGAGGTCGGATCCCTTACCTCGTGTCCGACTTGACTCGATCATTCATTAATCTCCTGAATAATAAACTAAAGTTAATTTATTCTTTCTTAAGAACCTCTTTCAAGTTTATTATTCATTTTATATCACTTATTACCATATTATAAACATTATGTAATCATTTATGTTAATAATGTTCGTTTTGTCGATATTTGGTACTTGAGTCAAAAATGGACTTCTTATAATTACATGTTGTTCATGTGGTCAAAGGTTCATTATATCGAGAATTATATTCAGGATTTATATATCATATATATCATATATATCCAGTATATACAAGTATTTATAATAGTACATAACATTTAGAGGTAAGAAATGAAATGCACCGTTCGTGGAGACGGTAAGTCGTACGTACGCATGAACGCTACTTTCATTTCTATTTATTATGTTAATGGAAATAAAACATAATTATACATAGTTATATTATAATTCCAGTATAATATCATATATAATATCATTAACTCAACCCTTTATACATCCCACATAAGGAATTAACGAATCACATCACTTTAAGGGGGCGGTAGTCCGCACTTCCTCAAATGAGATTATCGTATTTACCCACTATGGAAACAATAAAGGCATGATATAAAAATGGAATAACAGAAGCATAAGTAAATCATAAACATAATATATATTATAAATAAATACAGTTCCATCATAATGGCCACCATGAGTGGCGGTAAGATGTAATTGAACAATCATCGTTTCGTGAGGCGTCAGTTTTCCATCCACAGAAACATTATGTTCTTCATCCATTAAATGGAGGTGTGTTTAAGTGTAGTTATAATAATTCTTATAAAAACATCCTAGTATTTTTATGATAATGTTTTTGTTAAAAATGAAATAAATAAAAATAGTTTATGGGTTGGAGAAGTAAAATAAAAGTAAACAAATTAAGAGAAATTGTTACCTTTAATTTGGGTAACTCTCTTTGGTTTGAACCAAAGGACATATTGAAGTGCCTTCTGCATAAGGTAAGGATTTTAGGATGAGTATAGGGATGTAGGGATCCTAATTGGTCAGATCTTGGACGATCCAAATGTCTTGATAGGTGTGAGTAATTGCATATAAGTGGTTTCCTTTTATAAGGGAGAGGAGGGGCTCTTTAGGAATGTGTGAAAATATTATTTTATAATATAATGATATTCGGTTTCTAATGGTCCAAAAACCATTATGGTAGAATATAAAATGACTCATAAACTAAATAAAATCATCCAATTAGAATTGTACATGTTTTGGATAATATTTTAGTCATTATAATCTTATTTAGTTTAGTCATTTATTAAAGAGGTAAATACTGCATCATTATTGTGTCATAGATAATTTAATTTATTAGAGGTCTAAAAATTATAAAAAAAATACTATCATGTATGAAATCTTTTTATCTTTCCAATGAATATTTATAGTCGAAAATAGGACTTCTATATCACCATATAAAAATTAATTACTAAACAATATTTGTTAATGTCAATTTTGCCTTTACATTAAATTAATTAATCTAAATTGTCATTTTCACTCCCATGTGGATCAATGGGGTCCCAAAATCAACCCAAAGATTTCCATGGTCGTTAATGACTCAACCAATAAGGTTTTGACAAGTGTTAAGGTAATTTTGACTTATTATAATATTCTTTTATCCTTGAATTACCCTATTTACCTTTAACCGTGGTAAATAAAAGTCAAAAGTTACTATTCACCAAAAATTATTTTCATCTTAATGAACCCCATTTTACCTCTTGAAAACAACCATGTATGTCATATTTTTTAAATTCAATTCAAAAAAGTGGTAAAATTTCATTTAAATGAAAAAGTCAGTTTTTTTAACTACCACTTAGTGGTGTCACTATTCATCAAAAACTGATGTTTTTCAGAAAAATACCAAAAATTCAGCCTAAGCTATATTTGATATTCCGAATTCAAAAATGATTTATATTTTTACAATTTCAAAACATAGAAGTGGCATTAATTAATTTAAAAATTAATTCCCGCTGTTAAAACAAATAGCGTGTTTTTAAGAAACAATAACTATCAAAAGATTGATACTTGTTTATGTCCAATTTCAAAGCGAAATTAATTCCAATGACAAACATTTAATTAAATGGTAACAATATATTTTAATTTCACTTTTAAATCAATTAAAAGTTAATTTAACCATATAAATAAATTATATTAAAAAGAACTTCTGAATTAAAATACAATATTTTTCACTATTCATTAAAAAATGAACTTTATCAGAAAAATACCAAAAAATTTCCCAAAGTAAAATATTATGTCCCCATTATAAAGAACGATTTTATTTGGTCAATTAGAATATATTAAAGTAAGCAAAACTATATTTAAAGAGGGGTTTCCATTAAAAGGCTATAAATCGGCCTTTTAATGTAAATTATGCTTAAAATTAGATTCATTCATATACTAAGCCTCTAACTTTTTTTGGATAAATATAAAAACATGTATAATCATATTATATTTAGTTTTTTTCATTCCCGTAAATACAACGGATATGAGTTAACTACCATTTAAAATAATATTATTATATTATTAGTGTGAAACGTAAGATACTAAAGAAACCTGTTGTTGCATATCAGGTACGCTATCGAACATAGAAACCTCTTTTAAGATAAAATTAATATTTAATTCCCAAATATTAATAAATATAATAATCTCTTATTCTTCATTTACCTGGAATGTTACATCCTTCCCCCCTTTTGGGAACTGCGTCCTCGCAATTTTAAAACTGGGCTTGGAAACATCATTAAAAGCCCCACATCAGAAAGAGAGTGAATAAAACTATCACTTTATAATAAATTAAGATAAGTAAAAAGCCTAACCAAGACAACAGATACTAGGATTCCATGAAAACATGGATATGGAGGAGAAAACAAATCATCAAGTTCTATTGTTGAGTGATAGAAAACATGTTTAAGAGAAAGTTAACCACCAGAAAATCACAAACTTGTGATGGGTTAAACAGTCGTTGATTCCCCATTAGGAAAATTTAGCAGACAAGGTTTTTGTTTAAAGTTTCTTTTAGTTGAGGAATTTATTAATGAGACTAACCAAAAACATAAGGAAATATACTTACTTGTCATCTAGGCATTCATCTTTTACTAGATTTCTAACACAAACTCATATTTTCTCCAAACAATGAATATTCAGGATGCCAATTTTTTTACATTATGAGCGCTATATCCAACTTCGAGAGAATCACATAATCCACAAAAGATGAATTATATATTTCCCATGTCTTTAAATATTAACTAAAACCAAAACGTTTAGTATAAGATCAAACAATACCCCAAAAAGATAAACTTTTACATAAAGAAAAAGTATTGTTAATCTCCAAAATTTGTCCGACCAAACCCAATGTTCAACGAAGATCATTCGATAAACAATTTATCCATAAAATTCTTCAAAGTAAACCAAACTATGATTGAAACCCAAATATTTGAAGTATTTAATCACGTAGTCTTTCAAGGTACAAATTAACATTTATCTCCAAATAACATCAGTTGCTCTTGAAGTCTCGTATTGAAAAGTAATTAACCTAATCACATATCTTCCATGATAGGTTAATAATTTCCATAGATAACCCAAAATCCACTTACTCTTGATTCATAAAATCGTCTAACTAAAAATAATTAGTCAAACTAACCAGGGACTTCATGTAGTCTAGTGGTAGGCAATGTGCCCTTGTCGCCCTTCGGTTGAGGGTTCGATTCCTACGGCCTTGCCAGATGCGACAGGTAGTCACCCATCATACGTGTTGTCCTTTTTATAAAACTCAAAAATAACCCTAACATGTTTTAACCTCAATGGTTTCTGTATACCTCTCATTTTCATCCAAATTCATTACGATCTCAACATCTTAATTCTTGAAGTCTTATTTCACCACCATAAGATAAAATAAAACGATTCCCAAAATGAATA
Organism: Viscum album; assembly: GCA_963277665.1. NCBI lineage: Eukaryota > Viridiplantae > Streptophyta > Magnoliopsida > Santalales > Viscaceae > Viscum > Viscum album. The sequence continues at coordinate 991,357,678 of OY728128.1, read as the reverse complement.
ACAGTATACCTTGATCATGGCATCCACTCAGTTTCATTGTCATCTTGTTCACGTAGGTAGATGTCCCAAGCATTACAACAATGATTTAGAGATCATTCAAAATCATTTGCTTCCTCCATCCAAATACACCTTGTACAACATGGGTCATATGGGTGTTCACAGAAAAAGAGTTTTAGAAAATAATCATGTATGACATATAATTTCAAAACAACTGATAAAACATGATTTCTATAAAATAGTCAGACAGAATTTGAGTTGAAACTTTCTATTATTGGTCCTTTTAAAATACCACAAGTATGTGCTGAGAGACTATATTTTAAAATCAAATATAAATAGGTTGTGCAAGGGTCTCCTTCCTCAGCACCATTTTTTAAATCATAATATGCTTCAAATTCTTGTGATAAGGTAAAATATTTGAAAATACCTTGATAATATTTACCTTTCTGGAAAATATGAGAATATTGTGGAAATAGTATTTGTCTAAATACAACCCATGATCCATGATGATAACGAGGTATAGTGGAGGTGTTTGATAACTCAAAAAACTACTTTCCAGTGAGTTATATGCTAAAAAAAGTTTCACAATCATCTGAACATGACTTTTCAATAATTATTGCAAGCATGTCATCAGGAAGAAATAGGAATGTCATTTGAGATCCTTCTCCTTCCATTCGTAACTAGATTTACTTGACCTGAAAAAAGTTATAAAACAAATATTTAACTAAAATAATAGATATAGGGACTAACCATGTGTCTAACAAAAACTCATAATCCCTAAAGTTGTCTAAACCGACCTCCGATACCAACTATAAGGATCCGGCCTTAAACATTAAATAATATTGAATTAAATGAATAATTCACATTTAGGATCTTTTCAGGTTTAGAGTTTTAGAGATTTAGGCCATAACTATTACATTACAACATGAATATTACAAGTAGACACTACTACTCAGTACACATTTTTTTCATAATATAAAAACTCTTAAAAAGAAACATGTCTAGTTCCATGTTTTAGATAGAATGGCTTTTCCTTGATCCCATCCTTGACCCTATTAATCTTTAAGTCCTTTGGAAAACATTTCAAAACTTGGGATGAGCATAAAAGGCTCAGTAAGGGTTATAAAACAGTGAATGAAAACATTTGTTCATAAATACATACAAAACATGAACTCTTTTACTTACGTCATGAAATCCTAAGATTTATGAAAGACACATAGAAATCATAAATCATAAAGGCAACTTCCAGAATCCATACCATAATTACATTGTCGCTATCATAGCTACATAGGGAGTTACTTTGGAATACCCATCATAGTATATTCCCTAAATCTCTTAGGAGAAACATTCATGTTTACCTCTGTCACGTTACCCAATTCATTGGAGAGCTATCTCGGACTCACCTGCCCTAGGTTTATCACGTAACCACCCGTATACGTAAACAATGCCCAATAACCATAACATAATCATAACATATAACAAATGTATAAAGGATAGATAACATTTCCACATTCCAATATATCAAATCCAGATATTGAAATAAACAATGTTTAATCAAATCATTTTCAAAACATTTTAAAAAGAGCTTTTTGAATCAAAGTGTCACATACCACATTGAAGCTTTTAAATGAATTATCATTAGAAGACATTAATGTCCACATACATAAATCCTAAAACTCATTTTGAAAACATGTACATTAATTAGAAATATTTATAAGAATAATTCTTTAAAACATTTAAATTGATATTTTAGTTAAAGACTTTTTAACAAAAAGAGGGATGCTTCAATACAATTAATTGAAGAATAAATTTTAATCAGAACAGTATAATATCATGAGAATAAAGGGATTCATGATATAATATTTCAAAGGATAGTATATATACCATATAAGAGTGAATTGGTGCATAAGAACAATGAAGTCTCAATGGAAATGTAAATTGAGATAAAATCCTTTATAAATATGGAATCCTTAAATTAAGGATAAATCAATCTCATAATTATGTGTGAAAAATATAAATACACCCAATTTAAGTAGATATTAGGTGTAAAACAATCCGAGGTCATTCACACAGATTCATAGGATGATATAAATATAAAAAATAGAATATCAACCCAAGGAATGGAAATTGGGTTAAGGAGTTCCGTTACCGATTTTGTAACTTACAAAACATATGCCACATGAAACAAGGATCATAAAATAAAGATGTTAATACTCATAAATGAGAGTATATTACACAAAGAGTACAATCATGGGTAGTACATACACCACAAAATGAAAATAGTGGCAAGTATAGCATGAATCTCATGAGAATAAAAAGTGAGACGAAATCCTTTACCATGTTGTAATCAACTGAGTCGTATTACAAAAAGTTAATAACCACCAAATTAATCATAGAATACCATGATTATAAATAGAATAATGATAATATATATATACAATGGCAGTACACAATACACCACATGTAATTAACAAGTGGCGAACAATGGAAATCTCATGGAATTAAAAGTGAGATAAGAAAATCCCTTAAAAATTTCGGCAGCCTAACGACGCCACATAAAAAATTTTAAAATGAATTGATGAGAGTAATTGGGGGTCTCTCATAATAATAAAATACAACTTACAGTATGGTGAATATAAAATAACATCCTCCAATATAAGAATATGGAGCATAAATGAAATGACATAAAAGAGAGTACTTGAAAAAAAAAGAGAGGTCGGATCCCTTACCTCGTGTCTGACTTGACTCGATCATTCTTTAATAACCTGAATAATAAACTAAAGTTAATTTATACTTTCTTACGAACCTTTTTCAAGTTCATTATTCATTTTATATCTCTTATTAATATGTTATATACATTATGTAATCATTTAAGTAAATAATGTTCGTTTTGTCAATATTTGGTACTTGAGTCAAAAATGGACTTCTTATAATTACATGTCGTTCATGTGGTCAAAGGTTAATTATATACAGAATGATAATAATGAATTATATATCATATATATAATATATATCAAGTATATACATGTATTTATAATAGTACATAGAATTTAGATTAAGAAATGAAATGCACCGTTCATGGAGACGGTAAGTCGTACGTACGCATGAACGCTACTTTAATTTCTATTTAATATTTAAATGGAAATAAAACATAATTATACATAGGTATATTATAATTCCAGTATAATATAATATATAATATCATTAAATCCATTATTTATACAACACACATAAGGCATTAACGAATCACATCACTTTGAGGGGGCGGTAGTCCGCACTTCCTCAAATGAGATTATCGTATTTACCGACTATGGAAACAATAAAGGAATGATGAAAAAATGGAAGTAAAGAAGAATTAATAAATCATAAACATAATATATATCACATATAAATACATTTCCATCATAATTTCCACCATGAGAGGCGGTAAGAGGTAATTGAAAAATCATCGTTTCGTGATGCGCCGGTTTGCCATCCACAGAAACATTATGTTCTTCATCCATTAGATGGAGGTTTGTGTAAGTGTAGTTAGAATACATCTTATAACAACATCCTAATATATTGAGGATTCTGGTGTTGTTACAAATGAAATAAATAAAAATATTTTATGGGTTTTAGAATTAAAATGAAAGAAAACAAATTAAGAGAAATTGTTACCTTTAATTTGGGTAACTCCCTTTGGTTTGAACCAATGGACTTCTTGAAGTGCCTTCTTCCAAAGTTAAGGCTTTTAGGAGGAGGATATGGATGTAGGGATCCTAATTGGGTAGAGTTTGGACGATCCAAATGGATTTAGAGGTGTGAGAAATTGCATAGAAGTGGTCTCCTTTTATAAGGGAGAGGAGGGGCTCTTTAGGAATGTGTGATAATATTATTTTATAATATAATGATATTCGGTATCTAATGGTCCAAAAATCATTATGGTCGAAGATAATCGGAATCATAACTGAAATAAAATCTTCCAATCAGAATTGGACATGGTTTGGATAATATTTTAATCATAATAATCTTATTTATTTATTCATTTATTAATGAGGTAAATACTACATCATTATTGTGTCATAAATAATTTAATTTATTCGAGGTCTAAAAATTATAAAACAAATACTATCATGTAGAAAATCATTTTATATTTCCAATGAATATTTATAGTAGAACATAGGACTTATATATCACCATATAATAATTAATTACTAAACGATTTTTGTTTATGTCCATTTTGCCTTCACATTAAATTAATTAATCTAAATTGTCATTTTCACTCCCATGTGGATCAATGGAGTCCCAAAATCGACCCAAATATGTCCATGGTCGTTAATGACTCAACCAATAAGGTTCGGACAAGTTTTAAGGTAATTTATAATTTTTATAATATTCTTTTATCCTTGAATTACCCAATTTACCTTTAACCGCGGTAAATAAAAGTCAAAAGTTACTATTCACCAAAAATTATTTTCATCTTAATGAACCACATTTTACTTCTGTAAGACAACCATGTATGTAGTATTTTTGAAATTAAATTCACAAAAGTGGTAAAATTCCATTTAAATGAAAATTTTAGTTTTTTTAACTATCACTAAGTGGTGTCACTATTCATAAAAAACTGAAGATTTTCAAAAATATAGCAAAAATTCAGTCTAAGATATATTTGATATTATGAATTCAAAAATGATGTCTATTTTTCCAATTTCAAAACACAGAAGTGGCATTAATTAATTTAAAAATTAATTCCCGCTTCTAAAACAAATAGTGTGTTTTTAAGAAACAATAACTATCAAAAGATTGATACTTGTTTATGTCCAATTTCATAGTGAAATTAATTCCAATGACCAACATTTGATTATATAGTAAAAATATATTTTAATTTCACTTTAAAACCAATTAAAAAGTTAATCTAACCATATAAATAAATTATATTAAAAAGAACTTTTGAATTAAAATAAAATATTTTTCACTATTCATTAAAAAATGAACTTTATCAGAAAAATACCAAAAATTTACCCAAAGTAAAATATGATGTCCCCATTCTAAAGAAAGATTTTATTCGGTCAATTAGAATATATTAAAGTAAGTAAAACTATATTTAAATAGGGTTCTCCATTAAAAGGCGATAAATCGGCCATTTAATGTAAATTATGCTTAAAATTAGATTCATTCATATATTAAGCCTCTAACTTTTATTATATAAATATAAATACATATTATAGTTAGTTTTGTTCATTCCCTCCAATACAACGGCTATGAGTTAACTACCGTTTAAAATGATAATATTATATTATTAGTGTGCAACGTAAGATTCCAAAGAAACCCGTTGTTGCGTATCGGGTATGCTACCGAACATAGAAACCCCTTTTAAGCTAAAATTAATATTTAATTCACAAATATTAATAAATATAAAAATATATTATTCTTCATTTACCTGGGATGTTACATATATAACACGGAAAACCGAGAATTTACAATGAAATGATAACAATATTTTAAATATGACCGCTATAAACTAGATATTAAATTAGAAGATATCAATAAAATCAACAGAATTATAAAATATATGTATATATTTCAGACTCAATAAAAATTTATCCATTAATTCTAATTTAATAAGAATTAAATTTCTATTATTATAATTTTATTCTTCAAAAATACTTATTCTTAAACTATGATTTCTATTACTTTTTTTATAGAATATTATTATTAATTTATGAAAATATTAAAAAAAATTTGGTTGAAATATTATATTTTTTAAAAAAAATAATATAAAATTTATCTTAGAGTAAAATATAGGGATTTTCGGAAAAGTATTAATGTTTTAATGAATATTGAGAAAAAAAATCATGTTATAGAAAAATGAATATTCTATTTATGTATATATAATTTTTTATTTTTTTATTTTTTGATATTAAATTTTCATTGTTTAATTTTTATTAAATACATCCAACTAATGTAATTATAATCAAAACCGTTTTTAATTTTTTTATTAAAACATTTTAATACATAAAAATTCAATTTTTTATAAAACCATTTTTAATCACATATTAATGGTTTATTCAAAATATATTTTCTTCCAATTAATGGAATTTAATTGGAAAAAATTGATTTCATATTTTGAATCATCATTTCTAAACTTGGTAAATACGTCAAATTTATATATAGTTATAAGGAATAGTAAACTTTGTAAAAATGTTTTCACCACGTAATAGGTAAAACTAATAGAATAAGGATAAACCTATGAAATATGTTTTAAAAAACATTAAACATTGTTGTATTTCATTTTATGTGTTTAATTCTAAAAAAACCCATCCTATATTCAATGAAATGGATTATTTGTTCAATTTTTTAATTCATAAAGACCATTATATTATTTTACAAAAATGTTAATTTCAAAATGTCTCTTCCTTGATTTTTATATTTTTAATATGTTTTTATTGGAATTAAAACATGTTAAGAATTTATATAAATGGTTTTTTTGAATTCCAATAAATTTATTTAATTATAGTATTATTTTTTCCAATTTAATTTTTAAATATTTTCCTTAAATGCATATGAAACACAGATACAGTGTATATAGAAGTAGTTGAAAATTCAAGTAAATTATTTTGAAAACAGAAAAAATTATATTTTTTGGTTAATTTATGGCGATACAATAATTTTTAGATAAATTTATTATAATATTAAATTTAATATGATTATTTATTAATAATTTTTTGTTATTTAATAAATACCATAATGCATTGCGTAATTCTAACACAATGCTTGTGAATTTTGTATTGGAATCTTGTAAATGATTTTTAAAACACATTATGTATCATTTTTGGGCAAGTTAGGGTTTTCTATAAATTATTGGATAAATATAATTTATGAGTCATTTTTTAACAGTTTATATTGAATTTAAATTTATCTATTTTTATTTTTTAAAATCAACTTATGTGAATAGTCCCAAAAATAACATCAAGGTTGTTTTTGAATAAATATTAATTTATTAAATGAGTTAAAATTCTTAAAAATGTTATATTTTAAAATGTTAACGTGATATGCCATATACGATCATCCATTTTCCACTTATATCATATATTTTCATTTACAGTAATTTTATTTTCCCTAAATGTGTACAAATATTCTTATCATAATAATCATTAAATGGGTCTAACTAGGGTTAAAACTAAGAGATAAGTGTTAAAATATCAACTACACCTTCCTAAATTTAGATTTATGATAGGATATATAATTATATAAATTATTTATTTGAAACATATACACTTGGTTACACAAAAACATGAAAATTAATTTATATGTAATTCCATGGGTACCCCACCCCTCACTTATAAAAGGAAACCACCTATACTTTCTTCAAAATTCTTGAGACACATATAATGTCAAAATAAAAAAACTCTTCTTAAATTATATAGATATGTTCTATGGGTTTTAGTTTTCTTAAAAGATTATCCTTATGGTCCTTAATGATAGATTTAAAGTTAGTTCATTAATGTTTAGGTAATTATATTACCCAATCATTTTCATTTCAATTCTTCTTCTAAATACTTTTATTCAAACCTAAACATTCCAATATTACAAAATTATTATCCAACATATACTGATATGTTTTAATATTAATTTAATATCCTTATTCATATTATTTTCTATCATATGGGAAAAGAAATCATCATGCATGTGTAGTTGAAAACTAAAACCGCACAAACTGATGTATTTGTTTTCTCATTACTTCTTTAATTATTAGTTATTATGATGTATTTCAAATAAATATATGGTATTTTTTAAGTAATATTTTTCAAATAAATTTAATAAAAAATTAATTTTTATACCATTCTAATCATTAAATATGGAATTATTGGACATTTATAAATATGGATTGTCGTATCGATGTAGCGATATATTTAATTTTTCAAAAAAGTCTACTCATGGATGGTCATGAGGATGGATTATATGAAGGTTTTATAATTTTAGGAAAATGATAATTATTCTTGAAAAATAATCATTTACATTTTGTCATTATTTTCCATGTGTGGAAATATAAAAAACATGGGTAAGGTATAGGTGTAAAATAATTCCTTGTGATAATATGTATTTTGTTTTTCACAAGGATGGAATTAAAATTTTATTTTCGTTATAAAATTGATAGTTATTTAAGGATTATTATTCTTGATATGAAGGAATAATAACCCCTTTTACCATGGTTAACCAACCAAAAATAATTTTTCAGTTATGAACTTAATGACCTCAAAACAACCAATGTGGACTTAGGAAATGTTTCAGTTATATTTATAATTTAAACAATTATAAAAAAAAGTTTCATAACAAATTAATAAACCTTGAAAATTTTCACATACAAAATAATAATTAATATAATTTTTTTATACATGATTTAATGGAGATTCACAGTAATTTAAAAATTGAGGTATGGGGTTTTTAAACTCAATTTACATTCCTTGAATTATAAAAAATATTAATTTTCATTGCTATTAAATAATTATGTGTGAATTAATTTAAAAAATTAGGTTTTATTTCAACATGTTTTTTATCAATTTAAATACATACACATTGTTGAGTCTATAAATATTTTAGGTGATGTTCTAAGAATAATCTAGTAATATAAGAAAAATGATTGTTTTCATGTTTTGTTTTATCATTAAAAATAAAATAAATAACATAATTGATAATATAAATCACTTAAGATTGTGTATTTAATTTCAAAGGTGATTATATGTATTCATGGGCTTCTAGGATAATGGACTAAGTCTCGTGGATGGATTCATTTGGTCTGAGGTGATTGTAGAGGGTGAAACTGATTTTTTATCTTATTACTCTCACATTTCATTCAAATAAATGTGTTTCATAAATTAAATTAGGCAATTCTTTGTTTATCCAAAATATATCATAAATTGTTAAAATTTTCATGCTTTAATATGAGTTTGTGCAATGTTTTATGTGGTATAAAAATCGTCCTACAAAATAAATGTTTCCATATAATGGTGAGGCAGTGAAAAGTTCAATAGATGGGGTAATAAAGTTTTATAATTCAAATAACATGACCCTTCCCCTATGGCTTGTGTCGTGACTACCCCATGCCCACCTACCATTTGCCAGGGGCTGGCGACTAGCACCAAAGGAATAATTCCCTAAATCAGAAAACCATTGGCTTTAAAACCTATAAACGCACACAACAGAGAACACAACTGGATACAAGACAATATGTAAACTTTATAACAAAAGAGTGGTGAAAAGTAAAAGGGGTCGGAAATACAAGCCAAACTTTAAAGTGAAAGGAACCAGAAGTACAAGTACAACATAAGAAAGGGAAAACAGCTGCTGGGTCATCCTCTAAGATTCCTACCTGAAGGGTAGGTACAGATAGCCTCCTCAGCACTCCACATCTGTCAGAATCATCCATGTACCGACTCGTCGTAAGGTCCACCTCCAGGTATTGTCCCGTCCAGATACTCTTAGCCACAGTCAGTGTTCTCTGTCATATTCAGCCAACACAACAAGGTGCAGGCATAGACCGTGCAGGGGTGAGTATAACGAAACTCAGTAGGGACCCCGAGACCCTCAAGGTCTCACAAATCCAACAATGATAAATCACAAAGTAACAAATCAACAGATAACCTTACTTAGGTATATTTCCACACATATACCAAAGTTATGAAGTGATCCATCTCAATCTTGAGGAAAATAAAAATTACTGACTCAGCTCAAACAAAGATTTTTATTCTAGGGGTAATATTAAGTAACATCCCCAACACATTATCAAAACCTTGACTGCTGGAGAATTCCTCCTCTATCGATTACAGTGGGCCTGAAGCGCCACACAAAGGCACTTCCCAATAACCATGGATTGCTGAGGTAGTCCTCCTGTCAAGTAATATGGGTCTAATGTGTCACACAGAGTCACTCCCTACTGTGGGTATGCTGCCACACTAAGGCGCTCCCCCTCATAGCCTGCTGAGGTAATCCTCTTTTCAAGTATTGTGGGTCTACCTCATCACCAAGAGTTCTCCTCCACAGTGGGTCTGCTGCCACATCCAGGCTCTCCCCACTGGGCTACTAGAGTCTCTCTGAGTCAAATGGTTAGCAGTTGTCAGGTCTCATCCAACTATAAGGTCTCCACACTCAGCTCTCTCTTCACTGGAAGGATCCACTCCACGAGCTATTGTTCGATACTCCAACTGTGATGAAGTCCCAAAAAGAAGTATCTCATAGTTCCTCCACGTCAATGTGGTCCCAATTCAACGAATGTCATGTCAATTGAATGCTCGGTATGTGAGTTATTATCCTTTTAGTCCCACAGCCCGGTTTGATTCGTGCACGATCCAACCTAACTGTAACTCAACTATAGGTCAAACTCCAATGGGGTATAATCAAAGGTACAGTCATGTTCCAAGATTACTAGGGCCATTGAAGGTTTGTAAATTGGAAATTCAGTTCAAATGATATGTCCAAAAGAAATTAAATGGGCCGTTGTGGGCTCGGGTCAGGTTTGACCCGGTCGGACCGACCCGACCTGACTCGGTCTGGGACGACCTGGTTCTGGTCGACCCTGCCTGCCCTGTTGGGTCTGGACCGGCCCATTGGGCCCCTTCCTACATAACATGAGGGGCTGTAGAAGGCCGATAGGGTGCGGACTGGTCACGATGCTATGGAGTGGTTGTGGGTCGGCGCGAGGGCTATTCAGCCTGGAGGGCACCGCGAGGGTAGCTAGTCCCGGAGGGCTCTGCGAGGGTTGCTTGGCCCATAGCGCGGGGCCGGTTCGGCTCCGAGGGAACCGCGAGGCTGTTTCTTTTAGGAGGCATCGTGTGGCCCATTCGGTCGAGAGGGCACCACGTGGACGGTTTGTCCTAGAGGGCGTCGCGTGGCCGGTTTGGCCGGGAGGGCTCCACATGGCTCGTTCGACTGGAAGGGCGCCACGAGGGCATGACAGTTCAGGAGACCGGTGGGCGGCGTGAGCTGGGGCGGCTCACTGGCTGGTGGGTGGCATGGTTGGTTCGATCGGTAGGTGGCACGGCCTGTTTGGTCGGCACTACAGGGGTGGCGCGGTTAGCGAGCGGTGCGGGGCCTACGGGTTGTGAAGTTTGGCCCGGGGCGGAAGAGCGTCACGGGGGAAGCGCGATTCGCAGAGGCTTCAGGGGTGGTGTGGGTAGTGGAGGTCGAGGGTGGCGCATTGGTTTCTTTCTTTGTCTTCCTTGGTTTCAAATAACACCAGTAAACAAAGATGAACGACGGGTGGGGGTGGGGGGGGGGGGGTCGGGCCATGTTGGTTTGGCACGTACCCTATGTGTTTAGGGAGGTAGAAAGAGGTTCAATTCTTTCTCAAATTTCAATTAATGTTCATGAATTGAAGAGAGTAAAATTTCAATCAATCACCCCACATCTTCTCGTAAATAAATAAAATTCCAAACCTGCAAGGAAAACATCCACAGATCAACCTGATAATAAGTTGTTCCACGTTCTTTATTTTAGAAGGAATGAATCACGGAAAAATAAAATCAACCACAAAAATCTCTTACCTTTTTCGTCGTTCATCAACATTGACGCAAGAAGACATACATCATTTCATTGTAGACGAACACGTCCTACATTGAAGAAGGTTCCAATAAAGAATGTCGATGTCGAGGTCCTTCTTCGTCGGTAGATCTTTCTTCGTCAGGAGAGCATTCTTCATTGGGAGATGAAGTTCATCATTGGAGAACTTTATTTCTCCCAAGCTCTCTCCTCTCCCAATATTCCTCTCAAGTGCCAAAAAATTAAAATTCCAAGCCAAGATAATAGAATAAGTTTTCTATCATTTATTTTTTGACACAAAAATCGAAATGGTAAAGTTGGCAGATTAAATGTTAGTGGAGTTGACACATTTAATTTTTGTGTTGGCAGAATCAATGTGGATGAATCCCAAGAGGCTCCTCCACATTAAAGAGGGATTTGAGAGGATTTTTCTCCCCCTGTTATGAGGGATACACCCCAGGTGGTCGCTACCACCATATCTCATGGGAGGTTTTAGGCCTCAGGTGGTCCCTAACACCATAACCTCTCATGGGAGGTTATGGTGTGGTGGTATCCACTTCCAACTTCCACATGGGTGGTTACAATAGATAAAATAAAATAAAACATGAGATTATTTTATTTTATTATTTCCACAAAAAACCCAAAAACTAAATTCCTCCCTCTACCAACTGCCATCGAGGTGAAAGTCTTCTTAAGAGAATACTGGCATTGTGAGTTCAAAAGTGTCCTCATATTTCAAATCTGAGCACCGGTTCAAGAGTTATAAAAAACCACTCGAACTTTCACTAAACATACCCGAACAAAACATCAGAAATTGATTCCGGGAAAACTGGTCCTCGGAATCATGTGTGTCAATTTTCGTACACTCATAAAATTAATATTTAAATAAAAAACCATATATGGAAATTACGGTTCTTTAAATCAAATATGATGCTTATAATGATATAGATTCATGGTAGAGAAATCTGTTTTTAGAAAAATATTTATATTGTATTTAAATTAAAATGATTTTGAAGATGTATCGAATGATGGAATCTAGGATATGTCATCAAATATAGTTAATCGAATGAAGTTTTATAAATTTATGTTATATAGTCCACCAAATAAACTTCTATATTTTCAATAGAAAAATGAATGTTTATTTGTGTTTGAATTCTACCATATGGACTTGTAAAAAGATTCATATCCAATTTGTAGAAGTAATAAAATTATTGTATATATGTACTTATGTCATTCTTTTGAAGACACTCAATGAATTCATCAGAAAAAAATTTATAAATAAAGTTCAGTGATATAGGTTTCCATGTAAAGTAAATGGATTAAGGTTTCAAAATAAATTCATTGGTTAGAGGAATAGTATAGAAATGTTTTTTAAAATTTTTACTAATTTTTTTAAAGGAACAATGAATGGAGTTTCACAGGATGGGATAGGTATTATGAAGTTGTATAATATATAAGGACTAAATTTCATTAAAATGACAAAACAAAGTTATTAAGTGAGATGATATTAATATGGTTGTTTGATTAATTAATAATTATAAACTAAGAATCATAATTCTAGATTAGTTTTGATGTTGGTTTGAATAATTTTTTTAATGATAACCCTGAAGAAATATTTTTTACATATATGAAGTTTGAAGGTGATAAATTATTTGATTTTTTAGTATGATGTTCAAATAATAAGTTTAAATGTTTAATTTTAATTCTAATATACTCAAAATATTATTGATGAAATTTTTCCTATACAAAAAGGAGTTGGTATGTAATGAAAATGATTTGGTGTTTGTTTGTCTAGGGAAAACATTAATGTTTTGAGCTGCCAAATTAAGAGCATTGAGAGTACTTGTGTTGAAGCATCAAAGTTAGTGGAATCTGTCTAATTAATTATCGAAAATGATTCCTATCAATTGGTAACAGAAAAAATTGTTCATTTTTTTGAATTAACAATGTTTTGAGGAAACTATAGAATATTGTGTTCAAGCTATTAGATAAACAATATGTGATTAGATGATTTGGGAATCAAACTAAAGGTACTATATAGAATATTACCATATGGAAAATGTTCTAGATTGTAGTTTGGTATATATGTGAAGAGGAAGAATTTGTTATTTCAATAAGGTAATGTGTGAAAAATGTTTAGGATGCATAATTATAGAATAATGGATCACATTTTTTAAGGTTCTTATAATTTGTAAAAAACATTGGAATATTCTATTATCTATGTGAGTAAAACATAAATTTTTTATGATACTATAGTGTTATGCATGTGATTAATACTCTCTTATTTTTGTAACCAACAAAAAATAAATTTTTTAGTGATTTTTTGGTATTTTATTATTTCAAACCCATTACAAGTACTAGACACTCTTATTGAGTAGTTAACCTTTTAAATTTCAAAATTCCTATGGGTCTTCCAGTTTTTTGTGTTCAAGTAGAGTTAATTCTCTCTAAAAAGAGTTTAAGAATTTGTATTTTGTGAGATTACATAAAATGAAAAGATCCTGGATTCACCCCCTCCACCAATCAGTGATCACACAAATCATGATTAGACCTTTCAAATGGAAACAATGTGAACGTTTTCTTTGTTAAATATATCCTAATGTTTGAGAAAAAATAAGGATTTCATGGATTTTAATAACACAATTAATAGTAGATGAAATATTTTCAAGGAATTAAATAAGTATCATATCTGAAAAAAATGCAAAATAATATTACAATTATTGTCTTTAATGTACCTGAATCTATAATAGTTGGTTTCATCATCCAACTGACGACGATCCCTTAATAAAAACTAATAACAAGATTCTTGATAATTATAGGTGAGTGAAAAATTCTCTACATTCATACTTATATGAAGGATAATTTATGAGGGATAATGGTCTTGAAACAAATAAAGGCATATGGGAAAAGTAATTTAACATTTATGAAGGAAATAGAAATGTAATGAATTCAAAATTACAAATATAGATGACAATGTTCAAATATCACAAAATGGATGATGATGAATCAATTAGTGACTTATTTTAAAAGTTGAATGTCGTTAAATATTCCATAAGTTGTTTTGGGGACACTTTAGAAGATTAATTCTTTAATTGAAATGATTTCCTAGAACTATTTTGGATAAATTTTTTGTCAAGGTATCATCATTAGAAGTTAAAGATCCTGAGAATCTTTCTCTAGATAATAAACACAACATTATCTTAACATACAAAATTAAAATATATAAGGGGATAAATCATAAATAAATTTTAATCAGAAATTTTTTTTATAGCTGTTATGTAATTAAAATATAATAAATTAATCAAGGTGAAGATAGTTTTATTTAAACTCCTGATGAGGTTAGTAAAAAATTTAATTATTTAATTTTTTTGTTTACTATAAATTTGAAAATAGGAATAAAGATGTAAAAAGTAAAATTGTCACTAATTTTTATTGGATATTAATTTGTTGCTCATTTTCCAAATTTTTTTAAATATTAATGGAATGTGAAGATAGTTGTGGGGAAGATATAAAATAAATAAGATCTCTAAAGAGTAATGAAAATTGAGTAAAGTCCTACTCTAATTGAGATGAAATGAAGTCAAATAAATATAAATATAGAAATATCATGTCTAAATGGGTGAATTATTATAATATTTTATGATGAAATATCTAGTGATGAAGGCATTGAAAATTTTTACTATTAATGTGAATGAAGAAAATTTTACAAGTGATGAAAGAGGAATCTATAAAGAAGATAAAGAGGGGACTTAGATTGAATTTATTCATAAAAACATAGTTATGATAATGTTTCTAAAAATGTTAAATATGAAATAGAAAACAATGAATTTAAGAAAAAATTTATTCGAATAATAAAATTGTTATTCTTTCTTTAATTAATATCAATGTTTCTAAATGATATTGATAATCTAAAAAATGTAATAGATAACTAGAATAATATCAACCTCATGTATAATGAAAAGATAATAGTGAAGTATAAAGAATTTGAAATAATTAAAAAAATATTTTCAAAGATGTTGAGAGAATATAAATAATATAAAATTAGTTTTTATAATTCAATGTAAGTTTTAATAATTATAAAACAGAAATGTGTCAATTGAATCATTCAAAATGGTCGAAGAGATTCAAAATAAAAATTATGGTAATAATCCCATGTACATGGACAAAATAATTACACTTGAAAATTTGGAAATTCATATGGTTACAAAGTCTGAACAAAAAGCTAATATAGTATGAAAATTTTTTATGGTTGAGAATACACCTAAACTGAATAATAAAATGATATAATGAAACAAAAAATTAGTTCCCAACAATGTACCAAGGGGTATCATAAGACAGCTCTTGAAAAGATGGTAACCAATTTTGGATAGAATTATAGTTAAAGATGAATATATGATATCTATAAATAAAATAATTACTGTAAGGGATTTGGTAATACAAAAAAAAAGTTTTAGTTAAATCATAAATACAACAATGAATCCATGAGGAACTGTAGAGAGGTTTTTAGGGGATACAACCTACTCAATGTTGATAACCTCAAAAATATAGTATGTAAAAAAAATATTTCATCCTTTAGAAAATATTTGTAAAATATGTGATCAACATGGAATCCTTGCTAAAGTCTATCTTTTTTTGTTACCAACTCGACCAATATTGTACAAAAAATTCAAAAATTTTAATATAAATGAACAAAAAGGTAAGAAAATTTCCTTAATTATGTGAAATACACTCAAAGCTACAAAAGGAGAATGGTCTTGGACACTTAATAGTGAGTGATTTCTACATATGAATACTAATGTTAAATTATTAAATAATATAAATGATTATAATGAAGTAATAGTAAATTATGGAAATGACGACTCACTCAGAATCAATGTCATTTAATTATCTTTCATTGGAATGGAAAAATCAAAATACAAAATTGATTTGTTTGTTGAAGGTATAAAAAAATTTATTGAATATATTATTCCATTTTATGGAAGGATTCTTGTTTATAGAATGTGCCTACCATGGGTGATGATGTTCCCTGGCCTTAATCACATTCTTTAAAAACTTGGAGGTGGCAGAGCCTTTGCTGGTGTGCGATCTATGAGATTTTCTTCATCTGACCACTATGGGGGAAAAATCCTTTAAAGATGCGATATAAATCTCACCATAATAGTATTTTAAGATTGGTCTTCCCATTTTTATAGTTATTTAGATTTATACCTACTGAAATGATTGGGTTGATGGTTTCTTGATGATCAATATGTCGGAGGAGGAGATTTTTGATGCGTTATCTTTTCACTATAATTCCTTGGTGGAAAATTTCAACTATGATAACTTGTATCTAGATTTTTTCCAGAAAATTGTGATTTCATGGGGTCTATCTCAGCCTGCGGAGGCTTGAGTTTTTACCAATGTTTCTTTCTTCATCGATTTATTTAATAGGTAGGATTTCATGTAGTCCTAGTCCAGTAAACTGCAATGTTTTTTTCACTTGGAATTTGTCTCCCACCCGATGGTCATGAGTGGATCATTAGAGATAGGACTAGGGTAAAGTGGTGGTTTAGGTTTTACTTCTTGGGATTCCATTTCTTCTATATAACCTTAATATTCTGTAGTCAGTCGTTAATGATTTGGGTGGTTTATTGTGCTTGTAAGAGGACTCTTGGTGCCTCCTGGATACTTCAGGTCGTAACATTTGTGTGGAGTTGAATTTAAAAGTTTTTCTCTCCTCAAGGTTGTTGGTTAGGGTAGGCACTAGTTTCTTATTGTGGTAGCAGTTGTGGTGTGTAGCTCTTTCTCAGTTCTGTATGGAATATAGATTTTATGAGAGCTCAGTTGACCATTGAAGAAAGAGGAAGGAATTCCCTTTTGTGGAAAAAGAGGGTGGTACCTCCTCCTCCACTCTTTCCACTCTGAGATATCCTACTAGATCATCAGTGATTCCTCTAAGGGGTGGTGGTATAGTTGATCAGACCACGGGTAACATTTCCTCTGGGGCTACTCTGGTGGGTGGTGATGTGGACATTTCTATAGATGTTTTTCAAATTCAAATCTTCATGTGCTCATGTTGTTAGTTCTGGTTCTAGTTTTGACCATTGTGGTCCCTCTTTTTTTGGATCCTATTCTGTAGACTACTATTCCTGATTCCTTGGCCTCTGTTTATAGATTGTTTCTTCTTCCCTCCCCTCTTGCAGTGTCTATACTATCATTTTATCCTTCTATCCCCCGATAATAGGTTTCTAGATTGGTTCTTATAGTATCTTATAGACTTGATCTAGGATATCTAGCCAGGAAAAATTGTTCTTATGTGCTTCAGCTAGGTTACACTCACCAATTTCATACTATCCTCCAAGATGGCTGGACATTGTGGCTATAAATTTTATTATAGAATGCATGGTGGATATGATTCTACGATTATGGCAGTCTCTCGAAAGGCTGATGATCATTTCCCTGTTCTCAGAGAGGGTTCTTTTAAGAGCCAAGTCTCTCTAGGGTTTTCCTTATAATAATTTCTCTTCTATTATAGATTTAGAGGTTTATAAGGATGTTAAATATACCCTATTGTGAAGAATTATTAAATACAGAAAGAGTGTTCTTCAGTTCTTGTCAGTGGACCCATTACCAGAGGTATGGATCAGGCGTCAACTTCTCCTAGTATTAGATCAATAGTAGGTTACATTGTCCATAAGTCTTATGATCAATTTTTTCTTATGAATTCTATTATCATATGTAATTTTTTGGGTTTAGAGTCTCATTTCATGTTCACATTCATGAAATCATAGGTTTGTAGAAATAATATCTCTCTAGTTGTTATCCTGGAACCAAAATAAGAAGTCCAATGCATTTCCCTTTTTCAAGAGTATGGGATTTGATAATATAATGCCTGAAGACCAAGAAAAAGGAAGAGATAGTTGTTATATATTTCATGAATCTTTCTGGATATTGTAGAGGCCACTGCAGAGTTTGTTACATCCAAGGTTAAGGTTGGGGAAATTATTTATTCAGTTATTTTTTGTACAATAGTTGTGAGACTTCTGAGAAAAACCTTTTTTTGGCAATAG
This sequence comes from Viscum album, assembly GCA_963277665.1. Taxonomy (NCBI): domain Eukaryota; kingdom Viridiplantae; phylum Streptophyta; class Magnoliopsida; order Santalales; family Viscaceae; genus Viscum; species Viscum album. Next base: position 991,339,118 of record OY728128.1, on the reverse strand, counting down.
CTTCATTATAATAAGCTGGGTAACCCTTCCTTCTTCGTTTGGGGGTGAATTTAATACGATCACTGATGGTTCATAGATGATAGGAGGGGTTCATATTTTGGATAATTCTACCTATGATTTTATAAATTTCATGTATTATATTTGTTTGATTGATATGAGTTTTTTTGAAAATAAATAAATGTTTTGTAATAATCATCGTGGTGTAAGGAGGATCTGATGTTGTCTTAAACGATTCATATCTAATTTGAAAGGCATGGACTCTTTTGATTGGGATACATTTTCTCATATTTCCATATCAATATCTGGTCACTCTCATCTTATTGTGATGTTGAAAAAGGGGGATTCATGGACAAGATTTTTTCTCTATTCTAATAACATGAATAATATGGATGGATTTTTGAAGGCTGTCACAGATTCTTAGAGAAATCCAGTATGGTTCTTAGTGTGGAATGGTCTTACGAATCGTCTTCAATGATTTGAGAAATAAATTTAGGTTTGGATTTCATGAAACTGTAACAATGATACAATCATTGAGAAACTCAAATGATATATTTAGGAGTTGGAGGATGATTTGATGGTGGTATGGGATGAAAGTCGTTTTTCCTTTATTAAGGAAACAAATCTGCTTCTTGAGAGGCTTCTGGCGGTTGAAAGAGTCTATAGAAAACAATACATAGATTTGTATTGTAAAACGGGAGTAAAAATATGTCCTTCATTATAGATTTTCATAAGGAGGAAAGGGTGCGAAAAAAGGATTAACATTAGGATTGAAGATGTGTCCTTCAGTTCAGATGTGGTTATTTTTGGGTGATGGGACTTGTAGTATTTTGAAAACCATTTGGCATGCCTGAACTAATTGAATTTTAGGATATCAAATGTTCATATTGGAGATGAGGCTTTCATGAGGTGTATTATATATCTTTGGAACACTTGTACAATGAGGCCCTATTGACTATTCCATATAAGGAAAAAATTAAAATCATGATGTTTATTATGAGTAGGGAAAACGCTCCTGGGGTTGATGGTTTTTATTGGGTTTTCATTTTCGAAATGTGGGATATTGTTAAGGGTCAATTTATGGAGGATTTGCATGATATTTTCAAGGGAGGTTATTATAATTAGGGTTTTTCTTATAAGATTTTTCTCATTCCTAAGGAGAAAGATCCTTTCTCTTTGAACCAGTTCAAGCCAAATTTTTATTTAATATTTTTTATATGATTCTATCCATTCATCTCAATTGAAGTCTTATAAGTGTTATCCCATGAATTATTTCTCCTAAGAATCATGGGTTTTTTATAGAAGAAGAATCCATGGGGAGATTGGTATTTACATTTAAAAGGATAATGATTTTAATAATAGAACGGTGGGATATAACATCACGATTAAAGTGGATATGGAGAAGGATTATGAAAAATTTGAGTGGATGTTTATTCTCTAGGTCATGAGGATGTTTCTGTTTCATGACTAGTTCTATGACTTGTGCATTAGATGTGACTCCTCCCTATAGATCACTATTATCCATATGGGAAAGGATTTTAGGTTTTTTTAAATCTATCTGTGGTGTTAGGAAATGGGATTTCTTATCACCCAATTTGTTCAACCTGGATCAAGAGGCTCTTAAAAGGAACATTCATCTAATCCTTGAGGAGGGAAAGATAATACCTTATCACAACAGGTTAAGAAATTTCATGGTGTATTATATTATTTTTGTTGACAATATGATTTTCTTTTTTAATGTTAGGAAAAAATCAATCTATGGGTTTTTCAAAGTCATATCTATTTATGGATTATTGAGTGGTCAAAGCATGGAATCATGTAAGAGAAGTATTTTCATATCCAATAAGTGCTCTGTTTTATTTTCCAATGATATCCAGTCCATGTTGGGTATTATTCAACATTAACATCATATGCTTTACCTAGGAACATCTATTTCCAATGTTAGGATCAAGAAGGTATTTTCTTATGATATCATCAATTAGATGATGGGGAAAATTTTCAATTGGAAAAATAAATTCCTCTCAATGAGAGGAATGATCAGTTATATTAATAGTGCCTTTATATATCATCGAATGGATTGGCTCTCCATTCTTATGCCTCTGAAGGGGACCATTAATAATTTGTAAAATTTATTTAATATTTTCTATGGATGCAAATCAATATGGTTATTTCTTTTGGGCACCGTGGAAATGAATGGATAATCCAGTTGATGATGGGGGCATCAGAATTCATGATATAGAGGAAACCATGTAAGATATACCTACATGGTTGGCATGGAATTTCATTGGAGTAATATCCCTCTAGTCTAGATTCATCATGGAAAAATATGGGGAGGATTAGAGGATATTGTATTTGAACTATAATAGTTTATCTATCTTGGCGCACAACTTACATTATCATCAAAAGGAGATGGATGAGGTTGTTCATTAGATGGTTGTTCATGGCATTACCAATATTTGGAATATAAATTGGTTATGTGATATTATTCATTTTCCAGGTTTTCCAGTGCCTACTATTTCCATTAATGAGGCACGTCTATATCTATTTTTTCTTACGGAAATCATGAACAAGAAGAAAAAAGAGGTGTTTGAAAGCATTATTTTTGGTCGATGAACTAGATAGGTGTACTTTTTATGGTATTCATCATAGAGGTTCTCTAATCGTTCCTTCGGGGATATAATTCATTCTAGTAAAAAATTGGATGTGTATGCTTCAAAACATTTGTCCAACGATATCTATATGAATATAAACTTTTGTTTGGGAGCATGAGGAATCATGTGATTCCATCAGATAATAATGTTTAAAGAATAGTAGTTATCCTTGCCTCCCAATATTATTGTTGTAGATAATCACAACAGGATACAACTAAACACATTTTCTTCTATAGTGATTGGGAAAACATAGTCTTGAAATAAATTTTGAAAGGGATGAACATCCATGTCTTTGACGTATAAATGTAGGGCATGATTGATGATTGTATTTAGGGGGAAGGTCAACTTAGGATATAAGTAAAAATTCAAGGGACTATTTTATCAGTTTCTTGTTGGGTTCTCAGGGAATCTCGCAATAAATCTATGAATTGTGCCACAATATTTGGTTCACAAAATTAGGTGTGTGTAAATATTCTTGTAATGGAACTGTGGTTGTTGATCAATTATTCATGTAACTATATCACTTTAAGTTGTCTCCTTCATAGCTTCTACCAGACCACTACTACTAGGAACCTTTTTTAAGGATGATGGGTTAGATATAACCCCCATTTCTTAGGGTTTAAACTAAATGTGGATAGGACATGCTTAAATGGTGTGATACGAGGGGCAGTCTGGTCGAGGACCGTCTTGGCTCTATGCTCATGGGATTTTCATCTTTTTTTTTTTGCTAGTAATTCTATGGTTGTGAAATCCAAATACTTGGTTGTATGTTTATCCTTCTGTAAGAAATCCAATATTCACATTTCTGAAAAGTTGATATATTCTTCTCTGTTGGTTAAGCTCATTCATGAGAATGGTGATGTCCCATGGGAGATGGTTTACACACTAAGATGTTACAGGAGTTATGTTAATTATAATATTGTGATTTGGTATACCTAACATGAAGGGAATTAGTTGGCTAAATTATTATCAAGAAATGATATATTAGGAGAAAGATTGATCATTTACCAAACAATGGTATCCTTTCCTGATGATTTAAAGCAAATTTTTTAAACATTATACACTTTGATTACAGTACTTCCTCCCTTATTGATCATTTATTTTTTATACTGGTATTCTTTTAATTAAATTAAAAATGAGATTTCAGTCATTAAAAGACAATTACTAAGTGTTTAAAAAAAATTGATTAAAGAAATAGAATAGTTGATTTTTTTGAAACATATTAAAGATGGGAAAATTGTAGCATGAGGGTAATTACACAAGGGAAAAATACATGTTGGAGAATCCCGGGGATCACACTATCTGAGTATAATGGATGAAAAAATGTTTTTGTTACAAGGGGTTGAGAATTATATTCTAATATAATATGAATAAGTTAACAAAAAAATATTCATTATATTCGTATATGAATGAATAATAGATTATTTTTGTTCGATATATGATCAGGAGAGGATGAAAAATATTGTACATAAGAAAATTGTAATATAAATTACTCATCCCTTTGATCATATTCATTCATACATATATTGAACTAGTACGATGGAATTTGCAAATATAGATAATTAAATTTTCCCTTTTTAAGGTTTTACTCATGTTATAAGTATTCTATTTTTGATTTATAAATCATAGGTTCCATAAATGTTTAATAGTTTTAGAATAAGTGCTAAAAATCAATGTCGATATTCCATGAAGAGAATTGAAATAGATAATGGTGAATAGTGAAAAAATTGATTTTTTTAGTCAAAATTGAAAAACAAGATGTATTCCAATAATTTAGTGAAAGATACACACTAGAGTAGAATTTTGTTACTAAAAGATGAATAAAAATTTAGGAATATACGGATTGAACAACACTTATTGAAAATAATACATCGCACTTAGTTTGGAGTGATGATAATGGTGAAGATGTTAATATTTATAATAATTGATTCTATATTAAACACACTAATATGATTCCTTAAGATATATATTACAAACAGACACTAAATTTATATACATAATGTCCTTTTATAGTCTCTATATAATCAAATATAATGGTGGGCATATTGGGATGTTTGATAAGAGATGTTTTGAATGTATCGTTCTCGTATACCTTCCAAATGGTAGTTGATAAGTGTATTATAATAAAAATAATGGGACATATTATTGATACAATATATCATAATGTGTTGGAATTTTCTGATAGTAGAACTTTTTAGTCAGTTGTTGATATAATAGAAGTTCAGAATGATGTTTTCACTACTATGAAACATATAAAATATTCTTAAAGAATTGAAAATAAAGAAGTTTATCAAGATAATAACATTGAAAAAACAATGTAAAGTGATGAATAACAACTAAGTTAATATCATACTAGGATTAAGAAGCAAGTGGAGTTCTAAAATATCATTAGATTTCAAGGATAGTGGGTTCAAATAAGTATACTACAAAGGATAGATAGACATAATTCCTTCAATTTAACAGTTGAGCCAAAAATATGTTATAGATGAATTGGAGAATCAAAAATGGATTGATTATTTGAATGAGTAATTGAACCAAATTGAGAAAGATAACAAATGGTAAGTTGTAACCAAACCATAATATTATAATGTCATTAAAACAAAAGGGGTCTTTTGAAATAAGATTAATGAAAATGGTGCGGTGATAAGAAATAAGTCAAGATTAACATGTAAAGGATTTTTAGGTACATTAGGTGAAATATATTATATTGGTTGAATTGAGGTATATAGGTCAAAACATATACCCCTTTTAATTTTTTCATTGTAAAAAAACTTGCTTCTCTCTCCTTCCCATTGAAAAGTATGTACAAAAATTAAAGCCTACAGGAAACACAACAATTTTTACTTGGTTCACCCTCAATAAGATATGTCATAGGATCATACATAGGTAATTTAAAAATGTAAAAAAAACACTAATATAAAATTGTTGTTTATAAATTTTGGAGTGGACTCACTATCCCTCATGTTTTACAACCAATCACAATTTGGGAGCTCACTTCTCTCTAAACTGAAGTGTGATCACTACTTGTTCCGAAGAACCGCTCACAATTTATAGAGTTGTCGGTAACTTAATTATCTCTAATGAAGGAATACTCCATTGTATGTAGATGATATATTTATGTCCCACATTCATCCGATGGTCAATACCACTTTACCATAGTTGTACTAGGAAACATCAAATAATTCACACAACTCCTTCTCCATCTTGTTCCAAACATTAATGCATTGCACGCCAGATTCCACTTTTGTCATGAAACTCCCTAGGTGTGCAACTTCAATCATACACAAAACTCAAATATTATGCAAAACCTTTTTATCTTGAATGCATTTCAAATTAATTCGTGCAACTCAATTTGTTTACAATTCTTACGCGATTCAAAGTTTGGATTTCCTCTATCCCTTGAGCTACTTCAAATGAGGGGGTTCACCTATAATTTATAGGCATCACCAAACCCTATGTGAAAGATTCAATATGTCAAAAAAGATCATATCGATGCGTGAAAACCCCAATTTGATGTCACATTAGGCATTTAAGTTTCTTTCATGAAACCTCATCTTTCACGCACATTTCAAAATCTATCACGCACTTCATGCCTTTTCCATTTTTCAAGATGATGATTCCGAAAAATTATGTGGGTGAAAGTTTCCATACCATATTCAATCTTTTATGTAGCTTCCTTTTCAAAAGACACATTTCTCCATTTATCTATTTTGATGTCCAAAATTTTGGAAAACACTGGAAAGTGGTTCCACCTTGTATCTGTTCTTTTTGTACCACCTCAAGATAATACTTTCCTATTTCATGGTTCTTGGTCAGTATAATCTACCAAAAGTATCTCAGGAACACCACAAATGACCTCAAAACCCTCTTTTTAGACAAAAAAACAACCCAAAAGTGATTCAATGTTACTTTGTGGGATTATTTTCCAAAAAAGGATACTTATAGGTTGAAGGAATTTATTTTTACAAGGACTCTTTCCTAGTGGTATTACATAAAATCATAAAAAAATTATTTTATTACCTCAAAATGAAAATATATTATTTTTTTGATGGATGTAAAATCAAATTTTCTTAATGGATAGTCATATGAATAAGTTTATATTGATAAATAATATAGTTTCTTAATTGGAAAATAAGAAAGCTATGTATAAAATTTAAGGAAGGTTTTTCTGGATTGAAGGAAGTAAGTAGAGAAGAATATTCTAAATTTGGTAATTACATTAAGATTCATAAAATTAGAAAAGGAAGAGTATATATTAATCCTTGTATAAAAAATCAATAGGATTCCCATATTGTGATTTTTTATGTTGATGATTTTATATTTGTTAGGAATAATAAATAAACATGTGAAAAAGTTTTTTAGGAGATACATATGTTTTTGGATGTTTCCATGCTAGGTAAAATGAAATAATTTCTTGTCCTGTGAATATCTAATGGGAAAACTTACATTTTTCTTTCTGAATAAATTTATAATGTGGATTTATTGAATAAGTTCATATTGGTAGTTTCAAAATTGGCTTCAACACCCATCTCAATGGGATTTTTTGAAAATATGTGAGAATGGAAAATTTTTGATACAACAGAGTTGATAATGCTAATTTCAGGATTTTTATATCTTATAGATTCACTGAATGGTCTTGTATATACTATGAAAAATATTTCTCAGTATAAAATTTCTCCTAAAGAATCCCATATTAGGGATAAGAAAAAAATTCTCTGATGTATCGAAGGAATAATTTATTTTAGTTTGAAATATGGGAGGACACGGAAGATTTATTTGATTATTTAGTAAGATATATGTTGGGAAGTATGTGTCAAAGATAGAAGATTGATATCTGATGGAGTTTTCTTTCCTAGAGAAAGACATGTTACCTAGAATAAAAAAATAGTGACCCTTGTAGTTTTAGATTCTTTTTCTATGGGAACTTATCAAGATAAAACACAGTTAATATAGATTAATACTCTATTCAAATATTTATTAGTAAATTTTATGTTTCAACACTATCTTTTGGGGTAATAATTAAAGTTCTATAAATATCTCTAAAAAACTAGTGAAACATTCTCATTCTATGAAAATTGATATTTAATATCACTTCATTAAATATAAGGTTGTGATTAATAAATTTAATCAATAAATTTTTCCAATAATAGAGAACATTTATAATATCATCACCAAACTACTTCTAAAGGAAATATTGTATAATATGGGTTAGATAATTGGTGTTAATCCACTCTCTATTCAAGGTTCATCCATGTATTGTATTTACCCTATCTCATATAGTCTTTGGATAGTGTTGTCAATGTAGGATAAAATATGTTACATAAGTCTATTAAATGGTTTATGATTTTACTTTTTTGTAATAAAATATAATCAGTTATAATTTTTAAAAGGTTTAGATTATGATTTCAGTGTATGTGAAATGTTTTATTAGTTTTTTAAAGTGGATGAAAGAGGTTGTTCTATAATTTTTGAAGATGTTTTTTATGATGATTTTTTTGGATAAGGGAATAAATTATTTATATTCCTTTGTAAAACATTCTTAAATAAATTATGTAACAAAATAAGATATTTTTGTAGGATTATTCATGTTTCTTACACCAATTAAACTCATACAGGTTTGTAGTTTTTCTATATGTAATCTATATATTAATTTTCAAATGTTTTGTGATTTCTGTTCCTTGGTTGAAAGAAAAATCTAGTTGGGGATATTTTTTAGACCATGAAGTAAGGAAATGATGTTTTAATTAGAAGATGTTTATGAATGAATATGGAACACTTTAAGGTTGTATTTTTTTGTAAAACATAAATATAATAAAAATTTTAGAGAACAAATCACATAATTTTTTTTATTCTTATAAACATGATCAGATGTTTTCATTCCACTCAAGCCTAACAGATCAAGTCTAACAATTAATTTTCATCAGTCTTATGTGATCAAACTAATAGTTGAAATTAATTTATATCTTATTACACTCATGTTTTTATAATATAAGGATGTTTATATAAAGTAAATTATGTAATTAGTTTTTGATCCTTGTTGTATCAAATATCATTAAAAAATTTATGTGATTAGCTATGTTTTGGAAAATTATGATGTTATACAAATATGAGACTATATAACTAATGTTATCATACAAATTTGGATCTTTGTAATTTTGAACCCATGGTTTAATGAAGATTCACAATTCCAAGTTCAAGATTTAGGAGGATATGATGTTTTAGTGATATAATTTTCTATCAGGAAGAAATTTTTTTATGTCAATTTAAGGAGGCTTAAAGATATATCATATACCTATCTCTGTCCAATGTCATCATTGGAAGATCATAAAAATAATATTTACCCAAGTAATCTTACAGAGTCCATAAAACATGCATTTTAAGTTCACATTGAACCAAAAACTGATTTATTATGTAGGATTTCTACCATAAATAATTATAAAAAGATTAAAATGAAATGTGAAGAAGTTAAAAAATAATTAGAAAAAACAATCCAAGTTATTAGACATAATTATATGTATGAATTCATTGAAAAAAGAATAAAATGAAGATTAAGGAATAAAGGATTATATGTGAAGGAAATATATGAATTTTTCCTATGAAATTCATTGTTTGGAGGAAGAGTCAAGAATGTTTTTTTGATATTATAAAATTATGTTGTGAAGGATAATAAAAAAAATAATCATTAAGGATTAATATTAATTGTTGATGAGATTCCAGAATGTTTTAGAGATTTTTATTGATGTTGAGATTCATGGAAGATTTCATATCTTTTAATAAGTTAGAAAGAATTCAAAAATTGATTGTTTTAGAAAGATGTTCAATGTTTGAGTAGGAAGATGGAATTTAATTTCATGATACTCCCTCTATTTGTGGAGAAATTTTTCTAATATAATTATGAGTATGTAAGATGTGAAAATTATATGATGTTATTTCTTATGGGAGAAGTGGTGATTTTTTTAGGTTTCGTCTTAAGAGCTTGAGAGATCTTATGTTGAAGCATCAGATGTAGTGGCATCATATTGACATATTCTAAAAAGTGTTTCTTAAAAAAAAGTCTAAACAATAAATTTTCATTGGTATTGTATGAAAATTATTAATTGACATCAGTAGAACTATGTAGAGAATCTATAAGATAATTAATATCTGATTGGATGAACAAAGTATCAAATTGGGTGATCAATCCAATGTTTTAGGCAGACTGCTACCAAATAGAAGAAAGTTCTTGATCATTTTTTGCAAGAATGTGAAGAGGAACAATAAGTTATCACATGACAGGTATGTTTTCGGAACATTAATAAAGAAACTGATAACACGCTGATTCTTTCTGGTGAATATTCCCATCATAGTAATAAAACATTTTTATATCATATTATCTGTGTGAGGAGAACATGAAGAGTCAATTAACTACAGTGATATGAGAGGGATGGATACTCCTTACATTTTTTAACCAAAAAATTGATTTATTTCATTTTTGTGTCCATTTATTATTTCCATAGAATTCCATGCACTAGATATTCTCATTGAGTAGTAAACCATGTAAATATATGTGTTCATATTTATGTTCTTTTTTATTTTTTTCCAAAAATTTCAATTATCTCTGACCTCATACAAAGATTATATATTATGTAAAAACATAATATTTGTATAACTATGATTCATCTATCACTCTCTCAGTGATTACAATGATGATGACTAGTCCTTCAACACAAAATCACTTCATGTATTATTTTTGAATTAAAATTAAGAGACCCTGGAAAGTGTTTTAATTGTTTTAGTCTCATTCTCTTAAAGCATGGTTATTATTGTGAATCCATATTTCATTGTACTGTGTACCAAATACCCCATGAATTAATTTAAATGCATTAATTCTTGTAATTATTGGGATACAAAGAGCCATATAATACTATTTATTATATTCATTTTATCATCAAATTACCAAAGCGAAAAAGGATTTGTTCTACAATCTCCTTTATTTTTGGGATTTTTTATGATCAAGGATCCATTATAGGGAAACTTATGATCTTAATTTATTAAACCACATATATATTCTTCTCATCTGTTTTTTTCTAAGTCTTACATGATCTCATTTCATTTTCATCTCTTTGGTAAATAAGGATATCAAAAGAAAATTTGTAGGGAAACCCATATTTATTTCTCTTTTTGGTCAGGAATCCATTCTCTTCAATATATACGATCATTGATTTGTTTTCAAAAATAATGATTTATATGTATAAATTATTTTTTTAAATTTATTCTAAAATATCTTTGAATTTCTCTATAATGAATTGAAAGGAATATTTTTTCATCTTCTAAAAAGGGTTCTTTTGATGATTACCTTATGTGTAGCATGGATATTTATTTCAAAATATAATAATTTATTTGATTTTACAACCATTATAGATATATTATTCATAAAATTTTCCTTTATAATTTTACATGGTTATTTTCAAAGAGTGTTTCATTAAAATTTTAACGAAATTTTTTTTAAAAAAATAATCAAAAGAAATGGTTATTTTCGATATTTTCAAAAAATATATTAAATGTTAATTTAAATTTATTCTTCATCTATGAAAATATATATTTTTTATTTTATTATTATTTAAATGTTATATGTTCCAATGATACCATATATATTCTCTCTCTTGACAACATATGAATTTTTAAAGAGGTATTCATGGAACCCATTTCTTTTGAACAAGTTCATTAAGCTAAAAAAGAATAATTGTTGTTTTCAAGGGTTTTTTTGTTGAAAATTAAAAGATTCAAAAATTTTCTCATTATATAGTAATTACACATATATATCAATGATTGATGGATTGTAACATTTTTAACTTGGGATGGGTGGTTACATTATAATTCAGTGATATTAGGGTCCCTTAAAACCCTATAATAAATTTGGTAAAGTGAAAATATTATGTAATAAATATAACTCTAGTATCCTGGAGTCGATGTCAAATTTATTTAATTGGAATAGATACCAAGGGTAATATCAATATACATTGATCAGTTTAGAATTTTTGGAGAAAAAAAATACATACATGATACATATTTTATTTTGGAATATAAAATGAAACATAAAACAAAGCGATATAAAATTAATTAGAAACCTTGAAATATCATACCATGAACCCATATAATTATATTGGGGAATGTAAACAAAAAAATTATTATCTCAAATCATAAGTAAGGGTTATATAAAATGGATGCTATCCTGAATTTATAAGATTTTTCAATATGGAATGTTAACTAACTGAAGGTAAGTAGTATTTAAAAATTACATAATTATACTAATATAATATATATCATTTAATTTTTTTTAAATATCCTTTAATATATCATCTATGTGTTTTGGTAATGAAAAAAGAGTCACATCACATCGGGAAGGCAGTATTTCATCTATACAAGAATGATATTATCATATTTAAGTGAATAAAAAGGGAAAAAAGATAAATTATAGATTATATTTCCAGAATGAAAAATATGTCATTAATATTTTCATTATAACGTTTATCAGAAAAATATTCATTAAATGTGTCCTCCACACCTTCCATGTAATGTATTATTTAAAAATGAATCACATCGCTTCATGAGGTGCTAGTTCACCGCACACCCAAGTGACATTATCATATATCTTATGGAATGTCAATTTAAATTTTTTTTTGATATAATGGCATTAATGGTATAATTATGTTATAAATATCATATATAAACTTTATAAAAATTATCATACCCAACCGTGAGAGGTTGTAATGGAAAAATGAATCTCAATTGTTTGTGAGGTGGTAATCTACCATACACATGAATGATGATTTAGTAACCAATTTTATAGAAGTGGAGATAGTTGTAGGTCATTAAATTAACATAAAAAATATTATAATATTGAAAATATTTAGGATTTATATAATAATGTTTTATTAAAAACTAAAGTTGGTGGAGGAAGAAATAAATTAAAAATTTATGGTGAAAATGTCGCCTCTTCTTCAGGTATCCTCCTTAGGTTTTCACAAAATCCTTCTAAGGATGGATTTGGTACCCATATAAAAATAATATAATGACATTATGGATGTATTAATTTTATTTTTGGAGGTATGGAATAAACCAAAATGGTTGTATGGTTGGAATAAGAGAGGATATGAGATCGCGTTTAATAAGTGAGTTTAGTGCTAAAATTATAATTTTTTATATAAAAAAGGAGTATCCACGATTTTCACATCAAAAAAGAGTCAAAAATGGATTAATAAAGTGATATATAAATTATAAGGGAGAATTATGGATAGAAAATAAAATTTATAATGGTTTCAATGTCATTTTTACATGTATCTTTTATGTTTAACCCCTAGTGAATCCATTTTTTACATTAACCCGGGTAGTTACTTTTTTTTTACTAAAATAATCATGGTGAAAAATTATTTATTTAAAATTAATATAAAATAAACATTATGAGATTAAAAATATGGAATCCATGTTCTAAATTTAATTCACATAATTAAATATTTTTAAATTAACATTAATCCCACAAACATTATTAGAAAGCAGGTTTTCAATGACAAAATTTTCAAAAGTTTTCAAAGTTTTTATAACAATATTCTAAATGAAAAATGATTAAAATGATATAAACTGGATTAATATATATATATACGTAGATATAGATAATTGAGTTATTTTAATTTAATAAAAATTAATAATATAATTTTTCTTTATAAATAATTTAACCAAAAATGGATTTTTCAAATAAAATTCTGTATTTTTCAAATAAAATTCTGTATTTTTCACTATTTATTGAAAAATTAAATATTTCCAAAAACCCAAATTTTTGTAAAATTAAAATTTTGATATTATTATATTAAAAAAATAAGATAATATAGTAAAAAAAAATTTAGAAGTGAAAAAATTAATTTTATGTTAGGTGCACAAATGTAACTAAAACAACTTATAGAAAAATATAATTTTTTTAAAAAAATATTTCCCTTTTATATGGTTATTATTGTATTTATAATCAATATATAACCATTTAATTCATTTAATAGTTTTCTAAAACTTAAAACATCAATAATTTATTTGTTACTATTAAGACCTTCTTTATTAGTGGTTAGTAATAATAGTCATGACTAAGTAATAATATTTTAATTGAGTATTTTGTTTTAGTCAAAAATGGTGTTGTGTGCATTTCAAGCTATCGAAGAGATTGAATTTATTTAGAAATGAATATACCTTAAAGTCATGGGGTGTTATATAATCTTATAATCATAGTGGTTCATGTCATATATACAATCAAATATGATTTTTCTCTATTAAAATCTCAGGGTGTCACAATCTCCCCCCCAAATAAATTATGTTCTCTCAGTTTAATAATGATTTCATTAATCAAGGGTTTGATAATTCAAAATACCTTATTTGAAAACCAACATCATAATATGAGTAAATAAAAAATATTCATAATAAGAGATAAAATAAAGTACAAAGGTCATATAGAATATCACACACTAGGTTTCAGAGAGGAGAACATTAGTAGGAAGTGGAAACATGGATATATTTGGGAAAACTAAAACCCAAATACCGATGGAGAGTGATTGGTAACATGGTAAAAAAAAGTTAAAAATAAAAAACCCATAAACCAAAGGTGTAAAAAAGGTAATTTTTATCATTACAAATTATGATAACATGACATCATTTTTTATTCAAATTTATTTTCTGTGAGTTATGGGATTCTTTCAATCTAAGAATATAGGGATATATAATTGTATGATATTTTTTTATATCATATGTGAAATTTCATCCTTTGGTTGTGATTTGATCAATTTTAAATTCAACACATACACAATAAAATGAATATCCAAAAATTTATTTCATATTGCTGAATCAGTAAAATTCACTTTTTTCATATCATAATATCCATAAAAGAATGATATGTCATTCCTTCAATCTCTAGTTGTTATTATTAAAAATGGTCAGCACATTTTATTAAAAATAAAAAACTCCATATAATGAAGTAATAAATTAAGATCAAAATCATCATCCAATGTACCACATAAACCATTTCATAAATGGTTAACCTTATGAAGCTTCTAGAATATTAAGATCCAACACATTAGAAAAAAAGGTCACTGAATTTACAAAATTTTCTTATCAATAATCCCCCAAACAATATGAATTATCTCTTAATCCTAACATAATAAAAATTTGAATACCTTTATAATTTATTCACTTGAAACATTTTAATAAGCTGAATTTCCATAAATCCATATAAAAAACCAGCATCATTCATTATTTGTAACCTAAAATGCATATTATTTGAAATATTCCTTAATTCCAAAGATGTTGGAACTCTATAAATGATATTATAAACCACATTTTCAATATATCATTATAAATCCAAAAATATTCATACTATCAAATTTATGTTATCCATATCAATAATATTATTTTCCCAATATCATTATATCAAAAAATTTAATATCTTTGGGTAACCTTTCCTGAATTAATGAATATTACAAGAAGATAAACTTCTTAATGAATCAATTTTCTTGGTAAAATTCAACACATTATTTAAATTCCATAATGAAATAGTACCACAATATAATCCATATAAATTTAATGATTCTTATTATAGGAATATCATCAATTAAATTAGATTACAACATATTACTTTGGTCTAATATATTGAATCATAATAATCATTATACTTCTGTTGCATCAGTAAAACATTCCTGACCTTTATTACTTATATTCTTCTAAGGTATATTACCATGAAGCTCAACGAATTCATTTGGTCAGTTCCCCATCTCTTTATAGGGGAAGTATTAAAAATTGGAAATTTATTTATTTCTCTTAAAATCATGAGCCTGGTGGAATTTCCTTCCACACATTTATAAAACTGCAATTCCCTCCAAGTATGTACCTAGTAATTTATTTCCATAATTATCATGTATGAGAAAATCCTTCTATCCTTTATCCCATTTTCCATGTCTTTTTCTAAAGTCCTCTTATTCTCATTATTCCCTTAAAATCAATAAGACATATATAATTATTTCTCTATATTAATAACATATAAAACTATTTTATCATATAAGAAAAAGCTTTGAGAGACTAGAAGCCTCCAGATAATTGAATTAAACCCTTTACTGAAATTATCAATAACATACTCTATTTTTAGTTTTTAATTTGTAGGATACATGGATAACCATGTAAAGGTAGATTCATACTCTTCAATAGTTTTTTCATCCATTTTATATAATCTGTGGAATTTTCTCTTCATCTTAGTTTGTGACACCAAAGAGAAATATTTTTCAACGAATTTTTTCTTTTATTCATTAAATTTCATGAGTTCTTTTTCCGCTTCTTCCTTAGTATTTGGGATCAACAACCACCATTGATCAATATCACCTTGGAAAAATACACCTCAAATGTATCCTTTTCCTTTTCATCACGTCCTAAGGACATTTTTTTATGTGACTTAATACATTGTCGGAATATCATTGGACTAGTAGTACCACGCAGTGATGGGGGATTTTGTGGAATAATGTGATCAAACATTGGATAAAAATGTTTTAGAATAGGTTTCTTCATTTACAAAAAGTTATTTTTAGTAATTTAATTATGATTCCCTAATATATCCATACTTTTCTCAGTTTAAATACCAGATGTATAGACCTTCTTTGTAGGGAAATATCTATATTGGCCTTGAGTACTAATATAGTTTTCCATTTGAGGTACCATTTATAAATAATGGAATTTACAATATTACCTCAAAAAATTATGAATTTTAAATGATAATATATAATTCTAAATATGGGGTAACACATAGCATAAATTAAAAAAAATTATACATAAAAATATTGTATCTTAGGGGATATCATTTTTTTCAAATCCATCATAATTTTTTATAATGAAAATGTGATTTTTTTTCTAACCCAATTTCCTATGAGAGTCCCAGAAGGTGAGAACTAAGGCCCATTTTTGTGCACCAAGTGTTTATTTTTCCAAGCCCACTAAACTCATTTTTTGAGTTATTACCCCCTATGTACATATTTTTCACTACCATATCCACATTTATTATTGATCCATGTATTTATTTTAATGAAATACCTCATAATATGTTCAGTAAAAATACTCTACTATTTTCTTATATGATTACTCTCAATGTCTATCATAGGGTTATGACCACTAATATATGTTTTACTAAATCATGTTCCAAATATTTATATTATAAATTATATAACACGAACTATAAAAACACTGAATCTTGTAGACATAAGTCGATGCCTACATTATTTCATTGGCATGGATACAACATGTCAAATGCCAGAGTACCAAATAGTTCAGATGATTTGGAGAACCAAATATATATATTATACCCATTTCACATTTGGAATATAGAATAAAACATAATACATAACAAAAGAAAATGAACTACATCATTGAGAACTTAGTCCATGAATTCTTTTTTATATCATGTGGAATGGAACAAAATAAGGGTGAACACAAATTTTAAGTATGCATTATTTATACTAAAAGATATATTGAATCAATATTTATAATTAATTAATAAAGGTAAATAACTGGACACACATTCCATTTAATTAAGTTTACTATCATGATATGTTATGTCATAATCGATATGGTAAGGTAAACAAGTTAAAATGCTTTCTATTTTATCAATAAACTGATAATAATAGTAACCTTATGAAAATATCATGGAAAATGTATAATAATATAATTGAATTATCAATGATGTAAATTATTAATTATTTTAAATTATATATCAAGAATATGATTCCTATACTGTAAAGACCTCTCACAAACATGTTTAAAACTATAGGGTGCAAAATCATGTAGTTTAGATAATTAATTTGTCTCATGAGACTGGTCGATGAAACAAGGGGATATATATATCCTAGTCCAAACAATTTATTCAATTCCAAGTAATTTCTCATGTATTTAATAATAAATTTTAATTTGGACTAATATTTCTTATTAAAAAAATATTTGTATTGATTAAAGGATACAGATTTATAAACTTTTTGTCTAATTAATCGAATAACATTCAATGTATAAACCATATGTAAAAATGGTATCAATTATAAGAAAACAATAATATATATCATTAAATAATATATATTTTTAAGATTAATGGAACTTAAAATAAAAAATGGTATAAATAAATATATAGTTTTAAGGGAGTGCCAACAACAAAAAAGTGAGATTAGATAACAACATTTACTACTTGGTAATTTTCAAGTTAAATATAATTAGATGAAATTATACAAATAGTAATATGAAATATCATTAATTATGAATGATTCATGATATTACATATTAATGGGTAACTCAATAGACCATTTAAAAATAAATTATGTGCATGACTTTACAAAATTCTTCAATTATGAGAAGTTGAGTCGAGGTCCCTTAACACACACTCCCTTTTGGTTGAACAAAATTTAACCTTCAGCATAGTGGTTTTAAAAATATTATTAACAAATAAAAGAACCACATAAATATTTATAATATCATATATTATCCTTTTAAAACATTTTATCACCTGTCTTTCAATAATCATTCATTATTTTCGTTGTTTTAGGTTGTAATTGTGTTATTTTCTCATTTGTGATTTGTCCTAAAGGTTTCAGTTATTTTGAATATTATATAGCTATATCACATATAGAGTAATAATCATGAAATAATTATTATATTTATACATTAATAATACTTTTAATACCAATCATGAAATAAGTTTTTCAAAAATGATGTATGTTGCGAAAATTGAGATGGAAAGTCATACATACACATGAGTAACATCTAGATTTTTCAAAATTCATTAAGGAAAGGAGGTTAGTAATTTTTAATCTTTCAAGAATTATATTAAAATAATATATACCACATCAGTTATTTAAATTTACATAAATATATCATATATGTGGTGTGGTGACGAAAAGAGAGTCATATCGCTTTGTGAAGGTGATATCCTACATGTACACTAATGATGAAATCATCTTTAAGTGAGGGAAAATATAAGAAATAATATTACATATTATCTTTTAGGAAAGATAAATATAACATAAATATTATAACTATTAAATTTATCACATATATTCATTAACGTTATCCTGATTAACTTAAATATCAAGCGTTATTGAAATATGAATCACATCATTTCATGAGGTAGTATTCCCCCCCTTACACATGGGGGATGTTATCATTCCTCCAACAGAATAGAAAGTAAAAATATATATATACATATATTATATTCACTATATAGGTATATGTATTTTAAAAATATGACATATATATATACTTTAGATATATCATTATATCCATCTATCAAAGGTTGTAATTGAAAAACGAATGACCCCGAATCATGAGGTGGAAGTTCGTCATACACACAAATGATGATTTCATTTTTGGAATCCCACCTTTTTATAATTTATATTTTCATTACATTGTAAAAAAATAGTGGATCATTAATGTTTTGTTTCTTGAAAATAAGGTATATAATACCTAAAAACATAAAATATACTTCAAAAACCACCTGAAAGATATTTTCATGGGTTCACCCAAAAATACTTTTACCACACTTCATATTTTGGGGACATACCTGAAAAGAAATAGGTTATCATGAATCCCAGTAAAGGAATGAGAAAGGGTGAAAAAAGAAATGTGATCATGATACAGATCAATAATAACATTAGTAATAATAATATAGTATGAAGAAGAGGGATAAAATATTAATAATAACATGAATAATAACATGGAAATGTTCCTAGACCATTTAAATGAGGCATTAATAATCAAATCACAATATTTATCACCAAGGTTTTATTAATTTAAAATAACATGTTTATTCACCAAGGTATCATAAAACATGTCATCTATAGAGACTAAATATTTTAAACAATGTGATGGAGAGATATCAGGATGCAACCTTCATATTTATTAATTTTATGTGATCTTTATAGATTATAAAAAATTATTTCATTAAAACACCATAGACAATAAATAAAGGGTTTAATATCAATATACTGGCATACAAAAGACATTAATGATATGATCATTACATAATTATTGACCCATAAATGGAAATGTGATATTTATATATGTAAATTACTGAATAAAAATTCATTTCAAAATAAAATTGAATACCTATTAAAAATAAAATGTATTTTGGTACTCAAATAAAATGGAAAAATGTATTTTATTTTGTAAAAGAGGTAAATTTGAGAAGTAAATTTGGAAGCATAACATGTATAAAACATGGTTTTATAAAATGGTATAATGAGAGGGGATAAGGGTATACCATTCATAAAATGATCTTTAAATAGTAATTGGATAACAAAATGTTTTAAAAATGTTCTTATTTTTGAAATTATAATACATACCACAACAAAAGAGAACTTGAATGGAATAGATAAGTGAATATAACACTTACCTTACAGAGTTGTTCCTATAACTTTAGGATTGAAACATGGGTCCAATAGGATACCTTGTAGGACACTATAGAGGTACAAAATATCTTGTAGAATGTATTCAGAAGTAATGTAAATGGATAAATGGGTAGGTATTTATATAATGTAGGATCGAAATAGTGATGTATATGCTCAATATACAAGAGAGGGAGGTGAATTGTATCCTTTAGAAATTCCTTTGGAATCTTTAAAGTTAGTTATGATTAACTATGTCTTCCATAATCAAAGGAAAGGGCTCAGTTTAACAAAGTTAAACTTAAGAAAATTCACAACACCTCTAACACCAAATGAAAACTTGGAAAGAGATTCCGAAATTAGGTTCCGGAAGTATGGTTCTGGAAATTGAAACTTAACAAAAGATTACAATATGAGATTCTACCTTAAAGCGTATAGAATCTAAATGAAACAGAGTACAAGTAAGGAAGTATAAGAAAGTTATACTTTCCTTATAATACAAAATGCAGCGGAAATAAACAAGTAGTAAAACTACAAGTAACAAGATATAAGTCTTTTAACCCAAAGATAAGGATATCCAACAACCTTGGATAAAGGTCCCTTGATTTATACTTTCAAGCAAGTATGTCTTACCCACACCAGGGTAAGCCCTCGATACGAAGATCGGAGCCTCTGTCCTGCTATCCCTGCAAGCCCTCATCTTCAAGGCAGTTGGCCACCTCTGTCTTCCTCAGCAAGGAAGCCCTCAACTTCAAGGGGTTGGAAACCTCTGTCTTCCTATCCCCGGAAGTCCTCGAATGTAATCCCCAACATTCGGAGTCGCACGAAGCCTTGAGAGTTAATGAGAGCCTCTCTCTCTCTAGAAATTACTTCAGGAATGTAATCACATGAGTCGAAGATCAGTCACCATTTCAGCATTGAACTCTTTCAAATGAGCTCCTATTTATAGGTGAGGTCGGTCTCCTTTCCAACGGTCATATTTTCCTTAAAAATCGGAGGGACCTGTACACGTGTAAATTAACCAATGGTTAGTTTATAACAGAATATACAACATCGTTTTATAATTAATCAAGTGTAACAGAATGTACAACATCGTTTTAATTCTAACTCAAAAGTTCGGAGTGAAGATTCAGAGTGAATGTTCGGAGTGTAAAAATATATTAAAGAGTAGACAAATTATAAAAGCGTAAGCAAAATGAAAGTTCAGAGTCTGACCAAAAATAATTTTCAGAGTCTAAATAAATTTAGAGTGAATTAAACAAAGATGATCAGATTCTGTTTAATAGGTGAATTCGGAATGAGAATTTGGAATGAGAATTCGTCATCAGAATTCGTAGTGACAATTCCTCATTAGAATTCGTAATGGGAATTTCTCATTAGAATTCGTAGTGAGAATTCCTCATCAGAATTCGTAATGAAAATTCATCATCAGAATTCGTAATGAGAATTCTTCATTAGAATTCATAGTGAGAATTCATTTTCGAACTTCATAAGGATTCGTATCCTGAATCTGGAGTAGAACTTAATCAGAGTTCGTATCCGGAATTCGGAATGAAACATTATTACAGTTCTCATCTGGAATTCGGAGTGAAACTTCCTTACAGTTCTTATCCAGAATTTGGAGCCTAAAACAGAATGTTTCATATTATAGTTTCAACGATTCCGAGAATATAGAAGTGAATCTGAATCTTATACTTAAGAAAACTATGGATTAAAATATGATAAGGATAATTTTTCTTACAAAAGCGATTTTCCTTATAAAAGAAATTTTCTTAAAGATAAGGTGTTTGTAATTTTCAAAACCAGAAGGAATGGAAAAGTCATAAGGAAAACCTTATTGACTCAAAATATAAAAAGTGGAGGAACTATTTAATAATTTTCAAATATATTTCTTCAAAAACTAGGTTGTGGAAAATTAAATACCGTTGTCTTAACGTTGATTTTCTGCTTATGGTTTTGGATAATTGGGTGACATTTTATGTTATTTTAATGCACCAGAACCATAAACCAATTTTAAATATATCTTCTGGCATGGAAGTTTAAATATTCTACTAAAGACTGTTTTTTTAAAAAAAACTGTTTCAGACATTGGAAAGTGACTTATATTTTTGAAAATTGATTAAAATCTATTAAAATAATAAATATTCATAAAAAATATATTTTAGTTCATGGATTATATTTAAATTTTTATTATGTAATTATTAAATAAGTATTAAGTCATTAAATCTACAGAAAACCAAAAAGTATATTTTTTACAATTCTTGAAAAAATAAATAATTTTAGAAAATTAACATAAATTCACCCAAATATAATTACCATGTTTTGATTTACAAAATAATATTTATTTCTCCTAGATGATTCTCTATATATGATTATTTAAAAATTTATATAAATAATTTTAATTTAATTAAAAAAAAGAGATTTTTATGGAACAATAAAATTTATAACACTTATAAAAAATTCATAGACAATTAAAAATTTATTTTATGAATTATTATTTAAATAACAGTTTTTAAAAATACTATTTCATTAAAGAAAATACTATTCAAAATAACTTGGTTTAATAGAAAAAATGAATATATTTTTTAGACAAATAAAATTATGTATTATTTTCCTCTAGAAATAATACTATTGAACCAATCTCAATTAAAAATATATTTTATTAAGAACAATTATTATTAATATGTATTTATGGAATAAAAATTTTATTTATATATTTTAATTTAATCATTTATTCCCTAATTTTAGGAAACATAACCCCAAATTAAACCCACAAATACTTTATGGGAACGTGTCTGATAGTGGTAGTTTTTTGGGTTGGGTTGTCTATCTTTGAAAAAGTGGTAATCTTCACTAACATGAACTTCTCTGGTAGGGTATTTTTTCCAAACATTAATTTTTGAAGGTCATCTTGGGATTGGTCAAGGTGGAACCCCCGGGATGATAACTCTCTATTGAGTTCTATCAAATGAGCTTCATAAAACATTAATATTATATTTTAAGGCATCAATTATATTTTTTTCATCAATTAACCTTTGTCATTACTACATATTTACTAATTGAAAATCATGTTTTTATCATTTTCATACAATTTTATGAAAAATTTGAGGAACCTCACAATTTTAAACACAAAACATCATGTACCAAAACAAATGTTCAACCCATTAAAATCGAGTTTGAGCATATTAAAATCAGTATACTTATAATTTTTCAATTGAATAAAACAAACCATTTTTTCTGGGTCGTCCTTGATCAGATATTAGATCTAAGAGGCCATCATGTTCAAAATGTGAAGGATGTCTTCCATATTTATCTTCCTTTCAATGAATCCTCTTGTTAGAATAAGGTTTTTCTTGTTAATCGTGTCACATCACTCTTTATTTGTGTCCTTGAGAATTAATCAATCATGTATTTGTTAAACAACCTCATTAGGTGACTTAATCAGAAATTTCACCACAATAATTTCTTCCTATAAGTGATTCATAATCTCCCAAGTTGACCTACTTTATACCACACTCATTTTCTGCCTCTCTTTGAAGATCGACTTTCCCAACAAGAGCCTCACTAATGGAAAGTCCATCCACCATAGATTCACATAGTTTCTAATTAGGATCATCTATTTAACCATTGTCAATCTCATGTCCCTTAATAATTCTACCATCGTGATTATTCATTGTAGTCATAGAGACACAATCCAGGTCTTTGGTCTTTAATTTTGAGTCATATCTTATCTCCATGGGTTTGGGAAGGTAAGACTAACCATTCTCCCCTTATGAATTATCCAAATTAGCCAGAATGAAACTCCTCAAGTCCCAAATTGCCTTCCTCTTCTTCATTATTGGGCTATGAATCCCTCTAATGATTCCTCTCTCATAACTATCTCCAGATAAATGTTCAAAATAAATGTCACTCAATTCTTCTCTAGACTGTTTTTTCCTTTCCACAAAGATATCATCATGATCACATTGGTCCCAAACACACTCAACATTTCCCAAACCATAAAAATGATTATTTATATTTTTACTAAGAAATGAAATTTTTTGAATGGACCATTTCACAATGTAACCCAGGAATCTGAACCTTATATTGAGGTCTCACAACTTTTTCATTACATTAACCCACCCTAGATTGATGCTTGACTCACCACATTGAGAGTAATTTCACATTAATACCACACATTCCCAGTATAAGAGGCCAAATTCATGGAAAGATCAACAACAACAACTTTACAGACCTCCTATGTTTCCACTATACCTGAATGATCTTGCACCCATGTTTATAGACCAACCAGGTCATTCCTTTGAATCATGTACAATTCATCCACATTCTGTTCATCAACTATGGGTCTCAGATCTCTTCGAAAATAATGGCCCAAACCAGAGCCACAATTACTAACATTGATCACTATTAGAGATATTTCCTTATTGATATTGAGAAGATGTCATTAAGAACCACAAACCACTCATGCATGACTTATCAAAATCAAAGTAATGTTACCCATACACTTACAGGAAGGACAATAATCTGACCAGGATTTGAACACCACTGGTTTTTTTGCATCTAAACTCCTCCCCAACATCAATCTAGATCCACACCACCAGTAATTTTTATACATCAACTTCAACACATATGTGGGGGGAAATCAGATGATAGATTGAATACGTTCTTGTATGCAGATATAGGAATTGGTCTTCCAGTATTCCTAGAACATGAGTAATTGTATGGTTTTAATATGGTAAATGAATATCAGGAAAACATTTCCACTATGCCATTGAAGGTGTATCCCATTTTATATAAAATCTATAAGACCATTGGAAGAGGAAGAAGTGACTCCTATTTATTTTCACAGAGAACTGGACTAATCTCGAATCAAGTCCTCAAATGAAGAAAATAGGACCATAATGTGCCAATTATGATAAAATTACAATATAGAACGACCCTCATAAACCTAGGAAGTGAAGAAAACCCTATCAAAGGTGGTACCTGATGGCTAAGAAGACCTAAAAAGATTTACCACAGGCATATCTAGAAGACTTGATGCCTCTTCATACTCTATAGATGAATGTGATACTAGAGTCTCTCCCTTGAAAAGGGAAGAAACCTTTAGGAAATTTGTCATTTACGGGATCACCAAATAATATTTAGGGTGAGAGAGGATGGAAAAAAAATGGGTTCATAAAGGAACATTTATGAAAGTCTATCACCCCCTCTGATAATGTGGGGTCACCAGAGTCATCACCATCACACCTAGAGAATCACTAAGGTAGAGTGGGACTGTCACACAATAATAGCCTATACTAGAAGGTGATTAATGTTTACCACTTATAAACACCAATTGTAATGGTATAATTATAACCCAAGGGTATAGTTTCAAATTTCCATATTGAAAAATGGTATTATTTGACCATTTTCCATATAACACTAAAACACCAACGGTCATATTTTAATTTATACCCTATAAAATCCACATCAATATTTTACTCAAAAATCACCACACTTCCTCTTAATTTTATATTTTCATTTTCATAAGATATTAATTGGTTGACTAATATTCTATTTTTTATATATTTTTTCTATGGTATCAATGATTCAATCATATTTCGGTGATACATACGTACCCATCTGAGTACTAACATTTATTTTTTAATTGTAATTTTTTGAATTTTAATTGGTTTCATTGCTGAATATAGTAATTTTTGTTGTTGAACTAATAATATTTTAGTGTTTTGCCTTTATGTATTATTTTTATGATAAAATATAATTTTTAAAAAATTATTCATTAGACAAATATCATTTAAAAAGGTTTTGGTAATTACATTCTTCCTCCATTATGAAATTTTAACCGTGAAATTTCAACTCATTTTCTCATTTGAGAAATGGTGAGGGTAATTATGTCTCATTGTTCCCTTTGGTTCCCGTAACAATTTTTCATAATTATGGTTCCTCCCAAACACATTGATGGTTTGGGTTTTTTATATCATTTTCTCTATGGTCCAATATCTCCATAAAATTACCCTCATAAGAGAGGTTATATTATCGTATTACCTAATCTATATTTAGTGCATGTGAGGTATTGGGTATGTACATCCAATTAAAGATGTGTAGAATAAATTAGAAACATTAAAATGTTTTGGTGAAAGTTCCATCTGATTGGCCAATACTCTTATGCGATCAAGGATCTCAAAGGGTCTAATATATCTGGTGATAGAATTCCAGTTTTTTTTGAATCACAAGAATCTCCACTATTGTGATATCTAAAGGGAAGCTTTTCCCCCAACATCAAACTCCAAATCCATTTGGTGGTCTTCAATATAGATATTCTTCCAAATATGAAAATCATTTTTATGTTATTGGATGAAATGAATATTTTCTCTAGTATCATTCATAAAATTTGGACCAAGAAATTTCTTCTCACCAACTTCATCTCAATAAGTGGGAGTTATACATCACTTCCCATATAGATCATGGAATGGTTTTATTTGGTTAGTCAAGTGTATGATGTTGTTGTATGAAAAATAAAATAATAAGATGTATTAATCCCATCCACCTTTAAATTATATTATTAATTTTCTCAATATATAATAAAGTGTTTGAATACTTCTTTCATATTAGCCATCAGTTTGGGGTTGATTGGTCATACTGAAATTCATTTCAGTTTTTAGAGCTTATTGACGATTTATCTAGAATTTATATGTGATACATAGATTGTGATAAAAAATTATAGAATGTGTATCTCGATGAAACCTCACCCATTTCTTTAAGTATATCTTGTCATGTTGATCATGATATATATAATCTCGAATAGTGATAAAATCGACAGTGGGGTTGACTTGGTCCAGTATAACCGACATCTCATTGATTCATTTGGATGTTATTGGGAGACTAGTGAAGAAGTATATAGTGATATTATCCCATTTTAAAGTTATTATGGGTACTGTTTTCAATACTCATATATGAATTTCTCACTCTTCCTTCCCTATATAACACATCAATGACCTTACATTGTAGTCGATTACCTATCTTTTCATATTCTTCCACTAATAATTATTACAAAGGTCACTATACATTTTAATACATCATGGATATATAGATATTGTAGATGTATGAGAATAATCCATTGGTTCTTTCATTATATTTAGAATAAATGTATAACATAGCCTTTAATGATGTTTGGTTACACCTTATTGACCAATATTGACCTCAGAAAACATCCCATTCTTAATAACCCCCACTTCTTTTATAATAAAAGATTTTTTCACTGAGATATCTTAATCTTATCTAGTAATACAGGTTGAAAAATAATTGGTATAGGGTGGATAATGTACCTTCCCTTATGATTACCATGTTTAATTTTACTAGGTCTTTTATCAATGGATATCCCAAAATCCTCATCATTGCCAAAAAAATTGGGGCTTTTCCACAAAATGAATTAGAAACTTTGTTTTCTCTTATAGGGTGAAAATTAATTAACAGTCATAGTATTTAAGAAGTTCATGAAATCTCCTTTTTCTCATGCTAAATTCCTTTTGGGTGAAAATATTCTTCAATAATTTTTGTTTTGTGTATATATCACATTTTCCACATAAAGATAGTGAATCAGAATTTTCAAAGAAAAAATCACAGCTAGATCCATCTCATGCATATGATAATTCTGATTATGAGGATTTAACCAATGAGATATGAAATAAATCTCCTTTCCATTTTTTAAGAGAACACACCCTTTCCCTTTCAGGCATAAATCACTATATATAAGGAATCCTTCTCCAATAGTTGCTATTTTTAAAAAGTGTGTAGTGTCCAATCTCTTATTCAGTTCATGAAAACCTTATTCACACTCTTTTTTATAGATGAACTTATCTATTTTTCCAATTAACATGGTTAGTGGGTAATAATTTCATGAAAAGGTTTCAAAAAACTCTTATAACTTCTTGCTAAACCAAGGAAACGACAAATCTCTATTAATTTTGAAGGATAATGACACTCATCTGAAGCCTTTGTCTTAATAGGGTCAACTATGATTACTTCATCAGTTAAAATGTTCCCTAAAAATGCAACTTATTGTAACTAAAATTAAAATTCTTAAAATTTCTCAAAATATTATCAATCCTTGGAATTCCCAAAATAATTCTTAGATAACCCACATGCTCCTTGTGGAATTTGAAATTTATATCAAGATAAATTCAATAAAAGTACTTTAATTTATCAAGGTAGTAATTAAATACTATATCAATAAAATACATAAAAATATAAAGATCATTAGTAATGTTGATCACAATAACAAAAAACTCATGATGACCATCTCTTATTTGAAAGAAATTTAGTGGAATATCTTATTCATACACCATCATTTCATAAAACTCAGATTAGAGGTCAATCATGGAGAATAATTGAGATTCATGAATATGATTAAATATATCATCAAACATTGGGACCTAGTTGTGTTTTCACTATGATCATGTTATGTTCTCTAAAATCAATACATTTTTGCATTGATCCATCCTTTTTATTTACAAATAGGATAGGTTCTCCCCATATGAACACACTTTTTTTGATAAATCTCTTCTCTAGATGATCTGACTGTTTTTTTATTTTATTCCTCTAACTCTGTATTTTTAATTTTATATAGTTTCATTGATATCATCATAGATCTAGGTATGAGTTAAATGGAAGACTCTACCTCTATTTCTGGGGGGAGATCTATGTATCTGTTCTTAAAATATTTCAATGTATTCTTTAAGTATGTGGACATTCTATATTTCTGTACTTTCATTTCTTCTCAATACTCATTGATCATATCCTATAAAAATGATACAAGAGGTGATTCTTAATAGTGATCTGATCGGGATATGTCTCCTTTGAAAATAACAATAGGTTGTGCATTGAATAATACTAAAATCCCCTTCCTTATATATTTAATCATATAATTATATATTCAAGGATAGTTCATACCTAGTATAGTATTTAATTCCGACAAAGGATGACTAATAGATTTGGGAAGATATTATACCTATAGATGTTAATACTAGTGTTTCTATACATTGTTGATTCTAGGATAATTCCACCAAGAGTCAGGACTGAGAAATCAACTTCTAGAAGTTCTCATATTGATTCCATATTCTTCAAAAACTTCTATGAAATAATGTAATTCATAGAACCAGAATCAAACAAAGTACATTCTATCATTGATCAAAAAATGAGTGTACCTACCACTGCATCATTAGGAGACTCTAGTCCAACCATCATAATAGAAAATGACTGGCCTTTCTCTTCTGGACTATACTAAGGTTTATGGTACGTATCCTACATTATTTTCTGATGTGGACATTGATTGGAATAGTTCCCCAGTGATTCACATTTGAGAAATTGAATTTTAGGTTGGTCCTACACCATCTTCACTTTGTCATTTGTGTTGAAAATTTGATCCTTCAACTGACCATGATAGTTCTGAGCTATATAGCCATATCTTCCACATTTTTAGAAGAGTCCACTCTCAAGAAAGAAGCTCCCTGAATGCTTCATATAACATTTGTTGGTTGTGGGATGTTGAACATTATTTCCTCTTATTCCATGATCAAAATTCACCAGTGGGTTTCTCTCTTTTTATTTAATCTTTTAATTTGACCTATCTGACCATTTTGTCTCCCCAATATCCAATTAAACCATCATAGATCTCTTTAATATCTCTTTCTAGGATTTATAGTATCAACTATTTATATTCCTTTGTAGATAGGGAATCTGTCCACCAAAGAATCTATCAACTATCCCATTTGGATCCATTTTAATGGTATATTTATATCTAGAAGGTATTATAAATTTATTCTCAAAGCTTCACTCTCATTGATTTTGCATCTTGTTTTTATCTAAGAATTATTTCTCTGTTCTTTAATATTGAATAGTAGAAATATTTTTTGAAAAACTTCCCCTGATCTCTTCCCAATCCATTGCATTAATCTCCCTTTTTAGATTCATGTTTTTAATTA
This sequence comes from Viscum album, assembly GCA_963277665.1. NCBI lineage: Eukaryota > Viridiplantae > Streptophyta > Magnoliopsida > Santalales > Viscaceae > Viscum > Viscum album. The sequence continues at coordinate 991,309,076 of OY728128.1, read as the reverse complement.
GTGTCAACCACCGATCACATTCTCTTTATAAGAATTATATTGATAGGGTGATTTTTTCTTTCTTCAAACTATGGAGTATATAAAATATGGTTTTTATGGAGATTATCCATTGTTGCAAAATCAATGGGTTGGTGGATCTAATGAAAAAAGGTGGCCATTGATGTAGAAATGAATAAATAGAAGTTTCTACCTTCTAGAGGAATCTAGTCTCTTCACTTGCTTCAAGTTATTATTCTTAACTCTAATATGTTTATTCATTATAATCTTATAGTTTTCCATTCCATCATTCACTGGAACACTATTAGTGCATCATCGGTTTAACTCATCATTTAAGTGATGCCTTATATTTCCCACCATTTTTTCTTAATGTGTAAAATTCTAATGAGAAATGAATTATTATTATGAATTTGATAATTATAAATGGATTTTATGTCTTAAAACATCATTATTAAATTTTTTATTAATATCCTCACATATAAATTAAAGTTTCTATATATATTTCACAAAGGTTTATAAAAATAAAATTACTAATAAAACATATCCCCCAGGAGTGTCAAATCAGGTGTTCATCAAGGAGAAATTTCTTTCCCTAGTCCCCATTCAAGTATAACTCAATGTAGAGTTTTATGTGTTACACCTTGTTACAACAATGCATGATCCATGTCCACTTATAGTATCTATACAATGGTATACTTTTTTGAAACCACATTCTTAATACATACCAAAATACTAGGATAAATTCCAATGTGTAAAATTTTCCCTAGTGTTCTTCCAATAAAGATCAATTAATAATTTCCAAAAATAACTAAACTATCCATTGATACCAACTATGGAATTCCACCTTTTTATAACATAAATTTCCAATACAAGGTATAAATAGATGATCTATTATGTATACATTCCTTTTAAATAAGGTATATAATACATGGAAACCTAAAACAACCTTCCAAAATAACTTGGAATACATAGTCATTGGTACACTCGAAGTTAATTTTACTAAATCTCTTATCCTGGGGACATACATCAAATGAAATTGGTGATCATAAATCCCAATAAAATATTATGTATCGGATACCAAAACATGTGATAATGAAAAATATCAAAAAGAAAATGAAGTATAATAATAAGTAATCAATAAAAGACATTATATAATAATAATAATATCTATAAAAACCAGAAAAATTGGCTACAATATGTAAATCATATGTTCATAATCATATTACCAGGGTGTATTAAATGAAAATTACCATGGTTATTCACCAAGGAATCATAAAATGTGTCTTCTCTATAGATTAAATTCTAAACCAATGCATGGTAGTGACATTATGGTGCACCCTTAATATTTATTATTTTCATTTTTTCTACAAAGATTATAATAACACATTTCATCAATATCTCATGGAGAGTAAAATATGAGTTTCATATCGAAATAATTTCAAACAAATTATCTCAAAGACAATATCGTTACATCATTTTTGTCCAATGAAAGGAAATGTGAGGTTCATATATGTAATTAATTCAATTAAAAAGAAATTTCAAATATATATGAATACATATTAATAAGAATAGAGTTTTGGGTATTCAAAAAAATATGAAAAGATATTTTCTCGTGTATAAGAGGGAAATTTAAGAAGTATATTTGAGAGAAAAATAGGTATAAAATATGGTTTTAGAAAATGGAAAAATGAGAGGGGACAAGGGTCTCCCATTAATACAAGTATCTTCTTATAGTAATGGGTTATTAAAAAGAGGTATAAGGAACATTGTATGGATATTATAAGAAACACCACATGAAAAGGGAACATGAATGGAAAATAGAAGTGAAAATTTTCCTCACCTTGAAGAATTGTTCCTAAAAAATAAGGATCGAACCCTAGGGGTTTGAGGAAACCTTAGGATAAACATTTGGAGGAAAAAAATCAAAATATTGTGAATGATGGATTAGGAGTTAAATGAAATGGAGAAATTGGAGGGTATTTATAGAAAATGTTGAGGAATTGTTTAATAGTTTCCAAATATAGGGATTAAAAAACTAGTTTGTAGAAAATGACAAACCATTTTACTAGCCATGGTTTATTATAATGGTTTTGGAAATTTATGTTAAATCATAAGTTATTTTAATCATCCAAAGTAGATTAGAATTTATTAATTCATATTTTGGAATGGAAGAGTACGGATTCCACAAAGTAAAGTTTTTTAAAAAATATTTTTCTTTTTAAGACTTTGTAATGTGACTTATAGTTTTATAAATTGATTAATATATATTAAAATACTGAATATTCATAAAATATCATGTATTAGGCCATATAATTTGTTTAATTAATTAATACATCATTGTGAAATAAGTATGAATTCATTAAACTTATCAAAAACCAAAAATGATGTTTTTATACTATTCATGAAAAAATAAAGTATTTTAGAAAAATCACATAAAATCGCCCATAAATAATTAAATTTTTTTAATTTCAACAAAAAATATTAATTTTTCCAAGATAATTCAATAAATACGTGAAATTTAAATTTTACATACAAAAAATGTGATTTATTTAAAAATTGAATTTTTAGGCAAAATAATAGTTGTGGAAGTTCTATAAAATTCACTAGGCCATTAAAAAAATATTTTATCATTTATTGATTAAATTTATATGTTTTAATAGTCTATTAAATTAAAATAAATACTATTCACAATACCTTTGTTTTTTATAAAAATTTTATATAAATTCAAGAGAAATAAAATTATGTATTATTTGAATCAAGAAAATAAATTGTCAATCTCATATAATCAAAATATATATTTTAGTAATAAAAATTATTAGTAATAGAAATTGATGGAAATATAATTTATTTTTACTAAGTAATTTATGTTTTGTGTAACTAAGGTCTGAACATGTATCCCCAAATTAAACATGCATAAGCTCTAAGAGTAAGTTGTGCGATGGTGGTACTTGTGTGGGGTGGATTGGATAAAATCAATCGTGTGGTAATATCAACTAACGTGAACACATCCCTTGGGAGATTTCATTCAAGGTTCAATTTTTTAAGATCATATTGATAATTTTCAATGATAAATCCTTGTGACAATACCTACCACCCAAGTTATATCTAATGGACTTCAAATGACGTGACTCTACTTGTTGTGTCCATCAATTATCCTTTTTGTATAAATTGCCATTTTTTGTTACAACATAGGAACACTAACTATTATGGTAAAATTATCAACCATTGGAATAGTTTTCAAAGGTCATATTGACCATCATTCTTATTGACCAATGGGCATATTTGACAAAAAGGTCATATAACTGTTGAATCCCACTAGACATATTTCTCTTTATAACATATAAAACCCTCTTAAATATTTTATTCATAATTTAACACATGTTATATTAAGGTTATATTATCATGTTCTTAAGATATTTATTAGTTTAGTAATATTTTTTTTATTTCTATAGATTTTACTGTGGGAGTGACGATTCAAGAATATTTCCTTGATCCATAAATTACCATTTTATCCATTATATTCTATATTTTTTGTCAAGTTATATTGTTTGGATTAATTGTTTCTTTAAAATAATAATAATATAATGATCAATGTTTAACTGATACATTTTTTTTGTTTTATATTTATTTTGTATGTGTATTATATTATATGACATGAAAAAAAATTATTTAGGAATGAAATATCAGTTAAAAAATTTATAGGTCATTACATAATTACTATTTTTATGGAAGTAATGATTATTGTAGGTCATAAAATTAGAAAAAAAAACATCATAGTATATGGAAGACATTTTTTTCATCATATTTTAATGTTTTAATAAAAATTTAAGGTATTGGAGGAATAAATGAAATACCAATGATCAATCAATAATAGAACCTATTCTTTAGGAATCCCGATTAGGTTTTCACCAATTCCTTATTAAGATGGATATATTTAAAAAATATTGAATGATAGGATGCATTTTTTGAAGTTATTAGAGTATTAATTTTATGAAAAAATGGTTTTATGTTGTGTGAATGAGAGGAGAGGTGGTTTCCTTTCATAAGTGAGGTGAGTGGAACACATGTAATTATAGAAAATAAAATGGTGTACCGACATTTTTAACATTATGAATGTATAAAAAATGGATTATTCAAAAAACATATACACAATAAGGTATAAACTAGTCAATAAAATATATTTTTTATAGGTCTACAGAACATTTTAACACTTATCATTTTAGTTTAGCATAAGGTCAATCCAATTTTATTTTTACCACAATAATAAATTTTCAATGCATTCAATTTTCATTTCTATCAAAAATTAAATTTACCTTATTTTTAAATATAAATTATGTTGATTAAAAATTTGGAATACATTTTTCTAAATTTCATTAAAATAAGTGGAAAAAATTTAATTTTTATTTAATCTCATTGAAGTAATGAGAATGTATGTTTTCAATGAAAAATTTTCAAAAGTTTACATTATTTTTTCATAAAAATAAAATATGAAAATTATTAAAATGAACTAAATTGGATTAATAGATATATAATTTTAAAAAATTTACATTAAAAATTTTTAGAAATTAAATTAAACTATTAAAATAATTTTAACGGAAAGGAAAATTTTCAATTATAATTCAGTATTTTCACTATTTATCAAATAATGAAGTATTTCAAAAAAACCAAAAAAATTACCCAAATATTATTTATATATTATTGTTTCAAAAATTATATTCATTTTATCAAAAAAATAAAAAATTGATAAAAAATATTTTTAAATGTTTTGCGTGAAAAGAGTATAAAATGTCTTTTAAAAATATATATTTCCCCATAAAATATTTATTACTCTTTCAGATGATTCTTATTTTATTTATAATCAACATATAACCATTTAATTTATTTTATACATGTATAAATCATAAAATTTTCAAATTTTTATTATTATTTTCAATACCCTCTATCTAAACAGCTGTGTTTTAATGGTCATGTTTAAATACTACTATTTTAATTGAGTTTTTTTTTCAATCCATGGGTTGCGTGAAATTAGAAATAACAAAGAGAATTAATTAATTTAAAAATAAATATAATGTATGGTATTCAAATGTTAAATTCTCTTGTATGATTGGTTTTCCATTTAATAAACCCTATTCAAAATGATGTTCATCTTTTAAAATATTTTGTTGTTAAAATTTTACTATGGTAAGTAACTCCTATGTGAAGAATGTGTTAACAATTCTAAGTTCCTCTTTTGATACAATGGTGTAAACTATTATAATTTTATTCTTTTAGATGATGGATTTTACTCAATAAGAGTATCTTTAAAAAGATGTCAATGTTAACTATTATTAGTTATTTTTAAAATAATTTTAGAATTAACATATTTAAGTGATTCCGTGATTAATGTGTAAGATTCCCTCATACTAACACATATTATTTATTCTATAAACAGGTTAAAATAACAACTTTTATGAAGGATTATTTTCAAACAGGTCATTAGTTTTGAATCATATGTCTTTCATCATTTGATAAAGTTTAATTCTATATCTCATTGTTTATTTTTTATTTTAAGATGAGTATGAATCTTGTTATGTTATGATCTTATACATTTAATATATCATCATTTTGTTATTATCCTATTATGCCTATAAAGGATATTAAATTTTTAACTCATATGTTTACCATTACAGAGCATGTAAACCCACCAATCTTATTTTTATTTCCTCCATTATATAAATAAATATGTTATATAAGATATTTCTTGAAGGTTTTCAAGTGAGTGATGATGAAGACATAATGCGGAGTACGAAAATCATGATAGAATGAAATAAATGATCACTAATTACATAGGTATTATTATGTCATAGTTTTTTCTCGAGTTCCCTAAAACAATAAACATAAAAGTTACCTAGTTATTTGAAGTGATATAATATTTTCATTTTATGGTGTATGTTTTAGATGGATAAAATTGGTAGAATTTATCAATATAAAATCCAAAAACAAAAATATTATATTTTCAGAATTGGATATAAGTGTGTAATTTTTAGGATGTTATACTTTTCATATCCTTCTTGATGGAATCATAGAACAAGGAATGTCATCCAAAACATAATTTTATTTTTCGATATTTTTTTTTGAATTGTTATGATTTATAATAAAATGATTGGTAAAATTATTGAAATCCATTACGAACTAACCCGCATCTTTATTTCAAATTTCTAACATTATAATTTTACTTCAACTCAAAATTTTCTATATTATGAGAGTTGAAATGTGAGTTTAATTATATAAGGTATATTTGATTTCAATTTATTTGATATTTACCTTAATTAAATTTATGGAATAGATCATTTGAAATACATGAATTATATTGAAATATTGATATTTTTTTGAATAAATATATTTAGTGGAAATTCTTGTATTAATAAAAACATTAAAAGATACTTCCAAATATAATAACTCACTGTTTAGTGAGCTATGTGTTGGCCACAGTTGTCGATGGGATGATGGACTAAAGGGAGGGTAAATAGTCCTTTTTAAATTTTTATACATAATAAAAAATTATCAGATTATTATTTATTTAAAAACTATAATAATTGAAGTGTAGTTTTCAAATAGACAGGAAATGGGGTATAAAATAAATAATATAAACACTAATATTTTTAATGTATTTTTTTATAGTGAACCTATGTAAAATTTTCAATACCATCTAACACAATAAGAGGACAAGTACTCACTAAAACAATGAAATAATAAGTCTTGTATTGTAGTATACTCATCTTATTCACTTATACGACATTTTAAAACCATTCTATTTTTTATAGAAATATGAACAACGAAATATATTCTAAGGACTGACCAAACAAATCATTTTCTTTTATAAAGGGGAAAATGTAACATAATTGATCCTTATTTTTGGTTTAGGTTACCATAACTAAACACTTCCTTTCAAATTTCTGTAGAACCATGAGTTAACATTAAATGGTATGCACTTCCATAGAAAAATAAAACTAAATAGAAAACTAAAAGATATTGATGAAAAATGATACTGTCAAGAAGTGATCATTGGACCATTATGAAATGATGCAGAGGAATGTAATCAGGGGAAACCATTAATGCCTCATAAAATTAGAAAAGTGGAAATGTATAAAGTCTTTTTTCCTATGTCTCTACCCTTTACAATTTTTTTCTTGTCCATTATTCATAAATGAACATTTCAATGGTTTGTTTTTACATTAAATTCAATGATCCATATCTATGTAGTGTTTCTTATTTATTTCATACAAATTTATAACCAATAATTATAGTTAGAAATGTAAACAAAATTACCTATATTTTGAGGTATTCCACTAAAATTCAATAATTTATTTCTGTGCTTCATTCTATGAATAGAGTACCTCTACCACTGAGTAAAATATTGGAGATCTCATTATATTACCGCTAAAGGAGACTTTTTCCACCATTGATGTAGAGGTGTTCAACCATTAAAATAGTGTTATTTATCTATTGATTAGGATGGTTTTTCTACCATCAAAATGAAATAATTCTATGGAATCCCATTATATATAAAGTAGAAAATTTGTATACATTATGTAAGAGTAAAAATAATGTTTCATAAGCTATGTAAGGTTAAGATGTAAAGTGAAAAAAGTAATAATATAGATCATGTAAGGGTATCCCGAAATAGGAACATGTTTCTTAAGGGAGAATCATATTATATGTACAATTGCTGTTTTTTTAGGGTGAACTATTTTTAATTTGATCGCATGTATATTAGATGTATTGAATATTAATAAAACATCACCCTATATGTTTCAATTGTTATGTATGAATATAATGTAATAATGACATTAAGTATATGTAATATTGATAAGGTCATAGAAGCTCACCACTGTGATCAAAACCTTGATGTACTCTAATGTATCATCCCACCACAGAAACCACTTAGTGGTTCCACAAAACATTGAGCCACAAGACCTCAATCATGCCACCCCGTAAGCCATAGTCTATTGATTATCATTTATTTCCTAGGGTGTGTATTTGGGGATAATATTCCCTCATATGTCACAGTGGTTCACAATATTAAAATATAAATAAAAATATAAAAAGTATTAATAATAGACAGTGAGAAGTGGAAAAATATTAAACATGAAATACAAATTATATGATGAAGCATATTTATAACTAGACATAATATGTTGATGTTGATCATGTAGCTATAATAAATGAGTATAATAGTGTAAATAAGGAATATTGGAATAGAACACATGATATTAAAAATAAAAAAGAGAACAAAGCTATGACTACATGCATCATGAGAATAGGCTCATCCACCTTCTCTCGTACACAATCCTAGAACTCATAAAGGTACATCAGAAGATGTCGTCTTCACTTTACCTATACCTGAAATCAAGAAAAAAAATTAGTTACTAATGGACACCCAAGTAGGGTTTAAGATATAATCAGTAGTCCATGACCAACAGAGTATATAAAATTCTAGTATGTTAAATATAAAAATTTATGTGTGACAATAAAAATAAATTCAAGGGAATATTTAAATAAATAAACTCATCGGCCCAGGACCCTCAATGATACCTAACTATCACTAACTATCTAGTTCTAATATTGATATTTGATCAAAGGTATTATGTACAATAGATAATGTGTGTACATTGGTCATCAAAAATAATGAATCATGTGTGGACCAACCACAAGATTGTGATTTGTCTTTGTGAATGGGTCCCTATGAGATCATGTATAAATTATCATAATATAATAAATAAGTATCTCAAGTAATAAAATAAACTATTCCATTAAATCTAGTATGCTCATCCTAATCCTAACCAAGGTAATCTATAATATAATCCCATGGTTTTCTATAGGACCTCCAAAACTCCCCAATAATAAAGATCCCATCCATGGGTATCCATTATGGATTCTATCATATCTCTATTGTCATGTTACTAGACAAACCTCTGAGCCTATCCTAGGTATCTCACTTATAGGAATGAGTATCACCCATGGAAAGGTATTGCCATATTTTCCATGAGTCCATCCATAGTTCCGCCCCAGGGAACAAGTTCCACTCATGTGTATAAATAATCCACCCCGAGAGTTAATCCAATGAAAGACAAATATTTCTCCAAACACGTCCAACAATTCTATAATAGAAGAACGGTGATCCCATCCATCAAATACCTATGTTAGAAACCTTTCTCTCTCTCATCCCCTAAATAAGTTAGTATTTGGATACTAGTTAACATACCATCATCAAGAAATTACCATTTCGACATACTAAACAAGATATCCAATTCATTTTATTCAATGTAATCAGCTTTGGAATATAAAAATAAGACCAAACATACGATAATAATCAAAGAGAAAAAATACATAATAAACGGGTTTATAATATTGGGAAAGCCCCAGGTTCCTAACTCATGGTTGGTCAATTCTCTAATGAACTCCAATTTTTTTTTATTTACTACAAGGAAAACCAAGCACTAAGAGGGTTGTTTATAAATTTAGGATAATGGGGAGAAGAGTACATTAAAATAAAACACAACAATTGGCATTTCAAAAAATCAATCAGATCAACCAAAGGGTAGATTCCTCACTCACTGGGATCATATCATTTCTGGTAAGAAATTTAATTTAATTTAATTATCAATTTAGAGGTGTCATTGGAAGGTTCTAGTGAAACTAAAAATAGTGCATAATATAGAAAGAAACATTAACTCAGGGGATGAAGATATAAGACCTACATTTGGTTTGTAGAAAACCAATATTCCATTTTGATCCCTCAAATGGAAATAGAATAATATATATTATAAGAATATACAATTTCTTATAAATTGGGGGAAATGATGCTATACTTATATAGAGAAACAATGGTGAAGATAAACATAAAAAGAATGGTAGTTGATTAAAAAAGCTTTCCAAAATCTTTACAAAGAATCTAGAAGAAAAGGAAATAGATATAGGACATGGGAGATAGAAAAATACAATGGAGGAGGAGATAAGGGAGATTAGATGTGCGGTTTACTGAAAAAGAGAGGTGGAGAATCATTTGACCGTAAAAACAATTCAAGGGAAATTGGTAAAATCCACATATATCATGATTTCTCCTAGATTGACTGCACAATTAGCAAAAATGTGATCCAAATAAGCATTATTATCTTCCTATTTAGGGATCCCACACATGATATGCACATTATTTTCATGACCATGTGGATGCCATGGTCGAAGCCATTATGACCCTACAAATGAAATCTTCACGGGTGTGTACCTAGGCTCGCACAGTTTTCGAAAACAATGAAGATCCATACTTCCATATGAAATGCCTCACCTGATTATGGGAAACCATATAGCTTGGGCTATATGGTTCTTTCAAATCATGCTTCCAAGTCTATTTTTTAAAAATCAAGTGTTCTGATATCTGATAATCCGTATAGTACCTTCTAACAAATGCAACTCCATTATATACTAAGAAATATTCCAAAATAATGAATTTAAGTCAATAACAAACAAGTTAAACTCTTTAGAAACATTAGGTTTTTTATAACTTCCCCACCTTCAAGAAAATCATCCTCAAGTAGGCCTTTTGAGGGTAAAGAGGAACCTTCTATGAAAAGAATTTGCCACAACTTATGCACATCAGTTTGCCTCTAACAAATCTCACCTTGTATATAGTCATGCTACCATAACACCTGAACCATTGGAACTATTCTACCTTATAGATCCATTGTACTTTGATCAGTGATATGTATCATATTATCCAAAAATGATGATTCCAACTTCATATTAATATATATGTAAGATCAAATAAATGAGATAGATCATATGATACTGATTAATCTAATATACATGGAATACTAAATAAGAGGAAAATGTTTCTATTATAAAGCTCTAAAAATAAGGAAAATTAACAGATCATTTCCTATGACACCTATATTTTCAACATGGATAGCCCATTAGTCTGAGGGTCATAAGGTATACTCAAGATCACTTTTTAACCATGTGCCTTCAGTATCCCCTTCTCTAACCATGATGTAAACATGTTATCACAGTCTGATAAAATAGAATGGAGAAATCAATGAAGGTGCACCACCTCTTGAATATAATTCCACCAAAGATCACTATATAATAATGTCTCTATGATAAATGGGAAATGTGGTACATTTTACATCCTATAAAAGATCCCCAATACTGTATCATTTCATCAAGGGGATCTTTTAAATATCATAATTAAATTCATAGAGATATCATTTCATATAAACATAGGAATGGATTAAGGCTATAAAAGTCTTGTTGGTCACTTTTCATTAGCCATCACCTACTAACAGGTAGGGAGCTGATTGATGAAAATAGGAAATTTTCTGTCCATACTCGGCCACCAATAATAACGACCTACTTCTCAGTATATCTTGGTAAGTCTCTGGTGACCCACCCAAGTAGAGGCCTTACATTTCCAAATCAACTCTTCACGTATATATAAGGACACCAGTAAATTCTCATAGAATATTAGAATATAATTTTAATCAAAAAACAAATAATGAGGTGGTTATCACTAGCGACACACTCCCTTAGGATAAATCCTTCCAGATCTGAGATCTATCTCATCTACATCCTCTCTAAAAGTGAGTATATCGTATCTAGTGAAAATAAAATAGGATAAATGTACTATTATTTAACCTTTATGTGCATATTAGAAACAAATCCATAAATATGAACTCACTGCTAGCTGGATGGGTGGACTACATTTGAGTGTTCTAGCATAGGGAAAAATACACTTCATTACCCTTACCATTTCTATAAGAAATCCCAAAATTTAAAGACATCAAGTGCTCTAACCACTTGTGATATTTTAGATTCATGTCATCTTATATAAAGATGTAATTGATATTTTAGGGATCCGAGTGAAAAATTGAACCACTCACCCAAAATATAATGTGTCCAACAATGTAACTCATGGATTGCAACAAGAATCTCAAGGTCATACATATAATAATTTTTTTCCAGAGGCCTTATATGGTAGGACCGATACATTAAACCTGATCACCCTGTATATAAAATAATCCAATTTAGATTCTTGAAGAATTGAAGTAAGTGATATATATTCTTCTATTTTATCGAATAATCAAGTTCAATAATGATTTTTTATACCTTTCAACTCAGGAATGGTTTTCTCACAGGCTTCTTTTTAGATCCAATTTACACCCATTATTATCAAACCGATAAGAGGTGCTGTTAGTCTTGATAAATCCCAAATTATTTGAAATTAATAGACACCCATCCCAAGAAACTATGTATGTCAAAGACATTCTTGATATGTTCTTAGGAATCCATGATGATTCCCTTCTACGAGTCAATATATAGACCAACCATAGAAATTATATAACCTAGTAATTGGCCCTTATTGATCCAAAAGTATAATTTGTTGATTTTTAATATATAAAATTATTTCCTAGTGTATTTAACATGATCTCAACATAATTGAAATGGTTGTGTATAGTTTGAGAATACTCTAACTTCCATCTACAATGACTAACGAAAATGAATCCTTTTTAAGTGGAAAAACGGATTCATCATATCCATAATGATATCCGGTGTGTTAGTAAGAACAAACTACATGACTAGATACTTGTATAAGTCATTCCTGCACTAGAACAATGTATGAGTTTGTATGATTACGTCACATGAACATTATCGTTGTCTGAACACAAATAAAGTATACATAAATCTATTTATCATCAAAGCTAGTCAAAGAGGTTGTCTATACAAGGTAGTAGATACTGGTTATTCACCACAAGTTGGTTCAGTCAATGGAATTCCATGCACTAATGGAGGGTACCACCCTTATTTTTGTAGAAACATATGGGTGCCCCCATTGTATGTTTATGGGTAAAATTTATCATTTTGACTCTATATATTTCAACTAATTCTTGAGATACTATATATCAGTATGTTTCATCCTATAAGGAGGAATGGAAACTGGCTCCAGAACTATCACTAAATCAATGGTGAACTCCACCCATATGACGAGAAGTAATCCGGAGAAATATTCTACAAATCCATCCAAAAAAGTATCCATAATAGGATTGAAATACAAAATATATATTCCTTAACTGTTCATTAAGAAAATAGACATATGGTATTTCACTCTATCCAACATAGTACTCTATGTTCTAGCTCGACATTCCTAGATATCCCCTTCTCCCTTATGAATATATGTGCTACCCTTTATTAAGTTAAACAATACATGCTAATGGTGGAAATAAAAATGGGCTTCATAAGTCACTAACTAGTTCATATAGAGAATGAAATCGAATCCCGTTATCTCAAGGATGATGAAACTCCACATGAATTTGTACCCACATATCTCAAAGGGCACTCCATACACTAGCTTATGCCCTATAATATTGCCCCTAAAATTGTATCTAGAGTTATCACACCACCATGGTACTATCTTTTTAATTTGAGAATCTTAATAATTGTAGAACATATGAAATATTGTGATTCAACTATATCGAGTAGGGAAAAAACTAAAGTATAGGATACCATAATAGTACCCCGTACAGAAGAAGGCTCTAGATTCTACTCCTCAGACATAGTCTTCACTGCCTAAATATGGATCGGTTTGCGACCCTGTGATACAACATGATTGGCCTGAGTAGGTTCACTCTGTTGGAAATGGACATATAAATCCTAAATACCATAAACATGGCCACATCCTCAACGTGATCAGCTGGTAAAAGACTAATTCCAGGATTGATGTAGAGATGTATACCCTATACACAAAAGAATAATATTTATGGATCACCTATCAAAATAATCTAGAGGAAAATGTCACCAAAAGTACTGAATTTCACCCATCATACCACAATATCGACACTAGATCAAGTTCATCATGAACCGATGCTTCTTATGTCTAAGCATGACACACTATTATTACACCACATTACTATCGGTGTGAGTCATCTTGCTATCACTTTCCCCACACGATTCCCCAATAAGTAGATTTATGGTTCTAGAAGATCTATCACCTAGCCTCAAAACTAAACAACCTAGGCTCGCATTTCCCTATTACTTTGGGTTTCATTATTTAATTAGGTCTCAGTTCATTATTTATGAAATGGAAGTTATTCAGGAGACATTCACCTATGATAGGATGACATAAACAAGCATATCCTCAAAGTTTCTCAAATTCATCAAATCATTATTAGTCTGAATTTAGGGAAAACATTTAAGCTTGATGGTGTAATAAGAATACACTAACACACACATAGTGCCTTACTAAAGATGCATCTACTTCCTAGAGTGGTATTATCTCATCATCTATAGAAAAATGTTTTCATAAAATACCATATTATCATCTAACCAGAACATACCCCAGTGATGATCATCCTGAGAGATGAAAAACCACTAACACTTGGAAACTTCATATAGAATATAGCTAATGAGTTTGACTCTCTACTCTAGATGATTATCTAGATGGTCGATGTTAGAATGCATGGACTCCATCTACTACTCAATTGTATGAGGTCTACCATCCCTTGAAAATTTTGTTGGATGTTGCTGCTAAAACTCTGAAGATATCTCTTTCATAGTAGGGTTTGGTCAGTTGGTACCAGGAATGGACAATAACAATGAGAATAAGATGTCACAAAATAGATCATTTGTGAACAATAGAATATTAAAAGTATATTCATATGGTTTTACTAAAGGATGTAATATGGTGGGATTAGGGCCCACCACCTATAGAGCATAGTCATCTCTACATTCATAGCATTTTACAATAGGATGGTGTGGTTGCATTACTCTATAGTTTACATGATCAGCCTTAAAATAATATTTAAACAAAAATAAGTAAATTAATAGGCTGAAGACCTTTATATAAAAAATCCACACCTCTCTTCCTATTCCAAAATACTGTCTGGGGTGATAAAAAAGTTACCAAAGAATCAATTGAGACACCACCTACTACTAACTAATAAGGTTTGGTCAGGTTCAAGGTCTCACACAACACATCAATGTTCCACTAAATAGAATGTCAATTTCCTAGTATACAGGGAAAGACCCTTTACATTGAAAATGGTATCCTATTTAGCCGTACAATTTTTATTTTAAAACATTAATTTATTAAAACATAATCATAATTATTTAATTAATGATATCTCAATCTAATTAATTGTGTCACCAATTCCAATTTTAAAATGGAATGTACTCTTCATAAATGAAATTGTGCATGTTAAGTAATACAACTATGAACATTACATATATTAACAATATGTAATGGGTCATTTATAGTTATTTGAATGAATTGAATATCATTCCAAATTTATATATGTACCTTCTTCATAAATATTAATTGTCCTATATTAACCAAAACAACTAAACATCCATCATTACGTAATTAAGGTCTCTCCATGAATCTATGAGGGATAACACTATTTATATAGATATAGGGAATTTAATTAATCCAATTATGTATTTCCTATATAAAACACTAGAACATTTCAATACAAAACAAATAAGGATCCACAATAAGAACATGAAATATAGGCAATGAATTTAGAAAAGTAGATATGTTAGGGAATAACGCAAGAAATATATTTAATTTGGGGCCTAGAATTATTAGTGAATTTGATATACCCTCATATGATTGGTCCAAGTTAATGTAACCCATTACAATCATATCTACAATTTTTTTAGAAAAAATATTAGTGTGTCACCCAATGGTGAAATCCGTAAAACATTAATAGGAGAAACAAATGATAGCTTTTACCCACCCATGAAAATATGGGTTTCCATGTTTGTGGGTCAGATACTCACACACACAAAGTTATTATGAAATTCCAATACTCCTAGTATCTTTTATAATACTGTTTCGGTGCGGATGTGCGTCGGGTTACGCTGTTCCGCCAGGACGCGTTCGCGCGTGCACCCGTCAACCCGAGGGGATGGGCGCGCGGCTTGTGGTCCCGCAGTCCCGCTTTCCAAGGGCGGGCGGCATTCGTCCCTTATTCAGGGGCGTCTGCTCCTTGATCGAAACCGGGATGATGGGATGTCGGCTCCTCCTTCCTTGGACGTCTCCTCGGAACTCGTCGCCTAATCCGGGTCTCCCTCATAGACTTAAGAATGTTCGTGAATCTCGTTCCCGGCGCCATATCTTCATGGACACCGGTTAATTACGCTGCTTCCGCCCGGACGCTCCAAGGAGTCTGGGCGGGGCAGCAACCTGCGGTGAGAAGGCCGGGTGGCTCTGGGTGCTGGGGGCGTGTCGTAGCACTGCGGCTCTGCACGTCTGTCTTCCGTCCCTAATAGGGCTTCTCGAAGGCATGATGGCCTGAGGCATCCCGTACTAGGTGCGGGGAACTGTGTCACCTGAGGTTTTCCTCAGCTTCCCATGTTTAACACGGGGTATGCCGCGAGTTTAACGTCCAGCGGGGACGGCATCGGACCAATCAACACGAAAAGTGGATCAGATGACAGAACCCCTTGCGGGGAACCTCCGACGCTGGGGCCAGCACATGGGCGGCTTCCCAAGTAACGTGGAGTGGAGTGAAGTGGCATGACCCCACCGGGATGTGGCGGCCCGGGTAAGGATCAGGATGGATGATGGAGTGAAGAGCTTGGACCCCGGAGGGGCTTCCTACGTACCGCGCGTTAGCACGGATCAAAGTCAACGTAGTTCGGGTATACAGTTTAACGTCATGCTGGACGTCGGCAAGCCGACTCACGAAGAGGTCTAGGCCGCCGGGCGGAGGATTGAACCGGACCACCTCGCACAGAGGGGGGTGGAACGGCCGGGTGGATCACATTTTCACGTCATGCTGGACGATAAAAGGAGAAATGGGAAAAGGGGCTGTGGGGAGGCACAGTGGAGATACACACGGGCAGTCTCCCACAGGGGCGGATTCATAGGTGAATCGACGCAAGCGTGAACCCTGGAGGGGTCCACTGATGGACGAACCGACGTAAATACGACCGGGACGACCAGGTGGTGGGCTTGGACCTCAGGGAGGCTTCCTACGTACCCTGTATAGAAGACAGGGATCAAAGTCCACGTAGTTCATTCTGTCAGGACTTACGCACTTGAGACAGCCCGGGTGGCAAAACTCAGTTGGAAGGGACTTGGACCGAAAGCAGAAGACACCTCGATCCCAGTCACACCCTCTACTGGCTTCGGCCGTGGGGAGGCGCAATGGAGATACACATGTGCAGCCTCCCACGAGAAACTAGGGGTTTGTAATACCCTGCCCCCGTAGGGAAAAGCCGCTCCCATTAAATCGACCCAAAAGGGGGACAATCCCGACATCCCTGCAGAGACGAGCGGGTGGGGGCCACATCCAAACCAGGGGAGACCATGCGTTCGAGGCACGGGATCGAATGATGCGGACGGTTTAGCGTCTTTCCAGACGAAGTACAGTTTAACGTCGTGTGTTGAGGACGAGGCGGACGGTTTAACGTCTTGCCGGACGAAGTACAGTTTAACGTCGTGTGTTGAGGACGAGGCGGACGGTTTAACGTCTTGCCGGATGAAGTACAGTTTAACGTCGTGTGTTAAGGACGAAGCACTTGGCAGTTTAACGTCTTGCAGCGCGGACGATGGGGGCTAGGCAGTTTAGCGTCGTGCAGCTTGGACGTATGTGCAGTTTAACGTCATGCTGGACGTATCTGCAGTTTAACGTCATGCTGGACGTATGTACGTGTCACTTCGCGCAAGCCTGGAGGGCCGCACGGGAAGACAACGCACGGTGCGGGCACCCAGGATTAGGATCATCGGGCGCCACGCAGGCGGGTACCCTCGGGGGGTCAAGGGAGGCGACCCTGGCGGATTGCGCGCAAAAGAGGAGATTTGCGCGCAAAACCGCGGTTCGGCGCGCAAAATGGCGGGCTGGCGCGCAATTGGGCCAGCGCTTCGCGCGCGGATGGTTGGGATTGCGCGCACCGGGCTTCGGATAGCGCGCGGGGGCAACGGCTCATTCTCTAACGAATGGCCACTTTGAAAATGGGGGGTGCGCGCAATCGGGCTGGATTGCGCGCACCCGGGGGGCAATTGCGCGCAAGAGGCTTCTTTTGCGCGCAAAGGCCTTCGGGTTGAAATTTATTCGAAGGAAATGAGCCAAGGGGATTGCGCGCGAAGGCGGACCCCAAGGCTCTATTGCGCGAAAGAAAGGAGGTTACCTGAAGATCGGCATTGCGCGCGGAAGGGGTTGAATTGCGCGCGCGGGAGACCGTTCGACTTCCAGCAACCTCTGAAACGTTGGGGGTCGCCTAGTATTTATAGGCAACCCCGGGCGCGGAATCCAAGGCGCGAGCGCGGAATCCTCCTCGCGGGCGCGGAATCGGGCACGGCGCGCAAGGGAGTTGCGCGCATCCCGGGGGTTTTGCGCGCGGATCATCATCTTTGCGCGCAGAACTCTGAAATTCCGCGCAAGGCCTCCGGGCCCTCCGAAACATTCTTCCGACTCCAAATATGACCTCGCTTTCCGCATCCGGAGCTTCGTTTGGGAACAACGGACTTTTCCGGCGTCTACAAATACCATAACAGTAAAATAAAGGAAAAGTGAACTAATTATAATTTGTAGAATCGTACCCCAGAATCCACTTAGCGGTGCCCCCATATGGTGGGCCACAAGCCCTTAAAGAGGACGTCATCACACACTAGAGGCTACTGACTAGAAGTGAGGAACATCAATGTTTCTGATGGGATATTATTCCCTCATAGATCATAGTCGATCAGAATGACATATAATAAATTAGAAATAACATAATTATTAATAAAAGGCATATAACAACGGAATAATAATAATAATCCATGAAATGATAAATAAATAAAATACGATGATAATAATCATATATATATACAAAATGAATACATGGGGGAGATTGGGAATATAAGCATATACCACATTCTATTCAAAAATATAAAAGGTCCAAAATATTTTACTATTAGAATCATGAGAATTGGTGTATTCCCATACTCTTATACACCATCCTAGAACTCATAATCAAGCATTAGATGCTAGTCGCATCCCTTTATATATACTTTCAATCATAAAGTTTACTTGGGTACCAAATATGGCCTAATAAGTGTGTGACATTTACAAAGTAGTCCACCAAAAACAGTGTCTATATCAATTTTGTTTTTTCAATTTAAAAAGTGTACTGTTTAAATAATAATAAATGAATGAAATAATTATATAAATAAACACATCAGACCATGCTCCTCATTGATGACCAATAGAAACTACATGATTTAGCCTACGATAGATATCTAAACTAATATCACCTATAAAATAGATAAGGTGTGTTCTTGTGTCATCATAAATACATACTAAAGCATGGACCAACCGAAAGTGTTTGATTTGTCTTGGTCTACAAATCCCTATGACATCAAGTAAGAATTATAATAATTTAATAAATAACTATCACATGTTATTTTGGAAAACATCAAATCTAGTATGAGCATTCCGAACCCATCCAAGGTGATCTCTAAAGAAACAAAATGGTTTTTATAGTATCTCATATACTACACAATACTGTAGACCCCGTCCAAGTAGATCTATGAATGAGTCTCTGATATCACTCTCATCATGGTGCTAGGATAACCTATGAGCATGTATCGGTAATCCCACATAGGAGACCGAGTGTAATGGACCGGTTTTTTGGGGTCCATTACTTTGTGAAAATATCATTTTGGGTTTTCTAGTCTGTGAATCATGGTGGTGTAGGCCTACCGGTAGCTCGGTCTACTGGTGGCCGCAGCCTACTGGTAGCTCTATCTACCGGTAGCTTGTTCTACTGGTAGCTGCAGCTACCGGTAGCTCTGTCTTCCGGTAGCTTGGTCTACCAGTAGCTACAGCTACCGGTAGCTCTGTCAACCAGTAGTTCGGCCTACCGATAGATGCGGCCTACCGGTAGCTCGGCCTACCGGTAGCTACCACCTACCGGTAGGTGCAGCCTACAGGTAGCTGCAGCCTATCGGTAGCTCAGCCTACCGGTAGCTGCAGCCTACCGGTAGCTCGGCCTACCGGTAGCTCCAGCCTACCGGTAGCTCGGCCTACCCGTAGCTGCAGCCTACCGGTAGCTCTCAGCTACCGGTGGCTCTGGCCTACCCCGCGGGTTATTTCCAGTAGCGCTCCCTTTTGCGCAAATAGGGTTTTAAACACTATTCTGACTTGTTTAAGCATGTTTTAAAGACCCGTAACGCGCATACTAGATTTAATTAAATACTTAATCAATTCATGAGATGGTTTAAACCACCCGACCCCCTTTAATGACGAGTGGAGCCGCGTGGTCAACCCACGACCCCCGCGCCTTACGCGGTTACGTGTTCTCACCTCAACTGTCGGCGGCTCTTATAAACTATGGGTTAGTCGTGGTTTCTCCTTTCCTCGATCGTGGCTTTTCACAAACATCTTGTGGTGCATCGGGCGCATCGTTATCCATAAAGTTCCGTGCCTGGCCTAAGCGTCGATCATCTATCAACAGGTAGGGAATTTATCCTTTGCCTCTCTCTTTTGTGTATCATGCGGGGTGGGCGTTCTTTTGATTCGGTAGAATTGGATAAACCATGCCTAATCAATGATAATGAATGAATACTTTAAATAATGGAGTGGGGCTATGATCGTTGATGTTGTATTATATTTTGATGTTGTTTCTTTTATGACCATCTTGTTGAGTTGTGCTGGCTTATGCCTTCTGAAAATCGAGGTCGTTGGTGGTCATTGTTTGTGCACTAATGAACCCCTGCTGATGTTTTAAATGTCTTGTTGTGGTTGTAAACTCCTACTATAAAAAAGTAAATTGGTTAATCACGCATACCCGGCTGAATAAATTGAAATCATCAGGATCAATCCCTTCTGTGATAACCCCGGTTAAATGGAGTTGAAATCATGGAACATGTAAAATCATTTAAATCTAAAGATACAGACTTGGCCTTGCTTAGTGTTGGTGGCAGTGTTTTGGTGGTGTTCTCTTATGAGTCGATTGCTGGAGATGTGGGAGGGGATGGGATCCCCTGCTCTTTTATACCTTCGGTGGTTGTGACTTTTAAGACCGGGTGGATACTTGTTTATATCACAAATTGGGGTGGAATCCTTTGTTGTTGAGAACCGGGTATGGGTGTTATGGTTGTTGCTACCTTGTTTACCTTCCTGGACTTTTGCCTATGCCTACTAGTTTCCTAGTAGTGCTTAGACATAAACATTATTACTGAACATGAAATAAGAAAGGGGACAAATGGGTTGTTAGCGTGAGTCGTGACTCGGACTAGAGTGCTGTTGTGATCTGTAGGCTGTCTGAAGAAAAACCTATCTTGGGTGAGTGCTTGTTACCTATATATATATACTTGTAGCTTTGTGTTTCTTATTCACACCCCACCCAAGTTGAGAACTTAGTGCTGAACACCCCCATTTCATGGGGGAGGGTGTTTTTTCCCAACACTATTCTTAGTGGCTGGTTATTAGCTCATTTTCTGCTCCCTTTCCCGGATATCCCAAGTATCATTGGGCAGACTATGATGACCTGAGGTCCATTATTAGCCCAAGAACCTTCGGGCGGGGTGGTGTGGTGGTTGGCCAGGTGTGTGCGGAAGGTGGTTTCCCAAGTGTCTTCGGGATGATGCCCAGGTGTCTTCGGGCATGGCAGTGGATCTTTTAGCCCAGGTGTCTTCAGGCGTGGTGGTGGTTGTTCTGGCCTAGGTGTTCGCAGGCGTGTTTACATGTGATAGTCGTGGCCCAGGTGTGTGCGGGCGGGTGTGGCAGTGGGACGGCGGTGAGAATAGCGGGATTGGTCTGATGCGTAGGATGTCTCAATAACCAGTGGGAAAGTGGCGTGGGGTACCCAAACATCGATGTGCTCTGATTATATGTATTACTTGACTTGCGTTATTTGGGGAGTGTGCATTGGTGAGGCCTGGGGTGGATAGTTTACCTTGATAGGTGTTTGGTTTACTCTTTTCTCACAGAACTTTAGTACGTTCCCCCACTTGTGCACGAGAGTCTTTGGTTTTCCCTACTAAGTGTACTTGTATGCTCACCCTACATATATAAAACTGCTTTCAGGTTTCTAGGAGGACTTTGGGGATCGAGCAGGACCGTACTAGCTCGGACCTTTGGGGCAGTTGCAGTTGCTGTTTTTCTTCTTTGGTACTTACCTTTGTAGTCTCCCTTTGAACTTTTGGCTTTACATTTAGAACATTCATGTGGGAATGGTTTATTTATTTTGGTTTTAATTTTATTTTACCTTGGTGTTGTTGAGATTAATTATCTTATCTCTCGATATTATAAAACAAAAGGGGGTAATGCCTTCCATTTGTGAGAAATTTCTATACCTTTGGTGCTAGTCGCCACTCCGGGACCTATTGAAGGCGGGTATCAGGGGTCATTATCTCTCCTTCAACATAAAGAAGGAAGGGCCTGGAAATCTGCTGACCCTTCCCTCCTTTTGGTAACGGCGGTTCGTGACACTGAGTACCACTCGAGGCATGGTATAACCATATAGTCATTAATCCCAACCATGGTTCCTCCTCTAGGGAACTAGTGTCAATCATGAGTATAAATAATTCACCTAGAGAGCATGTCCAAAAAATGATTGTAGATTCTAAAACCATGCCCAATAGTTCTAAAACTGAAGCACGATGATCCCATCTAGGGTGTATTTATGTCTAGAACCTTGTTCTCTCTCTCAACTCCTAAGTAGGTAATGCTTAAGAAATTATATCACATGTCATTATGAAGGAAATTCAATTTCATCATAATATAATATAAATCCATTTCATTTTATTCAATCCAATAAACTATGACATGTGAAAAGAAGTACAAATCATAGGAAAGTAATCATAACACAAAAGAGATAAGAAAAGTTCCCATTACATAACGAAAAATTTGATGTCATGTGTTATGGTTGTTTAAGTGTATTATACACACTATATTACATTATATTTATTTCTAGGAAATCAACACACCATGAGGGTGGTTTATTAGTTTTGGATAAAGGGGGAAAATACTCTAAGGTAAAACACACCCCTTGGGGTGGATGAAAATAAATGAGATCAACCAAATGGATGAATTTTTTATAAATATGATCTTACAGTGTGTTGAAGTTAATTAATATCATTTGTTTAAAATTTTAAACTTGTCACTATAATGGTCTATTGTGTGGTACAATAATGTATGTTATATAATGTAATGAAACTTATGAAAATAATCTAAAAAAACTACCTTTGGTTTGTAAAAGATCAATCATACTTTGTTTTCCATCAAATCATTGTATAATATATATACTGTTACAATCTTCAAATTCACTAAAAATCATGAAAATTAGGACACACATAAATAGATAAACATAGGAGAATAGAAACCAATAATATAAAGAATAGGATTAATGAGATTACCTAGGAATTTTCAATGCATCCAACTATGAAATAAATGGATAGTGAGGAAATGAGATAGAAAATCCCTCTGAGGAGGAAATGAGGGATCTCAAGCATGTGGTCTTTCGGAGAGGAGAGAGTGGAGAATCATTTGAGGGTTAAACACATTATAGGGGAAAGGGTAAAATTATCACCCATAATGTGGTCAACATTCATTGCCCTATTGTTTTACAAACTGTTCTCCAACTATGAGTGAGGATCTACCTATGGAAAGACCGTGCATGTGATATTTGCATTGTTTGTCTAACTGTGTGAAAATACACTATCACCCTACCTCTAAAATTTACTTCGGTGTGTGCCACGTGACTCACTGTTGTATAAAACCATGAATCTCCATGCTCCCCTCTAAAATGCGCTGCATGGTTAAGGGAAACTATATTGGCCGGGAATCATAGTTTTCTCTAATAGTGTGAGAAAGTTTATTTTTCTAAAATTTGAGGTTTTGGGCTTCAAAAAACCTTGGACACCCTTTTATCCTCTGAAACTCTATTTGGTATCAGGAAAATGTCCTAAGTAATGATTTAATTTCAAAAACAAATAATTTGTTCCTTTGAGAAATTTTGTGTCATTAGCTATGGAAATATTCTAAAATAATTTTCCATTCAAAGATTATATACAATGTTTGGACACATTATTAAGAAAAATTCATGTGAAATTAGTCTTAAGAAGATGATAATTCTTCTCACGATTTTCATAATTGGTAATATACAATACCTAGGAATATTAGAATATACCTTCATGTTGAAATTCAATATATTTTGGTGTCATTGGATATTCCTATATAGGAGTGTGTGGAATTGTCCTTAGATTTTGTGTTTACAATTAATGAAGGTCATGAATAACACACATAGATTTTATAAAAAAAATATCAATCCATATGTTAGTGATAATTAGAGAATAGTGATTGCGTCATGAATGAAATGTTTTTATTAGATAATTCAAGGAAGTATGTTTCCCTTCCAACGTTATGGAAGCCGGTAACTATGCCTTTTAGTTGGAATAAAACCATCACCATGAATTCCACGACCATGGTGTAAGGATGTTTTTATTTCTGATATTAAATGAATTACATGGTGATCATATAGGTTGGTGACATAGGTGTGAAAGTTTCATGATGAGATATTGTGATAAAGAGATCAAATTACATAGTGATCAGTTGTATGTGGTTGTAATTGTTTTGATATTAGGTTCTTTCTCATGGGTCCCTTGACCTATTTTTAGATAACAGTCATATAATTTAAGCAATAAACCTAATTCTAATGGGAACTAAATCTATAAGGTCACACACTAAGTGTTTTTATTGATATCTAATAAATAATATTTTAATTTAATTAATATATTAAATATTATTCTCAAAATC
This sequence comes from Viscum album, assembly GCA_963277665.1. Taxonomy (NCBI): domain Eukaryota; kingdom Viridiplantae; phylum Streptophyta; class Magnoliopsida; order Santalales; family Viscaceae; genus Viscum; species Viscum album. The sequence continues at coordinate 991,284,300 of OY728128.1, read as the reverse complement.
GAGGAATCATTTTTTTCATATTTTTTATATCATAAATATGTATTCATGAATTAAATATTAAATATTTATTCTATTCGACAATAAATTATATAGGTTATTTAAAGGAACCAAACCATGACTAGTGATTAATATTAATTCATAATTAAATAAAATAATATTTTTTATTTCACAAGTGGGTGAACAACACAATATGATAATAATAATAATAATACTAATAATAAAATAATTATTATTATGAGAAAATGGGTTTATTTATATTTATAAGATTGTTTAACGTTCAATATGAAATTAAATAATATTTTATCCTAAACCCTAGCTATATAAATATATGGTTATTTCTATTGTAAATTGTTTGAATAAAATAGAAAATGGTTCTTGACAAAGATATTTTCTCTCGACTTATCCTATCTCCCTCTCAAAAATAAAAAACTCAAGATGTATTCATTCAAGTCTGATGGATGATTGATAATCATGAACAATGAAAGATGATTGTTTTAAGCCACTAGCACCCAAAAATAATTTTGTGTTTCACAGAAATCATAGGAGCACATGTGGATCACCTCTAGAGGGATTCTACCCTTAGATCCCCACATGGCAATAAAGAAAATCCAAAAAATGGGCCATTCTAAAGATAAACATCGTAAATTAATAATGTATCATAATATGAGGTATTTTCATTATTCAATTATAAATAAATAAAATATAAATTTAACAAGGATGATATTTACTAGGGTTTTTTGGAAAATGAGTATTGAATAAAATTTTAAAATATTGTACTATATCACGCAATACACTAAACCGGATACAATCATATAAATTACATAAGGGTATTACATATTTTTTAAATAATTCTTAAAGACTACCAAAAAAAGATTATGGGTACAAAAAAATTTTAAGGGTAATTATAATTTCATAGTGGTAGTTACATGGTAAATACTAAGATATAAAGGATACACATGAGTAAATAATATAACTAGATAATTGATTTTTCACAATTTAAAAAAAACTAATTACAAATAAAAATAATAATAATAAATGGTGTGAATTTAAAGTAAAATTAAATACCAAAACAAAATTTAGAAAATAATCCATTGAACACTAGAAAATAAAATATGATGAAAATAATTAACATTTTATGTTTATTTGACTTATACAATGAAAAAATTACATTTGATAAAAATATATATATGATTTGTATAAAAATAAAATATTTATTCCATAAATAATAATTCAATCTAAATCACGTAAAAAAATAAACAAAAAAATAATATAAATTTAAAAAAATTAAGAAATAATATTCAAAATTATTAATAATAAAATGATATGAGGATTTCAATTTATTAGAAAAATAAATCTCAATTTTGAAAAAACACAACACTAAAATCTCCCCCTTTTTAAATCAAAAAACAAAACATTGATATCTAAAACCCCAAAACAGTTTTCACCATTTTTTTAATTTATCAAAAAGAACAAAAAAGGTTTTAAAAATTATTCCCACAAATTAAAATTATCCTTATATTATAACAAAGTGAATAAAAAAAATTATTGAATAATGAATAAGAATTAATATTATTCACACTACTTATGTTAAATATGTTACTGCTAAATCTATAATCAAATTTAGAGATGGAATCAACCAGTTACTGGACATGGACATTATTACAAAAAATTGAGTAATAAAAAAATCTTAAAGATGAATAGTGGCTCAACAACATATATTAAAAACACACTCAACACATAATGATTTAGAATGAAAATTCCAAAAACACGTAATCTGAATCTAAAATTGTACATTTTTTATAATTTGATATTAAATAAATATTAAACAAATTATAAAATGTAAAACCTAAGGAAAAACTACCACTAAATTTGTTTAATTCCCCATGAAAAAATTGTATAATTATCAAATCAGTTTAAGAAACTATCATCTCACTGATTTGGAATATCCCTTAAAAATATATTTGAGTAATTTTAAATATTTTTTAAATGATTTTTAATTTAGGTTCATGCCAGAATACCATAACAAAAAATAAGAACTTGATCACAAAAAATGATTTATGAATGCCAGAATACCATAATTTATATCATATATACCAAATTAATATTGCTCAAAATAAACTTCATTAGCATGGAATTTAGACTAGTGTAGGAACTATTGTATTTTAATATGATCCTTTGAGAACATTTTATGTACATGTGTTAGTCCTATTGTCATTGAAATCAAATTTTGAGAGAAATATCATTTTGTGTATTAATTATTGAACATAGTTTAAAGAGAAATCTTATTCACAATGTCTAAAAGTTCGACACATAAAAAACTAACATTCAAACCCTTTTCATTAGAGTCTATGTAAATGAATATTAAAATTTTATGAATAAAAATGAATTTGATGGTAGTGAAGTTGGACTTTATGAGTGTGATGGTATAAAAACCTCCCAATATTCATCAGGATAATCATGGTATTATCATCCTACCCAAAAATAATGTTCAATAATATATTGATATTAAGTTTCACTTAATCCTGGTGAGAGTTTCCAATAGTGATATTAAATTTGAATTCATCCATAATTAAGTCTTGATGACTGATATATTTATTAAAGATGTCCCAAATGACATTTTTGAGACATTAAGGATGAACATGAATGTTAAATCCCTACCACACCATTGAAAACCTTTATAGTAACCTATGCATTGCTTTTTATTGTGTATTAAAAGCAGGATATAAGGTTAGTAACACTCATTGAGGAATGTAATGATTCTACATCACTTGAATCTAGGAGCTGTTTTTATAGTAAAAGGATGATAAAATTGTTAGCATTGTGAATTTATTAAGGGTGATACAAACATATTAATTATCCAAAATGTTTCATGTAACTGAGAGGTAATGTTCTCTTATAAAAATTTAGCTGAAATAATTTTTACTATTAAGATTTTTATCTTATTAAAATATATTTTATTTGTAGACTATTTAATTATTTATTTATTTTTAATAAAATTTTATTAGGGGTGACAAAAAATTCAAAGGGGGTATTTGTGTTACCTTTTAATTTTGGAATAATGTGTCTATGTTTTGAATCATGTGAGTGGTTTATTTAGTGTTGTTTAATAATTTTTTTAATTTCATTGAAGATATTGATAAAATCCTACCGATATTTTCTGATTTCCAAAATTTTATACTAGAATTAAAACTAGTTGATGGTTTCACCCATCACATTTATTAACATTAAACTATAACACTATGTAAGGTACATCCTGTCTATAAGAATGAACAATGGAATAGACATGAACCCTGTAAGGGAATTCATGAAATAAAATTAAAATTTTTAACGTATTTTCACTTCGAATAAAAAAGATTTCTAGGGTACATGGACACTATATTATAGAAATATTAGGGTATAAGGACTTCATCGTTTTCAGGGCATGAAACCTTCGATGGGTTAGAACACAACATTATAGGGTACAATGTAAATTATATTGTACAATTATTTATGAGGTACAAATGAATCCTATAATAAAGTTGTGAGACTTGTATACCCAATGTAGATAGAGAAATGAAACCAAATATACTTTTATGTCCCCCTTTGTTAGTTCATACAATACACTTCTATTGAACTTTATGAAGATGGAATTATTCAGATAAAAGTACTGAATAAATCATGAAATTCTTTGAAATGTTATTTATCTAAAAATATAAGTATATTATATTGAGTTTTGATTAATGTAATGATTTTAGGATGTTTAAGTATAACATAAATACAAAATTAAGGGATTGTTAGTAAATTTCTATATAGATTTAAAATTAAATATTTTAAATCCTTTTTCGTAGTCTAAGTTGTTTATTTTTAGGGAAGTTCTGTGTATTTGATAATGAAGGTAAATTTCTATGTTATGTTAGGTAAATTATATTCACACATGTTATTAGAATATAAAAACATTAAATTATAAGTAATTATGCATTTGATTTCTGGGATAAATGACTGATACTTTTATAAACTAAAAAATAATCATCTATATTAAGATAGATGAGAATAGAAGAGAATAACGTGAATTTAATATAATTTTGTTAGAGTTCATAAAATTTTGATTCTACTAATATTGATACAGGTCTTTCCTAATAAGAAGGAAGATTACAATCTCATGTGTGGATGATCACATATAGGATTTATTCATTCTAAACGAGTTAGTGGATGTTTAATTTATTACTACTGTATTTATATTGATCTCGTAGTGTAATTATAAATTAAACAATATCTAATCATTCATATTAAGGTATCTAGTAGATACTTAATTATCTAGATCATACTTAATACCAATAGATGAATCCTAAATAACAGGGGGTTCCTATATAAATAACACCAAATAGCATTTGTGGGAATATGATAATACCATCCCATTTCTAGAAGTGGATGATTCAAACTCAAGCATTATTGTTGACATATAATAAATTTTTAATAATTTTAAATTTATATAGACTATAAAATGTGGGTTCCAACAGTAGATAGGATGTGCCAATGATTAGGCTCTCATACAAATGATAGACCTTGTAAAAAACTTTTGTGTGTTTCTTGCCTTTAATATTCATGAATATGGGTTAGAAGGATATTCTAAATAGTAAATCATAACATTAATTAGTCATGAGGGTTTAATTAAAAAAGATAAATTTGTGAACAGAGAAAAGCATACCACTTATTCACCACAACATTATTTACATATGTGGTTTGGGCTCTATAATTGGAAACTAAAAATAATTTTTATGAAAATATTGATTCTTATTGTTATTTTCCTATCTTAATTAAAAACATTGAAATTAATATTTAAATATGAAAATAAATAAATTCCAACATTATTTGGAAATTAAAAACTACAATTAAAAATTCATTTTATTTATTTCAAAAAAATGATAGTAATTATATGGGATTCATTAGGGTTATTTTGGAAATATTTTTCAATGATACCCAAAACAACATAATGGATTATCTACTTGTATTATGTCATTACAGACTCAAAATAATTCCTAAATATAAAAATTATCAATTAAATTACATGGTAAATCTATGAAATATTTTATATTAGAAATTATAAGTGTATTTTATGGAATATTACATTAATGTTCAAACTTCCTAAATAAATTATATATATATAGACATAAAACACTCCAAAATTATCCTAGAAACATTTTAAAACCAAGATATAAACTCAAATCAACCATTATGCTCATCAGAAAAAAAAATTACAACAGTTTAAAAAATTCATTATACAACTAATGGATTATTAAAGAAATTCACATCATCAATATATATTTATATAATAAAAATAACTACTTGTAAAATAAAATTTAATAAGGTATGATATACCTTCCCCATTATAAAACCATTAGATAATTGAAAATAACATACTCTCTCATACCATGAGTTAAATGGTTTCATAATCCTGAATAAATATTTACTATGTAGAGAAATATAATTAAGAAAATAAATATTTTTAAAATATAGAACTTGTTTTTAATATAAACATCCTCTAAAATAGAAACATTTATAAGATTACATTTGACATACAACTATCTTTATTTAAAATTCTTATACAATTCATTTTTAATGATGATACTATGGGAATCTTATATTATAACATATGAATGTTTTCCCTGAAAATATAATCCTTATGCATTATTATAAAATTTTGTAACCAATATATCATTATTCAATGTAATCACACCTTGATAATCAAGCTTATTCCTACAAAACTAATTTTCTTACTATAACTAGATATTGGGAGGAACTATCAACTAAATTCAAAACATAGTTTCTTTTTAAATAATATATCTCGTTTTCATTCCTAAAACTCACCATCAATAGTTAAATAATTTTCTAATGATATAGGTTCGAGATGAAAAAAAATTATAAAATTAATAAATTTATCTAGAATAACTCATAGTTTAAATACCTTTATATAAACCACTTATTAAATATTCTATGAGATGGTTTCTTGTATTTATATGTTTTTTATGAATTAAATACGCATCATCATTAATTATTACATATTTAGGATAAGGTACTTAAAGATCATATTCCTCATCATCATGCTTTTTAGTGTTAATGAAAGGATAAAAATCAAGGTCCAAAAAGAATCATAATCATCGAGAATTAATGTTATCATGAAATAAAAAGAATCTATTTCATTAACATATAAATAAACTGATTCCTCAAATATTAATTATTTTTATTAAAAAATAATTTATATTTTGAAGTACTATAATAAAAAAATGATGATTCAGTTATTTTTCTTCAAATAAAAATTAACAATATATTATTTAGAATTAAAAATATAAAATTTAAATAAAAACATTAATGTAATTATTATTTAGTTTCATAACATTTGATAACTAATTATTATTATTTTAAAAATAATTCTTTTTATAACTCTATTTATATCATAGCATGTTGTCTCATTATTTCTTCCTCAAACAATGAGTAAATATACTATATTTATAACAAATTCTTCTATAAATTTATTAATAATCCTTTTTCATCCTTTAAACAACTCCATTTTAATAGAGAGTTGTATTTTTGAAATATTTTTTTAATTCTATCATTATTGTAAAAGGTATTGAGTTCCTGAATTATAAATTCATCACCATGTTCACTTCAAAAACACAGAATTTTTCTAAAAAAACTATGAAAAATTCCCGAGGAGATCATAAGATTGACTTCTATGCTTCAAAAATAAAACCCAATAAAATATAGAAAAACATGAAAAATAAAATTAATTGATATTTATTAAAGAATTATATTATATCTAGTCCAAAAAATTAAATAATTATATATTATAATGATCTACTAGTAGTGACCTCACTATTTGATTTAAAAAAATTTCTATATTACTTTCCCATTTTACATATATGACATAGTTGTCCTAAAAAATTTTATTCAAATTAATTTAGATTAACATTATAAATGAATAGACATCCCAAGGTACAAATATTATATATCAAATTATGGACTTATTATTTTTTCTATTTAAATAAATTAAATTTTCCATAGAGATTTGGGATCATGATTGAAAACATTCTCTTCTAATTCTATTTTAACATCAATAAATATATCTTGAAAAGCATAAAATTCATTATCAGAAAAATAAATAGTATAAAAATTATTATAGTGTTTAAAATTTCTTATCATATTATAATTTAAAAATTCAATATGGAGAATGTTCTTGATAATAACTATATTATAATTTCTGATAAATCAAATTCCAATAATTTCTCACTTCTCATTTTACCTAAAGGTTATAGATGCAATATTATTTATTTATAAAGAGTAATAGTTTATTAAATCAATATTCAAGTTCTTTGATAATCCATTATACATATTATCACGACCCGGCCCATACCGTGGCTCGAGTCGCAACTACCACAAGATCGCCTCCATATGCCAGGGGCTGGCCACTAGCGCCAAAGGCACAAAAAACATGGGGAGGCCTTTGCCTAAGAAACTGTACACACACACACGCAACCAACTCAATGAAAAAGTGCAGAGAAAAGAAAGCAAGATAAAACACTTCTATAAAAGGAAAACCAACATATATGCATCGACCTCTACATAGTACAAGAAAAGTGATGACAAGATAACTGAACAGGAAAAGGGGAAAAACATACGCCCAACAAGAAAGGTGCCACAACCTGGTAACATGTAAACAAAAGTGAATAGCTAGCGAGTCACACACCAAGAAATTCATGCTACATCCACTATACGCATCCCAAGCTCATGTGTCCTCTACGATCCTTTATAGTCTCGACCGACCTGTCTGTCGTCTTCAAGGTCACACCAAGTGCGGGCAAAGCCCAAGAAGGGGTGTGTATAAAGATACTCAGTAGGATACCTTTAAATATCAAGGGATAAAAAAAGGATCAGAAGATAGAACAAAGAACAGTTTAATAGTAAAAAAGAGAGAGTGCAGCTCAGTCCAACAAAAGGAAGGAAATGGACTCGTCCAATCCAAGAGGATCTAGACACGGAAAGTACATGGCATACCCCACACATCTTCTCTACTCCTAGAAGGAGAGTAACTGAACCCAAATAGTGAGAACAAAAGGAGGGTTTATATATATATATATATATGCTTAAAAAGAAACCCGAATGTGTGTGTAAGTGGATCTCTATCTCCATGCTCATCCCAAGAAGAGTCGCCAACAGTTCAAAGGATATCCATCACTGATGCCCAAAAACGTGTACGTCAAAGCTATCTCATCGATGAACTGTACCACCATGGGTCCTGCTCTAGTAATAATGGAGAAAAGTCACTGACCAGCCTTATAGAAAGGAATGATTCTGAAATAAGTCATCAGGTAACCCACCGCCTAGCACCGCTGGAGGGTTAACCCCAATAGGTCAATGGTGACCCACTGCCCAGCCCCACTCGAGGGTAGACCATAATAAATCATCGAGTGACCAACTGCCCAGCCCCGCTGGAGGGTAGACCGTGATAAATCGTCAGGTGACCCACTTTCCAGCCCGGATGGAGGGTAAACCCTAAATAAGTCGACGATGACCCACTGCCCCGCCAAGCTGGTGGGAAAATCGTAATAAAACATTAGGTGACCCACTGCCTAGCCTTGCTGGAGGGTAAACCCTAAATAAATCAATGGTGACCCACTACCTAGCCCTGCTGGAGGGTAAACTGTATGGTTAATGTGTACCCCCCTACCCTTCCTCACTGGAGGTCAAACCCGGAACTGGTCCCATATCTACGCACTACACGTGCCATCACCGGGTGTCACTAACACAAATTCCGTGTGTAGGATCGGAGTGTGTTGCCTATGAAGAATACCCTTTCATGTTTCCACATTTAAATAGATCTATGGAGAGGCTCCGCATGCCCAAAAATATTACACCATTGTATTACTCGTGAAAAAACACACGAGATAGACTAATTACTCGCTCGAAACGGCTCCCGGTGGAAAAGTTATTCTACACCTTTTTAAACACTAGCAAGGCCCTGTGGGGCCTACCCCGAGGTCCTGAAAGAGTTCAGGAGAACTACGCCATCATGATACTCTCGTAAAAACATGTCGAAATGACTATTCATACGCCTGAAACATATGCCTAATTAAAACTTCACAGTACGCTGCCCATAGCTCAAAAGACGGACCATAGGGCCCACACCCCAACTCAAGATTCAACACCCGAAAACACCTTGGGAAACTTCACCTTGATTCGAATGTCACAACACCGCTGACAGCACCTAAAATGGACTCTAGATGCAGAAGATGAAACTCCCCGCGTTATACTCAAATGGGGCCCTGTGGGGCCCATACCTCAACCCTGAAACACGTCACGCAAATCATGCCATTACGTTCCTTGCAGATTACCGCATGGAATATGCTATTCATTTTCCCTGCACGGACTTATGTAGCATAAGTCGTAAAAACACAGCATGCGTCCAAAAGCCACCTCGTGGGGCCCGAAGACTCGAGCCTGAATTTAGGCGGGCGAATTGCACCGTTGTAATCTCCTAGGAAAAACACTCAAAAATGAGTTCTCAAACACCCCAAACAAATGTTGGGTGAAAAAGTGGTGTTTCACTATAAAACGTGCAAACTAGGACCTGTGGGGCCCACACCTTGTCTCCAACCCAAACGCTTTGAGAAGCATCTCAAAATGTCTGTCCGAGGACTGGGGCCACGCTACTGTTGATGGTTTGTCAATCAGACATCCTAAGTAGGAGTTAGGTCTGACGCAACAATTAATTAATTAATTAATTAATTAATTAAAAATTAAAAATTAGCATTTTGTGCCACCGAGCAATGAAACCAACCCAAAAAGGTTCCAATACAACACGGAAGGACCGTCTCAGCTTCAGGTCCACAGCGCCTCTGATGGAATTTCAAACGGACGTCCGGCTTGTGAACCACGCTTGACGCAACTTTAATAACAATTAATATTATAAAACAAAACGTTTTGGGGCATCCGTCTTCGGGTGCAGAACCCAAAACCCCCAAAACATACATCAAAAATTCTATCTTATTAACACAGACCTGTATCCATAGAGGGCACGTCAATCGGATGTGCCGCTTAGAAAATATGGCCCCTCGAATGCAAGGGGGCCAACTAGGCCGGTTCACCCCGACCGGCTCGGTCCGAACCATCGCGACTTGCTGGCCGCGGCCCGATCCAGCTGCACCCGAGCGGCCTCAGGTCAAATTTTTCTTTTTTTTCTTTTTTTTATAAACTAGACTGGCTAATTGGAAGGTCTCTGCCTCATCACCCAGCAGGACCCACGCTTCGCGGGTCCTCATCTCCCTGCAGACTGACAGCTTGGTCGGTCTTCCTCAGCACACTAACAGGACCCGCATTGTGCGGGTCCTGGCTTACTCCGCATGCCCAAGGCCAGGCCTCGGGCTCCCATTTGACCACAACTACTGACACCCCCCCTGTAACACACCGTCACAACTCTCCACGGCCCGCTCCTCCCCTCCGCACCATTCCCGCCCAGCTCCACTGCTGGTCTCCGCCGAACTGCTCGTCTTCGACGCCCTCCACTAGGATGACCAGCTCCCCCTAACCTCACCGATCTAGTCGCACACCGGCCGCCCTAACACCTCCGTCTCGATCGCCGGTCATTGTGTGTCGACACTCCTCCGCCGGATCCCGAGCCTCCACCATGCTCCAGGAAGCAGCCACCGTGCTCCGCCAGAGGTTCATCCTCCGGCCGCTGTCCCTCGCCGAAGCCGAACCTTTGGCCGGTCCCCCCGACCACTCCAGTGATCAGAAAAATTATCTGACACCGGTTTCGGGGTCCATGGGATCGGATCTTCACAACGCTGCCCCTTGATCATTGATCCGTTGAGGTTCGTGTGCGTCTGAAAATTGGGACAAAGAACGCCAAAGAATGAGAAATTAAATGGAGATCAGACGATAGCCATGTTCATTCGTCCATTGTCCCAATTTCTAAATTTTAAAAATTAAATGAAAAAATTGATAAAGGTGAGGAAATTTAATCAATAATCCTACCTCTTTGGATACGTTCGTCATTGACGAAGCCTTCATTGCGCTCCACCTTCGATCCGCTGAGGTCTTAGTGAAGATCGATCCTTGATCCGATGAAGAACGTTGAAGAACATCGAGGAACAGATGAGAGAGAGATGGAGAGAGAGAGATAGAGAGAAAGGATAGATAAGTGAGAACCCCCAATTCATATTTTCTTATTTATAGGAAAACCCACTTAGCTCAAAATCCGAAATCATTGTGCCCTCTCATTTTATATCGTTCCTAGGAAAAACGCCACATTTCAAACTCAACGGAAGTCTCAGATTTCCATTCTGAGGCTTGGTTGGACTGTTATTTGAAAAGGACTCCATCGATAAAAATCACAAATTCCTTAATTCAAAAAGACAGTTTTTCCCTTGGGTGACATCTCTCACAGCAGGCCCATGCCTACAACTTTTACACCCTGCCTAGGGTAAACGGTACACTCTGGACGCAATTGTGCCCTAGGATATCTGATCCAAGCTATTGTTTAGGAGTTATTCCAGGTTGAGCTATTAAATGAATAATTTTATGATTTAATTATCCATTTAACACACCACCAATGAGCGAGGGCTCCGAACGCCCCACACTGACTCATTTTATGTCGCGCCTAGGGTAAACACTGTGTTCCAGACCCAACCGTGGTCTTGGATTTCTGATCTGATCCACCATGTAAGATATATAACATTTTCTTTAGTTAACCATGCTAAGGTAATATAAAAACACTCAACATTTTTATATAATTAATTCTGGGAACACCGGGCCTCAGAATTACACACCGTCTGAACGCCCTGCTCTGGAATGACATCAAGAAAATTTTTAAAGTCTCAGAGTCCCAAAACCTGGTTTCATACACATATAATTACCAATATTTTTTATCCTTAGATCATATCTTAAAAATTCAATAAATAGTATTCATTTTGGTACCCATATACTTTTGAGTCCAACGTTATTGTTAAAAAAATCCTTAGGAATCCAAATCATATTACATTGAGAAAATTTCAAATATATAATAAATAATTATAATTATTTAAAAAATATTCGTTCCTATCACCAAAAAATGAGTTGTTATCATACTATAATCATAATAGTAATATCCATAAAGCCATAAGAACAAGTAACATTATACATACATTATCTACTAGAATATAGAATAGAATAATTTTTTTAAATCTTGGAAGGTTGAGAAATAAATCCAATACCTTGCTTGTATTTATACAATGAATTTTCTCAAGATATATCTTTCCCTTAGAGAACATAATAACATGCATTTTGAAAGAAGTTAACTTTAAAAAAGTCATTAATTCTATAATCATGCCAAGAAGAACTAGATTCAATATTAAAATTATTTACATATAAAATCATATAGATCATTAACCATGGAATATTTCCCATATATAATAGAATTAAAATATTTTTATAGAAATTTATTCTCTTTATTTAATGAATCGTATTTATATTTTAGCATTCAATAGTTCTTATTAAGTCTATTAAAAGAATAATCATTATATTATGGAACAAATTAATAATTAATGTATCTATAATATTTAATACAAAAAAATGATAGAATAGTTATTATATTGCTCATTTTTAATTAAAATTTGATATATCACATTAATCTTCAAAATCACACTATACAAATTACATATATGTCATCCCATTATTAATTTAATTATACCTTCAATGAGTTATTCTTTAATATTTCATCTTTTAATCATGAAAGTGAAAATCATGGTTACAGATCTCCTATTTTATACATTCATAATGTTATACTTATATAAAAATTCTATCACCCATCATTACATTATTAAAATATCATATTAAACACATTCATCTCTTGAAAATGTTTTTAATCATTTATAGTAAATGTGTTATAATATCGCTAATATTGGAACTATTTCAATATGTGTCATAAGAAGAGTTAGTAAAAACTAATTTTTTTATTTTAATATATACAAGTAATTATATTGAGACAAATATTTTCCTTTTTAATTAGTATGTGATCACATACCTAATAATACATTTCTCTTTTATATATCACTAGAGAACCTATCAAAATTTTCATTTTTAGCTAATATATTCTGCTAAATTATCTAATATTAGTTAAAATATTCACTATCTAGAGTATAAATTTCATATAACATTTAATTATTTATTAGGTTTGAGAAAATAATTTCTCATATTCTCTACATTATTAATTATCTCAGTGAATAATTCATTTATTTTTGTTATATATCCTTCCTTAAATATCCTAAAAGTGTCACATTTAGGCTTAGGTGAATTATATCTCAAATGACTATCCTTATTTACATCTTTATCAGTAATATAAATATTTTTATCATTTAATAACTAATAGAAAATTATGAGTATCAATTGTTTTTATATGGACTGACACAAAAAAATGTTGTTTGTAGATCTGTAATTTAAATTAATTATATATTTTTTGATACAAATTACATAGTTATCTTTCACCATTGAAAATTTATAATATTTTATAACTATTTCAGACCCATATTATTAATATTAATGGTCATTATGATCTTCTAAAATATATAATTTTTCTTTTTTAAATAAGTTATTCTAAATATAGAAATACCTAATTTATAATCATCCATTCCATTTATAAAATATTAGGACATATACTGATTATATTTAGAAATTGATTATTGAAATATGATAATACCAAATAATTATTTAAATAAAAGTTATAGATGCTTTTATATGATAATTATATCATGATGTTTGTTGTAGAATAGAAGATTATGTCATTTTGATATATTTAGCAATAAAAAATTCTATCTTTCCTATATTAACTTAGGAAATAGGCCATTGGAATTAATTTTGAAAGGTTGGTAGAGTGAAATATTGACTATTAATTAAAATGTATTAATAAACATTGGTGATTGATAATTTATGGTCATCATAGATTTATGGTTAGTTGGCCAAAATTATCATCATTTATTATTCCATGTTAATATATCATTTGTTTTATTTTTTTGGATGATATGATTATTCATGATCATCATATAAAATTATTATATTCGAAAATGAAAAATATGAATATGATGTAATTTTTTTGAAATAAATATTTAAAAAATTTAATAATTTTAATGTGGTAGATTAAAGGAGGTAAAGTGGAAACTAAGTTAATGAAATAAAATAATCATTTAATCATATATATTTCATGAAAATAAAAATTATAGTTTATAAATTTGGGGGTACAGGAGATGAAATTTAAAATTTTTATTGTAAATTGTAAAAATATAAAAAGAATAGAATTTGATTATATGTTTTTTATGAATTTTATTTTAATTATTTATTATTGAAATTTTATTTATTATTATTTGATGATTACTTTGTGCATGCAATGCTTTAAAGATAATAAAAAATTTCAATGGTTAAAAGATTTTTTTTCTAAAATTCAACACAGGGAGTGGACTATATCTGTATAGAGTCTCAGAAAAATATATAAATTTTTACCCAACCATTCCAAAGACATACACATGGCCCACGAAAGATTACAACCTAATTTATATATAGGAATGAAATTTATTTATGTGGTCAGGTCCCTTATAGAAAAAAATTACTAAATCACAGTTTATAAGAAAATAAATTAGTAGTGATGTTCATGGGGGTCATATAGGGTCACATGTGGGTTGTTCCACATATTATAGAATATTTACATTCACATAATAGGTTACATTGGGATGGTGTAGTTTTTATATGGATTGTTTGATTTAAGAATGGGATATGTAATATTTACATGGGGTGATGAAATGATATTAATATGAAATTTTTATATTGGGATGGTGTAGTTTTATTTTATCTTATGAAATGAGATACTAGTGAATGAGAAATGATATGGTGGATAGAGACACTATGTTTTAATTTTCTTCTGGATATGAGATAGTTAAGGAAAATATCATGAAACATCTTTTTGGAAAAGATATATTTCTTTCATGTAATTTTTTGATTAACTCTGGTAGATCAATATTGTGGTATATAAATTTTATAGTGTGGAATAAATGTTGGATATAGTTTTCTACTCCTTAAAAAAAGTTTATATATGTATATATGGTTGTCCCATGTGGGATATAACGTTGATAGGGGGTGTTAAAACTATTTATAATACATTATTACAAAAAAAAGGATAGTGTGGATATTTAGGGTTTTAATATGTGATGTACAAAGGGGATGATATATGTTTGGATGGGAAGAGTCCATGTGGGTAGTTATATAGAAATAGATAATCCCTATGGATGGAGAACATCCATACGGATATATATGTATATATCATTAGAGGTGTGATAAGGTAAGGAGGTTTCTTAAGGGCAGACAGCTGGTAATAGTGATTCGCTTAGGGTAGAGCATCTCAACCATTATATATTATAGTGGTAATCTTTCATCAATATATATAAACTGATATATTATAGATAAGCCCTTGTATGTGGTAAAATATTAATGTTTGGGAAGCCATTTATATGTGGAATTATTTTATTAATGATATATATTGTTCTCTAATTTAGAATGCCTGATGTTTATGAAGAACTAAATACACATTATTTAGTAGTTGAAATTAGTGGGGGATAATTAATTTCATTTATTTTTTTACTTATTTCAAAATTATATTCATATTATATATTCAAATTGATGGATAAGTGTTCTGGGGAGTGACCCACTAAGTATATTTTTTTGATCCCTCAACATTATATAAACTATTTATCAGATATATGATAAAAGGATATGGGTATTTTGTGGGAACCTTATCCTTGAACATAGTATACTTGTTAAGGGAGACAATTTTTTTATTCCTCACCATATGTATCGGGGAGTTATAGGAATTTTGGTCATTTTACTTCTTTTAATTTTATTTATATGACATGACATGCTTGTGGTATATATTATTCATTTATTATGAATTGCATTATGTCATTGATATTATCTATATTAATGTGGATTTTATTTTATAAATATTAATTACTTTTATATATATTTGATTGTTTACCCTATATGATAGTATTTAACTTGTGGCCTGTTAATGAAATGATTCCAGGGTTATAACATGATCCCATTTTTGGCTAAGGTGGAGTCATGATAGGGTTATGTTATGAATTTATAGTATCCTACAAATTGTTTTCATATGATGTTTAGAGTACTAACTAGTGAGTATATCATAGGTTCTAATATAATAATATCACTTGAAACTAGTCTTGGAAGTAGAACAGATAAATCATCTAGATAATAAAAGACACATTTACCAATTCAAGGACTTTTGTATCATAATGATCACTAATATGGTAAGAGTATGTGGTATACACGTATATTTATATGTTTGGATTCTTATATCATATTATTTTAAGTAATAATAATTATTTGTGATGATCATAGTTTGATGTTCCATGTGGGGTCGTGATATAGTAGTACTATTAAACATTCCTTATATAAAAATAATTTTGATAATGTTAGTTTGTCTATTCATATTCATATTGTTCATGGAGTTCCATAATTAGATATAGAATAAAGAGGTAGAGTAAGGACTTAAGGTTTTTTTATTTAACGGTAGACTCAAATCATAGACTAGCTTATATCAATTTATAAAATATTCATGAACAAAGTCCACTAGAATCCCTCTTAGGCCTTTGGTGAAGAAAACTCTTACTCATGAAACCCTTCTCCAATAACCCATGGGTTTGACACTAGCATCGGGAGTATAAAATGTATAGATGATATGTATTAACCTCATAAATCATAGGAACATAAGAGGAAACAAATTATAAACTCCATAAAATATCACCACTACCCACAATTCAAGGAAAATCAAGCACAGAAAATTTTTCCAAACTAATATACCTAATGAAATTTTTATGGTAATCACTTTAACATAGATAACATACTCTATGAGAAAGTATTTCTAAGACTATTCCAAAATTCAAATGAACAGATTTTTGTAAATTGAATATATATTATAGGTGAGAATACAAGTATTCTTTGTAGGTTCCTCCCAAGACTCTATCATGCAATTACTGAAGAAGAAAATGAAATCCTTTGTGAATAAATAGTGAAACAAACTCATTAACTACCTATATAATCTATCACCCATCATAAATAATTCTTTATCATTAAATTAGAATATAATTATACTTTTATAATTCCTATAGGATATAGGATAAGGTTCCCTACAACCAATTCCCTACTTAACTACTCGATGTATTTCCCTAATAGATTATATCTTCATGTTATTATCAATTCTATATTCATATACCCACAACAAAAAACCATGTCACTGATTCAACCCCATATTCATATCCACATAATAATCACTATATCACACACAACATCATCATCACCATATATCCACATGTAAAAATTTCATGAAGGCAGGGTGCATAATTATAAAGGACATTATCCTCAATCCATCCTTATTCCTTGTATTTCCCAACTTTTCCACCAAATCATAACCATATAACCCAAATTCATCATAACCCATACTATATCTAAAATATATAGTATTTATAGGGATTAATCAACTCTCTATATTGCCTCTATACAAAATTTTAGGGGTATACCTCCAAATTAAATCCTCGTATGGGTGTCAAAAATGTCACCCAACATAGGTGGTTTTTTCAAAAAAATAATATAAAATACAATGGATGCATATAATTAAACAAAGATCAAAATAATGGTTAAATATATTAATTGAAATAATCAGACCCATTAATTATTCATCAATACAACATTCACTGCCAATTAAAATCATATAAAATACCAACCCCACTATCACTACACAATATCTACACCAAAACCATGAACCATTTCACAACTCATTAATATTCCAACATTTATCATTTCCCCAAAACATTATATTCATTATTCTATATTTATTACTAGACACATTTATCTCATTTAAGAACTTTATTTACTATATTTAAATTAACACATATCAATAAGCATTACTTTAATTACTTTTTTTAGTTCAACATTCAAAATAATTTCCAATTCTTAGAAAACAACCTCACAAAAAAATAAAATATCACTATATTTATAAACATTAAAATCATCCCAATTTTCATAACTACCTCAAATTTTAAACCATTTATCTATTTTAGAAATGAAACTAGGATTCAAAAATTGTTATAAAATATAATACAACAGCCTCATTTACTAATTTCTTCTTCACAAATTTCCCAAGATAGGTATACCAACAATCCACAAAATCATTTTTATATTATTCCAACACATACGAATATTCAATATCTTCTTACGAAGAATAAATTACAGTATCAAGGATAATACAAGAATAACATGGAGTATAAATTTTATAAAATATGACTTCTTATTTTTATTAAAATATTTAACATATTTTATTAATTTCAAAATCATTTCTCAGAGAAACAAAAAAATACAACCATGTGAGAAATATTTGATGAAAACTCATATAACAAAATATATATCAAAAACCATGGTAAAAAATTTAGGTAACCACATAATATATTCCCTTTTATTTTATTTCTTATAAAAGGTTAATTATATTTATTTTTTCAATCACAAAAATACACCCACATATAACTAAATCATGATAATTCCAAATTTGATACTGTAATTAAAATATAGAATGGCAATACCACCTTCCTCAAATATGGATTCAACGATTGAATCTAAATAAATATGATAAAATGAGGTTAAACCACCACCAAACTATCAATAATTCATTACAAAACCATTACATTAAAAATAATTCATTAAATCCTCCTCCAATATATTCAAAAATAGAACACAAATTCCTCCAAAACATTTTTATGAAGAGAAAAAAAGAGAATATATAATAATAAAGAGAAAATAAGAATGTTAGATCAATATTTATTGTTCACAAGAATAAATCAATTGAGATCCACCAAGTTATGACTAAGGACCATGATGAATGAGGTAAAAAGTTTCTATGGTTCAAAGAAGATCGAAGAAATTAAAAATAACTTAAAAAACATTGAAATTTATACATAAACTTTGAAGGTATAATACCATGACATGTTATATTTGGTTGAGCTATAATGGGTAGTATTTCAGTAGACACCTACCCCCAAGGAAATCATGGTCTTATCCACCCTAGTCATGCGGTTCAAAACAATTTATAATCAATAAAAATGTGGAATATCACAGTGAAACCGTAGTCTCCATACTAAATCACATGATCATTTAAAATTATTGGTTAAATCATTTTCCCTCTTTACTCAAAATCAATAACCCCAATCATAATTATTGCATAAGGAAGAAAATAATAATAAAATACTCCCAAACTATGATACATTAATATTTCATTGAAAACCCTACATGATGTAACACAACTCTTCTATTCCATAATTCCAATCAACATAATGTAATGGAACATCATCACTAAATAAAGGCACACTAAATTTCCATATAATAACTACCATATCACAATATATACAATAACACTACAATCACGATAATCATTATTAAATACAGTAGACAAAACCAAATCCTATCCACTATCCAACAAACCATTGTGCAATGAAAATAATCATGGTGTGATTTATACATTTAGTGAAAATTTCCACCATATTCAACTTCTCCCCTTATAATCACCCTAAACAATCCATTTTTCATCCTTATTTCCCCATTGACAGATATTAGAGGATTGTAGGAAATCAATTAACCTGTTTTAAATAGTACGTAAATGAATCTCTTCTTTGAGAATCAAAAAATAAAGGATGTAAACCTATAAAACAAAACATACCAATATGGATAACACTCTATCAAGGCTAAAAACACTCAAAAAACCAAAAAACTCACAACACCAGGAAAGACTATAAAATAAGCTAAAAAATCCCCAAATCACTCTCCCTTTGATGTATAAAAATTATAATCATTCAATGCACACTTAACTCTAAGAACACCCATTCCTATAAGGAATCATAAACTGAATACATATCAAATGCCAAAAACATTACAACAATACCACACCACCAAACCTTATCCATAAAGATACATCCATAAATCTTACTACAATAATAGATATCTCTAAAATATTAATATTTTTATCTAAAACAATAAAACAAAGAATAAAATAAAATATATACCAACAATTACACCAACCCAATACTCAAGGCTCTCTTAGAACAACCTTTACTCAAATAATATCAATAAGAAAAATAAATGTGTGAAACATTATGGTATAAAATAGTAATCCATTTATCCAAAACATCCAAAAAATCTACATAGAATTACATGCATTTTTTAAATTTGTTATTATTTAAAAACAATGAAAATATACTTCACTTCTTTTAAAATTTTGAAATTAACTGAAAAAAAATCAATACCTCTTTTAATGAAAAAAAATGAGAATTGATTTCAAATTCAATAAAAGGAAAATGGAGTCAAAACATGATATGATCACTTTAATTTAAAATATTAAATATCATTTAATTTGGGTTTCATAAAAAAGAATAATTTTTTAGAATCATAATATACTCCAATATTCAAGATTTGACATAGTGAACCATTAGTGACCATCCATCAGGTTCCCATGAAATCACTTATAAAAATGATGAATGTCTTAGACCAATGATCACAATTAATCAATGTAAATTTATACTTTCAAAAACCCACCACTTCACAATAATAATATATCGACATACCAAAAAAAAGAAACATTGAGATACATAATCTCAAATCCCAATGTAACACTGATATTGTAAAATATCATCAAAATATAATTTTTCCTATAATAGTAACCCAAAATCAAAAGAAAAACCCCTTCTGTCATTATAGTTTGATTTATCACCCCGAGAAAATGTTTAAATCACAAACATGCCATAATTTATCGAATATTTCACCTCACATAAGATTCAAAATTCCATTCCCAGGTATGATACATTAGATAATGGGTCTTAAAGATGACTAATCCATCATAATAATAGAACTCCAATCTAATTAAAACAGAATCCTCCTTGGTAAATAATTTAAAAGTCTTCATTATTTTTATCATATGCCAATCATGAAATAAATTCTCTCTTGAATAATAAAATAAACTATCAATAAGATATATCAATATAACTTCTTCCCTTGACAAATATTTTTAATTCTTCTTTTAAATTCCTTGATAATTCATTGATGACATGTCTTTGACTCAAAAATAAAAACCTTTAATATTATTTAAAAGAATTAAAACATACATCTATAATAGGGAATCATTGACCAGTGTAGGAATCAAATTAACTTATAAACCCCCACACTACCAAACCACTCAAACTGTTAATAAAACCTCATTATTATTCTAGATAAATTCCATTGGTCCCTAAAAAACACAATGTTCTCATTAATCTCACACCACCAACAAGAAAAACCACTTTAAATGAAAATTAATCAAAACAACCCATTATTATTTCAACAATTTATTCCTATATAACATTAATTACAAAAACTATAAATCATGGAGACAACTCGAAAAAGTATTTTAATGGTAACAGAAACTCACTTTATACAATTCCAATATATAATATTAAAATTCATAAATATAAATTCAAAAGACTAAATTTTTTATTCAGAACCACATAAAAACATCATAAATTGTTTTTCAAGTTATCAAAAAATTACATCACATAAATTCCAAATTTCATCAAAAAATTCACATACATCAATTCAAAATAATACTATTTTTCATGAAAACCAAACAAAGACATTATAATACATGATAATTATTTTGTTTTCATTTAAACATTACATTAATAAAAATATATTTTTAAAAGAACTCATAAATACTTTTTTTATAAAATATGATGCTAAAACCACATCAAAAAATATTCATAAAACCCCCTTTACGAAATATTATTTTGAGATATATATAACTTTTCATTCAAACCTAAAAACTCATCCAACCCATTAATTATTTAATGGAACCACGTTTCCAAAAATACATTCCATTTGTAACGCCCCGACCCCAGTTACCCAGAGTCGGTGCATTATTACATAACATTGGCATGATCACAAGAAAGATCAAATCTAGAAAGACCGA
This sequence comes from Viscum album, assembly GCA_963277665.1. Lineage (NCBI taxonomy): Eukaryota > Viridiplantae > Streptophyta > Magnoliopsida > Santalales > Viscaceae > Viscum > Viscum album. The sequence goes on along the minus strand of OY728128.1, from coordinate 991,262,249 downwards.
TTGGTTTAGTAGCCTTGGAAACACTAGATATATTCATAAGTTTTACATTACATTATAAAATGAAAAACTACTACAACAACATAATGTTTCCACAATCCACACTATTAACCCCCCATAAAATCCCTGCAGGTCATTCATAACTTACTTCTTCACATCCTGGGAAAAATAAAACATAGAAAAGGGGTGAGCTCAAATGCCCAGTAAGGATAACAATATAGCGGAAACTTTTATAAATAAGAATAAACATTTAAGGCAATGTATAACTAAAACAAAAGCCTTTTAAATATTAACTTTCAACATGGTATGGCATAAATAAAATGAAATAATGCCATTTACTTATTCACATGGATATTCTACTAATCGAATAATCACATGCAAAAATCAATAACCACTTTCATAATGTTGGAATGCATAATGCCAGACTATCATAACCACATAGCCAAGGCCTCGTGCCAAGACTACAAATAAGATTTTGTCAAGGCCTTGTGCCAAGACACTAGTTTGTCTCATGAGACCTACCGATGCATCGAGGAGCTATAGCGGGCTCCACCCGTCACTTATTAAGTCCAATGCATTCCCATATGAAAAGGTTTAAACATAACATAAACATTCGTATTAAAACTAGCATACGAAATGTCAATACTTTCACAATAAACTATGAATGGTATAAAAATAGCACATCCACAGTCAAACATATCACAAAACCTTCAATACAATATAGAAGTTTTGTATCATAATAAATCAACTTCAAATAATCTTAAAATCCATCAAAGGATGTTGACATAGATGAAATCAAAATTCTTTTTAAAGAAGTATCTCCTTTTATTTTGAAATCATTTAAGATCCATATAAAATAAAACATTTTCTTTGAAAATATTCTTATAAGCTTGTATGGAAAGCTTCGACGATTTTATAACGGCGGAAAATAACCGCACCCGCCGTATAAGTTAAAAAAAACATTCTTACCTCAATTCTGTCGAAAAGGTTAAAAAGGACCTTGTTTTGAAAACGACGGAAAGATTCCTTTATAAACCTCTTATAAAAAGTCAAACAAGGGTATAAATGACTTTAACCCATATTCTTGTAAATAGTAAAAATGTTTTGAAATACATTTTGAAGATTCATGGATGTGGATGATAACGAGATCCCAGTAGATTATTACTTATAAACAACCTCGGATAAAGAAGAGATTGTGAAATAACCCTTACCTTGTACTTTTCCTTGGTTGGGGTAGGTTACCCTCCTTTATAATGGTGAAATAGTTGTTATTAAATTATACAAGAATCTTATATATTAATATGATATCATATATGATCTTTTAACATTGATTTGTTAATAATATCTTAGAATTATCGTCGTTTCGGGAGTTAACTTACTCATTTTCTTTTATAAGTTTTGTTACATAAGCCATGGTTGTTGTATCTTATTCATATCCAGAATGATATACAGTCCTTAAACATCATTTTTAAATCATCAAATGATAATTATACTTGAATGGATACGATGGAGAATGAATCTCATCACGTTCGTGGAGACGGTAGTCCGTACGTACGCACGAGCGACAATATCATTCTTTTGATATTAAAATAATATATAATTGAATGGTATATCATATATACAGAATCATTAACATGTTATATTTATTATTTACAGGAGTTACACATCATTATTATACCCATCCAAATAATATTATATTGAATAACAATTACACCATGACGTGGAGACGGTAAGCCGTACGTACGCACGTATGGTGACATGTTATTCAAAGGGTGGATAGAATACTGAATATGGTTGTACCATACTTATAATAACATCACAGTATATGTGAGATACTGGAGTTATTATTTTAGAATGGTAAGAACAAAGGAAGAAGAAGTGGAAGAAGAAATGAACTTAGAAAAGGGTGGTGAAATCATTACCTCTTCTTCGGGTTCTTCCTTTTGATTTGATCAAAAGGGCTCCGTAGGTTGGCTTTCTGATCGAACTAAGGCCCCTAGGTTGTAGTGAGGGATGTTGGGAGAGTATTTGGGCAGAGTTTGGCCGAACCAAAAGGCTTTAGAGGTGTGAAGAAATGAGAAGGAGGAGTGCCCTTTTATAAGAGGGGTGAGGGGCACCTTTGGAAAAGCTAGAAATATTAATTTATAATAAATTCATATTCGGTTTCTAATGGCTCCAAAGTTGACTATTCAAAGGTTAAGGTGGGGATAGGTCGAAAACCACTCAACCAATAGAATTTAGACAGGTTTGGGTACTTATATTAACCTTATCTTTAAGTATTAACTCTAAGTTAATTAGTTTCACTTTTACAATGTCTCTTTGTATTTTTATATAATATGGTTAATAAACTTACTATATACATCCAAGCGACCCCCAAGTGGTCCAGTAATGATTAACCTATCATAATATAAGTCTCTTGGCCGAACCGTAGATTTTTAGGAATTTAATATCAATTAATAATATAATATTTGTTTTAAGAACTCTTTTATGTCAATTTTGACACTATTCAATAGTTGATTTTTGTGAAACACATAACCGATTGATTACTTCGAACAAAGTCAATTAAATCACTCCTAATATATCATATTATCCTAGAAAATTAGTTTAATTCATTAAAAGTTTCATATTATAATTATTTGGGTATTTATAATATCAATTATTTTAATTTTTCACTATTATAGTAATTACTGCATCATCATTGTGTCATAAATAAAATAAATTATTTAATGTATAAAAATTATAAATAAAATATCATTATGTAGGAAATCTTGTTATCTTTCTAATGAATATTTATAATCTAAAATCCAACATGTATAACCCTATGTAAAAATTGTTCTTCAAAAAGATGTAAGCTTATGCCATTTTTGTATTCATTTTAACTTAATTAAAATAAAGTGTCATTATCACTTACAAGTGGATCAATGGGGTCCCATAATTGACCCAAAGATGGCCATGGTCGACCATGTATCAACCAATAGGGGTACGACACGTTTTAAGGTAATTTAGTATTATTATAATATTATTTTTTAACCCTTATTTACCGGATTTACCCTTTAACCATGGTAAATAAAATATTTACCGCAGTAATTATTCAAAATGTGTAAAAATAAAAGTTACCTATTTACACAATTTGAACATCCTGATTCCAAATATGGAATCCATTTTCCTAAATTCAAAACACAGAAGTGGCAGAAATTAATTTAAAATTAATTCCCGCTGTCAAAACAAAAAGCGTGTTTTTAAGAGATAATAACTATCAAAAGATTGACACTTGTTTATGTTCGGTTTAATTGTAAAATTATGTCCAATGATAAACATTAAATTGAATGGTAAAACTATATTCTAAATATACTTTAAAACCAGTCAAATTCATAATTTATCACTATTAATTATTTTGATTAAAAAAGTTGTTTTTAATTAAAATTTAGAAATTTTCACTATTCATCAAAATATGAAAGTTATCCGAAATGTACCAAAATTTCCCCCTAGGCTAATTTTGATATTCCGAATCCAAAAATGAAGTCCATTTTGAAATATAGAATATATATGATTTCAAAAAGTAGGTATTACTATTCACAACGGCTAGTTTAATTAGTTGTGGTGTGTGTTAGAACTCGAGGTTGCGTACAACACACGCTATCGCATTATTCAAAGGGAAACGTACCGTAGAAGCTTGGGGTGTTACATTATCCCCTCCTTAAAATAATTGCGTCCTCGCAATTTCTAGGGTATTACTGCATAAAAAGACTCGGGTGGTTCTTCATCATAAGTTCCTCGGGTTCCCACGTTGCCTCTTCCATCTTATGATTCCTCCACAAAACTTTTACCAGACGCGTCGTCCGGTTTCTCAGCACTTGTTCTCTCATATCAAGAATCTTGATGGGCTCTTCGCAATAAGACAGATCGGGTTCCAGTTCTAAATCTTCATAGGTGAGTACATGCGTTGGGTCAGGCCTGTATTTCCTCAACAGAGATACGTGGAACACATCGTGAACTTTGGAGAGACTTGGCGGCATTGCCAATCAGTAAGCTACAGCCCCAATTCGTTCTAGAATTTCGAAAGGTCCGATGTACCTGGGACTCAATTTACCTTTCTTACCAAAACGTATGACTCCCTTCCACGGAGATACCTTCAGGAAAACATGATCACCGACTTGAAATTCCAAATCCTTCCTTCGATTATCGGCATAGCTCTTCTGCCTACTTTGAGCTGCTTTGATGTGATTTTGGATTACCTTCACCTTTTCCACAGTTTCCTCCACCAGTTCTGGGCCTACAAGTTTTCTTTCACCAACATCATCCCAACAGGTTGGTGTACGACATCTCTTTCTGTATAACGCTTCATATGGTGCCATTTGTATACTCGAATGGAAGCTATTGTTATAGGAAAATTCTACCAGTGGTAAATATTGATCCCACATACCCTGAAAGTCAAGTGAGCAAGATCTCAACATGTCTTCTAAGGTTTGAATAGTCCGTTCTGATTGTCCGTCTGTCTGAGGGTGGTAAGCAGTGCTCAAATGAAGTTCAGTATCCAGGGATTTCTGAAGACTTTTCCAAAATCTTGAAGTAAAACGGGGGTCACGATCAGAAACAATCGATAGGGGTACTCCATGAAGTCTCACAACTTCATTAATATATAGTCTTGCTAGACGTTCCAGGGGTAGATCTTCTCTTATAGCAAGAAAATGTGCTGACTTGGTAAGACGATCAACAATCACCCATATTGCATCGTTCCTTCTAGGAGTCTTTGGTAGCCCCATGACAAAGTCCATCGTAACATTGTCCCATTTCCACTCCGGTATGGGAAGAGGTTGCATGACTCCTCCAGGCTGTTGCCTTCTAGCTTTCACTTGTTGACAAACCATACATCTTGACACAAAATCAGCAATCTCCCTCTTCATATTGTCCCACCAAAAATGTTCTTTCAAATCTCTATACATTTTGGTGCTCCCAGGGTGTATAGAGAAATTGGAACTATGAGAATCATCCAGCAATTCCCTTTTTAGATCAGGTATATTGGGAACACAAAGTCTCTTCCCGAATTTCAAAATTCCATCTTCATACACAAAGTCTCTCAATCTCCCATCATTCACAGCTTTAATCTTCTTCTGAAAATCTTCATCATCGGTATGAGAACTCTTAATCCTTTCTAGTAAAGATGGTTTGGCAACCATTTGAAAAAGCATTGATGTTTCACCTTCCCTGGTTATTCCCATGTCCATCTTCACTAGATCCATGAAAATTGGATCCCTTTCAATTCTCATCATGTTCAGAACTCCATGGTCTTTTCTGCTCAAAGCATCTGCTACTTTGTTTTCTTTCCCCGGGTGGTAGTGTATCGTGCAATCATAATCCTTGAGTAATTCAAGCCATCTCCTTTGCCTCATGTTGAGTTCTTTTTGTGAGAAAATATACTTCAAACTCTTGTGATCAGTATAAATCTCACATTTTTCACCATAGAGGTAGTGCCTCCATATCTTCAAAGCAAAGATCACAGCTGCTAACTCGAGATCATGAGTAGGATAGTTTTGTTCATGAATTTTCAACTGTCGTGATGCATAGGCAATAACTCTATCATTCTGCATAAGGACACAACCAAGTCCTTTCTTTGATGCATCACTATAAATAACGAACCCATCATTCCCCGATGGTAGAGTCAATATAGGAGCATTGACTAATCTTCTCTTCAGTTCTTCGAAACATTCTTCACACTCTTTTGTCCAAACAAATTTAACCCCTTTACATGTGAGCTTCGTTAATGGGTTAGCCAATCGGGCAAAATTCTGGACGAAACGTCGATAATAACCTGCCAAACCAATAAAACTACGTACCTCAGTTATACTCGTAGGTGCTGGCCATTCTTGGATTGCCTTGGTCTTAGAAGGATCAACAGAGATTCCATCTTTAGAGACAATATGGCCAAGAAAAGAAATCTCCTGAAGCCAGAATTCACACTTGCTAAACTTCCCATATAATTCATGCCTCCTCAGAGTCTTCAAGATAATGCGCAAGTGATTTTCATGATCTTCGTAGGTTTTGGAGTATACCAAGATATCATCAATAAATACCACCACAAATTCATCGAGATACTCCTTGAAGACTCTATTCATCAGATCCATGAATACAGAGGGTGCATTAGTCAATCCAAACGGCATTACAGTAAACTCGTAATGCCCGTACCTGGTTCGAAATGCTGTCTTCGGAATGTCTTCCTTCTTCACACACAACTGATGGTATCCAGATCGAAGGTCAATCTTTGAAAAGTATTGAGCTCCATGCAGTTGGTCAAATAAATCATCAATACGAGGTAGGGGATACTTGTTCTTTATCGTTATAGCATTGATCTCCCTGTAGTCGATACATAACCTCATAGATCCATCTTTCTTTTTAACAAAAAGAACAGGGGCTCCCCATGGAGAAACACTAGGGCGAATAAATCCCTTATTACTCAATTCCTCTAGTTGTTTCTTTAGTTCGACTAACTCTACAGTGGACATTCTATAAGGGGTCTTCGATATAGGTCTTGATCCAGGAATCAAATCAATGGAAAACTCAACTTCTCGTTCTGGAGGATGTCCAGGTAAATCTTCCGGAAATACATCTACAAATTCTTTCACAATAGGTACATCCACTATTTGAACATTCCTTTCCTCACCGATAGTTACTTCATTCTCTTCCTCCCCAATAATTGAATTAAGTTGAGCTACAGGGGGTGGATCTAAATAAGAATTAGGTGGTGACGATTCTGCTCTAAAAATAAGGTGTTCCTTATCATTATCATCAAGAATCGTAACCTCTTTCTTCTTACAATAAATCTTCGCATCATAGTCCGAAAGCCAGTCCATACCGAGGATTATATCAAACTCAATCATAGGTATGACGATGAAATCAGCAGATAAAGAAAATTTATGTGCTCTAATGGGGACTGATTCACAAAACTTTGTTGCAACGATACTTCCCTTAGGAGTTTTAACTGACAACTCCCTTATTGAATCAAATTGGAAATATCTAATTTTCTTAGCAAACTGGGAAGATATGAAACAATGCGATGATCCAGAATCAAATAATGCATTTGCTAAACTTGAGGAAACCATTAAATTACCTGCCACCACGTCCTTTGGAGCTTCTACCTCTGCAGTAGTGATAGCATAAGCCTGGCCTTGATCCCTTGGCCTTTTCTGAGGTAAGTTCTCCTGACGCATAGGGAATGCATTTTCATAATGCCCCATCTCCCTACAATTGTATCACTGAACATTGGTAGCTTCCTTCTTCCCCTTGCAATCATGAGCTTGGTGGCCTTTTTCACCACACTTGTAACAGACTCCCATTCCCTTCAGGAAAGCACCGGGGTGTTTCTTCCCGCACTTACCACAAGATGGATATTCAACCTTTCCCTTCTTCCCCTTATTTCCATTCCCAGATTGATCAGCAGGTCTCTTCTTCTCTTGCTTTGATTTAAAGTCATAAGACTTAGAGAATTCCTTTTCGGTCTTGATAGCACATGAGACAATGTCTTCGTACGATGAAAAGGATTGTGAGACTAATGCTCGACGGAGAAATGGTTTTAACCCATCAAAGAAACGATCAATCTTACTTCTTGGGTTGCGAATATAATCACCAGCGTACCTCGCTAACCTTGTAAAGTTAGCCTCATACTTTGTGACATTCTCATCCTCCTTTTGTCTCAGACTCAGAAATTGTCTTTCCATATCTGCTCGATGGTCGCGAGGAAAGTATTTTTCTAAAAACAGATCTTTGAACTCCCTCCATTCCATATTTGATACTTCATCATCTTCCTTCGTATTTTGAATCAATGACCACCATTGATCAGCATCTCCAGTGAGGCGGTAAACTTCCATGATAACTTTTTCCCTTTCACTGCTCCCCAAAGCCTGAAATATTTTCCCTAGGGAAAATATCCATTGCTCAGCTACTAAGGGATTTGTATTCACATTGAAAGTTGGTGGTTGTTGTCTCATGAATCGATCTAACATTGATCCTCCACGCTGCGGATCAGGGTGCTCCATACGGGTAAGGTTATTATTCATAACCTGAGTAAGTTTTCCCAGTATGGTGATTAGCTGATCGGCACCAGTTGCATCACCAGCCCCACTATAATTATCTTGAGCAGGAGGGAAATCCCTACATGGAGTGCGTGCATTGATACGGTTTCCATTTCTTCCACTAGGTGCCATTTCTAAACAATGGCATAAACTAGATCAGTTTATAAATCAAAATACATAATCCCATACTTATAAAACACTAAACATAAATTGAACTATCTATGGATATAATCCATAATCATAAATATGTTTTCTTTGAGGAAGTATATACTCATAAACCCTTCATAATGATTTGTAAAGAAAGTGAGAGTTATCCTAAGCATATCCCCCGGTAGTGTCGTAACCAAGAGTGCAGCAAGGCCCGTTGTCGTGCACCAGTTCCCGTTCGAGTCTAGCTCAAAGCGGTGTTTTCTGGTTTTACCCCTAGGTACATCTGTGCCAGAGCCGCCTCTACCTGCTCGTATCCAGACAGGGATGTATTGCTCGGAAAACTCACAAAATCTCTACAATACCAAAATTCTAGGAAGTTCTTCTATACTAATCCTCAAAGTTCATCTTAGGTCTACGTGCTCTAATCAGAGTTTATCTAAATCTAGTTTCCAAGGTTTGTACTAAACTTCCTCTGATACCAACTGTAACGCCCCGACCCCAGTTACCCAGAGTCGGTGCATTATTACATAACATTGGCATTATCACAAGAAAGATCAAATCTCGAAAGACCGATTGGTTTAGTAGCCTTGGAAACACTAGATATATTCATAAGTTTTACATTACATTATAAAATGAAAAACTACTACAACAACATAATGTTTCCACAATCCACACTATTAACCCCCCATAAAATCCTTGCAGGTCATTCATAACTTACTTCTTCACATCCTGGGAAAAATAAAACATAGAAAAGGGGTGAGCTCAAATGCCCAGTAAGGATAACAATATAGCGGAAACTTTTATAAATAAGAATAAACATTTAAGGCAATGTATAACTAAAACAAAAGCCTTTTAAATATTAACTTTCAACATGGTATGACATAAATAAAATGAAATAATGCCATTTACTTATTCACATGGATATTCTACTAATCGAATAATCACATGCAAAAATCAATAACCACTTTCATAATGTTGGAATGCATAATGCCAGACTATCATAACCACATAGCCAAGGCCTCGTGCCAAGACTACAAATAAGATTTTGTCAAGGCCTTGTGCCAAGACACTAGTTTGTCTCATGAGACCTACCGATGCATCGAGGAGCTATAGCGGGCTCCACCCGTCACTTATTAAGTCCAATGCATTCCCATATGAAAAGGTTTAAACATAACATAAACATTCGTATTAAAACTAGCATACGAAATGTCAATACTTTCACAATAAACTATGAATGGTATAAAAATAGCACATCCACAGTCAAACATATCACAAAACCTTCAATACAATATAGAAGTTTTGTATCATAATAAATCAACTTCAAATAATCTTAAAATCCATCAAAGGATGTTGACATAGATGAAATCAAAATTCTTTTTAAAGAAGTATCTCCTTTTATTTTGAAATCATTTAAGATCCATATAAAATAAAACATTTTCTTTGAAAATATTCTTATAAGCTTGTATGGAAAGCTTCGACGATTTTATAACGGCGGAAAATAACCGCACCCGCCGTATAAGTTAAAAAAAACATTCTTACCTCAATTCTGTCGAAAAGGTTAAAAAGGACCTTGTTTTGAAAACGACGGAAAGATTCCTTTATAAACCTCTTATAAAAAGTCAAAAAAGGGTATAAATGACTTTAACCCATATTCTTGTAAATAGTAAAAATGTTTTGAAATACATTTTGAAGAAACATGGATGTGGATGATAACGAGATCCCAGTAGATTATTACGTATAAACAACCTCGGATAAAGAAGAGACTATGAAATAACCCTTACCTTGTACTTTTCCTTGGTTGGGGTAGGTTAACCTCCTGTATAATGGTGAAATAGTTGTTATTAAATTATACAAGAATCATATATATTAATATGATATCATATATGATCTTTTAACATTGATTTGTTAATAATATCTTAGAATTATCGTCGTTTCGGGAGTTAACTTACTCATTTTCTTTTATAAGTTTTGTTACATAAGCCATGGTTGTTGTATCTTATTCATATCCAGAATGATATACAGTCCTTAAACATCATTTTTAAATCATCAAATGATAATTATACTTGAATGGATACGATGGAGAATGAATCTCATCACGTTCGTGGAGACGGTAGTCCGTACGTACGCACGAGCGACAATATCATTCTTTTGATATTAAAATAATATATAAATGAATGGTATATCATATATACAGAATCATTAACATGTTATATTTATTATTTACATGATTACACATCATTATTATACCCATCCAAATAATATTATATTGAATAACAATTACACCATGACGTGGAGACGGTAAGCCGTACGTACGCACGTATGGTGACATGTTATTCAAAGGGTGGATAGAATACTGAATATGGTTGTACCATACTTATAATAACATCACAGTATATGTGAGATACTGGAGTTATTATTTTAGAATGGTAAGAACAAAGGAAGAAGAAGTGGAAGAAGAAATGAACTTAGAAAAGGGTGGTGAAATCATTACCTCTTCTTCGGGTTCTTCCTTTTGATTTGATAAAAAGAGCTCCTTAGGTTGGCTTTCTGATCAAACTAAGGCCCCTAGGTTGTAGTGAGGGATGTTGGGAGAGTATTTGGGCAGATTTTGGCCGAACCAAAAGGCTTTAGAGGTGTGAAGAAATGAGAAGGAGGAGTGCCCTTTTATAAGAGGGGTGAGGGGCACCTTTGGAAAAGCTAGAAATATTAATTTATAATAAATTCATATTCGGTTTCTAATGGCTCCAAAGTTGACTATTCAAAGGTTAAGGTGGGGATAGGTCGAAAACCACTCAACCAATAGAATTTATACAGGTTTGGGTACTTATATTAACCTTATCTTTAAGTATTAACTCTAAGTTAATTAGTTTCACTTTTACAATGTCTCTTTGTATTTTTATATAATATGGTTAATAAACATACTATATACATCCAAGAGACCCCCAAGTGGTCCATTAATGATTGACATATCATAATATAAGTCTCTTGGCCGAACCTTAGATTTTTAGGAATTTAATATCAATTAATAATATAATATTTGTTTTAAGAACTCTTTTATGTCAATTTTGACACTATTCAATAGTTGATTTTTGTGAAACTCATAACAGATTGATTACTTCGAAAAAAGTCCATTAAATCACTCCTAATATATCATATTATCCTAGAAAATTAGTTTAATTCATTAAAAGTTTCATATTATAATTATTTGGGTATTTATAATATCAATTATTTTAATTTTTCACTATTATAGTAATTACTGCATCATCATTGTGTCATAAATAAAATAAATTATTTAACGTATAAAAATTATAAATAAAATATCATTATGTAGGAAATCTTTTTATCTTTCTAATGAATATTTATAATCTAAAATCCAACATGTATAACCCTATGTAAAAAATTGTTCTTCTAAAAGATGTAAGCTTATGCCATTTTTGTATTCATTTTAACTTAATTAAAATAAAGTGTCATTATCACTTACAAGTGGATCAATGGGGTCCCAAAATTGACCCAAATATGCCCATGGTCGACCATGTATCAACCAATAGGGGTAAGACACGTTTTAGGGTAATTTAGTATTATTATAATATTATTTTTTAACCCTTATTTACCGGATTTACCCTTTAACCATGGTAAATAAAATATTTACCGCAGTAATTATTCAAAATGTGTAAAAATAAAAGTTACCTATTTACACAATTTGAACATCCTGATTCCAAATATGGAATCCATTTTCCTAAATTCAAAACACAGAAGTGGCAGAAATTAATTTAAAATTAATTCCCGCTCTCAAAACAAAAAGCGTGTTTTTAAGAGATAATAACTATCAAAAGATTGACACTTGTTTATGTTCGGTTTAATTGTAAAATTATGTCCAATGATAAACATTAAATTGAATGGTAAAAATATATTCTAAATATACTTTAAAACCACTAAAATTCATAATTTATCACTATTAATTATTTTGATTAAAAAAGTTGTTTTTAATTAAAATTTAGAAATTTTCACTATTCATCAAAATATGAAAGTTATCCGAAATGTACCAAAATTTCACCCTAGGCTAATTTTGATATTCCGAATCCAAAAATGAAGTCCATTTTGAAATATAGAATATATATGATTTCAAAAAGTAGGTATTACTATTCACAACGGCTAGTTTAATTAGTTGTGGTGTGTGTTAGAACTCGAGGTTGCGTACAACACACGCTATCGCATTATTCAAAGAGAAACGTACCGTAGAAGCTTGGGGTGTTACACCATTGTTGAAAAATTCATGTAAACATTATCAAACAACACTTCAACAATGCTCACACATAAAACCATATTCATTAAAGTGTTTTGAAATATGTACACCATACCAAAAAAATCATCCTATATTCAATTTATATATTATAAAATTTTATATATCTGCCACTAATTTTCTATAAATTAAATAATTAGTTAAATATTTTAAAATCTAATAATTTTTTAACATGATCAATAAATAGTAATAATATTTTTTCGGTCTACATTTTTCTCTCATGTTACTTTATAACATCAATTTTTTATTCAAAAACATTATTTAACAAATCAGAAATTATCCATAGTACATCAATTTTAAAAAAAAATTATATCATGCATGATAGGGTATTATTAAAATTTCTTGTATCATGAAATGAAAAATAACTTTTCAAACACTTTGTAATTGTTCCTCAATAGGTTATGCAACAAGATAGATAATTTAAAAATATTTAAAACATGATGAAAAAAAATGAATTTTCAACAATGAAAACATCATGTAACGATAAGAAAAAAACTATAAATTAAATATATTTTAATTTTTTTAAAACAATAATAATAGATAGTTCTTGAATAATATTTTTTAAATTATATTTAACAAACATTGAACCCTGAAGTAGAGAAATGCACTTAACACATTTAAGGTCAATCTCTTAAAATTGTAAAATGTGAGGTGGAAATGATTGATTTTGTAAATGTAATCTATCACAAATAATCAATTATGGAAATCACAAATTCTACTAATTTTATAATGATTCTTGTATTTTTTTATTTAGTTTCAACAATTTCTAGGTTTCAACTTAATTTCAACAATTTACGTTCTATGAAAATAATTTTTTCATAGAGTTTCATTTAAACAAATGTTTTATGTTTTTTTAAATAATATAATCATATATATGTTTTTATATAACATGTAATATAATACTATAAAAACAAAAAATGTTAACATAAGCATAATTTTCTTCAATAAATAACTAATTAGCTTGATTTGAAAAAATAGAACATCAACCCTTTTCAAAACCACATCTAATAATCCCCACATCCCAAACAAAAAATGTATACAATGATAAATAATGTATATCAAACTGGTATCTACCCTACTGTCAGTATTATATCTCTCTATTATTCACAATAAGATAATGTTCTTTTACTTGGATCAATGAGGTCCTAAAAACAATTTTCATATTTAGTCCCCCATACCTATATCACATCTATGCTTCAATGATATTTTTTCCTATAAAATTTATGCAGTACTAATTAGTTCCTAACTAAAAACACTATCATATCTCTCTTCCATTACTCTTATACCACTCTTTTATGACTTATCCCCACTAGAGTCCTCCTAGGTTGGGATTAAAGATACGTGTGACCCATGAATCCCACCTCTAATATAAAACATTTTGGTTTATATAAAAAAGTTATAAAACACATAAATGTGATGAATTAACCTAATAAATAAATATTAAATAAAATAAAATCACTTATTGAATCCATATAAAAAAATGAAATTATAATACACGGTGAATTAACTTTCATACATATAAAAGATTTTGTAAAGAAAATATCGAATTCAACTTTTATGGTAGTAACTAATTATCCTATCATGTACTCTATGAGATAGTAAGGAATAAAATACTCACCAATAACACACTATAAATTTTAAAAAATAGTATATATATTATGGATGATCATACAATCATACTCTATAGGTTCCTTCATATTATCTTTATTGAAAATATTGAAGACACATTATAAAGAATTTTTGAATAAACAATGAAAAAAAAGGTTACCTTATAAGATAATCTACTACCGATACTCACATAATCCATATACTAATAAGATAATGTATGGTTAAAATAAGACATGACAAGGAACCTCTCACACACATACCCATTGATCTATTCTCCTTTATGCCCCAACATATTTCATCTTGGCACCACCATACCTTACATATCCACATACCCAAAATAACATAAAAAACTATATCAAAATATAGATATCCACAACCAAATAATAATAACATAATCATTCCATATATCCTCACCCCCATATATCCACAACTCACAAACATGTAATCATAGTGTGAATAATCTTAAATAAAATTAGTCTTTTGCACTAATATTTCCATGTAATCCCCCACCATGACAACAAATCATAACCATATTAAAATATACACAATATCCCATTCATCATATAAATGATATCATTGGGAAATGGGAGTATTTAAATATCAATATAACCTCTATCCATGATGTTGGGGGTATAATTAGAATAAAAAAATATAATGTGGAAAATATCAAGGTAATTGAAATCAGGTGGTGGTGTGTGAAAAATAATGAAAAAACTAAAATGAATACATATAATATAACACACCTTATAGTTAAAATCTAAATCCTTCAATAGTTTCTCTCAAATATTCCCCCATATAGAAAAAATCATTTCACTTTTAATAAAATCACATAATTTTCCCTCCATCACTAACCAACAAACACACAATAACTTATTTCAGAATTCCTTACCAATCCTTCATGTATTAGTTTCCAACAATATTATATTCATAATTTCACATTTATTTATAACAACTAAAATTTCATATAACTAATTAATTTACCATATTTCAATAATATAATATCATTAACTATGTCATTAATTTAATATTTTCATCCTATCGGTATACGTCATCACCCATTCTAAAATAACAACCACAAAAACCACTACAATCACACTGTTACTATGATATCAATTAACAATATCCTTTTCCATCACCACCTAAAATACACAAATAAATAAAATTTACATTACATTAAAATGTTATAATATTAGTTATAAAACATCGAACGTAATCTCATTTCTTTATTTTTTTAGTTTTTTAGGTAATCTGTCAAAACAATTCATACAATTAGTACTGGTAACTCCCCCATTCAATTTTTCATATTTTTTTATTCAATATTATTTAAAAAAACTCAAAATTTCTATAAAATGTATAAACTATATCATTTATCATTTCATAACAATATTTTTTGCATGAAGGATATATTTTATGGGATTCCACTTCTAATTTTTAATTATTAACATTAAATTATTTACCCAAATTCAGATTTGTTTCTCAAAAAAGAATAAAAAACTATGTATCATGTTATCAAAGAGACTCTAATGAAAAAAACTTCAAATAATAATGATATTAAGATCATGTAAAAACATAATTGTTCTTTTCATATTAATTTATCATATCTATTTCACTATATTAATATGTTTAATGTCAACTGTTCACCTAAAGAAAATAAACATGAAAATTCCCTAATTCACACAGTAATTAAAAAATTCTAAATCACCTAACCCAAATTTGGATTCCTCTATTTCCCCAAAAACATAAATAGATAATAGTGATCAACCACTCCAAAACATTCAATAACTATATAAAAAACATGTAGAAAACAATCCCCCATTAACATCTCCAATATCATCATTGAAACTAAACTAAAACATTCAATATACCATCTTTAAGAAGAATAAATTATATAAGAATAAAGGAGATGGATGGAAAGGGTATTTTAATCTATTATAGTTTAATCACTTGAATATGAGAACAAATATCCACATACTGATGACTAGGGATAACCAAAACCAAGTCAAAAATATTCTTAGGGTTTTTATAGGGTTGAACGAATTCAAAATATTTTCAAAAAAGTAACCCAAATTTATATTTTAAATTTAAAGGGTCTAGTTTAAGGTATGATGGCATTGATCATGGCCCAATAATGGTTGGTTTACAGACGCCCTTAGAAATTATAGTATGATCTCTATAAGTCTAGGGATTAATTTAATCTAAAATGTATAAAACCAAGAGAGATCAAGATATATCAACCGGATCTAGGATGCCATAATAAAACTGAAAATGTTATAGAATAATCATTGACCTCTACCACACAAACAAGATATCCCCCATGGAAATACCATTGAATTATGAAGTCAATAATGCTGTAATACTCCCAAATGGAGAAATTATAATATTTTATATCCAAACCTCCATGGTATTGAACATATCATCCTTACCATAATTCCAAAGTTCATTCAATGATATGAAAAAGATAATAATTAAATCCACACAACATTTACATGTATTAATTTTAAAAATATTGTCATTAAATATATGAAAAGTACTTAAAATGAGTAATATTCTAAATTAGGACATGGGTTGGGAGTCCCAGTATTTTTATGTGTGGAATTAATAATGTTTATGAAGTGTTACTTCATTGGATAGATGTCTATAGTGACCACCAGGAGTGTTATTGGTGGAATTTTATAGACTTAAGATGTTTTTTTATGACTATATGGTTTTTATATGAGATTTCTTGTTCTGAGGTGAAGGACCTCTACCATGGGTTCTATTGAAATGAGATCTAAAAGGGTATATTCATTATTATATATGGTTGTGGGACCATGAAATCTTCTTATGGTTGGATGCATTTCAACCTAGGTGATTCACACCAGAACTAAATTTTTCTAGAGGTTACCCTCCTTTACTATTGGGGGAATCATGCTACAACCAATATGGGGTCCCTTCATGACCTGGCTTGGTAAGAAGATTCACAAAATTTTGGTCAGGTGTTTCACCACAACTTGATTTATGGGTCCTTTTTATAATGTTGGAACTTTATTTTACTAGGGATCCCTATTTTTTACCCCTCAAGTTGTTTTGATTATAGTCATATGGAGGTAGACAGAGTTTTCTCTATGGATGTAATTTTTCTCCCCCTAATTCTACCTTGAATAATTTTCTTTTAAAATGAAATATTTGTATCAGTGATGGCTAATATTCTTTCTCTCATCATCCTTATTCTTCTTTTTGGATTATTTTCGTAGATCTTCTCTATCCTATCTGAGGTTTTGGAGAGATTATCCCTACAAGAAATTATGGAATCTTTCTACTTATTTGGGCTTGGGAGTGCATATTTCCAAGTATGTCCTAGGAGTGTATTCTTATGATTACACTCACCAGTTAACTATTGGTGTAATTGACCATGATCTTTATGTATTTTTGACTTTATTTGTTTGATTAGTCTTTGGTGTGGGGGTATTAAATGTAAACTTCGGTTCTATCCAGACCAGGTGTGTTCCAAAAGTGGACCAAACTCCCATTGTAATTTTTTTAGACTGTGATATTTCATCAGGTGAGTTTGGTGTTGATTATATAATTATTTAATTTTAGTTTTGAATGTTCGGTTTAATTAATTAAGGTTGTTTTTTGATAAAATATGTGTATTCACACCAAGAAGAAGTCATTATGAGCATAATATTTATTATTGTGTCATCAATTGAGGTGGGTGTCTCCATGTATAATTATTTAAAATTAAATCCTTGATTTATTACATAAATTTAAATCATATATAAATTTACTTAAATCTTTGAAATATAAATATATTCATCCATTATTTCATGAACTAGTTTTCATTCCCATTTATATGTTATAATAAAAAGAGGATTCCAAATCTTGGCTCATAAAACAGTTATTTTATATGTTCCAATATTTTTTTTAAATAATTAATCTATTTTTAAAATAATTATATTCATATATATAGTGAACTTTTTCACCTAAAATATTTTCTAAATAGATGGACCTCATATATTATAAAAAGTATATTAGATATGTATGTGTAGAGTTATTCTAGAAATAATTCTTTTATGATTGTGTTGAGATATTTTTTTGAAATTTAAGTTGAATTTAGATTTAAATTTGGTCAGATATAGTTTATAATAATTGAAATGTTCTAGAAATACATTAATTTATTATGTATAGTTAAATTTTTTGAAATGGAATTAGTAAATTTCATTCTTGAATATTTTTTCCAAAGACCCAATTAGGTATCTATAAAATTATGTTTTGTTAAGAAAAATATTTCATTAAATTATGCAACCTTATTACACTATTTTAGCATGTATTACTAAGTAATGATGTATTATTTTTTCATGATGGGACTCTAGGTAACAGTTAATTTGCAGTGGTTGTTTTCCATTCAAGTAGTTTAGTGTTTCATAATGAGTAGTGAAAGTATAATTATTAACCATGATGGAAATCTAGATAATTTCTTATATATGATTGTTATTATCATATCCACTTGTTTAGTATGAATTTATGAATATTGAAGTAATATTTTATGATATGATTAGACTTTAGATAATGGATGATATACAATAGTTGTATATGGTTTTGGGTATAGAATAAAATTATTTTTTCTGTGGTTCCTTAACATTAGTTCCCTAAATCCACTACCGTGATGTGGTTTATTTTATTTCCCCCAATATTTGGTTGAAACTATTAATTTTTTTTGTTACTTTTATTCATTTCTTTAGTTAGATTCTATTGATTTATATAGTTATTTACCTTTAATTTTTTTATTTTCTTCAATTCTTCTATTCTTCTGTTTTAATGTAGTGATTTTTACCACCTTTACATTTCTTTAATGCTAGTTGTTCTTTCTATATGAAATTAGAATTTATTATATTTTGGGTTTTAATTTTTTTTAAGTATGATTTTTCCCTCTAGTGATTTAATAGGGTATTGTAAAATGGGGTACTATATAGTGGTTAATTTTCCTCTACTTCTAAAAAATTATAATTTTCAAAGGCTTTCTCTTGAAACTATTTTTTTTAAAACCCATATTTCCAAAAAAAAATTATTAAGGTTTTTTTTATATAAATAAATTTTTGAACATTGTTCAAAATTGAACATATGTTTTTATCATATGTTACTTGTTTTAACTACAATGAAAAATCACACTTTTAAAATATTATTTTCAAAACAACATGAAATGGAATTACTTTTAAATGTAAAATATGGGGTGAGGGTGTTTTCCTACTGGGATTTTTTATCATGTCTTTATATTTAAATTTATATTTGGATAATCAATGGATATAGAAGTTGGTATCATGTATCTAAATTTAGTATTTATTTTGGTGGTTCCAATAAAAAGTGTATCTTCTTAACTCAAGGAGTTATATGATAATGGACCTTGTTTTTTTATATTTTATTTTTCTTATGTGTTATTCTATATCGGTTATGTATTCTAGTTTTTTTGGTTTATATATAAATCCTATTTTAAATTGATATTTTTATTGTATTGGAATGTTTTATCATGATTCTTGGGTTTTATTTCATGATAAATGAGTTAAGTTATATGCCTATTTCTTCTTTGGCTTCATTTGATTGTTGGATCTATTTATTTTGTATGCGTGATCATTTAAAGTACAAATTTGTGTTTCCAAATCTCTTGGATTATGTTCTATGATGTTATTATTTTACTGGGTGAAATAGTTCTTCATTTTATACATTTCATGCATATGAGATATTTTTTAAAACATGGTTATAGTGTGTTCTATTTATTCCATATCATGGGCTAGATTGGGTTCTTGGTTTGGAGGTATCCCATGTTAGTTTTTGAATAAATAGTACCCAAGATCGGATTTGATTTAAGTTATTCAAGGAAATATAGTAGGAATGATATATTACTCTTAAAACATATAAGTTAGGATAATATTAGTTTCATGATCACTAAATTTCATAATGATCCTTGAGATTCCTTGTTGAGTTTAGTAACATTACATTTTGATTTGAAGTTGGATTTATCCTTAATTATTAATAAAATTATGGATTATAAGGAAGTTAGTGGAGGAACCAATGAGTTTCATGTGTAGGATGCACTAATTTAAGTCTACTCACACAAACCATGTGTCATTGTTGGTTTTGGTTTTTTCATTCATTTCTATTTTTCTAAATGTTTTGTAGAGAAATTGTGTGCTCATTTACTTTAATGTTGAAAACATTTATATAGTTTCATGTTTATTTTTTCAAGATTTAGTTAAAACAAGAGGTCAAATTGGAATGATTCCATAACGTCTCATTATTTTTTCTTCATATTGTGTGTTATTTTTATTTTTTGAACTCTGTTATCTACTTCTTGAAGATGAATTTCTAAGAAATGTTTTTCATGACTGGCTTTTGAAATATTAATGTTTCCATTATGAAATAAAGTGCTTTCTTTTACAATATTTATTGATCATAAATTATGGGACTATTTATTTTAAATATATTAATATAGTAACAAAATTTTAAATAAAGTATTATAATTGAAAAAATGATAGGGTTATAAAATTTCAAAACTGAGTTTCTGTTGTAATATTGTTATGGATGTGTAGCAATTTTTAAAAAATTGTAATTTCTTTTTACAAATTTTAAAAGTGTGTTTACTTTGTTTATTGTTTTTTTACATAAAAACATTATTAATAAAAATATATTTCCATTGGTGTTATATTGGTGGTATTATGTCATAAAATATAGTGGAACATATATCAAATTAATTTTCACTAAACAAGTTTTATAGTTATGATTAAACAACTTAGTTTTTTAATAACAAAATTGGTAAGTGGTTAGCAATTATTTTTCTATAATTTTATACATTTTTTTAAAACATTTTTTTTATATAGAAAGTGTTGGGTTTTATTTTTCTTCCATTATCACAGTTTCTTGAAAAGAAAAATCCTATCGGATTAATTACAGATTTCAACTTTTAGTTTTTTTATATTTAATTGTTTATAAAATATTTTTTATAAATAATAATGTGAAAGGAAATATTTTCATTTAGAATTTGTTTATAAGGGAAATTAGTATTTATTATTTTAAATATTTATTTCTTTATATCATTTTAAGTTTTTTCTAGGCCATGTAAAGAGAATATTGACTATTTCCGTTTAATGTTGTTTTTGAGTTATGTTGTGGTTGGTTTTAAAGAAAGAGAACTCCCTTTTTTAGAGGATGTGATTCTTACTTCATGGTCTTTTGAGTATTTAAGGGTATGTTGTTTTATGATGTGTTAGGATTAAGATACAATGGTATTTTAAACTAATTATAAGAAATTTGATTCTAATTTTTGGAATATTTTTTATTGATTTTTTATCATTTAGAAGGCATTTTATTGATGTTTTAGGTATGGTTATCATTTTTATGACATTTGGTTTTGGAGTTAGGGATGGTCCTTTTGGTGGAGAGTTCTACACCTGTATTTGAAAAAGTTTATTCACATTATTCAAAGTTTTTTTTAAGTTTTCTCTTATCTTGTGATAACATTCATTCATATAGAGTCCATATAATATTCCTAGGATGGAAACATTTTCGGGTTGGAATGTTTTTATGAGCCGTTTTTTTGGGTCAATTATGTCTTGGAAATTTAATTTTTTTTTTTTCAATTTAATGAATGGGAGTCATATTCATCTATTAAATGGATTTTAATAAGTTTCTAAAGATTTATTTTATTTTTTTAAACCCTGATTAAGTCTCAGGGTGTTTGTGGTGGAGTGGGATATAAATAAAATGTCACACCACTGACATAATTTCATATTAGGATGGTTCTTGGCTCATGGAATATGAATATTTCATGAGTTTCATCATGTTTCTACACAATGGTCTCATTCCATTTTAGGTTTGGCCAAGAGAATAGGTTCTTTGCCGATATTTAATCAATTTAGTACCCATGTGTGTCATGTCATGACTGATTACAACTGTGTTTTGGCCCCATATACCTAGGGATGTGTCGCACCACACACCATAATGGGAAAACCACAACCCTACTAAAAGGTAATCTTCATGACGGGATCATCATTTGTCACATAACAACTTATATTCATTCATTTATTTTATAAGGGTAGGATGGTATGTTCATTGAGATTCATATTTAACCCCCCCCCCCCAACTCCCCATGTTCTTTTTATTTTATTCACATAGAGGAGGAAGGGAAACATTCCTTAGATCTTCTTTTAACCCAATTTTCCATATTTTATTCAAATCATTTAGAATGGTTTTCTTCATTATTTCACTTTTAGGTTCTTCCTCTAAAATTACTTATTCATTTGTTTTCCTTCATTCCCTACTCTTTTCTCACTCGATTAGGGTTTTAAAGAGGTTATTTCCCAACATCATGGGGGATTCATTCTGATTTGTGGGTCCTTGGTGTGTTTACTACAAAGGTGGTATTTATAGAGGATGTTCATGTCAATGCTCATAGTTTACCTTAACGTATGTTATCCTGTGTTTTTTAATGTTTTTTATGTTTTTGGATTGATTATTCCTTTTATTAGGTGTATTAATTTTTAATTTTATATAGATTATTATTGGGATCATTCTAGTAGTGGACCTCACTTCATTACTTTTTCTTCAACACATGATATTCCATATGGTGAGTTTTTAATTGATTATGTCCTTAGTGTATTTTAGTTTTAAATTCTTAGTTTATTTATTTATTGGTTTTTATGATTGAAATATGTGCTTGTGGACCTGGAAAAGTTTTCTCTTTGATTGTGATATTTTCTTGTGTAGTTAGGTGAGGTAAGTGGTTCCATGCATAACACATTAAATTTAATATCTATATTATATATATATATATATATATCAATTCATTCCTATGTGAATTATTTTCAATTTATAAATTTATATTTTATTATAAGAAGGGATTTATGTCTTGAATTGTAAAACAATTATTTTCTTTAATCAAAGAATTTTTTAAAATTTCTCAATGGATTATGTTGATGTTTGGTTTTAAAATAAAGGGATATTTCAACACGATTTTTTTTAATGGCAGAAAACATATGTACTATAAAATAATATACAAGTATGGACCATTTTGGTTCTACAAGAGTTTTATGTTATTTTAGAATTTTTTGAAATGTTTTAATTATATTTATTGATATTTTTATTTGAATGTGTTTAGATGGTGTTCAAAAAAATTCACCAAAATATTTTAAATTATTGTTTTATGGTTTGGGTTTTATGCAATGAATTTATAAATTGGTTCTTTAAATATGTTTTATAATTTCCCAGTTGGAACAATAAAAATTTTTGTTTCCTTAATGTAAATTTTTTTAAGTTATACTAATAAATTATAGTAGTTCATTGTGTCTTTATAACGTGTTATGGAATATTATTTTCCATAATGGTACTCTAGATAATTGAGATTATAAGGTAGTTTTTTTCCTTCCCACTAGAACATTTTTTCTTCTTAAATAGTAATGCAATATTGTTAGACATGATGGGACTCTATCGATAGTTCAATATGTAATGGTTGTTATCATTTCCACTAGTTAAGTTTTACTTCATAGAAAATAATGTAATATTATTAGCTACAATTTTACACTAGATAATGGCCATTGTATGGAGGTTGTATATTATTATGGTTATGGAGTAGAATAATTTTTTTAATGTGTCTTGACCTTTGTTCTAAATATAACTCCCAAAACATTGTTTATTTTATTTTTACAATAGCTTGGTGATTTTATTACTATTTATATTCCATTAATTTCAAATTATTTAGGTTGATGATTTTACTTTTTATGATTACATAACTTTTCATTTCTTGTTTGGTTATTTTCATTGTTTACATACATTTTTATTGACCTATACATGCCTATATATCTCTTTGTTGTAAATTTATTATGGTTGTGACATTAGTGATTATTATTTCTTGGGTTTCCTTTTATTTTAAATGTATACTTTAATATGAAGTATTTTATCAGTTCAATTTAAAAAAGGTTACTAAAGTATTAGTTTTTTTTATATCCTTATAGAAATGCTAGTAGTTTTTAAGGCTTGTTTTATACCACTTTTTCTTTGACATCTCATATTTTTCTAAAACATTGTCATGTGTTTGATTTTTTTTAAATGGGTAAATTTTCCACCAAGGTTTAAAATTGAACATATATTTTGATGACATGTGAATTATTTTAACTAGAATGGAAAAACATAATTTTACTATTATATTTTTAACTTCCATGAAAATAATTTTCTTTTAAATTTTACACATGAGGTTTGGATTTGTTAAATTCTAGTATTTTCACACATTAATATATCTTTAAGGTCTTATTTATCGTTCCTCTTTGATATAGTAGTTGGTATTTAGTCTCTAATCCGAGCATGGTGGTGGTGGTGCCAAGAATGGAGTATGTTTTTGATATAATGTGCTGATTGATCATGGTTCTTATTTTATATATTTATTTTTTTCATCAGATATATTAATCTTTGTAGGAAATATCTTCTCTTTTCTGTTGGATTATATTTGGATCTCATATTAATTTGAGATTTTTTCTGTATTGAATTATCTTCTTATACTTTTGGGGTTTGTTTCATGATTACTGTGTTATGTTATATATTTATGCCTTGTTTAGTATTTTTATTTTATTGAAATTTTTATTTTTTTGTATCAGATTGACTTACATATAAAGGTGTTTTACTGAATATTAAAGAATAATTTGTTTGATATTCTTGTTTCACAAGGAGAAATAATTCCCACATTTGTACCTTTGATCGTATGGTGTGATTTTTCAGCACATGTGGATCAAGACTATGCTTTAGGTCACATCACAAGCCCACTCAGGTACCCAATTTAGATATATCCTAGGTGTGTTCATGATATTAACTTCCACACCACAATATAACACCTCACACATAAACTGTTATAATCATTAAACAATATACTAAACCTAACCAACTCTACTCTATTGATCTATAAACCAAAACATAGAACCAATGATCTGGGTATTATCTGTGCCTTCATTAGAATTTCTCATTCAAACATCACTTAACTACAATTACATTACTAAACAAATTCCTCTTAATATCTCTAAATCCTCAAGGACACAAGGTAGAGTGCCATGAGAAATAAATGACTCTATAAACAAGAGGGGGTCATTCTCTTATTATAAACTTAATCATTGGTTAGAATATTTTATATTTATTTAAATATTATCAAGATATGTAATGATCACTATTTTAGTTTTTCAATGTGATTAATGAATATATCAACATGTTAGTGGTGGATGACATAAATTATAGAAAACATTTATTCAATTTTGTAATTTTAACAATATATCCTATAAAACAAACATCACTATTCACATTGAAGGTCTTTAAAATCAATATATTTAAAATTGGAATTAATACTCTTCTTGGTATACCGTTTAGTTTTATTCATAAAAACCCAAAATAATGGTTTTTCAATTAACATTAAAATTAAATTTTTATTATAAATGATGTCAAATATATTCTTATATTCTGGAATCATTTTTTCAAAAAACTAGGCCAATGTTTTTTAAGAAAATTATGACATCAATTTTTATTAAAACTGGTGTGAAAGTTATTTTAAAAAACATATACACAATGTTTCATCCTTATAAATTCATTTATCATTTTTCCTAAAAACTAATAGGTGTGATGAATGAATCTTTATCCCTCTTCATTATCCTCAAGGGTTCTCATTTAATCAATTTTATATGTCATTTTCATCATTTTTCATATCCATTGAATCCTCCCAACATATCATTTTCTTAATCCATCCCATCAATCTTTATTCGGTTTATCTTGTTTGAGTTTCACTATCATTGGCCTTCTTATCTATTTTTATTTTTATCATTTCATTTCTTTTAATTTTATTTTCATCGATCACAATTTTAAATATCTTTGACACTAATTTGTAGCTGGAATCTCTATATTTAATATGTAGAATTCATATTTTCAATTGAAGAATATTCATTTAGTATTTTTATCTTGAAATTGTATACACTCATTTATTTTTTATACATATTATTCAAATATAAATTTTTTTGTCTATGAATAGTTTTAGAGTATACTTATTTCAATGTGAATTATTTTTTATTTTGATATAATTTCATCAAAATTAAAAAAAATATTTATTTACACTTGTTTATATTTTTTAAATTTCTATAATCAATTTTTTATAGTAAGCCTTACTTATTATTAGATAATTAAGGATATATATTTTTTTGATTCATATTTATGATTTTATTTTAGGGTTTTGTAAATCATCATAATAGCTAATATTTTGATAATGATATATATATATATATTAGATATAGTTGGATGTTTTGATAAAAGATATAAGTATAGCATCATCATAACTAATATATTTTTATTATCATTCCATTGAATTTCATAAATTCATTTAATGTACTTTTCTCTCAATTTTTCTATCATTTTTTACTATTGTTTTTTCTTAAATAGTTATCAATAAATGGATAATTTATTATTTTGATTATATGTTTTTATATTTTAAATATATCAATTTAAACATAATTTTATTTATTCTAATATATTAACATTTTTTATTTGGGTATTATGTAATAAATGGTTCATATTTTGATAAATTCATGAAGAAACAATGATGAATATAAACACTGAGCTGATGATTTTTAGTAATTTATTAAAAAAATCGAAAGAAAAGATCTGATTTTCATTACATGTGTGAATATTTTTAATATGTAAAATTTTAGTTCTAGAGAAATCAATGACCATATAATTTTATATGTTTTTAATAATAATTATACAAGTTGGATCTTTCATCATGAAATAGTATGAAATTAAATATCTAATATTAATGATGATATTCATCATGGAATATTAAATCATGTGGAAGAATGAAGTCAATATTTAGGTGTTGAAGCCTTTAAAAAAATAAGAAAAGAAACTATGGAGATACTAAAAAACATAATTATTGTCTTGTAAAAAATTTACATTTTTATGAGTTGTTCTATGATTAGTAAACACTACTGGAAAAAAATGGTAGGATTTATAAAAGTTTCACTAAACCACTTGAACATTTAAAAAAGATAGTTCTAGAAGGCAATGCGTTTTTTTCAAAATTATCTAAGTTTGGGACATATTGATATAATATGGATGAAATATTCAATATGGATTTTTTCTAAAGTACCAATAAAACACTTTAGGATAAATAAATTTGGTGTTTTATAATAATTAATCCCTTGAATCATCTATATTTAAATTTAAATGATGAATTTTTTTAAAAATGGTATACATATTAGAAAATATCTAATGGAAACATAAATCATTCAACGAAATCCCCATGGTGGTAGATATTTTATAAATCATTTCATGATTTTTGATTTAAATTTTGAAATATCAAAATATGACTACACACATATGGAATGAATCCATATCAGACCTTCAATATAGACCATAGTCTGTGGAATTTTATTGTTAGTATATAACTTATACTAATGTATAGGTATGAAAAATATATATATTAAGATGAGTTTGATAATTTCTAGAAGAGAATAGATAAAAATGATAATGATTTAAATATTTTACCATTGATTGATTATTTTAAATTTCTATGGGTGGTTGGTGTTACAGTTTTCTATGCATACAAGAAAAAAATATTTTATTCTTTGTGATATAATAATTTCACTTCAAATTACAGTTTTACATATGAAATATCTTATCTATATTTTGTGTTAAAGGACATATATCATTTCCCATTTATGAAGAAGGGAGATTACATTATCAATGTTGAAATTTATGAAAGACAATTTAGATTGGATATCGGCGATTTTTTGGAATGCTACTAATGATTTAAAATTCTATTTAATGGTTTCCAATAGTATAATATCTCCTTACTTTTTTTATCAACTGAAGAATATTATTACAACATTAAAAATATAGATTTCATAATTTGAAAAAAGTTAATAAACAGTATAAATAAAATTCCATCCAGAAAATATTTATATTATTCAAGTTAACTTTTTTATTTTTTTAGTGCTAATACATGACAATGATGTTATACCTATTTAGAATAAAATATGTGTAGTTTGATTGTAACATTGTTTTATATTAAAATAAAGACTAGATAAGGATTTCATGATGTACTAGACATAATATCCATGCAATTTTGATTAGATTTAGCACCCCCTAAGAAATTAAGAAAGACATACATACATTATTCACATCACGCATTGAAAAAAAATGAGAAAATAAATTTTGTACATTTCATAACAGTATAAAAGAACATAATGGATATTCATCAAATGGGAAACATTTTTTTTCATTGAATGACATGGAATTAATTAGTATGAAATCACATGACTATAATATATTTATCTAACAAATGTAACTCATATCACTATGTGGTAAATGATTGATACCTTTCAGAAAATATATCATCAGGTTATGTTACGTTTTCAAATCAATTCATATAAAATTTAAGGATCCAAATTTTTTAGTTTTGTTAGTGAGGGAAACATTGCTTATACTTTTTCCAAAATAAATGTATTTTTCACCATTTTTTTATATAATTGTCCATCGGGTGATTTTTTTGGTATAATACATTAGAATATGTGGGACATATTATTCAAATTTTATGTGTCTTTTTGAGAGATATATGAAAATATTGAAGGGTTGTGTTAATAATCATCAATGTTAAAAGGCCTCTATTATTCCAAAATATATATTGGAAGAGATAATTGGGTTCTATATATATTATTTATATGAATTGGAGTACATTGGTCTCCCTATATCCTGAACTTTTATAATTTATAGTGATGGTAGTGATATTTTTTTATTATAGATGATGTTGATTCTATCGGATGAAGTGTTGCAAGAACATTTATACATTTTAAACAATATAAATAATGTTCAACTGCATATATAATAAAATTTAATTAGAATGAATATATTATATCTAATTTGAGATAAATGATTGTTTATGATTGAGAATAAAAATGTACATCATTCATGGTTTATATATAATGTTAACACTGATTTATCTATATCCAAAATATTGAATTTCTTTTCATTGGGCTATATCATGAGGGGATCATATTGACTAGTTTTTTCATTAATGAATATAAATTTAACAAACAAACCAGTATGAAAAGAGTACAATTTAAAATAGTGGGGTAATGATCATCATTTTAGCACTATATTTTTTTTAGTGATAAAAGATAAAAAAACCCAATTTTATCATCAACAACATATTATTGAGTTATTGATGATATATGGTAAGATGATTAAATAAATTTTCGTGTAACGGTGTCTAAGTATAAATTGGTTGATATTAAAATTGGAGTGAAACATGAAGAATATATATTTAAACTAATTGATATGAAAAGGATATAGATTCAATGGGGAACCATTTATCATGGAGACACATAATAAGCCAAAATTTCATGTTACCAACCCACCGACTAATCAACGGTCCTTTGAAATGAATTCATTTGGATGATGAGGATAAGGATGATGTTATAGATTTATGTGAGGTTTTCTTCATCTATAACATGATTCCTTAATGATAACAATGAAAAAAATGTACACAAAGACCATGCTCTATAAAAATATCATGGTTAAGGGATATGACAAAACACTTAGTTACTCCCCAAATTATTCAAGTAAAAAAAAATTTCACATTTACACCTGTAAAAACACAATATATATAATTTTGATATATAAATATATATTTATTGATAACATCTGTGAATTGTTTCAATTTTATATTATAAATTTCTAGTTAATTGTTTTTATTTGAATAATCGTACATAAGTATGTGTTAGTGAAACTTACACATATTAAAAAACATTCTTTGTAATTTTGATATTTAAATTTATAAATGTTTATAATTTCAATCAATTTTTAATCAATATATATAATTTTTTGTTTATTTGACATATTAATTTATTAATAACAATAATTAAATCATTATTTTTTTAATGAAACACACACAGTTGTTGACACAGTTTTTTATTTTGAAATTTGGTTATTTATTTTTTTGGTTATTCACTTATTTAATAATATTCATGTGTAAAAAATATCATTGAATTCATATTTTTAATTTATAATCATAAATATAGTTGAATATTTATGATGGTATGTGTATTTTTTTCTAATTAATAAATTTTCAATGATTAAAATATTTTATGAATATAAACACTAATGTTTTTAAAATTATTTACCAAACCACAGGTGAGACACCTAATTTGGATTCTAATTTTTTCATTTCTAGAGAAAAACATTAATAGTGTGGAAAAATGTGGGATTACACATTTTTTAAAACTTTAATTATCTCTGGATGATAAATGGATACATACTGAATTTGATGATTATAAGAGCCCAACATGCCAAAATGAAACAAAATGTAAGAGTTATATCACTATGAAGATTCATCAGAGTATTAAAATATTATGTCCTGATCTGAATTCCAATTATAATATGGTGTTTTTTTTGTTTTGGGAGTCCTTATTGGTTAAATAACTTGATATAATTTTATCATGTACTTTAAATATTAAATAATTTTTTGAGGAATATTTAATTTATTCAATTACAGATGACATTTGAAATTGATGAAATGGAATATATTTAAAAGGGTTTCAATCAATTATGGTAGTTCAATTTAGATATTTAAAAAAAATTAAAAAAAAAGTTTTCGGGAAGTTTAAAAATGAAATTTCATTCCCCGAGTATGGAACTTTTAATGCAGGGACATGGACAACATTTGTCTCTAGCTGATGTGATGGAGCATTTTTATCTATTATAATTATATTATACTCTAAAAAAATTTTATATTTCCTAATTACTTATTAATTTATTTTTTATAAAATAGGACTCCATGAGATCCAACCTATAGATATAGTGGCATAATATATAATCCCTTGCTTTGTCACATAGAGGGTATCATTTTCTTCTAGATAAAAGTAATGAAAAAAATTTGTGATGAATTGATAGATAAATATTATAGTAGCCCATATGAGGTTTCATTCAGTCCTATATCATGACCCCTCTCCCTGAATTTGGTAAAATGGGAAGAATGAGATAAAATTAAATGTTTCTTATGGGTCGTTCTAAAGAAGTAGCTGATAGAATTATAATAAATTGATATTATTTTTCCTAAATGCTATAATATTAAAATAAATAACACAAATATACCATTTTAATCTATTTATTATAAATTATTATTAATATAGAGATATTACCAATGGAAATTTATCGTAGATCTTAGGATTGTCATTTTAAAACCTCTTTTAGGAAATCCAAAACATCCCATCTGCATTAGAGGATATGGGGTTGGTGTATGTTTTATGATATTTTTTCGTAAGCACAAGACCAAGGAATGTGGAAATAGATTCCTCAAAATATCATGTAAAAGAATAAAAATAGTAAATTTGTGGTCAAATTAAATTTGTTTAGATGAATAGTTGTGAACAAATAATCAGTCATGCGCAACCTGCACTACCTGCCTTCTCAGATCCTCAAACTCATTATTCTGACCCAACCTTTACTATGATTTGTATGCTCAAGATCCCCATGAACATATTATAGTTTATGGGGTAGTGAATTTTTTAAGTTATTTTTAAAATCATCAACCATTTATTTTTTGTCTGGTAAGAGTAATTGTATATTATATTGTTGATCTAAATTCTATAATACCAATACCTATAAACTAGGTTATTGAGTTGCAGAGTGTGTTGGTTAATTTTTATTTTTCCTCAAGCCTTATTCATCAACTGACATATAAGGTAATAGTTTTTTTAATATTTATTTACTTTGGATTGAAAATTTATTATAATTATTTCTTAATTTTTTTAAAATTTAATTTCCTTAATTAAAAAAATTATACAAAATAAACAAATGGATCTAAAACAAGAACCTTGAAATAATTATGGGAATAATGATGGGATATAAATATTATCACAAAATTAATTGCTCTAGGAGAATCTTAATGAGTCTTATATGGAATTCGATATATATGGAATAGACTATAGAATAAGAATATTAAATAATACATTAGGGATCTTGTTATTTTTTATCAGTTTACTATACGTGTGTTGTAGTTATTTTCCATGTAAAATTTCAGTTTATCATTCTGTAAATATATATGAATTTAATTGAATTATTTTAAATCATATTTAATTATGTATCTCAACACCCATTTTATTCAAAATGATATCATTTTCTATTATGGTATTAGGGATTAAGAATAAATTTTAGTGGCCATGCAATATCTGAATAATGATTCTAAATTGATGTATATATGTCCAGTATAAAAAATTAAAAATATTTGGGGTTAGTTATTTCAATTACTTGTTGGGTAAGAAGAATAATATAATGATTATCTAATATTCATGACAATATCATTAATTTTGAACATTTAAAATTATAGTTTTAATTGGATGGTATGTGTATTCAACCCAAAATAATTTAAAATATTTTATTTTTTACATTATTAAGTGGAATTCAAAAATAATTGTGAAAATTATTCAAAAGGTATGTTTTATAATTTTTCTTTATATTCCATAATTTTAAATATTCATGTTATGTACGACATTTTTAGTTTATATATTATAATAAATTTCATTGTAAAATTTTATTGATGTTTACTAATCGATACATAAATCAAATAAATTTCAGTATGTGGATATACAGGTAAATAAAATTTATATAAGATAATATTTTTTTCTCTTATATATATACATTTGTGTGTGTTTTTGAAATTATATTCAAGTTAATGTTTCATAGACATATTTTCATCATTAAAAATGTAATGTGGAATGTAGTTACTTTATTTTAAGAATCATGTTTGAAATACTCAAAACTGGGATGATGATGAATAGATTTAGTAAGGTTAGTTTTGTAATGAATTTTAGGTCTTGTATCAAAATATTATATTAATTTATCTTATAAAATTCATTATTATAGAATTTTTTTAATGATGTTATATCAATATCGATGAAGAGCTGGCCTAACTTTAAATTATGTTTTTAAAATATTTTTGAATGTACTGTTAATTTGTATATGAGGTATCATGTATATATCTCGTTTAATTAAGGTTAATAAAAAGAGAATTTGGAAAATTGTTTACATGTTTAGGCTATTTTTATTATTTTTTGTACTTGAAAAGTTTTCATAGGTTTTTAGGGCTTGTCATTTTCTATATTATTTAAAAAAATTGGACCTTTCAATGTAATTTATAACAAAATTGACATGCAATGTAAAAAAATAGATTTTAACCTTATTTTTTACCAAAAACCAATGTTTAAGGAAAATTACAATAATATTTTCTTGAAATAACTAACATGGAACGATGATCTAATTTTCAGATTATTTTACATTAGTATTATGATAAAAAAATTTAAGGCTTTCCATATCAGTTTATATCCCAAACCAATTTTTAAGTCCTCTTTAGATAATGATTTTTTTTAAATGAGGAAATTTCACATAAATCCATTTCTTGATGTTTGGAAATCGGTTTTAAAAAAAAAACTACATTGGATCAATTATTTTTAATTATTCCTATATCAATATTGGTTAAAACAAACATTTGAAATTAAATAACAATATAAAGATATTTTTTCAGTTTGTTTTTCGTAGTAAATTGGTATGTGCCAATACTTGGATGCACTCATTATTTAGATTAGTTCATGAAAATATTCTTGAATGAGAATATCAATGTTGAGTGATGGTAGGATAAATTGATGATCTTGTTTGAAGGTTCATTAGATTAAGAGTTTGGATTGAGGTATATATATTTTTTGAATTATTTTTCTAATTATATGACTGATAAGAAGGTAGGATATCATAATTTTTTATAAGATTTAGGACTTAAGATACAATGTTAGTTGGAGGTCTTCTCACAATGTTAATTATGTAAGATATTAGAGAAGGTTGAGATGTAATATTTTTTTGACCAACATGGGATCTATCATGGAGATCACTTAGAAGGGAAATTCTCATACTAAAATTAAAGGTATATATTATTGATTTTTTTAAGCTATCAATATTTAAGAATAATCATGGGATTAAAATTTTAGTATAATCTACATTCATTGGTTTGTAAAGTATGTTTCGATGTAATAGATATAATGTAAATTAATGATTCACTTATGATGATAAGGGTTGTCAATGTCTATATTCTCATATTTTTTGAGTTTCATGAAAATCCATAAGTATTGTGTGATTATTGATGAACCGCCCGATCATTTTCTTAATCATCCTTGATAGAAGTTTATGCAAATACAATAGTCAATTATATGACAACTGGGACTATTAGAATTAGGTGATTCAAGAAGAGAACATCTTGAATAATCTTATTTCCCCTGGGGATAGAGATATATCTAGATATTAGGTTCTTATACCACATGAATTGATTATCCCAAAGAAGATTGGATGAGGTAGCCTTGGATGTATTTTGGTGAGTGTATTTTGTGACAATAATAATTTTAATTTATCATTTAATTATTACATATGCAACCATATGATGTTTTCAATTGTATGGATTATTTATAATATTTACAATATTGTACATATTATTATCAATAAGGGGTGATTTTCTCTATATTAGATTATGATCATATATAATTTGATTGGGGAAGAGATTTCCATTTGGGTTACATATAGATTAAGTAGCATAATATTACATCTCATTTGGTTAATTTCATGTTTTATATATCTAATGTAGAGATAGGGTAAAGTCCTATAATTCTGAGGGATTCTGTTTAATTTTTTTTTCAAATGAGGTTATGATTTTTGCTCTGTGGTGTGAGATTATATTTTTATAGGGTTGTTTTAAGATTAAAACACATTATAAATTTTTGTAATAAATGGATATATTTTTATTAAAAAATAATTCTGAAAAAATTGAAGATTCAAATTTTCTAAAAATATGGTAGCTAAAAAATATGATATGAATATATGAGGGAAGTGAGTGTTGTAACAACCCACAATATTATAGGTTAGATAATTTAGGGGAATCATGAAATTTCAGTCCCAAAGAAAGGGGTGTTTTAATATTTTTTATTTTTATCTAAATATTGTGTGTTGATATAATTATTAATTGTGTCTATAAATGTTTATAGGTGTTAAAGTGGTACATGAGGGAATTAGGAGTGGTCATTATAGGTTTTATGAATTATAAATTTTCTAGAAAACCGTCAAGGTACAAGTTAAGGGTACATCAAGTTCCTAGAAAGATCCAAAAAATAGATATTCCCTTATAGGTCTTCCATGTACTTAATGGATGTAAAAGAAGATTTTTTATTTTCATGATTTATGTTTTTTTTATTTCGGGTACCCCTCCTGAATTTTTTAATCGATCTCCCTATATACCTATATCCCTTTCTTTCACGCCTCCCTCTCACCCTTCAAAAATATTTTGGATCATCATATACTAATAAGTCAATGTTTCATCTAAAGTACTATAATCCTATCAATCACTATATGGTGTGAGATATGGTATCCCTTATTGATACAATCAATTTTCCAATGTTATGATATAAATCCCATTTTAGTACCTATCTGAATTATAAATTTTAGGTGTATAAAATCATATCATGTCATGATATTATATTATCCAACTCTTATGAACATGGGGAAGGTTGTTTATTTCATATTTAACCATATTTCACATGTTTTTATGTGACACGCATTCACATAATTTGGATTCAGTGTATGGGGTTTGGGAAAAAGGGTGGGAATGTCTCAAGGTGTGTCATAGGATAAGGTTTATACTCTTTTTTCTGAATTTATTTTTTTGTCTATGGTGGGGTGATCTTAAAGTGATTCAAGGTCTATTAGTATAATGTTTAGAACCTCTAATTGGTTCTAATTGACCCTAGAATGATTAATAAATATGTAATTAGAGATTAATAGTGAATTTTGACAATGTCTGAGAGGATTTATAGTCTCTAGTCTGTTTTGAACCTTGGATAGATATCCTGGTAGGGGGAAGACTAACGGATTTGTGTGAGTATGGTGTGGAGTGGGTTGTGTGGACCCTATAAAATCATTTATTTCTTTTTTTGTGTTATAGAATATGAGGATCAAGAACATTATTCTATAATTAAAATTGTTATTCAAAGGTGTGGTCAATAATGGGGTTTTCTTCTAATGTTTGTTTTCATTGTTCCTTGGGGGATGCTAATGATATTGTGAATTAAAATAGATAATGGTGAGCAAATGCTTGGTTTCCCATGTGAAATAAGTTATGGTGATTGCGTAAAAATATTTATAATTAGTAGGCTTCTAGAAGGGGTTCATATGGGTTAGAGGAAGTATGGTGTTAACCACATAGAGCTCTTATGTGCATAGTTCATGTGAAGTTGCAAGTGGGAGGTTTAAGGTGAACTTAATATTTTGAGTGGTGTTGTGGGTGTTATTAATGTAATTAAAAATAGTGATGTGGGTTCATTGTGAAATTGAGGGAAATGAAATTCCACATGGGGGTGTGTACTAATCCGTGTTCATATGTGACTAAAGAATGTATTGGTGGATAGATTTTAGGAAATGGGCCTTGATGTGGCTGTATTTTTACATAGTTTTACTACATCTTTTTACTTAATTTTAAATGATTTAATTAATTATTTAAAAAATTTATACTAAATAATTGTGCTTTTTTATTTTTATAATTAATATTGTTAATTAATCATTTTTTATAATTAATTATGTATTTTTAGTCATTAAAATAATAATTTTAATCTTACACAACTTTTCTAATTTAATTATTTCTTAATTAGTCTTGTTAAGTGGAATCTGCATGACTTTTTAATAAGTTTATATCTATTTAAACAATAATTTAATCAACATAATTATATTTAATCAATCTAGTCTTTATTTTAATATTTTATCTTTTAACATAGTTTCATTAAAATATGTTAAGTTTATTTAATTAATATGTTTAGTCATCCCGCTAATCATTTATGTAAATAATTTTTGATTTAAATTAATGAAAATAGTTAGTTTTTTAATTTTATGTGATCAACTAGTTTTTATATTTAATTAATCTAGTGTTATATAACATTAAATATTTAATCTTATATATGCAGATAAATTATTATGTCAGTAAATATTGATTTTAGTCTACCGGTGAGGTAGACAAGAACTAGCGACGACTTATTTGGGTCATCGATGCTAATTTTTATTATTCTCTACTACTCTGTATTTAATTTATATAGTTATTTTAATTTAAGTCTTTTATAATATTAGTTTATTAATCATCCAGTTCTTAATTTATGTGTTATCTAATTAATAATCTTTGTTGTGGTTTTAATATTTTGAAGTTTAATAAAAATCCCGTTTTAATTATTGGTGTTTAGCTTTCTTGTAATTAATTATTTTACATCTTTGTATTAAATAACATGTGTTTTAAATTTTATGTTCAATATTTTTTAAGGTCGCCGTTAGTGTTCTACTGGTGACACTTTTATTTTTGTGTAACTGTAATCTTTTATTTTATTTTGTAATGGTGAACTTTTGCAGCTTGCTGGTAGCTCTCATTTAAGTATAATGGTGACCCCCTATTATTTTATTTTAATTTGTAACAGTGAGCCTTCTATTTAATTTTTATTGGTATCCTTAAAATTATTTAATAGAGTAAGAGGACACCGCCGGTACGGTTGGAGCCGAGGAGTCGGGCCGACGTGGGTTTTCGCTGGGGTTGTTGTTGTCCGTTGCACTCCTCGTGGCCGTTTTGATTATTACGTCGACACAACAAGAGGAGGTTCGCCACTGCGAAGAGCAGAATAGTTGTTGTCTCCCACCACTTGTATACGCCTCTGATGAACTCAATTGAGGAGACCAGTAGAGGCCGCTGCCGCTGCCGCTGCCGCAGGGTTTCACTAGAGAAACCATTTTCCTCACCTCCTTTAGCGCTGATTTGGGGGGGCGGGGGGGGGGGAGGTTTAAAAAAAACCTAAAAAAACATATGAACTATAAATAAATTTAAAATATAAACTAAAACATAAATTAAATAATTAATATTAAAAATTATAAATAAATAATTTACATAAGATCATTAATAAAATGGAATATTATTAAAACATACATTAAAGTTTATTTAATTAATTGATAGTTATTTATTAAATCGAATTAGGATAGATTATTAAAAATATATTTAGTTATAATTTAATATTACGTTTTAAAAATTATTTAATAATACATTTTGTTATTAAAATAAAATACTAATAGTAAGTTATAAATTAATGTTATACTAAATTAGTTAATTTAAAATGTTAATAATGTAAACTTTCAAAATAAGAAGAAACATAATATTTATAATTTACTATAATAGTGTTAGTTAATTAAGTAATAATAACCTATAAACAATTTAGCATTAAAATTTATAATTAATAAAACTTCTTATTTTTAATAATAATAACTCAATTGTTAACAAATTCGATCAAATTATAATACGTAGATTATCACAATTTGTCTTTTATAATCATATAATAATGATTTAATAATATATTTCATTTCATTATAATTAATTAAAATATAATAACTAGTTAAGAGCAATAGTAATGAAATAATTTAATTAATAACATTATTTAAAAATTTTCTAATTCTTTTAAAATGACTTCATAAAAAACTAATTTCTTAAACGATAATTCTTTATTTCATTATCATTTTAACTATTTGGTTTGTTTTTCTTACAAAGGATCATTCAAGAGTCAAAAACACATCTAGATTCACGCAACTAACTCAGTGGAAGTTAGTTATGAGGGAAAAACTAGCGCGACATGCCAGTCGTGAAGAAACGCATGTTGTGCGGTGCATTTGTGAAGGGATTTTGAAGTCAGTGGAAAAGAAGCGGTGAAAATTAGCAGAATAAAGTGTGATACTTAAGAAGAGGAAGCTGAAAATTTTAAAGGGGAAGGGTTATTCACACATCAAGTGAACGATTGTAGTTTCGAGAGCTTCTCTCTCATCCGGAGCATAAGTAGTATGGAGGGCGACTCTAGTACCTCTACCTAGAGCTGGAGAAGCATGGGAGGAGTGTATCTTCAGAGAGTTTGGAATCCCTTGTTTTTGAATTCTTACATTGTTTTTAGCATTTCCTTAATTACTATTTTTATAATATACGTGTTTTCTAGATAAATCATTTAGTTCAGGGATGAATTGAAGTTCTACTGGTTACTTTTAATTCCCATTTCACTTAACCATTTTAATGTATTCAGTATTGATCGACGAGATGAATACTGATTTCATCTAATTTCTTGTATCACTAGAATGTAATCTCAAAATTTCACAGTCATTTGGCGAGACTGATTGTGGAAACACTTTTCAAAAAAATAGATTCAAAAGACTTTATGGCTTACGGTGAGTTTGCCTTGTTGTTATTTT
The DNA here is from genome assembly GCA_963277665.1 of Viscum album. Classification (NCBI taxonomy): domain Eukaryota; kingdom Viridiplantae; phylum Streptophyta; class Magnoliopsida; order Santalales; family Viscaceae; genus Viscum; species Viscum album. Next base: position 991,222,802 of record OY728128.1, on the reverse strand, counting down.
TCAAAATTGTTCAGGGTTGATTAATTTTGGAGTGGTGACCTCTTGAATTGGATGAATAGTGTGACTTAAATTATAGAGAGGAAGGTGAGTCATAATATTTATAGTGGAACTCTGTAACAACCTATAAGTGAATTGAAACACCTTCAAAAATGAGTAGAATAGAAATTACTCCCTGATCATTTTAATAGACTGTCCATTTTATCAGTGTTCTAAACCTATGTTATTCCTTGTTTTACAAGAGTCTCTAGTTTCAATTTAGTTTTTAAACATGTATTCAATATTCTGTCACTTCATAGATTATAAACATATATAAAAAGTAAAAAAATTAGAAAAATCAGTCCACAGCTGAAAACAGTGAAGTTTACCATTTTTTTAGAAGATTAGTGGCCAAATTTACCTTCCCTATGGGTTCGACCATGCATGCCACATATACAGAAGTTATTAGGAATATAAATATTAAACATTGACCAACTTCAACGACAGTACAAGTCATGCCATGAAATATTCATGGAGTGTTTATCAGTTATAGGTTATCCATGAGGTGGTTGAGTTTATAGATATGGGTTAGAATGGATAATGAAAACCATTATATAAGGGTATTCCCAAGTGGTGTTCTATTTGCGAGTTAGTGAAAATCTGATGGTTTGGTGGGACTTATTTTCAATGATTTTTTGGAGTTTTAATTTTTTATATGTGCTTGAAAATGAGACATCGTGTGAGGGTTAACCCCCAGTAATTGGGTACTTCTACAAATCTCCCAAAGTGGCGGGGTTTTGGAATATACCACATTTATTGAGAGGGGGATAGATAAGGGAAATATGATTATGTTTAGACATTATTTAGTGGGTTCTGTAATAGGCTACCTTGAGTGAGAGGGAGCTAATATAAAGTGATGTTATATGACTCACCCAAAGTTAGAGGGTGGCAGTACAAGATTTTAATTAAATATATGACTTGGCGTAAAATCCTATCCTAAGAGAGCGGTTATTGGTCAACACTCAGTTATATGTCCTTTCCCTAATTGTTGGGTCCTTGGACTCTTTTTTTCATATATTTATTTTCTCTAGTTTTGGCCAGAACATCTGAGTTTAGGTTTCATAATTTCTTGGTTAGAACATGATGTCCTGATGCATTTTCTTAAGTGTTGTTTGTTTATTTTCCACTCATAAACACAATTAATTTCATGGTTAATATGAGGATACACATTAAAAGTACCCTACTAAAATTATTTTTTAATCTATTTAGGGGAACTTTGAAGCACATTCATATCTTCTTATTTCACATTAAGTGGCATGTTATATAGGATATTTGGTTGGGATACTAGGATAGTGATTTGGGAGAATAATATTTGGAGAGACTAATGTTTTATAGTTAATCATCCCTTATTTTTTCATCTTTAAATTGATGTTATATCTTATTCGCATATTAGTAAACCCTTTAGATGTATATTTGTATCTTTTTTGTGGTTATCATTATATTTTTTCTCGCTAATATTTTATATTTTTTATGGTTGTCTATTAATTATAAATTCATGTTATTACACCTATATTGGATGGTTTTTCTATAGTTAACATGTAATTGTTTGTGATTATACTTAGAGTATAGTATCCCTTTGTTTAATATAGATTATCAATGCTAGTTTTCTACCTATGACATTTTGGTCGCACATCTGGGGTCTTGTGGAGAGCTCATACTATAAAGATGATGAGTTTGTCCATAGGATATAAAAAATATTTAAAATAATTATTATGGATTTATTACTATTTAGTGATTTGGTATTTAGAGATAAAAATGTTCTAGAAATTTGATATGATATTGGATTACAGCATCAAAACCATTCCCAGAAGAAAATCTATGTTTCCATGGGTATGGAATTGCTTTTCAATCATTGAGCTACAATTATTGTGATATTCTTCATGCCCCTATTTGAGGATGATATTGTTATTTATTATTTCACTATTAAACTATTGTGGTAATAAAAAATTATTTTATACATCATACTCAAAATTTAGTTATACTTGAATATGTGCATTGATGTGACCATCAATGTTGGGCCCGACATGGGTTAATGGTAAACCAGATGTATTAACCAAATATTTTCGGTAATTGGCTATGTGTATAAGACTGGCACCAATAAGAGATAACATAAAAGTGTGGCCTTAGCCTTAAGTTACCTATAATATAAATACTCATCCAACTTAAAATATATCCAAAAAATAAATTAATATATATAAATAACTAAATAGTATAAAAATACATTTATGGGATAACAATTATGTCGTAAAATCCAATAATTTATAACCCCAAAAAAATTAATACAAATTCATTTGAAAGAAATCCATTTTGGTTCCACTAAATCATAGAATGAGATGAATCTTCAATGATATATTGTCCCTTATAATGAACTATATTATCAATCATGTCCTTCAAACACCACCAATAGACACACACAACTAAAAATTGAAGCATTTCCGATGAGGTCCTATAAGAATTAACCTTTTGCGGAAATTGGTGTCGCAAATAGTTTATCCGGTTCTTTAAAAAACCTTTTGTGAGGAGCCCAACACAAAAATTAAAAAATATATATTAACAAAAATTATTAAATAATAATAATTAAATTAATAATAAAAAACTAATAAAATTAAAAAAATATATAAATGAAATAATAAAAAATTATAAAATAAAAAATTATTAAATTAATAAATTAAAAAACTCACACCAATACTATTAATATTAATGATATGACAAATAAATAAAATAATAAATAAAAATAAACAAATAAATAAATAATATTACATAAAAATTATTAAATAATAAAATCGAAAAAATATAAAAATGTACTATATATAAATATATATATGTGGATTATTAAAAATGTTACAAAGAAATAAATTCAAATTTTTTTCTGAATAAGTGTATAAATCACTAATAGGGAGGGTCATTTGGACGAGCAGGAGGAGATGGTGGAGGGAACTCCATCCCAAAACCTAGAGTTGGATGTCACATATACTCCATCATATTCTCATGTTTTGTCTGCTTCTACCGACATATATCTTCTTCATATTCCTCCTCATACTGATGTCGATGGAGCTCTTTTTGATCCTTATGAATGGCCTTTATAGGCTCACCTTGAGCTCACAACTTCTCCCTATACTGTGAAGTAGATAATGATGGCTCTCCATGACCTCCTCCCGAGCTACACATTGACATCACAGATGTACCATAATTACTCTCACGCATCAATCAAGAGCCAATACCAACTACCCGACCTTTCTTGATGGAATACCGTGTCACATACTTCTATACTGCATCATCAAATCATACTGCACAAGAGGATTGTTCTTAAGCCTTAGCCTAACTCTCATCCTCAATCTAATAAAATGCCTCCCCTTATACCTCCTTTAATTTAAATTCAAAATTTAAAATTTAAAATTTAAATCTATTATTTGGAGTTAATTTTAAATCTCAAAAATAAAATATAACTACCAAAATAATAGGCTTTTGATCACCTCTAATCTCTTTAGTGACAGGATCACTGTACATCCACCTATAAACATCGAACTCCATAATATCACTTTTTTTATCAACATATATGAGTAAAAAATAAATAGTTTACATTAAACATTATATAAAATATTAAAAAAGTCCATACTAAATTTCGTTGTTGCGTACTTAATATTTTACTACAATCTCGATCTGTCACCATCTGTCTCCCTCTGTTTTGTCAAACTAATGATTCTATAATTTGAAAGGTATCTCACATCCACCATGAACAATGTCTATCCTGAACCTGAAATGAGATGTAATATGGTCGGTGGGTGCAGCATGACTGCTCAAAATCTATGACTCCCTCATTATGAATTGTTATCCCCCAAAAATTCAACAAAAATTGATGGCAATAATCCCACATACAGAACTATCATTCCACCCAAATAGAGTCCAAAATTCTATAATCGATGGGATTCCATAAACCCTATAAATGAATTAATAATATCAAGTTATTAATTAAACAATTTTGAAATTTACTATTATTTATTTATGTACCATCCAATGATCAAACATGCACTATTGAACCACAATCAGAATTTGATCCCTTGAAAACCATGCTCCAGAAAAATAATTCTACAATATATCACTTCCCTTCCCAACTAATATTTATGAAAAGCAATAAAAAACAGAAAAAATAATCAAACAATTTTTATATAAATAATATAATGAAAATTAACTAAAATAAATATCTGACAATAACTCTGCATGAATGGACTAAACTGAATATATAGATGTCGCTCGTGGATAGGGTCCTAAATCATAAATCATTCAATACCTCTACCCCTTAGAGTCTTTGTTGAACTGATATCACTATGAGGGTCAGATGATGTACAAGAAGGATCATCAATCGGTTGTGCAACATCATCTAACTCACAAATTATATCATCTAAACACTCAACATACATTTAAAACATAAAATGACTATTAAAAATAAATAACTTAAAATGTATTATATAGGAAAATATATTATTTATGATTGTAACATGTTTTTAATAATGTCAATATTCATCATTGAATATCACAAAGGCCGTCTTTTTTTACTCATTTTTTATATCCACCCTTCCAAGGGATGAGGGGGAACCCATAAAAGGCCCATAGGCCTAGAGATTACATGACCCATAGGTATTATAAAATATATAGTCTATAACTACATGGAATTTATCCTCCTCAGCTTCTTCATCGCGATGTTAGCTCTCCACCACTTTATGGCTAGTTTGGATTGGCTTCCCGTGTAAGCACAGGCTGGCCCCAACGGAAAATTCCATACCGTCTCTTTCTAAAAAATCAACTTTAGCTTCTACTATGTTCAAGGAGCTAGCTCTGAATCCTCATCTGGAGTCCACACCTTTTAGAGTCTTCCTGGGCGTTAAGCACAATTTTAGGTGGCTCAAAGACCGTGAGGTGTCTCGAAGGCCTTGAGGTGGCCTGAAGTCCATGAGGTGGCCAGAAGTCCTTGAGGTGGCCTGAAAACCATACTGGCATGAAGTCCATGGGTGTCCCAAAGGCCTTGAAGTACACGAGGCCCAAATTGGTGACCTAAAAGCCCAAAAGGATGAATAGTTTGGGCTACTACAGTACTAAACAGTTCCTTCTACAATACCTTCAATAGTTCCGGCTATAGTACTTCAATAGTACTACTACACTACCCTATAAATTATTTCTTTGCCCGGTTTTGAACTTGAGTCTCTTGGATGCACTTACTAAGTTCCAACCAGCTGGGCTAAGTCTCTTGTGCATGTCAATTTTCATCCTCATATTTTTATATTACGGGGTCAATAACATCATATTACTCCTCATTTTCATCAATTCCCATAGGAGATTTATCTTCTTCATCTCATTCAATTTCAAATCCACATGTTACATGAACAACATAATTGCCTCCATAGACCCATAACTTTGGGGTGTCATCCTCGATATTCATTTCTCTTTATGTAAAATATGGATTTGGAGTTGTCTATTGAAAATTTTAAATTCCTTTCACATTGGTGTAAAAAAATTCAGTTTGGATAAATTTATTTTCATCATATTTCATTTTTATTATTCTCTACTAATCCCTCATCTATCTTGAAGCAGCATGATAATTTGAATAATAAATTTTATTTTTTTGATGATCCAGTAGAAAAGGTTCATTTAATAAAACAATTATTTCATATTCAATATCAATTATATCATGTCAAGTATAAACATGAAAGCCTCTATTAGTATAAAAAATACATTTTAACATCATTACATAATTTTTTCCCAGATATCATGGTTCAATTATGTCAACCAACATGCTATAAAAGTCAAATTCACAATATCTATGATGAAATTATCTAATGAAAACAACACTATTCATTGTTTTTTATTCCCCATAAGCAATTGTATAAAATAGTAAACTATTCAACACATATTCATTATAATATTTAACCTTTTGGATGGTGGGTTACACAATATATATAGTATATTATCAATTTTATTAGCTTGTGGAGATACCTGAAATTAAAAAAAATATTAATATAACATTTAATGAATTTATTTTATATGTTAATCTATAAAAAATTTACATTATAGGTTTTTGAAACCAAAAGGAAATATAATTTTTCTGACATTCTTCAAGAGAAGTTTCTATAATTTTTGGAAATTGTTTCTTAATATTACTATCATATAATCTAAAAGGAAAAAAGTATTAATTTACATAAAAATATTAAATAATTGATATGGACACTCATAGTAAAAATGGTGTCCTTTCTTCACAATTGAGCAGAACATATGTATGATCCATGTGATTTCCATCATCTGAAATCCATAATTAATGAACTCCAACAAATCCAAGCTCGGGATGATTAAAAAATGGTAATTGATTGCTCATTTCATCATAAAAATTTCCCACTTTACGGATCATGTGGTTATGATATAAAGTATATTCATGTTGAAAATAATCAAAGCATATGAATTAAATTTTCACCTATAAAAAAGCTTATTCAATTGATCCATCAACTAATGATTTGTTACATACCTTTTTCTTTTATTTCTGCATGCATCCCTCAAATGGGTATATCAATCAGAACTGTACCAGTCCTCTATATTTTGTATCATACGGAACATGTAATATCAAATTTTCCATTGAATCAAAGACAGTTAAGGGGAAATTTGATTCTAATTTACATGAAATTAAAACAACATCTTCTTATAGTCTACCTAGTGTATTATAGTCTTTTGTTTCTATACAATGGTCTAAGAAAGAATATATTTCTATAAGTTCCTCCCAAATCATAGAATTCAAAATACCCAAAAATCTTATTGGTAAAAGTACTTCAATTATAACATCGAAATCAGGAGTTTTTAATCCAGTAATATGCCCATTTAAGTCAAATCTATCCAAATTGGAAACAAAACCATCCTAATTCCTCAAATTAGAAAAAAAATCTAAAATAAATTTTTTTTTTCATGTGAGTCTACATAATCTTATTTGGGATTTATTAACTTCGGTGATCTGACATTTTTAAATAGTTCAAGTTTGGGTTGCCTACAAATTTCAGTAAGATCAAATCATGAATTTAAATTCTTTGGTCTTAATAGGTGTATCAAAAATTGTATAAAATATATATTATGAAAAAAAATCTCAATATGCATGACATTAAACATGTTAAGAACCAACAAATCATACAATTTTGGAATATTATAAAAAATATTTTTTTTAAACAATTGTGTTCTACCCCAAAGCCTTTAATTTTCTATTGGTTTATAGTCGGTTTAAAGGTAAGGGGTGGAAATGAAGAGGAAATAGATTTTAAATCAATACATGAGATCATTGTTGGAGGTCCATCTATATCAATTGTACTTTTTCTAAAACTAATTTTGTTCCTTTGAAAATGATGATCAGTTAGAAGAAATTTTGTGATGAAAGATGAAAAGTGATTTTTTCTTACATTGAAGAGAATAAACACTTTACAAGAACTCATAAAGTATGGACATGCATTTGGACCATGTATACTGTATCCATATATCATTCTATATGCTGGGAAGTCTCAGGTTTTCAACATCAATGCAACTTTCATTAGAAATTTTTATTTTACAACAACATCATATGTACTAACACCATTACTCTACAATAAACTAAACTCATAAATTAATGGCTTCAAATAAAAAACGATATTCTTTTTTGATTTCCTTGAATTAATAAGGTCAGAAAGATATATGGATCACATATAAACATACAAGGGGCTAAATTGTATGGAATTAAAAATATGGACTAAGAAGAATGTTGACTACAATAAGAACAATATGGAAAAAAATATCAACAAAAATACCTAATTGCATGTTTTGAGATTATGAAACAAAATATAGATGTACTTGATCAAAATGTTTCCATGAATCTCCATCTTCTGGACGATTTAATCTTTTAACATTTAAAATATTGGTTTCATGCCTTGAAATCAATTACTCTATGTTATGAGACATAAATAAATGCTAAAATCTAGGTGTAAGAGGTAAATAACTCAACTGTTTTAAGGGAATCAACCCAAAAATCCATAGTTCAGCCTCTTTGTACATCAATTGTCAACATGTAGGGAAACAGACTAGTGATTATGATAACCATAACATAAGATGTAGTGATTTATCATGCATGTATTTTCTAATAACAAAGAAAAAAATTTCGAACTAGCCTCTTTCCCACTTAGATATTTTTAAGAGAAACATTTATTTTAGGTAACTATGCTTTAACCAAAGAGAATATCACATCATAATTGTTATTTTACATTCCATTATCTGATTTAATATCCATAAAATTTTCAACCAAGTCAAATTTTCTTATTTGGAAATCAAGATATATGGTATCCTTGGTAGGTTTCAATAACTCATAAAATTGGAATGCTTCCAACTCCAGAGTTAAATCAATATCAACCCAAGTTTCAGTATGATTAAAAGACTGACTAGGACCATCATATACTAAATTTTGAAACTACAATGTATTTAGAACCAAATTATTAGTATCTTCTCCAGAACTACATTCACAATGTTGATTCCCCAAAAATCATTTTGAAAACCAAAATGTAATAGATGACCCCCATTATTGAAAAATGTGTCAATCCTCCTCAGATCACATTTCTTATATGGACAATTCATTATCCCCTTATAAAAAAATTCTTATTTTGATGAGACAAATGAAAAAAATCTTCAACACCCTAAATATATATATAGTTTTATACTAGAACCATTGGGATTCCCATTATGATTTATCTAATCAAGATCACGTAATAAAGAAATTATTCGACAGCCATGTTCCATATTTCTCTAAAAAATATAGAAAAATTTATTATTAATTTTCTATATGAATAACGTGATCCAAAAAAGTGCAGAAAATTAAAACATTATAATTTAATTCTAAATATTATAAATTTAATATATATACAATTTTTTTACTAATTACTACTGGTATTTTCAAATTACTATTATTATTAACTCATTATAGATATTTAATGTCAAGTTCTAAATTTTTTTACTAATAACAATTAATTTTTACAAATTATTACAGATTATTTCTAATTATTACTAATTTCCACTAATTATAACAATTGTTAACTACTTAAAACTAATTTTTACTAATAACCACAAATAATTACTAATTATCACCTATCGTTACTCTTTATTGATAATTACCATTAAGGATTACTAATTACCACTAATTACAACTAATTACCAATAATTACAACTAATTTTTACTAATTACCACTAATATTTACTAATGACAACTAATTTCAACAAATTACCTCTAATTTATATTAATTACCAATAATTTATAATAATTACTACAAATATAAAATTAATACCACAAATTATTATTAATTATTTCTAATTATAACTAATTACCACTAACTATAACTAATTATTACTAATTACCACTAATTATTACTAATTACCACTAATTATTACTAATTATCAAAAATTATTACTAATTGTAACAAGTTGTTACTAACTATTAATAAGTACTATTAATGGTCACTAATGTGACACTAATTACTACTAATTACAACTAAATATTACAAATTACCTCTAATTATAACTTATTATCACTAAGTACCATTAATTTATTCTAATTACCACTAATTACCACTAATTATTTCTAATTACTACTAGTTATTATTACTGATTAAAAAGTGTCACTAATTATAAATAATTATTCCTAATCATTGCTAATTATTTCTAATGGTTGTTACTTATTAAAAATTACCAGTAATTACCACTAATTATCAATAATTATTACGAATTTCAACTAATTATAACTATTTATCAATAATTATTACAAATAATCACTAATTACCTCTAATTATTATTATTTATCACTAATTACCATTAATTATCACTAATTAACCCTAATTATCCCTAATTACCAATAATTGCCCTTAATTATCCTTAATTATCACTAATTACACCTAATTACCCCAAATTAGAACTAATTATTAATAATTATCACTAATTTTTTCTTATTACTACTAATTACCACTAATTATTACTAATTACTACTAATTGTTACTAAATATTACTAATTCAGACAAATTATCACTAATTATTATTAATTATTACTATTTAACACTATTTAACACTAATTATCACTAATTGAAACTAATTATTACTAATTATAACTAATTACCACTAATTGCCACCAGTTATCATTAATTGTTACTAATTACCACTAATTTTCACTAATAATCACTAATTATCCCTAATTATTACTAATTATAGCTAATTACCACTTTCTATTACTAATTATCACTATTTATCAGCAACTATTAGTAATTACCATTGATTTTTACAAATCGTCACTAATTATTAATAATTACCAATAATTACCACTAATTAGTAATATATATTGCTAATTATAATTAATTACTACTAATTATTACTAATTATGACTAATTATTACAAATCAATACAAACTACCACTAATTGTTACAAGTTATTACTAAAAATTATCAACTATTGTTAATTATTACTAATTATTAATAATTATTACTAATTATTTGTAACCATTACTAATTGTTACTAATTATTACTAATTATACTAATTAAACCTAATTATCAGAAATTATTGATAATTATTAATAATTATAACTAATTATCACTAATTATCACTAATTATCCCTAATTATGTCTAATTATTACTAATTATCACTAATTACTACTAATTGTCACTAAATATTACTAATTAATACTAATTCCCACTAATTGATACTAATAATCAATAATTATTACTAATTATCACTAATTACTACTAATTATCACTAACAGTTACTAATTATATCTATTTATGACTAATTATTACAAATTATCACTAAATTATCACTAATTATTTATAATTGACAATAATTAGAACTAATTGTCACTAATTGTCACTAATTATCACTAATTGCCACTAATTACCACTGAATATCACTAATTACCACTAATTATCACTAATTATCACTAATTATGGCAAATTATTACTAATTATTTTTCTAATTATGACTAATTATTACAAATTATCACGAATGATGGTTGATTATCACTAATTATGGATAATTATCACTAATTAAGGATACTTATCACCAATTTTGGCTAATTGTCAAAACAATTATGGCTAATTGTCACTAATTATGGATAATTATCACTAATTACCACTAATTATAACTAATAATGGCTAATTATCACTAATTATATCAAATAATTATGAACTAAACCTATTGATTACTAATTATCACTATTTATTACTAATTACCACAAATTATAACTATTTATCACTAATTGTGACTAATTATCCCTAATTGATACTTTTTATTACTAATTATCACTAATTATCACTAATTATAACTAATTATCATTAATTATTAATACTTATTACTAATTATTATTAGTTAATAATAATTACCACTGATTATTACTAATTAACACTAATTAATACTAATTAATGCAATTTTTTACTAATTTTCTTTAATTTTTACAAATAACCACTAAATTTTACAAATTACAGCTAATTATTACTAATTACTACTAATTATTTACTAATTATCATTAATTATTATCAATTACTTCAAATTATCACTTATTATTTCTAATTTTTATTGTTTTATTCCATTTTTTTACTAATTTCTGGTATTTATTACTAATTACTCCTAAATATTAATAATTAATGTTAATTTTTACTAATTACCACTAAATTTTAATAATTATATTTATTTATTAATTTTTTTACTAATTTCCACCAAATAATACTATTTGCAGCTATTTTTTATTAAATATCATTAATTATTAATAATTCCAACTAATATTTACTAATTGGAGATAATTTTTACAAATAACCAATTATTGTTAATAAATGACAATTATTACTAATTAATACTAATTATTCTTAATTTCTACTAATTTCAACTTATTATTACTAATTTTTATTAATTTGTGACAATTTTTACTAATTAACGCTAATTGTGTAATTTTTTTGATATATCGCTAATTTTTAGTAATTAATTTTTTTACTGATTACCTATAATTATTACTAATTACTGCTAATTATAGCTATTTACCACTAATTATAACTAGTTACTACAAATTCAAACTCTTTACATTTTAATTAGAAACATTAATACAAATTAAAACTAAATATTTCTAATTTAAAAGAACTAATGCTAAATATAATTAATTGTTCTAATTAATATTATTTAAATATAATAAAAATTATAATACATAAGATTTAAAATTGAAAATTACATAAATACCTAAATAATGTATCGTGTGTGCGCTGTAACCTTTAAAATTTCCTTCCCCAAAAAAATTATACTTCTACTTAAAGGATAGAAAACTGAAGGAAGGAGAGGTGAATTGGTGAATGGGGAAAAATTCAGGAGGTATTTATAAGTTAGATTATTAGTGACATGACTATTTTTAATGGGACCCCCGTCACTAATAGTTCCCGCAAAAAATGCTTGAGGTGACATTTAAAAAAATTGTGATGGGTCCCATTACAAATACTGACATGTGGATAAAGTATTTGTGAAGGGTGAATGAACCCGCCACGATTACCTTTACATGACAAAGGGTATTTTCTACGAGACTTGGTTCCCGTCGCAAATACACATTCCCGAGTTTTCACTGGAAGGTGCACCAATAGTATTTACAACATGTTTATTTACCTGTCCAAATACATTTTTATTTACTACTATTTGCAGTGGGATTAGAATCCCCTCAAAAATAGTTTCTTCCATAGAACTATTTGTGATGGGAGTAGGGATCATCACAAATGACCTGTCACAAATGATCATCTTTCCTGTAGTGACAAAACATGTGGTAATAATCGATGTGTAGGGATGAGTATAAATATACCTAGTATGATTCCTTAAAAACATAATGACATTGATAAAAAAACAGTCAACCGAAAACCCAATCATGATGGAAAGATGAATGAATACACCAGTCAAACCAAATACACTTTTGGTTCAATATAACCATGGTAGATAGAATATTTCAACCGTCATAGCTATGCTCCTCAACGATTTGTATCTCACCAACCTCTATAGATACCCAACATACTGAAATTCTCATAAATCCCCATGTTGGTAGTTGAGTTTTATGTCTTTGGTGATGGAAAGCAAACATTCCTAACTTACCAAAAGATCCCCAACATCCAAATAACATTTTTCCACAACAATATAATCCTCCAAAATCCCATAATACTAATCCATTTGTGATAGGTGGACCATTTGCTTTTTCATAATGTATGATGGTAATAGTGGCTCCCAAACACCCTTGGATGGGGGAAACCCTCAAACAACCCATAGAAAACACTAAACTCTATAAATAGAGAGCCTACACCTTGGAACTGATATATAATTATGATAGTATCTAACTCCGTCCAATTTTTTGGATTACTTTCCCCTCATCGAGTTCAAAGGGGTACCTACACCATGCCCAAATAGAGGACCCACACTGAAGGAGGGTAACCCAGTGTATATATACTAATGGAGGCTTAACCCATGCCTATTACATAAAGGGGACCCACATCCTATCCTAAGACAGATGAAGGAATTACTCACCCTATGACTCAATGAAAATGTCACTCCCTTTCACGAATTCCAACCTCTCAATGTTAAGGGACATAATTATTCCTTAATACATCAAACATATATCCTAATATCAATGAAAATTACACCACCATGTATTATACAAAAATTTTTTATAAAGGATCCTCAATGATCCCATTATTTAACAATGTTAACAAGATACTGAGAATATTTCAATAAACCCTACAAACAGTGTTCCCTTGTAAAATAAATGGTGTGCAGGTAACTCAAAAATTTTGTTCATGTACTACCATAGAGACCATGTCATGTATCGTGGTACAATGTATGTATATAAAATAAAATGACCTGGAGTCTCAAAAATAACCAACCAAAATTCACACATCCTAGTTCATATAGAAAATAGACAATATGACATGTCTGGTAGGTTCATAGAATATATGTTCACTAAGGTATGGTCAGTTTGTTTTATCAATGCTATAGTTAATATGGAGATGACCGGAATAATGTGTTTCGTGGAATACACTATGTTTAGGACTAGTGAGTCCACCGATCATGTAATTTAAAAACATAATGGGACAATTTTTGAAGTATATGGTGTATACTTCGTCCACATAGCATGTCTTACTATAGAATTAACTCATCATGTACTCAAATACATGAAATTGGGATACCTGGTGTGTGATACATATTCAAAAGTCCGGTAATATATAAGAAAACATATAAACACAAGCCTCATTGGATTTTTGATATAAAATGTGATGCATAGAGAACTAAATGTGGTCTAGTTACTAAATATATGCTTCAAACTCATTTCTCCCACTTTATTCAGTGTGCCACCACCATAAATGATTCTAGTAGTTGTCTCTTCATTGATGGTCAAATATGATGTCGCGTTGGTCGCTTTAATTTCTCTCAAGTGTAATTTTGGCCAGCTTTGATCATTGGAAACCATTATAGTCTCCCTCACATGTTGTTGGAATTCTGAAACACTATATGGACATCTATAGTGTTACTATATTGATACCAATATCCTAAAATTCCACCTTCATGTAATCCAAAAAATCTTGGACATCCTCATTTCCTTTGTAAAGATAAACCATAAGTTGGACACACTTTCATCTAACCATAATGGGAAAAAATTAGAAGTACATGAATGAATTATTTTAATAATAATTGTTGGTGGAAGTTCCAATCATCCATTAAGAGTTTTCATATGGGTTCATTGATAAATAAAGAACTTTTAAGGTGAAAGAATTCAACAATGAATTAAGAATCTTACATGGGAAAATTTCAATACGCATTTATGAAATTACATCAGGGTACTTCCACACTGAATTTTAAAATTTCAATTTATGAGTAAAACAATGTTATAAGAACCAAATAATCCGAATGGACAACGATAAGAGAATTAACATTAATGAATCAGTATCAGATTCCTCCTCCTATAAATATTTCCATTCAAAAAAATAAAATCCATAATACATATCTATTAACATGTTATAGGTGAAGGGTGTTAAAGATTGGGTCATTAATTTTAATACTTGAGAATACTCTATTATAAAATTAAAATATGCATAAGGAAAAAACCTCTTCTAAAAATAATCACCTCATACAAAAACAACTATAGTGTTGATATTTTTTCGATCCTCTATTTAGAAGTATTACAGTTTTCACTCACAATATAAATATTTATTCATTCCATAAATATTTAATAACCCCTAAATTTAAATAATATTATAAATTCACGAAAATTTACTGCAATGAAAAACACTATATTATATGTTCAATGGAACACCAAAAACAATTTCAAGGTCATGTAATAGGGTAAATTAAATGTTTTACCCTTGTTAAAGGATCCATCATTAAAAAAACAAAAAAAAAATATGTCTTGGTAAAAATATTCCATGTTAGTACATTCTCCCCACCATTAAACCAATTCTGCATTGAAATATAAATAACTTGATTTATTCAACATAGAAACTCATTAAACAACATCATAGAAAATATAACCCATCGTTGTGCACATGGAACTTACCTATGGAAGTATAGGCACCATGTGGACCTTTCACTCCACTACTTTGGGAAAAATCCTTCACCCCCTCACAAGAACCTCTATAAAAAAACCCATCCTAGAAAATCCATATAATAGGGGTGTAATCTCACATAACATAGCTCCCACTAAAATTCCACATAAAAAACCTTTTTGAACATGGGTTACAAATCTATATTGAATAAAGAACAAACCCAAAAACCATAAACATCAACCTTAAAAATGATCATTATCAATGGCATAATCTTCAAGATAGTAATGTTCTCAGCCATTAAGGATTAAAAATAAATCGATTGATAGAAACACACAACCACACTATGATTCCCTACATGCCTCCATCAAATTATGAGGATAACATGGTTTGATTGATGATTCTCTATATAAGGGAATATACCATGAACCACATGAAATGAAGTAAACCTCCTCAAATAGCAATGAAGCAAACACAGAGCTCATCAATGAACCACTCAACTAGAATATGAAGTGTATAGTCCTGACACCTCAGATGACTCGACTCTATCAACACTATAACCCATGATAAAACCATTAAGAATTGATTGAAAAATTCCATAACCCTTATAGAATCATCTTTTAATGAATAGTTGGGATCACAACACAATGAAAAATAATTATTCAATAAACATGCACTACTAAATATCTATACACATTATATAATCTTACTATAAAATTTTTCATCATAATACCTTCGAAGAGTTAAGGGAATATTTTATCCAAAAAAGATGAAATAAATCTAAAATTTAAGGGAATGCATCTGCTCAACCCTCAGCTACCATCACACTTCTACTCCATAATGGAAATAAATACCATTATGGTAATGAAAATAACATTTATAAACCACTACAACATAGACTCAAAAATCACACTTGAAAAGATGAATTTTAAATATCATAAACACAAATCATATGAGTTTTCAACACCAATAGTGTTCTCAAACTAGGGAAAAACCCCCAAAATGCCTAAGATACTCATTCTCCATTTTAATTAAGATGAGGGTGGAATTAATTAATACAATAAAAATTAATGGGAAAAATAATCATATAATTTTTTCACTGCTCCCAAGAAATCATTAGTACTTTTGAGAAATCTCTAATGATTTATAAATGTTTCTCATTAAGTATTATTCTCA
Source organism: Viscum album (assembly GCA_963277665.1). Classification (NCBI taxonomy): domain Eukaryota; kingdom Viridiplantae; phylum Streptophyta; class Magnoliopsida; order Santalales; family Viscaceae; genus Viscum; species Viscum album. Next base: position 991,206,022 of record OY728128.1, on the reverse strand, counting down.
CAGAACCAAAGATGATACTGACTTGGCCATATCCTGGTATCAATTAATCATTGGTTTAATAGGTCACATTGAGTATAATAAAAATAATCCTTGATTAGTTCAACCAATTTACAATAACTTCATGTTCTTATCCATTCTATACAATAAATGGAACTATATATTATGGATGAACTAGAAGAAAAACTTTGTAAAGTCCAATAATTGATTATTGAAACTCTACTCATATATATATTATGTGAAAAAATTATATACCATACAATACAACCTAGTGATGGTAACAATTTGTCTCATTATTTCATTCTATAGTCCTATAAAAAAATTTCCTAACAAAAGGAACAGTCATAGTTTTAATGATTTTGATAAATGATGATTACCATTAATAGGTATCCCTTAATATAATGTTCTATTTAAAAACCTGAATGAAATAACTAATTATAGAAAGGAGTTAAGTGTATATCGTTGATATTAATGAGGATGTGTGTTAGATAAGAGGATATAATTCATACATTAAATCTCACATGAAACTAACTATTGGGAAATCAAACAATTCTAATTGTCTATGGAATATCTATCTCCACTCAATATATGCTATAGAATTCCTAATAGTTATAAATAAGAAGATATAAGGAATTTTCCATCTATATTTACTCATATTCCACCAACTCACTAACTAGAATGACCTCTTGGAAGTATGTAGATCCCTATAGTTGAGAAGCATGTAATCTCACAGTCATATTTGACAATGTGGTCCATCCATTACAACAAATTGTCTACATACAATAAAATTTTGAACATATACAAATATAGTTCAAACTAATAATATAAAAAATCCATCTGTAATTATATCTCTCAAACTATGGAATATGGGGGAATGAAAGGATTCATATCCCCAATACTCGACAAAATATCTGAAGGCCTCTATTAAACTACACATCTGAGAATGGATCCATCCCAAATCGTGTGGAATGAGAAAAACATAAAAAAACCTAAATATATAGTTGTTTTTGGTTTTTATTCCTTGAGTAAGAGGGTTTATAAACATTTAAACTCAGTCCATCCATTACTCAAACAAATAAATCTTTTGAAGGAGGAGGTCAAACTCCAATCAGTGTAAGATAGTATTGCCATGATATTTTTATAAATTTTTATAAATAATCATGATTTATTATGAAGGATAAATCAAATTCAATAATCACTATCAATTTAGAGGGTCACATAACTATATAAAAAGAATAAATGTCAAATCCCACCCATCCCCAACCATATTAAATCAGGATCTCCATGAAATATCATTAAGAATATGTCACTAGGGTACTCATAGAATTTTTATTATATATGTCATCATGTATGTCTATGTCAGAACTATTATCCAATCTATAAATTAATGTTCACTATGAATATAGGGGTATATATTTTCCCTCTTCTCATGGGGTAGAGAAACATCACAATTCACCTTTGAATTGGTGAGTTTTACCCAAATAACCAATTGAAGGGGGATCAAGCATATGCAATGACATTTCATTGGAAATCCAATGAATAAGAAATACCTATCGGTGAGTAATATGTTTAATCCGGTTGAATAATCTCATTATCACTATAGATTATCATTGTGAGATAACTTAATAATGGAAGTCAATATCATGAATGATAGTCATATCATGTATGTATAAAATTATTTTCACCCTATAAATGAGTAATTAGAGTATCAAGGTTGATTTAATATGTATCCAAGTCCTATAAAAGGACTCTCTATTCATTTTACCTATTTTTGTCTCACGGGTATGATAACTGAACTAAATACCCTATTAGCATATCTTCCCTAATTTGAAAACCAATCCCCTTAAGAAAATTAACTCCAAAATTTATCCCTAAGACGTGAATTTCTCTTATATCATTATAAAATAACCCACCCCACTAGGTTCGGTGATACAACTATTCAAATAACCCAATCCCACCATCAATAAGGTAGGTTGTTATGACTAGCACTATAAAGTCATATTGTCCTGAGGATGCCTTATCCTATATTAATATCAAACTTAAATACACGTCCATTGGAAAATATTTTCAACCAACATCAAGAAACATAAATAAATATGTTAATTATATAAAAACACATACATGGTAAAATACTTATCTTATATAATTCCATAAAGAATAAACCCAAAAAAGGGAAATACCAAATTAGGGGAAAATATATCAGGTACAACTTACTCGAGAAAAGAGATGAATCATTTTTTATAAAAAGTATCTTGGAATGAACTACATTGTCAATTTTATCCCATCATGCACCACCACCATCCACTATTTAATTACTCTATGAACACCACTAGATCCACATCCACTAATATCATATTTTAATTAAGAAATGTCGACAACGACACACCATGTGTGGGATCAATGCTCATCTAGAGGTGTGTATAAATATACCGTGTATGAAAGTATGAATGAGTATGAAGAATAATAAAATAATAGGTTATCTAAAATCTCATAAATGATGGAAATATTATGAAATGACCCAAATAAACTACATACACTATTGTTAATATAACTATAGTAAATGGAAGAGTTTCAACTACCTCAATATAAATTCATAAAGAGTTGTATCGCATGAATATCTAGAGATACCTATTATTACTAAAGATTCATGAATCCAAAAATAATAATATTATAAAAAATTTATGTTATGAAATATATCAGATAGGACTGATACACCACAAGATCCACGTCATCCATATATTCTTTCACTATAAGTAATTAGTCCTCCAAACAGTCATGTTACCGCTCTATTCGTTATAGGGGGCCAACACCATGCTGTATAATATACACCAGTCATGGGAGATAGAAAAACCTACGAAAGGTAAGAGAAACACAAACTATAACACATTAAATACAAACCACTACAAGTTTAAGACATGAACCAAAGAAAAAAATATAGCATGAGTGTTATTAACTACAACCTATTGTATGGTGGAACCATATTCTATGGGGTACCAACCCCATGCCTGAATAGAGTACCTATACCTCAAGAATTGGAACCCATAATCCATATCTTATACTAGGATTACATACTCAAAAATATATGTGAGGCGCCGATATTCTATCCCAGTACACCTTAATGGGGTTACTATCCTTATCAAACCACAATAATGTCTTTCCCTTACATAAATTTTGTCACATCAAATCTAAAAAATATAATATATCCCAAAAATATTTTTAAAAATATCTACTATAAATCATAATCACTTAATCATATATTACATGGAATATAACATAGAATGAACAACTCAAGTGTCATGTTTTATAACCCTGGCATGAAGATACAATACTATAATCTTCCCTATATATGTGGTGTCAATGTAGGGCTCACAATGTGTAGGTCACTTGGGATGGATTATTGTATAATTACATGGTTTATATATCATGTATGAAGGTTCATAGTATTTACATAAAATTACATAACATGTGGATTCTATGAAATAAACAACTAGAAGATTCACTATATAGAACGTGTAGAAAACAAGTTATAAGGAATAACTAGTAGGTACATATAATGTATGTTCATCTGTATTAGGCCAACATGTATTATCAATGCTAGTGTTATTATGGAGATAAGCTAAAAAACATTTTATATAGGTTATGTGATGTTTTATGCCACTATGTTTAATCAACAAGAAATTAAAGAACTTCATGAGATGAGACATTAATGTACATGATGTGTGGAATTAGTCCCATTAATAACCATGATTTCTATTTCACAATAATATATTCACTTTTGGGATACACATTGTGTGAACCAGAGTTATAGAGACACAAACATGACATACATGGACATTACATTTCTTTTTTGGAATACATAATACACGACACAAACAAAATCCCAAAGACCATATTAGTTTACAGTCTTTCAAAACTCGAAACATAATTTTATGATCATGGTGAAAGATCTTCAACATCTCCCATAAAGATATTCCCCATTATTTTCCTACCTAAAACCTGTCTTTATATCTTAGGGAAAAGAAAACAAAAATGGGGTGACCTTAAATTCTTAGTAAGGTTAAACATGGAGAATATAAAATAATCTATAAACATTTTAACATAAAAACATGAACATAAAGTTTAAATATAAACATATTGAGAAATGAAATAAATCATGGTAGTACGTAAGGCATAGATACTAAAGGAATATTTACCATGATAGAATAGTGTTAACATAAAACATGTACTTTTTGTAGACAATTAAGAACAAAATATGATTTCCATCGTAGCCAAGGTATTGTGGCCAAGACCTTCATAGTGGATGAATTCCATTACTGAACCGGGTTTACTTTCTATTCTAGCCCTGTATTATAAAACCTGATTTAATTTACGTTCCATCCATGTCTATATCATTTTATATAAATATATCCCTAATTAATTTGAGGGAGATATTGGTCCCACCCATCTAACAATGAAATCATTCTTACATGTTCCAAAAAACATAAATCATTAATCATAACGCAACCCAAGAAATAAAACAAATTTCTTGAATATCATTCCATCATAACATAGTCCATATAAAATATCATTCCATAATTAACACAATAAAATCATAGTAATAATAGGGATATAAACATAACACTATTTAAAATATCTATATTAAATGGAAAATAATTTTTATGAAACACTTGAACTTAGTTCTTGAGGAAAATATTATTTATTCTTCAAAAACATTTTTTTTCTAAAATTGTTTTCCAGTTTTAAAAGAAAAAACGTTAATTTAAATTAAATTTTAAAACATGTAAAGGAAGATTCATGTAAATACATATTTATGAAATCACAAAAATATGTTCATTTCATATAAGTTAAAAAACAATATCCTCATACTTTTATAGGAAAATTCAAAAAGTACATCATATGGTAAAAACATATTCCTTTCATACCATGTAATTAAAGTAAAAAAGGGTAAATATGAATTAAAATATACATATTAGTGTTGTAAACATTTTATAATAATATTTTTTTATATAAAACATGGAAATGGATGATTAATATAACCCCATAAAATACTTACATATAAACAATCTTAGATAAAGTTGAGATTGCCAAATTATCGCTTACCTTAGGTCTGATTTATTGTGTATGTGTCCCAAAATATTTTATCATGGGATTAAACATATTATTTACATGTATGAAAAACATAATAATATTTATGATATCATATATGATTCACTTACAATATTATATCACCTGTTCATTTGTCAATTCCATGTTAAAGCAATGTTTTGGGAAATAATCGTTTAATTTATCGTACATGTTTGGACTTTTTGTTTGTGATATTAATACTTAGATATTGATTTATTTACTTCCTGGATGTGAAAATGATATATATATATATATATATATCATATATATTCAGTATATAAATATAAATTTTTATATATATAATATATAGATAAATGAAATGGAATACACCGTTCTTGGAGACGGTTGGTCGTACGTACGCATGAACGATGTTTTTGTTTCCTTATTAAATTGAATGGGAGTATGTAAATGATATATATATATATATTATCATTATTATTTCATATATTTGATGATTATTTATTATATATACTTTATTTTAATTCTTGAATGGTTAACATGGTGAATGAATCTCATCGCATCCTGGAGACGGTAAGCCGTACGTATTCAGGGGCGACAGTATTGTTCCAATATTTATTGAATGGTATTAAAATAGATGGTGTATGATATCTCAGAATTAGTATCATGTTATAACAATCATATATAGATATTATTTCCACAATTATACTCATCCATGTAAGGTGGTGGTAAAAAGCAGATTACACCACGACGTGAAGACGATAACCCGTACTTACCCACACGCGGTGATTTTGTTTTTCTTAGGATGGATTGAACATGAAATATGTTTATTTATTATTTATAATAACATATCACTATATGAGTGATACTTATTTTATTGATTTATAATGAACAACTAAGTAAGAGGACATAGAAGATGAAATATATTTGAATGAATCAGTAGAAGAGATTACCTCTTCCTCGACGTGCATCCTCTAAATTTCGTATTACGGCACTAGATTTGGTCTTTTCAAAAGACTAGAATGTATAGAATGTAACAAAGGAAGTTGATAAGAGAAATGGGCCATGTTTTTCTGAGCATTAAGGCTTAAAATGCAGTGAAGAGAAAAGAGAGGAGGTTCCCTTTTTCTAAGAGGGGAGAGGGGCACTTTAGGAAAGTTCCAAAATATTAATTTATTATAAATTTAATTTAGAGATAAAATATCCCAAAACATATTTAATTATTATATATATAGATTTTGTTTAAAATTTCCCCCATCCAATAAAGTTTTTACATGTTTGGAATATTTTTGAAACCTTATTTTTTCGTTTTACCCTTAATTCACCCTTTATAATCTTACCATGATATCATGTTATTTAAATATTCGGGGTTAATTTAATTAGCATATCATGTAAAAAATCCACAAAAGGTTATTTATGACCTATTTGTACTTATATTAACAATTTTTTCTTATCATATATTTTTAGGAATTTAATATCATTTAATAAACTATTTTTTGTTTTAAGTTATGAAATGTGTCAATTTTGGACACTATTCATACATGTTTTAAAAAAATTAACAACAACATAATTCTTTTAAAAACAAGGAATTAACACAAAGATAATATGTCAGTATCATCCACAAATTTTTTTTATGACATTCAAATAAAAAAAATTAATTGTTTTTATTATTTATCATTTCATATATTTGAATCCTTTATTATTGATATAATCCCTGCATCATCCTTGTGATATAATTAAATTTATTTTCTAAAATGTCCAAAAATTACAAATAAAATATCATGATGTATAAAATTGTTTTATATTTATAATTACTATTTAAATTATAATAGATAACTTATACAACCCCTTATAAAAATTGTATTACTAAAAGATATATGTTTAGATTATATTTTCCATAACATTAAAACAAAAGTAATTAAAAGTCATTTTCACTTACAAGTGGCTCCATGGGGTCCCAAAATTGACCCAAGGATGCCCATGTTCCGAAATGTATCATCCAATAGGGTTAGGACACGTGTTAGGGTAATTTAATATTATTATATTATTATTTTTTACCCTTATTCACCATATTTACCCTTTAACCATGGTAAATAAAATATTTACTAAAGTTACTATTCATAATGTCTAAAATAAAAGTTATTATTTACACAATTTGGAACTCTTTATTCTAAATATGGAATCAATTTTCAAAATAAAAAACATGGAACATAAAGTAATTAATTTATAATTAATCCCGTTGTTGATAAAACAAGTTTTAAAAGTTAAAACATAGCAAAAGATTGAAATGTTTTTACCTATGAATTCAGTTTAAAATTAATTATAATGGTATAAATTATATTAAATGGTAAAAATATATTACATTGATACATTAAAACCATTAAATAATATATTTTAACCATATAAATTATTTCGATGAAAAAAGTTGTTTTCAATTAAAATTTAGTGTATTTTCACTATTCATCAAAATATAAAATTTATCATCAAAATATCAAAAATTTATCCAAAGTAAATTATTTTTTTTTCTTCCCAAGAAGAAGTTTATATAATTAAATAATACTTTTAAAAGGTTCAAAAACTAGATTTAAAATAGGTGCACCATCAAAATGTGGTAAAACTGCATTATTTTAAAATAATTTTTTTATCCGAAAAAATTATTTTTTTCTCATTTAATGTGTAAGATGAATGAAAATGTTACATAAAATTTAAAATATGGTTAATACCATTCATAAAGTCTAGTTTATATAATATTTAAAAAATATATCTTTATTTAGTGAAACACGGTATTGCATACCATGCAAGCTATCGTGGAAGGCCGCTCTTGTGTGCAATGCAAGCCATGTTAGTGTTGCATGTAGTGAAAGATTCCTTCAGTGTTTCATATAAAATAATACAAAATTAGTTCATTTATATGTTTTAAAAAATCTATACTCAGTGTTGTGTGAAATGAATTCTATCAAAAGAACATGAAATTGTGTGCAACACAAGCCAAGAATAGTGTTGCATATACTACAAGCGAATATGGTTTTGCATATAGTGCAATCTAATATTGGTGTAGTGTACAACATAAGAAATAAAATAAATTATAGAGAATCTATCTCATAAAATATATGTGTGTTACATTCTACACCCCTAAAAAATAATTTTTCCCTCAAAATTCGTTGGGGTTATAAATGGTTTTCTACATGAATGTTTCTTTAATGGAAACCCACATCGTAATAAATGAATACTAAAACTTCATTTTAAAAAAGTAATGTTAGAAACATAATGGTTACCCAAATTAACTCATAAGTGGGTTACCATATAGGAGAACATAGGTGGGATGTGAAAACATTGATATGGGAGATAAATCTAACCATCATGTTCTGATCGATAGAGAAAGAGAAAAATGTTTGGAGAATGTTAAATACTAGAAAGACATAAACCTGTGATGATTTAAGGGACAATCTGATTCATCAGATAATATGGTGTTGTGATAAAATTTTTGGTTTTCATTATCCTTACACTAAAGTTGAAGAATATTGAATGAGAATAGATACTTTCTTGATTTTGGTACGATTTCACTGTTGTTCATACCAGGAACAATTACCACTTCATCTTTTATATAAATAAATAAAGTTTAATTTTTCATTCTGGAATTGTTATAAGATCCAGAGATAGAATGATAGGTCATACCATCTGTAACTATCACAAAAATGTAAGAACAAGTTATTAAATATACATATGTCTGTTTATAGTGAGATTAATCATATATGGTTCCAAAAATTGGCATATAATTCATCTATCATACTACTTAATAAAATAAAACTAATTCCTACTAACTAGGGACTTCTTGTAGAACAATGGTAGATGATAAAGGCATGTTGTACATCAGTTGTGGGTTTGATTCCCGCATCCTTGTCCGACGCGACGGGTTATCGCCCGTCTTGCGTGTTTTCTTGTTTCTAAAACTATACTTCTATAACATTACAGAAATAATGTATAATAATTCTTAAGCCTTAAAAAATACTAAATGATGTCCAATGGAATCCATTCCAACCATCAGGCTTATCCGAAATACTTCTATTCAATCTCATAGTACAAAGGAAAAAATTATCAGAAAGGTCATATAATAAGCCCGTGAATACCATCATTTATCCCCCATATATCATAAGATATATTTTGTTGGTCACATTCCAAACACATGCATACCTTAACCATGAAATATTTTGAAACAGGAATTACCATATAAACTTCATGAAAAAATGAATGTCGTCAAAAGATAAGTCTTTCAACCTACCAAAATACTAAAAACTATATATACTCAAACCATGTTATCACTTTGTCCCTATACCAATCATGAGCTCATTTATACTATAATACATCTCATTATCTCTTTATCCCTTCATTATGCACATAGTATGTGCTTTTCAAAAACATATGAATAACCTTTAATGGTTATAGATACCATTAAACATATATATTCAAAAAATTAATGAGAAACAATAGTGTAATAATCTTTAGATGTTTCTTTATTCCATAGTTCCACTAAATTACTTACACAACATTACTCATGATAAACAAGAAATCATTCCACTACCTTCATGGACTATTGACCGAGCTTCATCATTTTATTCTTTAGCAATACTTTCATCTCATATATCATTTCTAGTCTCTTCATCATCATCAACATAAATTCTACCTATATGACCATGTTGATTCTCTTCATGAGATTTTCCCTTAGGGAATGGATTTGTATAATGCACATACATTCCACATTAAAAACATTTAACGATTGTTGATGTCTTAGTAGTACAATTATCCTTGTCATTTGTGTTAACATAACCTTTTCATTTTCAATTAATGGATTTGTGTCATTCTTTTCCACACCCAAAGAATTTTCTAGTTCCCTTGAAACATTATCCTTGATGCCTCTTCCCGCATGATTTACAAGAAGAAAATTGAACTTCTGTTCCTCTATGACCCTCATGAAACTCAATCATTACATTATTAACTTGGTCACGAAGCATACCCAAGTTAAGATTATTGATCATATTATGAGATTTATGATTAGGAATAATAATTATGTTTCACCTTCCAACTCCCATTTCATTTTTTGCTCATGAAGAATATCATTACATTGTCCATCATATTCTCCATTAACATTATTCCTCTTGTTTCCAGCTATTTTCTAAAATCAAAAAAGAATAGTGTGAGAGGAAAAAATCATATAAGGAAAATACCATAATCAAGGGGGGTACTTTTTATCTCTAACATCTCAGTTTTAATCCTAGGTTATTCATGATCATTATAATAATTCTATGATTGAAACCCATACTTATACATAACCATAGGTACATCCGAAGACATAATAAAGAAATATCTCTTGGGATCTCACTAATGTTTTTGCATCCAAATTTCTAAAGTTTGAATAAACCTTCACTCTAATACCAACTATATAGACCCAAACAAGATGTACAGACACATTTCATTTATTTTGCTGAATACTTAATACATTACACAAACAAAATCCTAAAGTCTGTATTAGATTAGTATCTATGGAAACTCATAACCTAATCTTATAATCATGGTGAAAGATCATCAAAATCTCCCATAAATATATTCACCTTATTGTTTTCCAACCTAAAATCCATATTTTTATCCTAGGTAAAATAATACATAAAAAGGGTGAGCTCAAATGCATAGTAAGGGTAAACATAGGGAACATAAAACAATCCATAAACATTTGAATGTAAAAACATGAACAGAAAATTAAAATATAAAAAAATTGAGCAACGACATAAATCATGGAAGTATGTAAGGAATAGATCATAAGGGAACATTAATCATGATAGAATAGTATTGGAATAAAACATATAATTATGGCAGAGAATTAAGCACAATATATGATTTATATTGTAGCCAGGGCATTGCGGCCAAGACTATCATAGTGGAAAAATTCCATTACTTAACTAGATTTACATGTCATTACAACCCTATATTACTGAACCAGATTTACTTGTCATTCCATTGATTTCTATCTCATGAGATATAAATCATTACCCAATTCATTGGAGGGAGATATTGGTGTCACCCATCTCATAATTAAATCATTTTTACATGTCCCCAAAAAATATAAATCATTCATCATAACATAACGAAAGAAATATAATGGATTTCTTAAATATAATTCTATCATAACATAATCCGTATAAAAGACCATTCCATCATTAACACAATAAAGAAATAGTATCAATAGGGATCAAAACATAACCCTATTTAAAATATCCATCTTAGATTAAAAATAATTTTAATGAAACACTTGAACTTCATTCTTGAGGAAAATATCCTTTCTTCTTAAAAAAACATTTTCTTTTCTCAAAATGTTGTGCAATATTAAAAGAAAAGAAGTTCACTAAAAATAAAACCGAAAACATTTAAATTAATATTGATAGAAATAATTATTTATGAAAACATAAAAATTTATTCATGACGTATAAGTTAAAAAATATATTCTCCTCTTACTTTCACCAGAAAAGTTAAAAAGTTCCTCGTATGGTAAAAAAAAGTAAGATTCCTTCCATACCATGTAGTAAAAGTATAAAAGGGTAAATATGAAATTAAAAATACATAGAAGAATAAGACACATGTTATAAGAATATTTTTTTAGAAAACATTAATATTGATGATAAATATAAAACTAGAAAATACTTACGTATAAACAATCTCAGATAAAAATGAGATATCCAAATTATCCCTTACCTTAGGTCTGATTTCTTATGTATGTTTCCCAAACATTTGTATAGTTTGTTTAAATATATTATTAACTTGTAACAGAACCATAATAATATGTATTATATAATATATGATTCACTTAAAACTCTATATCACCCATTTATTTGTCAATTCCATATTAAAGAAACATTTTGGGAAATAATCGTCTCATTTATCGTAAGTGTTTGGATTTATTGTTATTGATATTATAACTTAGATCACGTCTTACTTACATCAATAATGTAAAAAATTATTTATATATCATATATATTTAGTATATATATATATATATAATATATAGATAATTGAAATGGAATACACCATTCATGGAGATGGTAAGTTGTACGTATGCATGAATAGTTTTTTATTTTCCTTATTAAATTAAATGGAAGTAAGTAAATGAAATATATATATATATATATACATAAATATAGTATCATTATTATGTCATATATTTCATTATTATTTAGATATACTTTATAATCATTTTTGAATGGATAAAATGGTGAATGAATCTCATTGCATCGTGGAGACGGTAAGTCATACGTATGAATGAGCGATGATGTTGTTCCTATATTTTTTGAACAATATTGAATTGTATGGTGTATAATATCTCATAATTATTATCTTGTTATAAAAATCATATATAGTTTTTATTTCCACCATTACACCCATCCAAGTAATTTGGTTATGAAAAACTTATTACTCCACATCGTAGAGAGGGTAATCCGTACGTACGCATGTGTGGTGATTTTGTTTTTTGTAGGATTAATAAAATGTGGAATAGGGTTATATGATATTTATAATAACATATCAATACATTATTGATACTCATTTTATTACTTTATAATGAAACAACTAAATAAGAGGAAGTAAAAGAATAAATAAATTTGAAAGAATCGGTTGAAGCGATTACCTCTTCCTTGATGTGCCTTCATTAAATATCCTCTTTGGGAACTAGAGTTGGACTTTTGAGAATACCTTCTCCACTAAAATTTAACTAGCGAACTTGATAAGAGAAATGGGTTGAGTTTTTCTGATCCTGAATTATTAAAATGAAGTCATGAGGAAAAGAAGGTTATTCACTTTTATAAGAGAGGCGAGGGGCACTTAAGGAATGTTCCAAAATATTAATTTATTATAAATTTAATTTAGAGTTAAAATGATCCCAAGAATATTTAATTATATGATATTATTCTTTTGGTTCAAATACCCATCATCCAATAATTTTTTGAAATCTTTGGTTTAATTTTGTATCCTTATCTTTTTTGTTTTACCCTTATTTTGCCCTTTCTAATCTTATCATGATATCATGTTATTTACACATTGTGGGTTAATGTAATTACCATATCATGTCCAACAAACCCAAAATAGTTTTTATTACATATATGGACTTATATTAACTATTTTTATGAATCATATATTTTTATGAATTTAATATTATTTAATAAGCCATTTTATGTTTTAAGTTACGAATTGTGTCAATTTTGGACATTATTCATAATTGACATTTTTTTTAAAAAACATGAAAACATTATTCCTTATAAAACAAGAAATTTTCTCATATATAATATGTCAATATAATCCAAAAAAAATTCTTGGATGTCATCAAAATAACCAAATTAAAAATATTTTAATATTTATAAATACATTAATTCGAATCCTTTATAAATGAAGAAATCCCTACATCATCCTTATGTCATAATTAAATTTATATATTTAATATAAAAAAAAATTAAAAATAAAATATCATGATGTAGAAAGTCTTTTTTGATTTTTAATTGATATTTATAGTTGAAGAGATAACTTACATAACCCCATATAAAATTTGTATTATTAAAAGATATATGTTTAGATTATATTTTCCTTAACCTTAAATTAAAAGTAATTAAATGTCATTTTCACTTAAAAGTGGATCCATGGCATCCCAAAATCGACCCAAGGATGTCCATGGTTTTAAATGTATCATCCAATAGGTTTAGGATATGTGTTAGCCTAATTTAATATTATTATAATATTATTTTTTACCTTTATTTGCATGATTTACCCTTTAAACATGGTAAATAAAATATTTACTAAAGTTAAAACTCATAGTGTCTAAGACTAAAAGATACCTATTTAAAGAAATTCCTCTAGATTGCAAATATGGAATCCCTTTTTCCAATTCAAAACACAAATGTTGTAGTAATTAATTTAAAATTAATCTTGTTGCTGAGAAAACGAGTTTGAAAAGTTAAAACATTGCAAAAGATTGGAATGTTTTTACCTATGAATTTAATTAAAAATTGATGCTAATTTCATAAATTATATTAAATGGTAAAAATATATTATATTTATAATTTAAAACTATTCAATAATATATTTTAACCATATAAATTATTTTAACAAAAAAAGTTGTTTTCAAATAAAATTTAGTGTATTTTCATTATTCATCAAAATATGAAAGTTATCAAACAAATATCAAAAAAACTCCAAAGTAAATTTTTATTTACTACTTCAAAATAAGGAGTTTATCTTGTCAAATATAACTTATAAAAGTGTTTAAAACGAAATTTAAAATTTGTGCTCCATCAAAAGGCAGTAAAACTGCTTTTTTGAATACTTCTTTTATCCGAAAATTTGATTGTTTTTCTAATATTATGTGTAAGATGAATGATAATTTATATATATAATTAAAAATATGGTTAATAAAATCCATAATTTATAATTTACATAATATTTTAAAAATATATTGTTTTATAGTGAAACTTGTTATTGTGTACCACACAAGCTATCGAGGAAGTTTTCTCTTGCGTGTAATACAAGACATGCCAGTGTTGCGTGTGGTGAAAGATTTTTTCTGTGTTTTGTATAACATAATCCAAAAATAGATCAATTATACATTGATAAAAATCTATAATCAGTGTGGTGTGAAATGAATTCTATCAAAAGAACATTAAATTGAGTGCAACACAAGCCAAAAAATAGTGTTGTGTATACTGCAAGATAATATGGTGCGGCATATAGTGAAAGATAATCTTTGTGTAGTGTACAACACAATACATTAATGAAATTAAAAAGAATATATCTCATAAATTCACATGGTGTTAAAAGATTCACATGTCGTGTAATGTTTATGATAATATAGAAAGATATTTTCTATAGGGGTAGTAATCCATGCCATGTTACCTAGAGGACTACACACACTGTATTCATGAAATAAATGTTTAGAATGTGTTTCTCTGGGGTTATTTGTTATACCTTGACCACTAATGAATCCTTTGGAAATTATCTATTGATTTCCAAATCCAACATCTCTTATATTTTTTCAATTCCTTATCAGTTCGATCCCATCCATTCATAGTCATAAATATCTATTACCATCCCCTTAAACATCGAGTCCACATACTTACACCTTATGAACATCCAAAATATTATTATCCCACTTTAAATCACCACCTAATGCTCCTTTATGTCATCATATTATCATCTTCATCCCTTTTATCCTTATAAAGTAAAAATGATGTATTAGGTCCTCCATTAGTGTACCATAATGGGAATTAATTAGATGAAACGAGAGAATTATTCAAGGATGGGAATTTTATGGACGGTCTAACCACCCTATATAGGTTTAATTCAGATCACCCCAAATGAAAAAAAAATATCAAATCTGAAATAATTCAATAATCCATGATGAAAAAATATATGGGTAAAATTCAATTTACTTTAATAAAATAACCACATGTTTAATAAACTCATAGAATTACTATAATTCTTTTAATCCATTATATCTCATGAAATAATATAATTCAATGAACATCAATTATTAGATATTTGTAATAATCTTCATCATATATTAATAATTCAAAATAAAAAAAATAATTTATATTTTAATTTAAATATTCATTTTCAAATCTAAAAATCATTTGAATGGACCAATACCAATTTTAAATTAAAAAACAATATTCCATTGATATCACTTCATTTTATCACTAAGATGAATTTAATATATTTTATTTTTACAAATAATAATAATGTTTGAATCCAAAATTACCATGATCTAGGGTAGAAGTATTAAAATTATTCTACCTCTAAGGCATAAATTTTGAAGCTTCATAAATCATATCTTAATCATAATTCATTGATATTAACATCATGAATAATATTGATGAAAATAAAAGAATAAATCAATGGTTCCTCCTTAAATATAGAATATCATTCAGAAAATAAAAATTAAAGAAACAAATTTATTGAAATTTATTAGGTCATGGTGTCAATAATTGGTTCAATAATTTAAAATCTTAAAAATTCATAGTCTAAGAATTAAATTCATTACAAAAAATATCACATCTCATAAGAAAGATGACTCCGCATTCGAAGAACTGTTATGTAAGAATTTATTTATAATCCATTAGTTAAGATTTGTTATAATTAGTGATAATGGTATAAATATTTATTTTTTAATAAATCTTAATAATATATTACAATCTAAATAACTCAAAAATTCACCAAAATTGAGCAAAAAGGTAGACACCATATTCTAATTTTAATTAGACCGTAATAAAAACATTTCAAGGAAAATAAATATATTAATGTTTTAATTCGTCCCACATTGATGGTCTTAACCTTTGAAACTCAACAATAAATTAATTTATCCTTTTTATAATTCAGGTTCCCTACATGCATGACAGTATGTATTTGAGGAATGGTTATATAAAGGGAAAATGGTTTTAGAAGATATTTTCTAGTGAAAAAAGTTATGAAAAAGTGGTTTTGAAAATGTTAATACCAAGTTTCAATTAATTAAAATTCCTACAGAAACGTATTTTTTATTTACCCAATTAAATTATTATCGATTAATTAATTAATTAATATTAACATGATGCTTTTTAGTTTTTTCCCTTGTAGTCACAACTTCATAGTTATAGAAGCCTAAATATGACCACCTTTTTGTGTGTAGAGTTATGAAGTATTTTCTTGGTTTAAATAATATAGGTCATGTGTTCTTAGAATAAGGGAAAAAAATCATGGGAGGTTCTATTGGAGAAACACCCTTGAGAGGGTCTTATTGGATTGTTAAATTTTCTTTTAATGGAAGTGTGGATCTCTGTAGACTGAGTGGAGGGGTTTTTTTGTAATATTTTGGTTCTTCCCTTCATTATTGGAGGGAACGGTTTAGTGATTGCTGTAGTTTGAGAGATTTTTATATAGGTTATGGGTAGGTTGAGGTTAATCCTATAGTGATTGGGGTTGTAGGGTGGTGTATTGGGTAGAAACCCATCAGTAAGTTGTGTAATATTATAATGTTAATCTAGGATGAACATCTGAGATTATTGGTGTGGTATTCACGTATTTAGAATGGTGAGTTCAAGGTGTATGCTTATTGGAAGTATTTTTATAGTCATTTGGTAAGTGGGATAGTTTGATCTCACATGCCTTAAATGAAATTGAGTTGATTGGTTTTCCATTTTATGACGGAAAGTGAGGTGTATTCCTATTGTTCTAGATGCATGGGAATATGTGGTGTTGATTTATGGAAACATAGGTAGATGATTTAGGTTTTATATCAATGCTCGTGTAAGGTGGGTTTGAGTATTTAATTTTGTTGAATATTTCCTTGGTTATGTTAGAATAAAATCCAAATTTGTGCTTCTTTGGGTGTAATGGAATTCCTGGAAGGGGAAGTTTATTTATTTTTTTTTCAACATAGAAAATGAATTCAATCATTATAATTGGGATAACTTAGTGAGTGTATACTATATTATTTAAGAATACAAGGAACATGGTTGTCTTAGGAAGAGGGGTGAAATAAAATTCAATGGAACCATATTTTGAAAATATTTTTTTCTTTAGGTGAACGTGTTTAAGGAAACATCATTATATGGGTGAGATATAAAGTTATAAACATTAATTGGGTAGCTCAATATGATCTACTAATACCCAATGGGTAGTTTTTTATAGTATTTCTCTAATGGGTATTCCAAAAGTGAAACAATCATATGATTGAGCATGATAAAAACACCAAAGATCATGGTAGTTTGTTCATAGTGAGGTGGATTATGGAGTGATATTATAGGTTCTATAAAAATACATACATTTTTATAGGATTTAAGAATGATGTTATTTGGATCATGTAATGTTCTATTGTGTATCGAGGTGTCCCTATAGTAGCCACTCCACATAGTTTATGAGGAAGTTGTTATTCAATTTTGTGAAGTTACCCTAAATCTTAATGGAAGGGTATGCCTTAGCTGAATAAAGTTGGAAAATCATAGAGATTCCTATGATCTTGATGGGAGGGATTTATTATTTCACATGGTGTGGTAGAATATTACCAAAAAATTATTACATGGATATAGTGTGGTGTTCTAATTGGGACCATGGTTAGTTAATATTAACAGAGGTCATTGATGGTCTTTTTGGTAAGGAGATGGTTGTTTGAGATTGCCTAGAATTATAAAACAAGGAATATATATTCCTAGGTAAGGATTTGATAGGTTTTTAAAATCCTGGTTTGAGTGAATAAATCTCTATAGATCATTTTTATTCATGTAGGATAGTATTTGTAGAATAATGTGATAGAAAATTACATGGAGGGGAGATCACAATGATTTACTCTTGGGATTTTTTTATAATGTAATAATGTATAATATATTTTTTTGGGTGATATTTTTTCAACATTAAGAATTGTGTTGTAATGAATCATATATAGTTATAGGGGTGAATCAGAGTTTATTATTCATTACTGACTATTGGTGAGGTCAGAACGGTAGAAAAATGAGGTGTTTTAGACTCATAATTTCAGTTGTTTGTAGCCAATTAGATTAGAATGCTGGTTTGGGAAGAAAATTCATATGTGGTTTTATGGTATGTCGGTTTGATCATCTAATCAACCGTGATCTGGTATTGGACTCATGTGATAGGAATGTGATGTTTTTGGTTGGTGTATATGTGCATCAGGGATTTAATTTGGTCGAATGATGTTGTGATGAATAAGGTTTTTGGATCTCATGTAATCCAAATATTTTCCTTGGGTTAAGGAATTTGTTTTGATATATATTTTAGTATACTTATGTGAAAATGTTGTTTTTATGAAATCCAATGCAGGGGATATTCAACTAAATCATTTTTTTAATTTTTAGTGAGGAAGTATGTGTTTCCTGATAGATGTATTTATTGATGAAGATTTTGTGTATGGAAGATTTTATCATGAATTTTTGGGAAAATATAATGTGGCTATGTTAGGGTGACAGATGGTTTGGTGGAATCCAATCTAGAACCAAGAATGTGTAGTGGAATTAGGTTCTCATGGATAGATCTATTATGGACGTATTATCATAGATTCTTAATGTGGAAGAGAATCCCTATTGTGTGGATTTTATAATAACCTACATCATTAAAGGTCAAATAATACATAGAATTATTGAAATTTTACTCCCGAAGCATAGGGAATTTTGATATATGGTATTAATATCATAATTATTTTTTTTGAGACAACAATAAGTGGATTTCCAAACTTTTTTGGGTGTTTGGTGATTCTAGTTATAATTAAGATAGGATTATAGAGTTTTAACCATTTTTTATTGATTTGTAGACCCATCGGGTAATGTGGGAAACCCCTAAATGTTATGTTCCCCTATAGGGCCATAATGTTACTTGTGGACTCTAACTGGTACCTAGACTATATCAAGGGAGTTTTTTAAAATTTTAATTTTCATATTTTTCACATTATAGAGGGAACACCATGTCACCCCAATTTGTATCTTCAATCCTAACCCCAACCTCTACCATTTGTTCTCCTCTCACTCTCTCACTTATAAAATATCTAGAATCACTATATCTTAATGGATTATAGTTTCATATAAATTATGAGTCTCCTCTAGTTAATTCTATGTTAACCTATATGTTTTATATTAATGTGTCAAAATTCTTACTATTACTTCTATATAAACCCAATTTTTGGGGCTATTTGTTTTCAATTCATGACATTAGTAAAATAGTTCAAAAAAGGTAATGATATTGAATAATTGAACTCATATGAACCCCAGGTGGGTGGCTCATTCATATTTAACCATAACATTCATGTTTTTATGTGACATGAAAATTCATTATTTGAGTTTTATCAATGTTGTTTTGGAAAGGGACTTAGAAATTGTTTCGATGTGTGATAGAATAGGGAATAACCTCTTTAGAGTGAATTAAGTGTTCCATGCATGTTAGGGTGATTCTTGTGTAACCCAACTATTATTATTACAAAGGTCACAACCTAATTTTTGGGACCAACAGACCTAATAGTGATTATTAGTCATGTGATTTGTAAAAAATGGACTTCGTGGAGGCACTATGATAGGGTTTACAAACTCTTTTGTGATGTGGGCCTTGGGGTATTGATTTATTAAGTGGAATAACTAAGGTTTTGTGAATGTAAGGTTTGATGTATTACATGTGGACCATGTAATATTTTTTATAGGATTATCATGATATTATGTTGGAATATGTGGGTTAGGACCTTTCTTCAAGGATGAAAATATGTAAAATAAGGTGTCGACATTGTGGGGTTGTCTTGTAATGTGTCTTCGTGGTGTTCCTTGGAAGATTATAATGATATTGTATCTTATAATGAATTAAAGTGGGACATATATCTATGATTCCTTATTACCTTGGTGGTGGTGAGTTTTTAGTGGTAGTTGGATTGTGTATAGCTATGAAAGTACAGACTATGGTTTGATGGAAGCTGGTGGAAGCCTCCTAGAGCACGTATGAGGATTGTGTATCTGATGTGATGAGTTATAGTTGTAGGTCTATGATACTATTTAAGGGTTACAACAAGAGGAAGTGATGTAAGTGGAAATAATGATGATATTTCTATAAGGATACAAGAGTGGGGTAATTTCATAAGGGGGGTTTTACATGTTTGTGTCCATTTGTGACTGCTGGATTGTGTGGAAGAGGGATTGAAGCCATTGGGAAATTGAAACATCATGGATTATTTTGAAAATAAAGATTGTATCAAGGGTATCTGAGTATAGAAACTTGGGATATAAAGGTTAATAATGAAATATGTCACGGGATAATTATAGTGGTGCACTATATATAGGTTTATGGATAATCAAGGGATGCTTAGACCCTATTTTCAGACGTTGGTGTGTATTCAAACCATGTGCATGCACATAATTATTATACATAGTATGAGGCCTTAACATGAATGAGAGGGTAAAATAATAGATATCCCAAAGTAAGAGGTAATTGAATCATGTGTACATATGTGATAGACTGATAGATTTAGAGGAAATAATGAGGCCAAAAACTTGTGAGAGGATTCTGGCATAAGCAATCTGGACTGAGATGTAATTGTTACATGATGTGGTTATGAGAGCTCACCTTGAGTGTAAGGAGGACAGAATTTGATGAGATATGAGACCACACCTTGAGTAAGAGGGTGGGGGATGTGATTTTACATGATATATGATATAAGACCTCACCCTAAGTGAGTGGTGGGTAGCATGAGATGAAATATGAGATAAAGACATGGTACAAGAGCCTACCCAAATTGGAGGGTCGTGGTTGAGACACTATATTTTCCTTGGGAGATGGATCCTAAGACTTTATTTTTTTATGATAAGACTTATTCCCCAAGAACATGCTAGAGAAAATGAATTTGGGTTCTATACTAACATGTTTAGATAATTATGAACAAATAATTATAGTTTTCCTAGTTTTTTATTTTCCAGTAAAAACCAACTACACATTATGGTATATATGTGGAACCCTCTTGGTGGTTCCCTACTAATATTATTTGTCACATCCTACTCAATCATTACAGTGCACACGAAAATCATCATGTTTCACTTTCAGATCCTTGGTTTTTTAAGAGATCTGGTAGGGGTGGTTGATTCAAATACCATAGGTATGTCAAGAAATAAAAATTTAAACATATGAAAAATATATTTTTGTTGTGTAACTCAATCAATCTAATGAAAAAGCGGCCATCCTTAATATTTCATTACATTTTTTGGCCTA
Organism: Viscum album; assembly: GCA_963277665.1. Lineage (NCBI taxonomy): Eukaryota > Viridiplantae > Streptophyta > Magnoliopsida > Santalales > Viscaceae > Viscum > Viscum album. The sequence goes on along the minus strand of OY728128.1, from coordinate 991,184,191 downwards.
TATTATGGTGTAAACTTTGGTAAAAATGGATTATTATAATCCTAGAAATTGAAGAATATTTTAAAAAATTATCATCAAATCATATGCCTCAACTTAAATATTCCCCCAATAATCTTAATAAATAATGATTCCCTCAAATAATTACTCGCATGTCTCATCACTAACCTCTGAAGACAATAACCAACATCCCTCCATTAATGTTATTAGGCTAAATAAATTAATTCAATAATAACTGTAGTAATTTCCCTAACCCATCATAATTTGTAAAAAAATGATCAATAATCAATCTATGTTACCACTATATTTCATATAATAAGTAAGTATTATTAAGGATAAACTATTGAAAATCCAATTGAATAAAAAATTAAATTTATTAAAATACATATAATAATTGAATCCTTTTAATAATAAATATATTTTAATAATAACCAATGATATTTAATAAAATTGAATTGAATATTAATACAATTAAAATCAATGTATGGGGTAGGGGAAAATTCTGAGATCATGAATAAATTCCTAGTGTTCCATCACTGGAGAGAATACATCATAGTATTGATAAAAATGAAGAAATATTTTACCTCTGGAATTGTGAGTTGTATTCCCTTTTATGGGGAAAAAATGTAAATGTTCTTGACCACCTCTATAGGAATGTAAAATATATAGAAAAGAGTGAAAATATTGATCTATGCACAGGGAATGTAAGGAATTCCTTGAATGTATAGATAAATAAATAATTTCACTGATCCTATCTAAATCTTTCTATATCTGGGATCATGATCCATCTCTATTTTTTTTAATTTTCTTTTTTATGATTTAATGTAGTGAATATAATAACATTTTCTCATGGTCCCCTCATTAATCTCATTCCTCAACATAGAAACATTCTTGATTAGTGGATTCAAATGGATATATTGACCCTTATCTACTATTTTCTATAGTATTTAATAACATTATAATGAAAACTAAGTATTTGGAATATATATAATCTATCATTAGTGGTTCAAGTCATTAAATTATTGATATATATATATATATATATCCTTATATACTTGGGGAATCATCGCATTAATTAGAGATAGTTATTTCATTGAAAATATATAATTCCTCTAAAAAATTACCAAATTCATAAATGATGATATTTTATTTAACTAGAATAAAGGATTTAATATTTTTACATATCAATTATAGAGGTACATAGAATACTTCACCTAAAATTACATTTCTAATGTAATTTCTTACCATTGTGGGTGAATCTTATGTAGTGCATATCCATACAAGTTTAATTATATATAACAAGAAAGAATCTTGGGTTAATCTAACAAGAGTGGCTCAAAGGTGAGGTAAATATTTAATAAAAAAATTTAAAAACATATTTAGTCTATTAGAATAAGACTTTATTGTTAAATATGTTGAAGTTTTAGTCTTTTGATTCAGACTCATATTTTTGAACAATCTTTTGAATCACCTGCAACATATATACTTCTCTTATTTAACCATACGTAGATCAACCAATGTTTTTAGTTATAATGAAATAAAAAATTACCTTATGTCATTAATCATATATAGGTTCCTTCTAAAATTAAAATTTCTTATGTATCTACTTGTTTATATACTTAATCATAGTCCTTGTTCCATTCCCATGATATATTCCCACATAGTGATTCTAATGCTCGGTTTAATAAAAAAACCCCTAGATACAAAAATTAAACTAAACAAATTTCTAATAAACCCATTTAATTATACAGGAACATGGTTTTTCTCATCCAAACATCCCTTAACCAATATTTTAATTTATAATCTACAAAATTCACCATTATTAATGTAGTATACTTTTCAAAATGACTGAAAATGAATTGAGGTCTTGAAAATCAAGAGTCTATTTTTTAAAATAAGTTAAAAAATAAATGATAATCCAAGAATTATGTTATTTATTTAAAATTAATGTAAAATTGGTAAAAACATAATAAAAACCTAAAAAAATTGAAAATTTCCATCTTGATAAATCACCACACTTGAACATGAACTTTTATTCTTGTTCGTAATTGCCTCACTTACCCTCAAGTATAAAACATTGTTCAATGACCATTAAAAGAAGAGAAATTAGTGGGATAAATTTCATAAGAAATGGATCTTTTATAAACCCCCTCTCTCTATTATGTTAACCATGACTCATCTCTATTTCAAAATTCTCGGATTCAACATATAAAATAATCATATAACTCGTATTCCTATTCTTCGTCATAGTTTATAATTCGATAAACATTTCTATTCCCTTCGAAAACTATCACTTATAATAATTTTCCTATACAAATTTTGTGAATATTTCACATTTTGTGAGTAGGGATAAATCATAATTTATAATTCCAAATATCAAGAATCCCTCTTGTTTTTTTTGTGATAATTGTTCCAAGGCTGTAGTATTAGGATATCCATATCATGATCCACTAAAAACCTTTATTAATTTCCTGCTATCACACACATTTCTTATTCCAAATTAGGTGAAATTTATGATTAATTACAATCTTCTTATTTTACTCCATGTCATAGAACATATAAAAGTGTTTTTATCGTGTCTCTTTAAGGTGTTACTTTTTCAAAATGGTTTTGTTACCCAAGTTCATGTTCAATAATTGAATTCACTCATGTAAGAACTACTATTACAATAATATATATTTTATTAACGTTCAAATTCCCAACACCAAAAAAAGTGTTTCCCTGGTTATAGTGTTAATTTTTTATTTTCCAATGAGTAAATTGAATTGTAGATTTAGTTTTGTATTTTAGATCAAAATCCAAACACTAAAAATTGAACAAAAAAGAAAAAAAATTAAATCTTAAACTGAAAAACACTTCCCACACAAGTATTCCTGAAACTACCAAAATTGATTTTAAGCATTCCATTTCGTAATGAAAATAAATAATAAAATGTGAGTGTTAAAAAACAGTGATAAATAAGGATATAAATGTGTGGTATATTTCATATTGGGGGGGAAAAGTTTGAAATCCTCCAAGGCCCCTATCCCAAAATATTCATTGAATTTTTTGATAAATTAACCATTCACCTTGAAAGGCCTATTTTTGTACCCTTTAATAATTCCTAAGACACCCAATAGATATACCACACTAAAAATATATGTTTTAACCCCCACAGAATAACTTTTACCAATCACGACCTTAAACTTATATGAGAAAAGATACAATTTATCAAAAACATAGAGATCCTTCTTTTGAATGAGGTTATCATGAGAAGTATTTATTTTTTTTATACAGAAAGTAATATTCACAAGATTCTCTCCTCATATCCTTTATATTATCTATTTCAAACATCAATTATTCTCTATACCTAGTTATCTACATGTCTAACTTCTTCATGGCCTAGTATTCCTTGTGTTTCAAATCCGAATTAAATTGAAAGTGTTTACCATTAACAATATTATAGGAAGTCATACTAAGGGGGTCATTAATGTATTTATATATTCCCATATGGAATCATCCATATTCCAACTCCAATAATTATAGTTTATTTGTTTTTTATTTTCTAGAATTCTCATCACTTCTATGTTTTGAAAAAATTCCACTTCATTTTTTTGGGGATGGTAGGATATGGGAATCTTTTATTGAACTCTAGATCTATTCATGAGTGATTCCATAATATAGTCACCAAAACAAATTACCTAATAACAGAATATTTCTTTGGGAATTAAATAAATTAAATAACATAATGATCTGAGAAAATCTATAAAAAATTGAAAATAATTAATTTCAGTAACGTGAGCTTCATCCCATTTTTAGATGGTCTATTTCCAAGAGAGTATAGGTAAATCCAGCAGCCCAAATTAATCTCATGAAAGGAATCAAAAAAACATTTAATTATCCCAATTGAAGTTTTTTATCAGTTGTATATCACATGAACAATATTATAGCTAACAACTGTAAAATTTTAATTTCATTAATATAATATTTTATTTTGAATGTTATCAAGTAGAATCGTGATATTAAAACTCTTGGGTTATCCTTCTTAAAATAAATTCAAAAATATATATGAAAATTCAAGAATTGAATCATTTATTATGAATTAATGAAATATAATTGTAAAACCATTACACAATAAAAGAAAAATTATTTCTTAATTCGTAACTATATAAAGATTTGAGAGATAGGTTTGAGGAGAAACTAGGGTTTTATAGTTTACTCTCCCCTTTTTTGAATTCTAATATTTATTTTTGTATTTGATCTACATAGTAGATGATCCAGGTGATGTATGTAGGTTTCTTATGAATGGGTATAATTATATAATATCCTATTAATATTTTACAGTATTGATGTTTGGATATTAATTTTAAATCATTATATTTAATATAATATTTTTTTCCATATTCACATGTTATTATACATAATTATATAATGAGTATAGTCACCCCATGATTGTTGTAGACTATCAACAATATTTGAAAGCATCTATCATACGAGGGGTGATAATTGATGTTATATGAAGAACCATGACTGTACTGATGGATGGTTTCAACGAAGGGTCGTTATAAGTAGAATATAAAATTCTTCAAGATTAGAATTTTCATTTAAAATCATAGCTATAATTGGTTCATTATAAATGAAAAATAGTTCAGGCCACAAATCATAAATTTTGGGAGAACAAAAAATTAGAAGTTTTAATTGATGTATTGGAGTGGATTCTAGTTACCCTAAGCATGTATACATACATTATATTATTGTTGAGTATAAGAAATATTAGTAATATATCCACAATAAAGTAATAATTATAATTGTTGTACATTAATAAGGGACATGATAAAAGTTAATGGGGGGAAAGATAGAAACCATGGACATTATTCAAAATAACATTCCATGTGAATTAATTTTTTATAATATTAAGAAGGAAGTGAAATCAATTTATTTTCCCCAAAAAAATCCCAATAAGAACACTAATATTCAAGGTTTAACTGAGCATGCCTACAAGAGATTTAAAAGTTTGTAAAAATAAATAGAAGATCAATAATTATAGAACCTCTATATAAATGTGATTCTATTTTATACCTTACTAGAATGGATTATACATCTGAATTAAGAAATTATTATTCTAGGGTTTAAGTTGTATTATTATGTATAATATTTTACTAATAAAATTGAATTTATACAGTTACTACATTTTCATTAAATGTATTGTTATTTTTAAATTTTTAAATTTCACATAATGAAATGATTGATTTGATAAATTTTATTATATATTTGTAATTAGTATACAAAATTTAATAAATTGGTTTAGGATTATATTTTTTGTAAAAAAATAAAAAAATGATAAATATGAGAAATATTGTAAAATGAAATAAAAATGATATCGCATAAAATAATTAATGGATATATCTATAAAAATAGATTTATTGGACTAACATTGTTTGGAGGAATTATATATTATAATTAAGGTAGTTAATGTGTCATAATAGAAAGTTGTAGAACACTTAAGATAATTAAAAATTAAAAAATATTATTATTTATTCTAAGGGACAAAAATATCCGAATCAATAATACCCAAACTTATTCAAATTTATCCTAAAAAAATTATCTATTAATATTTACTTAAAGATGTCGCTATCATATCTTTATCTCTCTTTTTAGTTATTATGATCATGGGTGGTTAGAAATGCTAACCTTACTCCAAGAATATTAAGTTAGGTAAGGGTTCCCGATCATTTTAATTTTCCCAAATGTAATAATTTTTAAATTTATTTTCAATTATTACTTCATATTCTATCATTTTTATTGTGTTAATACCATCCCATTGATATTAAATCAATGATATAATATCCAATACCTCCTATTTTATCAATTTTATAATTTGTTACCACTCTAAAGTAATGGTCGTTTTTTCTTTCATTCATTTCCAAATTGATATTATTCTATAATAATAGATTTTAAATTCCAATGTTATATGATTATATGCATCTATGTCATTTTTTTTTACAATCTATTTGAAATATTTTCAATAATATGTTTCCCATTAAATTGATTTGTTGTTAATTATTGAACAATATTATGAATATTACTATGAAATTCTATTCAATAATGGAATGAATTTGGGTATTTATATAATGGGTGGGGCCTAAAATTATACATCCCCTTATTGAACTGTTTGGTAGCATGATACAACTATGATAGTGTAATTTTAGATTTAGTACCATTTATATATCATATGCAATCATAAATACTCGATGTTGTTTTTTTGATGCATGACACAGTCCATTCCCATCATTTTATATTTATATATTATATTATCATTGATAATATATTATTTCATTTATTTCCATATATTATTGGATGTGGACTTGTGTATATGATTTACTCCTGAAATATTATTCATATAATTATCACCTAACTTCGTGGATACATTATTCCTTATTGAGTTTCTCATTTTGATATTTTTCTTATATTTTTTGTTCCTCGGGTTAATAAAATAGAATATTATATATTATTGGATCAAATGATATAATTATGCAATTATCATATTTGTATTAATGATATAATATATCGTCTTTATATTATAATGTAATGGTTTTGTATATAGTCTCTTAAATAATATTAAACATTGATATGTGTTATTTGATCACATGTAATCTAATTAATAAATAATAAATATCCATTATAATTAGAGGGACATGGTTAGAGGTTTTATATTGAATTTTCTCCTATTATAATGGTACTTAATTAAATATAAACTATAAAGCTTTAAATTATACGACTTAAATTTATAAAATGTTATCATGTGGTTTATTTCTTAAAAGTGTATAATTGAGGGATACTATGAATTTTTTTTAAATAAATATGTCTCACTCTTAATATTTTTTGAAGATTATTTATGGTTGAAACATAATATAGTGAGGAATATCTATCTTATTCCTCATATAGATGATTTTTATCATTTGAAAGGGTAGTGTTTCTTTTTTAAGATTTATTTTTTATCATGCTATCACAATATGATAGTTAAAAATCAATACATCACTAATTCAACACTTTGGTATAATTATACTCATTTAATGTTTTTTGTAATATAATTTTGTTTTATAAATACAGTATCCATGTAAATGGGTATTTTGAGAAAATTGGTTTAACAATAAATTTATGTTTTTTAGTTGTATTTATCAGGGACATAATATTTTATTCGAAGACAAGGTAAGATCAGGTACACTATGTTAGAAGGTTGTTGGTGTTTCATGGAAAAATCAGTTATATTGGAAGATTTTTAAGTATTGAGTTGGAACTAATGAACTACATTTTCTATAACATATAATTATGGAGCATGGAATTGTATAATACAAAAATAATATTGAAGTAGTTATTACATTGAACCCATCAAAGAATATTTTTTATGTATGATGTTTCAAATGAATTTATTATTATTACATGATATTTTTTCCTAGATTTTATTAGATTATGTCTTCATTTCTATTTATTTCAATGAATTGTTTTCTTAGATGGAATAATATCATGTTGTTTCTAATATTTAGAGTAGTTGATGAGTGATATAGTTCTTCAGTTACCTAAAAAGGTAATTCCATTTAAATTATATTTTAATTTACCACATCAAATTATAGGAATTGTATTGGTTTATAAAATATCAGTTATAATATATCGGTCTTCACAATTACATCCATAGGAATATATTTATGCTACACGTGATTTGAATTTTGTAGTTTATTTTTTTACACATAATTTTTTGATTTATTATATTGACTGAGAATTATTAAAGGTAATGAAAAATCATATGTGTTTTGAATATTTATTATCCTTGATAAATTTGAATTTATGGTAGAAAATATTAGTACAATTTACCATATATATTTTATTTGATATCAAATAATCCCCCAAGAGGGGAAATGTGATATTTTCTGCCTTAAGTCAAAATTAATTTGGTGATGGTGATCATCGTGAGTGAAAGTAATGGAAAAAATATATTTGTTAGAAACTCTTTACCGTGATTTTTAATATTTTGATGGTAGTGTATGTCTTAATAAAATTAAATAAAATCCTCATTGGTGTGATATGTGGTGGTTCCATATATTGGATACCCTAAAAAAGAGGTGTGAAGGGATCAATTAGTAAATGGATATGATATCGTTGCTTTATAAATGTTTATATTTAATCAACTATCATTTTGTAGGAAGGAATATGTTCCACATAGTATACAATAAGTAGTTTTTCACAAGATTTAATGTTTATATATTCTGTAATATAAAAATATTATAAATACATATAATTTATTCTGAAAAAAGGTCAATGATATGGGATAAAAAATCATCGTTTCAATTTTTACCAGATGTCTTGTATTCCAATAGGTGATAGTAAAACAATTTGTTTTAGTTTCTCTTTTGTATCCCAAAATATTACATAATAAAAATGTGGGGAAATTTCAATATATATTTTTCAAAGGATTAACCTAAACGCTCATTGTATTTCCTGTTGCTTTTGTTATAATAGATCGATTGATGAAATAAACTAATAACATACCAACTAAAGAATCAATATTAGTGGATAGTTTTGGGAATATTTATGTGATGGATGTAGTGGATCCACATAGTGTTTTGAGAATGATATTTTATGATCATGAATCTTGATTTAAATCCTAAATATGTAGTTTATTATAACATTACTATGGCACCCAATTGTTATATAGTTCCTTATTTAAACCACAAAATGATGGGAAAATTGAGTTTACAATTCATATGTTAGAAGATATGTTTTCAGATTCTATATTTTTTTATGTTAGATAATTAATAGATCATTAAAAATTGGTTTGATTTTATTATAGTCTCAGTTATCACCTATAAATTATTATGTAACCTTATATAGATTATTGTGGTTTTAATTATTATTCATTTCTATATTAGGGTGAGGCTTCTAAAGGAACGTTTTGTTAGGTCCAATGTGGTGCGGGATACGAAAAACATGTAAAAGTTTGATTGGATTATAGAAGAACTAATCAAATTAAATAATATACTTATATAGATTTGAGTAGGTGACCATTATTAGAGGCCATGTATTCTTATGAGGCTGTCCATGATATTGAGATTGACGGTTGGCATATGGTTAATAAGCTTTATTCTAGATTCATTAACTACTATAATTTTGAGTATATGGCCTCACGTTTTTCATATGGTTTTAAAAAAATGATATTATATAGTTAATTCCATTACATTGAAGATTTATGGAAGTTGTTAGAACCAATAACGATGGTTTTTGGAAACCATGGCTATGGATTATTCCAAATTTTATGTTATTACTATGGGTATAAAAACTGTGGCCAAAAGTGGAAAGATACATAGTTTTCCAAAATCAAGGTTCTAGACTTCTTAAATTATATAAATATATGTGTACATATAGTTTTATATTATTTTTATTTTTATTGTTTTATATATAATTTTTTTCTTTTTACAATAAAGAATATTAATTGGTATTTAGTGATGTATATAAAAAAATAATTTTGAAACAATTTTTAATAGTAAATAAATATTCCATTAATTATTATTTATAATTATTAAATAGGTAATTTAATGATATAATTTATAAATAATATTTCTATTTGGACCACTTCATATGTACTCAACGCTCAATCGGTGTTGGTGGATTTTTGTTCCAATCCAAAATTATTAACTTTATAAATCTTTTACTATTATGATCTTGATTATCTAATTGTATATTAATTCTTTTATGAAAGTATATTAATAATGTTAAGAATGGTATACCTTTTTTTACAAGAATCACTATTTAGAAGTATTTTTCGGCCCATTCCTTGTCAGTTTAGGGTCAATGCATATAAATCACACTATAAGGAGGTATTAATTAGAGTTTTTTGGAACAAAAACAATCCAGAAAAAAAGTGTTGTACATTGAACCATAGGAGGGGGATTGAAAGAAATTATGATTCCATAAAATCCTGATAACCTAGTATACATGAATCTCATTATAGATCTGTATAATTCTTTTATAGATAGACTTTAACTTCTAAATTTCATTTAAATATGATAAATCCCACAATTAGGTGAAACTTATAATTAATGTCCTAATCCTACCTTGTATTATTCTCATAATCTTACATATATGGAATCTTATAAGAAAATACAATTCTTCTTCCGTTTTAGTAACATTATTGCACAAAATCATCTTCTTCTTTATATAAATATCCAATAATGATTCTTTTCTTACATATGTGAAAGACTTATTCTCATGTTCTTATTCTCATTAACTAACTATAATAACTCTCTTCAATCTGTGAATCTATAAATATAAAATAATTAATTTTTTACAACATGGGTATATCTATTGGTAAAAGTTAATTTTATATTGGTAAAAAATCTTACCAACAGAAATTGTCCTCTCACTAAACTATTGCTAAAAACTCTATCACTAAATATTGTCGTGACAAATAAAATGATTCTATTAAATTTATAATAATAATGGTAGGTAATATAAATATATATATATTAGTAAAAATGTTTATCAATAGATTAATACAACTAATATATCTATAGGTAATGTTATTAACCTTTATAAATAATATCAATGATAAATATTTGTTTTTAAATTATACTCAAAATGTTCATATTCCTATATTTATTGTTCAAATTTTATTTTATATTTATTAATATAAATATATATAATATATTATTTTATCTATTAATATAATTGTATATAATATATTATAATATTTATTATATAATAATTAAAAAATTAGTTTATATGAAACCCAAAAATAAGATAATTTATTTGAAAAAACAGACTCCAATATAATTTAAATATTCAAACATCATGAAAAGAAAATAATATCCTAGAATCATATTAAAAATATGTTTAAACATGTTCAAACACTAAGAGATTTTACATAGAACTCAATGAATCTTTGTCCATAATCTATTTCTTGCAAACATAAGATGTCCCTATTATGGAATCCCTATTAGTTCACATGAGCTATTATATACTGTAGTGGATCAAGACATGCACAACTTCACCATTATCCATTAAACTATAGTGGACCTCCTCCTCCCCCCCTCTATGCTTGAAGGGTGCAATGGTCCCCACTCCATCCACTATAGACATGCACCATCACGAGCAATGTTCTAATCACACACAAAAAACATTTGGAAAATAAATTTCATTTAAATGAAAGTTATAAAAATAATAACACGTGATATAAAACTATCATCCAGTGATCAGAACAAGAGAATAATAATACCAGTGGAAACAACAAATATAAGATAATCTAACTAGATACCACAACAACCACAAAAATAACCATCCGGACCACAATAATAATATATAAAGAATGCAAAAAAAATTTCCATAACATGTGACATAAAAATAAATAATGATAACAACAACAGAAAAATTACTAGAAGAACCGATGGTTGCAAAAAAAATAAAAGTGACCACATTAAAAGATGATAACCAGTATCCAAAACAATTGATAATAAAAATACATGATATAAAAATAACAAGAAACTTATCGAACATGTGACCAAAAACTATATAGAATGACACTAACTTCAATTAAATGTGACACATGGCATAGAATTATATAATCTAGTACAATACATATAAGAAACATTATTTCGGTTCCCACCCCACACCTCTAAAAATTTTATTAAATAAAATGCAAGGTGAAGTGCATACATAAGGTGAAATTTCACCATCAATGAATTGAAAGAGTTTTCAAGAATACATGACATAAATACACACATCAAGGAGAAATAAAGTTCACTGTTTTTGACAAGTATCGCATCCATTATCCATCAAAATATGACTCAGAGTATCCAATAAACTATACTACTCCAGTCAATCCACAACCAATATGTTAGACCAGCAACAATTCTTGAAGAGAAGAAATTCTTGAAGATAAGTAACTAGGCCTGCAACAGATCAGACAAGAACACTCATCAACATTATATAATTCCATTAAGATCATTTAATTCCATGGATAAGACCCTCATACCAAATTATTAGCATGCATATAAAAAGAAAAATAACAGATTAATAATGGGAAGACAGAGAATCCAACCTGACAACCAAATGTCAATCCCTACAGGGACACTTTATGTGGCTTTCTAACTCGAGAAAAATGACCCTTTGAGCAGCTTCAAAGACTCTAAATCCATTTTTTAATATTTAAATAAATAACATTCTTGTGTTATGTGTGAACCCTCAAAATAACGACAACCCAAAAAGAAACTAACTGTAAACATATTTTTAATAACTATAAAACAAAAAATTACACAATTCAAATTTCAAGTGCCAATAAATAGAAGAATGGTTCCTCTCGCAAGATGAATTCAATTCAAGGAGCCTATGATTCAAAGCTCATAACTTGAGCTATTCACCACTGTGATTCCTAATATCATGTTGATTGAATCAAAATATTCATCTTCAATACTCACCATTTACACCATCACCACACATCATAAACAACTTCATCATCATCTTAATCATCTACACACTTTGCAATAAATAGCTACCCAAATCATTGATGTGGTCATTGAACCATAAATACAACCATTGGAACATTGTTGAGCTCACCATAACCAAAAATAATACAGGCGAACCACCCCTGAGAGAATAGAGAAAAATCATGAAAAAAGATCCTCAATTACACTAGGACAAGGAAAAATAACTAACCCAAGCAGCCAAACCCCTATTCCACTCTAGAGAGGGTCCAAGATTTATGAATCTCTTTGACATCATTTCGTCTACGGTTATAGTCTAACGCCACACTGGGCTGGAAGGACACTTCCTGGAATAGAAGGACCACCAGGGTCGATAGTTGAAAAGACCTAGTAACGAGGACACTATTGAGAAAATACATCATAACTATGAACAAAAAAAATAAAATTGAACATAGTTGATGAAAAATATGATAAAAACAACTTTTAAGTAGGGAGCAGAGGAAATGAAACCAAATGGGAAGACGATTCCCTTAGGAAACTCTATTCAAATTGATACTGGAGTGAAAAACATTATACATTCATCCATCTATGATAATAGAGAGTGACATGGGAATCCATGAATGGAACATGACATCAAAAACCCTAGCGCCGATAAGGGATAGCTCAAGAGTTAAATTCATAAGAAAACCAAGATTCAACAAATAATTCGGGCTCACGAACTATGGATAAAATGACTTACATAACCACGGTTAAAACAGAGCACAATAGGGGGGATCACAAATGGTAAAACTAAGAATCAACAAAATAAACCTCCAAAATTAGGTTAGGGTTTATACAGATCACGCGCACCTACAATGAAAAGAGAAGAATAACAGATCATATGAGAAGGAATGCTCAAAGGAGGATACTGAAAACGAAAAATGCAGGAGAGACGACCTGATTTTGTGGCCAGAGGAGGAGGGAGGCATGCCTCTGGGGTTCATCTTGGATGGGGCTTGCGGAACAAACAGGAAGGGGATGGGCGGGGCGATGTAGGGGAGGGAAATATACAAATTTCAAATAAAATAAAATAAAATATTTATATTTATAATTATTATATTTATATTATATTTATAATTATATTTATAATTATATTTATTATAAATATATAAATAATTATATAAATAATTATTATATTTACAATAAATATAAAATTATAAATATATAACAAAGATAATTATTATATTTTTTATATTTCTATTTATTATATTTATAATTAAATATTTGTTATATTTATAATTATATATTTCTTATATTTATAATTATATAATTATTATAAATCTATTTATTATATTTATAATTTTAAATATATATATATTTATAATTATCTATTTATTATATTTGTAATTATTTATTTATTATTTTATAATTATATATTTATTATCTTTATCATTTTTTATTTTTTTTATTTTTTATAATATATTTTTTATATTTAAGATTATATATTTATTATATTTATAATTATATAAATTCATATTAATGTAAATTATATATAATTATTTACAATTATTAATAAAAAATTATGCATTTATATAATTATAATTTTTTATTTATATTTTATTAATTATATATATATGTTGGAAAAGTGGTGAGGTGTGGGACCACAATTCCAATTGATAAAACGTTATGGGTAAAATCTCAAAACGCCAATTGATCTGGAGTTCGGGTGCCCCATATCCCTAATTATTCTAATCCTAAACCCATAAATTTTAAATATACACCCCTCCTCTAAATTCTACACACTATGTCTCTCTTGATTGGTCATTGATAAAAAAAATTGTTATTGAATGCCTTATTGTAATATTTTTTTTGGGAGAAAAACAATTTGTTGGTAATAGACTTATTAATAATAGATTCATATGTTGGTAAAAATATGTTGGTATTAGTATAATAAAGCTATATATTCAACTGTTGGTAAATGATATGTTGGTATTGAATGATCAATAGCAACACATATATTTGTTGGTAAAAATAAGTGTTTGTATTAAAAATTAATACCAATAAAACACAATATCTGTTGGAATTTTTCATTTTTACCAACAAATATATAGCGTGCCGATAAATTTCTATTTGTATAATCAATTTTTTTATGTGCAATAACTAATAGAAACTTCTGGTTCTTGTAATCCTCATTGTCAAATCATCCATTTCTCATTATTATTCATATGGAAATAAATATTCATATATCATTATTATTCTCTACTTATATTTTGAGTGTATACAACCTATAATGGGTTTTTCTTCTTCACATGATATTAGAAGCATAAAAAAATTCATAATATTATGATGTAAAGTATACTATTTCTTCACACATAGAGAATACTCTCAATAGAATAATTGTGTCAAACATTCACACACCCTAACTCTTATTCATCAAACTTTAATATATTTAATAATATCCCATAGTGTCAGAAAATTCTTCTATTTCTTCTCATTCTTCGATATCTATAATACTACATAAATTCATCACTTAAAATTGCTATGATTTTCAACAATTAAAAAATTTGATGATGTTTTCTCTTCAAAAAAACTCTATATTATTTTGTTTCATTAGTATTTAAGATCATTAAAATATTTAATGAAGAATTATTTAAATTCTTGGTTTTTCCTTCACCTTTTTGTCCATGACATATGGAATTATCATTCTCTATTCACTGCATAAAAAACTACTTCTTATATCATTCTTCCTCCATCTAATTCTCTCCACGATATATTTAAAAGCATGAAACATTTTCTTTTAAAAATATACATATTTAAATTTCGTTCTATTTTCATCATTAGTATCATTTTAACCCCCTTTTTTTGATAACACATCTTCTAGTTCTTCCAGCCTCATCCTTTATTAAACTACTCATATACCTCTCTTTAATTTGTGATGATATTTCCCCTCAAGTATCTTTTACGGTATTTTTATCAAACACCCTATATCACAATGAGTAATATCATGATATATATATTTTCATTTAATACATATTCACATGGAATCTTATAATTCAAATCTATTCATAGTATAATGATTTACTATAACACTATCTTTTTTTCCTCTTCATATGATATCATATGCAATTTCCTTTCAGGAATTAATACATATGTAATAAAAAATTATATGTGAACCATTTCATATCCGGATCATTTTAAATTTTTTCTATATCAATCATAAATCCCTATACATATTATCAAACTACATTCTCATATATATTCTTCCTTCTACCAATCACACAGCCATAATATGCCATCTTGTGTCATGTTGAACTCCAATGTTATTTTCTCATATTCTATTGATTCTATGTACATATTGTGAGTCCTATTGTCTATGTTGTGGAATTATTTTTCATGGGATCAATACCAATCTATAACTCTTTCTCATACATAGTTTAATTCCTCTATGTGGATTTTATCACTTCGTTGGGACTTTCGCAGCATGACCCATAGTGTATCAAATTTCTCAAAGGTGGACCATTTCATCTTTGTGGAGTCTCGTTTCCAAATTTGTGTTTATGGGAATCTACTTCCATGGATATTCATATACAAAGAAATTAATTCATTTATATCAACTTTCCTATTCATTAAAATACATACATAGATATTCCTTTATGTGGAAAATATATGAAAATTCTCATGTGTTTTTCTCTAATTCTTTCACTACATTCAAGACATTTTCCCCCCTTTTTCTAACAATGTTCCAGCATTCAAACATTATCCAAAAACCTATTGCATGATTTATGATAACAAATATTATGATATATAAAACTAATAATAAAAATATAAATTACATTGACTATATGATCCTCCAAATATATTTTCATGTAATCTAATATTCTATGATACATTTTTGATATTCTATTGAAATTTGATATATCATTACACTTATAGTTCCTCCATTATTTTTGTACAAAAAAATTCAGTCGTCACCACCTTCATACAAAATATTATTATACCTTGCATCACCCATGGTTTTCTATAATTACTCCGTATTTAAATCTTCTCATGATCACATCACTATAATTTCTATTTTATAGAACACTATCTAATAAAAATAGATGTAGATTTGAAAACATAAACACAGATGGATTCCATATCATTAATAATATAAAACACATCATAATCATCTTCATTCAAAATCCATGATACTTATACTGCATCAACATATTGGAACTCCTATAAAATAATTCTTATAAAATAAATAAAACACACCAAATGTGAGTTCAATGGTTTAAACACAAAATTTTTGTTTTCTTTTTTTCTATA
Organism: Viscum album; assembly: GCA_963277665.1. Taxonomy (NCBI): domain Eukaryota; kingdom Viridiplantae; phylum Streptophyta; class Magnoliopsida; order Santalales; family Viscaceae; genus Viscum; species Viscum album. Next base: position 991,167,458 of record OY728128.1, on the reverse strand, counting down.
CATTGAATATATCTTGCATTTAAATCCGATTGATTTTTTTGTGCATTATGTTATGGGTAATATTTCTAAACTTTTTTCCATGGAAATTAGATCAAGTATAATGGATAATTTTACAATAGTTTGATGAAAATAATGACTGAACTTTTCGAGAACCTACTTTTTCATACATAAATATTATATCATTTTCAAGATAAACATAATATTATCATTATAAAACCATGATATAATAGTTAATTGTCCTAGGTAAATTAGACACATACATTACTTATAGAAAATAAAAAAAAATATTAAAAATAGTTTTTTAATTATAATGATCATGTTATCCATAGTACATGTAGTCACCAAAGGATATACATCAAATATATGGTTGAGTTACAAGCCTAGTAAGAGGATGAATAAGGGACCTTTAATAATATTAAATGAGTAAGAATAATCTTATTCATAATAGAATAATCTTTCAATAATTATCAACATTGTAAGTGAATCATTGGATAATGTTATATAATGTTTTAATTCATAAAAAAATGAAACATCATGTCTTAGGTGTCAAATATGACACAAAGCTTAGAAAAAAAGATAGTATCATGTTCACCCTTAAAATATGAGCCTGATCGTAACATCATAATTATGAACATAAATGGAATCATCTTCAAACATAATTCAAATTATCTCATGAGATGCATCCCATTTCCCAATGAGTTGGTGGGATTAAAAATTTTGGGCCCACCCTTCACATCATAACATTTACATAATCTTGAAAGCCACATTGAATGTATAACACTCATAATCATGAATAATCCCATGTAATTGAACGGGATTCATACTAATTTCAAGAATCATGATTTCATGAATAAAATATGGTTTCACAAATAAAATTGTGATATCATTTTTGGTATAAAAATCATTATTCTTGAGTGAAGAACAAGCATCTTAGGGTAGTAAAAGGTGTTTTTTTATAAAGAAGCGTTCTTTTGTAAAATAATTGTATTTGTCATAAAATATTGTATAAAACATGTATATCCTAGAAAAAAATATTAATAATAATGAAATGATATTTATGTAAATTTATAGGAACAACCATATAGAAATTTTTGTGGAGGGAAACCCCAAAGAAAGAGAGTTGGGTTCGAGAACCCCCTTAACATAAGTCTGAAAGTGTTCTGCACATGCCCTTGATAAACTATATAATAAACCCTTATTCATAAATCGCATAATTCAGGACCTATTATAAATCAATTTTATTTATTAAAATTTTATTAAGTTTCTTTTTGTCCTTTTTGATGAGTTATAGTGTCAAATTTCATCGTTTCAATAGCATTCATTTTCATGGTTTCGTGGTGAGTTTACTTGTATATAATTTTGTAAGTACTTATAAAATGAGAAACAATTACTAAAAGTTAAGCTATGTTTCATGAATTAATTTAAAGGTGTTTAAATTTTATCATATATCATTTCTTTTTATGATATTTGGATGATTCATTTGATAAAACATTAATGATAAATTATTAGTTTATTTTGGTGGTTTTTACATCCATCATGAAATAATTTTGTTTTATTAAATATTACTTTTATAAATTAGTTAAAAAATATTACAAAAGTTATAATATGAATATTTAAATATTTTTTAACTGTAATAGTGGTTGTATTACCATCATTCAAGGCGGTAATGGAAAATGAAAACCTGATGTCCATGAAAGCGGTAAATCAACACATTTGAGATGATGATTTCATTTTTTTAGTATAAAAGAGATTTTATGATAGATATGCCATTAACACACTAAAATTTATATATATATATGATAAATGGGTTATTATTCTCCTTTGGATAAAGGGATACAAGGATAGGATATTAATATAAACGAAATAAAAAAAGAGGTATTGAAGATTTTACCTCCTGAATGTTGTCTCCTTGAGAACCACATTAAGGCACTAGGAATTAGTATTTTTTTCATAAAATCCCCTAAATGATGTGTGGAAGATGATTGGGTATGGAATTAGGTAGAATATAAAAAAATTATAATGTTTAAAATGATTGGGTAGAATAGGTGGTGAGGGGTGATATTTTAGGGGTAGAGAGTGGTGTTTTTTATTATTTTATTCACATGTTTATTATTTGGAATCAAGAATATAAATAGTGTTGAATACCATGACTAAATATAATAACATTGGAATTTAATTATGATATAATGTTTCAAAAATCATATATATTTTATACATTACTCCACAGTTCTTGTATTTAACTTATATTGTAAATTTCAATAATTCATTATTCCTAAAAAATTAAACTATTTTAGAAAAATCCATAAAAAGTACCATAATAATTTTTGGAAATTTAGATTTCAAAAATGGAGTTAGTTTTATGATAATAATTTCATAAATATATTAACCTAAATTTTTATATTAAATTAACATTTATTCCAAAAATATCAATTTTAATATTATAATAGACTTTTTGAACCATTGAAAAATTATTTAAGTTATCATTAAACTATATTATAGTCATAATATTAATTTATGAATATAATTTATGAAATTAAATATTATTGTAAATAATTATATTAATTATAAAATTTTAAATAAACATTTATTCTTTAAAAAAATTGTTAAAACTTAATTTACCATTCTTAAAACATTAATTTACTTTTAATATGTTATAAATATATCATATTTTAATTTATGAGATACCTGTGTTTTATTTATAATTTCATAGCTTACGTTGCTATTGTAGTGTTTGTATTACTATTCTAAATGGTTATATTACTATTCCAACATTCATGTTACTATTCCATTGATATAGGTTCCTTAATTACAATAAATATCACTTATATTATTCTTCATTTATGAGAATAAATTTTTTTCATGGGTTCTCTATGTGATTATTGTGATTTATAATGTAATTATAAGAATGAAAATACCATGGATAAATGTTGGTTTCATCACATTATTCCACCCTTATAAAATTTCATCCTCATAATTTTGTTTACAGAATAATGTGTAAATATTTGAGGGTAGTTATCCATCATTTCTTCCATTGTTTCACTTGTCTTTTCTTCATATATATATTTTATCCATAGTAACATGGTATGTTAGGAGACCTTGCTATGTAAAATTATGTCTCTTTTGTCTAAAATATTCACTAGCTTCTCCTCATAAGATATATCATCTTCCATTCATACAACATATGAGGTTAGTACATGTGAGGGATAATATATGTACATACTTGGGAGGGATACATGGAATAAATCATACACATGATACATGGTTTGTGGAAGTGAATGATGATAGACCACTACTCTAATGTGATCAAGGATATAAAAGGGTTCAATGTACATGGGATAAACTTCAAATTATTTCTAAATTGTATCATTCTTATACATGGTGTTAATAAATGGAAAACATTGTCTCTATATTCAAACTCTAGATCTATTTGATAGTTTTCATCATATCTCCTTCGCTAACTCTAAGAATATTTAATGTGTTTTTAGATTACTTTTACCTTCACAGTCATCTATTACGCAATATCAGGTCCCATTATATTTTCTTATCCAACATCATCCCAATAGATTGGTGTTTATATCAATTCTAAAATAGAGATCCATATAGATACATCTGAATAATCTACTGTAAGTTTTTGATGTACAAGAACTCAACCAATGAGATATTTGATAACATCCTCCTTTTAGTTACAATGATTACGATCTCAACATGTCCTCAAGAATATGAGTAGTCCTTTAGATTTTCCTTTTGTTTGGGGTGATAGTCTATGTTGAAATTAAATTCAATACTTGGAGAATATTGAATACATACCAAAAATTTATATTTGAGCCTTTGATCATGATCAGAGATGATCGAAAGTGGAACCTCATGTATCCTCACCATTTCCTTCACATATACCATGGAAATTTATTCAAGAAATAAATCTTCCCAAATATTAATGTAGTAGAAACCATCATGAAATGATTCACCACAACCCCTATTTCATTGCTTCCTTTGGATGCCTTCGTGACCAATAAAAAGGTCCATAATGATTTTTTACCATTAACACATGGGTATAAGAAATATGTTCATCATCTCTTTGGAATTATTTCTATATACATTAAATTGATTACATACTAAACACCTTGGGATATAATCTGAATTCACTTTCTTTATGATTCCTCAATAGATCTGTTCTTGATGATCAAGGTTAAACTTGGTACTTTCAGGATGGATGGAGAAAGATGAGCCTTGTACATTATCTAGTAGATCTTTCCTAATCTCAGGTGATTAAGTCACACAAATACGTATTCCAATATGAATCACATCTTCATTAACAATATGGAACTCTTATCGAATAAATTCATTTACTACTTACACCTTCTCATGTATCTCCAAATAATAAATTTTTTCCTCCTTGATCTTATCATGGATAGATTATTGAGAAATCATTTGGGAAAGGTATGATGTATTCCATGCCATTATTATTTACAAATATATCATTTTTCATATCCAAGAATATGGGGTCTTTCTCAATCCACATCATGGATAATGTAGTAGGTTCTTTTCTACTAAGAGAATCAACAACAATGTTCACCTTTCATGGACGGTAATTAATAAAGAAATCATACTCCTGGTCTAGACCTAACTGTCTCCCAAGATATATATTAATATCTGTTTATGTGAATATATACTTTATACTCTTGTGATAAATATATATTTCACACTACTCACCATAGAGGTTGTTCCGCCTAATTTGCATGGAAAAAATCATAAATACTAGATCTGGATCATGCGTCTGGTAGTTCTTCTCATGAATATTCAACTTCTATGAGATGTAAGATGTAAATTTTTTAGTCTTCATGAGTACACAACCCAATAATTTATTTTAAGAATCATTGAATATTAAAAAAACCTCTCTAATATATGGTAGTGTGATTACATATGTGGGGATTACCCTATTCTTTACCTCTTTAAATGTTTCCTCGCATTCTATTATCTAGATATAAATTACTACTTTATTTGTTAAAATAGTTCACAGGATATAAAATCATGATAAATTCTTCACAAGACATCGTTGGTACCCTTCTAAGCCAAGAAAACTATGGATTTTTTTGATACTAGTGAGATTGGGTCAATTTTAAATTTCTTTTTATTTGGAAGGGTCTATAGAAATTCTATCACTTCTAATCATTTATCAAAATAATTTGACTTGCTACAACCAAAAGTCACACTTTCTGAATGTTTTGTACAATTTACCATTTCTTAATTTCTCCAACAAAATACTTATATTATCTTCATGTCACACATTTTTCATGGAGTATATAAGAATATCATCAATAATAACTATCATGAATTTTTCAAGCTAGTATCTAATGACTCTATCCATCATATACATGAAAATTTCAGGGGAATTAGTAAGTATAAAGGGTTTCAATATGAACTAATAGTTCACATACATTTTATAGGAATATGTATTTTGAATATATTTCTTATTCAAATTTAATTTATGATATCTAGAATAAGGATTCATCTTTGAGAAGTAATGATCTCTTCATATAATTTTTTGAACTAGTCGTAAATCCTTTAAAGAGGGTAAATTTTCATTGTAATGATCTTATTGAGCTCCTGTTAATAGAGCCACAATTGAATTGATACATTCTTTTTATTTAAAAAGTTCATTGACATACCCTAAGGTGATGCACAATGTTTTATTGAACGTTAGTCTTAATTCTCTTGAAATTACTTCTTTTTCTCCTCTAGTTCGATAAAGGCCATCTTGTAGGCACATTTTTGGATAAAACAATCTCTAGGTATTTTTTTATTGGGAAATTTTCCTCATGATATGGGGGAATTTTGGGTAACACATCGGTAAATACATTAGTGTATTCCAACACAATGGGAATTTCTTTAAGTTTTATTATTTCCATTGATGCAACCATTTAGGCAAGATATTACTCTATATAAGGTTTCAACACCCACACTATTGATGGATTTTACAAAGGAGATTCATTATAGTCCATGAATTTATAGAGGAGCATGGGATGATTCAGAATATATAAAGATATTTTACTTTCCCAACAATTAATGTGTTCTCTAAATAATAAGAGTTATTTCATGCCTAGTACAGTATCTAATTTCACCAAAGAACATATTATGAGATTCTAATGAATAGTATTATTATATACAAGAAAATGAGAAGAGTCTAATACATTGATTGTAATAATTTCACTGTTAGTTTTTTTACAGAAATATCTACTACAAGGTATTGGGGCTTTGATTAAATATTTAAGGAAAACTTGTAGAATAAAAATTAAAGTGTAGATGATGAATCAAATAAGACTTCTTTCATCTTCAAGAAAATAAGAAGTGTACCTTTTTTTAATTCCTTTTCTTTCCCCACTTTAGCAGTAGTGATGGAAAGTTCTTTCCATTTTTTCATCATATTTTGTGGTTGCTAATAGTGATTATCTTCACAGACTTGAGGATTAGTGAAATAGCTTGTATAGTACCCTTTCTCTCTATAGTTGAATAATTGAACAATAGTTGGTAAATTAGGATTTTCCTCCTTAACTCCATCATGTTGGCCATATTTTTTTTTTCATTGAAATTCATGAGATCCATGCCCTTCTCTCCAGAACATAAGGCATTTATCTATCCCCTTGAGGCAATACCAAAAATGAATCTTCCCACATTTTTGATACTTGGGTGGTTGAATAATCTTTCTTCCTTTTTGATTTTGACAAACCATTATGAAACAATATTATTCAGTTATTATATCCATAACTGTTGGACCATTCTCCAAAATGCATATTGAAATTGACAATACATAGATCCACTTATTTATAACTTTATATGTATATAATATATAGATCCTTTAGAGGTTGTGGTTTTAAACTGCTAAGGAATCAATCTATATATATATCATTATTGATAATAAAACTGTAGGTGTATCTTTCAAGACATGTGAATTTTTCATCATCAGTCATGATAGATTCAACGTCCTTTTTTGTTAGATCTATGAATAATATCTCTATATTTTTATGAAGAGTTTGAGTGAAATAATTATTAAGAAATATTTTCTTAAATTATTTCCACTCTATATCTTCTATTTAATCCTTTGGTTGGTGATCTTTTGAAACACCCATCTTTGTTCAGCCTCTCCATCTAAACCATAAATGGCATGAGTAACCTTATCCTTTTCAGAACATATGGGAATGGAAAATATATTATCCATTGAGATAACCCACTCTTCCTCAACAACTAAATTGGAAGATTCATGAAATTTCAAAAGATATTTCTTAAAAAGGATTCAATGTCAATTTTCTCCTTCTTGGGTTAAGAACGAAATTTTATGTGGTTCAGGTTGTTATTCAAATCCTGATACATCTAGCTAGGTATCTCTAGTTTGTTTTGAACTCTAAATCTTATATAATTAGGGATGTATTTTTAAGAAATGATTCATTATCCCTAATAGTATTTTTTTCTTGGATTCACTTGGTTCCCACCATTTTCTAGAGTCGAAATGGTTTAATGAAAATACAATTCAACGAATCATGAACAAATGATTTTTTCTTTTATATAATTAAATCTAAAGGAATATCTTAGGAGATCTTATGGTTAGGATTTTTCTAAAACAAATATTCTTGTATTTTTACATATACCTTGTCATATCAAAATGGTTTTCAATAACATTCTCTAATTTTAACTCCCAAATTAACTAAACACTACTAAAAGACCAAACACAGTGAACCTGGTTTTTCATAAATGACTATTACATCATTTAAAAGATAAACATCATTTTAGCATTATAAAACCAGGATCTAAAGGTTTAGTGTCTAGAATAAATTAGGTACATACATAACTTGTGCATAATGATGCATAAAAATATATAAAAAATATTATTCTTTACTATTTTGAAGAACACATTCTCTTTATTAAATGAAGTCACTTCCGGATTGTAATGGCCCGACCCTACCAGTCTTGAGCCACAACTACCCCATGCCAGCCATCACAGGCTAGGGGTTGGAGACAAGCACAGAAGGAATAACAATCTCGAGGAGGCCTTTTCCTAAGTATGTGCACACACACACACAAAACCCACTCAATGCAGAAGTGAAGAGTGGAAAGGAAACCAATGTATGGACTACAGTGTCCCAACAAAAGGATACATCGACCTCTAAATAGAACAAGTAATGTTCCGAAAAGTACTGATAAAGAAACTGAATTGAAAAAGGAAAAAACATGCGCCCAACCCGAAAGGTTCCACAACCCGGAAGGTAAACAAAAGTAAATAACTAGAGAGTCCCACACCTAAAAACTCTACTTCTACCCCAGTACACGGCCCAAGATCCTTTGCCCTCTATGATCCTACGTAGTCACCATCGACCTATTTGTTGTCTACAAGGGCACTCCAGGTGCGAGCAAAGCCCAAGTAGGGGTGAGTATAAAGATACTCAGTAGGATGCCCTGAAAGCTCAAGGTAGCAACAAAGGAGACACTAAAGAGGTGAGCAATAGACAGAATAAAGAATAATTAAAGAGTACATTAAATAGAGTGCAGCTCAACCCAACAGGAGAAAGGAAGCAGACTCGTCCAAACACAGGGAGTTACAAATGGTGAGAAGACGAACATCTCATCGAGTCTTCCCTACCTATAGTAGGTGATTATACTCGTCCAACCAAGAGGAGCTAGAAACAGAAATTACATGACATACCCCTTGCGTCTTCGCCCCTCCATGATGGAGAGTAAGTGAACCCAAGGAGTGGGAAAAAAGTAGGGTGTATATATATATATATATCCTCAACAAGAAACCCGAACGAGTGTGTAAGGTGATCTCCATCTCCAATCTCAGCTCAGGAAAAGTCTCCAATTATCCATCACAGATGCCCAAATGTCTCGCATGCCAAAGATATCTCATCGTTGAACCGTACAACCAAGGGTCCCGTTCTGGTAATCAGGTAGAAAAGTCACTGACTGGCATCATAGAAAGGGCTAAGTATGAAAGAATTCATCAGGTAATCCACCGCCCAGCCCAGCTGGAGGGTAAACCCTAAGAGGTCATCAGGTAATCCACTGCCCAACACAGCTGGAGGGTAAACCCTAAGGTCCATGGGTAACCCACTACCAAGCCCCGCTAGAGGGTAAACCCTGGTACATTAGTGGGTAACCAACTACCCATCCACGTTGGAGGGTAAACCCAGAACTGGTCTGATAACTCAGCATTTCCCGTACCATCAATGGGTGTCACTAACATCGCTACCGTGCATTGGTTTGGAGTGCAATAAAGGAACCTCCGACCAATGCCCTTTCATGTTTCCACATTTAATGAGATCCCGAATGAGGCTTTGAATGGCCAAAAGGAATACAGTATTGCAATCCTCATAGAAAAACACGGGAGATAGGCTATTTACTTGGTTGAAATGGAATCCTGACGAAAAATTTATTCAACACTAATTTATGCCCATACGGCGTCTCATGGGGCACACACCTCGGTCCTGAAAAAGGTTGGGAAAACTACGCCATAGCGATGTTCTCTAAAAAACATGAAAAATCAACTATTCATTCACCCTAAATGGATATTTGATGAAAAGTTCGCAAACGCTGCACACAATTTAAAAGATGGCTCGTGGGGGCCATGCCTTAACTCCGGCTTCAACAGCTGAACCCCCTAGAAAACCTCATCTCGATACGAAGTTCGCAATGTTGCTAATGGCACCCAAAACAGACTATGGATGTGCGTGTGCCATCCGAAACAAGAATCTCCGTAAAAGTGCTAGTACTACTTAATGTACATGTCCCACCACTGTAGCCCCATCATGGGAATTAAAAAAATTCCCGAGACCATCTCAAAACCTCTGTCTTGATCCGAGGATTGCATCGCTACAAAAGACACACGAATCAGACACTCAGTTTTTAAAAAAGAGGGTTTTTTAATACTAATGGACTGAAATGGGGTGGGTCTGGCCGGTTTGGCCGGCGCACCCTCTCCCTAAACCGGTTGTCCGCTGCTTGGCCGCCCTGGCTGCCAGGTCCAACTCGGCCCGCGCTTCACCACACGGGCTTCATCGCTTCACCTGGACTGGCTTAATCTGGTCTGGCTCTTTTCCACGAGACCCATGTTTCGCGGGTCCTGGACCTCTCCCAGGGTCACGAAGACCCCGATCTCCCCCTGCACGCCGACCGGCAAAGCCGGCCGACCCGTTTCCCTAGCCTCTCACATGTGCCACCGACGCCACCTCCTACTGTAGCTCACCCGCAGCCCTTCGCCCACAGCTGGTCGTGCCACCTCTAGAGGACGCCACACCACCGTCGTCCCAGACCACCTAATGAGGCGTCGTCATCGGGACTCGCCGCACCACCACGCAGAGCCGCCAGACTACCCTGGAACCACCGGAAAATAGGGGTATTGACCGGAAAACATCCTGAGGTCACCCCAGACACCCCGGGACTCGAAATTCTGATCTGAAAGAATCATTGGAAAGATCTGATCGAGCCCTACTCAAATATTTCCTTCAATAGATAATTAAACAGCATTTCTGTGCTATTAATTGAGTTATAAAAAGATGAGGGAATTTAAAATGAAAATGTAACGATCCTACCTCGCAGGGTGAAGCATGTTGCTTCACAAATGATCTTCCAGAGCTGCAAATACCTTGGAGAGGTGGGGAGATAAGCTTGAGGAAGTTGGAGATCTCTTTTGGGAGATCGTCTACCAAAGAGATTCTAAGGGGGGATAAGGGGGGATGTTTTTACGTTGGGAAAACTTAATTAGAATTTAATTAATTTTAAACACCGACCAGTAGGCCCATTCAAGAACTCTTGACGGGGTCAAGGTTAAGCCACTCCTAAGGTAAAATCCACATTATGAGTGAAACTGTGGTCTTAGAATTTTAATCAGATCCTCTGTTCAAAAGTTATAAAGTTCACGCTCGAGGTCGCTAAATTAAAAAAACTCCCCTGGTGACTGTTTCTTCAAAAGGGTCTCTCCAGTGAAATTTACACCCCTACTAGGGTAAACGGAACACATTGGATTCAATGGTGCCCTCATTTTTCCCATCCGAGCAACCGTTTAGGAGTTATTTTGTTTATTTCGTATGTCTAGTGTGAACGCACTTTAAATTTAATTTCGGCCACACCGGGGCTCGGAATCACACACCATCTGAACACCCTGATCTGGAATAACATCAAGAAAATAAATTCAAAGTATTACAGGCCCAAAAACCCGAGTTCTTAAATCATTCACTCCTTTAAGTTTTTAATCCCTGAAAAAAACAAAAAAAACAACTCGGGATACGGAGCTTGCGTCTGGATCTCCTATTCCCAGGTGCACTACATCAGCCTCCCATGCTGCCAAAACACTTGAAACAAAATAATTATCCCACCATAAAGAGTCTGCTCCTTCCAGTCCTCAATCACCACTGGATTTTTCGTAAAGGTGGCTCCATCCTCAATGTCCAGCTCTCCCCAATCGATGACGTGCGGGGGGTCGTGCAAGTATTTCCTCAGCTGCGACACGCGGAAGACATCATGAACTCTCTCTAGCTATGGGGGTAGAGAAAGACGGTAGGTAACCTCGCCAACCCTAAGCGTGATGTTAAAAGGCCTGATGAACCTCAAGGATAACTTGCCTCCCCGACCGAACCTCTGAGTTCCACACTACGAAGAGACTCTCAAAAAGGCATGGACCCCCTCCTCGAACTCCAAAGGTATGTGACAACGGTCTGCATAGGACTTCTGTCTACTCTGATCCATCCTCATCCACTCACAAATGACCTGCACCTCTCCTCCATCGCCTTCACCAACTCCGGGACCATGAGGGAGGTCTCCCCAACCTCCATCTAGCACAACGGTGACTTGCAGGGTCTCCCATAGAGGGCCTCAAAAGGTGTCATGCCGATAGTAGAGTTGTAGATATTGTTATACGTGAACCTAAACAAGGGAGGTGATCCTCCCAGTTTAGTCCAAAGTCTAACATGGACGCCCTGAGCATATCCTGCCACACCTGGATAGTGCGCTCGGTCTGCCCGTCCGTCTGGGGGTGAAAAGTTGTACTCATCCGCAGCTGAGTCCTGAATGCCACCTGCAGGCCTCACGACAATCGCGACATAAACCACGCATCATAGTCAGATATGATCATCGAGGGTACTCCATGAAGTCGGATGATCTCTTTAATGTACATCTTCCCTAGACTCTCCACCGATCTCTGATCCCTAATGGCAAGAAAGTGCATCGACTTCATGAGTCAGTCCACCATCACCCAAATGGAATCATGGCCCTTCTTTGTGCCTGGATGATCTGTGAAGAAGTCCATAAATATTTCATCCCACTTCCACTCTGGGATATCAAGGGGATGAAACAACCCTACCAGAACCTGATGCTCTGCCTTCACCTGCTGACAGGTAAGACACCGAGAAACGAACTCAGCTATGCTCTGCTTCATGCAAGACCACCAAAAATTCCGCTGAAGGTCTCTGTACATCTTCCCCACCCCGTGATGTACAACCAATAGAGAAGTGTGTAATTCCCAAATCACCTCCTCCTACATCTCCACTGTTACTAAAAATCTCCCCTAGAAAAAGATCTCATGATTCCCTCCTTCGGAATACCCATCGGGTGCGTCACCCAGGGATATCTGATCACGCAATACCTCACTGTCAATATCCCCTAGTTGGGACTCTCTTACGTTCTCAATGAGCTAAAGAGTCGGCATCATCGACTGTAGAAAATTCGTACCCTCATACTCCACCAAGGTCAGCTACAGAGAATCCAACTGCTCTGAAACATCTCGAACTAGACGAGCTGGGGACTTCCCAATAAGTGAATATACTACTACGTTTCCCTTACCTAGAGTATAGACTATCTCAAAATCATAGTCCTACAGAAAATCTAGCCAGAACCACTACCTTGGATTCAGATCCCTTTGATTGAAGATGTACTTGAGGCTCTGGTGGTCTAAGTAGACCACAAAAAGCTCACCTAGAAGGTAGTGTCTCCATAACCAGAAGCAAAAGACCACCGCTGCCAGCTCCAAATCATGAGTCTCATAATTCTTCTCATGGGGCCTCAATTACTTCGGCCCATATGCAATCACTGCATGCTGCTGCATTAGTACGCACCTGAGACCAGCTCCTGAAGCGTCATAATATACCACAAACTCGATGCCCTACTCTGGCAGCCTCAACACTAGATCAGAAGTTAGCCTCCTCCTTAGCTCCTCAAAGGCCTTCTGGCACTGATCAATCCAGGTGAACGTTCATCCCTTTCGAATCAATGTGGTCAAAAGGGAAAAAATCCTGGAGAAATATTCCATGACCCTTCTGTAGTATCCTTCCGAACCAAGGAAGCTCTGCACCTCAGATGCATTCTTGGGTGGATCCCAAGCAATAACTACCTCTATCATTATGGGATCTAAGGCTAAACCTTATTCTAAAATGACATGTCCCAGAAAGTGAACCTCATGAATCCAAAACTGACACTTTGAGAGCTTCCCATACAGCTGGTGCTCCCGAAGTAAGTCTAGAACCATCCTCAAATGCTCCGCGTGCTCCTCCTCTGTTGGAGAGTAGATGAGTATGTCATCAATAAAGACGACCACAAAACGGTCGAAGTACGGTTTGAAAATCTGGTTCATCAAATCCAGGAAGATGGCAGAAGCATTCATCATTCCAAAGTGCATCACCAGAAACTCATAATGCATATAACGACAATTGAAAGACAACTTCGAAATATCATCCTCACGAACCCAGAACTGGTGGTATCCAGATCAAAGATCAATCTTGGAGAACCACTTTGCACCTCTTAACTCGTCGAAGAGGTCATTAATCCTTGGAAAAGGGTACTTGTTCTCTATCGTGGCCTGATTCAGGCGATGATAACCCACACAATGTCATAGGCTCCCACATGCCTTCTTCACAAACAAAACTGGAGCTACCCAGGGGGACACACTGGGCCTGATGAATCCCTTCTCACGAAGGTTATAACGACCCATACTTTACATACATTGTTAATACTTCAAAATTGAAGCACACTTATTACAACATATGATAAAACCACAAAGGACCGTATAGGTATAGTGTCTTTAGAAACTGGGAAACATAAACAACTGGTTCATAAATCTTCTACAGTGTCTCCGATTTATTTCATCATATCTAGGGTCCCTTTTAGCATATTCTACTTAATATCCATCTTCCTGACCTGGGGAAAAGAAAACATAAAAGGGTGAGCTCAAATGCTCAGTAAGGGAAAATAAAGGAAATAAAAATCATATCATATCTTTATGAAGATCAAAACCTGCAAAAGAGATCATAAGATCTTAACATGGAATAAATCATAGAAGTGAAAATGAGATCCCCATAATCATAACATAAAACTTGAAACTTTGTGTCATGCACACATAATCATGGAAAATCATTTCTTGTTAGTCATGACTCATTGCCAAGACTATCTTAGTGGACAAAGACCCTTTCTGAACCGAGTTCACTCCTCGTTTCAGTCCTGTATCACTGAACCGAAATAACCTTCCGTTCCAGCCATGTCTATCTCATGAGATATAAAATATTTACCCAATGCATTGGAGGGAGATATAGGTACCACCCATCTTATAATGAATACTTTCTTATGTGTGCCACATAATCATAAAACATACATCATCGCATAACACATGTAACAAAAATGGGATTCTTGAAACATCATGACATCATAAATCAATTCATATGAGATAAAGGAATTCATAAACATAATTCCATCACAACATAGTCAAATCAATGTAAAAATATGGATAGAAACCGAAACCTTTATTATCTTAGATGGAAAATAATTTTGATAAAACACTTGAATTGAATTCTTGAGGAAAATATCCTTTCTTCTTCAAAATCAATTTCTTTTCACAAAACATCATGCAATTTTAAAAGAAAGAGATTTTATTGAAAATAGTCATGAAATCTTTTAGAGGAAGCTTCATGAAAATAAGGCTTTATAAAACAGTAGAAATCCGTTCGTGCCGTATAAGTTAAAAAAAAACATTCTTCGTACTTTTGTCGGAAAAGTCAAAAAGTACCTCGTACGACAAAAGATTCCTTTCATACATATTACTAAAAACTCACCGAAGGGTAAAAATGGTTTTAAACAATTGTAGGTGGATGGAAATAATATTACATTTTGATGAAACATGGATGTGGATGATAAAATACACCCCAGTAAATACTTATGAATAAACAATCTCGGATAAAAATGAGATTGTGATATTTCCCTTACCTTAGGTCCAATTTTCTTTGTTCGTGTCCGAAGCTCCTATATAATGGTTTAAATAATGTTATTGACTTATTCCAGAATCATACATATTGATATGATATCAAATATGGTCATATTATTAGCTTCTTGTTAATAATATTTCATTGTTACTTGTTACTCGGGTCTTTATAACCTTTTGTTCTTATGCGTGTTTTGTCGAATAAATTCTTATTCTTATCTTTAGGTTATAGATAATTCATTTACAGAATTGTATTAGTGTATTATATACCATATTCATTCATTCAATTCATTTATATAATCATTATGAAATGAAGATCATGTATAACGAGTCGCATCACATCGTGGAGACGGTATTCCGTACGTACGGACGAGTGATGATATCGTCCCTATGATCGTGGAATCGTATTGGAGTATATATATATTATTTCAGTATCAATATTACTTCATAATAATCATATATAGTTACTCATTACACCATTATACCCATCCTTGTAAGGTGATGGTGGAAAATAGATTACACCATGGCGTGGAGACGGTATTCCGTACGTACGCACGCGCGGTGATTTCATTTTTCCGTAGGATGGATAGAAGTTGAATTAGGGTTGTTTCATATTTATAATAACATATCAGTATGTAAGTAATACTGATGTTATTACTTTATCATGAAACAACTAATGAAGAAGAAGTTGAAGAAGAAAGAAATTGAAAAGATCGGTAATGGATATTACCTCTTCTTTGGAACGCCTCTTTGAATCCTCCACTTAAGGAACTAAGATTGGTCTTTGGAGAAGACCAGGACCTATAGGATTATTCTAGGGAAGTGGAGAAGGGAAAATGGCAGGGGTTTGCCGAGCTTGAGTGCTCAAATTGGTGTGAGGAGGAGGGGGAGGAGGTGCCCTTTTATAAGGGAGGAGAGGGGCACCTTAGGAATATCTCAAAATATTATTTTATATTAAAGTCAAAATCGGTTTATAATGGCTCCAAAGGGTATTATTTCGAAGCTAAAGTGGGGATGGGTCGAAATCCTATAAACCAATAAGATTTAGACAAGTTTAGGGTATTATTTTAACCTTATCAATTAGATTTAACTCTAAGTTAATTAATTTAACTTTTACCGTGTCTTTTTGTTTTCGTTCACTATATGGTTAATACACTTACTATAACATGCCAAACGAACCCCAAATTGTTTATTATTAATATATATATCCTTATCTAAGTCATTTGGGCGAACCTTAGATTTTTAGGAATAAAATAACAATTAATAATATAATATTTGATTTAAAAACTATTTTGTGTCAATTTTGACACTATTTGATATATGATTTTTTTGAAAGTCATAACAGAATTATATGTTCAAACCAAGTTGATTAAATCAACATTAATATATCATAGTAACCTAGAAAATTAGTGGAATTCATAAAAAGTCTTAAATTACATTTATTTTGGTATTTATATTATCAATTATTTCAATATTTCATTAATAAGATAATTACTGCATCATCTTTGTGTCATAAATAAATTAACTTATTTGATGTCTAAAAATTACAAATAAACTATCATCATGTAGGAAATATTTTTAGCTTTCTAATGAATATTTACAATTGAATTTATCTTATGTATAACCCCATATTAAAAATGATTTACTTATTAAACTTTGATTTTCACTATTTTAACCCTTCTTTAAATAAATTAATAATAAATGTCCTAATCTAATCCAAGTGGGCCTAAATGGTCATATTTTATTCCTATGTTTGTATTTGGTCGAATTACACTTGTCCAATAGAATTAGGACATGTGTTAGGGTAATAGTAATATCATATTTACCCTTAGTTACCCTATTTACTATTAACCGCGGTAAAAAAAAGTAAAAAGTTACTATTCACCAAAAAATTATTTTTATCTCATTGAACCACATTTTACTTACTGATATCAACCGTGTCTGTCGGATTTTCGAAATTCCATTCACAGAAGCGGTAAAATTAAGTTTTATGAAAAATTCAGTTTTTAACCTACCACTTAGTGGTTTCACTATTCATCAAAAATTGAAAGTTTTCAGAAAAATACCAAAATTTCACCCTAGGCTAATTTCGATATTCTGAGTCCAAAAATGAAGTCCATTTTGAAAAATAAAATTTATAAAATTTCAAAAAGTGGTTATTACTATTCATAACGGCTAGTTTTAATATCATATTGTTGTTTAGTGAAACTCGGTATTGCGTACGACGCAAGCTATCGAGGAAGGTCGCGATTGCGTGTAAAGCAAGCCAAGCAAGTGTTGTGTAGAAAAAGATTCCTTTGATGGTTTATATAACATAAAAGTCTCAGGTGTTACATTCTACCCCCCTTAAAAAGAATTTCGCCCTCGAAATTCGTCACTTTGCAACAAACAGATGAGGATACTTCTCCCTCATCATATCCTCAAGCTCCCATGTAGCTTCTTCAAGTTGGTGGTTTCTCCATAAAACTTTCACCAAGCGAGTGGTCTTGTTTCGTAGGACTTTTTCACTACGATCCAGAATCTCTATCGGCTGTTCTTCATAAGAAAGATCTTGCTCCAGCGGTACAACTTCTGAGCTGAGTACATGTGAAGGATCTGGTATGTACTTTCTCAGGAGAGATACATGGAATACATCGTGAACTTGAGAGAGATTCGGTGGAAGCGCCAATCGGTAAGCTACCTTCCCAACACGATCCAGTATTTCGAAAGGACCGATATATCTAGGGCTCAACTTCCCCTTCTTTCCAAATCTCATAACCCTCTTCCAGGGAGATATTCGTAAGAACACTTTATCACCCACTTCAAACTCTAGGTCTTTTCTTCGGTTGTCGGCATAACTTTTCTGTCGACTCTGAGCTGTTCTTATGTGTTGTTGAATAGATCTGACCTTTTCTGCCATTTCATCAACGAGATCAGGTCCTAATAGCTTTCTTTCCCCAACTTCATCCCAGCAAGTTGGAGTCCTGCATTTCTTTCCATAGAGAGCTTCATAAGGAGCCATCTGAATACTGGAGTGAAAGCTATTATTATAAGAAAATTCTACCAAAGGTAGGTGTTGATCCCAACCTCCTTTGAAATCCATAGAGCAAGCTCTCAACATATCTTCAAGGGTTTGAATTGTTCTCTCAGACTGACCATCTGTCTGGGGATGATAAGCAGTGCTGAAACTCAACTCTGTATCCAGAGTACGCTGAAGACTTCGCCAGAACTTCGAGGTAAATCTCAGATCCCGATCAGATATAATAGAAAGTGGTACTCCATGCAATCTTACCACTTCCTTTACATATATCCTGGCAAGATGATCTAGAGAGAAATCCTCTCTAATAGCAATGAAGTGTGCAGACTTTGTAAGAAGATCAACTATGACCCAGATAGCATTATTGCCTTTTGATGTTTTAGGAAGTCCTGTGACAAAGTCCATAGTGATGTTTTCCCATTTCCATTCGGGTATGGGTAATGGTTGTAACATCCCCTTAGACTTTTGTCTCTCAGCTTTAACTTGTTGACAAACCAAGCATCTAGAGACATATTCAGCAACATCTCTTTTCATGCCATCCCACCAGAAGTACTCTTTCAGGTCCCTATACATCTTCGTGCTTCCAGGATGAATAGAGAATGAAGAACTATGAGCCTCATCCAGCAGCTCCTTCTTTAATTCGGGGATGGGAGGAACACAAACCCGATTCCTGAACTTTATTATCCCATCACAATCAAGGTTGAATTCAGGAACATTTCTCACCTTCTTTTGTAACTCGACATCTTCTTTCTGTGCCTCTTTAATCTTCACATGTATATATGGTTGAACATTCATTTGAGAAAGATAAGATTTTTCCCCTTCCATTATAATTCCAAGATCCATCCTTTGTAAATCCATAAATATTGGATCTTTTGTGATCCTCATCATGGATAAACTAGCATGGTCTTGTCGACTTAATGCATCTGCCACCTTGTTTGCTTTCCCAGGGTGGTAATGGATTGAGCAGTCATAATCCTTAATCAGCTCCAACCATCTTCTTTGGCGCATATTCAGCTCCTTTTGTGTGAAAATATACTTTAGACTTTTATGATCAGTATAAATATCACACCTTTCACCATAAAGGTAATGCCTCCAAATCATTAATGCAAAGATTACCGCAGCCAACTCCAAATCATGTATTGGGTAATTTTGCACATGGATTTTCAACTGTCGTGAGGCATAAGCTATCACCATATCATTTTGCATAAGAACACACCCCAATCCCTTCTTGGATGCATCACTGTAGATCACAAACCTTTCTCCACTATATGGCAGTGTGAGCACAGGTGCACTGGATAACCTTTTTTTCAACTCCTTGAAATTCTCTTCACATTCCTCTGTCCAGACAAACTTAACTCCTTTCCGAGTCAACTTGGTGAGTGGATTAGATAATCGTGAAAAATCTTTTACAAAACGTCGATAATATCCAGCCAAACCAAGAAAACTTCGGATCTCAGTTACTGTTGTTGGTCTTGACCATCTTTCGATAACCTCTGTTTTTGCTGGATCCACAGATATCCCCTCTTTTGAGATTATATGACCCAAAAATGCAACTTTTTGATGCCAAAATTCACACTTGGTAAATTTGGCATAAAGCTTCTCCTTTCTCAGGGTCTTCAATATAATTCTCAAGTGATCTTCATGCTCTTCCTTGCTCTTTGAATAGACAAGAATATCGTCTATAAAGACTACCACAAATTGATCAAGATAGTCCCTAAAGACTCTTTTCATTAGATCCATGAAGATAGCAGGGGAATTAGTAAGACCAAATGGCATCACTATAAATTCATAGTGTCCATACCTTGTACGGAAAGCCGTCTTTGGTATATCCTCCCTTTTGACCCTTAATTGATGATACCCTGAACGAAGATCAATCTTGGAAAAGTATTGAGCTCCGCGTAGTTGGTCAAATAAGTCATCAATGCGTGGGAGAGGATATTTGTTCTTGATAGTGATCTTGTTAAGTTCTCGATAATCAATGCAAAGTCTCATTGATCCATCTTTCTTCTTAACAAATAGAACAGGTGCTCCCCAAGGTGACGCACTAGGGCGTATGAATCCCTTATCAAGATTCTCTTGGAGTTGCTTCTTCAATTCCTGCAACTAAATTGGGGCCATTCTATAAGGTGTCTTTGAAATAGGCAAAGCACCCGGTACGAGTTCTATTGAAAACTCAACTTCATGATTTGGTGGAAGACCCGGAAATTCCTCCGAAAAGACATCATCAAACTCCCGTACAATGGGCATATTCTTAATCGTGAGTTTCTCACCAACCATTTGAGATAAATAACCTTCATTTAGTGGAATCAATACCCATAAGATGGAAGAAATTTCCACTGGAAGGTTATGTTCATCCTTGCATTGATAGACGATCGTAGATTGATCTGGAATATGAAATGTGACTTCCCTTCTTTGGCAATCGATATGAGCTCCATGTAGAGAAAGCCAATCCATGCCAAGAATCACATCAAATTCCACTAAAGGAAGGATAACAAGATTTGCAGGAAGCACTTTCCCACAAACTTCGATCGGAGAAGAATTATAAACTTTTGATGCGATTGATGTGCCATTAGGTGTTGTCACAGCTAACTCAACATCTAATTGTTGATGTAATACGGTGATACCCTTAGAAAATTTTTCAGAAATAAAAGAGTGGGTGGATCCAGAATCAAATAAAACATTTGCTACTTTAGAGTGGATGGTAAGTGTACCTTTCACCACATCGTTATCGTACACCACATCGCTGATAGAAATTGCATGTGACTTTCCTTTGCCTTTAGCCTTAAGAGTTTGTTGACGTCGACCATCATCATCAACCCTTGGATTTGGGCATTGATTAGCATAATGCCCCATCTCCTTGCACTTGAAACATTGAAGTGTAGTAGGTTCATTCTGTGTATCCCTTCCTTTGTTTGCGTCATTAGACATCTTCTTCCCATTATCACGGCATTCAAATGCCCGATGACCTTCTTTTCCACATTTAAAACATTTACATGTCCCTTTAAGACAACTCCCTCCATGTTTCTTTCCACACTTTGAGCATAAGGAAAAGCTCATCTTCTTTTCCGTGTGCTCTTTAGATTTTTCTTTGAATTCCATCTTCCTCTTCTTATCAAACCCATGTGACTGATGGGTTACTCCAATCTCCATCTCGACTTTGAGAGCACATCGAACGATTTCCTCGTAGCTGTTGAAGTCCCTTATGGCTAACACCCTTCGAAGACTTGGTTTTAAGCCACTAAAGAATCGATCGATCTTACTCTCAGGTTGGATAATAATACCAGAAGCGTACCTTGCAAGTCTTGTAAAATTTTCTTCATAGGTACCAACAGATTCATCATCCCTTTGCTTCAGTTCAAGAAACTCTTTCTCCATCTTTGTTCAGAGAATACGAGGGAAGTACTTATTGAAAAATAAGTTCTTGAACTCGTCCCATTCCATAGACTCAATTTCATCCCTTTGCCTCGTATTCTTAACAAGATTCCACCATTGATCAGCATCTCCTTCCAAACGATACACTGCTAGGATGACTTTATCATGCTCAGAACATTGAAGAACTGAAAATATATTTTCAGTAGTACTAATCCATTGTTCAGCAACTAATGGATCAGTAGACCCGCTGAAAGAAGGTGGACGCTGCCTCATGAAGGATTCAACAGAATGTTGCTCCCTCCTTTGCTCGTTTGGAAATCCTGCATGATTCATAGCTTGAGAAAGTTGTGTGAGCATGGCTACAAGATTTTGCATTCCAGCTCCCATATCGTTTGTTTGCTCAGGGGGACAATCATTGCATTGCCCATCGCATTCCGCATTAACACGGTTCCTTCGGGTTCCAGCCATTGACTAAAACCAAGAAGAATAGTGTGAGCAACACTAATTATAAAAGGAAACCACATAATTCAAGAATAAAATTTTCATGCTTAAGGTCTTATCCTAGGTTATTCAAGGCCATTTCTAAAACACTAAGATTGTGTTCTATGCTTAGACTTATCCTTAGGGTTCTTACTAAGGCTTTCACATCCTAGTTTCCAAAGGTTGACTATACCTTTCCTCTGATACCAACTATAACGACCCATACTTTACATACATTGTTAATACTTCAAAATTGAAGCACACTTATTACAACATATGATAAAACCACAAAGGACCGTATAGGTATAGTGTCTTTAGAAACTGGGAAACATAAACAACTGGTTCATAAATCTTCTACAGTGTCTCCCATTTATTTCATCATATCTAGGGTCCCTTTTAGCATATTCTACTTAATATCCATCTTCCTGACCTGGGGAAAAGAAAACATAAAAGGGTGAGGTCAAATGCTCAGCAAGGGCAAATAAAGGAAATAAAAATCATATCATATCTTTATGAAGATCAAAACCTGCAAAAGAGATCATAAGATCTTAACATGGAATAAATCATAGAAGTGAAAATGAGATCCCCATAATCATAACATAAAACTTGAAACTTTGTGGCATGCACACATAATCATGGAAAATCATTTCTTGTTAGTCATGACTCATTTCCAAGACTATCTTAGTGGACAAAGTCCCTTTCTGAACCGAGTTCACTCCTCGTTTCAGTCCTGTATCACTGAACCGAAATAACCTTCCGTTCCAGCCATGTCTATCTCATGAGATATAAAATCATTACCCAATGCATTGGAGGGAGATATAGGTCCCACCCATCTTATAATGAATCCTTTCTTATGTGTGCCACATAATCATAAAACATACATCATCGCATAACACATGTAACAAAAATGGGATTCTTGAAACATCATGACATCATAAATCAATTCATATAAGATAAAGGAATTCATAAACATAATTCCATCACAACATAGTCAAATCAATGTAAAAATATGGATAGAAACAGAACCCTTTATTATCTTAGATGGAAAATAATTTTGATAAAACACTTGAATTGAATTCTTGAGGAAAATATCCTTTCTTCTTCAAAATCAATTTCTTTTCACAAAACATCATGAAATTTTAAAAGAAAGAGATTTTATTGAAAATAGTCATGAAATCTTTTAGAGGAAGCTTCATGAAAATAAGGCTTTATAAAACAGTAGAAATCCGTTCGTGCCGTATAAGTTAAAAAAAACATTCTTCGTACTTTTGTCGGAAAAGTCAAAAAGTACCTCGTACGACAAAAGATTCCTTTCATACATATTACTAAAAACTCACCGAAGGGTAAAAATGGTTTTAAACAATTGTAGGTGGATGGAAATAATATTACATTTTGATGAAACATGGATGTGGATGATAAAATACACCCCAGTAAATACTTATGAATAAACAATCTCGGATAAAAATGAGATTGTGATATTTCCCTTACCTTAGGTCCAATTTGCTTTGTTCGTGTCCGAAGCTCCTGTATAATGGTTTAAATAATTTTATTGACTTATTCCAGAATCATACATATTGATATGATATCATATATGGTCATATTATTAGCTTCTTGTTAATAATATTTCATTGTTACTTGTTACTCGGGTCTTTATAACTTTTTGTTCTTATGCGTGTTTTGTCGAATAAATTCTTATTCTTATCTTTAGGTTATAGATAATTCATTTACAGAATGGTATTAGTGTATTATATACCATATTCATTCATTCAATTCATTTATATAATCATTATGAAATGAATATCATGTAGAACGAGTCGCATCACATCGTGGAGACGGTATTCCGTACGTACGCACGAGTGATGATATCGTCCCTATGATCGTGGAATCGTATTGGAGTATATATATATTATTTCAGTATCAATATTACTTCATAATAATCATATATAGTTACTCATTACACCATTATACCCATCCTTGTAAGGTGATGGTGGAAAATAGATTACACCATGGCGTGGAGACGGTATTCCGTACGTACGCACGCGCTGTGATTTCATTTTTCCGTAGGATGGATAGAAGGTGAATTAGGGTTGTTTAATATTTATAATAACAGATCAGTATGTAAGTAATACTGATGTTATTACTTTATCATGAAACAACTAAAGAAGAAGAAGTTGAAGAAGAAAGAAATTGAAAAGATCGGTAATGGATATTACCTCTTCTTTGGAACGCCTCTTTGAATCCTCCACTTAAGGAACTAAGATTGGTCTTTGGAGAAGACCAGGACCTCTAGGATTATTCTAGGGAAGTGGAGAAGGGAAAATGGCAGGGGTTGGCCGAGCTTGAGTGCTCAAATTGGAGTGAGGAGGAGGGGGAGGAGGTGCCCTTTTATAAGGGAGGAGAGGGGCACCTTAGGAATATCTCAAAATATTATTTTATATTAAAGTCAAAATCGGTTTATAATGGCTCCAAAGGGTCTTATTTCGAAGCTAAAGTGGGGATGGGTCGAAATCATATAAACCAATAAGATTTAGACAAGTTTAGGGTATTATTTTAACCTTATCAATTAGATTTAACTCTAAGTTAATTAATTTAACTTTTACCGTGTCTTTTTGTTTTCTTTCACTATATGGTTAATACACTTACTATAACATGCCAAACGAACCCCAAATTGTTTATTATTAATATATATATCCTTATCTAAGTCATTTGTCCGAACCTAAGATTTTTAGGAATAAAATAACAATTAATAATATAATATTTTATTTAAAAACTATTTTGTGTCAATTTTGACACTATTTGATATATGATTTTTGTGAAAGTCATAACAGAATTATATGTTAGAACCAAGTTGATTAAATCAACATTAATATATCATAGTAACCTAGAAAATTAGTGGAATTCATAAAAAGTCTTAAATTACATTTATTTTGGTATTTATATATTCAATTTTGTCAATATTTCATTAATATGATAATTACTGCATCATCTTTGTGTCTTAAATAAATTAAATTATTTGATGTCTAAAAATTACAAATAAAATATCATCATGTAGGAAATATTTTTATCTTTCTAATGAATATTTACAATTGAATTTATCTTATGTATAACCCCATATTAAAAATGATTTACTTATTAAACTTTGATTTTAACTATTTTAACCCTTCTTTAAATAAATTAATAATAAATGTCCTAATCTAATCCAAGTGGGCCTAAATGGTCATATTTTATTCCTAAGTTTGTTTTTGGTCGAATTACACTTGTCCAATAGAATTAGGACATGTGTTAGGGTAATAGTAATATCATATTTACCCTTAGTTACCCTATTTACTATTAACCGCGGTAAAAAAAAGTAAAAAGTTACTATTCACCAAAAAATTATTTTTATCTCATTGAACCACATTTTACTTACTGATATCAACCGTGTCTGTCGGATTTTCGAAATTCCATTCACAGAAGCGGTAAAATTAAGTTTTATGCAAAATTCAGTTTTTAACCTACCACTTAGTGGTTTCACTATTCATCAAAAATTGAAAGTTTTCAGAAAAATACCAAAATTTCACCCTAGGCTAATTTCGATATTCTGAGTCCAAAAATGAAGTCCATTTTGAAAAATAAAATTTATAAAATTTCAAAAAGTGGTTATTACTATTCATAACGGCTAGTTTTAATAGCATATTGTTGTTTAGTGAAACTCGGTATTGCGTACGACGCAAGCTATCGAGGAAGGTCGCGATTGCGTGTAAAGCAAGCCAAGCAAGTGTTGTATAGAAAAAGATTCCTTTGATGGTTTATATAACATAAAAGTCTCGGGTGTTACAAAGGTCATACAACTAAAGTGGTATCTCCCAAAGCTCTGTGGGTGCCATCCGATAAGCCACACATGATATCGGGGCAGTCCCCGAATGCAAGTCAATGCAGAACTCCATCTCTCGCCTAGGAGGAAGTCCTGGAACATCCTTGGGAATGACGTCCATGTAGTCCTCTACAATGGTAGGGATCCAGGTGCCTGTAGAATCTACTGCTCCGAGAGCCATGCTCTCAAACTGATGAAAAAAAGGTTGTGGTATCTGGCTCAAAGTACCTATCTACTCTACCACGAGGTCTCACTCACTGAGGATGGTGAACCTTGTCCCATCAGAATGCACACATCTAACTTGTCTGCTACTACAGTCGATATGGGGGTGAACCATAGAAAGCCAATCCATGCCTAGGATTATGTCGTAAGGTTCCATCATGATGACCAGTAGGTCCCATGTGAAACTCTCTCCTCTGAATGATAGTTCACACTATCTGCAAACAAAGGTCAATAACGAGGCACTTCCCGTAGGAATCTCAAGGCTAAGAACGGGTGTCAGCGCCTCTACTGGGAGCTCTGACTCCCGTACCAAAATCATCAATATAAAAGATTGTTTGGTGCATGTGTCTACTATTATTGAATCATGCGTAGAGTAAACACAAAGTGTACCTCGTAATATCTCGTGTGTTGGGAGGTCACGAACACCCATAGCCTGAAGCTGCCCACATCCCCTACCACCAGATCCCTGATCCTGGCGTAGGCCGCCTGGTGGTGGTGGTGGAAGGATATCGAAATGCCGTCCCCCACCTTCAGGTACTATCGCTATGACTGTGCCACCTCCCTGAGGACCACCCTATCCTCACCTGGGAGATCCCTGGTCACGATGATGCCTCTTCCGCTGCGGTGCGCCCATTGCCTGCCTTGGCTGCTCAGTATGCCTGGTCAGCCAATCCCATGCTAGGTGAGCTCATTAGTCACATGCATAGAACTGTCTCTCTCATGACTTCCCCAGTTCTCTATGGCGCCACTGCGGTGTATGAACCTGCCTTTGAGTTTTCTCACATAAGGGTCTCCTCGACTAAAGCTCTGCTCTTTACTGCCTGCCCTCTATCGAAGAATCTACTCTGAAGTGGCCACTACTAGGCCCAACCAGCTGTCATCCGTTATCCAAGAATCTATCTATCACAAGAGGCCTATCTAGAATCCCGACATAAGTAGGGATGAATAGGGGCACTACACTAGAACAGATCCCCCTACGACGACCCTTCTCAAACTTCCGTGTCTAGAAGTAACTATCACAGTTCATATCCTGTGAGTAGTGTGTCAGATCGGTAAACTGGGTCAAGTATTGCACCATGGTCACCCCCCTGCTTCAGCTCTAGAAGCTCTTGAATCCGAAGGGAGCATAAATAAGAGGGGGAGTACTCTTCCAGGAAGAGCTGCGGGAAGCTATCCCACATGACAGACGACTCGTTGTGGGTCTACATAACTAACCCCCACTAACGCCCAGTCATCCAGAGGAAAAGGCTGATAGCTAGGGCTACCATCTAATCTGCTGGTGTCTATACTAGGCTGAAAAGTTTTTCCACGGACTATATCCAGTCCTCCGCTGCCTAGGGATCTAGGTCCCCACGGAACTTCTGCGGCTACTGATGCTGGAAGTCTCGGAGCGCACTCAGCCTGTGCTCAACCTCAACCTGTGCTGCCAGTACTAAATGACACTCTCTATATGGAGGGACTACTACTGAACCAATGGGTGGAAGGGGATCGTGTGAGGGTCCATGAACTAACACCTCATCACTCGCCAGGTCAACGTCACGAACTGGAGAGGGTAACTTGGCTAGCTGATGTCATGGGGGAATCCTGAAAATTATCAAGAATTACCATGATCAGATGAGCATATATATATATATATATAACAGTAATAACAAAGGGGATCTTAATCGAAAAGTATATTCAAGGAATCAATTATATCGGATGAATGTTCCAAAGTTCCCTAAAACAAGTGTCTCGGTGTGCCAAGTCAACAAGCGGGTTATCAGGGTCCGGGTGAATGGATATGTCGGCTGCTCGTACCATCACTCGACTCCCTAGCCTGAGAGACCCTCTCGAGACACATCGACACTATTTCCCTAAATCTCAACAAATACCTTCTTTGGGACGTCCAAACAACGTCCCATGGAATGAACCATCCTCTAATACCACTTTGTCAGGACCCGACCTTATAGGTCTCGAGCCGCAACTACCCCAAGCCTGCCTCCATATTCCAGGGGATGGCGACAAGTGTCGAAGGCGTAAAATTATTGGGGAGTCATTTGCCTATGTACCTGTACACACACACAGCCCACTCAATGTAGAAGTGAAGAGTTGAAAGGAAACTAGAGTATTAACAATAGTATCCCAACCAAAGCATGCATCGATCTCTAAATAGAACAAGTAAATTGTTGAAAAGTACAGACAAGGAAACGAAACTGAAAAAGTGAAAAACATGCACCCAACCTGAAAGGTGCCAAAACCTAGCAATAGGTAAACAAAAGTAAATAACTAGAGAGTACCAAACCAAAAAGCTCTACTGAGACCCCAGTACATGGCCCAAGATCATGTTCCCTCTACGCTCCTCCATAGTCACGATCGACCTGTCCGTCATCTGGAAGGGCACACAAGGTGTGGGAAAAGCCCAAGAAGGGGTGAGTATAAAGATACTCAGTAGGGTTCACTGAAAGCTCGAGGGAGCAACAAAGGAGGCACTAAAGAGGTGAGCAGTAGACAGAACAAAGAATAGTGATAGAATACAGCAAATAGAGTGCAACTCAACCCATCAAGAGAAAGGAAGCAGACTCGTCCAAACGCAAGGAGCTTGAAATGGTGAGAAGAATAACTTCTCATCGAGTCTTCTCAACCTATAGCAGGAGAGTAGACTCATCCATCCAAGAGGATCTAGAAATTAAAAGCATGTGTTATACCCCACGAATCTTCTCCCCTCCTAGAATGAGAGTAACTGAACCCATGGAGTGGGAACAAAAGTAGGGTGTATATATATATATATGCTCAACAGGAAACCTGAACGAGTGTTTAAGGGGATCTCCATCTCTAATCTCAGCCCATGAAATGTCGCCAACAGTTCTAAGGATATCCATCACTGATTCCCAAATGTCCCACACACCAAAGTTGTCTCATCGTTGAACCGTACAACCAAGGGTCTCGCTCTAGTAATCATAGAGAAAAGTCACTAACTAGCCTCATAGAAAGGGCTAAGTCAGAAAGAATTCATTGGGTAATCGACTGCCTAGCCCAGCTGGAGGGTAAACCCTAAGAGGTCATCGGGTAACCCACTACCCAACCCAACTGGAGGGTAAACCCTAAGGTAAATGGGTAACCAACTGCCCAGCCCCACAAGAGGGTAAACCCTAAGGTCAATGGTCAACCAACTGCCCAGCGTTGTAGGAGGGTAATCTCTAATACGCTGGAGGGTAACCCACTACCCACCCCTACCGGAGGGTAAACTCAGAACTGGTATGATAACTCTACATTGCTCATGCCATCAGTGGGTGTCACTATCATCGCTACAATGTGTTGGTTCGGAGTGTGTTGAAGGAACCTCCGAACAATGAACTTTCATGTTTCCACATTTAATGAGATCTCGAATGAGGCTCCGCACGCCCAAACATACTACACTGTTGAAATCCTAGTAGAAAAACACGCGAGATTGACTATTTGTTCACTTGAAACGGACTCCTGACGAAAATGTTAATCAACATTGCTTTATGCCTAGAAAACATGTCGTGGGGCCCACACCTCAGTCCCAAAAAAAGTTCGGAGGAACTTCTCCATCGTGATTCTCTCAAAAAAACACGCCAAATAGAATCTTCATTCACCCCAAAAAGACGTCTGATGAAAAAGTCACAAAACGTTGTGCATAGATTAAAAGAAGGCATGTGGGGCCCACTCCTCAACTCCGGCTTCAATGCTTGACCCCCCCCCCCTAGAAAACTTCTTCTCAATTCCAGGGTCACAATGCTGCCGATGGACCCCAAAACGGACTCCGGAAGTGCTCACACCATCCGAAAAAAAAATCTCAGGAAAAGCGCTATTAATACTTAATGTACGTTTTGAGCCACCGAGCCCCCATTTTGGTAATTAAAAAAAATTCCCAAGACCATCTCAAATCCTCCATCTCAAACCGAGACTCGCGTTGCCGTAGACGGCACGTGAATCCAACCCACGGTTTGAAATAAAAGGTGTCTTTAATACTAATGGACCAAATCGGGATGGGCCGGGCCTGTTAGGCCAGCACACCCTATCCCTGAACCGGCGGTCTCCGGCTTGGCCGCCAAGACCGCCCAGTCCAACCCAGCCCAATGTTCACCGTTCGGGCCGCACTGCTTCACCCGGACCGTCTTAAGTCGGTCCGGAACATTTTTGCGGGTCCCGTGTTTCATTGGTCCTGGTTTGCTCTCGAGGTCACGAAGACCCCAGTCTCACGTTGCACTCTGACCGGAAAAGTCGACCGACCCACACCCCTGGCCTCCTCCATGCACCGCCGACTCCACCTCCCGCTGTCATTCGCCCATAGCCGGCCTTGCCACCGCCTGAGGACGCCACATCGCCACCGTCCTAGACCACCTGAGGAGCCGCTGCCGCCAGGACTCACCGGACCACCTTGGAACAACCGGAAAATAGGTGTTTTGGCTGGAAAACTTTCTGGGGTCTCCCCAGACACCCCAAGAATCGAAATATTGATCTGAAAGAATCGTTAAAAATATTTTTTTGAGACCTACACAAATATGGCCTTCTCTCGATAATTAAATAGCATATCGATGCTATAAATTGAGTTAAAAAAGATGTAGGAATTTAAAATGAAAACGCAACAATCCTACCTCACTGGGCATAGCCCGTCGCTTCACAAATGATCTGCCGGAGCTGCAACCACCTTGGAGAGGTGGGGAGAGGAGCTTGAAGAAGTTGGAGGTTATTTATTGGGAGATCTTCTTCCAGATAGATTCTAATGGCGAATAAGGGGTGGTGGATGTGTTTATGTAGGGAAAACATAATTAAAATTTAATTAATTTTCAACACCCACCAGTAGCCATGTACTGGAACTCTCGACGGGGTCGAGGTTAAGCCGCTCCTAGGGTAAAATCCACAATCTGAGAACAACGGTGGTCTCAGAATTTTAATCTGAGCCTTCATTCAGAAGTTATAAAGTTCAGTCCCTAGGCAGCTAAATTATAAAAATGACCCTGGTGGCATTTTCTATAGAAGGGTCACACCCAGAAAAGTTACACCACTCCTAGGGTAAATAGCATGCTCTGGATTCAACGATGCCCTCTGTTTTCACATCTGAGCAACCGTTTTGAAGCTATTCTGTTAATTTGTCTTTTCTAGTGTGAGTACACTTAAATTTTAATTCCGGCCACACCGGGGCTCAGAATCACACGTCGTCTGAGCGCCCTACACTAGAATAACATCTAGAAAAAAATTCAAAGTCTTATAGATATACATCAAATAAAGGGGTGTGAAAAAATCCTAGTAAGAGGATGGAAATGGGATAAGAAACAATATAACATGAGTTATCATAATCCTCATCATCACATAATAATCATGGGATCATTATCAATGTCATAAGGGGAAAATAATATGATGTAATTGAATGTGGAAATGAATAATAACGAAACCTCACATATTAGTCATCAAATACCAGACAAAGTTGTGAACAAGGATAACATAATGATCATTCATAACATATGTGAATAATAATAAAATTATTATTATGAAACAATATATCATCATGTTAAATCATATTAAACATTATCTCATGTGAAACATCACATTACCCAATGAATTGGAGGGATATATAATTTTGGGACCACCTTCCACATCACAACATTAACATAATCTTGTATTCCACATAAGACATATAACAATCATAATTATGAATTTACCCATGAATGTAATGGGTTTTATAAATATTTAATCAATCATGATTTCATGAATAATCATTGTCTTCCCCAATGAAAAGGGGAAAAACTTTTTTGTTATAAGAATAATCCTGATCAAGTGAAGATGAAACAACTCGAGATGTGTAAATGGTGTATTTTGTAATGAAGATTTACTTTTGGGAAATCATTGTATTTGTCATAAAATAAATTAAAAAACAAGTATATACCATAAAATTAAATGGGTAAATAATAAAATGATATTAAATATACATTAAATGATTAACCATACAATAATTGGTGTGATGGAGGGAAAACCCAACGGAAGAAAGTTAGGTACAGGAATACTCTTACCTTATGTCTGAATGAATTCTTCTCATGAAATTAATATTCTAGATAATTTAATTATATTAATTAATAAATTTAGAGCCACTTATATATCTATTTTATTTAATATTTTTTTTGTTAATTTATAGTTGTTTTGATGTGTTATGTTGTTTGATTTTATCTTTTCGGGAGCATTGGTTTTCATGGTTTCATTGTCATTTTACTTGTATATAATTATTGAAGTTATTGAAAATAGAGAATAATTATCCACTAGTAAAATAATGTTAAATTAATGAACATTAAGAAGTTTAAATGGTCTCATATATCATTTTATTTTATAATATGATGATGGTTTATTTGATGTATCATTAATGAAATATTTTTAGTTTATTTTGGTGGATTTTTCATCCACTATGGAATAATTTAGTTTTTTTAAATATTATGTTTATAAATTAGTTTCATAACATTTAACGAGTTATAATATGAAAATGTAATTTTTTTAACCATAATAATGTTTTTTTGATGACCCTTTAAGGTAGTAATGGAAAATGAAAACTCACCATCCATGATGGTGATTAATCGACACACCATAGACAAGGTTTTCAGTTTTAGAATAAAAGAAGGACAGAAGATATTTTATGATGAATATTAAATTAATAAAATAAAATTTCAATATATACATGATGCTGGATTTATTACGAAACATTGTATAATGGGAGGTGGGGATAGGATAAGAAAACAAGTAAAATAAAAGTGAATGATTAGGGATTTTACCTCTTGAATATTATTTTCTTGAGAACCTCCTTATGGAACTAGGAAATGGTATTTTTTTGAGACCTGGATATCTTGTGAATGGGGAATATACATGGGGATTTAATTTTTTATAATTTATACAATAAAAATGCTATAAATTTTTTATGAGAAGATTAGGTGAGAGGTTTTATTTATCATGAAGGAGAGGGGTGTCTTTTGATTATTTTATTCATTTTATAATTATTTTTCCTTATATTATCAATAGTATTTATTCCCCCAAATAAATATAGAAGATAGGGAAGTATAGTTCTAGATAATGGTTATTAAATCTGTCATAAATCATCAATGAATCAAAAATTCATGTAATTAGCTTATAAAATTATTTTTTATATTTTACTATTCAAAAAAGTTCAACTATTTTTTAAAAATAAAAAAAATTGATGCACACTATTTTATTAAAATCTATATAAAAATGGTCTCTAATTTATGAAAATTATTTTCTAAATAAGGGAAAATTATTTTCTATTTAAAATATTCATTTATTCCAAAGAATACAAATTTTAATATAATATTCGAATTTTGGAACTTTTGAAAAATTAATTCGAGTCTTATAGAATTATTTTAAAATTATAATACAACATAATATTAATTTTTGAATATATATTAAAAATATGAATTTTCTATTAAATCATTATATAAATTATAAAATTATAAATAAAAACTTATGTTTAAAAAAATACTAACACTAAATTTAACATTTTTAAAACATTTATTTATTTATACCATGATATAAATACATTATATTTTCATTAATAAGATTACTAAATTTTATATATAATTTAATAATTGATGTTACCATTCTAATGTTTGTATTACTATTCTTAATGTTCATATTACTATTCAAATTGTTAGGTTACTATTCCATCGGCATATGTTCATTAATTTCTTTAAATATGACTTATTATATTATTCACTTAAGGGAATAATGTATTTATTATGTTATTTATTTGATTCTAGTGTTTTATGATATATTTATAATTAAGAAAATTACATGGATACACGTTTGGGTAGTTACAAAAATTGCAACATCGATAGGTATCATTTCTATGACCCATAATACCTTTTAAATTGAAAGATTTTACATATTTAAATAGTGTTATAGCATATTCAATAAGACATTAACCATTGAAATATATCAAATGGGTTGTTTTATTATCTTTTTTGAGGTTTTGACACATGTTAATGATAAATATTAGCATTTGATGATGCCTCTATGGTTATACTGTTCTGAAAATGTTATATGAGTATTAGATTTGGACGTATTATAATTATATATATCATGTAATTGATTTTGGTGATATTGATATCAAGGATGAAATGAATTTTGTATAGTATCTAGTGGTAATTTAGTATTACGAATAGAAAGTCTGATATAAAAAAATTAATCACTTAAAATATGTTCTTTGGAAGCATGGATGGGTAGAAGAAACTATTTTTTAAGTGTAATCGTATACATAATTTATATATGAATATTATTTTTAGTTTTACATTATTTATTTTATATTTATATTAATTATATTATAGAAGAATTAATTAATGGAAATTAATATTAAATAATTTATTCATTATGAATATGGTTTACACTTTTTTAATATGATATTTTTTAAGGAAGTTAACATTATAGAGACTTGAAAAGATGCTATTTAAAAATGTGAAATTCTCAAGCTAATTTTTTATAATTGGTTATAAATACTATAATGTTAAATTTCCTATCATTTGAATGAAATTTTGAGTATTTCTTAGGATTTGATTGAGGATTTTGACCATTGGGTTCAATATTGTTAATTGTTTTATTATGATTTTATTTTTTTAGTTAGTGATTTATTTGGTGGAATATATTCAATAATTATTTTATTAAAGTAGTTTTCTATTGTATTTTTTATATAAAAAAATTATGGGATATATGTGGTTTCTTTTTTCATGATAATTGTTTGAGGATTTTGTGAATGAATATTTTATCAAGTCTATGACAAAACATATAGTCCAGTCATTAACCTTATTAGTGGATTTGAAATTGGGAAGTCAAAAGAGGTTTTGGTTTCTTTTAATTGATGGTTATTTTATAATTTCTTGATGGTGATTTGAGGTTCGAGTCCTTTTATCTATTTTTAATAGATTAATTTATTTATTTTAACAATTATATCAATAAATAATACCCTATAATTAAGTTTCATTCCTATTAAGAGAGATATGCATACGTATTAAGGATAAAAAAATGATTGGTGGTGGTACATCATTAACAATCGTTATCAAATCAAGGTAGATGAATTTAATTTATCATATTTCATTAATCCATTTAAATATATCATATTTTTTCTCTTTTATACTATGATGATAGTTCATGACAATCTAAGATAAATATTACATTGTTAAATTGAAATTTTGAATATGAGTAAATTTCATTGGCATGAAAATTAATAATATTTAGTAATTGTGATATAATGGATTTTAGGGGAGAAATGGATGTAGTGGTTATGAAATATGATATTTCATGAAAATATAAATTCAGTGATTATATAAATTCATTATTATAATTTTTTTAATTAACAATGGATATTGAAACATTGATAGAGAATTGTGAAAATATATAAATAATATGATTTTGATGATAAGTTTTTAGGATAACTTTTTTTAAAAAAACACATTATAATAAATGTATTATTATTTTTTATTTTTCAGGGTTGTTTTTGAGCATGAGATTATTGTATCATAATAAAGAAATTAATCGGATAGTGGATAATTTTTTCTAAAATTAATGACAGGGGTGCGCCAATTTATAATTTGGACATGCCAATTTTTTTTGAATTATATAAAAATATTAATGTGAATTGTATGGGTTCTATAATGGGATGTATTAAAATTGGAATATAGTTTTAAAAATTCTAATAGGGATTGTTCCACTTTCTTGAAAAATTTTCAAGATAATAGTTTATTTAAAAACTAAGGGGAAGTGAGGAATACCATGTTCATGTAGGGTTGTACGAGGGACATTCCACATATGTGTAAAGATGAAATTTTGTATTATAGGTTATATGTGTTATATAT
Source organism: Viscum album (assembly GCA_963277665.1). NCBI lineage: Eukaryota > Viridiplantae > Streptophyta > Magnoliopsida > Santalales > Viscaceae > Viscum > Viscum album. Next base: position 991,131,447 of record OY728128.1, on the reverse strand, counting down.
TACATTATAAATTATATCTAATATTGGTCACATTCCATATCGACATAGGGGTATGTAGTTATATTACTTCTAGTTTTCACATGTATAATGCGATAATGGTGAATATTAAAAGATTTAGTTGATGGAGAGACTATATGTGATTGGGTTTCCTTATATGGGATGGTTAGTGAAATTTTAGTGGAATATATTTATGCCATGAATTTGAATAATGTTAGTTATGTAGTGGTTAACTCAATACGATATAGATTGTGATAAACCATGGTAAGAGTGTGTTGTGAATATGGGATATAGTGTTTCACTCATTAAAGCCAATTTATACATGTTTTTATGGGTGCAATATGATGGAAATAAAATAAATATTGGGGGTTTGAATCCATTTATTGTACATTATTATGATGATTATTATTATTATATTAATAGTTATGGTTGTGATATGTTATATAAAATGGGAAATGTGTAGGTTAAGGTGGGGAGTATCCCTAAATGCAGACAATCCAATGTCCTAATGGGTGGAAATTTTCTCAACCAATATATATATATATATATATATATATAAGTGGATGTGGGTTTAGGAGGAAAGAGTATCTAAGGTCATGTACATGGAATTTAATGTACCAACCTGGATTAAACCAAGATCATTTCAACTCACCACCGACCTCTGGAATATTTCCCTTGATTATAATAGTATATTGAAAAGTGATGAGGGTTAAATATATAATTTTTAGGGAAAATGTTCCCTCAAACACCACAATCAATAAGATCGATTTATTTTTAAACAAATATTTATAAAAAATAACCATGAAAGATTAATATCTATGTAATTCAGTAACATATCAATGAATGAATGTATACATCTACCAGGTCATCAAATATACAAAAATAAAGGGTACACTACATCAATACAATATTGGTGCAATAAATTTACAAAATAATTAAATGGTTATAATTGGGGGACATGAATTATGGATTTTTAAAAATACAACCTTTTATTTCTATGTGATAATGCATCCCTCAAATAACTTACTCAACATACAAAATCTTCATTAGACCATAAAACACAAAATAAGGAAACACATTTGTATGTGCAGTGAAGTGAACATACAAGGGGTGGGTGATTGAACATATCTGGTAGGAAATCCTATAATATATTCTCTTTAAAAAAAATATCATACTAAAATATCATACTTCTCTTTAAGGTAAATGATTAAAAAATTCATCAACATTACTATTTGAAAACATTAAAAATAAAATAAATAGTGTCACTAAAAACCACCTATTCAAAAATTATTAAGTAAAACAAATTTAATATATTTTCAATTAAAGATGAAAAAAATCAACCCATTTAAAATAATTTTTCATGTACAAATCAAGATCATGGGATAATTTATTTCAAGGACTAAATATATAATTTCATTGAATATAACAACCTTGGTTTTAGTGATGTGATCCTGGTAGACACCTAATATTAATTATCTATTCAGGATTGGGAGAAAACCCTGTAGTAAGTGATCTTGGTTAAAATAATGGAGAGAATATGTTAAAATTATCATCTAATCCTAAAAATTTAATAAATTCATAAATAATAATATATTAAAATGATTTAACAAATAAATCCCACATATCATAACCTAATTACATCTTCAAAGAATCAATTACTTCTCATTGGGAAACAAATAATTCGCAAGAAATATTTTGGATAAGTTTATATTTAATTATTGAAAAATAAAATAAGAAACATTTGATTTAATAATTTAATAGAACTAATTTTTCATAGGAAAAAAATGAATTTATTAATATTATTAAAATTATAAGTCTCATCATAACCCATTTAGAAATTACTATTAAAACAATAAAGACTTTGCGTTAATATTAAAAAGTCATACAAAACACTAAATAATATTATCCCGATATTTAATAAAATAAATAATTATGAGCTATTTTAAAAAAATTTAACCATAAAAAAATTAGTAGTGAATATATTTTCAACCCACACATTTACTTTTTTAAAAAAATATTGGATAAAATAAATAGAGAGATACCAAATTATATAATAAATAATGTATAAAAATCACATATTGAAGGTGATATTAGTTATATAGACTTTTAAATAGAACCTCATAGCTTAATGAATTTATGCATAAGAGAACAATAAGTAACAATGACATAGAATCGATCGGTTACAACACAAAAGAATGATTGGAATCAATTTCATAAAATATTAGAACAAATAAAAAATATTTCTCAAAGACCTATGTATCAAATTACTAATCAGATGATGGTAAAACACTGAATCTGATGGAAATATTATATGAAATCACCTTTTGGAATTCCTAATGTCACCACAAGTAAAATCAATAATTTAATTTAATGAATCAATGTCCAAAAATTAACAAATTTATGAAATAGTTATAAACCAACATTTAAGATAGAATCATCCCAAAAAAATTTACCAAGAGTATATAAATGAATCATATGATCCTCTTCGACAATTTTGGAGGGAAATATCCATTAGAAATAATGGGTTTCATAATTCCACGAAAAACCCACGAAGTGAAATACCAATTATAGTAGAATATTTGAATTATATAGAAATTTGGGGATAAAAAGAAGGAGGAGATATGTTTAGAGATTCACACTCCTCTTTAAAAACTTTTCCACTCATGAATGGAGGAGGAGGATATTGGATTAGGGAGGAACTCCCTTACACCATGGCTCAGTTTCCCATAATGTAATAGGAAGGTTTTTCCTCCCATAAAACAAAACGAAAAATAATAATGATAATAATATAAATATATATTATTAACAAAATAAATTATAATATTTTTCTTAAAATAATAATAAAATAAATAATAATACATTTTTATTTTAATCCTAAACAAAATATTAATCACAATATAATTTATATACCAAACATATACTTTAAAATACATTTCAAATTACCTATTTATTAAATAATAAAAATACTATTTAATTTTAATTAAAATTGTTTTTAATTATTAAAATTAACTATCCCATTTTGAAACTAATATAAAAGTATCTCAATAATAAGAACACTCAACAAATTTTTTTTAAAAACAATTTAATGTTAATAAAGGTTCACAAAGAATGTAAAATATACACATCAGATATATGATCATTAATTGAACACTACCATAAATTCCACTAAGAATGGTATGGATGAATGATATTTATACAATTCACTAGACCACAAAACTCTAAAAAAATTAATAAAAAACAAAATTTTAACCTATTTTAACAAAAGAAAATTAAATAACAATTTTTTATTTAAAATTTATAAAATTATCGGTGTTACATAGTATATATGAGATTCCTATAGATGGAAGTGTTATTAATCATTATATATTATTTCGTATTTTATTTAAGAAGATAAATATTTAAATATATTATATTGTGTTTTACATGGGTGGATAACTATTACAGTTCTGGATGTAATTTATAGGTGTGATTGTTTGGAATTATTATATTTTTCTCTTTTAAAATGAAAATTTTTGTGGCTATAAGGCCATAGATACTCATGGTTTTTTTATTTAATTTAGTGATATATTATTAGTTTTTTTATTTTTTATTCACCGTTAATATATTCATTAATACATATCATTTACAAAGGCTTGATTGAGTTCAACATTGGAATATACTAAGTATATTTTATGATAAATCCTAATATATATATATATATATATATATTTATTAGTGTTTCAAATATATGATATTGTAGGTGGTGGGGTGGGTGATCATAAATTAGTACATAGTAGTCATTTTGGTGGAGCTGGATTACATTAGGAATAGATGTGTAGACATGCTCTTCCATTATTTTATCACTTTTTTGGATTTATATTCTATATAATTAATTTGATATAAATTATTAATATATATAAGGATTTATTATTTAATTCATATTAACTTTGGTGATTGATATTTTTATTTAAACAGGTAATTCTTTGCATTAATGTGTGATAATATACCCTCACTAGCCTATGACCTGTTGAATGGGGGATTTACGAGTTACAAATTTATCAAGTTTTTTTCTCGTGTAGAGTCCCAACAGGGCTTCATTATGATAGGGAACGTCCCTAAAAAACAAATATATCAATAAATATGAGTTCAATATAGTTATCAAATCATGAAATTATTCATAAATCAACAAATAATCTTAAAAAAAATAAATTTTGAGAATAAGATAGGTTACATCACAAAAATCACAATGTCTCACATATGTTCTATAAATGAGAAAATTTGAATGATATAAAAAATTAAAAAAATTAATAGAAATTTCATAACATTATTTAAAAGTAAATGATATATAAAATAAATGAACAAAAATTCATCAAGAGTATTAAAATAAATTATGTGATATCAAATAGAAATTTTCATAACATTTTTGCAATGATTGAAGTACTCATAACTAGTGACAAGAAAAATAACTATAATATAAATAGAGAAAAATAAAATATTAGAAATTAAAATGAAATTATATATAAATATTCTTAAGGAAATAAAACACATAAAAATTAGAGTTTTCAAGAAATATAACCACAAAGAGACAAATGGGAAATGTCTCTTACAATGTGAGGAATAAAATCAATGAGTTTGAGTGTTAAAAGATAATATAAATACCATTAAAATAATAAAATTTTTGAATAATAAATATTAAATATAAAAAATAAACCTAAAAAAAGAAAGATATAAATCAAAGGTAAAATTTCATTCATTAATGAAGAGACTGAGAAATATTCATCTTACCTAAAATTTATACTTGTTTTCATATACACTAACTCCCACTATAATCAATATTTTTTTTTAATTATCTATTTAACACCTTTATTAAAATTTATTTCATTTAAAACAAATCATTTATGTTCATATATTACTTATTTATTATATATTCATAATTCTTAAATTCCATTAGATGTTAATCATTTTGAATATTCGATGCTTTTTTGTTATGTAGGTCTCATTAACTATTCATTGTGGATAAGTTCTACATCTCTAGAATAACAAAAACACCATAATCATGATTGTATAATGAGTTATAAAGTTTAATGATCATTATATGATAATTGTGATTATTATTTATAATGAATTATTCAATTATTTATTCATTTGTAGTGGTTTTATCAAGAATAATATGTTATATAGATATTTCTTTTTAATTTTAATATTACCATTAATAAATCATAAGCATAATGTAATTAATATTTTTTTTATTTCTAAATATGATTCAAATTTTATTAACCCTTATAGATGGTAATAATTGTTATATCATAGAACCATTGTTGTATGTGATTAAGCTTATGCAGATACAAACACGTTAAAAAATGATGTTTGAAAATAAATTTATAGTTCATTATTTTACACGTATAGTAAAATAATTTTTATATTTATTTTAAAATGACATAATGATTTATTATAATAATATTTTACAATATTAGAAGAAGAAATCGAAGAGTTTGGAAAGGGTTTTTTCCACTTATTTGGATGTTCATGCCGTGATGTTCTTTAGTGAAGATCTTGGGTCTTCCACTTATGACCAAAACATTAAAAACATGGGGGAGATGATGAATAAAGAATATTAACTTAGTTGTTGGCTTATGGTTAATGTTTTTGGAATGGTATGTATTGGGTTATGGAGGGGCCGTTTTGAAAATAAACGTTAATGTAATTGGAAGCCATGAAAGCAGTGAGACTCAATGACCATTAATATTTTTCTATCTATACTCTATGAAATTTAATTGAATCCAAAATAGGATTAACCTATATTATTTATAAATAATAATTTAAATACACTAAAACCATGTATTTTTTTGTTGTCATTTTTATTTTCACATATAGTTGGAATCATCGACACAATCATCTATTGTGATCACAATGTCTCTACTTTAAGAATACAAATGATAAATACTTTTATGATATATATGTATTCCATCAAGATCTGAATTTCATTGTTCATAACTCAAGTTCTACATTGAGTGAAGAAATTACATCCCATCATTCATTCTTTCTCACGTGTGGAAATATAATATATTATCTCATTATAAAATTGAGAAATTTTGAGGAATTATCACTAATTATCTCCTTATTCCTTCAGGGAATAATTATATAAAATATGATAAAATAGTCAAACAAAAAACATAGTTCAGTTCTTATACTTAAGATGAAATTAATCTAATTTTATTTATTTTCATTCTTTTTCATTTTACCACAATTCAAACCAAATGTCACATCCTTGAATATAATAATAATAATAATATTGTTTTTGATAAAATGTATTACAAAACTAAAATTTATTAAATAAATAAATTACTATTTATATAAATCATATAAATATAAATTAATCTGTTCATTAACTTGATTTAAATTCAATGAAAAATAATATAAAAGCATGTCCGTTAAAATTATGTTTGTTTGTTAAAATAAATATTATATTGTAACATACTTAATTGGGTGCAACATACAGGTTTCCCGATATGATTGGTTACATGACCTTAGGAAGACCAACCTATTTTCGAAATTCTGTGACTAGTGGTGAGAGTCTAATATGAAATGTGGGGAGACTATAACCTCTTTATCAAAGCATCACAACAGGGGAAATTAATAAATAATTGCTAAATAATACCAAGAGAAAACCAACATAAAACCACAATAAATAAAGACCAACATCACATGATATTCCAAAAACATATAAAAAGAAGGATAAACCAAAAAATTAGACATTCCATGCCATGCAAGTTTCAAGTGTCCAATATAAATGAAAAATAAAGACACACTAACAATGTAATGACCCAAACATTTATCAAAGTATTTCTCCATAATTATTGTAATTTAACATAGTATAAATCACATAAATTCACTTAGAGGCCATAATAAAAACATTATAAAAACTAATTAATGAAATAAGAAGTATTTATAAATGTTAAGAAACCAATACCGATGAAATAGAAACTTTTACTTATGAATAGTCATATGACCCTTATGAATAGTAAACCGGCCAAATAAATAGGAACCTCACCCAGGAATGTATAAATTAAATTTATGCATCTTATAAATAAAATTATTGTAAAATTAAATCAATTTCAATGTAGATAAGTGTCTTAGAAATTATTAATTAACTGTTGGTATTTTTATGAGTTATAAATATTTAAATTAAAATTTTATTTAATTTAATAATTTAAAATTTTTTTTTTCAAAAATGTATTAATTATTTATTGTTTTTGTTACTTATTATTTTAGCGTAATTTTATGAGAACTTGTGAAATTTTTTAAACTGTTATAAAATCTATTATAATTTTAAAATCTGTATTTTCCAAGTAAATGATACTTTAATTAAACATTAAGTCAATCATATTTAGAAAATTATTTTCATAAAATATAGTTCATTTCTGAATTCTACATGTTGGGAAATGGCTATGGTAATTTTTTGGGATTTTTCGAAATTACTCATATTTTTAGTAAATAGTAAAATACCGTAATTTATAATATATTTATATATTAATAGATAAGAACACTATTAATTGACTCATCGCTAATTTAAGAACCATTGGTTTAAAATAACTTGATTCATCATGATACCATATAAAAAATTATTTATTAGATCGTTTAAACTTATGTAATATCATCACTAACATTTAATTAGAATTCTGTATATTTATCCACATTTTACACAAAATTCCATTCTTGTATACAATTAAACATGTCAAGAAAACCTTGGAAAAAAGTGCTCCCAAATGATGAAATTAAAATCTATAACTCATTAAAAATCCAATTAAATAACAGAATAAAACCATAATCAAAAAAATTTTATATTTAATTATTTTTATATTTTTTAATTAAAATGTCTAATGTGATTATATAGTACATTAATTTGAATGAAGCGTTCGTACACAAGGTTATAGGAATACTCAAACACAACTCTCTTTCTTTGGTTTTTCCCTATTTCATCCAATTTTCAATATGTATATTCGTTAAATATCATTTATTAATAATTATATTACCTTTTATGGGATATACATAAATTCTACTTGAGTTTATGACAACCTAAATGTTTTACAAAAGAACACTTCTTCCAAAAAACACAGCTATTACTTCTCGAGTTTTTTTCTTCTTTAATCTAGGCTAATGATTCATATATATTGTTCCCTATTGGATTTGGTAACCCATAGTTTATGAATATATTCTTATGAAATGAAAATCATTCCTTTCCAGGGGTTATTTTATATTGAGGATTGATATATGTTCTACATGGAATGCATGAAAATGTAAATGTTATGATGTGATTGGTATACCTGGTATTATATAGCTCAATGTAAATTTTATGATGTGATAGGTGTGACCATAATTTTATAGAAATCAATTTCAGTGTTTTATATGATGTATCTCATGAGAAATGTGAAATATGCATGAACATGGTGCTATATTTGTTCACAAATATGTGTGGTAGTTGACCACTGTGACATGGTATTTCATTTTAAAGAATTTACACATTCCATTCCTCTTATTAATGTCTCCTCTCATGATTATGATGTTATTCCTATGTAATGATGATAACAATTATTCTCACCCCTTTTTATAGAGTTTTCTATTTTTTTAAATCCACATACTGGGATTTTATATTAATTATTTTTTATGTATATCCTCAAGTGACTACATATGCTGAGGAGAATTCAAGGTCCAATAAGAAACTAGATAATAAGTAGTTAAATAAATGATTGTGTTTTATTTTTTAAATGTTATGTTTGGCCCTAATTTTCACAATACACTAACCCTTTTGGATCCTCATTGTTTAATGATTAGTTTTTTTCATATTTAAAATGAATACTAATAATTTAAGAAAGGAATGGTCGATATAGTTGGTATCAGTGGATGGTTTAGTTAATTTTAGAATTATGATTATAAAACCTTAGTGAAAAACCTTAGTATGATATTATGTTTAAGTAATAACCCACGAATATTTGTTTTTGAAAAATGCTAAACATAGGGATCAAAGAAGTTATCACTTTAGACTTAAAGGAACAAAGGAATATATTATTTAATCATAACTTATTGACTTATGGTTTTTATAACCTTTTCTGTTTTATAAAATTGTGGGATCCCAGAGAAACCAAGCCAACAATATGTGTGAGAAACGATGTAGTACTTGCATGAATGACATACCCAATGCCTTAGGAGGTGGTGTTTTAAATTTCATGGTAATGCTTACCCAGCTATCTTAGGTTATGAAAAATAACCTGAATAATGTATAATATTCACCTTCAACTAAGAGGGATAAATTGACTATCGAGTGTTTTATGTGGCCACGAACACCAATATTTTGTAGATCTTCGAATCCATTAGTCGGGGAATAGTGGGCCAACTCAATGGAGAAGATCTTTTCGTGTACTTCACTGTTATAAATTGGATAAGGTCACACTTGTTGTATATCATCTATATGGAGAGGCCGATAAATGTTGAAATTTTATTAAGAACACAAATACAACTGATGAAATTGAAGATATTGAGTGGGAATACATTATGATAACGTTTCTTAACATGTATTTCCCTCAAAATCTTCATCTAAATATGGAGAGATAATTCGTAGTGCTAATGAAAAAGGAAGGTGAATCTATCATGACCTTTGAACCAATTTTCACATGTATTTAGAGGTACTCTTTGGGTCTTGTTATCAACAATGATATAATAATTGATCGATTTTTAGTGGTTTAAAAGAAATCTTTTTAAAGGATCTTGTAATTTGAGACTTTTTGAGTTATGAAGATGTTTTAGAATGTTTTATCAATGTTGATATAGATTTTGGAGAATGGTCTCATGTCTATGGTGATAAGAAATGAAAGATGAATTTTCATGATGAAGAATCTAATGAGAATGGTGTAAAGAAAACTCAACCACCCAAGGTGAAAAGGAAACTGGCTCAAGGTGACAAGGAAATACTTCGAATTTGGGAGAGAAGTCCAACAAGCTCATGAATTTCAAAATGATACGAGGAATCATGATAATGTGCTGGAGGAAAGGAGAGAACTACCCATGGTCAGATGCTATAATTATAGGTAGTAAGGGAACTTTTTAAGCAAGTGCACTAAACCTCGAGTCCTTAAGGGTATTCAGCATCACCGGCCACCAAAGCCAATGTATCAAGATTTGTCTTATACCATCAATACAATTGAAGTAGAGAAATAAAATGAAGTTATATAAGGTACACATTCTATTCACTCAATAGTGTAAAATGTATTTTTGATTATATTTCTACGCATTCCATTATATTTTGCAATATTTATAGAACTATTAAATAGAATAGCTTAAACCATGATTTAGATATGCTCACAAAAACACCTCATGGAGTAATCATTACAACCCAAGTGTTGGAATACTCTTCTATTGGTGATTGTTGGAATATCCTTTCATTGAATCTCACAATACCTCCCTTGGTAGAATTGGACGCACTAATTGGGATATATTTACTCTCATTACATAGAGCACATATCAATTTTCAAGAAATTGAAATTTCTTTTCATATTATAAACCATCCCATGATCCTATAAAAATTTAAGGAATATCATTAATCTCCTTTGTAAAATACTTCAATTGCATGGGGGATTATTACCTATGAAAAAGAATACCTCATTCAAATGGAAGAGTCAAATAATGGTATCAACCTCTGTGAAAAGCTCATCACGAGGGAATAAAATTATCTATTTCTTAAAGAGTTACTCGACAATCCCTTGGATCATGTGGTAGAGTTCCCAAAAGAACTCAACCCTAGAGCTACTCCTAACTCAATGTGTCCCTATGGGATAGCTCCTATCAAACTAGAAGAGTTAAATAAGCAGTTGGAAAATAATTTTGAAAAAGGGTTCATCTTCCATAGTGCATCACCTTGGGGTGCACCGACTCTATTTTTCAAGCAGAATTATGGATTAATGTGGTTGGGTGCTGATTATAGGGAACTCAATAAGATCACCATAAATAATAAGTATCCTATTCCAGATTGATGCCTTTTTGAATAGTTTTTATGAGTTGATTGCCTCTCAAAAGTGGATATTCGATATGGATATCATTATCTGAAGCTGAATAAAGATGAAATTCATAAGACAACCTTCTGTATAAGGTATTGGAACTATTATTTTTGGTTATTTCCTTCAAACATACTAGTTCCCCTCCAATATTCATGGGTTTTATTAATAGTCATTATACATTACCTCGAAAAAAAATTTGTTGTGTTTAATGATGATATTATCATCTTTTCCGAGAGAAATGATGAACATGAAGAATATATAAGGCTTGTGTTGGAGACATTAAGGAAGGAGAAGTTTTATACATTGTTCAAAAACTGTGACCTTTTTATGAATCAAGTTACATTATTGGGACATGTGATCACAACTGAACGGATTTTCTATGGACCCTTCAATGATAGAGGAAATTAAGGAATGGATCAGACCCTCTAGTGTCAAAGAAATCTACAGTTTACTTGGATTACTAGGGTACTATCATCATTTTGTAAGGAATTTCTCAAGATTTTAAATATAATTGACTATGCTAATATGGAAAGTGGTAGAGTATGTATAGAAGGAATATTGTGAGTAAATCATCAAGGTGATAAAGAGAGGGGTGATAACTACACATGTAGTCACATTACAATGAAGTGGAGAAAATTGTGTGATATACAGTGATTCTTCAATGAAAGATATGGGGTTTGTACCAATGCAAAAGATAAAGTGATACCAAATTCCTCACAACAGTTGAAGATCAAAGAGCAGAACAACCCAGAACATGATCTAGAGCTAGCAGCTGTGATTTTTTCCTGTATAAATTTGACAGCACTACCTCATGCTGAAAAGTGTGAAATATATACAAATAAAAGTATCCTGAAGTATATATTCACCCAAAATGAGCACAACATGAATAAAGGAGATGGTTATAGCTAATAAAATATAACTATTTATCTATTATCTATCATCCTGGAAATTCAAACAAAATAGATGATTCTCTTAGAAGAAATCAACCAGCTACTCTATCCATGTCATAGATTGAGAAGGACCCTATCTTAATGGATATTAAAATGATCGATTAATAAATCATAATAGAATGGAATATATATCAACCTACCAAAATTATTTCCGAACCATCTATCCAATATAATATTAAGGAGGCACAAAGGGATGATCTCAACTTAAAAAATAAGGTGTATAAAAGGAAAATTCCAGAGTTCTATATCGATAATGATGATGTGATTATGTTTGTAACAAGGATTTGGGTTCCTCCATCTCCTGGGATAATGATGTAGCTATTGTAAAATTCACATATCTCAACTTTCTCTATCCATACCTGAAGTACCAAGATATACGGTGATCTTTGAAAACACCTATGGGGGGACAACATGATGAAGGAGATTACTGAGTATATTTCAATGATCTTGATATGTTAGAAAGATAAATTGAGTGATGTAATTCCAAAAGGATTATGAAACTATTACCTTTACCGATATGGAAATGGGAGAACATCACTAGGGAATTTGTGAAAGGTCTCCCATAGACATCCAAAGGAAATAATGTCATATGGTTTTTGGTGGACCTAATCACCCAGACTACCCACTTTATTGCTATTCAATAAGATCTCTTGATTGAAAAACATGTTAAGATATTTGTGAATGAAGTGGTGAGACTGTAGGGACATTAAATCTCAATTGTCTCTGACCGTGATTCAATGTTCACATCTAAATTTTGAAGGATTATTAAACATGCTTTGAGTACTAAATAAAATTTCTTCATGGCCTATCACCCAAAAATGATGGATAGTCTAAAAATACTATTCAGATGCCCAATGATATGCTAAGATACTACTATTTATAATTCAAAGGTGGTTGATATCTAAATATCCCATTGATTGAGTTCTCACACAACAATAACTTCTCCTAGAGTATTCAGATGGCCCCATATGAACCTTTTTATGGAAAGAGATGCAGCACTCCGACCTATTAGGATGAAGTTGGTGAAAGAACCCTATTTGGAACTGATCTTGTGAAAGAAATGATAGAGAAGGTTCAATCCATCTTGAAAAATATCAAATCTTCTTAAATTCAGCCGAAGGTCTATGTTGAAAATCGTCGAATAGACTTGGAGTTTGAGGCTTGAGATAATGTCTTCCTTCAAATATCACCATGGAGGGGAGACATGTGGTTTCTAAAGAAAGTGAATTTAATCCTAAGTTACATTGTCCCCTTTGATATCCTTGACCACGTAAAATTCATGACCTAAAGACTTTCACTTCCACCGAATATGGATCAATTTCATGATGTGTTCTACATACCACTCCTGGGGAGGTACATATAATCTCTCACTTTTGATGAACTTAGAGGCGGTATAACTAGAATATGATCTCTATTATGAGGAGCAACCAACAAATATTATGGAATGGGGATATAAGGTTCTATGAAATAAGAAAACCCACCATGTTAAGGTCGTTTGGAGTAACCATAAGTATTAAGTAACAAATTGGGAACTAGAGGAGGAAATGAAGGAAGATTATCCTCACCTGTTTATGTAAAATGAAATTTCATGGGAGAAATTACAGAAGGGGGGAAATGTAACAAAAGAAACATTTTAAAAAATAATTTATCCCTTCTTATTGTAATATCTTATAGTATAAATCAAATAAAATAAAATGTAGCCCATAATAAAAACTTTATATATGAAAAATTAATTAAATAAGATGTATTTTCAATAGTTAAGGAACTAATACTAATAAAATAGTAACATGAACTTAGGAATAGTAATATAACCCTTATGAATAGTAAACTGAACAAATTAATGGTAACCTATCCCATGAAAGTATAAATAAAATTTTGGCACCTTATAAATAAATGTATGGTATAATTATATCATAGTTTATGTAAAAAAACATTTAAACGTTTATTGATTTTGTTATGGTATTTTTATAAGTCATAATGTTTTAATTACAATTTTATCATTAGTTTAAAATTTTAAAATTAAATTAATTTTGATAAAATTTATTCAAAAATTTAATATTCTGATTTTTATGATTTTAAGATAATTTTATGATACCATAAGTTATTTTTCAAAGTGTTACAATATCAATTAGAATTTTAAAATTTGTATTTTCCAAGTAAATGATTATTTTAATTACAAATTATATCACTCATATTTAGAAAATTATGTTCAAAAAATTGAGTTAATTTTTTAATTCTACATGTCAAAAATGGTTGGGGTGAATTTTTGTTATTGTTTAAATTTACATGAATTTTTTGTGAATTGTAAAATACGCTAATTTAATGTATATATACATTATAAGTTAAATGACCTATTCAATGAGTCATTGTTGGTGCAATAACCATAGGTTCAAATTAATATTATCTAATTACTATATTTAGTCTCATGAATCAATACAATTTTTTTCCTTGAGAAAATTAATAAACTAATGTATTATATGATGAGAAAACACCCCTCACACCCTCTTCTCCTCACACCTCTCATGATTTCATCCTTATCAAAATCATTCCATAAACTCTCCCCAATCCCCTATCTCATGTCAAAGAGCTATTTATCTCACAAAAACAAAAAAAATCACTCCCTAATGAGGTTCCCAATGAGTATAAATCCACGATGTAAAATCCAATTAATTTTTCATTTTAATTTCGTTTCTATTTCACTTATTTTATTCTCTTGTCCCCTCCATAACTTACTAAAAAGGCATGATAACTCTATTTTTTTGATATACTGTAATTCAATATTTTTAATTTAATGTCCATCATCAAACTATTTTCCCTCTCTCTTTATTCTAATAATGAAATTATCGCTCGTGATGTGTCAATTAACCAACATCATGAGAGATTCACTTTAATTTTCCTTTAACACCTTTAAGAATGTTAATAAAACCATTAAATGGTTAAATTTAACTAACTTATTTACATAATACTAAATGATTAAATAAAATTAGTTCATTGTGATCGAAAAACTACTAAAATTAACCTAAAACTATCATCATTAGCTTTTATCTAATGATTCATCCTCGTACCATATAACCAATTTCATTATTATATCATTTAAACTTATGTATGATCATTACTAACATATAATAAAAATTATGGATATTTATCCTCATTTTACAAGATTTTATATTCTTGTATACAAGTGAACTGGTCATGAAAACCATGAAAATGAATGCTCTAAAATATTGATATAAATCCTTATAACTTATCAAAAATCCCAATAATGAACGTAATAAAACATGAACCAAAAAATCATGTTTAAAAAGTTCTTTATTTTTTAATTTATTAATATAGTGTGATTATAGGAGAAATTAATGTGAAGGAAGCTTTCAAACACAAGGTAAAGGAAAATTCTTGAACCCAACTCTCATTCTTTGGGTTTCCCCTCTATTTTCCCATTTCCAGTATGTATATTCCTTAAATATAATTATATCATAATTATATTATGTTTTATAGTATATACATGTTTTCTACTATATTTTATGATTAGAACATTGTTTTCCAAATGAACTATTTTTTCAAAAAAAACACACCTTTTACTTCTTGAGACCGAATCTTCTTCACTCAGGGTTGATGATTCAAGTATGTTATTCCCCCACTACTTTGTGAACCCAATTATTATGAATATATGCTCATTAAATGAAACTAATTTATTTCCAAATTTTATTTTATGTGGAAGAATAACATATGTTCTCTGTTTAAAGCATGATAATTTAAATGTTATGATGTGACGGGTGCACCCGAAATTATATAGCACAATTTAAATGTTATGAAGTGATGGTTGCACATTGAATAATATATAACTAAAATTAATTGTGTAATGTGATGAATATCAGAAGAAAAGTGAAATACTTCTTAACATTATAATTTGTTTCACAACTATGGGTGGTAGTTGACCACTAAGACATGATGCTTCATTTTATGCATTACAACATTCCATAACTTTTCAAAATGATTCCTCTCAAGATTATGATCTTATTCATATGTAATGATAATAAATATTAGGATAAATAAATTTTATATTGTTTCATGTTCTTATCTATCCTCTTACTAGGATTTTATATCACCCATTTTTGATGCATATCCTCAGGTGATTGCATGTACTAAAGAGAATTAAAGGATCAATACAAAGATGGAGAATAAGGATTTATATAAATGTTTATATTTTATTTTGTGAATGATATGTATGGTCATAATTTTCCAAATAAAATAAACAATTTGGAACCTCATTTTTTTATAATTATATGTTCTTCATCTTTAAAATGAATAATAATAACGTAAGAAAAGTAGGGTCCTTATAGGAAACTCTTAAAGAGGGTCCTCACATCATGTTTAGTTCCCTCATCAATGATTTATCCTGATTCCCATTTCAGTAATCTAACATAAGGATCTTACCCTTTTCAGGTCTTACAAACCTAACTTATATTAAGGTGCTGATTATGAAACTTGAGCATGGTGTGAGTAAAACATAGTAGGATACCACCAACGACGTCAAAAAGAATATCCAGTCTAAAACACTGCATGTAGTTGTATGATAACTAAAGTATAAAAAATAAATAAATAGTTCCACACTGAAATACCCTTTAATTTACTACATATTCCTCAAGTTCAGGGTGACACCAAAACCAATAATACATGATTTGGATCATTATGATGTCTTAACCATCCACAAAAGGATATCAAATTTAATTCAATCAGTGGTTTTTATTAAAAAATTTATTCAAATTTCAAATTAATGAAAGGGGGTCTAAGATCCGTTGTATGCAATCACATTTAAATTTGGAGTAGAAGACCTTATATCATAATAAACTAATCTCATTCAGTAAATATGTATTTTTTTGGGCCTAGAGTGGTTCTCTGGAACCCAATGGATATTTGGAGTAGCAGTATCTATCCTAAAACTTAGTCACAAATTTCACTTCTCACAGTTCCACATTTCCCACCGATTTATCTAACATTTCCATAAACAATTATTAATCCATTTTACATAAGATAAATTTTAAATAATATTCAAAATCTCATTAAGAAACCTTTCATTATGAATTTATTTCATTTGAATCATATCAGGACACCCCATGCGATGCTAATAAGTCGGGTTTCAAATTCAACAATGGGTCCAACAGTACTCGTGAAGGGTTTCACAATTACATGGAAAGAAATCAATTAGTTTACTTTAGAATTCAATTTCCCAATGTGGAAATTTCAATTTCACAATTACATATGCACAATTATAATCAATACTTTGGAAATTGATAATTAGACCACCTACATTATGTTCATTGATGAATGCTCCCTAAATTGAACTCCTTAATTTTATGGGGTGATTGATATCACAACAATGTGGGAGATCTATCACTAATACCTGTGACCAAGATCAAAAGGAATAATATCCATAAAAATCTATATCTAAACCATCACCTACAAAGTAACAAATAATTCATCTTAATCATTAAAGATAGATGTGTGAGAGAGGAAACAGGATGGGAAATAAATCACTTACCAATGTAGAGATGATCCTTCTACTAGATCTTTTATTCTCTAAGAAATATATTTGAGGATCCATGGAATCCTCTCTGAGACCTCCAAAAAAGGGGAATTATTTTATGTCAAGTGGGGGTGAATTGAGATGATAAACAGGGGGTTTATTATTTTAAATAAATTTTTTGGTGATTACAATCCACACAAATCATTTCTTTGATGGAGGAACATTGTTTTCTAAACCACACACCAAAACCATGTGACCTTACTTAGGGGGTGCATAGTTTTTCCTACACGGTGAATGGTAAAAATAATGTGTCCCAACTATAAAACTCACCACTATCTTGGGGTGCACTGTTTGGGTATAATGGACACATGGTTTTTCTAAATCCTGTGCCATGTGTGTGCCCCCTCCTACACCCCGAAAATGGGTGAATTGTTTCATAGGGAAAACAAAATGATTTTCCCAAAAAAATTCCCATCATTCATAGCAACATGGGCTTCCAAATTTCTCCAATTTCAACCAAACAACTCAAAAACAAAAACTAAACCAAGTTACAAACAAACAGGGGTAAAAGAGTCCCAAAAATTGTTAATGAGGCATCTTTAAAAAGGTTGGTATCTTAAAATCTACCCAATTTATAATATCTATTCTTCAAGATATACTCCCAAGAATCAAAAAGATTCCAAGATAAAAGTATCTATCCATTGATTCTACATATCTGCTTCCCTCTCACATTCTTCCTTTTGAACATGTCCATTCTACCAAAAAACACAAACTACCGACATGGTCCCTCCCCACAACACATTCTCAATTTGATCTATCATATAAATTGGATTCTCCTCAAAGGGCACATCAGTCTCAAGATTAACATCATCAACATTGAGATTCTGAGATAGGTTTGGGTGATAATGTCAAAGATGTGATGCATGAAAAAAATGTTCATAGTTCCATACATATGTGAAAGAGCTAATAAGTATTTTACTGGTCCAATCCTCTCCATGATCTCAGAATGTCAAACAAATATAGTCACCAACTTCCATTACCTTTGAATCCTATAGTGACCTAATCCAGGTGACACCCAAAGGAATAAACGATCACCAACTATTTACTCAAGAGTTCTTCAAATTCAATAAGCATATGATTTCGTCCTACACTGATCCATATCCATACATTTCCAAATCAACTAGATATGATCTAATTTTTCATACATGAGACACAATCCCAATATTCCTAACTCACCTACCTCTATATAGCATAGAGGTGATCTATATGGCCTACCATAATGTGCCACATATCATGGAATTTAAATTTTATACTGATAACTATTGTTATTGGGGAACTTAATGAGTTCTAATTTCTTCTCCCAAGATCCACCAATGTCTTAGACCCATATCCGTATCGTATCCCACATTATGTGAATACAAGGTTCGGACTATCCATCTATCTGCAGGTGGAAATACATAATTAAGAATACATAGGTTCTCAATGGCTTCTATAATTCTTTTTAGAAGTGTGGAGTAAAAAATGATTCATATAGAGAAACTATAGTCCATTGAACCATATAAAAATAGACTATCTCTAGCACATTCATCTCACTCAATTGATCCACTATGAAAGTCTACTGGATAGGAAAGAAATGGGATGCCTTCATCAATCTGTCCATAATCACCAAATTAGTGCCACTTTTTTAAGGAATCCTTAGAATAACTACCATTAATTCCATGGTAAAATCATCTTGAATCCATTCAAGAATATAAAATAGCTATATCATATCACCAGGTCTTTGATGTTCGGCCACAACTAGCATACAGGTTTAGCATCGTTTCACGAGACTTGTAATATCCTTTTTCATACCTGACCACCAATCCATTGATGTAGGTGACAGTAAATTTTGTAAAAACTAAGACTCACCACCATCCTTGAATCACGAAACTCACACATCATCTCCTCATACATAAATGTAAGCACAATAACATAGTTAGAGACAAGGTTTATATCATCATCATATATAGCTCAATGGAAAGGTGACTCCCCACCCACAATGCTTTGCCTTAAGGAAAAACACTATGGATCCTCATATTGTCTCTCCCTAACCTAGATCAAAGGTGTGGAATCAACCAATAAGGATACAATGGTCACTATATACTAGCCCTGTGGATTCTTAATATGCATTTCAGCTAGTAGGTTCATCATCTTCCACTCAAAACTGGACTCCTAAACTACCTGAGTCTATTTCATTCTTACCAAAGCATCATAAGAACTGTCTCCCTTCCAATGTGTATAAATAGCACAAAATAAAAAGAATTCATATAAATAACCCAACTGTTTTACCAAAGAGTAAAACCTCATTTCTAAAATATATACTTTAATCTCTTATGATCAGTATACATATTAACAATATATCCCAAAAGATTATGCTACTAGAACTTCAGTTCCAAACCCACCTTTTCTAACTGAAAATCATGTGTAATTTAATTACATTAATGTGAGACCAGTTACCTTGATCCATTCACTATATCATGATCACCATGTATAATCACAACAGTACATATGATCTTGAACACATCGAAAAATAAGGTATACTCTTCTCCATGCTAGGGTGGGATCAAAATTGGTGTAGTAGTCAAATGATTCTTCAACTCCTAGAATGAATCATCACATGCTATAAACAATTCATAATTAATCACATTCTTGGTCAATCCCAAAATGTTTTATTATAAATAGAAATATTTCTAGATTTATGTCTTATAATAACCCCCTAAACCTAAAAAGATATGAATATCAAAAACATTATTGTTCCCAGGAAACCACTCTGTGTACCTTCTCTAGGTCCACTAACACCCCTTCCTCTAATATGATGTGTCCCAAGAAATATACCCCATTAATAGAGAATTGAAACATAGATAGATTATTTTATAAATTATGATCTCCCAGTTTACTATGGATGATTTCAATATATTGTTAGGGAATTTCATGAATCTTCCTATACACCAAGATTTCATCCACAAAAACGACAACAAATTTATCCAAGTAAAGGTAAATGTTTTAGTTCACCCAGACCATAAACATTTTCAAAGTATTATTTATCCCTAATTTTATTAAAACAAATTCATATAGGATATACCTTATGTTTAAATAGTCCTTATCATGACCAATCCCCCCGGGCCCATGTCGTGACTACCCCAAGCTCGCCTTCCATAGGCCAGGGCAGGCGACTAGTACCAAAAGGCGTATTCCCTAAACCCAAGAAGGCATTTCCTTTATATCTGGTAAACACAATCAACCAATCACACAGTAAGATAAGAACATAAGTAAACTGTATAGTAAAAAGAGTGTGCACAGTAAGTAAAAAAGGGGTCAGACTACGAGCCCAAATGGAAAGTACAAGATAACTGGAAAGCTCTTGTGAACACCTGCCAAGGATCCTACCTGAAGGGTAGGTACAACTCTCAAATGGTCGTCTCAGCAGTATGCCTCATCTAAGTTCCACCATCGAGCAACCTCTAGTCCTGGTACCCTCATCCTCAGTAGCGTAGTCCATCGTCTACACCAAACACAACAAGGTGTAGTTGTAGTCTCTGAAGGGGTGAGTATAATGATACTTAGTAGGGACCCTGAGACCCGCAAAGGTATCACAAAATCCACAAAGGATAAACCAAAAATCATGCAAACATCTTACAACCCTACATAGGTATATTCCTATACATATACATAAGTTATCATGTATACACATCTCATTCATGAGGAAACTCAAGGCCCAAATCCTTATCCAAAGTACAACTGTTCCACGAAGGAAATAATACTATAAAGGTAACAACACAATGGTAAGTACCACAAACGTAATGCCACATAGTAGAATACCACAAATCTATCACCATTAGGTAAGTACCACGAAGGTAACACTCAAAAGTAAGTACCACATAGGTAATTCCAGACAATAGAGTACCAAAAAGGTATCACCATGAAGGTAAGTACCACAAAGGTACAACAAAAAGAATAATACCACAATGGTAAAGACTCAACTCACAATAGGTATAACATAGGTATAGTAGTAAATATGATTAGATGTAACTACTGAATCATCATACTCTGTTAAGAGGCAGACCCACGTAGGATCCAAAATCCTCGGACCCACGTAGGATCCAAGATCATCAAACCCACATAAGATCCTAGTACAACAGACCCACGTTGGATCCTAGAGTAGTCCCACATGGATTTCTTAGAGCGGTCGAAGTGGGACCCTCTAACATAGACCCACGTAGGATCCCAAAGCACAGACCCACATATGACCCTTTTATCATCTTACAGCCAGCCACAAGGTTCTCGTACTAAGCTCGCTTGATTCCGGGAGGGTCTTCTCCTCAAGCCACAGATCGAAACTCCAACTACCGTGAAGTCCCACGAAGAAGTTTCCCAGTTTACTACCACATGATAGGGGTCTCAACGCAACATATGGTGCATCAATCAGATGCCATTTCGGTAAGTTATTGGCCTTTTAGTCTCGAGGGCCCGGCTGGATTCGTGTTTGTTCCAACCCCAAAATACCCCAAAATTATTCAAAACTCAAGTGGGGAATATGAAAAGGACCATATCGATCCAAGGATTTCGACGCTAGAGATGGTTCATCAAACGGTCACATGTAGCTCATGTTATGGTCGAAAGAGAGAAAAAGGGTCGAAGCTGGTTCGGGTCCTGCCAGGGTTCTGACCCAGCCCGCTGAGTCTAGCCCAGCCCACGATTAGTGGCCCACACTAGGTGGCTATCCCTCCTTTGTGGTGCAGGCACGTTCTGTGCCACCACCAACTACCAATGGAGATCCGACCTCCATCCTTCGACGCTGCGGCCTCGTGTTGTGGCTCCTACATTCCAGTGGTGCGGATGCATGCTGCCATGTCCCCTTCACGTGGTCGGCTGTGCGCCAGCCTCCACAGTGGCCAAAAGGCCGAGGCCCTCCAACAACAATGTGGTTGCGCTACAGCCGTCTTCGTAGTCGGACGGTGTGTCAGCCACCACTCCAGAGTCCTACCAGCGCCTGTCACTGGTACGAGTCACCGTCATCCTCCTTCGCAAAGACGCATCAAAAACTACAATGGTTGTGGAGTGTTTAGGCCATGTTCGTTTTGCCCACACCCTCCGCATTAGAGAGGTAACAAGAAGATCATTGAGGGATATTCAACATAAAAGAAATTAACGAAGATTAATTAAATCACACCCCTACCTTGTCGTTTGTTGGAGGAGTCGAGAGGTAGAAGATGATTTCATTGAAGAACGTCAGTTTTTGTTACATCTGCCAAAAAATATGATCTGGGTTCAGGGTTGGTTCCTCATTCTTTGTTGGAGAGGGTGTTCTTCATTTGAATAAAATTTTCTCCAATTTTCTCCATTTTTCCAATGATTTACCAAATGAAATGAGGAGTCAAAAAATTAAAATAGGTTTATCAAATTAATTTACATTAGCACAATTAAAGCTAGCACAAATAATTGGCACAATTAATTAATTGGAGGGTTGAGTGGTTTTCCGCCATTAAGAGGAGTTCGCTTGGTCCCCACCACCAGAAATTCATATTGGGAGGTTTTGCTATCTCAGGTGGTCCCCACCTCCATAATTTCAAGAGAGAGGTTTCAAAAGAAAAATAAAATGTTAATTATTTTATTTTTCTTCTTCCAAGAAAAAGTGAAAAACTATCTTCCACCCTCGACCTACTATGGTCAAGGGGAAGGTTTCTTAAAGCGAATATCTGTGCAGAGAGTTCAACGGTGTGCTTTGATTTTAATTCCAAGCACTGGTCCAAAAGTTATAAAAACCCACTCTCACGTTTACTGAAATTACTTTACAAAAGTTCAAAAATTTATTCCAGGAACTCCAGGCCTTGGAAGCATGCACCGTCAATTTTTGCAGACTCATAAAATTCCCATATAATTAAATAAAATTACGTTGAATTTCAATGTCTTTACAGTTCTTTGATATATAAAAAGTTCAAACACTCAAATTATGATTCTCCAATCTCAATAAAATTTTAGAGAGAACACAATCTCTTCTCAACTATTCAAAAATATCATTGATACATGGAGGAGTACACTGGTTCTTCAATATTATCTAGTTTATCTTTTGGTAATGAAAAATACACAACATCTTATCATAATTCTTAAAATACAAAACCAATGAACCTTTCGGTGACATACTCGTATAAATAAATCCATTGTCCATGAACTCCTCTGACTGAGTCTTAAGTTCTTGATGCTTTGTTTTTTCCATTATATAAGATGGAAAATAAACTAAAATCTACTCTAGGAAAAAGATCAATTGTAAACTAAACATCCATATTAGGTGGAATCCTTGAGAATTCCTCCAGAAACACATCCTATAACTATTCCACAATGGGTTAATTTACATCATGAATCACACAACCATCATCCAGAAAAATACTAGCAACTTAGTTGGTAATCATCACCATTTTCTGAAAAACTGGCCTTGCATGGCTTTCTTAGATATCACACTCTCCATGATGAACATAATGGTTACCCTCTGGAGACAAAAAGGTCACACTTCTATGGTAAAAATCAATATGGTCCCAACATAGTACTATACGGTATATACACAAAATCAAAAAAAAAACTTAACATGTCATGTATGTATACATCCCAACAAGAATGATACTCTCCCACATTAAGATAACACCATTTATATAAATATATGTTCCTAAAAAATAATCACAATGGAGTGTTGATCATCATAAACCCACTTAAAAACTACACTATCATACTCAATCCATTCACAATTTGAGAATATATAAATTATGAGAGGATCATATATCAAACAAAGCACTATAAAGTTTAAAATCTATATGAATAGTGCCTCTAAATTCCAATCATATATCCTCACAATCCATAAGTGTAGGATGAACTACATGAAATTTATCTACCCCTCCTCCCTATGCTACAGTCTGAGTCCCATGAAATACCCCAATCAACCAATACTGGAACTCTTTTACCTGACACTCCATGTCCTCTACCTCAACATCTGTAGACAAATTAATTCCAACTATGAGACTACTATGGGGTATAAGTATCCCCTACAAAACTCTAATTTGGTCTAGACTCACCATCTCTATCCATTGTTCATGGGTTTCTAAAATACCTTAATAATTGGCGCATCCTGCTATAGGATCATAACTTCACTAAGGGTCCAGGGCACTAGATATGAATTTGTCCAGCGCTAACACACAATTAGTAGTTTATTCAATCACTTCTCTAAGTAATTGATCCTTCTCAATAGATAATATGTTTTGTGTTTCCAATGATGGAATTCTCATAGTGATGAATCCTACAGTTAGAAGACACAAATTCCAATTATCTATCAGACACCGCCTTCATTTCACTAGAATCCTCCTTCTCGTTCCCCTTAGAATTGAGAGCCCCATTCACTACTTCAAAAAAGTTCTATAGTTGAAAGATGTTTACCTGGGACTTAATATCTCATTTTCCCCCATGTTGAATGTTTTTCACAATGGATTACTCATATCCTACAAACACTTGAACAATGTGTTGTGATTTAGTGAAGAGACTAGAATGGTCCATCATAGAATTACTCCCCAAGGTCGAGTACATAAACTGAACTTGAAACAACTTTCTGACTGATGTAGGGTAAATGTTTTTGGGAACTTCTCTTGAAATTCATTCCAAACAATGTTCTACAAATAATTATCTAGATCCAGAATATCACACCCACACATCACTAGATAATGTTACATGTAAGAATCCTATATGAATCTATTGTTAGTGGTAGTCTCTTAATGTTAATAGATTGTTTTTATAGACTCGATTCCGAACTCACTAGACTTGGGTCAACCCTATGAAATAAATGTTAGAGGAAGATACAAATGGAAATAATGTGCTAGTTAGGACATATATATCACATCCCAACATGGGTCTCTTTCCATAAAATGGATAAAGAGAGGACAAATCTCATGAAATTTCTCTCTAGCTCCATCACTTGGAACTATCGAAGCCTCGGGCTCTAGTGTTGGAGGCACGTTGCAATATATGACCACTTTTCATCCTATAAACAAGAATAGTCATAGATATATATCTCTACAATTATAAACACATATCTTACAATACACAACACATCATTAATGCATTTATATAATAGGTGTTTTCATAAATCTATAACAAGTCATCCACCATACCCCACCACATGACACAAAACGAGGCACGAAAACTACCTCAACCATCAATCATATTGTAAGTGGATAAAATAATATAAAAAACATTCCATAACACAATGGTTCTCATTAAACACCATTTTTTCATTTCAAGAATTCCTCCTTTTAATCAAGTACAATGTTCTGGTGCATAAAATGATGAATTTCACTCTAAGTTCTGAGTTCATTGAATGATTCATGTATGCACAACTCTCGTTCCATATTGGGTCTCAAATAAATTATCTTAGAAAAATAATAACATCATATTAAAAGTCAGTTAATCATGGTGAAATAACATGAAACTATAGTAGAAAATATTAATAAAAATAATCCCACAATATGTATTAGGGTTATCCCTTATACATGGTTTAGCTACTCCCATTAATGAGATCCTGATGAAGGCATGTGTAACACCCCAAGATTTCATAGTATGTCATATATTTAATGTAATTCAATATCTTATACTACACACAACACTCACTTACCTTGCGTTATACGCAAGATTGAGTTTCTACGAGAAAACACATTAGTATTATAATTATTTAATATATATATATATCAATTAAATATTGTAATATGAATTTTGAAAAATAAAATTTTAATCTTATATATATTTTTTCACACAAATAAAAAATATTTCTAATGAAATGTATATATTTTATTAAAATAGTTATAAATTTTGAGAACGATTTTCTTAAAAGAATTACATTTTATGTCCTTTTGTGAAAAATAATAAAATTAATATTAGATACTCCTAACAATTAAATTTGATAAAATATACTTCATTTTTTGATTCAAAATATCAAAATTAGCTTAGGGTAAATTTTTGGTATTTTTCTAAAAACATTCAATTTTTGATGAATAGTGAAATATACCTCATAGTACTTAAAAACCGACTTTTCCATTCAAAAAATTATTTTTAATTAAAATTTATTTTGAAGTTATAATAGATACATAATACATATATTAGTCTAATACAACTCATTTGAGTTATTTTATAACAGGATTATATATAAAATAATTTATTAAACTTTTTGATGACATTTACCCATCTTCTAGGAACATTTTCAAATTTTCATAAAATTTAATTTTACTTCATATGTGAATTGGATTTTAAAAATCTAAGAGACACATTTTAAATCATTATTTAAAATTTGTTTTAATAGGATGAAAATAATTTTTGGTGAATAGTAACTTTTGAATTTTATTTACCACGAATAAAAGTAAATAGGGTAATTAAAGGTAAAAATGATATTATAATTACCCTAAAAATGTACTAATTATATTATATATGTGTATTTATACAAAAATAAACCTTATGAAAAAATATAATCCTTTTTGATCCACTTGGATTAGATTAACATGTTTATTATATTTTATTTAAAGAAGAGTTAAAAGTGTTAAATTATAATTTTAAAATTTAAATAATTTTTAATATAGGGTTATAAAAAAGATAAATTGCACTATATATGTTAATTAAAATTATAAAAAAATTACTAAATCATGGTATTTTATTTATAATTTTTGGACATTAAATAATTAAATTTATTTATGACACAATGATGATGCAGTAATTACCTTATTAATGAAAGACTAAAATAATTGATGTTTTAAATATTAAAATAAATTCAAATTAAAACTTCTCATGACATACAAGAATTTTATATCTTAATATGAAGTGTTAGAGTTTATTAAATGTATTTATTTTTAATAAATAAACTTATTTTGACTTTCACAAGAACCAAATACTAAATAGTGTCAAAATTGACATAAATGAGTTTTTAAAACAAATACTATTTTTTTAAATGATATAATATTATTAAAACTCTAATGTTCTTCCAAAGTACATAAATATTTTTATTAGTTTCATTAATGAACCACATGTGGTAATCTTGGCAGTTTATAGTAATTTTATTAACCATATAGTGTAAGAATGCAAGAAGACATGTTAAAAGTTAAACTATTTATTTAATAGTTAATTCAAAACGTTAAGGTTAATATGGTGACATAAAATTTTATAAAACCTTTTGGTTGTGAGGTTTTATACCCATCCCCACCTTATCATAGAAATAATTCCATTTGGAGATATTATAAACTAAAAATATGTTTATAATAAATTAATATTTCCATCTTTTCCTAAAGTGCCCCTCACCTCTCTTATAAAAGGATATTTCTGCTTATCTTAATTTCACACCTCAAAATCTATTTTTCTAGGTCAACCCCCAATAAAATATCCTCCCAACTACCCTCACATAAACCTATAGTCTGTTATTTGATCCTAAATCCATCATTCGGAGCCCTTTTATTCAAATAAAAAGGAAGCGCCCGAAGAAGAGGTAATTATTTCATCACCTCTTTCAAAGTTATTTTCTTCTTACACATCCTCCTTATTTTTTTCTTCCAAACCAAAATAATAACTCCAACACCTTATACATCATTTTATGTTATTATAAATATGGTACAACCATTTTTATTTTTCTGTCCATCCTATGAATGACAATGTCACTATATGTGTGTATGTACGGCTTACCATCTCCACATCATGGTGTAGTTTATTATTCAACACTTAATTATTTACATGGGTATAATAATGAGTTTAAATTATTTAAATAATAAATATATCATGTTAATAATTCTATATTTATATTATACCATCCAATTACATATAATTTCACCATCAATAGAATGATATTGTCGTTCGTGCGTACGTACGGCTTACCGTCTCCACGACGCAATGAGATTTCATTCCCCATCATAACTATTCAAGAATAATTTTCATTTGATGATTATATTTTTTTATAGAACTTAATTTAATTCTGTATATGAATAAAATAAATTTTATCCCTAGAAACATGAGTTACATAACAAAATATATAAAGGAAAATGAATCAGTAAACACCCAAAACAATTATACTACTGAAATATTATTAACAAAGAAATATTACAGGATCCCATGGGATATCATATTTATTTATGTGGTTCTTGAATAATTTAATTAAAATGATTTAACCATTATACAAGAGGTTAAAATTACCCTCAATTAATGGAATGTATAAGGTAAGGGGTTTTCATCTCAGTTTTTATTCCCGTGCGATTCATGCTATATTTTCCACTTTTTTTTCTTTTGTGTGTTGTATGTACTACCCATGATTGTATTCTTGTGTAATATACATTAATTTATGGGTATTTAATTCTTCATTGTATGACCATTCTTCCATGGAGTGTATGTTTCATAATTTACCAAATTAGTAAGGGAACATCGAATTTCAATTTCAACTCATTGGGTTTTACGCACACTTAATTGATTATTTTACTCCAAGATGATGTGTGAAATCCCTATTTATCTATTTATGTCGTAATTTACTCTCCCAATTTTTTGTGGAAATACTTTCGATACATATAATCACTCCATTGATAAATGCTCAAGTCATTTATATGAACCTGATAAGGGTATTCTTAACTCAATTTATATTCATTGAGTTAAACATCCATGTCATTAGTTTTGTTTTTACAAGAATTTATGGGAATGTACTTTGATTGATTTACACTGAATATCCAATCATTTTGAGTGTATTTGTATTTTTTACACCTAATTATGATATTTATTTATCCTTATTCTAAGCATATGGTCTTTATAAGGGATTTCATATCAATTTACATTCCATTGAGAGTTATTTGTTTTTATGTGCCAATTAAATTTTTTGTGGTGTATATATTTTCCTTTAACATATTATATTATGAATCCCCTTAATCTCATGATATTATAATGTTTTGATTAATTTTATTTGTAACTACCCTAAAAATTTGTTAATGAAAATTCCTCTTGATCTATTTAAATATCTTCTTATGGTTATGTAAAACATATGCACTTATTTGGTTTTATGTTTTGGATTTTAAAATACAATTAAGAATTGTGACCACTGCTAATATAGCCACTAAATAGTGATCACACGAATAGTATTAATATGGGGCTTTAACAAATCCAATTTATTAAGAAAAATTAATTGATGATATCATCCAATAGACTCACCCCATACAAATCCAATTTTTCAGAACCTAAAAAGGTGGTGGCGTCATTGGGCTTTTCTCTTGACCATGCCCAAGTCGAGCATGAATACATTATGCTCGAGCAATGTTATCCGAGCCACCCCAAGAGTCTTTCACCATCACACACCTTACCCTTCTGTCTTATGTGGGTGTTATAAGGGGTTATTTAAAAAAACCATATCACTATGATTGTGTCCATTATTTTTGTATATAATAATGAATATACATTCATTTTATTATTGTTACTTTGCAAATAGTTTTTAAAGTGCAAATAGTATTTTTAGTTAATATTCCACTATGAAATACATTTTGATGAATTAAAAAAAATTTTAATTAAATAATATATGAATAACATATTATTATTATTAAATTTATTTTTATTAAATATAAATGATCATATAATTTTATGAATGTAAATATAATTTTTGTTAAGGTTTGAAAACCATTTTTTGTCAAAACCCATGAATTTTTTATAAATATCAGTTTTTATTTTAAAAGTAAAAATTTACATATTTAATAAATTATTTAGTTAAAATGAATATTATTTTTGGAATTAGGATGTTGAAATTATCCAACTATGAATTTTTCATAATTTTCTCAGAAAGTCGAATTTTTGGGTAAAAAAATAAATACTATTTAAATATATAAAATTTTTATGGCAACATAATGACCCAATTGTGATGTAATAAAATACTATAAATGATTTTTTCAACCAATATATGTTTTACCATTAAAATAATTTTATTTTTGGTTTTTTTGATTTAATTTACAAAACATTAGTGGACCCTCCAAGAGTTATAAATCATTTTCACTTTTTAAATGAATTTCCTTGAGTGTGACTCACCTCCACATAGGAAATCCTATTATTTTAAGAAGTTAGGCCATTGGAATTATAAATTATTGTTTTCCACTCCCCTTTGGAAAAAAATATGGTCAAAAACCATGGGCTGGTTGGTGTTATTGATTAGTTTAATGTGTGGTGACCCAAACCTAAATAATAAAGAATTCCCTCTTCTTTCCTATATAAACAAACTAATGCTCACACTTCCTCTTCACTAAAATACTGTTGAGTTCATCCATCCTCTAACCTCATCTCTAGAATCCTCCCATGTTGCCCCATGTTCCCAATACTTCTCTCTAATTCCTTTGCCAGGCCTTTGGGATCACACATCCACATAAGGGATTTTTTCCCTTTTCATTTTTGTCCAATTTTATTTAAGATGTTATGCCCTTTTGTTTTCAATTAAAAATGTTCAGCTATGATTTTTCACCTCCCTAATTCTTCCCTATTTATGTTTGGAATATGGGATACACGTTTCTATCAAATTAATGCCTCCCATGTACACCCGTTACCATGCTGAAATTTCGTGAGGGATTTCTCTCTCCTCTTTTACATCCAAGTAATTCTTTTTATATTATGCATATAAATTCAATTATTATTATTGTAAAATGATTCTATATTACCCAGTTATGTAAAATTTTATGTACATATTATGAGACACGAATTTCCCTCTCATAAACCATTTTCATTAATCCTTATGTCATGTCGTTATGCTGCTGAAATTTCACCGCATTTTTTCAAGCCAAGATCATTGTGTAGTGAATAACATACCCATGTCTCTATCGAGGTTATTCATCATTATAAACATATAAATATTGAATGGTAATTTAATGTATTTATTCCACATTACTTAATTTTGGAATAACTTATGATGTTGACTGATTCTATGTTATATGATCCATGTATCAAACTTATGTATGAAATGAAATGTTTAAGAAGGGTGCACCCTGATAGCGCTCCAATGCATTGGGTAATGTATAATATCATGATAAATCATGTGCAATGAGTTTTGACTCATGCTAATTCATGTTCTACGAGGGTTTACTCATGCTTCATGTGCAATGAGGGTTTACTCATGCTTCATGTTCAATGAGCCTTGGCTCATGCTAAATTCCATGTTAAGTGTTGTTGCCACATTTCCATGTTATGATTATCATGATTTATCATGCCTTTATGTTCACATATCTATTGTGATCCATTTATATGCCTACTTTCTAACATGTATTGTATTCCTCATGTTACTCCATGTATATTCCCTCACTTGGATTTATAGCTCACCCTTTTCTTATGCACGTCCTCAGGTTATCCTATGCAATGCTAAGTACGAGGGAATGTAGTGTTCATGTAAATGACCTTTTCAATAAGGATGTTTTATTTCATGTTTTATATTGTTATTTAATGACCACAAACCCCAAAGATACTAGACCCCTAGATCTTCTATGATGTATCATGTGACGTTTTTTTAATAAATCATGTTTAATTATGCAATTAAGAGATGGGTTCTCATTTTTGGTATCAGAGGATTGGTTTCGTTATTTTGGGGATTGGGATTAGAAAACCCTAGTGAAGACATAGAGAAAAGTCAAAATATAATAAAAACATCTCTATGTATTGGTGGGCATTGATTAAGTGGTTTATCAGGAAAATACATCCATGTCTAGATATGAATAGGTAGATGTAGCTCTGAAACAGATGTACCTAGGGGTGAAAACCCCAACAAGGGGTTTCAGGCTTGACCCAAGGTATCCTGGTATACGAAAACGGGCCATTCTACACTCATGGTTTTGAAAATCCTAGAGGATATTAATTGGTAAATTCAAAAACACAGTATGAACCTTTATTAAGGGAATTAAAAAAATACCTTAAGAATATATGTTGGAAAATATTGATTGAAGCCTATAGATTTATATGTTAATGAAATAAAAGATATTTATAAGTCATATATTTTGTCCTTGGATTACCCTTTAAGTGTTACCCATCACATTCCATTTATTCCAGCCAATGGCCGGTAATATAAGGACTTGGTCTAACAACCAATGTGGAGATCAATGTGATGACTATTCTAATTAGATGCCCAATCCGATGGGAGAAGAAATCACAAACTTTTTTACAATAGTCTCTCATCTATCTCAAGAATTGAATAGAAACATGGGTCAAGAAGAACATTCAACCCCCCCCCCCCCAGAAAGAACAATTCACCTTCGAATTCTTCATGAGACAACAGCCTCCAACTTTTAATGGATCATTTGTTCCCTCAATTGTCGAACAATGGATCAACACCACTAAAAAGATATTCTCCATCCTTATATGTTATGAAAAAGAGAAGGTTCTTCTGGATTTTTATCATATGGAGGGTCAAGCCAATCAATGTTGAACATTGATCAAAAATACGAAGCCTGTGGAGGAGATCAAGGTGTTAGAATGGAAGGATTTTTAGAAGATGTTTTTTATAAATATTTTTTGTGCACCCTCTTGCTTATGATGGAATGTGACTTCCTTAATGTCAAGAAAAAAGATGAAGAATCTATCAGAGCATATGAGGATAACTTCAGAAGGATTCCATGATAAGCTTCTGGCTTTATCATTACCCCTAAGTGCAAGGTTGACAACTTTTTTTGCGGGATAAAACCTATCTTACGGAAAACCCTAACGATCTGCGACTTCAACAACTATGATGAAATTGTCTGATGTGCCCTCAAGGTTGAAATTGTGATCGGAGAACCTCAGAGGTATCATGGGGATAATAATCATAATGTGGACTTAAATTCTAGTGGTCCGATGCATAAATCCAATGGTGTGAAGAAAATCCAGTACCCCACTTTCCAAAGGTGTGGAAAGATGCACCGCAGAAATTGCCTAAAGGGGACGAGGAAATGCTTTAGGTGTGGAAGACAAGGGAACTTGGATATTAATTATCAGCAAGAAAAAATAGTGTCTATGATAGAGGAGAGGAACACCCCATTTGACTCTCAACTCGTTTTTCATTGATTCAAATACAAAGAACCAGGGCACCTTGCAAATCATTTCCCTAAGCCAAGGGTTTTTAGAGGCAACCAACAACCTCCCAGGCAGTAAGGGTGAGATTTTTCCAACATTACTACCAAAGTGAACCCCGATAACAAATTGGTGATAGGAACACTAGTTATTCATTCAATAATAGTGAACATACTTTTTGATCCAGGTTCTACGCATTCATTTATATCCTGATGTTTAGTAGAAAAATACTAACACCACAAAAAATCATGGAATTAATGATGTCATTGAGTACAAAAAATGGGTCAATCATTGCATCCAAGGAATATAACTCCTCCCCTGTCATAATCGATGGATTGGACTTTCTGGAGATCCTCATAATACTCCCTTTGGTGAAATTTTATGCAATTCTTTTCATGGATTGGATTTCCCTATAAAGAGCCAACATAAATTGCTATAAGAGGAAAACCACTCTCCATGTGGAGAATAAACCCCTGATTCTGTATAAGTTAAAGGAGGTAGATGAATCTTCTTTATCCCCATCATCTCATGCATGGATATTTCTGCACTACGAACACATGTATCTATCTTATATTATTGAGTCTAGGGAAGAAACCGTCCTTTAAGACATGCCTACTGTGAGGGAATTCGCTGAAATATTTCCTAAGGAATTTCTTGGTCTTCCTCCTAGAAGTGATGTTGAATTATCAATTGATATTATACTTTGGGTGTTGCCAATATCCAAGACTCCGTATAGAATGGTTGTTATGGAGCTTGAGGAGTTAAAGAAGCAAAAATAGGGTAATTTGGATAATGGTTTTATACCCCTAAGGGATTCACCATGGGGTGCACCAGTTCTATTCATCAAGAAGAAGGATGGGTCAATGAACCTTTGCATCGATTATCGTGAGCTTAAAAACTAACGATAAAGAAAATATATCCTCTCCCATGACTTGATGACTTATTTGATCATCTGCACGGAGAAAAATACTTATCTAATGTAGATTTGCGCTCATGTAAGGGTGAATAAATAATTGACTCCAATACAGCTTTTTGTACAAGATACGGGCACTATGAATTCATAGTAATACCTTTCGGACTCAATAATGCTCTAGAAATATAATGGGCTTTATTAATAGAGTCTTTAGAGATTACCTCGACAAATTAGTGTTTGTATTTATAGATGATATTCTAATATACTCCAAAACCATGGAGTATCTTGAGGAGCATCTAAGAACAATACTAGAGACCTTGCGAAAGGAGAAGCTCTATGCAATGTACAGAAAGTGTGTGTTCTGGTTGAAGTAGGTCTCATTCTTGGGCCAAATCATCACAATAAATTAGATATCTGTGGATCCTTCTAAGACAACAGCAATAGAGGGATTGTCAATTCCAACATCGGTAATGGATATTTCTAGCTTCTTGGGGTTAGCTGGATATTATCGATGATTTGTGAGAAATTTATCATGATTTTACAACCCTATTACCAAGCTAACTCATAAGTAAGTAATATTTTCTTGGAGAGATGAATGTCAAAAATGCTCCAAGGAGTTAAAAAGTAGTCTTATCACTGCACTCATTCTCACATTACCCACAAGTGGAGAACTTTTTGTAGTATTTAGTGATGCTTCGAAGAAGGGCATGTGCTATGTGTTGATTCAAAATGACAAATTTATTACCTATTCATCAAGGCAATGGAAAGTTCATTAGAATAATATTTCAACACATGATCAAGAGTTGGCTATAGTGATCTTTGCTTTAAAAATTTGGCAGTATTATCTCTTTGGGAAAAAGTGTGAAATATATACAGACCACAAAAGCCTTAAAATATATATTCACACAGAATGAATTGAACATGTGCCAATGAAGGTGGTTATAACTGATCAAAGACTATGACAGATCAATCCATTACCACCCTAGGAAAGTGAACAAGGTGCAAGATGCTCTAAGTAGAAATGGCCTAGTGATTCTATCATTGATGAGAATTGATAAGGATACAATATTCTTAGATTTGATGAAGATTGAAATGGGAATCATAAAGAAGGGAACATCATCAATCCTTTTACAAATTATTTCTCAACCAACTCTTTTGGACAATTTAATCGATGCTCAAAAGGATGATGTGAGAATTTAAAAGAATGTGGATGATATTAGAAAAGGGAAATCCTTGGATTTCAATGTTAATGAATAATGAATTGTGAGATTTCGGAAAAGACTATGTGTTCCCTCAAGCCCAGAGATGAAGAATGAACTTCTGGATGATGCACATATTTCAAATTTCAATATTCACCTAGGAAACACAAAGATGTATCGAGATATCTGATATCATTATTGATGGGATAATGCGAATAAGGAGATCACTAAGTATTCATCAATGTGACTGGTGTGTCAACAAGTGAAGTCCTAGAGGAAGAAGTCGAAGGGGATGATGCAACCATTTCCCATACTAGCATGGAAATGAGAGAACATCACCATAGACTTTGTCACCGGATGTCCGATGACATATAGAGGAAACAATAAAATCTGGGTTGTTATGGATCGTCTTAAAAAGTCTACATACTTCATTGCAATTCAAGAGGATTTCTCATTGGATCAGCAGTCACATGTATATATCAGGGAAGTGGTAAGGCTAAATGGAGTACCACTATCTATTGTATCCAATTGTGATCCAAGACTCGCCTCTATGATTTTGAAGAGTCTTCAACACACCCTAGATAATAAACTAAACTTTATTACAACCTATAATCCTCAAACGGATGGACAGTCTGAGTGAAATATTTAGACACTAAAGGATTTATTAAGGTCATATTCTATGGACATCAAAGGAGGGTGGGACAAATGTCTTCCACTGGTTGAATTCTCCTATAATAACAGTTTTCAATCGTGAATTTGAATGGCACCTTATGAATACTAGTAGGGTAAGAGGTTATGAACATCAACATGTTGGGATGAAGTCGGTGAGTGTAAGCTGCTAGGACCAGAAATGGGCGAAGTAATGGTAGAGAAGGTGAAACCCATTCAGCAGCATATCAAGTTAGACCTAGGTCGACAGAAGGGTTATGTAGATATCTGTTGACGAGACCGTGAGTTTAAAGTTAGAGACATGGTATTTCTATGCATATCTATGTGGAATAATGTCATTAGTTTTAGAAATAAATGGAATTTATGTCCTAGGTACATCGGCCCCTTCGAGATTCTTGATTGTGTCGGGGCAGTGGCATATTGACTAGAACTTCCACCTACCATGGCCAAAGGACATGATATCTTTCATGTATCCCTATAAAGGAAGTACATAGAAAACCCTTCACATGTTCTCTCTTCAAATTTAGTAATACTAGATGATGATCTTTCTTGAGAGGAGCAACCAATGAATATCTTAGATTGTAGAGAAAAAGTTCTACAAAATAAGACAATGCCCCTCATCAAGCTGTGGTGGAGAAACCACATGTTTGATGAAGCGATGTGGGAATCAGGATAAGTGATGAAGCAAAGATACCGGAATTTGTTTTAGAGTGGGAAAAGAAAATTTCTACTGAGAAATTTCTTAATGGGGGAAGATTGTAACGTACAAAAAAATTATTAATAAAAATTCTTATTGATCTATTTGAATATCTTCTTATGGTTATGTAAAACGTATGCACTTATTTGGTTCATTTTTTTGGATTTTAAAATTCTATTTAGAATTGTGACCGTTGCTAATATAGACGTTGAACAATGATCACATGATTAGTATAAATATAGGACTTTAACAAATCAAATTTACTCAATCAAAGGAAGCGATGGTCGAATCCAATAGACTCATCCCATATGAAGCCCATTTTTCAGAGCACAGAAAGGAAGTGGTGTCATTGGGCTTCACTCTTGATCGTGACCAAGCTGAGCTTGAATACGTTAATCTCGAGCAGAACCTCTTATGAGAGATGTAAAAGTAGATAGAGATTACCACTCGAGCAATGGTATCTGAGCCACCCCAAGAGTTTGTCACAATTGCACACCTTACCCATCAGTCTTATGTGGGTGTTTTAAGGGGTTATATAACAAGACCTTAGCACTATGATTATGTTCATTATTTTTTTATATAATAATGAAAATACATTCATTTTATTATTGTTACTTTTTAAGTAGTTTTTAAAGAGTATATAGTATTTTTAGTTAATATTCAACTAAGAAATCTGTATTGATGAATTAAAGGATATTTGAATTAAATATTATTTTAATAAAATATTATTATTATTGAATTACTTTTTATTAAATATAAATGATCATATAATTTTATAAATGTAATTTTATTTTTTGTTATAGTTTGAAATCCGTTTTTATCAAAACCCATGAATTTTTTATAAATGTCGCTTTTTTCCTTTAAAAGTAAAAAATTAAAATATTTAGAAAATTATTTATATAATATGAATATTATTTTTGGAATCAAGATGTTGAAATTATCCAATGGTTTATTTTTCATAATTTTCTAGGACTGTCGAAATTTTGTGTAAAAAAATAAATATCGTTAAAATTTATAATGTGTTTTATGACATAGTAATACCGAATAGTGATGTAATAAAATACTATAAATGATATGTTCAGACAATATTTTTTTTACCATTAAAATAATGTATTTTAGCTTTTTTGATTTATTTTACAACACAGTAATGGACCCTCCAAGAGTTATAAAACATTTTTACCTTTTAAATGAAATTTCATGAGAGTGTGACTCACCTACACATAATCAACACTATTATTTTATGAATTTTTGCCATTGTAATTATAAAATATTTTTTTCCACTCCCCTTTGACAATATCCATGGGCAAAAACCATGGTATGGTTTGTGGTGTTGATTAGTTTAATGTGTGGTGACCCTAACCTAAATATTAATGAATTCCCTCTCCTTTCCTATATAAACAAACTCAATATCCAACCTCCTCTTCACTCAAAGCCTTTTTAGTTCGTCCAACCTCTTCCATCCTCTCTCTAGAATCCTTCCAAGGTTCCCCAAGATCCCAGTAAGACTCTTTCAGGCCTCTCACAAGCCATTGGGATCACACTTATAAGTAAGGGATTTTTTTCCTTACTCATTTTTTCCAATTTTCATTAAGTTGTTAATCCCTTATTTTATCAATTAAAAATGTTGGGGTATGATTTATCACCTCCCCCATACTGACCTTTTTATGTTTGGATGATGGGAGATGCCTTTCTCTCTCATTAATGCCTCCCATTTACACCCTTTATCTTGCCAAAATTTCTTGAGGGATTTCTCTCTCCTCTTTTACATCCCAATAATTCTTTTGTATTATGCATCTAAATTCCATTTCATTTATTGGGACATGTATATATATATACCCCATACTGTCCATTTCATGTACATATGAGGAGACACCAATTTCTCTCTCATCAACAATTTTCATGAATCCTTATGTCACTCAGTTATAGTGCCAAAATTGCACCACTTTTTTCAGGAGAAGATAATTGTGTAGTAAATACCATAATCATGTCTCTATCAATGGTATTCACCATTATGATCATATACATATTGAATGGTACTTTAATGTATTTATTCCTCATTACTTAATCATGGAATAACTTTTTATGTTGATTGATTCCATGTTATATGATCCATTTGGGACACAAATTCATGAAATGAGATGTTCATGAAGGGTGCGCCCTGATTGCACTCAAATGCATTGGTTAATGTATAGTATCATGATACTTTATGTGAAATGAGTGTTGACTCATGATAGTTCAAGTGTAACTATGGTTTACTCATTCATTCTGTGCAATAAGGGTTTACTCGGGATCCATGAGAAATGATCCTTGGCTCATGATAAATTTTATGTTAAGTTTTGTTGCCACATTTCTACATTATGATTATCTAGCATTATCATGACTTTCTGTTCATTTTTCCATTGTACTACATTGATATGCCTATTGTCTAACATTTATTTTATTCCTCATGTTATTCCATGTTTATTACCTTACTATGCTTTATAGCTCACCCTTTTCTTTTTCATGTCCTTAGGTTATCCCATGAAATGCAAAGTACGGGAGAATGTAGTGGTCATGTAAAGGATGTTTTCAATAAAGATGTTGTATTTCATGTTTTACGTTGTTATGTAATGATCCTAAGCCCCAAAGACACTATAACTATCAATCTTATATGTTGTATCAATTGAATTTTATATAAAAAATTATGTTTATGTATGTAATAAAGAGTAGGGTTGTTATATTATTCCTCAATTATTTTTATTCAAGATTATTTCATATGGTTAGAGACTCTAACTAAAATATGATTTTTAATATTTTAAAGATTTACTATTAAAAATAATTCTCATTAATGTCCATGTTTTAAAAATAGTTTTCAAAATTTATTTATATGGACATGAATGTTTTAATTTTAAAATTACTTTAAAAAGATTCAAATTTGTATAGGAAACATTGATTCAAAAATATATTCTAAATGACTTCTTTGATACATAGTGCAAATATTAAATGTTTTCATGAAAATGGGTATATTTCTCTCAAATTTTATTACTGATTACTTTCATCTATGTCAATATCCTTCACTATGTTTTATTCTTGATTGTGTTTTATTTATTATAATACAATATTCCACAATGTATTTAATGAGTTATGTTTGACTGTATATGTGCTATTATTATACCATGCATATTTTGTGGTTAAAGTATTGACATTTAATTTCTAGGTATTAAAATGAATGATAGATTATGTTTCACCCTTTTAATATGAGTAATGAATTTGATTTAGTATGTGACATGTGGGGCTTTCTAGAGATCCTCGATGCATAGGTAGGTCTCATGAAACAAACTAGTGACTTAACACAAGCCCTTGAGAGAATTTATATTTAGAGTCTTGGCACAATGACTTGACTCTATGGTTAATATGTCCATCATTATGCATTCCATCATTATGAGATAATTTATTGATGTTACATGTGATTATTTGACTAGTATAATATCCATGTGAATAAAAAAATGGATTTATTTAATTTATCTTTTCCTTATTACACTGAATTTTATTTTTAAAGTGAATGTGTTTCAATTTTATACCTTTCTATAAAAGTTTTTGATTATTTATGAAAGCTTCCAATCTATTGTTTATCCTCACTAAGATTCTAATCTCACCCCTTTCATATATTTTATTTTCTCAAGATTCCAGGAAGTGTATTATGATTTATATATTGGTTTAAGATAAGATAATAATAGAATTATCAAAGGATTATCTATTTTGTATTTTATGATGGAAATTTTAATGTGAAGTTCATGTATGTAATCTATTTTCCAAGACTGCTAAACTGATCAGTACTTCATGAATTAATTTTTAGTAATCGTGCCAATGTTATGTAATAATGCACTGAATCTAGGTAAATAGGGTTTGGGCATTATAGTTGTTATTAGAGGAAGTTTTTAAATAGCATTGGAAAATAGATTTAGATAAACTCTGATTAGGAAACATTTCTCTAAGATATACTTTGTGAATTAGTATTGATGAAATTCCTATAATTTTGTTAATTTAGAGATTTTGTGATTTTTACAAGAAATGCATCCATGTCTGGATACTACAAGTGGACATGGTTTTGGAACAGATGTACCTAGGAGTGAAAACTCTGACAAGGATTTTCAGGCTTGACCTTGGGTATCCTGGTACATGATAACAGGCCTTAATATACACCTGGTTTGACACTCCCGGGGGATATGCATAGGATAATTCACATTTTCATTAAAAACTGATTTGAAGGTTTTAATATAAAATGAGAATAAATAACCTTGGTTAATCCAAAGGGGTTTTAGATTGAAAATAAGGTGTATTCATATTCCCTAAATTATTTATTATTATTGTTACTCACGCTATGTTTTTTGGTTTTAGTCAATTGATGGATTCCAAGGTAGTAATAGTTACATTGAACATGATGTAAAAGGTGGGAACAATGGTAGAAATGAGTGACTAAATGGATTTTTGATAAGTGTAAAAGATATCGTATACATGTCGAAGCATATTTCCAATAATATGATCAAAAACATATACATTAACCAACTACCAAACTCAACAAAGAATAGAAAGGAGAAGAATTATAAGAGCTCTAGTAGTAGAGAATGTGGAGAAATGAGATCTCAGTTTCCATCATGTAGGAAATGTTGAAGGAGACACCCAGTAAAGTGTCTCAATAGAACAAATAAATTCTTTATGTATTAGAAATAAGGACATATAGTAATAAATTACAGAGGAAAAATGAAGTTTACTATGGAATAAAAAAATGATCCTAAGAATCCTTTTACAGTAATTTTCTATAAATTTAGGGGAATTAGGAATTATCTGAGTCAATTCCCTATTATATAGGACAAATACTAGGTCATGGAAGAAACTATGTTGAAA
Source organism: Viscum album (assembly GCA_963277665.1). NCBI lineage: Eukaryota > Viridiplantae > Streptophyta > Magnoliopsida > Santalales > Viscaceae > Viscum > Viscum album. The sequence goes on along the minus strand of OY728128.1, from coordinate 991,089,504 downwards.
TAAATGGATGGATAAATGTTTAAAAATATTAATTCTCTTTGCTTATGGGATTACTTTGAAAGACATTTCTCTTGTATATGTAACCGCATAGTGTGTTATGTGAAAATTCTATTTGGGAAAGAATTATCTCTTCTTTTGTGGATATAGTTATAAAGAACCATTTCGGTATTTATGATCCTTTAATTTTAAGAAATTATAAGTTATTAGTTTTTTGGATGAAAATGAGAGGTATGAGATAACATTTGGTGTTAAATTATTTTATGGTTATTTTGAGTAATTTATCTCATTTTGGGAATGTAATTAGATTATATAGTTTTCAAAAAAGGAAAACATTCAGACTATGTGAAAACATGTCGCCTCAGACAAATCTATGGGAATCGAACCCACAACCAAAGTGTGACTATGATTTATCGCCTACCACTGGACTACGAGAAGTCTCTCATTGTTGTAACTAATTTTTTTTGTTAAAATATTTTATTGTTCAAGAATATATTGATTTTTTATCTTATTTTTTATCAAATTGATATATTTATTATAGGAAGATGATTTGGTAATTAAGTGATAAATGTTATTTTAGAATATGTTCGCTCTGTTGGGAACACTATATGCCTAAAGAAAATAGAATACTATGAGATTTCATTTGAGGAGTAATTATGGATTTTTATTTTGGAATAATATATGTTTTTATTGGAGACTTATAGAGATTCAGGTTATTAATGTAAATGAATAACCTATCATAGAGAATATGTGATTTGGTAAATTACACTACAGTATGAGACTTTAGGAGTAGTTGATGTTATTTTGAGATAAATGTTAAAATTTACTATGAAAGACTATGTGATTAAATTCATATGACTTTTGTGTTTCAATCTTTGTTTAGATTATATTTTTTTATTTTAAGGACAATTTTTTATCGAATTGTTTTTATTGAAATTTGGGTATTGTTTGTTCAATTTTGGAGATTAAGAGTAGTATTTATTTTTATAAAAGATTATCCTTTTGGAGATTATCTACTCTTGTACCAAAAGTTTTGGTTTTGGATAACGTATATAGACAAGGAAGATATATAGTTCATATTTTGTGGATTATTTGATTCCCTAGAAGTTGATTCTAGCACTTCAGGTGTGAACTATTCATCCAGAATACTCATCGTTTGGAAAAAAGATGAGTTTATGGTAAAAATTTACTAAAGGATAAAACTCTAACTAAAAATTAAGTATATCACAATTTTTTATTATTCAATATCATAAATAAATTTCTCAAAATTATGACATGGATCTTAAAACAAAAATGTTGCATGTTTAGTTTTTCTACTTGGAAACCAATGACCATTTAACTCATCACATGTTTGTGGTTTTCATGTTGTTAACTTTCTCCAAATCCTATTTTCTATCATTCTACATTAGAAAATGACACTTATTTTATCTTCCATATACATTTTCCTTACATGGAACCCTGGTATGGGTTGTCTTGGGTGATCTTTGTACTTCACTTTCATTCTTTTATAGTGATAATTTTATTGACTCTTTTTTGGATGTGGGATATGAAATGATGTTTCCAAGACTAATTTTAACATTATGAGGATGATATTTCCAAAATGGGGGAATAATGTAACACCCCAAGATTTCATAGTATGTTATATCTTTAAAGTAATTAAATAGGTTTAACTATATGAAACACTAACTTGCCTTATGTTATATACAAGATTGGGTTTCTATGAGACAACACATTTGTATTATAATTATTTAAACAATATATATATTTATCAATTAAATATTGTAATATGAATTTTAAAAAATACGGTTTAAATGTTAAATAAAATGTTTCACATAAATAAAACATATTTATAAATAAATGTATATGTTTTGTTAAACTAGTTATATATTTAGAAAATCTATTTTCTTAAAAGAACTTATTTTTATGTCCTTTTTTGAACAATAATAAAATAAATATTAGATACTCTTAAAATTTTAATTTTGTAAAATAGACTTCATTTTTGTATTCTAAATATCAAAATTAGCATTGGGTGAATTTCTGGTATTTTCCTGAATACTTTCAATTTTGATGAACAACGAAAAAATACTGCATAGTATATAAAAACCAAATATGTCATTTAAATAATTATTTTTAATTAAAATTTATCTTAAAGTAAAAATTGATAAATAATACATGTATTAGTCTAATATAATTCATTTGAGTCCATTTTTAATAAGATTATATATATAATTTTATTGTACTTTTTAACACCTTTTTCCCAACTTCTATGAAGATTTGTAAATTTGCATTAAATGAAATTTTAACGCTTATGTGTATTGAATTTCAAAAATCAGAGAGACACGGTTGACATAATTATATAAAATGTGGTTCAATTAGATGCAAATATTTTTTATGATGAAAAGTTACTTTGGAATTTTATTTACAACGGTTAAAAGTAAATAGGGTAACTAAAGGTAAAAATGATAGTATAATTACCCTAACATAAGTCTTAATTCTATTATACAAGTTTTTTTAGAACAAAATAAACCTTATTAAAAAAATATGATCCTTTTTCATCCACATGGAATAGATTAGGACATTTATTATATTTTATTTAAAGAAGGTCTAAAAGTGTTAAATTATAATTTTAATAAATAAACCATTTTTAATATAGGGTTATAAATAAGATAAATTAAACTATAATTATTAATTATAAATCTAAAAGGATTTCCTAAATCGTGGTATTTTATTTATAATTTTGAGACATTAAATAATTAAATTTATTTATTACATAATGATGATGCAGTAATTTCCTTATTAATGAAATACTACAATAATTTTTATTATAAATATTAAAATAAATGTAAATTGAATCTTTTGTTTCCATCCAAAAAATTTATAGGTTAATATTAAATGTTATTTTTGATTCAATGTATTTTTTTCTATAAAATTAACTTGTTTTTTCTTTCACAAAAAACCAAGTACTAAATACTGTCAAAATTGGCATAAATGAGTTTTTAAAACAAATACTATTTTATTAAATGATATAATATTCCTAAAAATATAAGGTTAAATAAAATGACTTAACTTATTTTATATATTTCATTAATTAACAAATTTTGGTTTTATTCACAGTTTATAGTATGATTATTAACCATATAATGTAAGAATACAAGAAGACATGGTAAAAGTAAAACTATTTAACTAAGAGTTAAATCTTAAAAGATAAGGTCAATATATTGACATAAACTTTTCTAAAACCTATTGGTTGAGATATTTTCTACATTTACCTACCATATCCTCTAAATAAATCCAATAAGATCTATTATAAACAAAAAATAATTTTATAATAAATTAATATTTTAAGATTTTCCTAAAGTGTCACTCACCACTCTTATAAAAGGGTACCTCCCCTTATCATAATTTGACACTGCAAAATACATTTGCCTCAACCAAACCCTACTCAAATATCCACCTAACTACCCTCAAATCAAATAAGAGATCTTACTTTGAACAAAAATCCATCCTGAGGAGCCATTTTGTTCAAATCAAAAGGAAGCACCCTAAGAAGAGATAATTATTTAACCACCACTTTTAAAGTTATTTTCTTCTTCCACTTCCTATTTATTTGTTGTTTATGTACCAAAATAATACCTACAGAACCATCTAAATACTATTATTTTATTATAAATACGGTAAAACTAATTCCATCATTCTATCCATCATTTGAATGACAAAGTCACCATACGTGTGTACGTACGGCTTACCGTCTCCATGTTGTGGTGTAGTTTTTTATTCAACACTTAATTATTATGATGGGTTTAATAATGAGTATAGTTGTTGTAAATAATAAATATAACATGTTAATTATTATGTATTTATAATATACCATCCAATTAAATGTGATTTCACCATCAATAAAATGATGTTCTCGCTTGTGAGTATGTAAGGTTTACCTTCTTCACTACGTGATGAGATTTCATTCCCCATCATAACCATTCACGAATAAAATTCATTTGATGATTAAAAAATAATGTTTAAGAACATATTATCATTCTGGATATGAATAAAATACATCCTATCCATTATGAACATTACTTATATAGGAAAACATATGAAGGAAAATGAATCAATTAAAACCCGAAACAGTGATACTGTTGAAATATTATTAACAAAGCAATATTAAAGGATCACATATGATATCATATTTATGTATGTGGTTCTTTTATAATTTAATAACAATAATTTAACTATTATACATGAGGTTAAACTTACCCTCGAGTAAAAGAATTTATAAGGTTTTGGGTTTTCATCTCCATTATTATTCTCATGAGATTTATGGAATATGTTCCACTATTTCCTTTTGTGTGGTGTATGTACTGCCCAAGATTTTATTATTTTTGTAATTTAATTTAATATATTGGTATTTAAATCTTTTTTGTATGATCCTTCTTTCATGGAGTGTATGTTTTATAAGTTTCCAAATCTGTTAGGGAACTTCTAATTTCAATTTCAACTCATTTGGTTTTACCCACTCTTCATTGATTATTTTACTCCAAGATTATGTGTGAAATCACAATTTTTTATTTATTTCATACATTCTACTCCCATTTGTGTGGATATACTTTTAATTAACATAATAACTCCATTGATAAATTCTCATGTAATTGATATGAACTTGATAAGGGTAATCTTAACTCAATTTCAATTCATTGGGTTAAACATCCATTTCATTGGGTTTTTTACAATAATATGTGTGAATATACTCTGATTGATTTACAATGAATATCCAATAATATTGAGTGTATTTATATTTTTCCAACATAATTATGTCATTAATTTATCCTTAATCTAAATATACAATCTTTATAAGGGATTTCATCTTAATTTACATTCCATAGAGACATTTTTTGTTGTTATGAACCAATTCAATTTTATATGGTGTATATGCTGTCATATGACATATTATATCTAGAATACCTTTACTCTCATGATATTATAAGGTTTTGATTAATTTTATTCTTTAATTATTTGTATTCAACCATCTTTCACTTGGTTAGGAACTCTTTAACTAAAATATCGTTTTAAATGTTTTAAAAATCTATTATTCTAAATCTTTCTCATTAATATCCATGTTTTAAATATAGTTATAAGTATTTATTTATATAGACATGATTATTTAAAAATTAAAATTTATTTCAAAAGTTTCAAAGTTTTTTGGTAAAATTTGATTCAAAAATCTCTTCTAAATAACTTCTTTGATACATAGTGTATCTTTTAAATATTTTCATGAAAAAGGGGATGTTTCTCTCAAATAGTTTTTCTGATTATTTTCATCTATGTCAATATAATTAACTGTGTTTTATTCATGGTTTTGTTTGATTTATTATAATAAAATATTCCATATTGTATTAAAGGATATATTTTTTACTCTGGATGTGCTATTTGTATACCATTCATAGTTTGTTGTTAAAGTATTGACATTTCATATGCTTATTTTAATACTAATGTTTAGATTATGTTTCACCCTTTTAATATGAATAATGCATTGAAAAATGTATGTGACAGGTGTGGCCCACTATAGCCCCTCGATGCATCGACAGGTCTGATGAGACAAACTATTGTCTTGAAACAAGGACTTGAGAAAATTAATATTTAGAGTCTTGGCCTGAGGCCATGACTTTGTGGTTAAGATGTCTGACATTATGAATTCCATTATTATGATATTAGTTATTAATGTTACATGTGATTATTCTAATATTAGAATATCCATGTGAATATGTAAATAGAATTATTTAATTTGTCTTTTCCATATTATAGTTATGTTTATGTTTAAAGGGATTGTGTTTAAATTTTATACCTTGACATAAAATTTTATGATTATTTATGATAGATTCCTCTATATTGTTTATCCTTATAGAGAATCAGAGCTCACCACTTTCTTATGTTTTATTTTCTCATCATTATAATAAGTTTATTATGATTTATATGCTGGTTTAAGCTAGGAAAATAATGGAATTCTCAATGGATTATCTATGTTGTATTTTATGTTAGAAATTGTAATGTTATGTTCATGTATGGGATCTATTTTCCAAGACTGATAAACTGATCAGTCCATGAGGACATGATTCCTTGTAATCATTCCAATTTTATGTAATAATGCACCAACTCTAGGTAACTAGGGTTAGGGCATTATAGCTTGAATCATCATAGTATCTTGTCTACCTTTCCCAGATAGTAGGATAACATGAAAGAAAAGAAATATCCACTAATACCATTATGTAATTTTCAGACCTGGGTTCCTTATGATGCTGGCATGAGTTGATTAGATACATGACCTCAGGAATGCCTCACCGTATGCCAAAGGCTACCATCTAGTCTCCAATATGAAACCTAATGAAACTATAACCTCTTTATCAACACACACAATAGTGGAAATATATAATTAATATCTTAATGAACAAAAACAACAACCATGATAATACCATAATCAATAAAGACCAACATCACATGATAATCACAAAATCGGGACAACTGACTACTAACCAAAGTAGTAGATATGGCATGTCATACAACTGTTAAGTTTATAATGAAATATCAAAATAAAGACACACTAGAAACTCTAAAAGAGGGTCCTAACATCATGTATGTTTTTTCATCCAAGATCATTCCCAAATCCCTTTTTATCCATCTTAAATAGGGCCCTTCCACATCTCATATCCTACAAATGTGAGGTTTATTCAGGTACTGATCAGGCCACCAACATAGGGTGTGACTAAAACACAGTAGGACACCAAAAATGGTGTATAAAACAATATAAAATCTATAATAGTTCATATAGTTGTATAGAGAATAAAGTAAAAAAGAATTAGTAAATATTTTCACATTAAAATATGCTTTAATTAACCACATAATAATTAGGATCACGATGACACCTGAACCAAAAATACATTCTTTATCCCATGTCAGAGTCTGAACCATCCACATAAGAATATCAAATATTTTCTATCATTTGTTATCACGAGTCATTTAATAAAATTTAACATTTATACAATGGGGTCTTAACCAGAATTCTATACCCTGTGGGTATTTGGAGTAGCTTTACCTTCCCAACATCTCAATGTTCATAAGAAATTTATATATATTTTGGGGGCCTATAGTGATATTTTGTAACCCCATGGGTATTTGGAGTAGTATTATTTTTCCCACAACTCAATCACAAATATCATATCTTAGGGTTTCGCATTATCAACCAATTTATCATCCATTTCCATAAACCATTATTCAACCAATTTCCATAATTTCAATAATAAACTCTATTCACTATCTCATAAATCAACCATTAATAATTTATATTTCATCATTTCAGTTATATTAGAACACTGCATGGGTTTCCATAAAGTCTGGATTCAATTTGAACAATAAATCTAGTTAGACTTTTGAAGGGATTCACAATCACAGGGAAATCAATTAATTAATTAGATTTAGAATATAATTTCTCAATGCATAAATTTCAATTTTAAAATTACATACAAACAATTATAATAAATACTATGGAAATTGACAATTTCTGAACCAACCTCATGGTCGTTGATGAACACCCACCATACTAAAATCCCCAATTTGACATGGAATGATCAAAATAAAAATAGCGTGGATGATCTCGTACCAATGCCTTAGAATAAGATCCAATGGAATAATATCCATCAACACCTAAATCTAAAACATAACCAATATAAGAAAAATCATCCTTATTCATCAGGAATGAGAGATGAGAGAGAGTGAGAAGAAACCCACCCAGGAATAAATCACATTCCAATAAGGATCCAATACATCATCTGGATTTTCAATTCACAAGAAAATTAGTTTGAGGAGCATTAGAATCCTCTCTGGGAACTCCAAAAATGAAGGAAATAATTTTATGCCGACCAGGGGAAAATGAGGATAAAAAACAAATGATCGGGTTTTTAAATAATTTTTATGGAGAATTAGACTCATGTGTACGGTTTAGTAGGTGGAGGATCATGGTTCAACAAATTGTGTGCCTTAATTGTTCCCCCTTACATATAGGTTGAATAGGTTCTCCTAAGTGGCACATCATTTTCCAAATTGTGAGACAACTATGTAAACCCCACTATCTCAAGGTTCATGGTTTGTGGAGTTTATCCTTAGGGATTGGAAAACTCATGTGCAATCTTTGCCCTACCACATGTTCCTCTAAATGATATCACAGTTACCTACGTCAAATAGCATATTTTTTCCAACCATGTGACAACATTTCATAGCCCCATGGGCTTCCCGATTTCCTTAATTTCAATAAAATAACCCAAAAACAAAAACCAACAAAATTATAACTAAAAAAATGGTAAAATTGTACCTAAAATGTGAATGTTTCATCTTCAGGATGGTCTGTATCTTATATATATCCACGTAACCTGTAAATATGTAAATAAATTTTATTAATTTATTAGGTGAATGAAATATAGATGAAATTTAAATAACATAATATTGACTTTCATGATAATGATATTTTTTTTTATGATGAATATAACTTGAATAAATATTATTCAATAAATTATGAATAAATGTATTTCAAAACATAGGTTTACTTTAATCTAATCAGCCTCTGGATTCACTTAGTGTGTTCCCCTCTTGAATCTTTTCATAATAGAAGTATGTCCAGCCCGTAGAACCTAAAATGTTTCTAGAAACACAATATATTCTTGATAAATAAAAATATTAGTCATCAAAATTTCAAAATTATTTGAAAATACTTTGTCATATAATATCTTTATCAGTTCATATCTCATCAACCAGGATGCATTCACGTTACATTAACCTATATATTTTTCTTATCTTTCATTAAATTTATAAAATGAGTTGTATTATTTCACAATGGCTATGAAATTTACACTTAACTATTCATTTCATCAAGACTAGAAAATTTTCCTTCCATTAACTAAAAAGGGACAAATCATATCTCTTCCATTCAATAAATTTCATGTAACTTATGATTTATAGATCATATCCTACATTACATTGAATGTATTTCAACACATTTTTTGGGTATAGAGGGGTGATCAAGAGGGGAGAATTTGGTATCTAATAAATAATTATATTTTAAAAACAAATATACACCCATTAATTTAAAATAGTACAATTAACTAATATAGTATATATATCTTATTTGGTATTTTCAAAAGGAAGGTCTTGATCAGAAACCAATTAATACAATTTAATATAACATAAAATTTTGAAAAAAAATTACTCACACAAAGAATAATATATATATATATATATATCCCTAACAAAAGATAACTGTTAGAGTAATTTTAAAAACACTATTTATAGATACTTTTATAATATTTCACATGAAAAATATTATTTAAAAATTAATTTAAAAATATTTTTTTAAGTATAACCATTTATAAAATGAGTAAGAAAAAATAGAATATATAGCACAGTGAAATATAAGATAATAAGAGGGTTAGTTCAAACTAGAACCTAGTCCTCTCTACAAGGCAGTAACCCACTATCAAGAAGACTTATAAAAACTAATAAACTGATTCGTAAAATCGAACAGTTTTTACAAGAAACAATTACACAGAAGGCATTTTTTTATATAACCAGCCTATTCCACATTTATCCATGGGATATAATCTATAAATAGAATAACGAATAAATTAATGAGTACTCCAATTTTAATCTTAGAGTACTAAACAACTATAAAAAAGTAGTAAAAGGAAAATTTGAATATAAAGAAAAACCCCTTGAGAATATAGATTATAAGAAGAATTTTATAATGTAACTCAATCTCTAACCATCTTCATTTGATAAATTTTCATTAATTATATTCTTGAAATTAGTTGAGAAACTCCATTGAATCTTCTTCCCAAAAAGTTTAGTAATGTAAAATAAAATAGAGTATCACATGAAATAGGTCATAGAGTATCCTCATAGGATTTTCATAGCACACCCCTCTATATTTTTTTGTGCACATGTGTCTTCTAGAAATTTTATCTCAATTGATGTAAAATTATCCATTGAAGGGATATAATATTTAAAAACTCATAATGATCATAATTTATAAAAATTTTAAATTCATTAACATGCATTAAATGTCAAGAAAATAGTCCTTAGAATAAATAATATTTTATTCTTAGATAAAAATGATTAAGGCGGGTATAAAGCATGATTCGAATGATCACATGGGGTCTTGGCAGCATAGCTATATAAAGATATGGAAGGAGTGGCATAGAATATTTTTAATCCATCGTGCAGAATAAAAAATCCACTTCAAAAAATATTTTATACCTCATCATGAATGATATTTCCTTCACATTTAGGATCTTTTCTTTTCATGGAACATGTTTGATTTCTATGCATGGATAATCTAGCATTATACATAATATCCATTAGTAATAATGGTCGATATAAATCAACTTATGGTCAATCCATACATCAAAAGATGTTGAATTCTTCCAAGAAATTTTAATAAGCATAAAACACTATTTACCAACATGATGAATGTTCAATATAATTCATTCTCACATACAATCAAACAAATAGAAAATTTTGAGATTGTCTTTATCAATGTCGGTCTTCACAAAAAAACTTCTATGAACTTAAGGATTATCCATTATGGAATATCCCTACTAATGGTCACATAGAAATTTAATTTAGAGAATATGTAGTAATTTAATAGAATTTTCAATTGTCTTATGAAATAAACTGTTTCTTCACATGGATGAACCATTATTATTACAAGATAACCATTCTTAGTATCTTTTATAAAAAATTATTATTACTCTAATCAGTTAAAAAATATAAAAATTACAATAAGAATGATTTTGGATCATTTAAACAATGAATTATTGGTCTAGGACAATGAAATCCCTATTTGTTTTATTAAAAATTATGTCTTGAAAATAAAAATACATGAAAAAAATTAAAATGCATTATTCTATTGGATTTATCAAATTAGAAATAAGGTAATAGAGATAAAAATAATCATCAAATTCAAACAGAAAAATTATTTATTTGATATCAACATGATTATAAAATATATTTCTATAATATAATTCTATCATTGTGCGGTGATCAAAAAGTGTGATTAAAGAAATATAAATTACTATAATTGATGATAATAAAAAATAATATAGTAATGAACATGATAGAGGAAATATATTCTAATATATAAAAAAATTCATGGACTACAAAATACATATAATTGATTACTTATCGGTTACTACAATATGAATCTAAATAATTAGTCTCTCAAAGGGGTTAAATAATCAACTTTTTGTTTATATTTACATGTAAATGGTTTAGATGAAGGTTTGGGAGAATGTTCATGTAGAGGTAATTTAAAAATCATGATTTCATTAGTAAGAGGTCATACATGTTTCACTTAATGAACATTTGTGAAACCAGTAGGTTGGGATTAAATGGAAGAGTTCTAGAAAGGGATGGCAGTGAAAGAATATGGGGTAGTTGAAGGTACGCAAGTTATTTTAGGAACAACCAAGGATATATGATCAATATAAAAATATGTTACCATGATCATGTAAAACATGCTAAGAACCTAAAGTTCGTGCTCATTCAATTAAAATAACTGACATCATTATTCCATAAAAATTGAAATAGTAGAGCCAAAACCTTTTTTTTTATCAATTTGTTCCTCTAAATCACTATTTATTGGTTGAACATTAATATTCTCATCCATTTTGTTGAATATGGTGGTAAAATCATACTTGGTTAAAATCATAGATAAATAGTCTTTCATTTAATTAGAGATCAAATCTTTATGTTTTTTGGTTTGCCAATGTTCAGACATTACTAAATCATAAATTATTTCTCTATGAGTATTATTTTCTACAAGACGAATCTCATGTGAAGTAGAACTTCCTTAAAAAATATTATTTAATTCTACTCTCATAGTCTCTCCAACAATACCATTATCAAACTGTGTATGAGATTAATTTGTAGTAGTTGGAGTATCCTACATTGAGGAGGAAATAGATTAGAACATAGAATAAAATGACAAGATCTATTTGTGTTTTTTAAAATATCATTCCATCCAAATATCTATGAATTATTACAATATGATCTCTAAAACATACAATTTACTATATCAATAGATCAAATTTTAGAAACATTTATGGTTGATGTAGAGTAACTACATCTAATATTGTCATAGGAAATTCTTAATCTATACCAGTCTAACCATAGGCTCCTAATATCACAAATTACTCCTTTAAAACATCTATAAAATATTTTTAAAATCCAATGACTTCTTAAAATATAATTAATGACAAAAAATAATATGTTTTGTTATAGAAGGACTATGGTTGATTCTGTCTTCCTCTAGATTCATCTATTAGCTGGATTGATTCTTTTTTAAAATATGTTTCCTTATATATCATAAAACATTTTGAATTATCAATTTATTAAAGTTCCAAGAGAGAGGAACTAGTATTTTATGGTTCATCATTTCTAAAAAAATCTTGAATAACTATAACAAAACTAATAATAGAAACCTTGCTTCATTGTTCATGATCAATTTACTCAACAAATGAGACAATGATCACTGAGAATTTAATAAATGGTATATCCATAATTCCTAAGTGGATAGCCTATGTAAAAATTACCATTAGATCCAACACCCTTAGATATGTAATATGAAATTAACAATCTTTTAAATCCTTGAAACTCCCCCAGGTATTATGGTCCCTCCTCTTCAAAAGCATCACTATAAATCTTATAATTTTAGTGCACGTTGAAATATGAAAAAGGGTGTTCATTATTGAAAAACGAATTAGAACATAGATATTCTTAATAAGATGGATGATATTCGAACATGAATTTAGAACCAAAGGATATGTTCTAATAATGGGTTTTTCTCTTAAAACATAATCATAAGGAATCTTTTAAATTTCATAATCCATTAGGAATCTTCAATTATTTTATTTTATTCAATTTCAGAAGATCTTATATACTCTTCATCTAGATCACCCCAAATGTATTCTATGATAAAAGGTAACTCTTTCTCGTAAATATTATCATCAACATTATATAGTTCCAAAATAGGATCATATTTATCTTTTAGCCTTATATAATTATTAACAGGATCAAAATTCCAATAAATCCTCCCACTATCTGCAACACAGATTATATTTCTAGAGTTTCATATCACAATCATTTTTTATATATCTAGATTATCATAAAAACACCTCCATGTTTGTTTGATACTATATCTTCATTATTAAAAACTTTTTTTAACTATAGAAAGTCATATATTATCTTTGGATAAGTTAATGAAATATTATTTGATATAGGCTAACATAATTCCTCAATATGCCTCAAGATATATCGAATAAAGATATTTTTTACCCCATTTTTATGATGATAAAGTAAAAAGGACATCATGATTCCTTATAAGAAAAATTTCCTCTTTCCAAGAATACATTACGTTTCGTAAAAACCAAATTTTTATCCTACATTCATCATTCATCCTTTTGAATTTGTCATCCACCGGATTCCATTTAAAATATGTTAGTCAAAATCTTCATTGATCTCAAAACTAGAATTTCAAATAAGATAGTAGCATTCAAAATCCTCTATTTCTAATTTATTTGAAATCATTAATTATTTTCCCACTTTTTCATGGAAATGCCAGCTCTCAACCATTTAAATACATATACATACAATCCATCTTTTCATATATTTTTACTCGAAATTCATAGAAAACTCCATATCTATCATCGGATAGAAGATTATATCATATATAATAAACGACAAGATCTATCCTATTTCTATAGAAACTTTTATCAATAGATAAATACTTTTAAAACACCATTAAATATCACTTTCCTTTTAAGGTACCACTTATTACGAAAACAAATGTGGATTTTGAGGCTTAAAATGAATAATAGGAGAAGGTTTAGATTTCTTATGATATCACAATTAATTTAAAGGTAAATATTCTAAGGGGATGTTGTTTCTCAAAATTACGATTAATATTTTGGAGGCTAGAGGAAAAGAAATCAATCCAAGGGAGGAATGATAGATTTTATGAAGCATTAGGGGATTTTGGGTTTTTTGAATTACACTCCAAATTAAAAATCAATAGGTTTTGTAAATAATTTAATGTTGATGAATAATTAAAAAGAGAAAAAAATATATAAAATAAGAAAATTAGACATTGAAACACCTGAGGTTGGATAAGATTATAATTTTATGAAATCAAAACATTAAGAAAGACAAGGTTCATGAATGACAAATTATATAGAAGATAGTTTCACATAAGAAAAATTCCAAAGAATTTATGTTCACAAAGTCTAAATACCATAGTATATATTTTCATGAATGTAAAAACACCAAGAATATATGTTAAAAAGGGGGAAATTTTAAATATATTCATTACTCACTATGTTTCAAAAATCATTTGACATAATTACACGTATCTTAATAATAATCCTGACGTAGTCTAAAAATATAATAAACAAATGATATAATAAATACAAATAGATGATTAAATCATTTATAAAATATCAACATAGTATCAATAATACTAATCAATGACAATTTATTATTTTTAATTCATGTATGATATAATTCATTGTCGCTATGTTCTAAATCATTGTAAAAATATCAGAAATTTGATGTTCCATGCCTATAAATTCAAAATTTATATCACATTTTTAAAAATAATCCCTAAAAAAGTTATGAATTTTATCAATTTTATTTTGATCTAGAATGTGGTGAAATTTTTTTATAAATTTTATTATCACTTGAATTTGAACATTGTATAGGGTAATGTCTAAATTGAAATCCATAATATAGTAAAATGTGTTTCTTCCATAGAATATTTGTATAGAACCTTACTCTTTTAATGTTCTTATATTAATAATTGGATAGAGAAACTAAATTATTTTGGTAAAACGCCATGATACTAGTGACTTTACAAAATGGTGAAAATTATATGAGTTGATTTCCCGATATAACTTATAACCACCAAATTAAGAAAATGGATAAATATATTATTTAAATGAATGTCCTTTGGATTAAAATATTTTAAAATTGGTTGTACATTTTAGGTATTTGAAAATACATTTAACATAATTAATATGGTATTCCCATGAATTTGATTGAAAAGTAAAACACATACAAACACTGAGCATAATGTTACACTGACTAGTGGTTCACTATAACTTACTCTCAATCATGCCTCTATAAATTATTCAGTCGACTAGTCTTATAGATTCATAAAAATCTAATTTATAGGTATTACTTATTGGGGTATCACTACTTTTAGTTCTATCCATGTGAGAAAATTTTAATATATCATTTTTATATGTGGTTTCATTTCAAATAATTCGATTCTTAATTTCAAAAATTTGAAAAATAAAGGATAATTTCAATTATCTCATTAAATTCATTTCAAATATATTTTTATTAGTTTTAGAAATTTAATTTATAAAGAAGTTTTAAATTATTAAAAGATAATATCATGAACATAAATTTGGCTATCAAAATATCTTTCGAAAATAATATCATAAATAAGGTAGGATCGTATTTTCCTTTTGAAAAAAAAAATTAAATTAAGCAAGAGATGATCTGATCATACAAGTATTTGAAATCATGTTTTATACCAAAAATAGATCTTTAATATTTAAAAATATAATTAGTAATTTCATGTTTAAAAATTCATGGGTTAGATCTACATAAACATCCACATTAATATAACAATTTAAGAAAATACTCTTAACATTAATTTAATATTTCTTGAAATCTATATGAGTTGCATAATCAGGTAGTATTCTGATGCCTTTTATTCTAGCTATAGTTGAGAAATTATATTTATAGTTAGTAAATTCCTCATTAAATAATCCTTGTAAAACCAATATAGATTTATTTCTATAAATTTTACCAATTTCATCACAATTATTGTTTCATAACAATTTTGGAAAAATATTTAGGTAGTATTTAGGTATTTTAAATTTTTTCCATACATTATTTCTTTTAAACTGATTCAATTACTCTTGAATATCCATTACCTAATTTTTATCATTAATTTATTCATTATTTCTCTTAGGATGAGACTCTTAACCTAAGGATTAATGATCAACCTAGAATATAATTGATTCTTGGATTTGAGTTCCTCATTCTTGTTCACCTATGACAACATCTAGTGGGTTATATTTTTGGGTTTTAATGGTTCTATGAATTTATGAACGTTGTTCTTCAAATTCCTTTCCAGGTTCATGTTGGATGGATTGGTATGTTATGGGTCATTTTTCATGTAAATCAATAGTAAAATTTCTAATTTTGTATTTATTATTAATATATTAATTGGAAAAAGCAACCTCTAAATTTTCAATGAAATATTTGTATTCATAAGAATTTATTTCACCAAAGGTGAAATGATCAGATCCTTCTAACACATAAGTTCTTTTATTTAATACTATATTATTTTATATATGTTGAATAACTAATGTATATTCATTCATTTATCTTGTGTGAAAATATTCCAGATTCACTTTTTAATTAAGAATAAAGGCTTTTCAACCAAAAATAATAAAGTAATTCAGCTTAGGCTTTCTTCTATTTCATAACTCAAATATACATTTCAAAATAATATATCTAATTAGGACTCTATTAATGACATAAACTACTATATTTAATTATTTAGTCAAAATAAATAATTAGGTAAGTCATATAAACTATTCATAGTTTGGTAAATTTTATTAAGGGTATTTTTTCTTATTTCAACCACCCCATTCTAGTCAGGCTTTCTATGAGATTTGATGTTGTGATGATAGACATTTTGTGAGAATAATTTCTAAAAGTATTTATTTTCAAACATAAAACTATAATCACTTATTACCTTTTGAAAAATAAATCCAATATGGTTATCAAAAAATCATATTTTAAAATAAATAAAAATAATTTATTTTATGTGTTAGAAAATATACACATGTGAGTCTTGGATAATAATCAACAATCACACAAGAATAATTCCTCTTAGGTAAAATAAAAAATATATATATTCAAAACATGTCCATGTGAACCAACTGTTGTGGTTGATAGGTAGTAAAATATTTCTTTCATTTGAAAAAAAAGTCTTTGATTTTACTTTCACATAATAATTACCCACTTTTGCCTTAGATAATTCTAGTTTGGGTATATATTTAAATAATATTTTCTAAAAAGATACCTATGTGAGTATAAATTATTTCGGTCTAGTATGATATTCTCTATTGAGATTCTTAATGAAAGGCATTTAGACATGGATTATTGTGAGAAAATAAATAATTCAAGTCAATGGTATAAACATTAAAATTTTAAAAATTAATAAAAAAAATAAATTAAATTTAGTGTCATAAATATTGCATGCATTATTCTAAAAAATAACATAAAATCCATCATCATGTAATTTAGAAATACTATGTTGATTGTATTTTAAAACAATCAGTTTATAAAACATTGAAAATAATAATATTTTTAAAATTACTAACTTACCTAAGGCTAATAATTTTTTATTTATCATTATTACCAAAAGGAAGATGCCAACTATTCAATTTAGATAAATTCTAAAAACATGAGAATGCTCCAATCATGTGTATATGAAATCTATGTTCTAGGTACCACAATCTTTCATATTAGTTATTAAAACATATAATGTAATTTCCATATATTTTGAAAGAATAATATTTTCAATAGTGTACAAGATATGCTTCATCGATCTTAAATGAA
Organism: Viscum album; assembly: GCA_963277665.1. Lineage (NCBI taxonomy): Eukaryota > Viridiplantae > Streptophyta > Magnoliopsida > Santalales > Viscaceae > Viscum > Viscum album. The sequence goes on along the minus strand of OY728128.1, from coordinate 991,071,771 downwards.
CCAAGAAATATTATTGTTTAAATATGACAGCTATAACCTCATTGTTGAATTAATTCGAATGAAAAGAATTAACCACATTATAAAACATATATATTTATATATATATATATATATATATATATTACTTCCCAATAAAAATATATGTATTTATTAATTCTTAGTAAATTAGCAATCAATTTTTTGTAATGACATTTTAATCTTCTAAAATATGTTTTCTTGAAATATTTTATTTAGGAATTATTTTGATTAAATAGTATAATTATTTCCAAGAACTTTTTGAAATTTTATTGGATAAAAATTATATAATTTTCTAATTCATCATAACAAAATTATATTTGGTCGAATTTTTGATAACATTCTAAAATATTTGGTTTTCCAATGAATAGTGAAAAATACTGATTTTTATTGGAAAATGTACTTTTTTCAATTATTTATGATTTAAATTTTTTTATTTAGTTTTAAAATTTTAAAAGATAACTTTTTATAATAAAACCCAATTATGGGTTGTAATTTATTTTATACTTGAATTTGGTAAAAAACAAGTTTTTAAATAAAATGGCATTTTTTGGAAAAAAAACTATTTTCCATCGGTAGTTGAAAGGTTAATTTTATGTTTAATTATTCCACTAATGAAAATTTAATCTAGAAAAATTTATTTCAAATTTCTAATCAGGAGGTCAAAATTTGGTAACTAGTCACTTTTTATTTTTAGTCATTATTAATAATAATCATAATAATTTTCTCACCATAATAAATATAAAATGGGTTAATTAATGGTAAAAATATTATGATAAGTACTAAAATGAAATTATAGATATGTAATAAATTTTATTTTGTGATTATATTTCATACATAATCATAAAAGTTTTACAATTGACCATTTTTCCAATTTGGCCAATATTTTTACCTTTATAGGATTTCATGTAAATAAATCTCAAAAATTTATTTCTCATTTCATTTATATATTTAATTTTTTTAACATAGGGAAAAAATGAAGTTATTTTAGATAATAAATGGTATTTATAAGTATAAATGATTTTTATAGTAATTTGTTATTAATTTTTTTAAGGAAATAATTACCATAAATGTTTAAGTAATGTTGGCATGGTTCTTGTGAATATAGTATGAAAATAAATTAATTTATTATAATAACACTAAAAATAATATTTCTATTTTGAGTTAATGTTTCCCATGATTATTAATGTTAAATATAACATATTATTGTTTTTTATAGTTTATATGCTAATTCCATTTCTCATAGGGTTTTTTTCAATGTTTTATTTTGTGAATAGTTCTTAAAAAGATATTAATAAGACTATTTGGATGATAAATGGTCTCAAATTTCCCTCATTTTCCATTTATGAAACAATTTTTACCACATAAGTAAAATTATAACCATTCGATATAGGAAAGCCATTACCAAAGTTAAGTTTGTAATTGGTTAACCCATTTTTATACTAAAGAGATAATGTTTAAAATGTTATAAAAACCTATTTAAATTTGATTTGGTAATAATATTTATAAAATTTCATCATTAAATTATAATTTAAAAGAATATACAACCAGTTTTCATGAGTTAGGCCCATAATATATGATTATATTTCTTGTATTTTTGAAAATAAATATAATGATATATTATAATAAAAAATATTTAATTAGATGATTTAAAATTCAAAAAAAAATAAATCATCAACCAAGTGATTAGTATATATTATAAAATAAAAAACGTGGTTTATTAATGGAATAATGTTTCTTTCCTAGTAATAATCATGACCCAAAAAATAGTGAAAAAAACCTTTTTATCACGGTGATTATCAAAATGATTAATTATCATTAAAATAAAAAAATGATTAAACATCCTCTAAACAGGTCATATTTTTATTTTATTTTATTAATTTTATTCATAATCATATTATAATATATTTATATAAATTTTGATTAATTTTAAAAAGAAAACTAATTTAAATTTATTTAATACTTTATGGAATTCCAAGATTTCTCCTCTCCTAATTATAAAAGGGTGTTATATCTAATTTTTTATAAACACTTATATATACATTTAGATCAGATAATAACTATCTAAATACATTTATATAATCAATCCCCTTTTTCTAGAGGTCTTCGTTTTGGAACAATATCAACCTTATAGGTCTGAAGGTGTAAAGGAAAAAAGACTGTCTGAGGAAGAGGTATAGCTTTAACAGAATGTTTTATTTTTATTTATTGTTAAAACATGTTTAGATAAGAGAATTTTTATCTAACATATATTAACATTTGATTATGTTAAATTAATAACCTATTTTAATCTCCTTCTACTATAAAATGAGAAACAAAACCATAATTCCTATGTACGATGCACTACCGCCTCACGAACCGATATAATTTTTTTCTATCACTGCCTCTCACTATAAGATATAATGATGGATTTAATGTATATATATATATATATATATTATTCATGACATATTAATAATAATTTAAATAAAATATATCATCTACTTTCTTACTTTTCCATCCATTTAAAAATGATAATGTCATTCAGGTGTACTTGTGAACTACCACCTCTACGAAGGGACGTGATTTGTTTTCCATCACCACATCATATTGAAAATAAATATATTTTTATTTAAAGAGTTAATATCATTTTTTTTAATTATAATTATTGGAGGATAAAATAATTCTTCCCTTCTTTCCATAATGATCATTTAAAATGAACATCGTTACTCATGTTTATATATGACCTACTATATCTAGGATTGTAACATATATCGTTTTTCAGAATCATCATTATTAAATATTTATAAATTAAACATTACATATAATAATTATAATTATTTTATTATTATTCCATATATTATGTAATAATTACCCCTTGGATATTATTCTACATATTGAATTCATTTTATACATATGATCTAAATATCACAAAAACGTCTAATGTGAACATAAATGATTAAGTAATTGATTATAATTTGATAAAAGTAACAATAAATTTTAACATTATACTTAATAAAGTAAATATTAAAAAAACTTTTATTTGAGATGAAAAATAACATACATGATGTTTTCAACTCTATGAAATCGATGCTTTCCTTTAAAAACCTCATTTAAATTGTTTTAATGATTTATTTTCTATATCATTTTCTTCTAATTCAATTTTACTAAAATTATTTTATTAATGTACTTATGTTTACATAATATAATTATAAAGTAAATTTTATGACTCTTTTTTACATTCCTTAAAATCTATCGTAAAGGAATATTTTGTAAATGTTTTATAGATAATGTTTTGAAAAAATTAAAAAAAAATAATTTTAATGTATACAGAATAAATGAAACTTCCCACCCTTGGAAAAAATATTTAATTTCTGGATTACTTTATGATATTCCATGTTTTCATCAAATAAAATTTATTCTTCTCTTTGTTATGGTAATTTTATATTTGATAATTTTATTCTAAATGAATCATATATATCAGTATCTAAAAATTAATTCTCATGTGTGCTAAGAATGTTTTCATGTATTGTAATTATATTATAGTTCATGGGAATTGTTTCTGATAATTGGGGGGTCCATTATGAACCAATAATGTTTATTTCCATTATAAAGCAAGGATTTGTTGGTTTATGATATCCCTCTGATTCAATAAGGCTGGATTTATATTGGAAGTTGATTGTGTAGGTTATTTCATTTGTAACAATGAAGGTTATTTCATTTATAAACGTGAATTCTATTCTATGTGTAACTATGAATGTTATACCATTCATAGTAGTGATATAAAAATGATTACTCAAGATAATTATATGATTTATCTATTCTTTCATTGGGTTTTTATAGAAATATTATGATTTAAAAAAATTATGCAATGACCATATTTTTTTATAGAATGTATATACTACTTCCTATTGGTGAAAAGTATAACTTGTTAAAAAGGATTCACTGAAATTTCCCAAGATTTATATACATGGATATTACATTTCTTTTTATCAATACATAATACATTATATAAATATATTCCCAAAGACTGTATTAGTTAAGTGTATTTGGAAAATTGGAACATCATCTTTTAACTTGGTGAATTATCTTCAATATCTCTCAAAAAGATCTTCCCCTATAGTTTTCCTGCCTAAAATATTTCTTTATATCTTGGGGAAAATAAAACATAAAAAGGCTGATCTCAAATACTTAGTAATGGTAAACATGAAGATAATTAAACAAGACATAAACATAAGAATATGAAAACATGAACATAAATTTTGAATATCAAAATCCCGAGTCATGAAATAAATCATGGTTGAGCGTAAGGCATAGATCATAAAGGAACATTAACCATGATAAAATATCATTGGAAAAAAATATGGAATTATAGAAAACAAATATGCACATAATATGATTTCCATATTATACAAGGCATTTATTCCTAGACCATCAAAATGGAAAAAGTCAATTACTAAACCAGCTTTACATTCCATTCTAGTCGTGTATTACTGAACTTAATTTACATGTCATTCAAGGCTTGTATTACTGAAACAGATTTACTTATCATTCCTTTAATATCTCTTTTAGGACATATAAATCATTACTCAATGAATTTTTGGTATATAGAGGCCTCACCCATCTCATAATTAAATCATTCGTACATGTGCCACAAAAACATAAACCATTTTCCAAAGCATAACCCAGTGAACAAAAAATGGGTTTCTTAAACATCATCCCATCATAACGTATTCCATATAAGATATATGGCTTCGATAAAAATAATTGCATCATAAAAAAAATCAAATAAAAGTAATAATAAGTATAGAAATATAACCATATATCATCATAGATGAAAAATAAATTTGATAAAACTCTTGAGCTTAATTTTTGAGGAAAATATCCTTTCTTCTTCAAAAATGTTTTCTATTATCAAAATGTCATGAAATTTTAAAACAAAATAATTAAGTTAAAAATAAACATGAATTATTTTAGAGGAATATTCAGGGAAATAATTCATTATTAAAATGTAAAAATTTATTCATGCTATATAAGTTAAAACACATTTTTCTAGTACTCTTTCCAAAAAAGTCAAAAAAATTTCCTCGTTTGGAAAATGAAAGAATGATTCATTACATTCCATTTAATAAAAATTAACCAATGTGTAAAATTGAAATAAAAATATTATAATAATATAAATAATATAATATATTTTTTAAACATGGATTTGGATGATAAATATACCCTAGTAAATACATAAAAATAAATAATCTCAGAAAATAATGAGATTTCGGAATTATCCATGACTTTATATCTAATTTCATCTGTATGAGGTTGAAACTTCTATATAGTGGTTTTAACCATATTATTAACATTAAAATATATAATAATATTTATTATTTAATATATTATTCACTTATGAATTTATGTTACCCATATATTTATCACTTATATGTTAAAGAAATGTTTTGGGTAAAACCGTTTTATTTATCGTGCAGGTTTTGACTTGTATTTCTTCATCTTATTACATATATCAAGATTTAAATACTTTTATAATGTATAACATGATTTATATATCATAAATATTCAATATAAAAATATATATAATAGATTGATAGATTAAATGGAATACACTGTTAAAAGAGATGGTAGGACGAACGTATACATGAACATTGTTTCTGTTCCATTATTGAATTAAATGGAAGCCAACATTGAATGGAAGAAGGTAAATGATATATATATATATACATAAATATAGTTGCATTATTATTTCTTATATTTCATAAATATTTATTTTATATACTTTATAATCATTCTTGAATGGTTAACGTGGAGAATGAATCTTATCGCGTTGTGGAGACGGTAGGTCGTACGTATGCACGAGCGAAGATATCATTCAATTAACGGTTAAATGTTTTGTAAATGGATGTTATATTAAGTATAAAAAATAATTATCATGTCACATGTATTATTTACATCCATTATACTCCACATTATACCCATCCAAATTAAGTATTTTGGAATAATAAATTAAACCACTACGTGGAGACGGTAAGTCGTACGTATGCACACATGGTGATATTGATATTAGTAAGATGGATAAAAGAATTTATAAGGTTTTAAAATAATTATAATTACATATCAACATATATATGATACCATTGATATTAATTTAGTATCGAAACACCATAATAAGAGGTTGTATAAGAAGAGAAGAATTTTGAAAGAGGTGATAAAACAATTACCACTTTTCAGGTATCTCTTCTTGGAATGCACAAAAGGAATCCTTAATATGGATTTATACCCAAATGGTGGCTTCTAAGATTAATTTAGGGAATTTGGTAGGATAGTTGGGTAGTTTTTGGCCAATCCAAAGGGCTATGGAGGTGTGATTAAAAGAGAATGAGAGGTTCCCTTTTATAAGAGAGGGGAGAGGCACCTTTGGAAAGTATTGAAGTATTAATTTATTATAAATTGATTTTCGATTTATAATTCTCATGAACTCATTTATTTCGAAGATAATATGATTATTGGTGGAAATTATATCAACCAATAATATTTATACATATTTTTATTTTATTGTAACCCTTATCATTTTGATCTATCCTTATTTACTCTATTTAATTCTATTTGTGATAATTGTATTCTAAATATTAAATGGATATAATAGTTTACTTATGTGTTTTAAATTTTCAAAAATTGGATACTTTATGAAATTATAGATCATGTAATTTTCACCTTGTAATTTTTAAATACATTTGTTATTTTTAAATAATTTAATAATATGTTATTTGTATAAAATATCATTAGTATTAATTTTTACACTATTTATTTATTTGAATTTAAATAAAATCCAAACAGAAGATAAATTAGAATAAAAAATATTTAATACAATTACAACATGTCAGATTCACCAATAAAAATCATCGAAAACATTAACTAGTTCATATGATATATATTTTAATAATTTTAAAACCATTTATTAGATATTCCTATCAATAAAATAATTTCTGCATCACTACTGTGTCATCATTAATTGTCCTTATTTAATCTCAAGAAATTATTTATAAATTAAAATGAGGTATATAATTTAATTATATTTCTTGGTGAAAATTTATGTTTTAATTTTAAACATCTTTATCATAATATTAAAATTATTATACTTATAAGATATATGAGAGTGATATGTTTAACCTTCTTTTGTTTTAATTATAATTACATAATTTTCATAGAATCGATTTCATTAATAGAATAAAATACAATACCTACGTGATATTGGCCAACTTAAATTCATCCAATAGGATTTTGGCGCATGTTAAGGTAATTTTATTATTTTTATCATATTGTTACATACCCTAATTTACTCGATTTACATTGATCTGTGGTATATAAAAATTACCGTATTTTCTATTCATAATATACAAAATAAAATAAACCTATTAACATAATTTAGACCCAATGATTCCAAATATTTAATAATTTTTTCATAATAAAAAATACATAACTAGAAGAAATTAATTTAAAATTAATTTCCATTGTCAAAACAACAGAGAGGATTTTTAAGAATTAAAAACTTATCAAAAGATTTTAATGTGTTTATGTATAATTTAAATGTGAAATTACAGACAACAATAAAAATTGGATAAATGATTAATAAATAATCCAACTACACTTTAAACCCAATTAAAAATATAATTTATCTACATAAATAAATTAAATTAAACTGAAGTTTTGAATTAAAATGCAGTATCTTTCACTATTCATTAAAATATGAATTTCATCAGAAAAATACAAAAGTTTCATCTAAGTTAAATTATTAAGTCCTTCTTCCAAATAAGAAGTCTATTATGTCAAATAGAAATTATTAAATTATAAAAATCTATATTTAAAAAGGTTTCTCCATCAAAAGGTAGTAAAACTCTATTTAAAAAAAACTTTTTTTATCTGAAATATTGTATTTTTTCTAATATCATGTCTAGAAAATACATAAGATGAATGTTAATGTTATATAATATTAAAATTTTGGTTAATATTATTCATAAAAGCTAGTTTATATCCCATTAAATAATATAATTTTAATAAAAAGTCAATTTTTAGTGAAACACGGTATTGTGTACAATGCAAGGTATTGAGGAAGGTTTCCCTTGCGTGTAATACAAGCCAAGTCAGTATTTAGTTTAGTGAAAGATTCATTTGGTTTTTCATATAACATAGTTCTTTTATATATTTAACAAAATCAATACTTAGTGTTTCATGAAACTAATTCTATCAAAGGAACTTGAAAAAGTGGGTAACACAAGCCTAGAATAGTGTTCCATATACTACAAGCTAATACGGTGTTGTGTATAGAACAAGCTATTGTTGGTGTAGTGTAATAAATTATCAAATAAATTAAAAATATTTTTTCGCATAAAATATTTGGGTGTTACATTATACCCCCTTAAAATGAAGTTATCCCTTGAAATTTATCAGGGGTTATAAAAGGATTACTACTTGAATGTTTTTTCAAAAAAACACACATCATAAAAAGGAATACTAAAACATCATTTTAGGAAGGAATGTTAGAAACATAACGCTTACCCAATGTAACTCATCACTCGGTTTCCACAAAATAGAACATATGTGAGAAGTGAAAACATGTATATAGAAGAAAAAACTAACCCTCATGTTCTGATGGATAGTGGTAGAGAATAGTGTTTGGAGAAATTTGACAACTAGAAAGATAGAAATCTGGAATGATTTATGAGACCATATGATTAATTATATAAGAATGTATGTAACACCCCGCCCCTACATCATTAGCTTGAGGAGGCAGTGAGGGTTACTTGGCCTTAAGCGACGCTCTCAGGGCGCCAAAGGCTGGCAATAAATGTCGAGGGCTCCAAGAACAATTGGGGAACGATTTTCCCTTGATACAAAACCAACCAAACAACCACAACTATATGATTAATTTCAACAAAACCAAACCCATAAATTACTAGGATAACCATATAATCCATAATCATCCTTGCCAACACACCCAAAACAACATCAGAGTACAATGTGGAAGACTCAAAAAAGAACACCACAATCCAAGACACCACCACGGCTCCCCACCAAGCTCCAAACTCCATGCTCCACCAAGACATCACAAAGCTCCACTAAAAGAGGGAGATTCCTTACCTTTGCCCACGTCATGGTACACGATATCTGCAAAGACACTAATGTGCCAAAGCAGGGGGTGATAACTAGAAATCAGTAGGTTTTCCCCAAATAAATTCCCTACACACGCCACTAGGATAAAACCATTACCACTTTTATATAAAATAAATCACCAATGCAACCATTTTTATAAGACAATTATGCCTCTACCAAGCCATAACACAAAACCCAAGCAAACAAGGGAAAGCCAATGGACATGACACAATCCATTTCAACATTCACATTTGGCACAACAATTCCATCTTACAAAGAAATTCACAATAACCACAACAAAAATGGTGGGATTTATGCCCAACCCGTTCACCCATTCACAACAAAGCAAACAAACTAGTGGGACTTCCGCCCAACTCGTTCACCCATTAACGAGTAGCAGCACTTCCGACCACTACCCGGATAGTGTCTCTTCCAACCACTATCCATCACCTCCCTGATTATGGTGGCACTTTCTCGACCACTAGCCTTGATGGAGGCCCTTCTGACCATTATCCATCCTTCTCCCTGATTATAGTGGCACTTTCTCGACCACTAGCCTTGATGGTGTCACTTCCGACCATTATCCATCCTTCTCCCTGATTATAGTGGCATTTTCTCGACCAATCCACAACATCAAAACACAATACAATTCTATATTCCATCCATATCCACACAATATCTAAACAATCACAACCAAGCATACAACATCATGCAATCGACCAAATTCTATTGCATATAAATCCACTCCAATAAATCACTCGTTTATTGAAAACCATTTTCCATTCTGAAACACATTTCAATAAAACAACATTTTTATTGAAAACCATTTCCATCAGTCATTTTCACAAATCAACCATAAAATCCCATTTTAAAATCTCCATTTTAAAATCCACAACAGTAGCATTTTACCATAAAATACCCTTTTTCCCAAAAATCCCCAAAACACCACCAAAGGGATTTACAACCAATTTTTGCACAACAAAACCAATTAATATAATGCACAATGAAATTAATTGTAACAAATAATCAATAGTTATAACCAAGTAGAGTCGATAGAGAAGCCACCTACCTTTAGGGTTCCAACAAACTTGACCCAAAACCAACCGCACCTCCAAACCGGGGAACGCACCACCAAAACCTCTCTAGATCACCTTACCTAACATCCCCAAGCTTTAATATTAACATCCAAGGCAACCTCAACCCTATATCTACACACCACAAGTGTAGATCTATAAAACAAGAAAAAGAGGGATGTAGATATAGAGGAAAACACAAGAGAAACAAGAGGAGGTACTTACCCTGGAGAAATCAGATTGAATCCACCTTGAAACCCATTTGAATCACTTCCAAAATGAGTAGGAGATCCCCTATAACCCTAAATAACCAAAAATCCCGAGTGAGGCTTGAGTGGGATGAAAATTGGAGTCAAAATAGGCAAGCCCAAGGGAGCTCGGGTTTTATAACCCTATTTTTATGTGGCCGCACGGTTTAGCCCGCACGGTTTAGCAAACCGTGTGCTAACCGTGTGCACTCTACTGCCTCAAAATCCAGGGTCCGCACAATTTACTCGAACCATTTGGAAAACCATGCACAGGTTCCGTGGAGCCTACTGTCTCCCCCAGCATGGTTCCTAGAGCATCCACACGGTTTACACTAACCGTGCTCAAAATGTGCACCCCTTTAAAAGCCTCCAAACTCATCCAAAACCATTCCAAACTCTCCCAACCTCTTCTCAACTCATCCCATGTACTTTAAACACATAAAAAGCATAAAAAATGATACATACCTCAAACCAGGGGTGCTACAATGTACTAAGATAACATTTTTCATTTCAAGATCCTTTCCCTAAAGTTGAATAAATTTTCCTTAGAATAATTGCTTACTTTATTTAGTTACTATCATACGGTTTTTTGTTCCTTGAAAAAATACCACTTCATATATTATTTAAAGAAATAATGTTGAATTTTTCACTCTTGAAGTGTTAGAAGATCATTTGATACAATTATAGGTCATTCGATATGTCTCAACAATAAGGTTATTAAGGGAAATAAAATATTCATAATCCACCTATAGTGAGATAATACATTAATCTAACAAAAATCTACCTAGAATATAACTTATATTATCCTTAATCAGATGACATTACAATCCTTCCAAAATTGAAAATATAAAACTTTTCAAAGAGGTTAACTAAATCGACATAACATTTATCACCCATATCACATATTATAGTTACCGTTTTTCACATTCCAAACATGTGAATACCTTAATAATGTATAACTTTAATTACAATAGAACCGTACTAAAAACATGCATACTATCAAAATTAACTCTTTTTAACATACCAAAAATCCCAAGAATTATATATATTAAAACCATGATATCACATTGTTCTTTTATAAGTCCTAAGGTCATTAATATTATCAAACTTCTCATTATCTTCTTATCCCGTCATTATGCACATATCATGTGTTTTCTAAAAATATCTGAATAACCTTGGACGGTTACCAGTACCATTTTACATATACTTTAAAATACTTAATGAAAAAACAATAGTGTAACAATCCTTTAATGTTTATTTATTCCATAGTACTATAAAATTACTTAAACAACAGTATTCTTGATAAACATGAAATCATTACACATTATTTTTTTAACAGCATTGATGGAGAGGACGATTCTAATAGATCTTTCAATCCACTGATCTTGGAGTGGTGAAAAACCTATCTTGAATCCTTTTTAATTCATGGATGTGGTGGGGTGGAGAACACTTGAGAATACAAGATCCCCACTAAATGATGTCACAGATTCTAGGCCTCAGGTTGATCCAATGTATTTTCAACACCATGGTCAATTGGGGATTTCTTTCTCAAATACTGACGTAAATCTTATTTTTAATGATCATAATTTTTTTCTAGATGGGAAATTATATAAGAACAAACTCTTATTGAAAACATTAAGATCATCCCTTAAAACCATTGGTTTTTTAGGATTTCAAATCTCTCACCTCAATTCATCAAACATCATGTTTCTCTTTTCCTCTAAGTATGGCTACTATCGATTATGGGAAAAGAGATCATGGTATTTTTTGGGTTCTTTCATGAAAGTTCTCAAATGGCCCCGAATTTCGATCCAGCCACTGAATCCCCTACAGTGCTAATTTCGGTCGGTTTTTCTAGGCTATCATTGCATATGTCTAAACACCAGGCTTTATTTTCGATTTCTCAGCTCATTGTAAATCCATTAAAATTGGATTTGGCAATGATGTCTCTCTCAATGACCTCTATTGAAATAACTTGTATGGAAATTGATGTTTCCAGCAATATCCCCTCCCTAATTTGGATCCAAAATAGAGAATATGGATTCAATCTAGAGGTTGTGTGTGAGAGTCTTCCAGACTATTGTAGCCTTTGTATTAAGCTTGGTAATGTATCCAATGTATATGGTCAAAAAATGTTTTTCTTGTGTTTAACAGATCCACATGGATTATTAAGGGTAAAAATTTTTGGAGTTTATGGGAAAAATGTTGCTGGCCCATCTAGATGCATTGGTGACGAGCCAAAAAATGATGTCAATAAATATGGTAAACCCTCTGAGAGAAAAGAATTCCTAGGCTCTATAGATGTTGTTCTAGTTGTCCCTAGTAACAATGTTTTCTATGTTTCCATAGAAGAGAATCAAGGGAATATGCCTGACTCACATGATTCAAGGGACAAGGAAAATGGAGATCTCTCCAATGAATCTCTTCACGAATAAGAAGAACCATCAGATAGAATTGAGGAAGAGTATCTGAAATCAAGAGATATGAAAAGGAAAAAGTTGATGGTGGATGTGGATGGATACATTACCCCAAATCTTAAGAAGACTATAAAACATATAGACTATTCTGATTTAAAAAGAACAATAATCACAAGATCCCTTCAATCTTCTAAGAATAATGTTGAGGCTCCCAAATAGATGGTTGAACTGGTTGTAATTGATAAGGAGGAGAAGTATTATAAGGAAACATATCCTATGTATAGAGATGTGTATCAGATTCCTGATAATGATGATGTGAGTGATGAATTTTGTGCATAGATGGAAGAGAAAGATGAAATAATCCCCAAAAAATATCTCCATCATTAGATTTTGGCTGACACATACCTTGAAATCAGAAAACAAATGTACACAATGATAATTAATGAATACAAGAAGAATATTAACTTCAAATTTAGTGATACTCCTTAGGTTTGACCTTTTTGGTTTAAGGATATTATTCATGGTCTGTGGATTTGTTTTATTGCCTATTGTTGTCTCCTTAAAACTCTTAAGATGGATGATTCTCTTTATAGAACTTCACTATGAGATGGAACAAGCTTAATGAAAGCTGGTTTTCATCCTAAGGCTTAATGGTCGGGTGTGCTGGGGTCTGAACTGTACCTAGTTCCATCTGCACCCTTCAAACTTTTAATGGTTTGATGTATCCTTGTTATGTTATTGCTGGATGGTTCCACTTGTTCAGTCATTTATGGGAGATATACTCGAATCTTGAACTTCATACAGTTTATTGTGGTTCCCTTTTCCTAGTACTTTTTATTTCTGAAGTACTGGAGATAATTTCCATATATTCCCTAGAAGTATCGCTACTTTGTATGTGTTGGATTTTTGAAGGATGAAACCCACGTTCTGGCTACACTTTTTATGAGTTTTTTTGAACAATTTCATACTTTGAGAGGGACAAAGGCCTCTTGTTTTTCACAAACCTACTGGTTACATAAACAACACCTTTGTATTTTCATGTTGGATGTTAATAGGGACTTTCTTTACACCGTCATTATTGATTCTCCACGATTGGTTGCATCAAAGCTTGCTTTTACAGTCTGTTCAGATGATATGGACCTGCTTTTGATGGGTGTTATCATCACTTGATAATTCCATGACATATATTACTTACTCTTAATCTAGTTTTATGTCACTTATGTTGTCTTATCATGATTACTGAAGACTGTATATCTTGAAGCATTGGAGCTTGCTCGGAGTCGCTTGACTTTTGGCTTGATGTGATTGCTTACATGGAGACATTATGTCTTAGGTAGTTTGTGTGAGCTGTGGTTTGATCCATTTTGATATATCATCATGTATCGCTCTCATTTTTTTGTTGGTGAAAAATCATTACAAATTGTGCATTTATTTTCATACATTAGATTTGGTAAACTTATTTGGGGCCTGAATTGGGTGACCAAATCAAGTCTCTGTTTGTCTGAAAACAATTACACTATCTTTTTTAACCATTGACCAAGCTTCGTTGTTTTATTCCTTAACACTTATTTCCTCTCATAGAACATTTTTAGTCTCTTCATATTATACAACATAAATACTAACCAAATGACGATGTCGATTCTCTTGATGATATTTTCCCAAATGGAATCAAATTTAATATTTCCCTTACTTTCCAGATTTAAAACATGTAACCATCATTTATGTCATATCAATTCCATTATGCATGTCCATTGTGTTAACTGACACTTCCTTTTCAATTACTAGATTTGTGTCCTTATTTTACACACCCAAATCATCTTCAAGTTCCATTGAAACATTCACCTTGAAGCCTCTTCACACATGATTTACAAGAGGAAAATTGAAATTTTTTCCTATATGATCACCATGAAACTCCATATTTCTCTTACTGGCTGGGTTCAAAAACTCCCCAATGTTGATATTATTTATCATATTATGAGATTGTTGATTAGGCATAATAACTATATTTCTCCTTCCAAATCCCATTTCATTTTGTTTCTCATGATGAATATTAATCCATTGTCCATTTATTCCTCATTAACATAAATCCTTCTATTTACATCCATTTTGTAAAACAAAAAAGATTAGTATGAGAGGAAAAAATCATACTAGTAAAAAAACATAATCAAGGGTGAGTACTTTAAATCTCTACATCAAAGGTTTAGTATAAATACACAAACCCGGAACTCGAATTCCATCCTTTACAAAATATGTATAATTTTTAAAAAAAAAAGAATCATGAATAAATACACAGTGCTAAATACAATAATGGACCTTTTCCAATCTAGGTTCTGGAAAATTAGATACATAAATTACATTACAACAAAAATAAACAGATTGAAAACATTGATTCTTCAGCGTGTAGCTTCCACAACAGAGTTTCAATGCATCAAGTATGATAACCCTAAAAAGTGTTTATAATTTGTAGGGTGAGCATAAACTTCCCCATAAGGGGTTTCAAAACAACTGATAAATTTCATAAAATCATCCCTTGAAATAAATATAAATATTCAAAATAGATTTTCACAAATACTTGAATATATATATGAAACTGTATTTCACAAAATAATTATGTTGGAAAGCTGTTGGGAATTCTCATTTAAAATTATTATATATTTGTGGTTCGTTAATAATACTTGATATACCATTATTAAAATCCATACATAGGCCCACTAGTCTTTACTAAGACTTACGGGTTCACACCCCATAACTTCATGAAACTCGCCAGTTCCAATATTGAAACCATTTTCCCATGGACCTAACATTCTTATTTCATACCCAAAATTAAATCCAAAATACAAAAATAATATTATTTTCTATGAAATAAAAAAATCTTCCACATGTCATCTCCTATTCCTTAAATGGTTTTAAAATCATTTTAGGGAGAATCCCATACTTGGAAAAAAACACTTTTTAAAAAAACTTAATTGCATGAAACATGGGTTTAAGTGTGTGCTAGATTACATAATTCTTGAAATGCCTCACATGAGCTAGATGATGGCCATACCTATTCATACCTGAAATTCCAATAGATGCAGATGTGGTTTCACACATGAAATAATAACTTGACCAATAACTATACATAAAATAATACCAATTATCACATGCAGTTATGTAATCATTGTGAATATAAGAAATTATTCATATATAAATCATTATACACTAGTTTGGTAGTTGATAAATACCATTTATAACTTATAATTAAACGATAAATAATAACTCCACTTAATGTGTTCATATTTGTATGCATGTATATGTGTGCATATATATGTTTATATAAATATATATATATATATACACACACACACACATGTATGTATGTAGTTTGAAAAAATGAAATCCTTACAACCATAAGATTTTAAGGGAAATATCATTTAAAACAAGAAGACTGATCATATATATATAATTTGGATTAAAAAATATGGTTTTACACACACACAATTATATATATATAAATTGGCCAAAACAGTTAAGGATGGCTAGGAGTTGGAATATGCACATAAAGTGTAAAGTGCTTTGAAAGAATGTATCAAAGGGTTGATCCATCCAGATCGACCAGAATACTCTTCTTGAGGATTCAATAGAAACCCCTCTCCCTATGTATATAAATTATTTTAACAAATTTTCAAGTGTTTCTTGTTCAACTGGAGATACAGTCCAAGGGGATGATGCAACAAAATATGAAAAATAGTGATGTTATGTGATCCATAATTTCAAAAAATTATAATCAGTCACAAGAGTTGAAGAATTATTCTAGATGAATTCCTAGAAAGCATTTAATGGTTTATGGATAGAATTAATTGAGAATAATAGTGAGTTATTGTGTTATTAATGTTACCTTTTATATCCTATACTGAGCTCAAATTTTGTAGGCTTAGAGGTTTTTTCAATAGCACATTTAAAAGTGCCACATGAAAAAAAATGATATAGGGGAAGAAGAATGATTATGGGAGAAAACATTTATACCAATAACAAGAAGAGTTTGACATCATAGGGGAAAGTCTATCTCCTAATAAGATTCAAGATCTCAATGGGATATAAAGGATAAAAATGTATTCTTTCTTACATAAAGAATACTGGATGGGGGAGAAGCCGAAAAACTTGTGTATTTCATGATTATATATTTTTCACAGTAGTAGAGAATGAACAGAATCTTCAACAATATAATGAATAGTTTCCTAATGATAAGTGATAGGGTGGTAAAGTAAATCTGGGGGAGTTGAAGTGGAAAATGATGATTTATAAGAATATATTGATGATTTTCAGGATGAAGTAGCAGGAGTTGAGAACATGGATAAAGCTGTGAATAAAAAGGTTGATCAAATTTAGAAGAATCAGAAGAGGGACATAGTTTTGTGGCTAGATGATAAGAATGTCATCGGGATTAAATGGGACCTTTCAAAAAGATAAATGAATATGGAGAAATTATTCAAAAACAAATCCTAACTACTATACAATGGTTACTCCTAGATTGAGGGTAACGATGTTGATGTGACATTTTGAACTATTTCAAGGTTATAGACAATCAGATTATTATTGGCCATTGTAGTGAAACAGATATTCAATGATTTTTAGAAGGATATCAAGTCCAAATTTTTTGAATGGGTTTTTGGGTGAAGAGGTGTTTATTGAGCAGCAAGATATTTTTCTCATTCATTAAGATGAGAACTATATTTTTCGGCCGAAGAAAGAACTATCTGGGTTGAAATAAGAACCAAGAGCATGGTATTCGAGACTTGATCAGTTTTGATGAAACATGTATTTCAACATAATGGATTTGATTGAAATATCTATTTCAATAATGACAATAATGAAAGGATGATGGTGCTAGTTTCTATCAATTACATAATATTTGGTGGATCAGATGATGCAAAATGAAGATAGTTTTTTGATTTCATGAAAAGTGATTTTGAATTGTTAATGATTGGTGAGCTGCGGTTTTTTCTTGGATTGGACGTAACATAAGAAAGAAATGGAACTTTCATTTCTCAATCCAAATATGATATGTAGCTTCTGAGAAGATTTAGAATGGATAATTACTAGGATATCGAGACTCTGTTTGCTACCCAGATGAAACAATCAAATGATAATGATGGAAAGATAGTTAATATCACAGAATACCAGCTAATTTATTAGAATTTTACTATACCAGATAGAAATAAGGCATGATATTTTTTCCACATTCCATGAAGAATGATACCAAATAAATCCCAAAGAAAGCCTCTCTCTTGCAGTGAATGGTATAATTTGGTATATCATGGGAACTATGGGTATTAGTTTGATTTTTAATGACAAATATCACCCAGAGATATTGGGATATACAGATGTAGATTGGATTAGATCAGTTAATGAAAGGAAATAAATGTCAAGAGGTGCTTTATATCATGGTGGTTTTTGAATTTATTGGCCAATAAAAGAACATTATTGTCTTTCACTAAGCACCTCAAAAGCTAAATACATTGCAGCTACTCAAGATTCTACTTAGTTATTATGGATGAAGTAACAGCTTAAAGAAATGGGAGTTGATGCGACATCTCTGATCAGAATCAATTGTGATAATACAAGTACTATCTTTCTTAGAAGAAATCAATTCCATCACTCAAGTATAAGCACATAAAAATATAATATCATTTTATTAAGGAGAAGGTGGATAAAGGTCTTATCAAAATGGAGTATGTTCCAACAGAATTATAGGATGTAGACATTTTGATAAAGGTATTACTCAAAGAGGTGTTTGAGAAGATTCAACTATCTCTCAAAGTCTTCTCAACTCCTTGTACTTGAAAATGTGTGGATGTGGTAACCCCTACCCTCTCCTTGAGGTATGGTGTGTTTATACCTAATGTGTTGATCAACATTATTTACCATGTTGTAAACCATAAAGGACCGACCTTTGGGATTTTTGAAAAAGGGGGAGAAAGTGTGACTATCCATGGGGGAGAAACTGTGGCCGGTTAAAGAGAGAAAATTTCTTAGTCAAGAACTTGGGAGAATCTAACAAGTGGAGATGGGAGACGGGGGGATCAACATGACAGGGGGGTAGGAGTGTTAAATTTGATGATGCTAGAATTGTTCGATCAAATAGTATATTTCACAAAATATGAGTTACATGATTAAAGTAGTTGTTTAGTTTCAATAATTTTTGAGAGGATTGAAATATAGTGATTCAATGATGGAATTTTCAAACTACTCTTGTTTATCATGCCGAGTATTTCTCATGTAGTCTTAAAGTATGTGCTGATTAAAACTTTGATCACTATCTAAATCGCAAGAGGGAAAATGTTTTATAATACGGAATAATCTAATGTGGTATGAAATTATGAATGATTTTTAAACAAACCCAAGGGGGTTCCAAAAAATCCCTCAAGGTAAAATTGAATCATTTTTAGTCTATTTTATTTGTTGAAAAAGTCAGTTTCCATGGTATGTTTCAGTGTCTAGAGAGATTTTTGAAAAGTTATGATGAAAAATATGCAAGATGAGGGAATGGAAGCCTGAGAATTGTTAGAGATAATTTTATGTGCAAGTTGATTTCGTTTCATTCTGTTTTCCAAATCTTTGTGGTGCAAAATTTGGTGTTTCACCAAGAATATCAATAAGTGGATTCTCTAAAAGATCTCATCAAAATATTTTAATGGATTCAATTTCAAAATGATATTCTTCATGAGTTGTGTTTTTCCAAGAATCAATGAATTGTTATTGGTATGTTTTAAATTATGGAAATCATCTCAAAAAGTATATTTCCATGACGGTCTAGTAAAAATATTGCAAAGTCATGAATTTCGTAAAGACTAGCTCTTCCTGAAGGGTGGTTTCCAAAGGTGAAAATGTTTTTTATAGTGATCTCCATGATTACAATAATCATAATAGAAAGGGGATTTCCATGAAGGCCAATTAAAAAATATGGAAAATGTATGGATTTCATGAAGATTTGGTTTTCACGAAGGGTGGTTCATGAAGAAACAAAGGTTAATGACACAATGCTCTGCAATTATAACTTACATCATGAAAAGTGGATTTCATTGTAGGCCATATGAAAATATGAAAAATTGATGAGTTTTTCAAAGAGTGGGTGCTCATGAAGGGTGGTTCTAATGATTCAAAGGTCTCTGACGATGGAATTTATAGTTATGAATATTCTTTGCGAACACCATGAAGGTTTTTTATGGAACTGTCCATTATTATGAAGAGCATCATGAATTTAGAATTTTCATGGAGCTTCATGAAATAGAAAATTCCATGAAGTAAATTAAGGAGATTTGAGAAATGGTGATGATGTGGCTCCGAAGTTCTAGAATCGGTGGAAATTCCTAATAATAGGTCTCTATACAATTCATAGGTTGAGAGAGACTTAACGAAAATCTTATGGCTCTGGATTCACGAAGGTGGTTTGTGAAGAAATTCGTGAAGGCTTTAAGATTCAATTGAATTTTTTGAGCTTTGTGGAAGAGGATTTCCTTGTGAAGGTTGAGTGAGTTTCAAGGAAAATCTAGAGCATTGCGAAGGATATAAAATCCAACCAACTATTCTAAGTTTTATGAAGGTAAATGAGTTTCACGAATAATATTTGATCTTCACAAAGTTGCTTTATGAAGAGCTCCCAGAAGGGGTTTCTCAAAATAGGTATTTTCACGTAGGTAGTGTGCATCACGAATAGTATTTGAAAGGGTTCACCTAGTGAATCTATGGTAATGTGATACTCATTAGTGGATGAAAAATGGACTTCAGTAGAGTATCTAAATATATCGGAGGATGAAATAATTTTAGATATTGAAGGGACCCAAAAGTTCACAAACTATTTGTGGTCCCTTCGAAGAGCAGTGAGCGAAGGAATAGGTAGACGATGATCTTTCCCACTAGCAGTGAGCTAGAGGTAGATACATAGGGAGTGAACCTTGGGAATGCAATGAGAAGAACCTAAACCTTTTAAAAGAAGTGAGATTGGGCATAGAAGATCTAGCCTTTACATCATTATTGGAAGTGAGTCTTAGTTAATTTGGTACCATCAGCACAACATCATTGTATTGTCCTTAGATATAGCCCATTCATGGTGAGCCATGTAAAAATTGTTGCATCTTTTTTCTTACTTTACTCTATTTCATTCAAAGAAACATCATCACATAAACAAGATAGTAATAAGATCATCATTAACATTTATATTGAAAAAAAGTAAACCTTATAATAAATAGGTCGTGATTTATGGGGGAAAAAAGAATTTAGTAAATAATATTCATACCATAACCCCCCCCCCACGCCTCTTAGAGTATTTAGGCCCCATTTAGACCTTAAAACATAGAGGAGGATAGGAGGAAAGGATAGTTCTAATGAAAATATATATTTATTCAGATTCAATTGATAAATTTTCTTTAAATCTATCTCAAAAATTTGGTGAAATGATACATCAAATAATATAATATTATGTACTAGTAAATATAAGGAAAATGAATTTTCATTAGCAATATTTCATAGATTATCTTCATATTATTTAATATTTGATCTCTCTCTATATATTTTTGTTAACATGATGCTTCCTCAAATTTTTCCTCAACTGCATACAAATAATCTGTTATGGAATAATCAAAATTAATCCACAAACTGATCATCCTTTATGAAAGCATCAAATTCACTTAGTCATATTTTTTTAGAAACCTCAGTTTTATGTAACTAACCATTTTCTTATGATTAATAAGTATTTTTTGTATATGTGTGATGTTTAGGAGAGTTTGGAGAACATTTGGAGGGTTGTTGGGACATTCTATAGGTTCATTATTTGTGAATGGTTTGGGAAAACCATGCATCATCTACATGAACCTATGTACAATTACTCAGGGGATAAAGGAAAGATTCATGGGTAGCACATGGTTTTCCCAAATAATGTAGAAGCATTCGAAAACAGTGTAACATGAGATAGTGGGATTTGGAATGGCTATCATAGAGTTTGGAAACTATGCGAAGATTATCCTTAAGATAGTGGCTGGGAAACTGTTAGCACATGGTTTGAATTTCCATGAAACTAACCATGCATAGGGTAAAAGTCAGATCCTAAAATTGTGGATCTCACACATTTTTTTCTCTAACTACCTTTTATTACCCAATATGGCCCTAATTCATGATTGTCTCTTCCTAAAGGTCAAGGAAGCTTCTCCCATCGAACCAGAGGAGATCCAAAGGCATCTCATAGTGATTCAAAATCAGATTCTCATGGTAAGTGGTTGTTTGTGGTTGTTCATAGTTATTTCTGTTAGATCTAAATATCTATTTACCTCAGTTTCATAGACATACATCTAATATGGTCATATCTAAGATTGTTCATGCGAAATGTGATTATATTTGGCTTTTTTATGATAGTGTAAGAGTTTTATGGAGGCTTCGTGGAGTTTTAACTCGATTTTATTGGTGTTTAAGTGTTGTTATTTGTTTTCATCAAAAAACATGAGGTGGGTGGATTCACTATCCACTCCTCTTTTTAAAACATGAATTATTAGTTTTATATTAGTTATATTGATGGAAATTTAAAGTAATATTTCTGTGAAAAGCATGATAAAAACCATCTTTAGTGATGGTTTCTGGAGTTTAGTGTAATTTTTTATTGTTTCTCAAGATGATTTGTTAAATGGTTTTAAAATGATGTTTGGTTCTGATTTCTTAATAAAGGTTTTTCAATAAAGGGTTGTTTTTATTGAAAATAATTATTGAAAAAAAATATATAAAAGGTTTTTTATTAAAATGGTTTTGGATTTTAAGTTGTTTTGGAATTGAATGAGTTTTTTTGTCATACATAGAGGGGTCTGCTCATATTTCATTATCAAGCTTGACTGAAATATGACCTTGATCTTAGTGCCAAATGTGTAATGGAACATGGGATTTAATTGCCTTATGATGACATAGAATACTGATGAGAAATTTATCATGATAATGGAACTGTCATAAAGAAGAACGCATGTGTAGATGTGTGGATATGTGGTTTGGAATGGGGTATGAAAAAAATGAAAACCTAAAATGGTATTTAGCACTTTTTTGGTTACTTCTCTAAGAAATCATTGTTATCACGATGATTCTTATATTGGAACTTGTTTATATTTTTATTTAAACTATTTATAAATTGGTTTACATACACTATTTTATATAAATGTGAAAATATGTTTTATCCTAGTGGCGTTAGTTGGAAAGTCATTCGGGGATAACCTACTGAGTTTGATTTTTCACCCCTCATTTTGAACATTGGAATTTTTGATGATTTTGTTTATCAATACATGGGAAAATGTAATCTATTGAACATATTTATCAGTACTTTATGGTACTTTGGATTTTTGGTAGAGTTAGATCATATAACACGTTTGGATATTGGAGTTTTCCTTGGAGTCTTTGAGCTTTGTAGTCTACTATTGTGTACATTGATATTGTAGTATTATACTATGGTACTTGGTTTTAGTTTGATTTTGGTAAAAGAAATGTTGAGTTTATATCATTTTTATCCTGCATCATATGTTGTTTATCTAGATATATAATATTTGGATAGATGTTTATTTTTTAATAGAAAATCATCCCCTGCATGTATTGAATCCCTTTAGCATTAATTTCCAACCATCAGCTCCTTGGGGATGTTTCTTACGGACAAGTAATATCCTTCATCCATCTCAAGACAATGAGTAGGGGTGGAATGTTACAAGTTGTATCAACTTTTTTGGTCCTTGTGTAATAAGTGTAATTTGAATTTTTATTTGTTTTCATTCTTGGATTTTAATTCATTTAGGTATATTCCTTGAGTTAGAATCATAGAAAGGTGAATGATTTCAACGACATGAAATGTAGATCATGAGAAGACATAGCTAAAATTTTCATGTTTAACTTCAAGTTGTTAGGGTGTTGGGTACATAAGTGTTTTGGAGACACATAGAAGATTTGGAATCACATTTTAATGGGTTTAGTCAATGAGATGAGCATGACATACATTAGAGTAATGACTACCCACTAGGAGTTCTTTTTATATTTTTAGTAATGATTTATTATTGGTGAAAAAGTGTTTTTTTTTAAATGTTAAAAAAAATTAAATGTAAGATTTAAAAAGGGCATGGTTTTGGAATTTTGAAAATGTTTTGATTTTCAAAGAATGTATATATTTTTTTTTTCAAAAAAGGTTCAAAATATAAAAGGTTAACTTTGGAATGCACTATTGTGATAACATGATATTGTATAATTTGAAATGATAAGCCTTCAGTTTATAAAGAGTGAGATTTATATCATTTTTTGTGTGTAAAATGGAACCCCATAGGAATCCAAGTAACTAGCCAGAGAAAGCTATTGAGAATGTGGTTTCACCTGGGCCACAGTTGAACTAATAGCTGCTTTAGTGTATTTTCCAATCATTTTAGGGTTTAGATAATGGGAACCAAAGGGATGAGGCAAGGAAAGTGGATCATTCCATCAAATTATAGAAGAAAAATCCACCCTTATTTCATGGTGGTTCTATTCTAGAAAAGTCAGAGGTGTGGAAGAACATGAATAATTGTATCTTTGATTTCATTGGTACACCATCAAAGTTGAATGTCAATCTGGTGACTTACATGATGAATGATCTTTCATGCAAGTACTGGGAATTATTTGTTCAGTCAAAATTAGACCATAACTTTCCATGGGATTATTTTGAGAAATTATTTAACAAAACATTATATCTATACATGTTCATAATTTAAGGAATTATGGATTTATTCATCTTGAAGACAAAATATCATTTTTTCATAGATTATGTGGCTAAATTCATGAATTTAATGGTCTTTTCACCTGAGGTAGCTGCTAGTGTGTCCTTTATGGATTGCATCTTTGAATGAGGGATGAGACATGATATTCACTCAAATATTATTTTTCTCTATATTATGGTTTATATATTGATAGTTAATAGAGACATGGTAAATAAAAGGCATATATTAGGAGATATCGAAGGAAGATGTATTTTGACACCCCAAAAATATAGTTTGAACTGTAATGTGGGGAGAAAGAAGAGTAGGGATGCATATTTCCAATGTGGGAGTATGAATTAAAATCAGACGGGTGAATAGGTTAATCTTCTTCTAAAACCAACCACTAATGTAGAATCTTTCCAATGTGGTTCCTTCGACTAGATGATGTGAGATTTTACATAACCACTATGAGCATGCAACATTTGTTGAAATATGGGTAATCTTTTGTGTTATTGTCACAATTCCATAAGGTCAGGTGTTCATGACACTTCTCAGGTGTCTCAAGCGTCGAATTTCTTGATAGGGTGAGGGATGCACTATCAATAATGATAGCAGAGAAGAGATGGCCATGTTGTTTCCAAGAATACCATGACTCCTCAGTCACTGTAATATCAATAGGGAAACAATGAGAAAAATGTTGTGATGAAGTAATTATATAGATTTGAATAGGTTATTGTGGATGATCAATCTGGAACATAAACCATTAGAGGTATAATTCTTTTGAATTATAAACTTATATAAGTGTTGTTTTATATGGGTGTATCCAATTTCATAATTATTTCTCATGTGGTTGATTCATTCAGTTTAAAATCTGAAATGATTCCTTCTGGGTTAAAACTTCAAACTCCTCTTGGTCAAAGAGATTGTCAAGATCTTGTGTGTGAAGAATTATCTATAATCATTGATGGATCCAATATGAGATGGTATTTTTTTAATGATTGAGATGGTTGTATTTTATGTAATCCTTGGTATGGATTGGTTGGTAGTGTACAAGGCTCACATTAGCTAGTATAGAAGAAATGTCAATTTCACAACTGAAGATGGCATCTAGCATCTCTTATGAGGGGATGAGAATGTAAAAGTGGTGCAATGGTCTTGTTGGAACCATTAGTTGGAATGATCATGCACTAGTTATTTTCACTATCATTGTAATCAATTTATGGGATTGAGAAGAATAATTTACTAGAAGTGGTGGATAAGTTTTCAGATGTGTTTGCTGAAAATTTATCAGGGTTTCCACCTATAAGAGAAGGGGAGTTTACGATTGATCTCCTCACTGGTACCAATCCAATATAACTTTCGTCCTATTAGATAACACCAAAATAACTAAGGGATGTCAAATTATAGTTTCAAGACCTATAAATAAAAGGGTTCATTCAACTTAGCACGTCTCCATGGGAAGCACCAGTCTTGTTTTTTAAAAATGTTACTGGAAGTCTTCAAATGTGTGTATATTATCATAAGCATAACCAATTTCTGATAATGAAAAATTATCCACCTCCACTCATTGGTGATATGTTCAATCAATTTAGCGGATCTTAGTGGTTCTCTATGATTTACTTGTGATCTTGATATCACTAATTATAGTTTAGAAAGGAGGATATTACCAATACTACTTTTAGAAGAATATATGGCCATTATGAATATGTATTAATGAATTTAGATCCTAAAAATGAACTAATAGTCTTTATAGAATTTACGAATCAGATATTTCAAAAATATATGGATTCTTTTGTGGTAGATTTTTTGGCTAACATATTCGAGTATTCAAGGACAAGGGTTTAGCATGAGAAACACTTAATGATAGTGTTGGGATTCTTGAAGGATCATCTTTTATATTCCAAATTATCAAAGTGTGATTTTTAAATAGAAGATGTATGTTTTCATGGACATGTAATCTCTATAAGGGTAGTTTTTATGGATACAAATAGATTAATGTTTTGATCTCTTGGAAACCACCAAGTAACATCTTCAATATACATAATTTTATTTGATTTTATGGTTGTTATTCATGCTTTTTGTATGATATTTCATGATAAGTTTCCCCTATGATAACATTGAAAAAGAAATATGTTCCATTCCAATGTGAAGAGGAATGTTAGAAATCATTAGAATGATAAAATTATATCTTACATTAGCATCAATCTTGATTTTTCCAGACTCGGGACAAGGGTATGTGTTGATGCTTTGGGATTAGGTTTTGGGTGTGTTCTCATGCAATAAGATCATGTTGTTTATTTTGATTTAAGGAAGTTATGAGTGCATGATAAACACTAACCAACACATGATTTTTAGTTATCCATTATAGTTCATTCTTTGAATACTTGGTGTTACTATATCTTATGGGATAATTTTATTATGTTCACAGATCATAAGAGCTTGAAGCATATTTTTTACAATAGGATTTGGACTTGAGAAAAATAAGATGGATGGAGTATCTTAAAAACATTGAATATGACTTGATATATACACTAGATTAAGGAAATACAGTGGAAGATTAATTAATCATAAATTCATATGCTCAGTTGAAAAAATGATTCTTTTGATTAGTTGAAGTTGATATTAGTGATAGTAGACATGAACATGGAATTTGAAGAATGAGATGATGTTATGAATTTCATTCCAATTTACTTGGTTCCTAAAATGGTGAAATTGGAATAGAATTCTAATTCAAAATGTGTGGACACTATGATAAAACTCAATGGTGGGGAGACCATTGATGGACGACAACTATGTTATAGTCAGCATTATGGTTTTCAAATTCGATGTCCATGCCTATGACTTGTCAGGAAAAATAACTTCATGATTACCACCATTCAATACAGGTTGTTCATCCTGGAATATAGAATATGTATAACTCATTTAAAGCACAATATTGGTGGAATGGTATGAAATATAAATTATTTAAATATGTTTAAATATGAATAACTTGTCAGCAAGTTAAGGCATAACATCAACAACGTACAGGTATTTTGTAGTCTTCACTTATTCATGTTGGGAAGATGGTGTAGATAACTATGGATTTTGTAATTGGTCTCCCTTTAATGGTTTTGAAACACTATTCAATATGGTTGATAGTGGATCAACTCACAAATTTTGTTCATTTTTTTCATATTTGTGAAACTCAAAATATGGAGGAATTGTAAAAAATATATATACGAGAAGTGCTAAAGAGGTATAGTATACCGGTTTCAATAGTGTCAACCATTGATTCGAGGATTATGTATTGTTTATGGAAATACTTAAGGAAATGCCTAGGTAATTAGTTGACTATGAGCATGGTGTATCATACTCATACAGAGGGGATGTCTAAAAGTATGATATAGACTATGGAAGACATGTTGTGTTCTTGTGAAATGGATTTTGGTGGCTCATGGGAAGATCACGTGCCAATAGTGGAGTTCTCATAGTACAAAATCTATCATTATTTGATACAAATGGATACATTTAAAGTATTTTATGGGAATTATTTTCATTCGATAGTTTGTTGTGATGAAATAGGATAGACTTCACTATTTGGGAAGAGTCTTGTCCAAGAGAAAATGTAGAATATTCAGTTGATAAGAAAATGAATGGAGAAGGCTCAGAGTTTTCAAAAATCATATTTAGATCAATGATGATGGATGTATTCAGTCATGGAAAGTGATCATGTGTTGATGAGGATCTTTTTAAGGATTATAAATCAACATTTTTGTATTTAGTTCAAATTATTATCTTGATACATAAGACCTTTCAATATACAAGAATGGGTTGGTGAGGTTTTATATCTGGTGGAATTTCTACCATAGTTCAGTGTAGTGAAAAATATGTCCCCCTATCTCAGTTTAAAAAGTTTCAGGTTGATCTTTTCCACGTGACTCGATTGGATCATATTGAACTATATCTAGATGCTTTATTGGTACATATCCCGATGTGTATTGTGGATAAGAAAGAGAAAGTATTGTGTGGTAAAAGCATCAGTCTAGTTAGGGTTTTTTGGTCACATGGTCAGATTAATGAAGAGACATGGGAATAGGGGAATGAAATGAAAGAGTAGTGGCCAAAAATCTTTCAGAAAGATGTTGGTTTTCTACAATATAGTCATCAAAAGGATAGTGGTGGGGATAACATAGAACCCCCTGGTTTCATGTAAGATACGTTTTCTTTATGATTTTTTAATATATAAAGTATATGTGTGATGTTTGGTAGAGTTTTGAAGAATTTTGGTTGTTTTTTTGTGATTTTATATAGGTGCACATTTTGGGAGAACACTGAAAAAACTATAGAAAACCATGAATAATGAATTATGGTTAAAGGTAAGGTACACATATTGTTCATGGTTTTTCCAAAACGTGCAAAATCCTAGGAATAACTTGCAATGTGAGATAGTGGGGTTTTGAACAATTGGTGCATGGTTTGGAAACTGTATGATCCAACCCTGAGAATCTCCTCCTTGAGACATTAGCTAGTTTATGGTTAGTTCATGGATCTACTAACCATGTGACTAACAATTCATTGGTTAAAGGTGAGATCCTAAAAGTGTGGATCTCAGACATTTTTCACTCTATCTCCATTATTTTCCCTCTACGTGTCCCTAACTCAATATTATCTCTTCTCAATGGTCATAGAGGCTTCTCCCATCAATCTAGTGGAGATCCAAAGGTTTCTCTTAGTAATTTTAATCTGGATTCTCATGGTAAGATATAGTTATTGGTTGTTCTTGGTGTGTTTTCTTATATCTACTTCTCTATCAGTCATAGTTTCTTAGATAACATCAATTGTGGTTAGATCTAATATATTTTATGCCAAATATGATTATATTTTGATTGGTTTAAGATATGTGAAGATATCTAAGGTGCGTTTGTGGAGTTCGAACTTGGTTTTGTTGGAATTTTTGTGTCGTTATTTGTTTTCATCATAAAACTCGAGGTAGGTCGCTTCACTCTCGACCCCTATATTTTGAACATGAAGGACTATTTTCAAATTGAGAAAAGTTATTGGAATTGATTGTAAAATTGGTGTGAAAATCATGGTAGAATCCCTCTTTAGTGATGGTTTATGGATTTTTCGGGAATTTTGAATTATTGTGAAATATTTTTTTGTTGAATTGTGTTAAATTAATGATTTCCAAAATAAAAGTTTTGTATAGATTTCATTAGAATGGGGTTTTGATAAAATATGGTTTTAATGAAATATATTTTTGGAAAACATTTTATTTTTTTTATTAAAATGGTTTTGGCAGTGAATTGGTTTTGGCATAGAAATGGTTTTTGGGAATACTTGGTAGGGTGTGATCTTATTCCATTATGAGGGTTGGTTGAAATATTACTTGTTATAAGTGATGAATGTGTTATGAAATACAAGATTTAATTACCTTGTGACAACATGGTAAATCAAGGAGAAATTGTTCATGGGTATGGAACTATCCTAATAAAGCTTATATGCGTAGATGTGTTGATATGTGGATATGTGGTTTTGAATGGGGTATGCCAAAAATGAAAACATAGAATGGATTTGAGAAAATGTTGGGTTTCTTTCCATGAAAATTTTGGTTAGCGCGAGAAAATTATTTTATTTTTAGTATTTTCATTTTTAAATATAAACTATTTTAAGAATTGTTTTATATAAATTGTTTTATATAAAAATTTTCTAACATGTTTTATCCTAGTGGAGTGAGTAGGGAATTCATTTTGGGAAAACCTAATGAGTTTCAACAATCACACATGCTTTATGAATATAATAATCTCACATATGTTTTTATGAAGATATGGGAAAAGGTAACGCATAACATATCTTTAGTAGTACTTAGTGATAATTTATCAATTTTTTGGATTTGATCATGGTTGATGTTTGTATCTTAGAGTTTTCCATCAAGTCCTATAGAATTGTAGTCTTCCATTGTGTACTTTGATATTGTATTATTCTACTATAGTACATGGTTTTAGTTATATTTTGATAATTGAAAACATGAGTTGTATTTCATTTTTTTAGGAATGATATATGGTTTATTTTGTTAAGGATTTTTTCTTTATATGTTTAATATTTAATAGAAAATCATCCCCCACAAGTATTGAAGCCCTTATGAAATTATTACTATAATTTGGCATCTTCTGGATGTCTCTTAAGGCCAAGTAATATCTTTCCACATTATAAATATACTGAGGAGGGGAAGGATATTAAATATTTAATAATCAAAATCTAGTGGTAAGAATAAATCATATTTTATTAATGTATAGACAATTTAAGATACAAGTTTTTTGATTTGGTAAGAATATTTTGATTTTTAGTTTTAATATTTATTTTGTTCAGGTAATTTTTCCTAAAGGTTTATGAAATAGGTAAATATTTAATAGGGATTGTTTAGATCCCAATGTTATAGTTTTGTTAGAAACATCAAGTGGTTAATGGTTGGTGCATGTTTTTTTCAAACTGAGTGTCCTAACTGTGTTACCCAAATATTGAGGATCTTGTTTAGGACACCCATGCAAGGTTGACTCAAAACCATGCAAAATGGTGTGAAATTGTTGTAGTTGTAATTTTCATGGTGTATAAACATTTTTTAAAAGAATAACACCATGATATTTTATGAAATATTTTTTTTCAAATGGAATTAATTTTGATAGCATTATTTACATGAATAACCATGTTTTAACGAACTATGATATACAATTTAAAATATTATAATATGAAAATTATTGTTATAACGTAAATGTTAATTTTTGGATATGAATAGGAATATCCAAAATATGATAACTAAGTATTAATGTTTTACAAAAAGAATAAATATTGATAAATAATTACTCAATTTTTAGAAAAGACATTATATGCTTTGAAAATAAATTTTTCTCAAAAAAATGATTTTGTTAATTTTTCTGAAAAAATAATTTAACCAATTTTGGAAAATTTAATAAAATTTATATGAAAAAATAAACATAAATTTTTGAAACCACCTGAAAAATTATATTTGATTTAATTTTTGAGAATTCTTTAAAGAGATGAATTTTTTGATGAATAAAAAAAAATGATTGTTATTAAAAACTAAATTTTTGTTTAAAGAAAATACAAGATGGATATTATTTTAAAATTGATTTAAAAGTATGTTTTTTAAAATTATATATTTATAAATCTATGTTGGACCATTGGAATCACATTCATATTGAATTTTGAAATTAAAAATTTTTATACTTGTGAGAATTTTTTCTTTAGATAACCATATTTTCATCTTGTTTGCATGTTTCATTTTGTATTAAATAATACAATTTTTGTCTATTTAATTTCTCAAAATGGATTCCATATTTTTAATCATAATAATTAATATTATATAATATATTCAACTTATTTTTTCATAATGAATAGTAAAAACAATAAAAATTAATCATTATGGTTAAAGATAAGAAGGGTTTACCAAGTGATTAGGGTTTAAATATCATATATTTTGTTAAAATTCATATTTTATGTACATATTTAGGAATTATCTCATAAAATGTTTAATAATTTTCTGTTTTGGAGACTTCTAGTATGTTTAAAATGTCATTTCAACCTTTTATTTCAAATATTCCATGTGTGCCCTCTCCCACACCTATAAAAGGGAACCCACTCTACTCCTCCATTTACACGTCTAAAGATTTTTATCAATCAATAAAAACAAAAAAATATTCCCTAACTCCCTCCATAAATATTTGAGTTAGTATTTTTATTATTAAACCCTTCAAATAATTCTATTTTTTTTGTAAACCTAAGGAAGTTCTATAAACAAGAGGTATTATTTTTTAATAGTCATTTTTATTTCATTTAATCTTCCACATAATTCAAATATTCCTCAAATATGATATTATAAAAACATCAGTATCTTAAATATACTTATTTTTTAACATTTTAATGTAATAACCTTTATCCAACTCTACTTTCATCAAATGTGAAATGAATCTGTCGATCGTGTGTAAGGAATACTACCACCTCACCAACTGATTTAATTCATTTCCCATCACTGACTCTCATGATTGGATATAATGATGGATTTAATTTTTAAATATGTTATATATGAAATAATTATATCCTTGAATTATAATATCCCAAATACATTCTTAGTTTCTGATCCATTGGAAAATGATAACGTCGCTCATGCGTACGTGTTGACAACCTCCTCCACAAAGCAATGTGATTTGGTCTTCCCATTGTTTTTACATGGATTATAAGAAGGATAGATTTAATTAATATATATGATATATATTATTTTTAAATTATATTTTAATGTTGTTATGTATTTTCCTTTCTTTAATTTCATCTAACAAGAAAATAGAAACAACATTCATACTTACGTACGGCATATCGCCTCCATGAATGGTGTAATTAATTTTCCTACATATGAATTAGATTTATGACTATAAAACTAGAAAATGTGGTATAACTAACTCATATATGGAAATATATTTTATTATGGTTCTAAAATAAATTTAGAATAAACCTATATTTATTATATGTAAGTTTTAATTGTTTATGATGATATTCAATACTTGAGTTAAAGTATTTTTGTCTCACATTTATTTTTGTGGGACACATTCCATATTTGTAACGCCCCGACCCCAGCTACCCATAGTCGGTGCATTACTTCGTAACATTGGAATGATCACAAAAGATCAAGTCTCGAAAGACCGATTAGTTTAGTAGCCTTGGAAACACTAGATACATTCATAAGTCTTACATTACATCATAAAGTGAAAAACTAATAACAAAGTCTTCATAGTCCACACTCATATCCTCTTCTGACTATCCCTGCAGGTCATTCATAAAATACTTCTTCACATCCTGGAAAATATTAAAACATTGAAAGGGGTGAGCTCAGATGCTCAGTAAGGATAACAATATTGCGGAATCATTCATAAATAAACATAAAAATTTAAGGGAATGTATAACTAAAACAAAAGCCTTTTAAACTTGAACATCAACATAATATGGCAAAAGTAAAATGAGATAATTCCATTCACTTATTCACATGGATATTCTACTGGTTGAATAATCACATGCAATATCAATAACCACTTTCATAATGATGGAATGCATAATGCCAGACATTCTGAAACATTTTGTCAAGGCCTCGGCCAAGACGTCTAAAATGATTAAGGCCTCGGACAAAACCATAAATCAAATTGGGAAAGGGCCTCGGCCAATTCTACGTCTAGTTGTCTCATGAGACCTACCGATGCATCGAGGAGCTATAGCGGGCTCCACCAGTCACTTACTAAGTCCAATGCATTCCTCATATGAATGGGTTTAAACATATCATAAACCATAACATAATCGTATCACATAAAACATGCATAAAGAAAACATAACATTTCCACATTTCAATCAAAAGATATCAATACAACACATTTATATAATAAAAACACTTTCAAAACCATTTTCAATACCAAAATAAAAGAATGTTAAAACTTTGTATTTATTTTTCATTAAAAAAAATGATGGCTTGTAGAGGAAGCCGAAACTCAAATAATGGTCACGGCGGCGGAGAAGTCGTTGTATCCGCATAAGTACGGAAAGAAAAACATTCCCTTTTTGTCGTTTAGTAAAACTCTTCATATGAAAAAGATTCCTTTTGAATAAACGTAAAAGTCAAAGGGGTTTATATCCCGTATAAAAGAAAGTTGTGTATAAAACCAAATATGCCTCAATGAGAGGGGGTTGGGACGAAGTCCTTATAAAGATCATTTTTAAATAAAATATATCTATTATGTGTATTCACTATATTTACACATAAAAAAATTATAAATACAATATACAACATAATAATATCATGACATAATTTAAAAGTAGGAGATTAACCCAAAGAATAGAAATTGGGTTAAGAAGTTCCCTTACCTCGTGTCTGACTTGACTCAACCGTTCTTTAACCTCCTGAATAATAAACTAGAGTTAATACATACCTTATTAAGAACCATTTTCAATTTCATTATCCTTTTTATATCACTTATTACAATGATATGAACATTATGTAATTATTTAAGTTAATAACGGTCGTTTTGTCGATCTTTGGTAACTTGAGTCAACAATAAACTTCTTATAATTACAAGTTGTTCATGTGGTAGAATATCCATTATATCCAGAATTATATTCATGATTTAGATGTCATATATATCTTATATATCCAGTATATACATTCATTTATAATATTACGTAACATTTAGAGGTAAGAAATGAAATGCACCGTTCATGGAGACTGTAAGCCGTACGTACGCATGAACACTACTTTCATTTAAATTTCATATTTAATGGAACTAAATAATAATGATATAAATTTATAATATAATTACAGTATAATATAGTGTATAATACCATTTAATCCATCCTTTATACATCCCACATATGGCACTAACGATTCAAATCACTTTGAGGGGGCGGTAGTCCGCACTTCCTAAAATGAAATTATCGCGTTTTACCCATAATGGAAATCATAAAGTATGCCATAAATGAGAAATACAGAAGCATAAGTAAACGATAAACATATTATATATCATATATAAAAATAGTGACATCTTAATGGTCACCTTTGAAGGTTTTATATGAGTGTTGAACAATCATCATTTCGTGAGGCAGAAATTTGCCATCCACAGAAACCGTATGTTACTTAACCATTATATGTAGGTGTGTGTAAGTGTAGCTCGAATCCTTCTTATAACAACATCCTAGTATATTGAGGATACTGGTGTTGTTACAAAAGAAATGAATAAAAAGAGTTTAGGGGGATTGAGAAGAAAAATAAAACAAAACAACATTAGAGAAGACATTACCTCAAAATCGGGTAACTCTTTTTGATTTGAGCTAAAGGCTTCCTTGGGAAGAGTTATGCACAATGTGAGGCTTCTAGGAGTAAGGGAGGAATGTTGGGAGAGTAGTTGGGCAGAGTTTGGCCAAGAAAAATGGCTTGAAAGTGTGAATGAGGTGGTATAGGTGGGGTCCTTTTATAAGTGGAGAGGAGGGGCACTTTTGGAAAGATTGAAATGTTAAATTATTTCACAATGATTTTCGGATTATAAAGGTCCCAAACATATATAATTAGAGGATAAGGTGATAAGGTTTCGAAATATCCTCATCCAATAGGCTTTGGACAAGTGTAAGCCTTGGATTGTGCATTATCTTCTCATTTTATTAAAATCGTTAAATAAGGAAGTCATCGCTCCATCATAATGATGTCATAAATAATTTAATTTATTTAATGTCTAAAAATTATAAAAAAAATACTATGATTTAGGAAATCGTTTTAGCTTTCTAATTAATATTTATAGTCAAAATTTGGACTTGTGTAACCCCACTTAAAAACTGTTTTAGTAAAATAACTCATGTTTGTGTCAAATTAATTTTAACATTAAATAAATATATATTAATGTCATTTTCCAACTAAAGTGGCTCCATGGGGTCCCCAAGTTGACCCATGGGTTGTCCTGGTCGGCCATGACTCATCCAATAGGAGTAGTACAAGTGTTATGCTCATCTCATATTATTAAAACATTATTTGTACCTTAAACTACACTAATTACCTCTACTCGCGATTAAGAACTTAAAAGTTACTATTCACCAAAAAATTATTTTATTCTCATTGAACCACATTTTACTTCTTAATGACAACCATGTATGTCGGATTTTTGAAAATCAAATCATAGAAGTGGTAATATTTCATTTAAACGATAAATAAGTTATTTAACTACCACTTAGTGGTTTCACTA
The DNA here is from genome assembly GCA_963277665.1 of Viscum album. Classification (NCBI taxonomy): domain Eukaryota; kingdom Viridiplantae; phylum Streptophyta; class Magnoliopsida; order Santalales; family Viscaceae; genus Viscum; species Viscum album. The sequence continues at coordinate 991,035,407 of OY728128.1, read as the reverse complement.
TTCATCAAAAATTGAAGTTTTTCAGAACAAGGACAAAATTTCACCCTAAGATATAATTGATATTCAGAATTCAAAAATGATGTATATTTTACAAAATTCCAAACATATAATTTGCATTAATTAATTTTATAATTAATTCCCGTTGTTACGACAAATAGCGTGTTTTTAAGAAACAATTTATATCAAAAGATTGGCAATTGTTTATGTCCAATTTCAATGTTAAATTAATTTTAATGACCACCATTGGATAAAATGGTAAAAATATATTCTAATTATACCTTAAAACCACTAAATTGTATAATTTATCACAATAAATTATTTTGAATAAAGAATTTGTTTTAAAGTATTTTTCACTATTCATAAAAAATTAGAAGTTCTCAGAAAAATACCAAAAATTAAACATAGGATAATTTCGATATTCCGAATCCAAAAATGAAGTCCATTTTGAAATATAAAATTTCTATAATTTTAAAAAGTGGTTATTACTATTCATAACGGCTACTTTGATTAGTCATGGTGTTTTAGAACTCGAAGTTGCGTACAATGCAAGCTATTGCATTATTGAATGAGAAGTGTATCGTGGAAGCTCAGGGTGTTACATTCTCCCCTCCTTCAATAAATTGCATCCTCGCAATTTGAAATTTTTCTTTGAAAATAAAAGGTTGAAAAGAGAAAATACCTTTGAGGAAATCCCACATCGGAAATAAGGTTAATACATATATAACATTAAAAGAAAGCAGGATAAGTACAAAGGTCACCCGATATAGCCCATTCAAGGATTATATGAAAATATGGATATGGAGGAGAAACAAACCATCAAGGTCTGATGGAGAGTTATAGAAAACAGGATTAGGAGAAAGTTTAAGCACAAGAAAATCACAAACTTGTGATTGGTTAAACGGTCATTGAATCCCCAGTTGGAAAAGTTAACCGACAACATTTTTGTTTTAAGTTACCTTTTATAATGTTGAGGAATTTATTTAGGAGATTTACTAAGAACGTAAGGGAATATACATACTTTTTATGTATACTTTCATTCGTTAATAAATTTTTACCACAAACCCAACTTTTACTCCAAATGGTAACGGAACTCAAAAATATTCTATTTATCCTAATTGTATAAGGTTCCAAATGTTAACACATACCATTTAGATTAGTAAAACTATTTTGTAATAACCAGGGACTTCCTGTAGGCTAGTGGTAGGAAATAAAGGCTTGTCGCACTATGGTTGTGGGTTTGATTCCTGCAGCTTTTTCCGACGCGGCGGGTTATGCCCCACCTTGCAGGTTGTCCTTTTCCTAAAACTATAGTATCATAATATTCCAAAAATAATCTTCATAAATTTTTTAACCTTAAACAATACTATCCAAAGATCAACTTAATCCACTCCAACCATTGTAGTTATCCAAAACACCTCTGTCCAGACTTTCTCTAAAAGGTCTCTTAATTCCAAAATCAATTTATCAGATTCCCCAAACAAAGTAAAGTTTCTCTTATTGTCACATACTAAAAATATTATTACCTTAATCATATTAAAACCTCACTGAAATCAACAAGTACTGCAGTACCATCCTTATATATATATATCACATTATTCTAATAACCAAAATATAATCCATGAGTCCAAAAGCACCAATACATTAGTTATTCTGCTTCAACTATAGTAACAGCAAAAGATTGTCCTTGATCCCTTGGCCTTTTCTGAGGTAAGTTTCCCTGACGCTTAGGACATTCATTTGAATAATGCCCCATTTCCCTACAATTGTAGCATTCAACTTTGACAGCCTCATTCTTTCCCTTGCAATCACGAGCCTGGTGACCCTTTTCTCCACATTTATAACAAACTCCCATTCCTTTTAGGCACGTACCAGGGTGATTCTTCCCACAATTATCACATAATGGAAAATCCTTCTTTCCCTTTTTCCCTTTATCTGTCTCTTGTTCCACCGTTATCTTCTTCTCTTGCATTACTTTGTTGTCATAAGACTTAGAGAATTCCTTTTCTGTCTTGATAGCACACGAGACAATATCTCCGTATGATGAGAAGGATTGTGATACTAAAGATCGACGGAGAAATTGTTTTAACCCATCAAAGAAACGATCAATATTACTCCTTGGGTTACGTATATAATCGGCAGCATGCCTCGCTAACCTTGTAAAGTTAGCCTCATACTTTGCGACATTCTCATCCTCCTTCTACCTCAGACTCAGAAATTGCCTTTCCATATCTGCTCGATGGTCACGAGGAAAGTATTTTTCTATGAAAAGCTCTTTGAACTCCCTCCATTCCATATTCGATACGTCTACATCTTCCTTTGTGTTTTGAATCAGCGACCACCACTGATCGGCATCTCTAGTAAGGCGGTAAACTGCCATGACAACCTTCTCCCTTTCACTACTCCCCAAGGCATGGAATATTTTCTCTAAGGAAATTATCCATTGCTCAGCTACTATAGGATTTTTACTCCCATTGAAGGTTGGTGGTTGTTGCCTCATTAAGCGGTCTAACATTTATCCTCCACGTTGCGGATCAGGGAGCTCCATACGAGTAAGGTTATTATTCATAACCTGCGTGAGTTGTCCCAGTACGGTGAGAAGCTGATCAGCACCAGTTGTATCACTAGCTCCACCATATGTATCTTGAGAAGGAGGGAAATCCCTACACGGAGTGCGTGCATTGATACGGTTTCCATTCCTTCCACTAGGCGCCATTTCTAAACAATGGCATAAACTATATTAGTTTATAAATCAAAATACATAATTCCATACTTGTAAGATACTTAACATAAATTGAACTATTTATGGATATAATCCATAAAAATGTTTTCTTTGAGGAAGTATATACTCATAAACCCTTCATAATGATTTGTAAAGAAAATGAGAGTTATCCTAAGCATATCCCCCGGGAGTGTCGTAACCAAGAGTGCAGCAAGGCCCATTGTCGTGCACCAGTTCCCGTTCGAGTCTAGCTCAAAGCGGTGTTTTCGGGTTTTACCCCTAGGAACATCTGTGCCAGAGCCGCCTCTACCTGCTCATATCCAGACAGGGATGTATTGCTCGGAAAACTCACAAAATCTCTACAATACCAAAATTCTAGGAAGTTCTTCTATACTAATCCTCAAAGTTCATCTTAGGTCTACGTGCTCTAATCAGAGTTTATCTAAATCTATCTTCTAAGGTTTGTACTAAACTTCCTCTGATACCAACTGTAACACCCCGACCCCAGCTACCCAGAGTTGGTGCATTACTTCGTAACATTGGCATGATCACAAAAGATCAAGTCTCGAAAGACCGATTAGTTTAGTAGCCTTGGAAACACTAGATACATTCATAAGTCTTACATTACATCATAAAGTGAAAAACTAATAACAATGTCTTCATAGTCCACACTCATATCCTCTTCTGACTATCCCTGTAGGTCATTCATAAAATACTTCTTCACATCCCTGAAAATATTAAAACATTGAAAGTGGTGAGCTCAGATGCTCAGTAAGGATAACAATACTGCGGAAGCTTTCATAAATAAACATAAAAATTTAAGGCAATGTATAACTAAAACAAAAGCCTTTTAAACTTGAACATCAACATAATATGGCAAAAGTAAAATGAGATAATGCCATTCACTTCTTTACATGTATATTCTACTGGTCGAATAATCACATGCAATATCAATAATCACTTTCATAATGATGGAATGCATAATGCCAGACATTCTGAAACATTTTGTCAAGGCCTCGGCCAAGACGTCTAAAATGATTAAGGCCTCAGCCAAAACCATAAATCAAATTGGGAAAGGGCCTCGGCCAATTCCACGTCTAGTTGTCTCATGAGACCTACCGATGCATCGAGGAGCTATAGCGGGCTCCACCCGTCACTTACTAAGTCCAATGCATTCCTCATATGAATGGGTTTAAACATATCATAAACCATAACATAATCGTATCACATAAAACATGCATAAAGGAAACATAAAATTTCCACATTTCAATAACAAGATATCAATACAACACATTGATATAATAAAAACACTTTCAAAACCATTTTCAATACCAAAATAAAAGAAAGTTAAAACATTGTATTTATTTTTCATTAAAAAAATGATGGCTTGTAGAGGAAGCCGAAACTCAAATAATGGTCACAGCGGCGGAGAAGTCGTTGTCGCCGCATAAGTACGGAAAGAAAAACATTCCCTTTTTGTCGTTTAGTAAAACGCTTCATATGAAAAATATTCCTTTTGAATAAACGTAAAAGTCAAAGGGGTTTATACCACGTATAAAAGAAAGTTGTGTATAAAACCAAATATGCCTCAATGAGAGGGGATTGGGACGAAGTCCTTAAAAAGATCATTTTTAAATAAAATATATCTATTATGTGTATTCACTATATTTACACATAACGAAAGTATAAATACAATATACGACATAATAATATCATGACACAATTTGAAAGTAGGAGATTAACCCAAAGAATAGAAATTGGGTTAAGAAGTTCTCTTACCTCGTGTCTGACTTGACTCAACCGTTCTTTAACCTCCTGAATAATAAACTAGAGTTAATACATACCTTATTAAGCACCATTTTCAATTTCATTATCCTTTTTATATCACTTATTACAATGATATGAACATTATGTAATTATTTAAGTTAATAACGGTCGTTTTGTCGATCTTTGGTAACTTGAGTCAACAATATGCTTCTTATAATTACAAGTTGTTCATGTGGTAGAATATCCATTATATCCAGAATTATATTCATGATTTAGATGTCATATATATCTTATATATCCAGTATATACATTCATTTATAATATTACGTAACATTTAGAGGTAAGAAATGAAATTCACCGTTCATGGAGACGGTAAGCCGTACGTACGCATGAACGCTACTTTCATTTCAATTTCATATTTAATGAAACTAAATCATAATGATATAAATTTATAATATAATTACAGTATAATATAGTGTATAATACCATTTAATACATCCTTTATACATCCCACATATGGCACTAACGATTCAAATCACTTTGAAGGGGCGGTAGTCCGCACTTCCTAAAATGAAATTATCGCGTTTTACCCATAATGGAAATCATAAAGTATGCCATAAATGAGAAATACAGAAGCATAAGTAAAGGATAAACATATTATATATCATATATAAAAATAGTGACATCTTAATGGCCACCTTTGAAGGTGTTATATGAGTGTTGAACAATCATCGTTTCGTGAGGCAGAAATTTGCCATCCACAGAAACCGTATGTTCTTTAACCATTAGATGTAGGTGTGTGTAAGTGTAGCTCGAATCCTTCTTATAACAACATACTATAATATTGAGGATACTGGTTTTGTTACAAAAGAAATGAATAAAAAGAGTTTAGGGGATTTGAGAAGAAAAATAAAACAAAACAACATTAGAGAAGACATTACCTCAAAATCGGGTAACGCTTTTTGATTTGAGCTAAAGGCTTCCTTGGGAAGAGTTCTGCCCAAAGTGAGGCTTCTAGGAGTAATGGAGGAATGTTGGGAGAGTATTTGGGCAGAGGTTGGCCGAGCCAAATGGCTTGAAAGTGTGAATGAGGTGGTAGAGGTGGGGCCTTTTATAAGTGGAGAGGAGGGGCACTTTTGGAAAGATTGAAATGTTACATTATTTCACAATGATTTTCGGATTCTAAAGGTCCCAAACATATATAATTCGAGGATAAGGTGATAAGGTTTCGAAATATCCTCATCCAATAGGCTTTGGACAAGTGTAAGCCTTGGATTGTGCATTATCTTCTCATTTTATTAAAATCGTTAAATAAGGAAGTCATCGCTCCATCATAATGATGTCATAAATAATTTAATTTATTTAATGTCTAAAAATTATAAAAAAAATACTATGATTTAGGAAATCGTTTTAGCTTTCTAATTAATATTTATAGTCAAAATTTGGACTTGTGTAACCCCACTTAAAAACTGTTTTAGTAAAATAACTCATGTTTGTGTCAAATTAATTTTAACATTAAATAAATATATATTAATGTCATTTTCCAACTAAAGTGGCTCCATGGGGTCCCCAAGTTGACCCATGGGTTGTCCTGGTCGGCCATGACTCATCCAATAGGAGTAGTACAGGTGTTATGCTCATCTCATATTATTAAAACATTATTTGTACCTTAAACTACACTAATTACCTCTACTCGCGATTAAGAACTTAAAAGTTACTATTCACCAAAAAATTATTTTAATCTCATTGAACCACATTTTACTTCTTAATGACAACCATGTATGTCGGATTTTTGAAAATCAAATCACAGAAGTGGTAATATTTCATTTAAACGAAAAATCAGTTATTTAACTACCACTTAGTGGTTTCCCTATTCATCAAAAATTGAAGTTTTTCAAAACAAGGCCAAAATTTCACCCTAAGCTATAATTGATATTCCGAATTCAAAAATGATGTCTATTTTACAAAATTCCAAACATATAAGTTTCATTAATTTATTTTATAATTAATTCCCACTGTTACGACAAATAGCGTGTTTTTAAGAAACAATTTATATCAAAAGATTGGCAATTGTTTATGTCCAATTTCAATGTTAAATTAATTCTAATGACCACCATTAGATAAAATGGTAAAAATATATTCTAATTATACCTTAAAACCACTAAATAGTATAATTTATCACAATAAATTATTTTGATTAAAAAAGTTGTTTTAAAGTATTTTTCACTATTCATAAAAAATTAGAAGTTCTCAGAAAAATACCAAAAATTCAACATAGGCTAATTTCGATATTCCGAATCCAAAAATGAAGTCCATTTTGAAATATAAAATTTCTATAATTTTAAAAAGTGGTTATTACTATTCATAACGGCTACTTTGATTAGTCGCGGTGTTTTAGAACTCGAAGTTGCGTACAATACAAGCTATTGCATTATTGAATGAGAAGCGTATCGTGGAAGCTCGGGGTGTTACAATATTTGCCACTTTTTTATCTTATGTGGTGTATATACCACCCATGAATGTCTTTTAAGATTTTTATAATGAAAATAATAGTATATAGGTATCGATATAGGTTTATTTATTTCATGGTTCTTACAATTTAAAATTTACCAAAGTGGTAAAGGTTTTATGTTACAATCTCATTGTTAATCGGTGTAACATCCCAAGTTAGTAATGAATAATATATATTTTTATCTATGTCTATTAATGAATTATATAGTGTTTTAGAGGCTTAAAATGAAAATAAATACAATCTTATGCATGGAATACACTAATGTTCTTAAAAGATTGTTTTATTGCCTTTTGATGGAAAACCCTTTTTAAATCAAACTTTTGACAATTTTATAATCTATATTTGTCAAAATAAACATATTCATTATGATTGGGATATTGAAATTTACATTGGATAAGTTTTTGGTATTTTTCTGACAATGTTCATTTTTTAATGAATAGTGAAAAAATACTGCATTTTACATCAAAACTGCTTTTTCATTTAATTTAATTATATGGATATATTATCATTTTAATTGGTCTTAAAGTGTAATCTGAATATATTTTTACCATTTAATCCAATTGTGGTTATTAGGATTAATTTCACTTTGGAATTGGTCATAAACTATTGTCAAACTTTTCATAGATATTGTTTCAAAAAAACCCGCTATTTGTTTTGACAACGGGAATTATTTTTAAATAAATTATTGCAATTTATGTGTTTGGAATTTGGTAAAATGGATTACATATTTTTAATCATAAGGTCCAAATTATGAAATTAAGACTCTTTTATTTTTGGACATTATGAATAGTAACGATGGTAATTATCTTTAATTATCTTCATTAATGAGTAATCAGGTAGTTAAAGATAATAAAATGATATCATAATAATACAAAAAGACCACAACATGTGTCCTAAGTCTACGGGTTGTCTCATAGCCGACCATGGGATGCCTTGTGCCAAACTTGGGGGCCCCATGGAATCACTTTTGGGAGAAAGTGACATTTTATCTTTTTATTTTTAAAGAATGTTAAATGTGACAAAGAATGTATCACCTAAGTAAAATATTTTTACTTTTGTCTACATAAATTATATTTTGGAATATAAATATTCATTGGAAAGATAAAACAATTTCCTACATCATAGTATTTTTTTCATAATTTTTAGACTTTAAATAAATTAAATTATTTATGACATCATGATGATGTAGTGATTACCTCATTAATAAAGGATTTAAATAAAATAAAATTATAATGTAAAATCTATGACCTACACATGTCCAAAACCTGTTGGATGTGTGTATTTCGAACCCTTATCACCTTATCCACGAATTATATCAATGTGGGACCTTTTAAATCCGAAACTCATTTTCAAATAATGTAACATTTTCTTACTTTCCAAGAGTGCCCCTCCTCTCCTCCTATAAAAGGCCAACACCTCTACCTCATTACCCACACCTCTCAAGACTTTGGCTCGGCCAAACTCTACCCATTTCATCTCTCCACATACCTCTCTAACTCCTTGAAGCCCGACTTTGAGCATAATCCTTTCCAATGAAGCCTTTGAGCTCAAATCAAAGGAAGTTACCCGATTTAAAGGTAATGTCTTCACTTGTGTCCTTTTGTTTTCTTTTGCTTCTCCAACCCCATAACTCTTTTTATTCATTTATTTTGTAACAAATCCAGTATTTTCAATATACTAGTATGTTTTTATAAGAAGTATTCGAGCTACACTTACACACACCTACACCTAATGGTTAAAGAACATACTGTGTTTGTGGATGGCGAATTTCTGCCTCCCGAAACGATGATTGTTCAACATTCGTCTAACACCTTAAAAGGTGGCCATTAAGATGACACTATATTTATATATGATATCTAATATGTTTATGTTTTACTTAAGCTTCTTTATTTTTCATTTATGTCATACCTTTATGGTTTCCATTATGGGTAAACGCGATATCTTCATTTAAGGAATTGCGGACTACCGCCCCATCAAAGTGATTTGATTCGTTAATACCATATGTGGTACGTATAAAGGATATATTTAATGATATTATATATGATACGATACTGGAATTAAAATAATATTATGTATCATTATGTTTTAATTCCATTAAATATGAAAAAGAAATGGAAGTAGCGTTCATGCGTACGTACGGATTACCGTCTCCATGAACGGTGCATTTCATTTCTTAACTCTAAATATTATGTAATATTATAAATGAATGAATATACTGGATATATATGATATATATGATATCTACATCATGAATACAACTCTGGATATAATGAACCTTTGACCACACGAACAACATGTAATTGTAAGAAGTCCACTTTCGACTTAAGAACCAAATATCGACAAAACAAACATTATTAACTTAAATGATTACATAATGTTTATGACATGGTAATAAGTGATATAAAAGGAATAATGAACTTGAAAAAGGTTCTTAAGGAAGTAGAAATTAACTCATGTTTATTATTCAGGAGATTAAAGAACGATCGAGTCAAGTCGGACCTGAGGTAAGGGATCATACCCATCTCTTTCTTTTTAAGCACAATCTTTTATGTAATTCCTTTTACGCTCATATTTCTTATGACTGGGATGTTATTTTATTTTACCCCTGCTGTAAATTTTATGTTAATATGATTAGAGACACTATTTTATCTCTTCAATCCATTTTTTTGGATGTTTTAAGTGGCGTCGTTAGGCTGCCGAGTTTTCGTAAGAGATTTTTCATCTCACTTTTATTCCCATGAGATTTGTGCTACATTTTCCACCATTTCCTTTGAGTGGTATATGTACTACCCATTATTCTACTCCTTGTGAAGTATAATTTCATTTATGGGTATTTTAATCTTCATTTTATGACCCTTCTTCCATGGGGTGTACGTTTCGAAAGTTACCCAAGTCGGTAAGGGAACCTTTCACCTTCCTCTTTCTAAAAGACTTCTTTTGTTATGTAATTTAATTTACATCTTATTATGTTGGGATATGTTCTTCTATATCTGTATTGATGTAAATTTTAGGTCCAAGTGATGAGATACCATTTTCTCTCTCATCAACTTTTTTTTAAAATTTTTAAGTGACGTCGTTAAGCTGTCGAATTTTTCCAAGGGAATTTCTTAACCCAATTTTGTTTCTTTGGGATAAACTTGTACTCCTTGAATATGTAATTCTATTAATATGTGTGAATGACATCTGATTGTTTTACACTTAATATACACTTATATTTGTTGTATTCACTTGTCACACATGATTATTTCATTGACTTATCCTTGCACTAATGACATGATCTTTGAATGGGATTACGTCTCAATTTCTCTTCCTTGAGACACTTCTTGATGATATGCACTTTTATTATTTTTAAAGGGTATATACAGCCCCTTTGACATTCCATATCCATATTATGACTATACTCAAGTTATTTAAATGTTTTGAAAATGGTCTACTTTCATGTTGCTTATAATTTAAATGTTCAAAATGGAAAAGGACTCTTTTATTAAAACATTGTTTTAAATGGTTTTATAGATTCATTATTTTACAAATTTATCATCCATGTCCATGTTTTAAAAATGGTTTTAAGGTTTTTTTTATATGGACATGAATGTTTTAAAACCCTTTCAATTTTCGAAGTGGTATGGGACACTTTGATTCTAAAATCTATTTTAAAAGTCTTCTTTTAATATTTTCAAAGTATAAAGGGACATTTCTCTCATTGAGTTTTAATGATTCTATTAGATGTTTTATGTCATGATGTGATATCTTGTGACTGTAATGTGGAAATATTATGCATGTTTTATTTGATACGATTATGTTATGGTTCTTGGGCATTGTTTATGAAGACGGGTGGTTCCGTGATAAACTAAGGGTGGGTGAGCCCGATATAGCTCTCCAATTCATTGCGTAACGCGAAGGAGTGTAACGTTAAGGTTTCTCCGAAGAGATTTAGGGAATATACTGTGATGGGTATTCCAAACGTGACCAAGAGGGTTCCTACCTACGTAAGAATGTTTTGAATGCCTCATGTTACCTTTATGTCTTATGATTTCTATGATTTATTCATGATTTGATGAGGTATGTTAAAGTGATTATGTTTTAAGGGTAAAGTGTGATTTCATTCTTATGTATATATGTACCCATGTTTCCTTTCCATATTTTTATATCCCTTACTGAGGTTTTTATTCTCATCCCAAGTTTTTTGAAATGTTTTTCACGGGTCAAGGGAAAGGTACATGATATGATGATAGTGTCAAGGAAGTGTCAAGAAAGAATCCATGTTTTATTTTAAATATGTTTCCATTGATGGGAAATAAGAATACTATCTTTATGTAACCACTTTGTTTATATGTGGAATGTAATGCAAGTTTTATGATCTAATTCTCTAAAACTCTAAACCCGAAAAGATCCTCAATGTGTAATCTTGTAATAACTCAAGATTAAGTAAGGTTTAAGGCTGGGGCCTTATATTTGGTATCAGAGGCCAGTTTAGATAACTTTATGGGTTAGAATTCTATTAAATGATTATCCAAATTTTTTTTATGGTCAAATTGAAGTGATATAGTATTTGAATATTACCATGTTGCTTCATCTAAGACATGTTTGTTCAGAATGGTTTTCCGCAGAGGAAACAGGGAAGCAGTGCTAGGAAGGCATGCAGAAGGAAATAACCTTCCGAATCAGCATCCTGAGATGGTGAAAATTGGAACTGAATAGTTTTTTGCAGTAATGGCGCAGATGAATCAAGTGATAAATGGCAGTGGTATCCATACGTGAGATCAGCCAGATCAACCGCAGAGGAACATGTCAGTGGTGGAACATTTCATGAGGCTACATCCCCCATCATTCAGAGGATCCTCTGACCCTGTGCTAGATGTAGGGTGGATTAAAGCACTGGAGAAGATTTTTGATGCCATGGGGTGTTCAGACAATCAAAAGGTTAGTCTTTCTATTTACTGTTTTGAGGGTGAAGCATATCAGTGGTGGTCGATGGTTAAAAATATTAGGGACGCTGATGAGATTGATGCTCCCAATTGGGATGAATTCAAAGGTATATTTCTTGAAAAGTATTTTCCTAAGTCTGTTCTACTTAGTATGGAAAAACAATTCTTGGAATTGAGGCAAGAGTAAGACTCAGTGGCTACCTATGAAGAAAGGTTCACTCGATTGGCAAGGTATGCTCCAAATTTTATCCGAGACCTTGATAGTAAAATCAATCGTTTTTACTCAGGATTAAAGCCAAAATATCGAAGGGCATTAGCTTATCGTGAGTTTAAAAGTTATGAAAAGCTTGTTAGATGTGATGAGAAGGTGGAAATGGAGTTTGTCGATGATCAAGTGTTCTATAAAAACCAACAGAAGAAGAGACCAAGGTGGCAAGAGAAAGGGAAGAATTCTTCAAAAAAGTCTGATGGTAAGAAATCTAAGTTTCCAGTTTGTGATAAATGTGGCAAAAGGCATGATGGAGAATGTCTTCTGAATTCTGGAAAGTGCTACTGATGTGGTAAGATGGGACATAAGGCTCATGATTGCACTGAAAAGATCAAGGTGAATGTAAGACCAAATTTGATTTACAGTTAGTGAAATGTTTTATGTGCAATGAGATGGGTCACTATACAAACGAGTGTCCGACAAATAGCTTGAGTGATGGGAAGCAGTTAGACTACAAGCAGAAAGGGGTGGTGAAATCCTTTGCAACTACTTCAACATATGTCGGGCCATCAAATGAAGTTTTATCAGGTACTTTGTTTGTTTTTTTAGGTTATCCCAGTGTGTTGTTTGATTCGGGGTCCACACATTATTTCGTCTCTAATACCTTTTCTAGTAAAATGGGAATACCATCTCAAGAAATGACTCCTGAACTTTTGGTAAAAACACCTGGGGAAATGTTGAGGCAAAAAGAATTTATTAGAATATTCCTATCCTTATATGTGGATAGAACCTACCTGCAAACCTTATTGTTCTACCTCTAGTAGAGTTTGATTTTATCCTGGGTATGGATTTGCTCTCTATATACCATTCTAAGATTGACTGTAGAGCTAAAGAAGTTTCTTTTCAAAAATACTTTCAGTTTGTGTACAAGAATGAACCCTTACTGTTGATAACTTATCAAGAGGCCAAGAAACATGTAAAATATGGAAATGAATGTTACCTTGCACACATCGTTGACAATAAAGTAACTGTTAAGATTAATGATGTGCCAGTGGTAAATGAGTATCCTGATGTTTTTCCTGATGAGTTTCCTGGAATAATACCAGATCGGGAAGTTGAGTATACTGTTGACTTAGTTCCTGATGCTAAGCCAATTTCAAAACCCCCTTATCGAATGGCTCAAATTGAACTTTTAGATTTGAAGGATCAATTGAAAGATTTATTAGATAAAGGTTTCATTCGACCTAGCACATCATCATGGGGTGCTCCTGTTTTATTTGTTAAAAATAAAGATGGTTCAATGAGACTTTGCATTGATTATAGAGCCTTGAATAACATCACTGTTAAGAACAAATATCCTTTTCCTCATATTGATGATTTGTTTGATCAGCTCCAGGGAGCTCCGTATTTTTCAAAGATTGACTTGATATCGGGGTACCATCAGCTGAAGGTAAAGGAAGAAGATGTTATGAAGACCGCGTTCCGTACAAGATATGGCCATTATGAATTTGTAGTAATGCCTTTTGGCCTAACCAGTGCACCTGCTATATTCATGGACTTAATGAAAAGAATTTTCCATGAGTTCTTGGATAAGTTTGTGGTGGTTTTCATTGATGATATTTTGGTGTTTTCTAAAAGTAAAGAGGAGAATGAAAGACATTTAAGGGTTATCTTGCAAACCTTAAAAGAAAAGAAACTGTATGGAAAATTCAGCAAGTGTGAGTTTTGGTTGCAACAAATTTATTTCCTTGGTCACATTGTTTCTAAATATTAGATAACTATTGGTCCTACAAAAACAAAAGTTGTGGAAGACTGGCCAAGACCCACAAATGTAACTGAGATTCGTAGCTTCCTTGGTTTGGCAGGCTATTACCGAAGGATTGTTAGAAATTTTTCACGGTTATCTAGTCCAATGACTATGCTAACTTGGAATGGTGTTATGTTTATCTGGACAAAATAATGTGATGATTGTTTTCAAGAGTTGAAGAGAAGATTGGTGAATGATCTAGTTTTGGTACTACCTTCCAGGAATGGTGAGTTTGTTATATACAGTGATGCTTCATTGAAAGGACTTGGTTGCGTCCTAATGCAGAATGATCAGGTAATTGCTTATGCTTCAAAACAGTTGAAAACTCATGAGATAAATTACCCTACACATGATTTGGAATTAGCTGCTGTTTTTCTCGGTTTAAAAATTTGGAGGCATCATTTGTATGAAATAAAGTGTGAAATATATACTGATCACAAAAGTTTAAAGTATATATTCACTCAGAAAGAGTTAGACATGAGACAGAGGAGATGGCAAGAATTAATCAAGGATTATGATTGTACAATTCATTGCCATCCGGGAAAAGAAAATAAAGTGGTTGATTCATTGAGTTGAAAAAGTAATGCTTCATTAGCAATGTTGCGTTTGGAACATGATCCTTTGGTTAAGGATTTGATGAACTTTGGCATAGAAGTTGTTGGTGCAAAAAGTTCTTCTGTTTTGTTTCGGGTATCAGTGAGATCATCTCTGTCAGATAGAATCAAGCAAGAATAGAAGCAAGACAGTGAGTTGCAGAAAATGGTAGAGCTGGTTCATAAAGGTAAGATGCCTGAATTCAACATCGATAATGATTGCGTTTTGAGATTTGGGAAGATATTGTGCGTGCCTTGTGATTCACAGTTGAAGAGAGAGTTTTTATGTGAAGCTCATAGTTCTCCGTTTTCAGTTCATCCTGGCAGTACTAAGATGTACAGAGATCTGCGGGAGCATTACTGGTGGGATGGAATAAAAAGAGATATTGCTGATTTTACAGTGAAGTGTTTGACATGTCAACAGGTTAAAGCAGATCGGCAGTTACCGAAAGGGATGCTTCAACCTTTACCAGTGCCAGAGTGGAAATGGGAGAATATATCCATAGACTTTGTTGTGGGATTACCTAAGACATCTCGAGGTAATAATGCAATCTGGGTTATTGTTGATCGCTTGACTAAATCTGCTCATTTCCATTCTATACGAGATACTTTTTCCCTAGATCAACTTTCCAGTTTGTATCTTAAAGAGATAGTCAGGTTACAATGAGTTCCCCTCTCTATTCTATCTGATCGTGATCCTAGGTTCACTTCTAACTTTTGGAAAGGCCTTCAGAAGTCGTTGGGTACTGAATTAAATTTTAGTACAGATTTTCATCCTCAATCAGATGGGCAGTCAGAATGAACAATTCAGACATTGGAGGATATTCTATGTTATTGCTCTATGGATTATCAGGGAAGTTGGGACCAACATCTTTCTTTGGTTGAATTTTCAAATAATAATAGTTTTCATTCCAATATATAGATGGCACCATTTTAGGAATTATATGGGAAGCGGTGTCGAACTCCAGCTTTCTGGGATGAAGTGGGTGAAAGGAAGTTGATGGGACCAAAATTGGTAGAAGAGGTGGCAGAAAAAGTTCAGATGATTCAGAAACACATGATAACAGCTCAGAGTAGGCAGAAGAGTTATAAACACAATAGGAGGAAGGATCTAACTTTTGAGGTAGGTGATCATGTTTTTCTCAAAGTCTCGCCATGGAAAAGTGTGATGAGATTTGGTAATAAAGGAAAGCTAAGTCCAAGATTTATTGGACCATATGAAATTCTGGAGAGAGTTGGATCAGTTGCATACCGGGTGGCTTTACCTCCGATTTTATCTCAGGTACACAATTTTTTTCATGTTTCGATGTTGAGAAAGTATATTCCAGATCCATCTCATGTTTTGAGTCCAGAGGTAGTTCAGCTGGAAGAGAACCTATCTTATGAGGAACAACCGGTCTAGATTCTTGACCACAGGGATCAAGTTTTATGAAATAAGGGGATTAATCAGGTAATGTTTTTGTGGAAAAACCACATGATGGAAGAGGCAACATGGGAATCTGAAAATGCAATGAGGGATAAGTACCCCCATTTATTCGATAAGTAAATAAATTACGGGGGCGCAATTTTCTAAAATGGGGGAAGGATGTAACATACCATGTAAGTAATGAATAATAGATATTTTTATCTATGTCTATCAATGAATTATATAGTGTTTTAGAGGCTTAAAATGAAAATAAATACAATCTTATGCATGGAATACACTAATGTTCTCAAAAGATTGTTTTATTGCCTTTTGATGGAAAGCCCTTTTTAAATCAAACTTTGGACAATTTTATAATCTATATTTGTCAAAATAAACATATTCATTATTATTGGTACATTGAAATTTACATTGGATAAAGTTTTGGTATTTTTCTGACAATGTTCATTTTTTAATAAATAGTGAAAAAATACTGCATTTTACATCAAAACTCCTTTTTCATTTAATTTAATTTTATGGTTATATTATCCTTTTAATTGGTCTTAAAGTGTAATATGAATACATTTTTACCATTTAATACAATGGTGGTCATTAGGATTAATTTCACTTTGGAATTGGTCAAAAAATAATGTCATACTTTTCATAGATATTGTTTCAAAAAAACCGCTATTTGTTTTGACAACGGGAATTATTTTTAAATAAATTATTGCAATTTATGTGTTTGGAATTTGGTAAAATGGATTACATATTTGGAATCAGAAAGTCCAAATTATTTAATTAATACTCTTTTATTTTTGGACATTATGAATAGTAACGATGGTAATTATCTTTAATTATCTTGATTTATGAGTAATCAGGTAGTTAAAGATAATAAAATGATATCATAATAATACAAAAAGACCACAACATGTGTCCTAAGACTATTGGTTGTCTCATGGCCGACCATGGGATGCCTTGTTCCAAACTTGGGAGGCCCAAGGAATCACTTTTGGGAGAAAGTGACTTTTTATCTTGTTTTTTTTAAAGAATGTTAAATGTGACAAAGAATGTATCACCTAAGTAAAATATTTTTAATTTTGTCTACATAAATGATATTTTGGACTATAAATATTCATTGGAAATCTACAAATATTTCCTACATCATAGTATTTGTTTCATAATTTTTAGACTTTAAATAAATTAAATTATTTATGACATCATGATGATGTAGCGATTACCTCATTAATAAAGGATTTAAATAAAATGAAATGATAATGTAAAATATATGACCTACACATGTCCAAAACCTATTGGATGGGTGTATTTTAAACCCTTATCACATTATCCACAAATTATATCAATGTGAGACCTTTTAAATACGAAAATAATTTTCAAATAAAGTAACATTTGCTTACTTTCCAAGAGTGCCCCTCTTCTCCTCTTATAAAATACCCCCACCTCAAACTCCTTACCCACACCTCTCAAGCCTTTTGATCGGCCAACATCTGCCCATTTCATCTCTCCAGATTCCTCTATAACTCCTTCAAGCCTCACTTTGGGCAGAATCCTTTTCAAGGAAGCCTTTGAGCTCAAATCAATGGAAGTTACCCGATTTAAAGGTAATGTCTTCACTTGTGTCCTTTTGTTTTATTTTGCTTCTCCAACCCCCTAAAATCTTTTTATTCATTTATTTTGTAAAAAATCCCGTATATTAAATATACTAGTATGTTTTTATTAGAATTATTAGAGCTAAACTTACACACACCTACATCTAATGGTTAAAGAACATATCGTTTCCGTGGATGGCGAATTTCTGCCTCCGGAAATGATGATTGTTCAACATTCTTCTAACACCTTCAAAGGTGGACATTAAGATGACACTATATTTATATATGATATCTAATATGTTTATGTTTTACTTAATCTTCTGTATTTTTCATTTATGGCATACCTTTATGGTTTCCATTATGGGTAAACGCGATATCTTCATTTAACGAAGTGCGGACTACCGCCCGCTCAAAGTGATTTGATTCATTAATAACATATGTGGTACGTATAAAGGATATATTTAATGATATTATATATGATACCATACTGTAATTAAAATAATATTATGTATCATTATGTTTTAATTCCATTAAATATGAAATAGAAATGGAAGTAGCGTTCATGCGTACGTACGGCTTACCGTCTCCATGAAAAGTGCATTTCATTTCTTAAATCTAAATGTTATGTACTATTATAAATGCATGAATATACTGGATATATATGATATATATGATATCTACATCATCAATACAACTATGGATATAATGAACCTTTGACCACACGAACAACATTTAACTGTAAGAAGTCCACTTTCGACTTAAGAACCAAATATCGACAAAACAAACATTATTAACTTAAATGATTACATATTGTTTATGACATGGTAATAAGTGATATAAAAGTAATAATGAACTTTTAAAAGGTTCTTAAGGAAGTATAAATTAACCCATGTTTATTATTCAGGAGATTAAAGAACGATCGAGTCAAGTCAGACCCGAGGTAAGGGATCCTACCCCTCTCCTTCTTTTTAAGCACACTCTTTTATGTCATTCCTTTTATGCTCATCTTTCTTATGATTGGGATGTTCTTTTATTTTACCCTTGCTGTAAATTTTATTTTAATATGATTAGAGACCCTATTTGATCTCATCAATCCATTTTTTGGATGTTTTAAGTGGCGTCGTTAGGCTGCCGAGTTTTCATAAGAGAATTTTCATCTCAATTTTATTCCCGTGAGATTTATGCTACATTTTCCACCATTTACTTTGAGTGGTATATGTACTACCCATTATTCTACTCTTTGTGAAGTATAATTTCATTTATGGGTATTTACATCATCATTTTATGACCCTTCTTCCATGGGGTGTATGGTTCGAAAGTTACCCAAGTCGGTAAGGGAACCTTTCACCCTCCTCTTTTTAAAAGACTTCTTTTGTTATGTATTTTAATTTACATATTATTATGTTGGGATATGTTATTCTATATCTATATTGACGTAAATATTTTTTTCAAGTTATGAGATACCATTTTCTCTCTCATCAACTCTTTTTTTAATTTTTAAGTGACGTCGTTAAGCTGTCGAATTTTTGCAAGGGAATTTCTTAACCCAATTTCCTTTCTTTGGGATAAACTTGTACTCCTTGAATATGTCATTCTATGAATATGTGTGAATGACCTCTGATTTTTTTACACTTAATATACACTTATATTTGGTGTATTCACTTGTCACACATAATTATGTCATTGAATTATCCTTGCACTAATGACATGATCTTTGATTTTGAATACGTCTCAATTTCTCTTCCTTGAGACACTTCTTGATGATATGCACTTTTATTCTTTTTAAAGGGTATATACAGCCCATTTGACATTCCATATCCATATTATGACTATACTCGATTCATTTAATTTTTTTGAAAATGGTCTACTTTCATGTTGCTTATAATTTAAATGTTCAAAATGGAAAAGGACTCTTTTATTAAAACATTGTTTTAAATGGTTTTATAGATTCATTCTTTTAAAAATTTATCATCCATGTCCATGTTTTAAAAATGGTTTTAAGGATTTTTTTATATGGACATGAATTTTTTAAAACTCTTTCAATTTTCGAAGTGGTATGGGACACTTTGATTCTAAAATCTATTTTAAATGTCTTCTTTTAATATTTTCAAAGTATAAAGGGACATTTCTCTCATAGAGTTTTAATGATTCTATTAGATGTTTTATATCATGAAGTGATATCTTGTGATTATAATGTGGAAATGTTATGCATGTTTTATTTGATACGATTATGTTATGGTTCTTGGGCATTGTTTATGAAGACGGGTGGTTCCGTGATAAACTAAGGGAAGGTGAGCCCGATATAGCTCTCCAATGCATTGGGTAATGCCAACGAGTGTAACGTTAAGGTTTCTCCAAATAGATTTAGGGAATATACTGTGATGGGTATTCTAAACGTAACCAAGAGGTTTACTCCCTACGTAATAATGTTATGAATGCCTCAAGTTACCTTTATGTCTTATGATTTCTATAATTTATTCATGATTTGATGAGGTATGTTAAAGTGCTTATGTTTTATGGGTAAAGTATGATTTCATTCTTATGTATATATGTACCCATGTTTCCTTTCCATATTTTTATATCCCTTACTGAGCTTTTTATGCTCATCCCAAGTTTTTTGAAATGTTTTTCACAGGTCAAGAGAAAGGTATATGATATGATGACAGTGTCAAGGAAGTGTCAAGAAAGAATCCATGTTTTATTTTAAATATGTTTCCATTGATGGGAAAGAAAAATACTATCTTTATGTAACCACTTTGTTTATATGTAGAATGTAATGCAAGTTTTATGATCTAATTCTCTAATACTCTAAACCCGAAAATATCCTCAATGTGTAATTTTGTAATAACTCAAGATTAAGTAAGGTTTAAGGCTGGGGCCTTATAGTTGGTATCAGAGGTCGGTTTAGAAAACTTTACGAGTTAGAATTCTATTAAATGATTATCAAAAATTTTTTATGGTCAAATTGAAGTGATATAGTATTTGAAGATTACCATGTTGCTTCATCTAAGACATGTTTGTTCAGAATCGTTTTCTGTAGAGGAAACAGGGAAGCAGTGCTAGGAAGGCATGCAGAAGGAAATAACCTTCTGAATCAGCATCCTGAGATGGCCGGGATTGGAACTGAATAGTTTGTTGTAGTAATGGCACAGTTGAATCAAGCGATAAATGGTGGTGGTATCCATACACGAGATTAGCCAGATCAACTACAGAGGAACATGTCAGTGGTGGAACATTTCATGAGGCAACATCCCCCATCATTTAGAGGATCATCTGACCTTGTGCTAGCTGAAGGGTGGATTAAAGCACTGGAGAAGATTTTTGATGTCATGGGGTGTTCAGAAAATCAAAAGGTTAGTCTTGCTTTTTACCGTTTGGAGGGAGAAACAGATCAGTGGTGGTCGATGGTTAAAAATATCAAGGACGCTGATGAGATTGATGCTCTCAACTGGGATGAATTCAAAGGTATATTTTTGAAAAGTATTTTCCTAAGTCTGTTCGACTTAGGATGGAAAAACAATTCTTGGAATTGAGGCAAGAGGAAGACTCAGTGGCTACCTATGAAGAAATGTTCACTCTATTGGCAAGGTATGCTCCAAATTTTATCTGAGACCTTGATAGTAAAATCATTCGTTTTTACTCAGGATTAAAGCCAAAATATCGAAGGGCATTAGCTTCTCGTGAGTTTAAAAGTTATGAAAAGCTTGTTTGAAGTCCTGAGAAGGTGGAAATGAAGTTTGCCGATGATCAAGTGTTCTATAACAACCAATAGAAGAAGAGACCAAGGTGGCAGGAGAAAGGGAATAATTCTTCAAAAAAGTCTAATGGTAAGAAATCTAAGTTTCCAGTTTGTGATAAATGTGGAAAAAGGCATGATGGGGAATGTCTTCTGAATTCTAGAAAGTTCTACCGATGTGGTAAGATGGGACATAAGGATCTTGATTTCACTAAAAAAAATCAAGGTGAAGGTAAGACCAAATTTGATTTACAGTTAGTGAAATGTTTTAAGTGCAATGAGATGAGTCACTATGAAAACGAGTGTCTGACAAAGAGCTTAAGTGATGGGAAGCAGTTATACTACAAGCAGAAAGGGGTGGTGAAATCATTTGCAACTACTTCAGCAGATATCGGGCCATCAAATGAAGTTGTATCAGGTACTTTGTTTTTTTTAGATTATGTCAGTGTGTTGTTTGATTCGGGTTCCACGCATTCTTTCATCTCTGAAACCTTTTCTAGTAAAATGGGAATACCATATCAAGAAATGACTCCTGAACTTTTGGTAAAAACACATGGGGGAAATGTTGAGGTAAAAAGAATTTATAAGAATCTTCATATCCTTATCTTTTGAAAGAACCTACATGCAAACCTTATTTTTCTACCTCTTGTAGAGTTTGATGTTATCCTGGGTATGTATTGACTCTCCATTTACCATGCTAATATTGACTGTAGAGCTAAAGAAGTTTCTTTTCAAAAAGGATTTCAGTTTTCGTACAAGAATGAACCCTTACTGTTGATAACTTATCAAGAGGCCAAGAAACTTGTAAAAGATGGAAATGAATGTTACCTTGCACACATCGTTGAAAATAAAGGAACTGTTTAGATTAATGATGTGCCAGTGGTAAATGAGTATCCTGATGTTTTTCCTGATGAGTTGCCTGTAATAATACCAGATCGGGAAGTTGAGTTTACTATTGACTTAGTTCCTGATGCTAAGCCAATTTCAAAACCCCCTTATCGAATGACTCAAATTGAACTTTTAGAGTTGAAGGAGCAATTGCAAGATTTATTAGAGAAAGGTTTCATTCAACCTAGCACATCACTATGGGGTGCTCCTATTTTATTTTATAAAAAGAAAGATGGTTCAATGAGACATTGAATTGATTATAGAGCCTTGAATAACATCACTGTAAAGAACAAATATCCTTTGCCTCATATCGATGATTTGTTTGATCAGCTCCAGGGAGCTCAGTATTTTTCAAAGATTTACTTGAGATCGGGGTACCATCAGCTGAAGGTAAAGGAAGAAGAAGTTCTGAAGACCGCGTTCCGTACAAGATATGGCCATTATGAGTTTGTAGTAATTCCTTTTGGGCTAACCAATGCACCTGCTGTATTCAAGGACTTAATGAATGGAATTTTCCATGAGTTCTTGGATAAGTTTGTGGTGGTTTTCATTGATGATATTTTGGTGTTTTCTAAAAGTAAAGAGGAGCGTGAAAGAAATTTAAGGTTTATCTTGCAAACCTTAAAAGAAAAGAAACTGTATGGAAAATTAAGCAACTGTGAGTTTTGGTTGCATCAAATTTCATTCCTTGGTCACATTATTTATAAAGATGGGATAACTGTTGATCCTGCAAAAAAAAGTTGTGGAAGACTGGCCAAGACTCCCAAACGTAACTGAGATTCGTAGCTTCCTTGGTTTGGCAGGCTATTACCGAAGGTTTCTTAGAGATTTTTCATGGTTATCTAGTCCAATGACTAAGCTAACTCGGAATAGTGTTAAGTTTATCTGGACAAAAGAATGTGATGATTTTTTTCAGGAGTTGAAGAGAAGATTGGTGAATGCTCCAGTTTTGGCACTACCTTCCAGGAATGGTGAGTTTGTTATATACAGTGATGCTTCATTGAAAGGACTTGGTTGAGTCCTAATGCAGAATGATTAGGTAATTGCTTATGCTTCACGACAGTTGAAAAATCATGAGGTAAATTACCCTACACATGATTTGGAATTAGCTGGTGTTTTTTTCGTTTTCAAAATTTGGAGGCATCATTTGTATGGAGTAAAGTGTGAAATATATAATGATCACAAAATTTTAAAGTATATATTCACTCAGAAATATTTAAACATGAGACAGAGGAGATGGATGGAATTAATCAAGGATTATCATTGTACAATTCATTACCATCCAGGAAAAGAAAATAAAGTGGCTGATTCTTTGAGTCGAAAAAGTAATGCTTCATTAGCAATGTTGCGTTTGGAACGTGATCCTTTGGTTAAGGATTTGATGAAATTTGGCATAGAAGTTGTTGATGCAGGAAGTTCTTCTGTTTTGTTTCAGGTATCGGTGAGATCATCTCTATCAGATAGAATCAAGCAAGCACAGAAGAAAGATAGTGAGTTGCAGAAAAAGGTAGAGCTGGTTCCTAAAGGTAAGTTGCCTGAATTCAACATTGATAATGATTGTGTTTTGAGATTTGGGAAGAGATTGTGTGTGCCTTGTGATTCACAGTTGAAGAGAGAGTTGTTTTGTGAAGCTCATAGTTCTCCATTTTTAGTTCATCCTGGCAGTACTAAGATGTACAGAGATCTGCGGGAGTATTACTGGTGGGATGGAATGAAAAGAGATATTTCTGATTTTACTGTGAAGTGTTTGACATGTCAACAGGTTAAAGTAGAGCGGTAGTTACCGAAAGGGATGCTTCATCCTTTACCAGTTCTAGAGTGAAAATGGGAAAATATATCCATGGACTTTGTTGTGGGATTACCGAATACTTCTCGAGGTAATAATGAAATCTGGGTTATTGTTGATCGCTTGACTAAATCTTCTCATTTTATTGCTATAAGACATACTTTTTCCCTAGATCAACTTTCATGTTTGTATCTTAAAGAGATAGTCAGGTTACATGGAGTTCCCCTCTCTATTGTATATGATCGTGATCCCAGGTTCACTTCTAACTTTTGGAAAGGCCTTCAGAAGTCGTTGGGTACTGAATTAAATTTTAGTACAACTTTTCATCCTCAATCAGATGGGTAGTCAGAATGAACAATTCAGACATTGGAGGATATGCTACGTTCTTGCTCTATGGATTATCAGGGAAGTGGGGACCAACATCTTTCTTTGGTTGAATTTTCATATAATAACAGTTTTCATTCCAATATACAGATGGCACCATTTTAGGCATTATATGGGAAGCGGTGTCAAACTCCAACTTTCTGGGATGAAGTGGGTGAAAGAAAGTTGATGGGACCAGAATTGGTAGAAGAGATGGCAGAAAATGTTCAGTTGATTCAGAAACACATGAGAATAGCTCAGAGTAGGCAGAAGAGTTATGCAGACAACAGGAGGAAGGATCTAACTTTTGAGGTAGGTGATCATGTTTTTCTCAAAGTATCACCATGGAAAAGTGTGATGAGATTTGGTAAGAAAAGAAAGCTGAGTCCAAGGTTCATTGGACCATATGAAATTCTGGAGAGAATTGTATCAGTTGCATACTGGGTGGATTTACCTCCGAGTTTATCTCAGGTACACAATGTTTTTCACATTTCGATGTTGAGAAAGTATATGCCAGATCCATCTCATGTTTTGAGTCCAGAGGTAGTTCAGCTGGAAGAGAACCTATCTTATGAGGAACAACTGGTCCAGATTCTTGACCACAGGGAGCAAGTTTTACGAAATAAGGTGATTAATCAGGTAAAGGTTTTGTGGAAAAATCACATGATGGAAGAGGCAACATGGGAATCTGAAAATGCAATGAGGGATAAGTGCCCCCATTTATTCGATAAGTAAATAAATTGCGGGGGAACAATTTTCTAAAAGGGGGAAGGATGTAACATACCATGTAAGTAATGAATAATAGATATTTTTATCTATGTCTATTAATGAATTTGATAGTGTTTTAGAGGCTTGAAATGAAAATAAATACAATCTTATGCATGGAATACACTAATGTTCTTAAAAGATTGTTTTACTGCCTTTTGATGGAAAACCCTTTTTAAATCAAACTTTTGACAATTTTATAATATATATTTGTCAAAATAGACATATTCATTATGATTGAGACATTGAAATTTACATTGGATAAATTTTTGGTATTTTTCTGATAATGTTCATTTTTTAATGAATAGTGAAAAAATACTGCATTTTACATCAAAACAGCTTTTTCATTTAATTTAATTATATTGTTAGATTATACTTTTAATTGGTCTTAAAGTGTAATATGAATAAATTTTTACCATTTAATCCAATGGTGGTCATTAGGATTAATTTCACTTTGGAATTGGTCATAAACTAATGCCAAACTTTTCATAGATATTGTTTCAAAAAAACCCGCTATTTGTTTTGACAACGGGAATTATTTTTAAATAAATTATTGAAATTTATGTGTTTGGAATTTGGTAAAATGGATTACATATTTGGAATCAGAAGGTCTAAATTATGTAATTAAGACTCTTTTATTTTTGGACATTATGAATAGTAATGATGATAATTATCTTTAATTATCTTGATTGATGTGTAATCAGGTAGTTAAAGATAATAAAATGATATCATAATAATACAAAAATACAAAAAAAATGTGTCCTAAGACTACTGGATGTCTCATTTCCGACCATGGTATGCCTTGTGCCAAACATGGGGGGCCCATGGAATCACTTTTGGGAGAAACTGACTTTTTATCTTTTTATTTTTAAAGAATGTTAAATGTGACAAAGAATGTATCACATAAGTAAAATATTTTTAATTTTATCTACATAAATTTTCATTAGGACTATGAAGATTCATTAGAATGTTAAAAATATTTCCTAAATCATAGTATATTTTTCATAATTTTTAACTATAAATAAAATAAATTATTTATGACATCATGATGATGGAGCGATTACCTCATTAATAAAGGATTTAAATAAAATGAAATGATAATGTAAAATCTATGACCTACACATGTACAAAACCTATTGGATGGGTGGATTTCGAACCCTTATCACCTTATCCACGAATTATATTAATTTGGGGCCTTTTAAATCCGAAACTCATTTTCAAATAAAGTAACATTTGCTTACTTTCCAAGAGTGCCCCTCCTCTCCTCTTATAAAAGGCCCCCACCTCTACCTCCTTACCCACACATCTCAAGCCTTTGGCTCAGCCAACCTCTGCCCATTACATCTCTCCACATACCTCTCTAACTCCTTGAAGCCTCACTTTGGGCAGAATCCTTTCCAAGGAAGCCTTTGAGCTCAAATCAAAGGAAGTTACCCGATTTAAAGGTAATGTCTTCACTTGTGTCCTTTTGTTTTATTTTGTTTCTCCAACCACCTAAACTCTTTTTATTCATTTATTTTGTAACAAATACAGTATCTTAAATATACTAGTATGTTGTTATAAGAATTATTTGAGCTACACTTACACACACCTACATCTAATGGTTAAATAACATACTGTTTCCGTGGATGGCGAATTTCTGCCTCCCGAAACGATAATTGTTCAACATTATTCTAACACCTTAAAAGGTGTCCATTAAGATGACACTATATTTATATATGATATCTAATATGTTTATGTTTTATTTAAGCTTCTGTATTTTTCATTTATGGCATACCTTTATGGTTTCCATTATTGGTAAACGCGATATCTTCATTTAAGGAAGTGCGGACTACCGCCCCCTCAAAGTGATTTGATTCATTAATACCATCTGTGGTACGTATAAAGGATATATTTAATGATATTATATATGATAACATACTGGAATTAAAATACTATTATTTATCATTATTTTTTAATTCCATTAAATATGAAATAGAAATGGAAGTAGCGTTCATGCATACGTACGGCTTACCGTCTCCATGAACGATGCATTTCATTTCTTAACTCTAAATGTTATGTAATATTATAAATGCATGAATATAATGGATATATATGATATATATAATATCTAAATCATGAATACAACTCTGTATATAATGAACCTTTGACCACACAAACAACATGTAATTGTAAGAAGTCCACTTTCGACTTAAGAACCAAATATCGACAAAACAAACATTATTAACTTAAATGATTACATAATGTTTATGACATGGTAATAAGTGATATAAAAGGAATAATGAACTTGAAAAAGGTTATTAAGGAAGTATAAATTAAATCAAGTTTATTATTCTGGAGATTAAAGAACGATCAAGTCAAGTCGGACCCGAGGTAAGGGATCCTACCCCTCTCCTTCTTTTTAAGCACACTCTTTTATGCCATTCCTTTTACGCTCATATTTCTTATGATTGGGATGTAATTTTATTTTAACCTTTCTGTACATAATATGTTAATATTATTAGAGACCCTATTTGGTCTCATCAATCCATTTTTTGGATGTTTTAAGTGGCGACGTTAGGCTTCCGAGTTTTCGTAAGAGATTTTTCATCTCACTTTTATTCCTGTGATATTTATGCTATATTTTCCACCATTTCCTTTGATTGGTATATGTACTATCAATTATTCTACTCTTTTTGAAGTATAATTTCATTTATGGGTATTTAAATATTCATTTTATGACCCTTATTCCATGTGGTGTACGTTTCGAAAGTTACCCAAGTCGGTAAGGGAACCATTCACCCTCATCTTTCTAAAAGACTTATTTTGTTGTGTATTTTAATATACATCTTATTATGTTGGGATATGTTCTTCTATATCTGTATTGATGTAAAGTTTATGTCCAAGTGATTAGATACCATTTTCTCTCTCATCAACTCTTTTTTTAAATTTTTAAGTGACGTCGTTAAGCTGTCGAATTTTTTCATGGGAATTTCTTAACCCAATTTCGTTTCTTTGGGATAAACTTGTACTCCTTGAATATGTCATTCTATGAATATGTGTGAATGACCTATGATTGTTTTACACTTAATATCCACTTATATTTGGTGTATTAACTTGTCACACATAATTATGTCATTGACTTATCCTTGCACTAATGACATGATCTTTGAATGGGATTACGTCTCAATTTCTCTTCCTTGAGATAATTCTTGATGATATGCACTTTTATTCTTTTTAAAGGGTATATACAGCCCCTTTGACATTACATATCCATATTATGACTATAATCAAGTCATTTAAATGTTTTGAAAATGGTCTAATTTCATGTTGCTTATAATTTAAATGTTCAAAATGGAAAAGGACTCTTTTATTAAAACATTGTTTTAAATGGTTTTATAGATTCATTCTTTTAAACATTTATCATTCATGTCCATGTTTTAAAAATGGTTTTAAGTATTTTATTATATGGACATGAATTTTTTAAAACCCTTTCAATTTTCAAAGTGGTATGGGACACTTTGATTCTAAAATCTCTTTTAAATGTCTTCTATTAATATTTTCAAAGTATAAAGGGACATTTCTCTCATAGAGTTTTAATGATTCTATTAGATGTTTTATATCATGATGTGATATCTTGTGATTGTAAGGTGGAAATGTTATGCATTTTTTATTTGATATGATTATGTTATGGTTCTTGGGCATTGTTTATAAAGACAGGTGGTTCCGTGATAAACTAAGGGCGGGTGAGCCCGATATAGCTCTCCAATGCATTGGGTAACGCGAAGGAGTGTAATGTTAAGGATTCTCCGAAGTGATTTAGGGAATATACTGTGATGGGTATTCCAAATGTAACCAAGAGGGTTACTCCCTATGTAAGAATGTTATGAATGCCTCAAGTTACCTTTATGTCTTATGATTTCTATGATTTATTCATGATTTGATGAGGTATGTTAAAGTGCTTATGTTTTATGGGTAAAGTATGATGTCATTCTTATGTATATATGTACCCATGTTTCCTTTCCATAATTTTATATCCCTTAATGAGCTTTTTATACTCATCCCAAGTTTTTTGAAATGTTTTTCACAGGTCAAGTGAAAGGTACATGATATGATGATAGTGTCAAGGAAGTGTCAAGAAAGAATCCATGTTTTATTTTAAATATGTTTCCATTGATGGGAAAGAAGAATATTATCTTTATGTAACCACTTTGTTTATATGTGGAACGTAATGCAAGTTTAATGATCTAATTCTCTAAAATTCTAAACCCGAAAAGATCCTCAATGTGTAATCTTGTAATAACTCAAGATTAAGTAAGGTTTAAGGCCAGGGACTTATAATCGGGATTGTTTATAATTAATTTTTTTATGATGTAATATTTTGATATACCTCTCCATATCATACTTAATATTCTTAACCTATGTATATTTCTTGAGAATATTATATTTCCTTTCATTTTCTTCTCTTTACTCACTCTAGATATTGAAATTTTTTCCAAGGAAAATTGACTTTATTTCTCTCTTTTGTCGAATTGTTTTCATCATTATACATGTTTTCTTAAAATGTTTATAATATTATTTTAATATTATAATCTGATTATATGAAGGAATTTTTACCAGATTTCTAGTTTTTAAAAAATGGTTTAAAATAAATCTTATTTTCATTTTCTTAATGATGCACTTTTGAATTTTTACCAAAAATATTAAAGGAATATTTGTTCTGATGTGTAAGAAATGAATGGTATTTTCTGTCACCATGAAAACTCAATGATTTAGATCTTCCTTTATGTATTTAAAATTTCATCTTCAAGGAATTTTTTTCTTTATTATTTAAGAAATATTTCAATTTTATGTATTTGATTTCAAATTAAAAAAAATATTTTCCTCAAAAGTGATCAATGTGATCTTTCAAAATCATATTTCTTCTAAGATGACATCCTTTTATATTAATAAAGATTTACAAGGGATATGATCCAATGATACCATAACTATTAATTCTTTGTACATTATATTTTTGTGATTATAATATTTTTATTAATCATTTTATTTATCCATGGTTTACGTTATGATGAAAAGATGAAATTTTTAACAAAACTTATTCCTTTTACATATGTTATGATAGGATGAAAAGATTTAATGATTAATAAATCTATTTACTTTTTATAGGATATGCCAAGATAAAATGCTGATGAATCCCATTTCTTTCCAGGAGCTTTGATATGATGAATATTTTATGATATTTTGGTACACATATGTATGATTTTCCAAATGTGAATAGTGGGACCTATATCTCCCTTCAATGAATTAGGTAATGATTGATATCTCATGCGATTAAATGAAATGGAATAGGCTGAGATCCCATTTTAGTATGGGAATTTTTCAACCATGATAGTCTTACAAGTGAATCTTGACTACTATGATGGTTTAGAGAGTCAACCCATTACACTATGATATCATTTTAAATCAGCCTTGACAAACAAGGTAATAATTTTCTATACATATATTTATGAACAATTTCCATGTATTATGCCTATGTTATGCTCTGTTGTATCATGTTCTTTGATTCCATTGAGCTTTATGTCTTACGAAATGCCATGATTTATGATATGACTCAATGTTATGATCCTTGATGTACAGGTTATAGTATAGAAATTTTATTATCATCTTATAATACCTTAATTCTCATGTTATTATTATATAATAATTTACATCTCTCTTGTTTTACATTATTGAGAATAATATAACACCCTTTTTTATATTTCCATTCCCCTGAGGTATATAAAAATGTTTTCTGTGTAATATTTATAAGAAGGGTGTTACTCATTATGAACTAAGTGGGAGATAATGTAAATCTATTATGAACTGATTCTTTATGTTTTCAAGAATCCAAAGGCATTATACCAATATGATTCTAGAGTGGATAATTTTATTATGTAATGAATATTCATCAATTAATATGTGACATCTATGTATGAAAATTATGGGTCACTATAGTTTGTATCATAGAAAGGTATAGTTTAAATTTTTAAACTAGGATGAGAAACATTAGTTTTAGTACTAGGGAAATGTCTAAGGTTATGTCTAGGTATAGGAAATATCACAGAATTTTGGTGAAGGATAGACAGAGTGGTTTCTAAATATTATATACTTGTCTTGATATTACCTGTGTGTGTGGCTCTAGAATAGTTGTACCTTGGGATAATACATTCAAAAAATGGTGTATTTAGATTTAAATTAATTTTCATTATGTTCATGATAACATTCATTACTATAAACCTAGTTTTACACTCAGTTATATTTTTAGGAAATTAACAAACTATTTACAAACCATTATGATGGATTTGATTAGAAAATGAGCATGAATAACATAGAAAAAACATAATTTTTCAATAACTGAAAATAATTTTACATGATTTACACATCCAATAATTTATTTTTCATGATTATGTGGTTTTCTAATGCTATTAATATTTTTAATGATATGGATTTTTATTTCATTCAATTATAGTAAGATAAAGAAACCATGTTAATTGTGAGTCACATGGAAAATTATATGACTATCCTCTTGATCAAGAAAACGTTATGTGAGTAAGAATATAAAATTGGGTTTTTATTCTCTCGCAAATTTCTCAATATATAAATCACACTGAGATTCCAAGTGATTAGGGGGTGTAAGAACATTCTAATGAGTCCATCATGAGGAATCATCAAAATTATTTTAGAGATTTTGTTGATCCACTAGTTGTTGTAAAATATTAAATTTCCACTAAAATGGTATTTTCTGTTCTCCAGTGTTAAGAGGATGGAAAAATTCATTTTATTTGTCTATCATTGTGAAGGTGAAGTGGATAAAAGTTGGAATCTTTTCAAGAATATAGTTTAATAAGATGATGTTGAATTCATAGAATTAGATGATTTTAAAACATATTTTTCAATAAGTACTTTCATTATGTGTTTTATATGAAAATTGATAAGAAATTCATTGAGTTAAAGTATAATGATAAAGAATTTATTAGTACCTATATAGAAAAATTTGTACTACTTTAAATGTTTTCTTTCGGTATTATCATCTGACCAGAAAGTATACTTGATTGATTATTCTGTGGCTTAAAACAAAGTCTCTCAATTATGTAGGTAATAAGGGACTTCAGTATCTATGAAGAAATAATTCATTACGATATCCATGAAGAAATGGATATTATAGTTACCCATCAAGATCATGGTTTTTATGAGAAAAGAATGATGGAAATCAATGGAAACTATAGAAATCATGGAGAGAAGAGGATAATATTTCCTTCACACTATATGTATATAAGGAAACATGGAGCTAATTTTTAAGGGGGATAGTAAATGTTTTTATTGTGTTAAGAAAGTTGGATGGGAAATTGATTACTAATGTGATGGAAGAAGTTAGCTAATGATTTGAATATAGAGAAAGCTCTAAAAAATGTGCAACCCACACTCCAGGGATAGAAATGAAAGGTGTATGGGTATTATGATAAATTATTACAAAATATAAAGGCCAGTGATGATGATCGATTCCATAACCCTCATAAACTGAAAGAAAAACGAAAAATCTCATGTGATCAGTATTTTTTATTAGTGTTGTGATAATGATGAAGTGAAAGGTACACATATTATAAAATCTAGAACAAATTATTTTTTATTTGACTATTGATCTTTCCACTTTTTAATATATGATGAATTTTCTATGTGAATCAAAATTCGACCCAAATGATTAGATGTTTAATTAGTATTGAAAACCCATAATGGTATGCAGATCACATCTCAATTCTATGATTCTTATTTGATTTGTGTATATGGGAATGTTCTTCTAAAATATCTTGATATTATCCCTCTAATTGAATTTGATGATATATTAGGTAGGTATTTTATTTTTCTTTATAAATACCACAAAAATTTCCTAGGAAGGGATGTCACATTTGATATTCCAAACAAACCTATGATTTTCCATCAGTGTGCTGATAAACATGAAATTTCATTAGATATCACATACATTGGGAGGATCTTGATTATTATTAAAAAGTGGTGTCTATATTATATGGTTCTAGAGAAACTCAACATCGATGATATGAATAATGTGTGGGAGTTTGTTGATATCTTTTTGAAAGACTTAATTTTTCTTCCACTGAATCGTAATGCTAAGTTATCAATGGAACACATACCTTATTCTTCACTAATTTAAAAGACTCCATATATAATTTCCTTGATTTAGTAGTAAATATTAAAGAACAAACTCTAGCATAATCATGAAAATTGAGTTATTCCACCAAGTGTGTCTATGTGGGGTTCCCCTATTCCTTTTGTAAATAAATAATATGGATCAAAGTGAATTTACATTGATTATTAGGATTCAAACAAGATCAAAATCCATGAAAAGTATTCCCTACCCCACATGGGTGACTTTTTTGATCAACTAAACTTAGTTCAATAATTTTCTATGATTGAACATCATTATGGATATCATTAATTATGGGTTAAAAATAGGATATACCCAATACTATATTCTGAACAAGGTATGGGAACTATGAATATAAAGTGATGACATTTGGTCTTTATAATTCCCCTATTATCTTTACTGATTTAATGAATAATTTATCTATATAATATTTTGATCATTTTTTGTTAGTCTTTAAAAATGATATTATTCTCTATTAAAATTACATGGAAGATAGTCAATATCAATTTAGAATTATGTTAAAGTCTCCAAGAAAGGATAAACTATATGAAAAATTTAAAGAGTGTGATATTTGTATGCAAACGGTTTCTTTTTTTGGTCATATAATCTCAAATGAGGTTATATTAGTGGATCCAAAAAATATATCGGATATTTAAAATTGTCTTAGACCAAATCATGGTTACTGATATCCATAGTTTTCTTCGTTTGGGTTGATATTATCAATGATTTGTAGAAAATTTATAATGAAAATCCAATCCACTCACCAAGTTAAATATTTAGAGGAATTATATTTATAGATAAATGTGTTATATATATACTGATCATATGAGTTTAATGTATATATTCTCACAAAAAAGAGTTCAACATGCTCCGGTTAATATTGATGGGTATGATTAAAGATTACAACTCCTAAATACATTACCACCATAGGAAATCGAACAAGGTATTCAATGCTTTGACTCTAATGGATCATGGTTGGTTATAAAAAATGGGGATTAGAAAAGATCCAATATTTATCAATTTTCAATGGTTGGATATTGAAATCCTAAAGAAAGTCGAAAATATCATCCTTCTCAAATAAGTGTTGAAATTGTAATCCAAGAGAAGATTAAAGAGGCGCCAAAGGAAGTTCTATATCTAAATAAGATTCTATGAAATGTTTTAGATTTTGACATTGAATATGATATAATTATAAGGATTATGAACTTTTTATTTTCCCCATCCATACAAGATTTAAATAAGGGGCTGATAGAGGAATCTCATAGTTCTCCATTCTCTATTCCTCTAAGAAGTAGAATGATTTATAGTGAATTCAAAGAGTCTTTGCAGTCTGATGGAATGAAGAGATATATTTGATAGTGTGTATCTTGGTGCTTGGTATCTCAACAAGTTAAGGCTAATAGAAAAACTTCTTTGGGGATGGCCCAACCATTACCCATACTGGAGTGGAAATGAAAAAACATCACCATATATTTTGTCATAAAACTCCCCAAAATGTCTAAGGGAAAAATTCTATATGGGTTTTAGTAGATCACCATAATTTATTTTATGATTAATTTCTATCATTTAAAACTTCTCTCTATATTATCTTTCCATAATATACTTTAATTAAGTTTTAAGGTTCCATGGAGTACCACATTCTATTATATCTGATTGATATCTTAGGTTTACATCAAATTTCATACAAAGCCTTCAAAAAGATATTGATATAGTGTTCAGTTTTATCACTAAGTATCATAATAAGATAGATGTCATGTCTGATATAATATTTAAAACCCACGAAGATATGTTTTGGATCTTATTCTATGTATTTGAATAGTGGTTTGGATCGACACTTTCCTCTAGTAATTGTTTCTTGAAAAAATATATATCACACAAGAATTAAAATAGATACATATGAATCCCTCTATGGAATAAAGTGTAGATATCCAATGATATGGGATGAAGTTGTAGAAATAAAACTATTGGGCCCAGTTATTTATCAAGAAATATAAGATAATTTTAGAGTTATTCAACAACACATAAGGGTAGCACAATGTATAATGAAAATCTAAGATGCTAATCAATTATGTGGTTTGGAGATTGAAGTAAGTGAGAAGGTGTATATTTGAATTTCTCTACTAAAAAAGGATATGAAATTCTAGAAGATATGAAACATTTTCCTGATGCATATTTTTCCTTTAGAGAATATTGATCTAGTAGGGACAATTTCTCAACATATTTCACTTCCATTGAACCTCTATCAAGTCCACGATGTGTTCCATGTATCTCTCCCAGGGAAGTATGTACCTAATAATTCACATATACTAAACATAGAGGTCATGAAACTAGATAATTATCATTCATATGATCAAAAACTAGTTGATTTTCTATAACATAAAGATAAATTTCAATGGAATTATACCATTCACATGGTTAATGTTTTGAGATAAAACCACAAATTAAAGGAAGCTACAGGGGAACTTGAGGGTATGATGAGGAAAAAGTATCCTTATTTTTTTGTATTAGAGTGATGTAATATTGAGGGAATAATTCATTTTATGGTGGGTAGAATGTAACACTAAAATATATTATGAAATATTTTTTAAAGATAGATTATATTTTGATTATTTTTGTTACATGCAACACTGAGTTTTAATGAACCATGATATAATATTAAAAATATTATTATTTAAACATTACTATTATAAAATATCTATTAATTTTCTTTCATATGAATATGAATAACTACATTTTTAAAATTAATCCTGAATTTTTCAAACAAATATAACATATTGATAAATAATACTTAATTTTTGGTATGGTTTTTAAATGCATAAAAATACAATTTACTATAAAAAATAGTCTCTATTTATTTTTTGGGAAGAAATAATAAAAGAAATTTTTCCTAATTT
This sequence comes from Viscum album, assembly GCA_963277665.1. Taxonomy (NCBI): domain Eukaryota; kingdom Viridiplantae; phylum Streptophyta; class Magnoliopsida; order Santalales; family Viscaceae; genus Viscum; species Viscum album. Next base: position 990,999,256 of record OY728128.1, on the reverse strand, counting down.
TAGTAAATCTATTTCAAAAAATAAACTTCATTTTTTAAAAATACATGCAAAAATTATCTTTTAGTGAATTTTTTGAGAAATTCTGGAGGAGATTAAATTCATGATGAATTGTAAACAATGCTACTTTATTTAATATTTTGTCTTCTCATTTAGAGAATATTAAAGACCCATTTTTTATAATATGTTTTTTAAGTAACATTAGTTAATATATATATTTATTAATTGAAATTGATATATTGATATAAATTTTATGAGGAATTTTAATATTTAATCTTCGTATAATTGTAAAAAACATTCTTCAGAAAATTGTTTTTCCATCGCATTTATGAGTATAATTATAAATTAAATTATTATATTTCTATAAACTAAATTTTTAGAAATCTATTATATATTCATAATAATAATAATTTTTTATTTTATTATAAATACAACTAATTTTTTTCATAATTAATAGTAAAAATAGTAAAAATTATGTTTTGGGGGTAAGGTTAAAATAGGATTACTGAGGCTTAAACTAAAATGATACTGGTTAAAATAAACTATAAATTTTATGATTCTTATTAGTTAGTTGTATTTAAATATTATATAATATATGGGTTGATAATGATCTATTTTATAGCTTTTTCACGTTTAAAACAATGTTATAACTATTTATTTTCATAAAATCCAAGTGTGTCATTTCCCCTACATATAAAAGGGCACCCCCAATCCACTAATATTGAAACATCAAAAGAATTTTATATCATACAATACATATCCAATTATCATAATTACTTACCTAACCATGTCTTAGAGAGCATATTTTATTAATAAACCCTCTTGATGTGTATTTTGTGTGAAAAAGAAGGATGTTTGAAGAAGAGGTATCATTATTAACCAAGATTTTTTATATTAACGATTATCCCACCCCCATAATATATTCATAAATTGTGATAATATAAAAACATTTATATATAGCATATATTTAAATTTTATTATTTTTATTTCATAGAATATATCTATCCCATATTCCATCAAATGGTAAATGGAATCATCGATCATGTGTATGGTGGATTACCACCTCGTGAACCAATGTAATTCAATTTTCATCACCGCTACTCAAAACTAGAGATAATGAAGGATTTAATCATAATATAAATATATTAATGAAAAAAATAATACATCTAAATTATATTATGACATATAACTTCTTATCGTCCAATATCTTGGAAAAAAATATCATTTCTCATGCATACATGTGGACTACCACCTCCATAAATAAATGTGATACATTTTTCTTTTTATTAAGACATGTAAGGTCATAATAATCTATCTGATTAATATATAAGATATATATATATATTATATAAACTCTTTTGAATGGTTGATATATTATTTACCTTTCTTTTTTTTATCTTTAGAGAGAATGGAAATAGTTTTTATTCACATTTACATCTAACCATCTCCATGAGTGGTCTAATTCTTTTTCCTATCTCCAAATTTTATGGACGACACTAAAATAAATATAATGGATAATATAGTTAACATTATGATATTAATGAACATATATAATTGATTATGTTATCATATATAATGAATATATATGATATTTATATCATGGTTAACATTCTATAGATGGTGGAAACATAATCAACGTATAGTGACCAAAATTACTAAACCAAAACATACAAAAAACAAAGTTGTTAGTACCAGAACTAGTGATTTTAACAAATAATTGTTAATGAATAGTATATAAAAAGGTATAATTAAATAATATATGGTATTTTATATATGTTTAATTTACTATTATACATGTATAATCAACATATATTTATTATACGGTAGGTTATAATGTGTATGAATAAAGTTAAGACACGATGTAATGTATTTTCATCTCACTTTTATTTCAATGGGACAAAATCCAGATTCACAACAATTTTTTTTTTGAAATTTATATAAAAACCATGAATGTTTTTATGATTATTATTTTAAAATTATATTATATACATATTCGTATATGGTTATTTATTTTATGGGTATTATAGTTAAAAAGTTACCACGGTGGTGAAGGATTTATGTTACAATCCCTTTTTTTATCAGGATTGGTTATGATTACCTTTACAAGGATAAAATATTAGGATCAACACATCATGATCTCCATGAATTTTATTGAAAGATTTATATTTTTATATATTTCATTTTTTTCATTTCATTTTTCTCTCTTCAAGTACTCAAGATATTAAAAATATATTTTTAAGAAAAATTGACTTTATTTCTCCCTTTAGTTAAAAAAACATTTTTCTTCCATATCCATGCTTTATTTAAATGTATTCAAGAATGTTTTTAATATTATCCTTTAATTTTTTAATGAAATTTTTATCCATTTATGAATTTTAAAAAATGCTTTAAAATTAATCTTCTTGTCTTTTTCAAATTATGAAATTTTGACTTTTTACTAAATTTTTTAAAAGAATATTATTTTTAACATGAATGAGATGAATGGTATTTTCCTCCATTATGAACAATAAATAATTTAATGCTTCCCTAAAATTTTTACAAGGTTATTTTCAATTAAATTTTTGTCTTTATTATTTAAGGAGAATTTTTATTCTATATAAGTCTTTTCAAAGTCGAATGGATATTTTTGGCAAGAAATGCTTCAAGGGATCTTTTAAATTAATTTCCATCTAATATGACATAATTTGATGTTATTTATGATTTATTAGGGATATAAACCACTTAAACCTTCCTTATTATTTCTATTTATGGTTTATGTTTATGGCAATAATAGTTTTATAAAACCCATTCCATATCCTTATGTTATGAAATGAATAAAATTTTGAATTTTTATGAAACTTGTTCCTTTTCATAGGTTATGCTATGATGAAAAGATATAATATTTATGAAACATATTTTTTTCTAATACTTTATTCCATGATTAAATTATTCCAACCCCCATTTCATTTAATGGGTTCTTATATGATAAATGTTTTAGGATCTTAGGGCGCATATTTGTATGCTTTTCATTATGAGACAGGTGGGACCTATATCTCTCTTCAATACATTGGGTAAATATTGATATATCATTAGATAATAATGATTGTAATGGAGAGTAAATATTTTTAGTATTGGTAATTAAACATGACTACTATTATTATTTTAAGAGTGAACCCGCTCTAGTATGATTTCCTTTGAAACAATCCTTGGATACTATGGAAATTATTTTTATGCTTATGCTTATGCTAAAAAATCATTTTATTAGGCCTAGTTATGATATCATGGATTGTGTTCTTTGATTCCTTTATGATTTAGGTCCCATGAACTTCCATGATATTTTCCATGACCCAAGGATAGTTATATGATATGAAGTGTATGGCTTTCAAAAGTGATGCTAATGTTATCATACTCTTATTCTCATGTTATTCTCATGTGATCATTGATATATCCCTTGTTTACCATTACATAGAATTAATTTTACCCCTTATTATGTCTAATTTCCCCTATGGTATGAATAAATGTTTTACATATGATATGTCTAAGAAGGGTTCCAGTTATGATGAACAAAGTGAGAGATGATGTATAACTCTTATATACAAGTTGTTTAGGTTTCCATGATTCCAAAGGGGATAGACCTATATGATTATACTATAGATTAGTTGGTTATATAATGAATATTAATATATTATGATGTGATATATTTTTATTAAAAATTATGGTTTCTATAAAAACTATGCGAAAACTAGGAAAATGGTGTGTGCATTTAGATAGTAGGCATGCATGACCAGTGCATGGTTTTTATAACTATGCACTTTTTCCATACAATGGTGGAGACCACATGGTTGAAACATGGTATAGATATGTTTGTAGCCAAAATGTGTGACTCTTTTTCGAGGTGTGAAATTTCCTCTTTCTCTTAATTCTCTAAAACCATTAACCCTATTACTTTCCTCCTTTCTTATGACTGCCCTTTTTTTATTTCGCATTAATTAATGATTTAATACAAAATAATACACATAATAAAACCTAGAATACTGATATTTCTAGTGTGTTTATTAGTTAGTTATGTTACACAAATTCTTAAAATATGGGGTCCATCTCTATTATTGAAAACTTTTTAAACATGATCATAATATTCCATCGTATTAAAAGCTGCATTGGATAACCTAGGGACATATATAATAAAGGGGTAATCTATAAATCACAGTAATTGAATAAATAAGTCATAACATAAATAATATATTACATATTAGAATATAGTTATTTCAATGTAATAAAAAATGGGTGAGAAACTTGAAAATGAACACTGAGGAAAGATAAGGTTTGATAATATAAAGGCAATATGGTAATGTGGTAACAACTTTAAATATGTAATCATAATCGTATATCTGGGCTAACTAACAAGAAATCTTGGTTGACCAAGACTCGTGAAGAATTAATATCACTAAATAATTCATTTAATGATGTCTCATGAGACTAAAACATAACCAATTCATGGTAGGGCTATGTAATTCTGGGTCCCCCGTCACACTCTTATCATTCGCATGCATATGTGTGTCATATATATCATACAATATGAAATCATTTTTCATCACATTTTATTCCCTGGTCAAAGGGTTTTTGAATAAATACATGGTTTTCCCGAATAAAATAATTATATGTGAATAAAAGGTGAAAACCCTTTATAGTAAATGGGTATTGGTATTCACTACAAAACTATTTGGCATCGAAAAAAGTGGTGAAATTTCAACAACATAATGGAAGAAATGGAACATTCATTAAAACATTTTAATGTGATAAAAATGGGTATATTGTTATTTATAAATCAAATTGAATTTAATAGGGAAATGGAAAATAATTTATCAACAATAGTATTTGTAAATAAAAGGCATAAATTGAAGAAGATGATTAAATTGAAAATATGAGGGAGAGGTCCCTTACTAAATTTTAGTATTGTAACGGGCATACAGAATGGTTCAAGGGAGGTCTTAATGAGATTTAAATGGGTATATAATAATACTTAAATAAAAAGGGTAGTAATATTGGTGTTTAAAGACAATCCCAAACATTAAAAAAATGAAATTAACAGGTGTATCAAAAAATGGTGCTTATATAAAAAGTAGATTTTGAGATCCCTTAACTTAAGAGAGTGATTCCAAAATGTTTTGGAGGAAAATCTTGATTGATTGGGTGAATTTTTAGAGGAATCTAAATATGGGAGTCTTAAGTAAGTACGTGATCCATAATTTTTTATTAAAGATAAAATGTATACTATGTGGCTTTATGTAAGAAAAGATGGTGAGTTCATTATTATTTCCTAAATATATGTTTTTCAATCTGTATAAGAAAATATCCAAAACCACATACATTACCGTGGTTTTTTCCCGTGGTTTATTAAAAATATGGGTGGTATTACTTTTTTTTAATTAAATGGGAAGAACTTATTAGAATATTAACCTACATGATGTAGAAGTGAGTAATGTTCTTATAGAAATTATTTTTAAAAAATTAAAAATAAAATAGGTTTTTGATGATTGAAAAATGATTTTAATAATTTATAAAATAACAAAAAAAATCATATTACATTAAAATTTTAACATATATTTGGTAATGGATACCATTAAAAGTTATTATTACTCCATTTTTGGGTCATTTTGATGTCATATTACAAACCGTATTTTTATACTTATTTAATATTTACCCAAAAAATCAATTATCTCAGAAAAATAAGAAAATGTAACCACTGGATAATATTAACATTATGATTCCTAAAATAATGATTATTTTACCTAAATAATTTTTTAAATATTTCAATTTTTTTAAATATAATAATTGACATTTATTAATAAATGTCGTGTTTTGATAATTATAGTTTTTGAACACTTATAAAAAATATTATCAATGTCGTAAAATTATATTATCTAATATATTAAATAAATATTACATAAAAATAATATTTTATTAAGATATCATTTATTTCATCAAAATTCATTAATTTATCTTAAGGAATGTCATAATTGATATTTTATATGACTCAAATATAATAATTTGTGTTTTACCTAATCAAAATCAAAATATTTTATAAAGTATCAATAATAAGTACAAAATATATTCATTATTAAATAAAATTTACATATACATATTATTAAGGATTTGATATATACCCTTTATTACACCAAAAAATCATAAGGGTAAGGTATAAAATGATGAGGCTTCCATAGGGTTGTACAACATGCATGTCTTAGGTCACAATTTTGATGATCTTGAATTTCTCTCATAAACGGTTTTGTCAAACATATGTTGGTGGATCTCGACATAAGATGGATCAAGGAAAATTTCTAGTGATGGTATTATCCTTAAAATCTCTTTATAATGTGATTCAAAGGGTACAATCTTATAGGTCAATGAAATCACATCCTTTGTTTGTGTCAATTTCATTTTTCAAAACCCTATATTTATACTAATCAAATGATCAATATTTAATGGCTATATTATCAAAATCTATGCTTCTTAATGGTATTTTAAATCATATAGGATATAATAAATTAAAATAATTGCATGTTTTTTCTATAACCATTATACATATAAGACATTTAATTCAACCACAAAGCGGATTTTATTTCAAAATACTCAGGTCGTTACAATCTTCCACCTTTAAAAATTATTCTTGTGAAATCTGTATTTGAAAAACTAAAATAGATGAGGATAACTCTATTTAATCACCTCCATTCTTTCTCACATAAATTCATCAAACTATTTGCTTCTCTATAATACATTGACCAAGTGCATTGTCTCATTTTGTTGAACATTATCTCTATGATCTACGATCTTCACTGGCTACTCCTCATATGAATGATAATTCTCTAATGGAACCACCTCTATATTTAGCAAAAATGTGTGGTCTGGTATATAATTATTAAAGAGTAATACATGGAACACATCATGTACTTGAGATAAGTTAGGCTAGAGTTCTAGTCGATATGCCACCCTCTATGTGAATGAGGATCTCAAATAGACTAATGTTCCTTGGACTACTATTTACCTTCATCTCAAATCTTAGGACATTCATTAATGGAGATATACATAGGAACACCTTATCTCCAACCTCAAACTCTAGATCTCATCAATGATTATCACCATATCTCTCTTATCAAAGTAGCCATAATATGCACATGTATGGTCTCGACCATTTCCACAATTTCCTCAATAGTTTCAAGACCTAGCATTTTACATTCCCCAATTTCTTCCAAACATGCATCTATTCTACACCTATTACCATAAATGGGTTTATATGGGCCCATTTAGATTATTCTGTGGAAACTATTATTGTATGAGAATTTGTCCATAAGATGATGTTGATCCCATTCTCCTTTTACGTAAATTTACAATTCTCTAAACATTTCCTCGAGTGTCTAGATAGTGTAACACCCCGAGATTTTATGAAAAATATTCTTTTAATTTCATTAATGTCTTGTGCTATACCAAGATTACCTTGCGCTATACGCAACACCGTATTATCTTGCAGTATACGCAACACTATTCTTGGATTGTGTTACACACAATTTTGATAATAGTTATTCTGCGCAACATTGAGTATATATATATATTTAATGTATAAATGAAATATGGTTGGATTCTGTTATACGAAACAACTAAGGATTCTTGCACAACACGCAACCCTGACTTGGCTTGCATTACACGCAATCACGACCTTCCTCGATAGCGTGTGTTGTACGCAATGATGGGTTTTACTAAACAACGATATATTATTATAATATTATTATGAACTAGCCGTTATGAATAGTATTAACTAAATTTTTAATTTTATAACATCATTATTCATCTTACACATTTTCTAGAACATGGTATAGGAACAAAATAAATTTTTCGGGTAAAATAATTATTTTTCAAAAAATGCAGTTTTGCCGCCTTTTGATGGCGCACCCACCTTAAATCTAGTTTTTGAAATGTTTATAAGTTTAATTTGGCAAAATAAAATTCTTCTTTTGAATCAGGATATAAAAAGTTACATTAGATAAAGTTTTGATATTTTTCTGATAACTTTCATATTTAAATGAATAGTAAAAACACGCTATATTTTAATTAAAAACAACTTTTTTCATCGTAATATCTTATGTGGTTAAATTATAATATTGAATGGTTTTAAAGTATAAATATAATATATTTTTACCATTTAATATAATGTATTTCATTAGCATTGATTTTACCTTGAATTTTTAGGTTAAATCAATTCAATCTTTTGCAATGTTTTAAAAAAAACCCATTTTCTTACGACAATAGGATTAATTTTAATTTAATTTCTGCAACTTTTGAGTATTGAATTTGAAAAAATGGATTCCATATTTGGAATCAGTGGGTCTAAATTATGTAAATAGGCTACTTTTTATTTTTTGGAATTATGAATAGTAACTACGGTAAATTTTATTTACCATAGTTAAAGGTAAATCGGGTAATTAAGGGTAAATCTAATATTATAAAATTACCCTAACACATGCCAAAATTCTATTTGATGGCTAAAAGTAAACCCATATCAACTAAGGGTCGGATTAGATTCATTTTATGGGCTTTTTACCATGAAAATAATTTAATTGTTATTAAAACCAAAGAAAGTGACAACATGTCACTCTCTTAAATCTTATAAGTATAATAATTTTAACTTAGTGATAAACATCATAAAACTTATAACATGAATTGTCTCCAGAAATCTAAAAAAATTATCTACATCATGAGAAGTTATTTAGAATTTTTTGGGATTAAATAATTATCATTAATTGTGACACAATAGTGATGTAGAAATTATTTATCTAGTGAAAAATCAATAATATAGTTTTTATTAAACTAATAGTGACCATAAAAGGCACAAAACCCTGACCAAAACTTATTGGTCATGTAAATTTAAACTATAATCATCCAATGGTCTAATATTTGACCATTTTGAGTCTTATACAAGCAATTATGACACTTATATTATTTTATTTTAAATGATGCCAATGTTGTCACCTTCATAATTTAATAAATATATCAATTTAAATATTGTGATTTTAAGATTATAAATTCGAGTAAAAGTATTATTTTGAAAGTAAATATATTTATATTCATCATAGGATTTTATTTTAAATTTTTATGCAACAAATAAGTATATTAAATAATTATATTAAAAATGTTGTAGTAATTATTTTATTTAGAGATAAACCAAATAAATGGTTTTAAAAATAATAAAATAAATATTATATGAAATATTTACTGTGATCCACTAATTTGATAGATACATATGACATTTTATTAATCTATTAAAGCTTTTAGTTCGAACATATCTTCTATATATATTTTATTTAAATTCAAATAAATAAATAGTGTCAAAATTGACACTATTGTTATTTTATAAAAATAACATATTATAAAAAATTTTAAAAATCACAAAAATATTTAAAAATTATAAATATAAATTTATATGGTCTATAATGTTATAAATTAAACAATTATGGAAAATTCACAACAAATAAGTAATTATTTGTTATAATTTAAAATTTAGAATTTTATTACCACAAATAAACTTAAATAGATTAAATAAGGATAAATCAAAATGATAAGGTTTAAAATAAGTTCCAAACATGTCTAAATTTTATTGGTTGATGGTATTACAACCCTATCTCATCTAATATTCGAATATGAGTCATTTGTGGAAATTTTTAAGTGGGGTTAGATTTATTATAAATTAATATTTTTAAGAATTCCAAAGGTGCCCCTCTCCTCCCTTATAAAAGGGAACCTCCTCCCTCTCCTCCTCACACCAATTTGAGCATTCAAACTCGGCAAACCCCGGACAAAATCTCTTCTCCACTTCCCTAGTATCATCCTAGAGTTCTTGGTCTTCTTCAAATACCATCCTTAGTTCTTTAAGTGGAGGTTAAGTGAAGGCGCGTCAAAAAGAGGTAATATCCATTACCGATCTTTTTCAATTTCATTCTTCTTCAACTTCTTCTTATTTAGTTGTTTCATGATAAAGTAATAACATAATTATTTATTATATACTGATATGTTATTATAAATATGAAACAACTCAAATTAACCTTGTATCCATCCTACGGAAAAAGGAAATCACCGCGTGTGCGTACGTACGGAATACCGTCTCCACGCCGTGGTGTAATCTATTTTCCGCCACCACCTTAATTGGATGGGTATAATGGTGTAATGAGTAACTATATATGATTATTATAAAGTAATATTGTTACTGAAATAGTATACATACACTTCAACACATGTTCACGATCATGAGAACGATATCATCGCTCGTGCGTACGTACGGACTACCGTCTCCACGACGCGATGAGATTCATTCTCCATGTTAACCATTTAAGAATGATTATAAAGTATATATAAGAAATAACAATGAAATATATGACATTGTAAAGCTACTGGATTTATGTATATATTTATCTCATCTACTTACTTCCACTCAAGACAATAAGGAAAGGAAAACAGCGTTCCTGCGTACGTACGGACTACCGTCTCCATGAACGGTGTGTTTCATTTCATTTATATATCTATTATATATATATATACTGAATATATATGATATATAAATCATGTTTTATATTCTGGAATTAATTAAATCATGATATAAGTAATAATAATGTCAAGAACAACAAGTCCAAACACCTACGATAAATGAAACGCTTTTACCCAAAACGCTTCTTTAACACGGAATTTACAAAAGTACGGGTAATATAAAGTCATAAGTGAACCATATATGATATCATAACAATTAATATGATTCTTTAATAAGTCAATGACATTATTTAAATCATTATACAGGAGGTTCGTACACTTACGAAGCAAATCGGACCTAAGGTAAGGGAAATATCACAATCTCATTTTTATCCGAGATTGTTTATATGTTGGTATTTATTGGGTTGTATTTTATCATCCACATCTATGTTTCCTCAATATGTAATGTTATTTCCATCCACCTACAATTTTATAAATCCAATTTTATCCTTTGGTGAGTTTTTAGTAAAATATATGAAAGGAATCTTTTGTGGTTTTTCGTACGAGGTACTTTTTGACTTTTCCGACAAAAGTACGAGAAGAATGTTTTTTTAACTTATATGGAATGAATGGATTTTTAAAAACATTATTTCCAAGAAGCTTCCCTTACATGTTTTCATGTTTATTTTTAATCAAATTCTTTTAGTTTATAATTGAATGACATGTTAAGAAAGGAAGAGTGTTTTTGAAGTAGAAAGGATATTTTCCTCAAGAATAGAGTTCAAGTGTTTTATCAAAATTATTTTCCATCTAAGATAATATGGGGTTCTGTTTATATCCCTATTATTACATTGATTTGATTATGTTGTGATGAAATTATTTTTATGAATTCCTTTATCTTATATGAATTGTTTTATGAATTCATGATGTTTAAGATTCCCATTTTTATCACATGGGTTATGCTCTGATGTATGGTTTATGATTTTGTGGCGCACATAAGAATGGTATCATTATGAGATGGGTGGGACCTATATCTCCCTCCAATGCATTGGGTAATGATTTTATATCTCATGAGATAGACATGGCTGGAACGGTAGGTTATACCGGTTCAGTGAAACAGGACTAAAACGAGGGTGACTTAGTTCAGAAAGGGACTTTATCCACTAAGATAGTCTTGGAATGAGTCTTGACTAACAAGAAATGATTCTCTATGATTATGTTAGTATGCCACAAAGTTTCATGTTTTATTTTATGATTATTGTGATTACATTTCACTGCCATGATTTATCCCATGTTATGAAATTATGATCTCTTTTGCAGGTTATGATTTCCAAAAGTTATGTGCTTATGTATACGATGTGATTGATATTTTTTTTTACACTTACTGAGAATTTGAGCTCACCCTTTTATGTTTTCTTTTCCCCAGGAAATAAAGAAAGGTTTTAGGTAAAAAAAAGAAGATATTTATGTGAGATGTTGATGACCTTTCACCACAATTAGAAGATTAGATTCTGAGTTTCCAAAGACACTAAACTATTACGATCGTTGTGTGAGTGTTTTTATTATGTACTAAGTATTCCACAAAAGTAATGTAATTTCCATGTACGTCAAGCTTCGGGTCTCTCCCGTTGGTATTAGAGGAAAAGTTTAGTCATCTTTTGGAAACTAGGATGCGAAAACGTTAGTGAGATCCCTAGAGATATTTCTAAGGTATGTCTAGGGATGTACCTAAGGATAAGTATACGTATAGGATACAGTCCTAGAACTACGGTAACTATCATAGAATTTAACCTAAGATGTTAGATATTGATGGTAATCCCCCTTTACTATGTTGTTTTCTCTAGCATAATTTTTTCCTCTCAGAAGATTCTTTTTGTGTTTTAGTTAATGGAGGGAACCAGAAGGAATTCGGTTAACATTGAATCCAATGGACAAATTGGTGACTATGAGAAAAAAAATTGTGAATTTCCTAGAGAGAAAGATATTTTGATTATGCCGAATCAGTCATCATGATATATGATTAACAAGGTGAAATTTAGTGGTATGCCTAATTCATCAAAGAAGAGGAAGATAAACTATTATGCATGTTCGCATGTTGAGGAGCATAAAGAATGGAATATTGAGATATCTAAAGAAGGGAAGAAGAACCTTGAGGAATACCTCAAATGGAGGGAACGATGTTATCTGTGTGGAGAAAAGGGTCATAGAGTGACAGACTGTTATGGAGTTCAATGTCTTATTTGTGGAGAACATGGGCATTACCCAACTCAATGCCCTAACCTAAAAAGTTACTTCTAAATCAAGGAAGGACTTATTCCAGGACAATCCTTGGAGTGGATGGACTGAAGTGTTTATGTATTGGTATTCATTAATAATTTTTTTGAGGTACTTTTATGGTGTATTGAAATATATATGTATTGATCTATTGTGGTTTTCAATAATTTTAAGGTACCGGTAATAATGAAAAGTGATTCAAATATTTTGGAAAGTAGATGATATGCACATACTGAAGGGATAAGGATAAAATAAAATGTTTGAAAGTATTCATGAGCTCATGATTGATATAAGGACTAATTGATATCATGGTTTGAGTATATAGAATTTTGAGGATTTTGGTATGTAGAAAGAGTTAACTTTGGATAGCATTCATGTTTTCACTAAGGTTTAATGGGTATTCATTTTTCAAGAGAATACATCATTAACGTATTCACATGATTGGAATGTGACCAACAAGATATATGGGGGATAAATGATTGTATTCATATGCTTGGTTGATGAAATTTCAAGTAATCGTTTTCTTTATACTATGAGCTTGGATCGAAGTATTTTAGATAAGCCTAAAGATTGGAATGGATTATGTTGGACATAAGTTAGGACAAAACTTTTATTCGATATTATTGATCGGATGTTATAGTAATATAGCTTTAAAAAAAGGACAACCTGCAGGACGGGCGACAACCCATCGCGTCGGACAAGGCCGTGGGAATCGAACCCACAACCGAAGTGCGACTGGCCTTTATCGCCTACCACTGGCCTAGAGGAAGTCCCTGGATAGTATAAACTAGTTTTATTTTATTAAGCGGTATGATATATGAAGTATAAGTTCATTTTTGGAACCATATACGATTAATCTAACCATAAGATGGACTTATAACTTTTCCTAACCTTTTGTTTGAAAGAGATGGAATGACCCATCATTCTATCACATGATCTGCTAACACATCACGAATAACAAATTCAACTTCATTTCTTTAAGGGATGAAGTGGAAATTGTTCAATGCAGAAACAACAGTGATATTGTACCAAAATCATGCAAGTATTTCTTTTAATTCATCAACTTTAGGGAAATGATCTTGAAAACCAAAAATGTTGTCCTAGTTCCCTTATATCCGATTAATCAGATGGTACCTTAGATCATCACAAATCAATAGCTTTGTGATTGTTGTCTTTTTCATAGCCATGTTCTCTACCACTCTCCATCAGAACTTGATGGTTAGATTTTTCTTCCATATCCATATTTTCACCTATGTTCTCCTACGTGGAAACCTTGTGATTAGTTAATTTGGGTAACCGTTACATTTCATACTTTAGTTTTTAAAAGTCATGTTTCGGTATTCCTTTTTACGATGTGGGTTTCTATTAAACAAACTTTCGAGTAGTAAACCATTTATAACCTCGATGAATTTCAAGGGTGAAATTGATTTTAAGGGGGGTAGAATGTAACACCTCGAGATTTTTTGAAAAATATTCTTTTAATTTCATTAATGTCTTGTGCTATACCATGATTACCTTGCGCTATACGCAACACCATATTATCTTGCAGTATACGCAACACTATTCTTGGATCGTGTTACACACAATTTTGATAATAGTTATTCTACGCAACATTGAGTATATATATATATATATATATTCAATGTATAAATGAAATATGGTTGGATTATGTTATACGAAACAACGAAGGATTCTTGCACAGCACGCAACCCTGACTTGGCTTGCATTACACGCAATCACGACCTTCCTCGATAGCGTGTGTTGTACGCAATAATGGGTTTTACTAAACAACGATATATTATTATAATATTATTATGAACTAGCCGTTATGAATAGTATTAACTAAATTTTTAATTGTATAACATTATTATTCATCTTACACATTTTCTAGAACATAGTATAAGAACAAAATAAATTTTTTTCGGGTAAAATAATTATTTTTCAAAAAATGCAGTTTTGCCGCCTTTTGATGGCGCACCAACATTAAATCTAGTTTTTGACATGTTTATAAGTTCAATTTGACAAAATAAAATTCTTCTTTTGAATCAGGATATAAAAATTTACATTAGATAATGTTTTGATATGTTTCCGATAACTTTCATATTTTAATGAATAGTAAAAACACGCTATATTTTAATTAAAAACAACTTTTTTCATTGTAATATCTTATGTAGTTATATTATAATATTGAATGGTTTTAAAGTATAAATAGAGTATATTTTTACCATTTAATATAATTTATGTCATTAGCATTGATTTTACCTTGAATTTTTAGGTTAAATCAATTCAATCTTTTGCAATGTTTTAAAGAAAACCCCGTTTTCTTTCGACAACGGGATTAATTTTAATTTAATTTCATCAACTTTTGTGTATTGAATTTTAAAAAATGGATTCCATATTTGGAATCAGTGGGTCCAAATTATGTTAATAGGCTACTTTTTATTTTTGGGAATTATGAATAATAACTACGGTAAATTTTATTTACAATAGTTAAAGGTAAATCGGGTAATTAAGGGTAAATATAATATTATAAAATTACCCTAACACATGCCAAAATTCTATTTGATGTCTAAAAGTAAACCCATATCAACTAAGGGTCGGATTAGATTCATTTTATGGACTTTTGACCATGAAAATAATTTAATTATTATTAAAACCAAAGAAAGTGACAACATGTCACTCTCTTAAATATTATAAGTATAATAATTTTAACTTAGTGATAAACATCATAAAACTTCAAACATTAATATTATCCAGAAATCTAACAAAATTATCTACATCATGAGAATTTATTTATAATTTTTTGGGATTAAATAATTATCATTAATTGTTACACAATAGTGATGCAGAGATTATTTATCTAGTGAAAAATTAATAATATAGTTTTTATTAAACTAATAGTGATCATAAAAGGCACAAAACCCTGACCAAAACATATTGGTCATGTACGTTTAAACAATAATCATCCCATGGTCGAATATTTGACCATTTGGAGTCTTATAGAAGCAATTATGACACTTATATTATTTTATTTTAAATTATTCCAAAGTTGTCACCTTCATAATTTAATAAATATAACAATTTAAATATTGTCATTTTAAGATGATAAATTCGAGTAAAAGTATTATTGGGAAAGGTAATATATTTATCTTCATCATATGATTTTATTTTAAATTTTTATGCAACAAATAAGTATATTAAATAATTATACAAAAATGTTGTAGTAATTATTTTATTAAGAGATAAACCAAATAAATGGTTTTAAAAATAATAAAATAAATATTGTATGAACTATTTAATGTGATAATCTAATTTTATAGATACATATGACATTTTATTAATCTATTAAAGCTTTTATTTCGAACATATCTTCTGTATATAGTTTATTTAAATTCAAATAAATGAATAGTGTCAAAATTGACACTATTGTTATTTTATAAAAATAACATATTATAAAATTGTTTAAAAATCACAAAAATATTTAAAAATTATAAATTTATATTTATATGGTCTATAATGTTATAAATTAAACAATTATGGAAAATTAACAACAAATAAGTATTTAGTTCTTATAATTTAAAATTTAGAATTTTATTACCACAAATAAACTTAAATAGATTAAATAAGGATAAATCAAAATGATAAGGTTTAAAATAAGTTCCAAACATGTCTAAATTTTATTGGTTGATGAGATTACAATCCTATCTCATCTAATATTCGAATATGAGTCATTTTTGGAGGCTTTTAATTGGGTTTAGATTTATTATAAATTAATATTTTTAAGAATTCCAAAGGTGCCCCTCTCCTCCCTTATAAAAGGGCACCTCCTCCCTCTCCTCCTCACACCAATTTGAGCATTCAAGCTCGGCCAAAACCTGCCAAAATCTATTCTCCACTTCCCTAGTATCATCATATAGGTCTTGGTCTTCTTCAAAGACCATCCTTAGTTCTTTAAGTGGAGGTTAAGTGAAGGCTCGTCAAAAAGACGTAATATCCATTACCGATCTTTTTCAATTTATTTCTTCTTCTAATTATTCTTCGTTAGTTGTTTAATGATAAAGTAATAACATCAGAATTTATTTTATAATGATATGTTATTATAAATATGAAACAACTCTAATTAACCTTCTATCCATCCTACGGAAAAAGGAAATCACCGCGCGTGAGTACGTACAGAATACCGTCTCCACGCCGTGGTGTAATCTATTTTCCGCCACCACCTTAATTGGATGGGTATAATGGTGTAATGAGTAACTATATATGATTATTATAAAGTGATATTGTTACTGAAATAGTATACATACACTTCAACACAAGTTCACGATCATGAGAACGATATCATCGCTCGTGCGTACGTACGGACTACCGTCTCCACGACGCGATGAGATTCATTCTCCATGTTAACCATTTAAGAATGATTATAAAGTATATATAAGCAATAATAATGAAATATATGACATTGTAAAGCTACTGGATTTATGTATATATGTATTTCATCTACTTACGTCCATTCAAGACAATAAGGAAAGGAAAACAGCGTTCATGCGTACGTACGGACTACCGTCTCCATGAACGGTGTGTTTCATTTCATTTATATATCTATTATATATATATATACTGAATATATATGATATATAAATCATGTTTTATTTTATGGAAGTAATTAAATCATGATATAAGTAATAATAATGTCAAGAACAACAAGTCCAAACACCTACGATAAATGAAATGATTTTACCCAAAACGCTTCTTTAACATGGAATTTACAAAAGAACGGGTAATATAAAGTCATAAGTGAACCATATATGATATCATAACAATGAATATGATTCTGTAATAATTCAACGACATTATTTAAATCATTATACAGGAGGTTCGGACACTTACGAAGCAAATCGGACCTAAGGTAAGGGAAATATCACAATCTCATTTTTATCTGAGATTGTTTATACGTTGGTATTTAATGGGGTGTATTTTATCATCCACATCTATTTTGCCTCAATATTTAATGTTATTTCCATCCACCTACACTTGTTTAAATCCAATTTTACCCTTCGGTGAGTTTTTAGTAAAATATATGAAAGGAATCTTTTGTCGTTTTTCGTACGAGGTACTTTTTGACTTTTCTGACAAAAGTACGAGAAGAATGTTTTTTTTAACATTTACGGCATGAATGGATTTTTAAAAACATTATTTCCAAGAAGCTTCCCTTACAAGTTTTCAAGTTTATTTTTAATCAAATTTTTTTAGTTTAGAATTGAATGACATGTTAAGAAAGTAAAAGTGTTTTTTGAAGTAGAAATGATATTTTCCTCAAGAATAGAGTTCAAGTGTTTTATCAAAATTATTTTCCATCTAAGATAATATAGGGTTCTGTTTATATCCCTATTATTACATTGATTTGATTATGTTGTGATGAAATTATTTTTATGAATTCCTTTATCTTATATGAATTGTTTTATGAAGTCATGATGTTTAAGATTCCCAGTTGTATCACATGGATTATGCAATGATGTATGGTTTATGATTTTATGGCACACATAAGAATGGTATCATTATGAGATGGGTGGGACCTATATCTCCCTCCAATGCATTGGGTAAAGATTTTATATCTCATAAGATAGACATGGCTGGAACGGTAGGTTATACCGGTTCAGTGAAACAGGACTGAAACGAGGGTGACTCGGTTCAGAAAGGGACTTTGTCCACTAAGATAGTCTTGGCAATGAGTCTTGACTAACAAGAAATGATTCTATATGATTATGTGTGTATGGCACAATGTTTCATGTTTTAAGTTATGATTATTGTTATTACATTTCACTGCCATGATTTGTCCCATGTTATGAAATTATGATCTCTTTTGCAGGTTAAGATTTCCAAAAGTTATGTGCTTATGTATACGATGTGATTGATATTTATTTTGTTTATCCTTAATGAGCATTTGAGCTCACCCTTTTATGTTTTATTTTCCCCAAGAAATAAAGAATGTTTTTAGGTAAAAAAGAAGAAGATATTTATGGGAGATGTTGAAGACCTTTCACCACGATTAGAAGATTAGATTCCGAGTTTCCAAAGACACTAAACTATTACGATCCTTGTGTGTGTGTTTTTGTTATGTACTAAGTTTTCCGAAAATGTAATGTAATGTCCATGTACGTCAAGCTTCGGGTCTCTACAGATAGCCTGCTCGAATTGGACATCAGTTTGAGGGTGAAAAGTTGAGCTAAATTTTAGCATAGTATTTCAATCATATTGGAGAACATTTTGAAAAATAGTGGTAATTATTCAATCTCAGTCAGAAACAATTTATTGTGGTGTTCCATGTTGCCTCACAAATTCCTTAATGTGTATCCCTTCAAATTTATCAAGTGAAAAGTCACCTTGAATTCAACATAATGGGAAGTCTTTTTATGATGATTCACCACAACCCATATAACATTATTTACTCTCGATGTATTCAGAATACCAGTGAAGAAGTCCATGGTTATGTTTTCCTATTTCCATGTAGGTATGAGAAATGGTTTTATCATACCCTTGGATTTTCCCTTTCATCCTTCTATTTCTAACATACAAGGCATCTTGATGTATATTCTATGATCTTTTTCTTCAAATTTTCCCATCAATAGTTTTTTTTAAGATCTCAATACATATTTTTTCCTTCCTAGATGAATAGAGAAGGTCTAAATTTGTGAATAATCCAATGTTTCCTTCTCTACAATTGGATTTGAAGGTACACATAATCATGACCCAAATTTTACCACTCCTTTATTAACATAAAACAATGAGTATTACACTTTTCTTATAGAATAAACTTTCATTGGAATTCCCACATCATCTCTTTAGGAACCCTTTATCATGTCCATATGGGATGGTTGAGAAATAATTTTTGAACGTATTAATGTTATTTAATCCTTTATGATTCACATGTCAATCCTTTTAAAGTGTAAGATGATGAGATACTTCTCAATTATAATCAATGATTTTTATCCTTTATATCTAGAGAATCTTCCGCTTTATTTTGTTTTTATGAATATGGTAGTTAATTGAGTAGACATTTTCCTTAATCCAATCTAACCAAATTTTCTAGTGCATATTCAGGTTTTTTATGTCAATATATACTTGTGGCTCTAATGATATCTATCTATATATATATCACTCTTATACCAAATGAGATAATGGAGCTATATTTTCAATGTGAATATTACTGAATTTTGATCCAGATCATTAATTTGGTATTTCTATTTATGAATTTTTAATTTCCTCAAAGCATATGCCAATACTTTTTCATTCTGCATTATCACACAACCCAAGACCTTCTTTGTATCATATTTGTACACCATGAAAAGTTCTCCACTTTTGGGTAGCATAATAACCTCTATAGTGTTGGTCCACTTTTCTACTCCTTCAAGATCTCTTCACATTCATCATTACAAACAATATTGAATTATTTCTATGTTAGATTGGTTATATTCTCTGACAATCATGAGAAATTTTTCAAAAATTGATAATAATACCCAAATAATCCATGAAAACTATAGATTTTTAAAATAGATGATGTCCTTATTGTCACGACCTGTCCCCCTAGGCCTATGTCATGACTACCCCAAGCTCGTCTTCCATAGGCTAGTGGTTGGCGACTAGCACCGAAAAGGAATTTCACCAAAATGGGAAGGAATTGCCTCAAAACTTATACACACATAAGCAGGGTACACTATAAATAAGTAAAACAAAATGAATTATTAAGGTTCTCTCCACGTCAAATGTCACCATCGTCCACCACCAGGTCCTAGCTCCTCAAGTCCCAATCATAGATATCCTTTGTCTTTAATGGACACAACATGGTGTGCGTGAAACCCATGTAGGGGTAGGTATACCAATACCCAGTAGGGACCCCGAGACCCTGGAAGGTCTCTCATAATTCCACAAAGGAAAACCACAAGCATGATCTCACATAGAAAGCACAAAGAAAAAGAAAAAGATCAAACCAGGAATAACTTCATACAGTAGTACAGATGACTTTTCATAAGAATAGACTATCTAACTCTATCAAATGAAACTACTATTGACCAACACAGGATCATTAGGTACTAACAACTATAATACACACACATGATCATTAGGTGTTGATTCATAGAGAATCACTGAGAGCTAATTCATAGAGAATCGTTGGGTGATGATTCACACAGAATCACTAGGTGCTTATTCACACAGAATTTATGGGTGCTCATTCACATATAATCACTCGGTGCTGATTCCCATAGAATCTCATGGTCTTGATTCACACAGAATCGCTGGGTGTTGATTGATACAGAATTGTTAGGTGTTGATTCACATAGAATCGTTGATTGCTTATTCACACAGAATAGCTGGGTGTTGATTCACACAAAATTGCTGGGTGCTAATTCACACAGAACCGCTCAGTGAATATTCACACAAAATCGCTGGGTAATGATTCACACAGAATTTCTCAGTGCGGATTCACACAAAATCATTGGGTTGTGATTCACATAGAATTGATGGGTGGTGATTCACATAGAATCGATGGGTGCTTATTCACATAGAATCACTTTTTGCTAATTCACAAGGATTCACTGGGTGTTTATTTACATAGAATCGCTCCATGATGATTTACAAAAAATCTCTCTCCATTCATTACATCTCAGCCAAACGCAAGATTCCTGCTCATAGTACACTTGTCTAAGTGAGAAACTGCTTCTCAAGTCATCATTCATATTTCAACTGACATGATGTCCCATGAAGAAATAACCCGATGAACCGCCATGTCATAAGGGTTTCAACACAATAGATGGCGCATCAACCGAATTCCCGATCAGTGAGTTATTGGAATTTTAGTGCTGAGGGATCGGTAGGATTCAGTGTTGATCCAACCCATCTATACTCCAAAATTCTCCAAAACTCATGTGAAGTTTCTCAAAATCTCTTTCTCACTCCAAGGATCCCAGCACCATAGACGGTTCATCCAATAGATAGTCTTTTGACAAGATACGTCCTTTTATGCATTTTTTAGCCTGAGAGGGGTCTAGGTCAAGTTCAACATGGTCGAACCGACCCGACCCGACCTGGCTTGGGTCCGACCCATCCCAGACCAAACCGGCCTAGGTCATCCTGGCCCATCGGCTAGGCACAACCTGTTGGGCGATGCGACTCGGTGCGCTGGCATGACTCACCAATCGGGTGGCTGTAATCTCCCCAAACGGCTCAAGAAGAGTCATTTGGATCTTCAATTAGTTATGCCACAAGGTTCCGCCACGTGGTATGTGGGACCTATGGGGCATAATTCCCCCTCCTTCCATGACTTTGATGTCGTGGCTCCTTCATCGCAGTGTGCGACGATGCGCCGCCTCACCAACGTGGTCGGCCTGTTGTCAGCCGCCCCTTCGGGTTTGTCGTAGTGACAAGTGATGTCACCATCTTCTATACCCAGCGAGCGCCGACTGCAACCTTCACCATTAACATCGGTCTTTGGTTCCACCACACCGGTGGCGCACTAGAAAATATTCCTTAGGACATTCGGTGAGCTCCGATGGTCCGTTCTTTCTTCTGAACACATATATGGTCCTCCTGGGATGATTTTGCCATTACGCACCTCTGGGTTTCAAGGTTATATCAAGTTGGAACAAGATTTCTCTGAAGAACACGATTGAAAACAAGCAATGGAGGGTTACCTCTTTTTCCATTTTGCCCATGCCCTCCACATTTTCATTATAACAAGTGGGAATAATTTCTATATCAGGTTAAAATATTGATAAACCCCATTTAAATCCCCTCCAACGACCTCCCAAAAATTCAAGAACAAGGATAAGAATCATGGGAATTTTATGAATTAATAGACTTCCCATACCTCGAGATTCTTTGGAGACGTCATGGTGGAGGAAGAAAAAATTCCGCGTTCGATGAAGTTGTAGACATTTTTCGATCCCGATTCGTTAATGCCTATGTTTTTATCTCCATCAGTGGAAGGTGTCACGTCACGTTGAAGAGGTTAATTTCTTGATGAAGTCATGCCAAAAACTCTACCCCAATCCCCATTTAAATATAGGTGGAAAGGGGTGAGTAACGCACTATGGAATTTATGAGGTTCATTAATTAATTTAATTAATGTGCCACATTAATTACACTAGGGGTGATTACACAACCCAAGTGTAACCAGACATTTAATATCCCATATTAAATGATGGACTACCTCTGTGGTCTTCGCCACCACCACTCTACAGGTTTTAGGAAAAAATAAATAAAATAACAATTTACATGTTATTGTTTTATTCTTTTGAAAGTTTGTAAAACTTTATTTTTCTCACAACACTCTATGGATGAAGAAAATCCTCCCTTAAGAAAGTCATGGTTCTTCAAATTAAATGGTGGACTCGAATTTCATTTTTGATAATTGGTTCAAAGGTTAGAAAATTCTACCACGTGCTTTCTGAACATACCATTAAAAAAAGATCAAAAAATTATTAATCGTCACCCTCAACCCACGCCGGTGAAGGTTAGGATTCTCCTAAGGGGAACACAACCTCATGAGCTCAATGGTACTCTCATATTTTTAATCCAAGATATGGTTTAGAAGTTAAGGGTTTTACAATAAAATAATTGTTAGTTAATTATTTTATTTATGACCAAAAACTAATTTCCCCTGGTGGCCCACAACGGAAAAAGTTAGTATATGCCTAAGGAAAGGACACCCTCATGAGTTCAATTATTGTCTGTAATTTTAAATATAAGTCATCGTTCATGAGTTATATGCATTTTAAAAATGAAATAATTATTTTATAATTATTTTATTTACAATTATGCCAATTTTGGTTTTATCCTCAAAGGCCTACCTTGACTAAACTTATGTCGCGCCTAGGGTAAACCCTCCATCCTGAATACAACAGTGCCCTCAAATTTCTAATCTGGGAACTCTTTTAAGATTTATTCCACTTTTTTTAGGAAAACTACCCACACATGCTATTTTGAGACTAACACTTTTTCGACGAATCATTACAGGCTCTTCGAGCCCTGAAATCACGTTCCGTCAAATTCCAAAATCTCGTAAAAAATCCATATAATTAAAAAAATACACAGAAATTTTGGGACATTACATTCTCCCCACATTATGTATTTACATCCCTAAAAGCTAAAATAAATTAAAATTGAACAAATGGGGGTACTAAGCATGAATTTGAACCTCATGCTCCCATGTGCTCTCTTGGTGGTTCCCATGCTGCCACAAAACATGCACCAGATGGATCGATCATCCACTAAGGAACCACTACTTTTGATCCTCTATCTCCACTGGGAACTCCGTAAAATTCACCTCATTATCAAATTCTCACTTGATTTAGTCGATAACGTGCGATAGATCATGAACACATCTTCTAAGCTGTGACACATGGAAAACATTATTCACCTTGTGGATCTATGGGGGAAGAGTGAGGCAGTACACCACCTCACCATATCTGTTGAGAATCGAGAAAGGTCTGATGAAACTCAAAGATATCTTTTTGCCCCATCCAAATCTCCACATTCCTTTTCAAGGTGAGATCCATATGAAGACATGGTCTCTTTCCTCGAACATCAAGGGCCTCTGTCTCCTATAAGTATACAACTTTTTACTACTCTCTGCATTCTTCATCTAATCCTGGATGATATCCACCTTCTATGTGGTAGCATGTACCATCTCAGGACCCATAAGTGCTGACTCCCTTGGGTATGTCCATCATAGAGGTTACCTACAAGATTTCCCATACAGGGTCTCAAATGGAGTCACGTTGATGGTGGATGGATAACTGTTATTGTATGTGAACTCCACCAGTGGTAGGTGGTCCTTCCAACTATAACCAAAATCCAAGACACGAACATGAATCATGTCATCCAAGGTCTATATGTTCCACTCCATATGACCATCATTCTAGGTCTAAAAATTTAGGCTCAAGCGTTATGAAACCTGGTGGTCATATTTCACTATCTGACAAGTGAGGAATCATGACATGAAAACTACCACTGATTTCTTCATCCCTTGACACCATTACTAATACCGGAGGTCTTGGTACATCTTTACCACAACCATATGTACTTCCAAAGCGGATTCTTGAAACTCCCTCAACACCTCCTCTTATAGTGTCATGGGTACCATGGAGCATCCTCTAAAGAGAACGATGTGCTTCCCGCCTTCAGAAAATCCATTAGGAGACTTCCCTAAGGATACCTGAGAACTTATAGGATCAAATTCAACATCCCCAAGCTGGATCTCCTGAACTCGCAGAAATATTGGGGAGTGATAGTCATAGAATGGAGGTAAGCTACTCCATCACTATCCACAAAGGATTAGTGCAACGCGGCTATCTACTCTATTGCCTCACTCTGCAACTGTAACCTATACCTCCTACTGAGTGAATCCTAAACCACATTCCCCTTCAATGAGTGTAGTAAATCTCAATGTCATAGTCCTAGAGGAACTCCTACTATCACTTCCATCTCATGTTTAGGTCATTCTATGAGAAGATATACTTGAGGCACTTGTGATCGAAGAAAATAGTAAATCATGCTCTAAACTATACAATCAACTCCTGGAGCTCCGCTGAAGCCATCCAATATGAATTTGTAGATATTGGTTCCATAACTAGGTATAATCTAATGTAGATGTACCTCTCCCTGCCAGGAGGTAATCCTTGAAACAACTTTTGAAAGGATGTTCCTGCACTCTACCAAAACTGGTGGTAACTGAACACTCAAAACAGATGCTTCCACGAGGGTATGGTTGGTCAACTCAAGAGTGATTAGCTACACCTTCCTATCCATTAGTTTTACACATGATTCTTGGGTTTCCTTTTTCACCGACCAAGGAAACCCCCTTTCCAACGCTATGGACATACCACACCCTTTTTGACTAAAATATTCATCTTGAGCATGAACTGTGGATGACCATTACATACACAGAATAATATCATAAGGCCTCGAACCTGCCACTAAGAGGTTTCAACCAAAACTCTCACCTCAAGGGTCATATCACACCGTCAGCATAAGTGTGATTATCGAGTCTCTACCCATATGTATCTCCATATGTAAGGGTCAACTCAATGGTTTAACTAGAAACTCTAGGTCTTGAACAAGATTCGTGTCAAGAAGGAATGCTTAGTACATTTTTTTATTAATACAAAAGCTAATAATAGACACAAATTGTACGTCGGATCATTCTAGGAGCACTTGGGTCACACTCCTTGACCGCATGCAGGTACTCCCTTCCCCTGTCCTCCTGCACCCTGAGCCTGGTGGGGACCACATAGGGGTGGTGGTTGTAACACATTGAAATGTATACCACCTATTACTGCTCTCCTAAATCCTCTTTCACATATGATTCCCTACAGAATCATTTGTCCCTTTCACTTTGTCTTCCAAAATTTTTTTACAAAACCAATTCTTTGAGACTGTTTTCAGTTTATTACTTTCCCACTGCTGACATTCACTGGTCGTATATACTGATAGAGTGAACATTCAATGACCAAGGTTCTATCTAGCATCCAAACATAAGTAGGAATGCACAGAGGAAATAGTTCTGGCTTGGATTTCCCTAAACATATCTCACTTAGAGGTCTGGGCCCTGAAGTATTATTTGTATCTTATTCATCGAGTACCTGGAATGTTCGGTACGCCTTGACGAATACATATCTACTGACATGTATTCCTACCGAATTTGTAGAAGCTCATGGTAAAACATACCCCTTAGAATTTAATGGCAAGAACCCCCTTCTCTTAGGAAGGTTCTCAAGATCTGTCCATAGAAAAGTTACCTCATCATAAGTTAGAGGTAATCTAAACCTTTCCATCGCCCTGATGAGCCACATAGAATGCTCACTGCTAGGTCCACCATTTGATCTAACAGTGCACTGGCTAGATGGAAACCTGGTAACCACCTCAGGCCAGTCCTTAGAGGCCTCTGAGTCATGTTCACCTCAGATCCTAAGGGGTGTCTATCACTGAAACTCATGTAAGGCACTGAGCCAATACATGTCCTCTACCAGTAGTGCCAGTAGTAACTGCTAACAAATGGGTAGTGATATACTTGGTACATCATCTGAAGGTACCATCTCAGGAAAAAATACTTATATTAAATCCTCATCACATAATGGATAATCCTCATGGTAATAGATTGGAATCCTGGCTGGCAGTCTACGTAGAGGTATCTCGAAATGGAATCAATATGATCTACAGTCAATAAGTTATACCTGGTGAGTAAACTCAAATAGATCAAAAAAGAAAAAACATTTTCAAAACCCACAAAACTAGTGTTTTCATTTATAGAGTCACAAATCAAAATTCAAGGTCCTTGTGTATGGATACATTGGTCTTCGCAACAACACTAAACTCCCTAAACTAAAACCTGAACTCAATACACTTAAAACTATTTCTCTATCAAAAACAAAGACTCTTAGTTATTCTGGTAGAATCGACCATCTCTGATAACACTTTGTCATGACCCTTCCCCCAGGGCCCGTACCGTGACTACCCCATGCCTACCTTTTATAGGCTTGGGGTTATAGACCATCATCGAAAATGAATTTACCAAAAATGGGAAGACATTTCTTCAAAACCTGCATACACACAAGAAGGTTATAAGACTAAAAAGTAAAACACAATGAAAGAGTAAGGTGAAACCACAACTAGTAACCAAAACTAAGTGTAATGGTATGTACTAAAAGTAAAGGGGCAGGAATAAAAGCCCAACTAAAAAGATACAACTAAAAAGAAAAAAAACATATCTTGAGATCGTCCAAAAAGGATCCTATCTGAAGGGTAGGTACAAATCATCTCCACAGCTCCCCATGTCAACTGTCACTACCATCCACTGTCAGGTCCTATCTCCCTATGTCCCAGACAAGACTATCTGTCATCTGCAAAAGACACAATAAGGTGTGGGCGAAGCCTATGCAGGGGTGTGTATAACAATACTCATTAGGGAACCCAACACTTCTGAAGGTATCTCTGAATTCTACAAAGGAAAACCACATGCATGATCCCAATCACAAAGCACAAAGCAAAATACACAGCTCAAACCAGGTATAACAGAGTATAGTAGTACATATTATTAGTTGTAAGACTAGATCATCTTACTCTTTTAAGTGGAACTATTGATGATCCACAAAGGATCGATAGGTACTTACCCCTATAGAAGCCACATAGGATCGATATGTAATAACCTCCACAAGACCCACACAAGATTTCATGGTGATGATTCACATAGAATCGTTGGGTGCTGATTCTCATAGAATCGCTGGGTGATGATTCCCACAAAATCACTGGGTGTAGATGCACATAGAATCCTTGGGTTATAATCCACATATAATCACTGGGTGTTGATCCACATAGAATCGATGGGTGCTGATTCACACAGAATCACTCTGTGCATATTCACACAGAATCGTTGGGTGCGGATTCACACAGAATCGATGGGTGATGATTCAAAAAGAATCGCTCGGTGTTGATTCATATAGAATAATTGGATTCATATTCACACAAAATAGTTGGGTTCTGATTCACACAAAATCACTGGTTGCTGATTCCCATAGAATTGTTGGGTGCTGATTCACACAGAATCACTTGGTGCTGATTTACACAGAATCATTGGGCCCTAATTCACACAAAATGGATCCTTGTTGATTCACAGAGAATCGTTGGGATTTTATTCACACTAAATCACTTGGTTTTGATTCACATATAATATCTCTTCATTCTTTATGTCTCAGCCAGACACATGATTCCCACTCATAGTATGCCTATCTCTAAGAGAAACAAATCCTCAAGCCATCAGTATTATTTCAATTGGCATGAAGTCCCATGAAGATTTAACCCAATGCAATGTCAGGTCCTTAGGGTTTCAACTCAATAGATGGCACATAAAACAGATGCATGGTCTGTGAGTTATTTTCATTTTAGTGTTGAGTGCCCGGTTGGATTCAGGGTCAATCCAACCTGGTCATACTCCAACTTTCTCCAAAACTCTTGTGGAGTATCTCAAAATATTCATCTCTCTCCAAGGATCTTAGCTTCATAGACAGTTCATCAAACGGATTTCGGGTTCACAAGATATGGCCTTTTAATCGTTCTTGTGCCCGAGAGGGGTCTGGGTCCAGTTCGCCCTAGTCGGACTGTCCCAACCTAGCCCGAACTGGCCTAGTTCTGGCCGCAGACCAGTGGGGTGCGACTCGTCAGGTGATGTAGCCCAATGTGTTTCCATGGCTCTCTAAGAGGGTTGCCTCCATCTCCCCAAAGGGCTCAAGAAGAGTCGTTTGGCTCTTCAATTAGCGACACCATGTGTCGTATCCACATGGTCAGTAGGACCCATGGAGAGCGGGTCACCATCCTTCCGCGACATTGATGTTGGGACTCGTTCACTATAGTGTGTGACGGTGTTCCAACTCTCTAAAATGGTTAGAAGGTTGTCGGCCGCCACTTCGGGTCTGCTGTGGCACCACCCTCTTCCGCGACCGGTGAGCGTCGAATGCCACCTTCGCCGCCAGGACCAGTCGCCAGTGTCTCCGTGCTGGTGTTGCACCGAAAAACCTTCAGTGGGACATCAAGTGAGCTCTAGTGGTCTGTTCTTTCTTTTGAATGCACATATGGTTATCTCAAGAAGCAACCATTTATTGCGTGCCTCTCGGTTTCAATGTTTCATAAAGTCGGAACAAGCTGCCTTCTAAGAATTCAATGAAAAACAAGCGACTGAGGGTCCTAACCTTATTCATTTGGCCCCCACTCTCCGTGTTAGCATTATAACAAGTTAGATTAATTTATACATCAAATTAAAATAATGATAAACCCAATTTAAATCCCCTTCAACGACCACCCAAAAATTCAAGAATGATGAGAAGAATCGTGGGAATTTTTTTTAAATAAAAGACAACCCCTACCTCAAGATTCTTTGGAGATTTCGTGGTGATGGAAAAAGATTCCACGTTCGATGAAGCCGTCAGTGTTTGTCGATCCTAGTTAGTTGCCACCTGGGCTTCCTTCTTTGTTGGTGGAATTTTTCATGTCACTTTTCCTGAGGTTCCTCGCTTGATTAATCCATGAAAGAATCTCTACACTAAGACCCCTTTAAATATTGGAAGAAAAGGTTGAGTAATGCACTGAGGAATTTATGAGGTTCATTAATTGATGTAATCAATGTGCCATATTAATTGAATGAGGGGTGGTTAGGAATAAAAAGTGTAACCAAGCATTTAATATCACATATTAAATTACTGACTACCTCTGTGGTCCCACCATCGCCACTCAAAAGATTTTAGGAAAAAAAGAAATAAAATAACAATTTACATGTTATTTATTATTCTTTTAAAAGTATGAAAAACTATATTTTTCTCCGGGCCCACTATGGTTAAAGATAATCCTCTCTTAAGAGAATATCGACACTTCGAATTCAATAGTGCCCTAAAATTTCAATTCTAGGTAGTGGGTCAAATGTTAAAAAATGATGCCCACGCATTTACTGAACGTACATTTAAAAAAAGTGCAAAAAATTTTTAACAGCACCCCTGACCCGCATATGTCGAAGTTAGGTTGTGCCTAAGGAGAACACACCCTCATGAGCTCAAACGGTACTCTTGGATTTTCAATCCGAGTTACCGTTTATAAGATAAGGATTTTACAATAAAATAATTTTCACTTAATTATTTTATTTATAGCCAAAAACTAACTTCTACTTGTGGCCCTCGCCAGCCAATGTTTGTATCTACATCAGGAAAGCATACCCTCATGATTTCAACGGTGGTTTTGAATTTTTAATCTGAGTCATCGTTCATGAGTTATAAGAATTTGAAAAATAAAATAATTTTTATATAATTATTTTATTTACAGTCATGCCATTTTTGGGTATTATCACTCGAGGCTTGCGCTGACTAAACTTAAGTCGGGCCTAAGGTAAACTTTCCATTTTGAACAAAACCATGCCCTAGAATTTCTAATATGGGAAACCATTTAAGAGTTATTCTAATTTTTCAGGAAAACAACTCACACACGCTATTTTATGCTTAACATTTTTTTGATGGATCATTCTGGGGACTCCAAGCCTTGGAATCACATGACGTTAGATTTTGCGGTCTCATAAATATTCCATATAATTAATAAATATTATACAAAATTTTTGGGGACATTACACTTATCTTTCCTTAAATTGTATCTAACTTTTAAGGTTCCTAGTATATCCCATTACTTGTGATAAAATGCCATATGAATGATACATCCATCAACCAGAACTCAGATTTTCTATTATTTTCATAAATCTTCTCATTTCATAGGTTTTTATCTCATTGTAGAGATACTCCTCATACTCCACCTTTATTTTGGGGTATATTAGAATATCATCTATAATGTCTAGCAATTTTTTTGAGGTAATATCAAATTAGTTTGTTAATCAAGATGATAATGATTTCTTGAGATGTAGTGAGTTAGAATGGAATTATTATAAACTCGTAGTGAATGTACATTGTTCAAAAAGTAGTTTTGGGGATATCCTCCTTGTTCACAATTACTTTATAAAACCCCATGTAATTATCCAACTTGGAGAAGTATTAGGATCTATATTTCTGATCAAACAAGTCATAAATCTGTGATAGGGGATACATTTTGTTTATCAGGTTCTTATTGAGTTCAAAATAATCAATGCAAATGCGCACTGACCTATGATTCTTCATGAAGAAGAGTACTTGTGCACCATATGGTGAAGCACATTGGAATATAAAATCTTTATCAATATTCTCATCTAGTTGTTTCTAATTCTCTTCAATTTTCAAAACAGTCTATCTATATGGAGTCTTGGATAATAGAAATTTTCCATGTATAAGGTCGATTGAAAATTCAACCTCTCGGCTAGAAGGAAGACTAGGAATATATTCATGAAACACATCAATTTATTCCCTCAAAATGGTTAGGAATTCATGGATGATATATTCCATACACTCAATATTTTGAGCTATATATTCTTTCTCATGGGGAAATAATATCCATTCATGATATGTTGGTGCTAAAGAAGATTCATCCTCCTTGAACATGTACAGAATCAAGGAACTATTAATGATATGGAGAGTGAATTATATTCATGACAATTTATATTTTCATTATAAAGAACCCCTTTTAGAAACAAGGATTACATCAAATTACACTAAATGGAGATTGTTAAAATTTTAAATAATAAAATTCCAAAAAACATTAACATATCATAAAAATAATCAAAGAAGTTTTTCCTGATGATATGAAATAATTTTAGGTGGTGAATTGATATTCTTAGAAAACACAGAATATATTCTAATAGGGTATGAATAAAAATACAACAAGACATACTTAATTATGGAATACAGTTTAAAAGTACTTCAGTTTCCATGTTCCCTTTTTCATGGAGATTATGGATTCTCATCATGATTTTCCAAACTATGAATAGAGAATTATCTAGGATAATTTTCACTTATCAACATTATTATATTGAAATGTATATGTTAAATTATAATTAAAATTGTTTTAATCCATCATGATATACATTTTTTCATGACAATGGGATAATTTATGTCCCACATTTTCACACTTAAATCATCCCCTAGTTCATTTATAAAATTTACCACTGTGCCTCTTTCAACATTTTTTTCCCAAATGAAATGGGTTCTTATTTTCTTAATGGACTTCATCAGATGATATTTCTCAAGGATTCATCCTCCTATTCATTTACACATTTTGAAGTTTAACAAAGGGCTAGAATTTAGTAATTATTTTTTATAGCAGATTTGGAATAATCAAAACATTTCTAACATTAGCTCCCATCCAATTAGGAATCCTAATTGGGCAGTCATTATATTAAAGTTCACATTGGTTTTTTACTCTATTTATCTTATTTTCATCCATTGGATAAAATGAAGGTGAAATTAGGGATTAGTAATTTAAAACAATTGAACACAAAAATGGGAATCCAAAACAATAAAATGATAACTTATAAATTACATTTATTACATAGCTTATGAATTTATAGGATTTAATAAATTTTATCCATGACCAATTTCTTAACATATAATCTTATATTCATTCTTGTTCACTTAATAATGGTTCATAATGAGATTTTAAATATTCCAAAGAATATCCATTGAGAGTTTCAAACTAGGTGTGTAGAAAGACCCAGTTTGATGAACCAATTTTAGACCAAGTCTAGACCATTGTGGTTTTTCATATTTACACCCTAGGTACATCTATGTCAAGTTCACATCAACCTATAGTGTCTAGTTAGAGATTTATTTTATTAAAAACCTATAACTCTATACATTACTAGAATTTATGGTTGTATTATTATGTTTAGTCATATCCTAAAGGCTTTCTCTAGATATTTCTAATCCTAATACAAAAAATGAGTAAAATTTTCATTCAATACCATCTATGAAAACCCTTTTATTTTATTACACATTAATTCATGATTTAATAAATAATATTACTCATAATAAAACTCATAATATCAAGAATACTAGTGTCTTTTAAAGATAGGAAAATGATATAACGATATAAAATAGGGGAAAAACACCATTATTGAAAACTTATTTAACATTATCACAATATTCCATCACACATAAGACTACATGGGATAACCACGAGACATAAATTATAATGGGGTGAGTTATAAATCCTTATAAGTGAATAAACATGGATTAAAAATGAAAAAATTATTACATGTTAGAAAATAGTCAATTTAATGGAAAAAATTGTTGAAAAACAAGAACATGTACAATTAGGTAAGACTAATCATGATAACATAAAGGTGACATGGAAATGTGGAAATAACACTACACTTTAAAAAATAAACATATTTTATGTCTAACCACAAATACATCATGGTGGAAAATGTCTCATGATTTATTAGATTTACTCCTTTATCACTTTAATGAAATCTCATGAGACTAATATATTACCGAATTTATTGTAGTGAAATTTAATTTTTGATGAAACGTCACTTTCATATCATTCACATTCATAAGTGTTCCATTTGGATTGTAAAACATGGAAACATTTTTAACAATATTTTATTATATAATAAATGAGTGTGTAATAAATACATGTAATTTAAAAAAAATTAATTGAATAAAGTTGAACACCCTCGATATGAAATGGGTATAGGTATTCACTACACAATTTTTTGGTGTGGAAAATTGTGGAAAAATTTAGACAGTATAGTGTCAATGCTCAAAGATTCATAAAAATGGTTTAATGAGTTAAATAATGGTATCCCTTTTTTGTAAATTAAATATACAGTAATATGGATGTGTGAAATCATATCCCAACATTTGAATTTTGAAATAAAAGTAATAAAATGAAGATGATGCTTCAATTGAAATAAGAGGAGAGATGTCCCTTATTAAATCTCATCATGGTAACAGGTGTACAAAATGGATCCTAGGAGGGGTTAATGAGATTGAAATGGGTATATCATCAAATAAGAATAAAAATTCCAGTAATATGGATGTATATAAACATACCAAAAGAAGAAAAAACTGGAAATTAAGAGGCATATCATAAAATAGGTGATTGAATAAAAAGAAGAGTGAGAGATCCCTTACCTTGAGAGAGTGAATTCCAAAAGATTTATAGTAGCATGTTGAGAGATAGTGAATCCTTGGAAGGGATATATATATATATATTATAGGAATGATGAAATATATGATCCAAGGTTTTTGAGTGAAGATAAAAGGGTTCTTGGGTTGGATTATATACGAGACGATTTGGGAGTTCTTTATTATTATCCAAATATAAGTTTTGGACACTATAAAAAATTACCAAAACCAAAAAACATAAAATGGGGTTTCACCATGGTTTCTAAAAATTAGGGATGTATTTTATTATTTTATATGTAAATGTGATGAGATTACTAAAATATTACCCTAGGAGATAATGAAGGTAGTCATGGTTTTAAGGAAATGTTTTTAAAACTGGAAAATATGATAGAGGTTTTTAAGGATTATTTAAGGAATTTTAAAATCAATAAAGTAACCTAAAAATAAAATTATATTAATGTATAAAATATATTTTTTTCATGGATATCATTTATAGTATATATTACATCATTTTTTGGTCATTATGATGTCATAATACACAACATATATTTATATCATATTTAATTTTTGCTTGAAAAATTGACACATGAAAAACTATGAAAAATTCACTATGGATGATATGGACCTTTTCATTCCAAAGATAATTATTATTTTATCTAAATAATTTATTAAATATTTTCATTTTCACTTTTAAAATAATAATTTACATTTATTGACAAATGTTGGGTTTTAACAATAACAATTTTTGAACCCTTATAAAAATTATCTTTGACTTCGTAAAATTATATTATCAAATATAATTAAGAAATATTATTTCTTATTAATATTTTATTAAAATATAATTTATTTCATGAAATTAATTTTTTTATCAAAAGGAATGTCTCAAATGAAATTAAATATTACCCAAAGATATAATTTTTTTATCAAATCAAAATAAAAATCATTTTTAAAGTAATAATAATAAGGAAAAAGTATATTCATAATTCTACAATATATATATATATTTTTAGTCTTGAGACATATCTATTTATTATTCCGTAAAATTTCCTAAAGGTATTGTGGACAATGTTGATACATTCATGAGGTGGTTTGGCATACACAGTTTGGCCTATGATCTCGGTGAACCTGAACTTATCCCATAAACGGTTTTGATGATGCTTAAGTTGATGGATTTCATCTTAGGCTTGGTCAAGGGAAAATCAATGTGATTTTATCTCCATTGAAAGAATAGATAAATGGAATTCTTAGGCTATGATCCTACTAGTCGAGGTCATCACTTCATTTCTTTATGTCAGTTGGATTGGTAAAACCCATATATTATTTCTAATCATTTGATCACTTTTAAATGGCTATATTATCAACAGTATTGATTTTTAACAGTATTTTAAATATGATAGGATATAATAAAACAAAATAAGTTCTCATGTTTTCTATAACCATAATAAATTATAAGACATTTAATTCAACCACAAGGAGAATTTTATTTATAATTGATCAGGTCATTACAATTCACTTAGAGTCTCACACTACATGAATCTCTTCATCCCTCTCCTCTACACTTAGTGATATATTTTCTATCTGTTATCCAATTAAATTAGTTTTCATCTCATTGTATTCATCTCAATAATACTAAAATTACACATAATTATTTTCTTCATTTACTTTCCCATATCATATGAAACATACAGTCGAGCTAATTCTCCCTATTTTAGGGAAATTGTGTATTTTCTTCAATTCCACCTATTCTATCCTAAAGTTTAAGTTGATGTATAATAGAGAGTAATCTATAAGTATAAGGTAGGTGTTATAATGATTTCCCACAAATTTTATGACATATATAAACTGCATCATTGTTTCATGAGATGGAATTTTTACATGTGTCATCAAAAATATGTATTTTCCTTTAAATTAAATGTCATGACTTAATGATAGTATCCTATAAACACCTAGATAATTTCCACAGGTTTATGACCTCTACATGACCAACCCTTGAGTTTGATAGTTATTTACCCTTGGCACTTTTACCTTTGATTTATGATCAATCAACATTTTGAGGTGAGTTTGGCTAAAAATTTATAATCCAACAAGTAAATTTAATTAATTGAAATGTTAAATTACAAAATATAAAACATCAATGGAATTTCCATGTCACTTAACCATGTTATATATAAATTATAGCCATCAATAAATGATATTAAATGAAATTTATAAATGGTATAAATATATTATATGGTTTTATGGAATGATGAATTATGCATATGGTAAAAAGATAATAAATGAAATATTAAATGGATTATAATAAACTTGACTTTTATTAGGACCATTATATACCTTTATTGTATGGACTTCCTTGGGAAAGTCTTGGTTTCCCCAGATGGATTTACTTTTAATACCCAATGTATGGAACCCAATTCATTGATGAATTCTCCAAGAGTTGATACCCCTCTTAGACTCAATACCTATCATACATTGATGACTTACTAGGAATAAATCTATGAGATATTATATTAATTTAATCATCATATTTGAATTCCTTGGATTATATCCTTCGATTAAGATTGATGATTTATTACATTGAATCTCTCATATTATCTCATTAGTATCCAATCATTCCATTACCACTAAGTGAAACCTTCATGAAACAGAGGGTGCGAATCATGGCTGTTCAATACCAAAAATAAAAAGGTAGTTTTTCAAGTGAGAGTAAGTGTCACATAGACTCTTATATTTATGATAGTGATCACTAAAGTATCTATAAATGTAATAATGTCGTTTTTCACTATTTTGAGAAGTAGTGGCATCTGAATCCCATGTTAACTAGAGACCCAGTTGAGTGCTGATCATGTAGATGAATGGGAGAACATCAACAGTTCTGTTGAATCACACCTCTAGTGAAAACTACGAGATGATCCAAACTGACTTCAAGGCCTTGAAAGGGATCATCATCTCTACATCAGGCAAGTAACTAGAGTACCATAGGTTATACAAGTTGATAAGGTGGATGAACATGAGAGAGTCAGGATTCTAGTATGGAATGAAAATAGATAATACATACTAAGGGTAATTGTTTTGTAACTCAAGACTAAATTTTAAGAGATATTTATGTAGTATATCCAACTCCCAAGGAGTAATGTGTCTGGACTACTATAGTTTGAGGTTTTATTTCCGTAGAATATACATTAGTAACCCCCTTATTTGATACATGCACATCAAAATCCTATATATCTATTTCTATCATGGAAATACATAGGTTATTAATTCAGTACATCTATATAGTTATAAATCGTAAAACAATAATTGGAGTGTGGTTAAAATGTATACACCAATGCAGGTAATTCCCTTCATGATTATAAATTACCACTTCTTATGGAACATTTTCATCTTTGAGATGATAGAATTTAACTACATTATTTGGATGGATTTATTGATTACCTATCATAGTTGTATTAGAATTTTTAGTTGATAGGTTTATTTTATATCCCCAATGACTCTTCTCTATATTCATAGAGGAAAATCGTTTGTCAAATCCAGTTGGCCTTGACTCAAGAATCATTGGTTTTATGGGGTG
Source organism: Viscum album (assembly GCA_963277665.1). Taxonomy (NCBI): domain Eukaryota; kingdom Viridiplantae; phylum Streptophyta; class Magnoliopsida; order Santalales; family Viscaceae; genus Viscum; species Viscum album. The sequence goes on along the minus strand of OY728128.1, from coordinate 990,961,351 downwards.
ATGGACCAAATTTCAAGTATTTTTCTAGATGATTATAGAACATGTCAAAGAGATTTCCCTCTTGTAGTGGATTAATTCTAGGATTCCTTCCATGAAAAATTATCAATTTTATCTCTTATGAGATTGGTGGAGTTTAATATTCAAATAATTCCAAGATCAAAAACGGTATCTATTCCTCCTTATATGATGGACCCAACTGAGCATCAGGAATCCAATTTGCCAAAATAGGTCCTAGAGGCTAAGAGGTTTATAAGAACCAATACTTCTCTATGTGTTTTAAACATGATTTTTTCAAGAAGGAATATTGGCCCTTTTGACTATACATTTATTACTAGAAATTGAATCGACATACTATTAAAAACTATTAGCATTACCATGTATAGATGACCTCTTCATCCAGATTTTAGGAGCTACAGTTTTCTAAAATATATTTTTTATGTCAGGTTATCATAAGATTAGGGTTATCCCCTTAGAATTCCATATTTTTTATGACTTGTACAAATATTTTGTAATGTAATTTGGTCTCACGAATTATCCATATATTATCATGGATCAGATGAATTAGGTTCTCCACCCATATCAAGAATCTTTTATTGTTTTTTCATGGATGGAATCTTGGTGTAAATAAAGACTCAACATGATCTTGCAAAAAACCTTGAAATATTATTGTTTATAGTGTGATAGAATAATTTATATGTTATGATAATAAATGGTTAGTTTTGGATTGGTAAGATTCTCTTTATAGGTAACATTATCTTAGAGAAATTGGTTTCTATATACCCATCGAAAATGAGAACCTGGTTTCTTAGGAGGAACTGAAGAAAATGTTTTACATTAAAAGTTTATTAAGAATGTGTGGCTATTATAAGTATTTTATTACTAATTTTTTACACAATCTAGCACTTTTTATGGACATGAATATTATAGGTGTTATGTTTACATGATTTGAAGATTATTAGAAATCATTTTAAGAGTTAATAGAAAGTATTAAATTTGCATTAGTCCTAATTTTACCTAATCATGGTAAAGGCTATACTATTTTCTATGATATTTTATGTGTTAGTATATGAGTAATTTTATGTAGGGTGAGTGAGTCATGGAATATGGTTATTGTAAATTGAGTCATAATAATCCTAATTACTAGATTATTTTCCTTACATTTTTAGCAGCGATTCATTCTGGGTGTTATGGGAATGACTACTTATTGAGAGAGAAGTTCATTTTATACACACACTATAAAAGTATCAAATACATATTTACCCAACATGAATCTAACCTTGTTTATTTAATATAGTTTAAATACCTATAGTTGTTCTATTTTGAAATTTATAATACATTTGGGAAAGGACTTTTAGTGGAAAATTCTTTTATCAAGAAGACTCAGACCTGAGCAGTTCAAGACTTCAATAGTGAAAAATAGTTGATAGAATTGTAATCCTAGATGCACTTGCAGGTTCAAGACTGTCATGTGAATAATTTTTTGTTGACCTTTGTAGTGTATTCCACACATTTGGATTGATTTAATATAAGGAATATTTTTTATCTTGAAGGATAGATCTTAAAGGAAATAATATCATGTAAGGAACTGTTACCTAGTTGGGTTGTTGATAGCAATGAGATCTTGTAAATTCATTGGCATGTATAGGTTATAGAAGTAATATAATAAGTGTTAATATGAAAATCACATGCCTCTTATTGATTTCACATCCTGGTATTAACAAGAAGTATTCAGACATACATATCTAGAATTGGTGTCCTTGAATTAAATATGAGAACACATGTTTCTTTACATCGTGTTCCAGTTTTAAGTAGATGAAGGTAGAAAACTAATGTACATATGGATATTTATATCCATTACCTATTTCAGAGTAGAAATGGGATTATTTAACTATGATTTTTGTGATAGTTTTACCAAGGTCCCTTCGAGGAAATGATGTAGCATGAGTGACTAAAGACAAGTGGATGAAGGTTGTACATTTTTACCCTATTATAGAGACATTTTTTAGTGGAAAAAAATGGAATGAAGTATATATATGATATTATAAATATTCATAGGGTTTTATAAAATATTGTATCAGTGAGAGAAAATAATTTTAAATTATTATTCTGGATAGTTTTTTAGAATCCTCTCCTTTCCTAGGTACTTTTCAGTACAACATACAACCCTCAAACCAATAGTCGGTACGGGCATACAATACGGGTGTTAGAGTAAATTCATTAAGCATTCATCCTAAGTTTTTGAGGTTATTGGTATAACTAATTGGATCTTATAATGTTATATTAAAATAATAGTTTCCATGATATGATTTATATTTCTCCTTATAAGGGAACATATTGTAGGTCGTATCATTCACCCTTATGAGTTTGATTTGGGTGTTGATTCTTATTTTGAGGACTATCCATTTAGAATCAATGGTTATAGAATGAAGTTTTTTTAGGAAGGATTTTTCCTCTATTTTATGTGTTATTGAATCACTATCATGTATAAGATGATACCTAAGAGTTAGAGGTTGATGTACATGCTCAGATTATAGTGTCATTCTTAGATGATGATAAACCACCATTAGGGATAGTTGGGGAAGAGTATTTTTTTAAGGGGGTGGGGTTGTAAGATTTATTAATTTTTTATGAGATATAAATCCTTTTATATTGAGTTAAAAATGTTTTATTTAATTCATATAATTGTGCCAAAAGTTTTAATGTGGTTTTTTAGATCATTCAAGGCCTTTTTAGATCCAATAGCTTTATTCTTTGTATAACATGTTTGAGGAAAATAGTTGTAGAATTGTAACTTATATACATGTGGTTGAATAGTGTGACCTATATATACAGGAGAACATTTAGTGAAATCTTGTATGTGAGGCTACACATCCATTTGAAATTATGTAATCTTTTTAGATAGGTTATTTTCACAAAGTTCACAAATTTTTTCAAATTGTATGAAAACCAAGAAAATGGGGTGTTCCTTTAGAAAGTATGATTTCATTAATAGTGAATTATTTGTCTAATCGTTTTCTTTATCCATGTGAGGGTTACCATATACAAAAAGGGAGACCACATGGTTGGCACATAGTATTTCCGACCATGCGGCGAAACTATGTGACCCTTTCTAGTGGGGTGAAATGACATTTTCCTCCATTCATTAAAACCAATGAACCGCTTCTATTATTCCATTCTCCAGTATCCTCCCACTATGTGAATCTATTACTCTTAATCCTCTAAGCATGGTGTTATTTCCTTCATCAGTTGTTTTATTCAAGTGTTTTTCATCTCATTGGATTCCTGTTAGAAAAAATATGACCCCACTTACTTTTTTTCTTCATTTACCTCCTTGAGTCATATTTTTAATCAATGTGAGAAAATATTCACTATTTTCAAGGTGTTTTTCTAGATTCGTTGATTCCTCCCTCAATATCCCAAATGTGAATCTAGAATAGGATGATGATATATTTATATAAATAAGGTAGGTGATCTTTTTCTATTCTCAAAAATTTATAATGTATATAAAGTGATTTATTATGCCTCAAGTCATAATTTCAATGGTTTGCTTCTAAAATATGATTTTTTTCCATTAAATTAAATTTTACGCCTTGATGAGATACTCTTATAGACCACATGATAATTTTTGAAGGTTGATGACCTCGAATCGGTAGCCACTTGGGTGTATTTGTTATTTACCCTTCACAACTTTACCTTAAATTGTGACTAAGCCTCGTTTTGAGGTGGGTTCAGGTAGAAATGTTTTATCAAGTAAGTAAATTTAATTTTTTGAAATGATAAATGGTGAAAGATGAAACATGAATACTTGGATGGTATTCCATGGTAATGAATTTGATTCCCCCTAGTGTTTTCCTATACTACCTAAAATACACCACATAATTCATGGATACACATTCCATGGGTTTATAACCCTCGTAGACTGTGTCCTTATCTTGCCTTGACAATTACCCAGTCGTAATTCTATGGACTTATCAATAAAATTTCTATTGGATTATCTCCAAGGATTAAACTTTAAGTATTATATCATGGATCACCTTGGATTATCTCCTTGGAATATAATTAGATATAGCCTGAGTATACCTGGTACTTGTTTCTGGGGATCAGTACGATTATCATTATAAGAGTGTGTTATCAATCATTTATCCCTAGATTACACTCATACTCTGTTAGCCAGACTACATGAGTTATTATTATGAGTTGGATGGACATTCTATGGTCAATGATGATTTGTGTATACCTTGGGTCTTATTTTATTATTATTATTATTATTATTATTATTATTATTATTATTATTATCACATGGATACTTTTTCAAATACATCCATGACTATCCTGACGTCAGTATGGTCAGACGGGTTTCCTCTAGGAACCTAATCCAACTTTCTTGATTTAATTTAATGCCATGTTTTTTACCTATACACTATATACTTTATAATAATTAACTATTATAGCCTTAAATACTATTTGTGGTGTCCTAATGATTTTTAATCACACCCTTTTCGGCCCATCGATTAGAACCCATACAGAATTTAGGGATGAAAGTAGGTATAAGGGGAATCTACCTACTATAGATGCTTCTTTTTTTATAGAATGGGATAGTGTACATGATAAGGGAATAAATATTATTCTCGTAATCTTATTCAACATTGATTTTTTTCTTTTGGTTAATTTTTTTTAGAATTTATTATGTATTACATTGGTCTTGATCCCATTATTTATTTTCTATTTTTTCATAGAACCTTTAAATTTTTGTTTTGTATATGAAATTATATATTGTTTCTTTCTTGGAATTTATCTTGATGTTTTAATTGTGTGGTTATTTTCATCATTATTCTTCTGATATTTTATTTGTTCTCTACTTCTATACTCCACTCTAATTATGTGGGTATCGCCTCACAATGTACCACCATAGACCCTAACTACAATTCAAAAACCTCTAGAATATATAGTAGTTCCCATGACGACATGTGTAAAATAGGTTTCAGTTACTTATTAGTGAATATGGTCTGAGAATTCAAATACATGGTTGATGTAGTTCCATCTTTACTCATATAAGGAATGATCTCATAAATGGTTGGTAGTATAATAACATGTTTCCAAGGTTGGTGCGGCATGGGAAATTGATACTTCTTCATGTGGAGGAAGAAATTATCTTCATTTAATACTCAATTCCAACTCGTAGATAAACTTTCTTTCTCACAGAAGATCATTCCTTTGAAAAAAATGATATTTTATTCCTTTTATAGATGATAAAACTTCACATTTAAGATTTATTGGTATGCATTTTCGATAATAATTAACTTCTAGTTGATTTATAATTTGTGAAAAAAGTAATTATACCATGCATGTTCAATTAAAATAATGCATGTCTGGCCAATATAACATATTTTTGATAGTAATTCATCACACATAAATTATAAATTTTAGACAAATTTGATATAAAATTTCTGGAAGCTAGTCTACGAAAACACAGTTCTGATCTTATAGTTGATCCTTCACAAAAGATCTCTACTCATAGTTTTGTAGATCATTTCTTCGAAAAAGTTACAACACTCGCATGGAAGATGCATTGGTCGTATACATGAATTATTTTTATTTCATGGAAAAATACTTGGTCTCAATGAATATCCATACATGGAATATTTCATAAATATTTAAAAATTTCATTCATAAAACAAAAAAATATCATAATTGAAATAATCAATATTTGGGATCAATAAAATAAATAATTCTTGGATTAAAACTACAATGGTTTTTATGCATTCCTCAAAGTAAAAAATTTACTGTATATATTTATAATTATCTCAATTATAAGGGCCAATTTACATACTTAGAGATACTAATTCCAATAATTCAAATAAAATCTGAAATTTTAATTAGTGGGTCTCTCTACATGACCACTCTTTTTAAAGATCTCAAAGTATGAATTTCACAGAGAAATAATTCTAAATTATTATGAGGCCCCAAAAATAGAAATATAGGTCATATTTTTTCCAGCCAATCTTATGTATCTAGACCATAGAACATAATTTTAAGAATATCATTACAAGGTAATTAGGTTCTTATTACTACAGAGAACTATTATAACCTAGAGACAGGACAAATACTACAAGAATATTATCACATAACTCATAATGAATTAAATTTATTTCTTGATATAAATATATTTTGGTAATATAGAGTACATAATAATGTTAGTTATTGGGAACCAACATAAAAAAGAAATCCCATTTATTATAGATCCAACAATTAAAAATTCCCAAATTATTAGCTATAAAATGATAATCATGTTTCTTATAAGGTATGGATATTGTAATTGGGATTCTCAAATTAAACATTATTGTAACTTTACTAACTATGACAATATATCCTTGATAAAAACATCTCAAGTGATGGTATTTCTAAAATATATGCATACTACTTCTTTAGTGGCATCAAGAGATATAATATATATGGATTCTTAATGAATCTGAAATCCTAAGTTTCTTGGAGATTCTCTTTTTTACATCACAATCATTATCCTAAATATTAAATTAAAAAACTGATCATTATGGAAACTTTTTGTGTATCCTCTCACAACTAGTTTCCTTAATTCTTCATATACTATGAACATATCCCTTGAAAAACATCAGTATATTAGTATAGTTTTAAGCACTAATCAATATATTTATCTATAACATATTAATAAAAACAATATAACAAATAATCAGACTCATCATTTATGAAAAAAGTAATTCTACTCATTCTTTATGTCATGTGACGAAGGAAACATTCCTCCATTGATTTATCATTATTGTGTCTTTTAATATATTATCAATGTATATTCTTTTACATATTTTAAACACCCACATTAATGTACTAATATATATATATTTATATCTATATGATAGGTTTTTTATATATGTCTTTGATATGAAAACATTTTATTAATTAGGTCTTAATTAAAAGTAATATTGGTATTTTATTTACATTAATATTTTTTCTTTTACTTGTATTACATGAAAATATTCTTGCACTCCAACTAGTATTTTTAAATAAGAATATTTTATTTTTTATCATGAATAAATAGTGTTTCAACTGTTTTTGGAGAGAATAAATCCATATCTATTTGGTTCTCTAACTTACTTAAATTTCCTATGTTTTGTGTTGTTTCTCTGGAACAAGTCCTCTAACAAATCCTTCAGTATGATTCTTTATCATACCAAATATTATATATCATTATCCTCAAATTCAATAAAGTATATCATTTTTTCATTTTTACTTTTTGTGATATGATCCATTTCTAGAGAAACTCTTTTATGTTTGGGATCATTTAAAGATATGCTTCAAGACTTGTGATGAAAATTTAGTGATATGAGTAATCTTAGAAAACACTTACCCTATAAAAATATATGTTGTATCCCATGTAATGTTTCGTATTTATAAATAATAATAAGATCACTGTACCAAAATCCAAATCAAGAAATGGGTAGTTCTGTTTATGAACTTCTTATTTCCTGGAGGCATAAGCTATCATTATGTCCTTCTGCATTAACACACACCCCAAGCCCTTGTTCAAAGAATCATTGTACAACACAAAACATCCCCAACTTTTGGGTATCATAAGAATATGTGTGGTGATTAGAAACATTTTCAACTCCTTATACATCTCTTCATATACATCATTCTAAACAAAATTGACTCCTATTTGAGTTAGTTTGGTTAGATGGTTTTTAAATCATGTGAAATTTATCAATAATTCACAATAGTACCCAACTAATCCAAGGAAACTATTTATTTCTATCATATAAATTTTCCTTATCCATCCATCAATGACATCTATCTTTTAAGGTTCCTATGATATCCCATTACATATGATAATATGTAATAATAATGAGATTTATATTAACCAGAACTCAAATTTTCTATTAATTTCATAAATATTCTCGATTGATAAGGTTTTTATCAGAGTAATAAAATTATCTGCATAATCCTCCTTTCATTTAGATTATATTAAAATATCATCTATAATGGAAACTTAAATTTTTTTAAGATAATATATAATGACTGAATTCATAAAGAAGTAGTTGATCTCTTGAGACTTTTTGTGTCTGAATGGAATTACTAAGAACTCATAGTGCCCCTACCTTGTCAGAAAAGTAGACATGGGGATATCCTCCCACTTCAACAATACTTGATAAAAACCAATGGTAATATCAAACCTATAAAATTATTGGTCTCAACATAACTGATCAAACAAGTCATCAATCTGTGATTGGGGATACTCTTCCCATATCGTGATCTTGTTAAGATTAAAATAATAAATGCCACGATGCAATGACCCAAAATTCTTCTTGAAGAATATGACTTCTGTACCCTATGGTGAGGAACATGGGAGTATGAAATATTTATCTATATTCTCCTACAGTTGTTAAATATTCTCATCATATTTCGAAATCATCATTCAATATAGAATCTTGGATAATGGAAATTTCCCAGGTATAAGCTCAATTGAAAATCCAACATCTCCGCTAGGAGGAAGACATCGGAAATATTTAAGAAACACATCAGTGTATTCCATTACAATGGGAATGAAATCAATGATGATATACTCTTTACAATCAATCATTTAATCTGGATACACTTTCTCATTATGAAATAATATCAATGCTTGCGATGTTAGTGATAAAGAAGATTTTTCCTCATCCTTGAACTTTTATCGAATCATGGGACTATACCTGATACAAATAATGTTTTACTTATCATAGTAATTTATATTAGATTTATAAAAAGATAACCTTTTTGAAACAATGATAACATCAAATTATACTAAATTGATGTTGGTAAAATATTCAAGGATAACATTAAATGATATCAAATAATTTCAGGTGGTGAGTAGATGTCCTTTGAAAACATATAGTATATTATTGTAGGTAATTAATTGTAATACAACATGACATAGATAATTATTGAGTAGAGTTTACAAGTAATTCAATTTTCAGGATCTATCTCGTCATAGGAATTTCTTTGTTCTGTTATTCATAAAGATTTTGGATTCTCATCGTCATTCTCAACCCCTAGAATGGAGAATTGGCTTAGATAATTCCCATCATCTCAACATTTTTGAAATTGAAATTTTTATGGTACCTTAGAATAAAATTCATTTCGTCCATCATGTTATTAAATTTTACGTGATAATTGGATACATTATGTCACATATTTCCACCCATAAAAAATTTAATAATCCCTTTGTAACATTACCCTTGGTACCACTTTCCACATTTTTTGTACAAAAGAAATTGGTTCTTCTTTCCCATATCAACTTTATCAGATGAACTTCCCGAATGATTATTCCTTTTATTCTTTGACACCTTTGTAAATTCCACTATGTGCCAGTTTTTAATCATTATTTTATATTTATTTTGGAATCATCACAAAATGTCCTCTTTAAGCTCCCATCCGATTAGGAATCTAGATTGGGCAGTCATCATATTGCAATTCACATTAGTTTTTTACTCCATTTATCTTATTTTCATACATTGTATATAATAAAGAGAAAATTAGGGATGGGTATCTTATAACAATTAAACACAAAAATGGAATTCCAAAAATAATAAATTAATAAATAATAAGTATAATTAATTAAATAACTTACAAATTTCTATGATTTAATCTATATTACCCATGATCTATTTCCTAACATAAACTCTTCTGTTTATTCTTGTTCCTTGAAGAGTGGTTCGTAATGAAATTATAAATTTAATAAATTATATCCTTAGGGAATTTCAAACTAGGTGTCTTGCAAGGCCTACTGTCGTGCACCAATTCTTATTCGAGTCTAGCCTAATGTGACTTTTTTCGGTTTTACACCTAGGTACATATGTGTAAGATCTTAAACCACTTATTGTATATAGACTGGGATATCTTTTCTTGGAAACCACTTACTCTATAATTTACCAAAATTTAAGGAGGTCTAATTATGTTTGGTCTTATCCAAAATTATTTCACTAGAGTTTTCTAATCTTAATCCCAAAAATTACAAAACTATTCCTCTGATACAAACTATGAAAACACTTATTTTTATGAGACATTAATTCATGATTTAATAAATTATATTATGCATAATAAATCCTAGAATATTAATAAGTCCTATGTATCTTATTTTTGGTGAATTATATAAAAACTTAAAACAATTGGTAAATAACAATTATTGAAAACTTTCATAACATTCTCATAATATTTGATCATACAAAATACTACATGGTATAACCTAGGGACATACATAATAAAGGGGTGAGCTATAAAGCCTTGTAAGGTAACAAAAATTTAAAAAAATGATGAAATTATTACATGTTCGAGAATAGGAATTTAAATGTAAAACATAATGGGTGAGAAACAAGAAAATTAATAATGAGGTAAGATCAACCATGATAACATAATTGGTACATGGAAATGCATCAACAACTTTAAACGTGAAATAATAAACATAGTTCAAGGATTGCCTCCAATACTTCATGGTGGAAAAAGTCTTGTGATGGATTATATTCACACCCTTATCCCTTGAATGATGTCTCATGAGACTAAAACATTACCCAAATCATTAAAGCGTAATATAATTCTGGGTGACCTTGTCCATTTCATATCATTCACATGAGTAAGTGTTCTATATAGATCGTACAACATGAAAAAAATTTCATCTCATTTTATTCTATGTTCAAGTTGTGTGGAATAAATACAAGTAATTGTAAAATCAAAAAATTATAAGTTTATAAAGATGAACACACTTGATATGAAATGGGTATAGGTATTCTCTATTACATTGTTGGGAATGGAAAATTATGGTGAAATTTTGACAGCATAACATCTGTTATCAATGTTTTATAAAAATGGTTTAATGAGAGAAAACGTGGTCTCCGATTATTTTTACATCAAATGGATAGTAAAAGGAATTTGTAAAATCCTATCCCAAAAATATAATTTAAGAATAAAAGCCATAAAATATTGATAATTCATGAATTAAAAATAGGAGGGAAATATCCTTTATTAAATTCTGGTATGGAAACAGGTGTACTTAAAGGTTCATGGGAAGGATTAATAAGAGTTAAAGGGGTGTTACATCACATAAACATAAAAAACAGTGTAAGTGGAATGTATATAAACATACCCGTAGAAGGTAAAATGGAAATTAATAGGTATAAAATAAAAGTTTATCTTCAATAAAAAGTAGAGTGTGAGATCCCTTATCATGAGAGAGTGGGAGATCCCTTGCCCTCATAGATTGACTCCCAAAAGATTTCAAGGAGATTTTTGTGAGCTCGGGCCACCATTGGAGGAATATATATATGGTATTGCAGAGTAAAAATGTTCCCCATGGTTTTTTAGTGAAGTAAAATCTGATCATGGGTGGGTTTATATTGGAGAAGAGATGGGAGTTCTTCATTTTCTCCAAAATATATATTTTTGGACTCTATAATAAAATAACCACAACCAAAACCCTTACAGTGGTTTTCAACCTAGGTTTTTATAAATCAATGGATTATTTAATTATTACATAAGTCCATGGTTTTATATTATCAAAATATTACCCTCGGTGATGTGGAAGTGAGTCATGTTCTAAAAGAAATGATTTTAAAATTATAAAATATAATGTAGGTTTTGAAGGATTCTCAATAGAGTTTTAAAGATAATAAAATAACCTCATAATAACATTATATTTAAGGATAAAAATATATTCTTTTCATGGATAGAATTTATAATATTCATTACCACATTTTTTGTCTTTAGGATGTCATAATACATACTGTATATTTATACTATATTTAATTTTTACATGAAAATTCAACTATCTCAGAAAAATATGAAAAACTAACTGTGGGTTAATTTAGACATTTTGATTTAATTAAATTATTATTTCATCAAAATAATTTTCTAAATATGTGAATTTTCAATTTTATAATAATAATTGAAATTTATTGAGAAATGATCAGTTTTTAATAATAACAATTTTTGAACCCTTATAAAAATTAACATTGACTTCATAAAATTATATTATCAACAATACATAATAAATATTATTTAATATTAAAATTTTATAAAATATATCCATTATTTCAATAAATTAATTATTTTACCCAAAGGAATGACTTATTTGACATTAAATATTACAAAAAAATATTATTTTTGTTTTATTGAATCAAAATATAAAACATATTTAAAGTAATAATAAGAAGAAGAAATTGTATTAATAATTCTATAAAATATACATATTCATATTATTAGTCTTGGTGTATATCCCTTTATTACCATATAAAATTCACTATGTTTATGTTCTGAAATTATGAGACTTTCATGAGGGGGTTAGGAAAACATGGTTTAGTTCATGATCTCATTGAACTTGACCTTCTCGCATAAATACTTTTTCTCAAGATTAAGTCATTGGATCTCATCCTGGGATTGGTCAAAGAAAATTCACTATAATGTTATCTCCATTGAAAGCTCTAATAAATGGGATTTATATGGTAGAGTCCTAATATTTGAGGCCATCAAATCAATTTTTTTGTGTCAATTGGATTTTTCAAAAACATATATTTATACTAATCGTATGATCACTATAAAATGACTATACTATCAATGATAATGAATCATAACATTATTTTAAATATGATGGGATATAATAAATCCAAATAATTGAATGTGTTTTCTATAACCATAAAACATAATAATACATTTATTTCAACCAAAAAGGGAATTTTATTTATAATTTCTTGGGTTTTTACAATTATCTTATAGTCACCCACAATATGAACTTATGAATCCCTCTCCTTTACACTTTGTGATATCACATCTGTCTGTTGTCCCATTCAAGAATCCTTCATCTTGTCGTATTCCTCACATTAATATTACAGTTACTCATACTTATTTTCATCGTTTACATTCATGTATCATATGTGAAATACATGTGAGTTGGTATTCCCTATTTTTAGGGAAATTTTGAATTTTTTTGACTCCCGCAATTCAATCCTGAATTTGAAGTTATTATCTGATGAAGAGTAATCTAGTAGTTTATGTTAGGCTATATAAAAAGTTTCCCTAAACTTTATGGAATCTATAAAGTGTATCATTGTTTTATTAGATTTAATTTTTATGTGCCTCATAAAAATATGAATTTTTCAATAAATTAAATTGTATTTCTTGATGAGATACTCTAATTAACAACTTGAGAATTTCCAGAAATTGACGACCTATACTCAACCAACCCTTTGGTGTGTTAGTTATATAACCATGACAATTTTACCTTATATTATGAACAATACACCTTTTGAGGTGGGTTTGGAAGGAAATTTATGATCTAATAAGTAAATTTAATTAACTGAACTATTAAATGATGAATGAAAAAATAAAAATGGAAATGTCATGTCGCTTAACCATGTTAACTGTGACTTATACCAATCACTAAATGAGATTAAATGGAACTGGTAAATGGTATAAATGTATTACATGGTCTTATGGAATGATGAATTACTCTCATCTTTAAAAGAGATTAAAAGAAATGTGAAATGGCTTATAATTCACTTGAATTTTATTAAGACCATTATATAAAGATATAGGATTTCTTTCCTTAGGAAAGTATTGGATTCTCCCTTGGAATTTCCTTGACTGCCAAAGGGATGGAACCCTATTAATGGATGAATTTTATAAGATTTGATAACCATCCTAGACTTAGATCATATAATACCTTGATTACATCCAAGAAATAATTCTACGGGATATTCAATTAATTTTCTCCTGATATTATAATTTCTTATATTATCACTGTGGTTTATGATTGATATCTTATAACATGTAATGCATCCAATTATCTCATTAATATCTAATCAATCCATTATCACCTATTGAAAACTTTATGAAGTTGAGGGTGTGGGCCAAAGTAGTTTAATACCTATAAAAGGGGGTACTTTATCTAGTGATAAGAAGCATCTTATATAATCTTATCTTCAGAATGGTGATCTCCAAAGCATATAAAAAAGTTTTATTGTGGTATGGAACTAGTGTGTGATGTTGAGGAACATAAATCCCATGTTCACTAGATGCCCAGTTGAGTAATGAGCTTGCAGTTGGATGGGCCAAAATCAGAGGTTTTTTAGAATCACGCCTCTAGTGGTTACTGAGATAGGATCCACCCTAACTCCAGATCCTAGAGTGGGATAATCATCTCCACATCAAGAAAGGAACTGGAGTACCATAGGTCATACAAGTTGATAAGGTGGATATATCCAAGCGATAAAGGCTTATGATATGTTGTGAATGTATACAAGACCTTCTTAGGGTAATTTTTTTATTTCTCTAGACCTCATATTGAGAGAGATTTATGTAGTATAGCCTACTCCAAAAGAGAAAGGTGTTGAACCTTTTATAATCAAAAGTTTTATTCTTATAGCATCTACAATAGCACCTCCATTGTTTGATATAAAAACCTCAAACACTATTGTTTCTATTTCTATCATGGAAATACTTGGGATTTAAATTTAGTACTTATATTTAGTTATAAATCTTAACACACCATTTGGACTGTGGTTAAAAAGTGCACACCAATATTGGGATTTCCCACTCATGATTTGTAATTACCTCTTCTTATGGAACATTTTCATCCATGAGATGATAGGATATGGTATAATACTTCGAATGTATTGGTTGATTACCTATCATACTCGTATTGACAGTTTTTTGATTAAGGGTGTATTTTAAATACCATAGGTACTTCTCTATTCTCATAAAAGAGAACGGGTTGTCCATTCTAGTCGACCATGACTCAAGAATCATGGGTTATGCTGGGGAATGGCCCAAATTTTTAGTATTTTTCTAGATGATTATAGAAACTTTAAAAATACTTTTCTCTAATGGAAAATCAATTCTAAGATGTCTTGAATGACCACTTTTCCTTGTTATCTCTTGAGTGATTGGTGGAGTTTACTATTGACATTATTCTAAAAGTAGAACCAGTATCTATTCTTCCTTATATGATGGTTCCATCATAGCATCATAAAGACAAGTGGAAACATGAGGTACCAAAATATAAGGGCATTATAATACCTATTACTTCCTTATGGGGTTTACCCATGCTTTTTCCCAAGAAGGTATATGGGAAACTTTGACAATACATGTATTACTATAAATATAGTCATCTTACTATTAATAATTTTTTTCCTTTAACATATTGGGATCACCTCTTCTTCTAGCCCAAAGTAGCTATAGTATTCTCAAAAAAATTGACATCAAGATATCGTCATATAATGTTTAGATCCTCTAAATTATGTAGAAGAAATGAATTGTAAAAGTATTTAGTAATTTAATTTGGCCCCATGAACAATCAATATGGTTTCATGGATCTAATGAATCGGGTTTTCCACCCATATAATGATTCTTTTTGTGGTTTTTATCATTGATGTAATATTTTTGTACTAAAAGAATTGAAATAATCATCAAAAACACCATGATATCATATTGATTACACTGATATAGAATAAGTTATAAATCAAGACCACAAAATGTTAGATCAAGATTAACAAGGTTCACCCCTTTGGTAACATTATCTTATAAAAAGGAGATTCTGTAGGACCACATATAGTGACAAAAGTGGTTTCCTTCCGTATTAGCTTATTTTTATATCATTTTAGTGCATTTTAAGACTTATGGTTGGGATCATTATATCTCTTTCATTTTGGGATCTGATCATGGTTTAATTCATTGTGTTGTATTTGTAACGATAAGTGCTCAAGTTCATTTGAGTTGTTATTCGTCTCTCTTTCTCTAGACCTAGTTATCAAATTGTTATCAATGTTACCTTTTTCTCAGATCTATTCCGATCCAATCCAAATAAAAGGACAATACTAGAGGATGAGGATCATACTATCCTATGTTGGGTGGTTTATATCTCATCCCTCAAGTTCATTTATTTTTGGAATTATTATGTGTGGCCCACCGAATTCATCGGGTGTCATTTTCTAATTTTATATTCCATTCTTATATGAATTAAAATTGTATGATTATTCCCATTCCAAATATGTGATTATTTTTTAGTTGTTACACACATAACTTCATCCATCCCCTGTAGGATTTTTTTCTATAATTGTCATTTTAGTGTTTTGATACATTAGAGCCACTGTTCGTGTGTGACTTGGATTGACCTTCCTAAGGGTGATATTTTCTATATTAAATTTACTATTTTATATTTTGAATTCCATAATGTAAATTAACATGTATTCTCACCACTTCACCCATCTAATTTAACTGATTTAATCCCTAATGTAATGTTAAATGTGAATTGGAAAGTATTCTAAGAACATGACATGTACATATTAAATGTAATTTAATAATAGGTTGATTTTATGTAGCACCCCTTACCACATTCATGAAAGGTAGAAGAGGGAACCTTGATTTATGAATATGACTTAAATGGATTAAATAAATTGTTGTGTGGTACTTGTCCTTATCACACTAATGAAAAAAAAGGCTTTAACCAAATAGACATATTAATTAATTAATACTTGATTAAATGGTTGAATGATCAATCAGCCTTGTCACACAAATAATAGGTAATGTCTTGAACTACATGAGATATTATATGACATCGTTATCAAATAGTATTGGTCTGACTTGATCTCTCCTAGGATTCCATAGGGAATGCCTTGAGCACTCAATAACCCCATTCTAATTCATGGATATGGATTTCTTAGGTTAAAACCCACACATAACCTTATTCTTATCTATCCTTGGATTCCTGGTAGGACACTTTATTATCCCTCATTAATTATTAAAACATGTATTATATACACTCCATGGATCTATCTTTCATGAGTAGGTCCCATGGTTAAATCCCATCAGCCCCAGTCATTGCTCAGCCCTATTTAACTTTGATTATCTCCTTGGACACGTTAGGCATCTTAATTTGAAATTACATGGACTATACTCTATTTATTACACTATTTCACTTATCCATCCTATAATAAATACTATTTTGGTGACACTTGGTGTTTAAAATTCCTTAGTTACTACCATGGAACATCATTCATAAATTCCATTATAGGTTGCCTTGTTACATTTCAGAACCATCCCTATGGATATCATGTAACTTATTTTGAAACTAGTAATAATAAATTAATAAACTAGTTACCTATATAGACACTAGCTAAGGGATAATGCAAGTATATGGATATTTAGTAACACTTTACTTATTTTCTTTATATATGAATACCTTTACACTGTTACATTTCCAATACATGGGTTGTAATTGTTGGTGGTGTCCCATTGAGATTTATCACACACCCTCTTCGGGAACTTCTTTGTACCTAGGATAGATTACCTATATGAATGTGTAGAGAAAGGTAATCATACAGCTTTGAACACTTAATTTATTTTTACTTATGATGGTGCTTGATAGTAGATGACCAAGCTGGAGCTCGGGATTCTTGGGATAGTCTTTTTATTCCCTTTATAATTTTGTGGAACGTGTTATGTCTACAATTCCATATCCATGTTTTATAGTATTCTGGTGACATGACATATCTTTATCAATTATTACATTTATTTTGGTTATGTTTACCCCTATTCAATTATTAATATTGTCTTCTTCATTTTACGTATATTTCTTCTGCAACTTACCTTTGTTTATATTTATCCTCTTTGAAACACTCTAGTAATAATGTCATAGTATCCCCATATACACACCCTAGGCCCTCAGTGCTAGTCATAATCCTCTAGAATTTTGGGATATGCACCTAAGGCCATGTGGACCACCAAGTTCGGGGCACCTATTAAGTGGAATATGGGTCTATGACATCACATGAATCTTACAAGAAATATTTTTAATAGATAATAGGAAGTCTTAACTCTGCATCAATCATGATATTACTGAATTCTAGTAGAGGCTAAACAATTTGATGGGATGTTTGAGGCATTGTTATATAATCCATTTTGACATAGGGTGATTGATTTGTGGAATATGGATCATGTAAATTGAGGAAAAATATGAATAATTACAAGAATCATGACCTCAAATTAGTAGCAATGGTCCATTCCTGGTGTTTTTCTAGTGACTACTAGGTGAGATATCAGTTCATTATATACACAGAATATAAAATTAATAAATATATATTTACCCAACCAAAATTGAACCTCATATAGTTAATATAGGTTGAATACCAATATTTTTTATATTTTAATCATTATACTACATCTAGGAAATGAAATTTTTGTTGAAAATTATCTTACCAGAAATATTTAGACATGAGTGTTTCAAGAATCCAATACTAAATTATAGTTGATGGAATTGTGATATGAGATGCACTTAAAAGTTCAAGAGTTTCATGTGAATCACTTTCTCGTGTCCTTAGTAGTGACTTCTGCTCTTCTGTATTAAGGGAAGAAAATGGTGCTTTTTGTTCTTGAATTATTAGTCTTAATGGAAAGAATATCAGGTGAGGACCTACCACCAAGTTGGGTTGTTAGTGGTGATGAGATCTTGGGAATTCATGGTCATGTAACAGTTATGTAAGCCAAATGAAGTTTTTTAATATGATAATAAAGTTCCTCTTCTTGAGTAGTACATCCTAGTATTACTGAGATTTATTTTTACTACCATAACCAGAATTCTTGTCGTATAATTAAATGGGCTATTACATGATTCATTACTTGGTGTTCCAGTTATAAATAGGGGAAGGTATAACACTAAGGGACTTCTTTATTTTTATTTCCATTACCTAATATGAAGTAGAAATGGGATGATTTAACTATGATATTTTTGATCATTTTACCTGGGTCCCCTCGATGAAGTGATGTAGTATGATTTAATTTAGACTAGTGGATGAAGGTAGCACATTTTTATCCTCTTAGGGATACCTTTTTAGTGGAAAAATTGAAAGAAACAACTCTATGAGATTATAAATCTTTACAGGGTATTATATAATATTGTATTAGTGAGAGATACTCATTTTACATTATGATTCTAGATATGTTTTCCTAAGTCTCTCTATTCACATGTACTTTTGAGTACAATATACAACCCTCTAATCAATGGTCAATCCTATCATACAATACAAGTGCTAGGGGACATTCTTAAGGCCTACATCCTTTGTTTTGGAGGTTCTTGGGAAAACTAATTGGATCTTACTGAGTTATCTTACAACAATAGTTTTCATTTTTTGGATTCAGATGGATCCTTATGAGGCCTTATATTTAAGGTCATATCATTCACCCCTATGAATTTTTGTTGGATGGTGATTCTTAATTTTATGAGTATACATTTGGTATTTTTTATTATATCTTGGAGTCTCCATGAGGAAGGATTTTTTCTCTATTATAGGTGTAATGGAAGCACTATCATTTATAGGATGAGTCCTAATAGCGACATGATGATGTACATTATTAGATTCTATAGTAATTCTTAGATGATGCTCAACCACCCTTCGATAAACTCAAGGATGAGTTTTTTAAAGAGGGGGGTTTGTAAGAAGTGTTATTTTTATGAGGTAAGAGCCATTTTATTTTTAGTTAAAATCGTTTATTTGGTTCATATAATTATTCCAAAAGTTTTAATGAAGGTTTTTATTGAATTCATGACCTATTTGGAGCTCAAATATCTATTATTTTTAAAACATGATTAATGAATATAGTTATAGAATAGTAAGTTATAATTATCTGGATAATCCTTTTAAACCAAATATTGAAGATCATATTTAGGATAATCATTAAAGGTAGAAGATATATCCTTGTGAAATAATGCAAACAGGTTATATAGGTTATTTTCACTATCTTCACATGGTTATTTAAATTATGTGAAAACCATGAAAATGGGGCGTTCATTTGGATAGTATTATTTCATGGACAATGCATGATATGTTTAATAGTGTTCTTTATCCATGTGATGGTTGTCACCCAAATATGTCAGACCACATGGTTTGTTTATGGTTTGTCCAACCATGTGGCCAGACACTGCGGCCCTTTTTTAAGGGGTGAAATGCCATTTTTTGCCTCCACCCACTAAAACCATTGACTCAATTCTATTATTCAATTCTATAGTATCCTCTAAAATTTGGAATCTATTACTTTATATACTCTAATATTGGGGATATATCCTTCATCTGATGTTTTATTCAGGTGTTGTTCATCGAATTGTATTCCTATTGGTAAAAATATGATTCCTCTTACTCATTTTTTCGTTTACCTCCTTATCTCATATGTTAAATCTATGAGCTAATATTCACTATTTTAATGGGGTTTTTATAATTTATTTTATTCCTAACATTATATACTTAATATGAATATTATATCAAATAAGGATTCAACTATTGGTTTATGGTTGGTGAAATTTTTATTTTCCTTAAAATGTATGATTCCTATCTAGCGTGTTGTTGGGCCTCAAGCCAGACATTCCATGGGTTTCTTCTAAAATATGAATTTTCCTTTAAACTAAATGTTATTCCTTCCTGAGATACACCCATATAACAGTTGACAATTTTTTAAGGTTGATAATCTCAAATAGGCTACAACTTGGATGTGTAAGTTATTCACACATCACGGTTTTACCTTAAATTATGACCAAGACACCTTTTGAGTAGGGTTCATCTTCAAATTTATATCAAATAAGTAAATTGAATTATTAAAAATTGTAAAATATGAGACATGAAACATGAATAATAAGTACATTTCATTTTTCTATGTTAACTATGACTTATACCCATCACAAAATGTGATTAATGGGAAATGTAAGATGGTATAAATGTATTACATGGTCCTTATAGATGATTAATTATACTAATGAACAAATATGATAAAATTAGATTTAAAATAGAATATACTTCAATTGAGTCTTTGTATGACATTTAAATATAATTATAGGTTGGTATTCCTAGGGAATATCTCATATTCCTCCGTTGGGTTTTCCTTTTCCACCTAAAGGAAACAACTTTATTCATGGATAAACATTCCATGAGTTGGTAACCCTATTAGACATTGTCCCTCTCTTTCCTTGATGACTTCCCAGTCATAATTCTATGGACTCATCTGGTACTTTTCTATATATATTAAAATTCCTTGGATAATCTCCATTGATTCAACATTATGTATTTTTTCATGTACCACCAAAGATTATTTCATAAGGATTTAATTAGGTCTATCCTACAGCAACCTGGGGATTGTTCTTAATGACGAGCATGGTAATCATTATTAGAGTGAATTTTCGAGTGTTCATCCCCATATTACACTCATCTTCTTTCGCCGGACTACATGATTTTTTATTATGAGTTGGATAGACCTTATAAGGTCAAGGATGATTGGTGTATGCCTTGGGTCCTATATTATTATTATTATTATTATCACATGGAAACATTCTCATAGACATATTGGATTTGGATGAAGTAGTTATGGTCAGACAGGTGTCCTCTAAGAACCCAATCCAACATAGTTGATTTATTTTAATGTCGTATTTATTACCTACAGACTATCCATTTTATATTTAGTGACTAGATAACCTTAGAAATTATTGGTGGTGGTTTACTGAGTTTCGATCACACCCTTTTTTATCTTAAATTAGTACCCTGATATAATTAATGTATGTGGGTAGGTACAAGGGGAATCTACCTAACATGGATGAATCGTTTTTCTATAATAGGATATAGTGCTGGAGAATAACTCTATGATTTTTATCATAATTTTATTCAATATATATTTTTTCAATTTTGTTTATTTTCTCATAGAATGTATAGTGTATCCCTTCGGCCATGTTCCAATCTTTGATACCCAATTTTGTCATAGCATATTGAAACCACCATTTTGTATATGATATTGAATTTTTTTTTTCAATTTATCTAGATGTTTTAGTATTGTTGTTATTTTTTTCATTGTGCTTCTTCAATTTTATTTTTTATCTACTTCTGTACTACACTCTGATTATGAGGGTACAGCCTCCCACCTTACCAAAGTAGACCATCACTACTATTCAAAAATCTTTGGTATCTGGTGTAGTTTCATTTATTCCCTATGGGAAATAAGTTTTTTTACTTACTAGTTAGTTGGGTAAAGTTTTTCATAAACATGATTGAAGTATGACCATATTTAGGCATAATAGCAATTATCTCATGAAAGCTTGGTGGCATGGTCGCATAGAGTCATGGTTGGAGTTGCGTGGAAAATTGAGACTTCGTTGTGTGGAAGAAAAAATAATCTTCATAGAATATTCAAGTCCCTCTCACTGATGAACTTTCCTTCTCAAAATGTTATTTCTATTTAATAAAAAGTTATTTTATTCCTTTTTATAGATGATCCAGCTTCGCATAGAAGATCCATCAGTATGCATGGTCGATAGACATAATTTTTTGTTGATTCATACTTTGTGTAAATTGTAATTCTACAATGCATGTTCAATCAAAATAATGCATGGTTATCCAATATAACCCTTGTTAGATAGACTTTATTCACACATAATAGTTATCTCTCAGAGAAATTTGACATTATATATACAGAATTGGGTCTATGAAAACACATGTCAAATCTTATGGTCGATCCTTCACAAAATATTTATACTCATAGTTGTATGGAACTTATCTTCACAAAAGATACAACACTCACATGGAATATTCATTGGACTTATAAAAGAAATAGTTTATTTTCATGTAACAACCATTGGTATTATACAATATCCATAAATGTCGTATTTTATACAAAATTCAAAAAAAAATCCATAAAACTAAAAAAATTTCAGGATTACAATAATTAGTATTTAAGACAGTTAAAATAAGGAATTATTGGATTAAGCCTAAAAGGATTTTTATTCGTGAAACAAATCACGCAATTTATGATATATATTACTAATTATGTCATGTCTATGGAGAAACTTTCATGCTTAGAGATAAGAATTCAAAAAATTCAAATAATGTATAATATTTTAATTAGTGGGTCTCTCCTTGTAACCTATCATCTTATAGATCATAAATCATGAAGTTCACCAAAATAATTCTAAATGCTTATGAGCCTCCAAAAAGAGATCGATAGATAGAAAGTGTGACCAATTATACTGATGTATCTAAAATAAAAAACATAATTTTAAGAATATTGTTGTGAAATATTTAGGTTCTTATTATAGAAGATAACTATTATAACCCAAATATGGGACAAAGAATCCAATAATATTATCATATAAATAAGGTAGAATTAAATTTATTTTTTGATATAAATATAGTTTTTAATTTAAATTACATAATAATGTTGGTTCTTAGGGACCAACACCCAAAACATCCAACTTCTAAAAAAGCCAACTACTAAAATTTCTCAAATCATAAGCAGTGAAATGATAGTAATTTTTATGATAAGTATGGATATATTAATTGGTATTCTCACATTGTAATTTATGGTCACATTATAAACTATGACTACTTAGCCTTGATGAAAACTTCTCAAGTGATGATATTTCTAAAATATATTCATACCACTTCTATAGCGGCATCAAAAGCTGTGATATATATGGATTTTTATAGAATCTAAAAATATAAGTTACTTTAATATTCTCTTTTTGACTTCACTATTATTATTATAATTATTATATTCAACAAAACTGACCATTAGGGAAAAATGTTATGTATTTCATCATAAAAAGTTTACTAAATTTTTTATATACTATGAATATATCATTTTAGCAACATTAGTATCTTAGGATAGTTTTAAGTGCTTATTAATATAGTTATTTTTTACTTAATCATATTTATCAAGGAATACTTCATAGGACTCCTCATTCATGGAAAAAGTAATTGGACTCATTCTTTATGTCATGTGATGAAGGAAACATTCCTCTATTTATTTTCCAATATTGTATCTTTCAATATATTATCAATGTATATTCTTGGATGGATTTTAAATATCCTCGGTAATGTACTACTATATATATTTATATCTATTATATATGTTTATATATATATATATTTTATATGGAAACATTTTATTAATTGCGTTTTAAATTAACTTAATATAGGAATTTTGTTTCCATTAATATTTTTCCTTTTACATGTATTCCTTAAAAACATTCCTTCACTCCCGATAAAATTTTTTATATAGAAATATTTAATTTATTATTATATGATAAAAGTTTATATTACCCTTATTAAATATTGTTTCATAATTTTTTGGAGAGATAAATCCATATATATTTGGTTCTCAAACATTCTTAACTGTCCTATATTTTATATTGTTTCTCCAAAATAAATCCTCCTAATAAACCTTCTGTATGTTATGTTTTTGTACAAACTCTTTTATATATTGAGTCGCACATTCACTGAGGTATATAATTTTTCCATTATCTATTTTAGATATATGATCCCTTTCTATAAAATATCTGTTATCTCTAGTTTCATTTAAATATATTCTTTATGACGTGTGATGAAAATTTAGTGATATGAGTAATCACAACAAACACTATCCCTATATACATATGTGTAGTATCCCAGGTATTATTTCATAATTATAAATCATTGAGGATCAATTAATCCCACTCTAGATCATCCATTAGGTAGTTATATTTAGGAACTTTTAATTTCCTTGATGCATAGTCTATCATTTTGTCTTTCTGCGTTAAAATGTAGCCCAAGCCCTTCTTTGAAGCATCGTTGTACACCATGAAGTGTTCAGCACTTTTTGTTAACATAATAACATGTATAGTGATAAAACTACTTTTCAAATTACTTTTTATATATTCAAATTCATCAATCCAATCAAACTAGACTCATGTCTAAGTTATTCTTGTTAGAGGGTTTGAAAATCATGAGAAATTTCTCCAAAATTGACGATAGTACGTACGTAATCCAAAGAACCTATGGATTTCTATCACAAATTATGACCTTAGTTATCCTTAAATTTTTTTCTATCCTTTAAGGATCCGAATATGCCCCTTTACATGAGAAAATATTCCATAGGAATTATAATTCTTTCAATCATAACCCACATTTTGTATTATTTTCATAAATATTCTCAATTCATATAGATGTTATATCAGTGCTCAAATGCCCCTCAAAATCCTCCCTTATTTTATAATATGATATATTATCATCTATAA
Source organism: Viscum album (assembly GCA_963277665.1). Classification (NCBI taxonomy): domain Eukaryota; kingdom Viridiplantae; phylum Streptophyta; class Magnoliopsida; order Santalales; family Viscaceae; genus Viscum; species Viscum album. The sequence goes on along the minus strand of OY728128.1, from coordinate 990,936,279 downwards.
ATACTAACAAAAAATAATGAGGTAGTATCTACTGACCCAATTCATAAATATGATGTTGATTTCATGGGACATAGTGAGTCTAAATGGAATCACTATGAACTCATAGTGCATATACCTTATTTAGAAATTAGCCTTTGGGATATCTTTATTCTTTACCTTACTTAATAAAGACTTAAAAGAATATCCACCTTGGAGAATTATTCACCTCCACATAGATGATCAATCAAATCATAAATCTTTGATAGGGGATAATTTTTCTTTACCGTGATCTTGTTAACTTCAAAATAATCCATGCAATGGCACAATAACATGTCCTTCTTCTTGAAGAAGATGACTAGTGAACTCTATGCTGAACAACATGAGAATATTAACTCTTTATCGAGATTCTCCTATATTATTTTATTTTTCTTATCAAGATTCAAAATATTCACTTTATATGGATTCTTGGATCACTGTAATTTCCTAGGTGTAAGATCTATTGAAAGTTGAAATTGTCGTCTTGGAGAAAGACCAACAAAATCATCAGGAAACACATCAGTGTATTCCCTCACATAGGGAATGACATAAAGAATGATCTATTCCATAAACTCAATCATTTGATCCAGATATTCTTTCTCATAGGGAAATAATAACAATTATTTAGATGTTGGTGCTAAAGAAGATTCATCATCCTCCTTGAACTTGCAATGAATCATGTTATTATCCACGATATGGATATTAAGTTCCTTATAATGAAAATTGATATTTTATTTATAAAACACAAACCATTTTGAAACTAGGATAACATAAAATTACACAAAGGAGAGATTGGTAATAATTTCAATAATAACATTCCCAAAAACATGAACATATAAAATAGTAATCATAGAAGTTTTTCTTGTTGATATCAAATAATTTCATGTGGTTAGTCGATGGTCTTATAAAATATACATGATATAATAATAAGGAATGAATTTAAATACAACATTACATGTAAAATTATTGAGTAGAGTTTATATGTACATCATTATTCATGATCTATCTCTGTAAAGGAATTTCCATGTTCCCATTTTCAAAGCGATTGTGGATTCTCATCATGATTCTCAACCCTTGGAATAGATCATTGGCTTGGATAATTTCTGAATTCTAAAAACTTATGACATTGAAATTTATATGGTAAAATATATTAAACTTTGTTTTCATTCATAATGTTATTAAATTTTCTACTAAAATTGGATACTTTAGGTCCAATATTTCCACGCATAAAACATCTCACAGTTTCTTTATTACATTTCCCTTTATGCATCTTTCCAAACAAAATTCAAAAAAGAAATCGTTTTTTCTTCCCCTTATCGACTGTATCATATGAAATTCCATGAGGTTTCATCCTCTTATTATTTAAAACCCTTTTAAATTCAACTATGTGTTAGATCTCAATCATTATTTTTCTTAGCTGGTTTCACTTAATGTAAAAAGTCCCTACCTTAGATCCCATATAATTATGAATCCCAATTTGGTAGCCATCATATTACTATTCACAGTGGTTGTTTACATTGTTTATCCTAATTTCATTCATTGAATAAATGAAAATTAAAATTATGGACAATTATTTTTAATCAATTAAACAAAAAATGGGAATCCAAAAACATTAAACAGATAACTTATGAATAAAATTTATTACTGAACTTAAGAATTTCAAGGATTAAATATATATTATACATGATCTATTTCCAAACATAAACTCTTATTTTCATTATTGTTCAATTAATAATGTTTCTTAATGAGCTTGTAAATTTATCAAATAGTATCCCTTGATAGTGTCAATCTAGGAGTATAGAAAGGCTGATTGTCGTGGACCAATTCTCGATCGAGTCTACCCCAGTGTAGTGTTTTTGAGTTTTACCCCTAGGTACATCTGTGTCACATCCACATCCATATATAGTTTCTAGTCTTGGATGCATATTTTTAATACAAGTACTCTATACTACAAAAAAATTATGTTTGTCTTACTATGTATACTATTATCCCAATGGACTTCTCTATAGTTTTCCAATCCTATTCCCAAAAATTACGAAACATTTCCTCTAATACCAATAATGAAAACCCATGGTTTTATTGCACATTAATTCATATTTAATACATTGTACTGCATATAATATGACCTATAAGATTTAGAAGTCTTTTTTCTTTTAGAGTAAGGTAAATTAAATTACAACATTAAATTTGGGGAACATTTCTATTATTGAAAACATCATTAGCATTTTCATAATATTCCATCAAACATAAAACTACATGCGATAACCTGGGGAAAAACATAATAAAAGGGTGAGCTATAAAGCAAAGTAATGGAATAAAAAGGAATAAAGAATGTAGAAAGTATTAAATGTATGAAAATAAGAATATAAATGGAAAATATGATGTATGGGAAATAATAACATCAACAATGAGGTAAGATGAATAATGATAACATAAAGGAGACATGGAAATTTGGAAAGAACATTAGACAAGGCATTGAAAACATATGTTAAGGATACATTCTAATACATAATCCTGTAATAAGTCTCATGATGGATTAGGTTCACTCCCAAACTCCATGAATGAAATCTCATGAGACTAAAACATTACCCAATTCGTTGGAGCACAATATAATTCAAGGTGCATCCATCACTTTCATATCATTCACATGCAAAAGTGTTCTATATAGATCATACAACATGGAAACATTTTTCATCAAATTTTATAATATGATCATGGGGTTTGAAATAAATTTATGGAATTCTAAAATAAAAAGGTATAAGTTCATAATGGTGAACACCCTTGATATAAAATCGGTATATTTATTCACTACACAATTGTTTAGAATGTAAAATTGGGGTGAAATTTCTGCATCGTGGATTAGTGCTAAATGATTCATAAAAATGGATTAATGAGAAAAATAGGGGTCTCTATTAATTTGGACATCAAATGTACATTAAAAGGGGTCTGTCAAGTCCTATACCAACCTTAGTTTTTGTGAATATAAGGCATAAAATTAAAATTATTCTTGAATTATAAAGAGGAGGGAGGGGTCCCTTATTAAATTATAATATGGTAACAGATGTACATAAAGTTTCATGGGAGGTATTAATGATAGTGAAAGGGGTATTTCATAAAATGAAATTAAAAAGTCCAGTAGGATGGATATATTTTAACATACTAAAATAATAACATATGGAAATTAAGAGGCATAGAAAAAAATTGGTGTATGAATAAAAGGTAGACTTTTAGATCCATTACCTCAAGAGAGTGATCTCAAAAAAATTTGGAGGATCTCGATGAGAGATTGGGGAAGCTTGGGGGGATAATAAGAATTGGGGGGAAGAGCAAATATGTTAACCAATATTTTTGAGTGAAGAGAAATGGGAGAATGTGTGGGTTTATATATGAAAATATATGGTAATTATTTATTATTCCCAAACAAATGTTTTAGACTCCATATAATAAAATAACCAAAACCAAAAACCCAAAAAAAATTTGACCACGGATTATAAAAATTAGATGTGTATTTCATTATTTTATAAGGAAATGGTATGAGATTACTAAAACATTACCCTTGGTGATGTATATGTGAGTCATGTTTCTGAATAATTTATTTTAAAACAATAAAATATATTATAGGTTGTAACGCCCCAACCCCAGTTACCCAGAGCCGATGCATTATTTTAATACATTGGCATGATTACAAGGAAATAAAGTCCCGAAGGTCAGATCAGTTTACCAGTCTTGGAAAATATATTACATACATGAATGTTACATTAAACATTAAAAAAACACAACATAAATAATGTGTTGAGAATTCCATTATTCCACTAGATTAACCATGTATATCAAACGTAAAAAACTTCATGGAATCCTTGGAAAAACAAAACATAAGAAAGGGGTGACCTCAGATGCTTAGTAAGGGTAAATAATTTTGCGGAAGCTATAAACTTTTAAGGCCATATGTGGAATAAAAAAACAGCCTTTTAAACATAAACTTGTACATAATATGTAGAAAATAAATCAAACATTACCATATAATCATACACATGGATATTCAACTAGTCGAATAATCACATGTAATAATTAATTTCATAATAAGGGAATTCCTAACGTCAGGTATCATTACCACATAGTCAAGGCCTCGTACAAAGAAAATAAATAAAATTTTTGTGAAGTCCTTGTGCCAAGAAACTAGTTTGTCTCATGATACCTACCGCTACATCAGGGAGCTATAGCAGGATCCACCCATCACTTACTATGTCCACTGCATTCCTCATATGAAAATGTTGAAACATAACATAAACATTCTTATAAAAACTATCATAAGAAATGTCAATACTTCAACCATAAATCTTAAAGGGTTTAAAAATATCACATACAATGTCAAACATATTATAACTAATTAAATACAATATGGAAGATTGAATTATAATAAATCAACCTTAATAAAATATAATATCTAGTAAAGGATGTTTACATAGTTGAAAATGATCATTAAAATTTTTTGAGAGAAATATCCCTTTTTGTGAAATCCTAAAAAAGTCACACAATTATAAAGGAAGTCATTTAAAAGATATTTTCTAATCAAAGTGTCCCATACCACTTTGAATCTTTTGACGGAATTAAAATTTTAAAATATTCATGTCCATATTAATAAATCCTAAAAACTATATTGAAAACATGGACATTAATGGGAATGATTTAGAAGAATAAATTCTTAAAACATTTAAAATGGCTTTTTAGTTAAATAGTACCTTAAAATAATCATTTTGAAATATATTTTATGAAACAATGACATGGATATTAAATATGTCCCAGAAAATACTTACACATAAATAATCTTGAATAATAATGAGATTGAGGAAATAACCCTTACCTTACACTTTCCATTGGTCGAGGGTACATTTAACCTCCAATATAATAACCATAGTATGTTATTAAATTATAACAGAAAAATATTTATATTTATTATATCATACATGATTCATTTATGACTTTATACTACCCATTTAATTTTGATTTCCATGTTAATTTAACATTTCAGGTAATAATCTCTTTCTTTATCGTACGTGTTTTAACTTGTTATTCATGATTGTATCATTTATATCATGATTTAAATACATAAAAAATATAATATATGATTGACATATAATATATATTTAGAATATAAATATGTATAATATATAGATATATGAAATGGAAACCACTATTTATGGAGAAGATATGCCATACGTACGCATAAATGTTGTTTCTTCTTTCACATCTTATTAAACAAAAGTAAGTGAATAACATATACGTAAGTACATACATACAAACATATATATATCTAGTAGCATTATTATGTCACATATTACATACTTATTAATAATATCTATTTTTATAATCATCGTTGAATGGTGAACCTGGAAATGAATCTTATCTCGTCATATATACGGTAAGTCGTAAGTACAAACGAGCGATGATATCATTTCCTTAATGATTAAAAGGTGTAGAATTAGATGGTATAATAATTTTATAAAGAAATTATCATGTCATTTTCATTATTTATATACATATTACTTATCATTATATGCATCCAAATAACATAGTCTTGAATAACAAATTACACCACAGTGTGGAGATGGTAAGCCATACATACGCACACATGGTGACATTATCATTCATAGGATGGATAGTGTCACAACCCATACCTCGAGGCCTATTCCATGACTAGCCCAAGCCTGCCTTCCTTAGGCCAGGGGCTATCCACAAGCACTGAATAGTGTATTCCCTAAAACGGGAAGGCATTGCCTTTATAAACTGTAAACTCACACAAACAAAGCACACTGCCATGTACAAGCACAAAGTAAACTCTATAGTAAATAGGGTGTGTATAGAAAGTAAAGGGTCTAGAATACAAGACTAACTGGAATGTACAAGAAAACTGGAATGTAAAAGTAAAACTAAGTACAACTCCTGTGAACACCCACCAAGTATCCTACCTGAAGGGTAGGTACAACTCTCGAACGACCGTCTCTGTGGATCACCTCATCAAAGGTACACCTCCGAACAGTCTTTAGTCTAGGTACCGTTGTCATCAGTCATTGTTGTCTATCATCTTTACTAGAAATAACAAGGTGTGGGTGTATCCCGTGTAGGGGTGAGTGTAACAGTACTCAACAGAGACACCGAGACCCCTGAAGGTCACTCAAATACACAAAGGATAAACTACTAAACATAGAAACAACAGTCAACCCTAATTAGGTGTATGTCCATACATATACCTAAGTTATCAAGATATACACATCTCACACAGGAGGGTAAAGTACCACAAAGCTAACACAATGAAGGTAGTAGTACCACACAGGTAACACCATGAAGATATAGTACCACACCGGTACACCATGAAGATATAAGAATCACATCACACAAGTATTAGTGAAGTATAGAAGTACAGAAGATTAGTCGCGAAACACGATCATCTTATTCTATCAAGAGGCACTGCTACTGATTATACAGAGTCTGAACCACACCAGATGGATAGTTACAAACCACCACAATGACCCACACATGATTTAACCCACATAGGATTGGTACGAACTGACCCACATAAGATTCTTGAGCATTGGCCCACATAGGATCTTACCCACACAGAATTGTTGAGTGCTAAACCACATAGGATTGCTATGAATGCTGATAGACAACCACAGATTCTGTAGGCCTTATAACAAGTAACATTCCTAGTCACAACATCGAACACCTCAACTGTGGGAGAACTCCTCCTCTAACGAGTATAGTGGGCCTCCAGCATCACATAGAGGCTCTTCCCACTAACCTTATATTTCTAAGGTACTCCTCTTTTCAAGTATCGTGGGTGTTTCACATCACACAGAGGCGCTCCCCACCGAGGTTCTACCTCGTCACATAGAGGTGCTCCCCCTCGTGTCCTGTTGAGATAATCTTCATGTCGAGTACCATGGGTCTTCCATGTCACACAGAGGTGCTCCCCACCGTGGGTTTTTTGGGTCACACAGAGGTGCTCCCCACTGGGCCTGTCGAGTCACTCAGAGTCGAAATGGTCTGCAGTCATCAAGTCTCAGCCAGTCGCAGGGTCCGTACGTACAGTGCTTGGGAGAAATGCTCACCAAGCCATCGATCAACCCTCAACATCCCCGAAGACCCACTAAGAAGAATCCTAGAGGTCTGTCATGTCCTAAGGGACCCAACACAATAGATGGTGCGTCAATCAAATGCTCGGTCAGTAAGTTATTAGTGTTTCCGCTCTGAGGGCCTAGTTGGTCTCAGGGTTTGATCCAACCCAGTCGTACTCTATATTTATCCAAAAATAAAGTGGAGTATACCAAAATAAAATATCTCGATCCAAGGATTCTGCTGTTGTAGACGGTTCGTCAAACGGAAGCCTGGTTCTCATGATATGGCCACAAAGGCATATCAGGGTCCAGATGGGCCCAGGTCTAGTCCGACCTGGTCGGACTGACCCGGTCCGAATCGGGTCTGGCCAGGTAGGAATGGGTTGTTGTGGGCCCGGCCCGCTGGGTCATGGTCCAGCTCGGCCCGCGAATTGGGCGTCTCGGCCCGGCCCGCTAGTGCGGTCTTCCTGAGCTGGCACCAAAGGAGGATCGGACCACCTTCCATTCGGAACTGCAAAGGGGAAATACGTCTAGGCGCTGCCAGGTCACAGCAGGACCTGAGTGGGTCCCCTCGAACTGCAATGGTCAGTCGGTACTCTGGGAAGTCCTCTTCCCAGTGGTGCGGTCGTGCACCGCTTCTCCTCTGCGGTCAGTCAGGTGTTGGTTGTCCACTGGCCTCTATCCTGGCCAAGCGATCGTGGCCCCTACTCCGGCGGTGAAGACGCATGCCACTTTTCTTCCATGCATCTGACTGGATGCTGACTGCCACCATGTCACGCCGTGTCCGACGGGCCACGACTTCCTCATCATCAGGCGGCACGGACGCGCTCTGCGCTTCCTTCCTCGCGGCCGGCCGGGGGCCGTCGCGGCCTTCTTCTGTGAGCCATTGTGGCTTCATTTCAAGCTCGAAAATTAAAGTGATTACATATTCACGATCCTTGGGTTGAGTGTTCCACATCCATATGTCGCGCTCAACAAAATATTGTGTTTCCAGTGTTATTATATATTTGGTGTTGAAGAATGCATGAAGAATACATGGAGAAAAAAAGATAAAGGCGGCAAGGTATATGTGCGAGATAATGGCCTCGTTTGTTTGGCCATCATCAATGTGAATCCATAACAAGAAGAATCACCAAAAAAATATATTTTATCAAAATAAATTTAAAATACCTACCTCGATTTTCCATTCGAGGTGTCATGAGGAAGAAGATGAAGTCATTGAAGATTGGTGTCAATGTTTGTCACTCCTACAAGACGCTCCAAGGTCAGTTCCTCGTTCTTCAATTCTGGAAGTCATTCTACGTTAGAGGATCACCTTTGTTGGAGAAAGATCTTTCAAACTCTCCAAATCTCTCCATTCCTTTTGAAATGATTCTCCTGGGAGATATGAGGTTCCAAATTCATAAGCTTAGGTTTTTTAATTAAAAAAAAGAGTTGGAACATTGATTTGAGGGAAACCAAGAGTTTACTCCCATTAAAAGAGGGGTTCAGGTGGTCCCGACCACCATGAATTCAATTGGGAGGTTTCCCAGGTTCTCCCACTTTAAGGAAGAGAGTTCGGGTGGTCCCCACCACATTAAATTCAATTGGGAGGTTTCATTAAAATAAAATAAAACTTGTTTGTTTTATTTTATTATATTTTTAACTCTCCCACGTAAAACAAGAAAACTGAATTTTACCCATGACCTACTGTAGTCGAGGTAAACGTCTCCATAATCGAATATTGGCACTGCGAGTTCAATTGTGCCCTCATATTTCAATTCCATGCACCGGTTCAAAAGTTACAAAATTCCGCTCATGCGTTTACTGAACGTACGAGAATAAAATTTTGGAAAAATTTTAACAGTCACCCCAAACCCGCGTCGGTCGAGGTTAGGCTTTGCCTCCTAAGTGAAACACACCCCAAAGAACCCAAAAGTACTATCAGATTTCAAATCTGAGTTACCATTTAAAAGTTATATATTTTACAATAAAGTAATAGTCACTTAATTATTTTATTTACGACCAAAAAAAAACCTTCACTGGTGTCCCGCACCGGCCAATGTTAGTATCTACCTAAAGAAATCATACCCTCACGAGTTCAACGGTGGTCTCATATTTTTAATGCAAGTTACCGTTTGGGAGTTATTAACATTTGAAAAAATAAAATTACTTTATTTAATTATTTTATTTATAGTTATTCCATTTCCAGGTTTTCTCATAGGATACATGCACCGACTAAACTTAAGTCACACCTAGGGTAATCTGGCCATCCTGAGCCCAACAGTTCCCTCACATTTCTGATCCAAGTAACCGCTTAAGATTTATTCCACTTTTTTAGGTATACTTTTTAGGCGCGCTAATTAATGCTTAACAAAACTTTGAAGGATCATTTCGGGCACTCCTGGCCTCGGAATTGTGCACCTTATGATTTTCCGGTCTCGAAATAATCCCATATAATTAATTAGAAAAATTATATGAAATTTTTGGGACATTAAACTCTCCCCACCTTATGGATTTACATCCCTGAAATCCACAACATAGAATAAGAAAAAAATGGGGTATTGAGCACGGATATGAGACTCTCACTCCCATATTCTCTCCTAGAGGTTCTCGTGCTACTAGAGAATGCGCACTAGAGGTATCGACCACCCACAAAGGACCCACTATTGTCGATCCTCAATCTTTATTGGAACCTCAATAAAAATCAATCCATCATCTAAGTACATCTAGCCATAGTCGATGACTTGAGAAGGGTCATGAATGTATCTCCTCAGCTGGGATACATGGAAGATGTTGTGCACCCACTCCAACCGTGGTGGTAGTGACAAGCGGTATGCAGACTCACCGATCCTCTGAAGTATCATAAATGGTCTGATAAAACTCAGTGATAACTAGCCTCCTCAGCCAAATATTTGTAGTCCCCATCGAGGGGAGACTCACAAGAAAACATGGTCCCCCATCCTGTAACTCCAAAGGACTCCGTCTCTTATCGGCATAAGGATTCTGCCAACTCTGTGCAGTCTTTGCTTGCGGACAAGTGGGACATCGTGATATAATCCTTGCCACTAATTTCTTCATCCCTAGAAACCAATGATGATGTCGAAGGTCATGGTATATCTTCACCACTCTTGTATGTACCACTAGAGAGGATGTATGGAAAACTATCAACTCCTCCTCTCGAAGCGCCACTAGTACCATAGTACATTCTCTGAAGAAGATGGTGTGCTCCCCACCTTCATAACATCCATCAGGTGCCTGCCCTGTGGATATCTAAGTATGTCGAGTCTCATAGTCAGTGTCCTCGCGCTGCACCTCCCTGACTTGCTGAAAGAGTGGGAGAGTGACAGTTAGAGACTGAAGATAAGATGCTCCATCTCTATCCACAAAGGATATCTACAATGCAGCTAGCTGCTCTATCACCTCACTCAGGAACTATAGACCAGACCTTCTGTTAAGGGCATCTGCTACCACGTTCCCCTTCCTAGGATTATAGAATATCTCAAAGTCATAGTCTAGGTGGAACTTTATCCATTTCTGTTGTCTTAGGTTTAGGTATTTATGAGAGAATATATACCTGACACTCTTGTGATTAGAGTAGACTATAAAACTTTCACTCATCAAGTAGTGCCGCCACATCTTTAGTGCAAAGACCACTACTGCTAACTCTAGGTCATGGGTAGAATAGTTCTACTTGTAAGTCTCTGTCTTATCTCTTGAATGCTCTACTGACACTTCTACATCCATAATAATGGCAACCCCTTTTTCATCAAAGCTAACAAGGGTGTCGATACCCTGGAGAATTCGGGTACAGATCTCTGATAGTAACTAGCCAAAGTAGACGTCCCTCTCCCTTTTGGGAGGTAATCCTAGAAACATCTTCGGAAAAGTTTACCCCATGTTATGCCACTCATGTTTGGAACTAAAAACTAAAAACTCCTACTATCACGAGGGAAAGTCTTTCCAACACAAGAGTGATTGGCTGCACCCTCCTATGCATGAGTATATCCTGTGCTACCTTGGTTTCTTTTTCTTTGACCAAGGAAAATCACATTGCTTCATTGTAGGTAAACCACAACCCTTTTTCCTAATACATTCAATTTGAGTATGAACTATGGATGTCCAGTCCATTTCCAAACTAACGTCATAATGCCTCGACGCTTCCACTAAGAGCTTCCAACCGAAACTCTCGCCTCAAGGGTCAGATCACACTGTCAATATAAGTGTGATTATCGATTCTCCTCCCAATGATATCTCCAGACGTGAGGGACATGTCAACTATTTAACTAGAAGCTCTAGGTCTTAAAAAAGATTCGTAGAGGGAAGGAATTTTTAGGACCTATTTATATTAATACGGAAGCTAGTAGTAGACCCAAACAAATTATTTAATCATTTCTAGAGCCCTTGGGTTGCACTCCTTGACCATATGTAGATACTTCCTTCCTCTGTCCTCCAGTTCCTTGAGCCTAGTGGGGACAACAACGGGGGTGGTTGTAACATGTCGAAATGTACACCACCTCATGCTACTCTCCTAGCTCTTCTTCAACGTCTTTAGCCATACAGATTCATTTTTCCCTAACAGTTCTTCCTCCCGAAACATTTTTTCATTCCCAAGTCTCTGAGACTGGTGCCATGCCAATTTGTCACAACCCATCCCTTGGGGCCCATGCCATGACTACCCCAATCCCACCTTCCATAGGCCAGGGGATGGAAAGAAGCACCGAAAGGCATATTCTCTTAAACAGTAAGGCATTGCCTTTATAAAATATAAACTCACAGAATCCAAGCACACTTCCAGCTATAAGAACAAAGTAAACTATATAGTAAACAAGGTGTGTACAGAAAGTAAATTTTACAGAATACAAGCCCAACAGTAAAGTACAATAAAAACATGAAAGTACAAGTAAAACTGAGTACAACTCCTATGAACACCCACCAAAGATCCTACTTGAATGGTAGGTTCAGCTCTCGAACGATCATCTCTGCAGATCACCTCATCAAAGGTCGACCTCTGAGTAGTCTCTAGTCCAAGTACCCTCATCCTCAGTCAGCATTGTCTGTCGTCTCCACCAGACACAACAAGGTACATGAATAGCCCGTGTACGGGTGACTATAACAATACTCAGTAGGGACCCCCCAAGACCCCCGAAGGTCTCTAAAATCCATAAAGGATAGACCAAAAAACATAGAAACAATAGTCAATCCTACTTAGGTATATTCCCATACATATACCTGAGTTATCAAGATATACACATCTCACACAAGAGGGAAGAGTACCACAAAGGTAAAACCAAGAAGGTAAGAGTACCACACATGTAACACCACGATGATATAGTACCACACAAGTACACCAGGATAACATAAGAATAAACTCACATTGGTATTAGTGAAGTATAGAAGTGCATATGATAAGTCACGAAACTAGATCACATTATTCTGTCAAGAGGCACTACTGCTGATTATACATAATCTGACCCACATAGGATCGATAGGTACAAAACACCGCAATGAACCACATAGGATTTGAACCGCATAGGATCGGTATCCGCTGACCCACACAGGATCACCGAATGCTGACCCACACAATATTTGACCCACACAGGATCGTTGAGCACTGACCCACACATGATTGTAATGAATATTGACATCCATCCATAGATTCTCTAGGACTAGGAACAAGTAAAATTCCCAGTCACAACGTCAAACACCTCATCTGCTGGATAACTCCTCTTATAATGAGTACAGTGGGCCTACCACGTCACACAGATGTACTTCGCACTAACCTTGGACTACTAAGGTACTCCTCATGTCGAGTACTGTTGGTCTGTCGTATCACACAGAGGCACTCCCCCTCATGGACTACTGAGGTAATCTTCCTGTCGATTACTTTGGGAATTCCGTGTCACACACAGGTTCCTCCCACCATGGGTCTGCCACGCCGCATAGAGGTGCTCCCCACTGGGCATGTCGAGTCACTCTGAGTCGAAATGGTAAGCAATCGTCAGGTCCCAGCTAGTCGCAAGGTTTCGTACGTAGCGCACTTGGGATAAACGCTCTAAAATCCATCAGTCATACCAAATCAGCCCTAAAGTCCCAAGAATAAGTATTCCAAAGGTCTATAACATCATAGTGTACCCAACGCAAAAGAGGGCGCGTCAATAGGACACCCAGTCTATAAGTTATTAGCATTTCCACTCTGAGGGCCCGGTTGGATTCGAGGTTTGATCCAACCCATCCATACTCTAAATTAATCTAATACTCAAGTGTATTATACCAAAAAAAACCATATCGATCCAAGGATTCTGATGTCGTAGAAGGTTTGTCAAAAGGACACCCGGTTCTGAAGACATTGACACAAAGGTGTATCTGGGTTCAGATGGGCCCATGTCCAGTCTGAACTGGTCAGACCTTACCCAGTCCGACCTAGCCTATGCCAACCCAAACTGGTTCATGTCGCCCGACTCGATTTGGGTCCGTCCCAGTTAGCCAGGTCTACGGTGGGCCCGGCCCATGCTGGGTGTGTCCACCTGCCGCGATCCTCCCAAGCTAGCGCTGAAGGGGGAGCAGACCCCATTCTGTTCAGAATTGCAAAGGGGCAGTGCCTCTAGGTGTTTCCTGTTCACCGTGGGACATCAATGGGTCCCACCAAACTGTAATGTCCAGCCGGTGCTCTGGTCGGTCCTCTACCCATTGGTGCGGGCATGTGTCGCTCCTCCTCTAAGGCATGATGGTGTCGGCCGCCCTTCGGCCTCTGCCACGGCCAAGTGGCCACGGCCTCCTGCTCCGGCAGTGTAGACGCACACCGCCGATCTACCAAACAGTCGGACGGATGTCGGCCGCCAACCTACCCCGCAGCGGCCAACCGGCTGCGGCTTCCTCATCATCTAGTGGTGTGGATGCGCGCTTCCCTTCCTTCCTCATGGTCGGCCGGCTTCTGGCCGCCACATTCTTCCATGATCCAATGCAGGTTCATTTCATGCCTGAATAATAAAGAGATCACATATTTGTGATCCTTGGGATAAAGGCTCCACATCCATATGTCATGATCAACAAAATATTGTTTTTCCTGCATCATTAAATATTTTGTGTTGAAGAACGTATGAATAACACATAGAGAACAAATGATAAAGGGGGAAAGTTATATGTGTAGTATGATGGCCTCATTTGTTTGCCCATCATTAATGTGAATCCAGAATAAGAATAATAAAAAAATAGATTTTGTCAAAATCAAATTAAAACCCCTACCTCAATTTTACATTGGAGGTGGCACGAGGAAGATGATTAAGTCTTTGGAGATTGATGTCGGTGTTCATGACTCCCGCAAGATGCTCCAAGGTCGGTTCCACATCCTGTGATTCTAGAATTCATTCTTCGTTCGAGGATCTCCTTTATTAGAGAAATATATGTCCAACTCTCTAAATATATCACTTCCTTTTCCAATGATTCTCCCGTGAGAGGTGAGGTACCAAATTCATAAGCTTAAGTTTATTAATTAAACAAAAGGAGTTGACACATTAATTTGAGGGAAACCAAGAGTTTCATCCCATTAAAAGAGGAGTTTGGGTGGTCCCCACCACCATGAATTCAATTGGGTGGTTTCCAAGCGTCTCCCACATTAAAGAAGATAGTTCGGGTGCTCCCCACCACTTTGAACTCAATTGGGAAGTTTCATTAAAATAAAATTAAACTTGTTTGTTTTATTTTATTATTATTTTTACTCCCACAAAAAACAAGAAAACTATCTTTCAACCTTGACCTACTGTAGTCGAGGTGAATGTCTCCTTAAATGAATCTCGGCCCTGAGAGTACAACAGTTCCCTCATATTTATATTCTGAGAACCGGTTCAAAAGTTAAAAAATGTGGCTCGCGTGTTTATTGAAAATACCGAAAAAAAGGTTTGGAAAATTATTAACAGTCACCCTCGACCCACGACGGTGGAGGTTAGGCTCTGCCTAAGTGAAACACGCTTCAACGAACTCAACTGTACTCTCATATTTCCAATACCAGTTACTATTAAAATGTTATAGATTTTATACAAAAATAATTGTCACTTAATTATTTTATTTATGGTCAAAATCTTACTTTCACTGGTGGCCCGTGCCGGCCAATGTTTGTATCTGCCTATAGAAATCATACACTCACGAGTTTAGCATTGGTCTAAGATTTTTAATATGTCTTACTGTTTGTGAGATATAATAATTTGAAAAAGTATAATAACTTTATTTATTTATTTTATTTATGATTATTCCGTTTTCAGGTTTTCTCACAGGAGGCCCGTACCGACTAAACATAAGTTGCACCTAGGGTAAACTGGCCATCCTGAGCACAACAGTGCCCTCAGATTTCTGATCCAAGTACCCATTTAAGAGTTATTCCACTTTTTTGTAAAACTTCTTACGCGTACTAATTAAATCATAAAAAAACTTCGATTGATCATTCTGACCACTCTAGGCCTCGGAATCGCGCGCCGTTATATTTCGTGGTCTTGAAGTCATACCATATAATTAATTAAAAAAATATATGCAATTTTTGGGGCATTATAGATAGAATAATGAGTATTTTTGTAACATATTTATAATAACATCATAGTATGTATAAGGTACTGGAGTTATTATTTTTTTATGGAAAAAACAGATAAATAGAAAGTGGAAGAAGAAAAGAACATTGAAAGAGGTGATAAAATAATTACTTCTTCTTTGGGTGTTTCCTTTTGATTTGAGCAAAAGGGCTCCTTAGGTTGGAATTCTGCTCAAGGGAAGCCCTATAAGTTGAAGTTAGGGAATTTGGGGGGAGATATGGGTAGGTTTTGGCCAAGAAAAATTGTTTTGGAGGTGTGATTTTGCGAGAAGTGGGACTACACTTTTATAAGAGAGGTGAGGGTCAATTTGGGAAATGTTGGAAATATTATTTTATTATAAAATTATTTTCGGTTTCTAATGGCTCTAAATTGATTTATTTCTAATATAAGTTGGGTATGAGTATATATCATCTCACCCAATAGGTTTTAGGCATGTTTGGTCACAATATTAACCCTATATTTTAGATTTAACTCTTAGTTAAATTGTCTAACTTTTACCATGTCATTTGGTATTATTATAATAAATAGATAATAAACATCTTATAAAAAGCCAAGAGAACCCTAATTGGTTCATCATTGATATATCTAACCTTGTCTAATTACATTGGCTAAACTATATACTTTTAGAAATATTATAACAATTAATAATATAGTATTTGTTTTAGAATATCATTTATGTCAATTTTGACATTATTTGGTATTTTGTTTTTGTTAAAGTTTTAACAACATTATAACTTCAAAAAAAATTATTTAATCAATCCTAAAATTACATATTAAACTAGAAAATTCTTGGATGGCATAAAAATCCTCAATTTAAATTTATTTTTATATTTATAATATCAATTATTTTAATCTTTCACTGATAAAGTAATTACTACATCGTCATAGTGTAATAAATAAATTTATTTATTTAATCTCTAAAAATTATAAATAAAATAGCATTATGTAGGAAATATTTTTAAGTTTATAATTAATATTTATAGTCTAATTTAACTTATTTATAACCCTATATTAAAAAAAATTTAGTTGTTAAACATTGAATTTAACACTTTTAACACTTCTTTAAATAAAATAATAATAAATGTCCTAATATAATCCATGTGGATGAAAAGGATCATATTTTATTTATAAGGTAGGTTTTGGTCGAAATATACTTATCCAATAGAATTATAACATGTATTAGGGTAATTATAATATCATTTTTACCTTTAATTAGATTATTTACTTTTAACCATAGTAATAATAAAAGTTAAAAGTTATTATTTACCGAAAATTATTTTCTTCTTTTTGAACCAAATTTTTCATACAGATGTAAACTGTGTCTCCTGTAACGCCCCGACCCCAGCTACCCAGAGTCGGTGCATTACTTCGTAACATTGGCATGATCACAAGAAAGATCAAATCTCGAAAGACCGATTGGTTTAGTAGCCTTGGAAACACTAGATATATTCATAAGTTTTACATTACATCATAAAATCAAAAACTACTACAACAACATAATGTTTCCACAGTCCACACTACAATCCCCTCATAATATCCCTGCAGGTCATTCATAACTTACATCTTCACTTCCTGGGAAAAATAAAACATAGAAAAGGGGTGAGCTCAAATGCCCAGTAAGGATAACAATATAGCGGAAACTTTCATCAATAAGAATAAACATTTAAGGCAATGTATAACTAAAACAAAAGCCCTTTTAAAATTGAACTTCAACATAGTATGGCAAAAGTAAAATGAAATAATGCCATTTACTTATTCACATGGATATTCCACTAATCGAATAATCACATGCAAAAATAAATAACCACTTTCATAATGTTGGAATGCATAATGCCAGACTATCATAACCACATAGCCAAGGCCTCGTGCCAAGACTACAAATAAGATTTTGTCAAGGCCTTGTGCCAAGACACTAGTTTGTCTCATGAGACCTACCGATGCATCGAGGAGCTATAGCGGGCTCCACCCGTCACTTATTAAGTCCAATGCATTCCCATATGAAAAGGTTTAAACATAACATAAACATTCGTATTAAAACTAGCATACGAAATGTCAAATTTTTCACAATAAACTATGAATGGTATAAAAATAGCACATCCACAGTCAAACATATCACAAAACCTTCAATAAAATATAGAAGTTTTGTATCATAATAAATCAACTTCAAATAATCTTAAAATCCATCAAAGGATGTTGACATAGATGAAATCAAAATTCTTTTTAAAGAAATATCTCCTTTTATTTTGGAATCATTTAAGATCCATATAAAATAAAACATTTTCTTTGAAAATATTCTTATAAGCTTGTAAGTAAAGCTTTGAAGATTTTATAACGGCGTAAAATAACCGCACCCGCCGTATAAGTTAAAAAAAACATTCTTACCTCAATTCTGTCGAAAAGGTTAAAAAGGACCTTGTTTTGAAAACGACGGAAAGATTCCTTTATAAACCTCTTATAAAAAGTCAAACAAGGGTATAAATGACTTTAACCCATATTCTTGTAAATAGTAAAAAAATTTTGAAATACATTTTGAAGAAACATGGATGTGGATGATAACGAGATCCCAGTAGATTATTACGTATAAACAACCTCGGATAAAGAAGAGATTGTGAAATAACCCTTACCTTGTACTTTTCCTTGGTTGTGGTAGGTTAACCTCCTGTATAATGGTGAAATAATTGTTATTAAATTATACAAGAATCATATACATTAATATGATATCATATATGATCTTTTAATATTGATTTGATAATAATATCTTAGTATTATCGTTGTTTCGGGTGTTAACTTACTTGTTTTCTTTCATATGTTTTGTTACGTAAGACATGTTTGTAAAGGATAGGTTGTATATTATTCATATCCAGAATGATATCAAGTCCTTAAACATCATTTTTAAATCATAAAATGATAATTACGCTTTAATGGTTACGATGGAGAATGAATCTCATCGCGTTCGTGGAGACGGTAGTCCGTACGTACGCACGAGCGACAATATCATTCTTTTAATATTAAAATAATATATAAATCGATGGTATATCATATATACAGAATCATTAACATGTTATATTTATTATTTACATGAGTTACACATCATTATGATACCCATCCAAATAATATTATATTGAATAACAATTACACCACGACGTGGAGACGGTAAGCCGTACGTACGCACGTATGGTGACATGTTATTCAAAGGGTGGATAGAATACTGAATATGATTGTACCATATTTATAATAACATCACAGTATATGTGAGATACTGGAGTTATTATTTCAGAATGGTAAGAACAAAGGAAGAAGAAGTGGAAGAAGAAATGAACTTAGAAAAGGGTGGTGAGATCATTACCTCTTCTTCGGGTTCTTCCTTTTGATTTGATCAAAAGGGCTCCTTAGGTTGGCTTTCTGATCAAACTAAGGCCTCTAGGTTGTATTTAGGGATTTTGGGAGAGTATTTGGGCAGAGTTTGGCCGAACCAAAAGGCTTTAGAGGTGTGAAGAAATGAGAAGGAGGAGTGCCCTTTTATAAGAGGGGTGAGGGGCACCTTTGAAAAAGCTAGAAATATTAATTTATAATAAATTCATATTCGGTTTCTAAAGGCTCCAAAGTTGACTATTCAAAGGATGAGGTGGGGATAGGTCTAAAACAACTCATCCAATAGAATTTAGACAGGTTTGGGTACTTATATTAACCTTATCTTTAAGTATTAACTCTAAGTTAATTAGTTTCACTTTTACAATGTCTCTTTGTATTTTTATATAATATGGTTAATAAACATACTATATACATCCAAGCGACCCCCAAGTGGTCCATTAATGATTAACCTATCATAATATAAGTCTCTTGGCCTAACCGTAGATTTTTAGGAATTTAATATCAATTAATAATATAATATTTGTTTTAAGAACTCTTTTATGTCAATTTTGACACTATTCAATAGTTGATTTTTGTGAAACTCATAACAGATTAATTACTTCTAACAAAGTCCATTAAATCAATCCTAATATATCATATTAGCCTAGAAAATTAGTTTAATTCATTAAAAGTTTCATATTATATTTATTTGGGTATTTATAAGATCAATTATTTTTATTTTTCACTATTTTAGTAATTACTGCATCATCATTGTGTCATAAATAAAATAAATTATATAATGTCTAAAAATTATAAATAAAATATCATTATGTAGGAAATCTTTTTAGCTTTCTAATGAATATTTATAATCGAAAATCCAACATGTATAACCCTATGTAAAAATTGTTCTTCTAAAAGATGTAAGCTTATGCCATTTTTATTTTTATTTTAACTTTATTAATATAATGTGTCATTATCACTTACAAGTGGATCCATGGGGTCCCAAAATAGACCCAAAGATGCCCATGGTCGACCATGTATCAACCAATAGGGTTAAGACACGTTTTAGGGTAATTTAGTATTATTATAATATTATTTTTTTTAACCCTTATTTACCGGATTTACCCTTTAACCATGGTAAATAAAATATTTACCGCAGTAATTATTCAAAATGTGTAAAAATAAAAGTTAACTATTTACACAATTTGAACATCCTGATTCCAAATATGGAATCCATTTTCCTAAATTCAAAACACAGAAGTGGCAGAAATTAATTTAAAATTAATTCCCGCTGTCAAAACAAAAAGCGTGTTTTTAAGAGATAATAACTACCAAAAGATTGACACTTGTTTATGTTCGGTTTAATTGTAAAATTATGTCCAATGACCAACATTATATTAAATAGTGAAAATATATTCTAAATATACTTTAAAACCACTCAAATTCATAATTTATCACTATTAATTATTTTGATTAAAAAAGTTGTTTTTAATTAAAATTTAGTAATTTTCACTATACATCAAAATATGAAAGTTATCAGAAAAGTACCAAAATTTCACCTTAGGCTAAATTTGATATTCCGAATCCAAAAATGAAGTCCATTTTAAAATATAAAATATATATAATTTCAAAAAGTAGGTATTACTATTCATAACAGCTAGTTCGATTGGTTACGGTGTGTTAGAACTCGAAGTTGCGTACAACACACGCTACTGTTTTATTCAAAGGAAAGCGTACCGTGGAAGCTTGGGATGTTTCATTTTAAATTTTTTTGATGTCTCCATTTAGTCAAAAAGTTTAAAATATTGTATTTAAAAAGGTTTCACTATCAAAAGTTGATAAAAGTGCAATACTGAAAATGAATCTGTTCTTGCATTATGACTAAGAAACTCATAATATGGATTCTAAAATTATAAGGATTATATAAAGTTTAAAATTTAGTTAATACTATTCATGACCTCTTTTAATGGCTTTTTTTTTTGTAAGTCATGGTGCAATTGAACTCAGTGTTGCGTGTAGTGCAAGTTATTGAATTATTTCGAAGAAATAACACACTATGAAATCTTGGGGTGTTACATTCTCCCCTCCTTCAATAAATTGCGTCCTCTCAATTTGAAATTGTTCTTCAAAAATAAAAGGTTGAAAGTAGAAAATATATTTGTGGGAAAACCCACATCGGAAATTGGGTTACTAAAATTTAGTATTAATATGAGGAAAAGAGAAATCAAAGGGTCACCACCAAATTATGATCTCGATTAGGAGAACATTGGTGGAAATTAGAGACATATAATCGGAGGAAAAACGTAAATATTTATAGGTAGTGATTGAGGTCATCAATCACAAACAAGTGTATAATTGAGGTCCTTAAATTCATCAATCGATGATGATTTGAAATACCATCAGTTCAACAAAACATAGGGTATTAGGATAACACATTTTTGACGTTTCAAAATATCTTAGTTGAAATCCCACATCGAAAAATGAATTAATGAGGCCTCTATTTTAAACAAAGAGTGGAAAGTATGAAGATTACCGAACATAACACATACTAGGGTTCCATGTAGGAAAATATGGATATGGAGGAGAAATCTTACCATCAATTATCTGATGGAGAGTGGTAGAGAACATGGCTATGAAAAGGCCAAAAATCCCAAAGCCATAAATTAGTGATGATTTAAGGTACCATCTAGGACAACATTTTTGTTCTAAGTTCCTTTTATTAATGTTGAGGAATTTATTTATGAGATTGGCTAAGATCATAAGGAGATATACTTACTTTATAATTAGAGTTTTATCCATTAATAAATTTCTACCACAAACTCATCTTTCACTCTAATAGAAAAAAAAATTCTATTTACACTATTCGTATAGGGTTCCAAAATAACCGAATTTATAATTCATCTACATGATATTTTAATAAAAACTATATTATTTAATCCAGGACATCTCATGGGCCAGTGGTAGGTGATACACCCTTGTCGCCCTTCGGTTGCGGGTTCAGGTCTCGCAGCCTTGCCGGACGCGACGGGTTGCCGCCCGACCTCCGGGTTGTCCTTTTATGGAAATCCAAAATAATCAAAACTAGAACTATCAAAAATACTTCTGTCCAAACTCACAGTCTAACATTTATAAGGAAGGTAAACATAATGTAGATTCTTTTTACCCCGTAATAGCATATGAATACCTTCATCATGTATTCTTTTAATACACTGAAACATCCTGAATTACCATATTCCTTATTGATTACATTCATGCTCCCTTATTCCATATAGAATGCTGGATATACTTCATTAATCCAAAAATGTTTTAAACCCAAACAATGATGGAATATACAAATCATTAATCAGTTCCAAGGTAGTCAAGAATATCCAATATAATTTATCCAAAACAATCATGTATTATTCCAAAATCACTACCTCGGTATCAGAACTATATTATGGTTTATCATTCTCTCAACCATATATTTTCCAAAAATTTATCCTGCTATTGAGTCACTTTTCTTTGTTCCACAAAATCTCAAGTCCTTAATGAAATAGTACTACAGTACAATCCTTACATACTCCATAATTATTATAACAAGTAAATTGTTGATACACACTCAATTGACATAATCAATATAAGAACTCTAATCATTCCTCTTCATCTGTGGTAGTATCATAACTTGATTATTATCCAATAACATCATTTGCGGCATAGTTTGATGACTGGGACATAGGTTCGCGTAGTGTCCAAACTCCTTGCAAATGAAGCATTGTACATTTGAAACAATTTTCTTACCCTTGCAGTCACGTACTTTGTGCCCTTTTTCTCCACACTTATAACAAACTCCCATTCCTTTCAGGCAAGTTCCAGGGTGTTTCTTTCCACAGTTACCACATATGGGAAAATTCTTCTTTTCCCTCTTCCCTTTATCCATCTTTCTCTCTTCCATCCTTTTCTTCTCTTGCTTCCCTTCAAATCCATAGGACTCAGTAAAATCTTTACTTATCTTATCAACACATGATATTATTTCTTCATATAATGATAATACATGGGAGACTATTTCTCTTATAAATTCTGGCTTAAGACCATGAAAGATATGATCCTTCTTTCTCTTTGGATCATGTGCATTGCTGGAGTTCTCATTCCTTCTACTGGGCGCCATTTCTAAACAATGGCATATACTAGATCAGTTTATGAATCAAAATACATAATCCCATACTTATAAAACACTTAACATAAATTGAACTATTTATGGATATAATCCATAATCATAAAAATGTTTTCTTTGAGGAAGTATATACTCATAAACCCTTCATAATGATTTGTAAAGAAAATGAGAGTTATCCTAAGCATATCCCCCGGGAGTGTCGTAACCAAGAGTGCAGCAAGGCCCGTTGTCGTGCACCAGTTCCCGTTCGAGTCTAGCTCAAAGCGGTGTTTTCGGGTTTTACCCCTAGGTACATCTGTGCCAGAGCCGCCTCTACCTGCTCGTATCCAGACAGGGATGTATTGCTCGGAAAACTCACAAAATCTCTACAATACCAAAATTCTAGGAAGTTCTTCTATACTAATCCTCAAAGTTCATCTTAGGTCTACGTGCTCTAATCAGAGTTTATCTAAATCTAGCTTCCAAGGTTTGTACTAAACTTCCTCTGATACCAACTGTAACGCCCCGACCCCAGCTACCCAGAGTCGGTGCATTACTTCGTAACATTGGCATGATCACAAGAAAGATCAAATCTCGAAAGACCGATTGGTTTAGTAGCCTTGGAAACACTAGATATATTCATAAGTTTTACATTACATCATAAAATCAAAAACTACTACAACAACATAATGTTTCCACAGTCCACACTACAATCCCCTCATAATATCCCTGCAGGTCATTCATAACTTACATCTTCACTTCCTGGGAAAAATAAAACATAGAAAAGGGGTGAGCTCAAATGCCCAGTAAGGATAACAATATAGCGGAAACTTTCATCAATAAGAATAAACATTTAAGGCAATGTATAACTAAAACAAAAGCCCTTTTAAAATTGAACTTCAACATAGTATGGAAAAAGTAAAATGAAATAATTCCATTTACTTATTCACATGGATATTCCACTAATCGAATAATCACATGCAAAAATAAATAACCACTTTCATAATGTTGGAATGCATAATGCCAGACTATCATAACCACATAGCCAAGGCCTCGTGCCAAGACTACAAATAAGATTTTGTCAAGGCCTTGTGCCAAGACACTAGTTTGTCTCATGAGACCTACCGATGCATCGAGGAGCTATAGCGGGCTCCACCCGTCACTTATTAAGTCCAATGCATTCCCATATGAAAAGGTTTAAACATAACATAAACATTCGTATTAAAACTAGCATACAAAATGTCAATACTTTCACAATAAACTATGAATGGTATAAAAATAGCACATCCACAGTCAAACATATCACAAAACCTTCAATACAATATAGAAGTTTTGTATCATAATAAATCAACTTCAAATAATCTTAAAATCCATCAAAGGATGTTGACATAGATGAAATCAAAATTCTTTTTAAAGAAATATCTCCTTTTATTTTGGAATCATTTAAGATCCATATAAAATAAAACATTTTCTTTGAAAATATTCTTATAAGCTTGTAAGGAAAGCTTTGAAGATTTTATAACGGCGTAAAATAACCTCACCCCCCGTATAAGTTAAAAAAAACATTCTTACCTCAATTCTGTCGAAAAGGTTAAAAAGGACCTTGTTTTGAAAAAGACGGAAAGATTCCTTTATAAACCTCTTATAAAAAGTCAAACAAGGGTATAAATGACTTTAACCCATATTCTTGTAAATAGTAAAAATGTTTTGAAATACATTTTGAAGAAACATGGATGTGGATGATAACGAGATCCCAGTAGATTATTACGTATAAACAACCTTGGATAAAGAAGAGATTGTGAAATAACCCTTACCTTGTACTTTTCCTTGGTTGTGGTAGGTTAACCTCCTGTATAATGGTGAAATAATTGTTATTAAATTATACAAGAATCATATACATTAATATGATATCATATATGATCTTTTAATATTGATTTGATAATAATATCTTAGTATTATCGTTGTTTCGGGTGTTAACTTACTTGTTTTCTTTCATATGTTTTGTTACGTAAGACATGTTTGTAAAGGATAGGTTGTATATTATTCATATCCAGAATGATATCAAGTCCTTAAACATCATTTTTAAATCATAAAATGATAATTACGCTTTAATGGTTACGATGGAGAATGAATCTCATCGCGTTCGTGGAGACGGTAGTCCGTACGTACGCACGAGCGACAATATCATTCTTTTGATATTAAAATAATATATAAATGGATGGTATATCATATATACAGAATAATTAACATGTTATATTTATTATTTACATGAGTTACACATCATTATTATACCCATCCAAATAATATTATATTGAATAACAATTACACCACGACGTGGAGACGGTAAGCCGTACGTACGCACGTATGGTGACATGTTATTCAAAGGGTGGATAGAATACTGAATATGATTGTACCATATTTATAATAACATCACAGTATATGTGAGATACTGGAGTTATTATTTCACAATGGTAAGAACAAAGGAAGAAGAAGTGGAAGAAGAAATGAACTTAGAAAAGGGTGGTGAGATCATTACCTCTTCTTCGGGTTCTTCCTTTTGATTTGATCAAAAGGGCTCCTTAGGTTGGCTTTCTGATCAAACTAAGGCCTCTAGGTTGTATTGAGGGATTTTGGGAGAGTATTTGGGCAGAGTTTGGCCGAACCAAAAGGCTTTAGAGGTGTGAAGAAATGAGAAGGAGGAGTGCCCTTTTATAAGAGGGGTGAGGGGCACCTTTGGAAAAGCTAGAAATATTAATTTATAATAAATTCATATTCGGTTTCTAAAGGCTCCAAAGTTGACTATTAAAAGGATGAGGTGGGGATAGGTCGAAAACAACTCATCCAATAGAATTTAGACAGGTTTGGGTACTTATATTAACCTTATCTTTAAGTATTAACTCTAAGTTAATTAGTTTCACTTTTACAATGTCTCTTTGTATTTTTATATAATATGGTTAATAAACTTACTATATACATCCAAGCGACCCCCAAGTGGTCCATTAATGATTAACCTATCATAATATAAGTCTCTTGGCCGAACCTTAGATTTTTAGGAATTTAATATCAATTAATAATATAATATTTGTTTTAAGAACTCTTTTATGTCAATTTTGACACTATTCAATAGTTGATTTTTGTGAAACTCATAACAGATTAATTACTTCGAACAAAGTCCATTAAATCAATCCTAATATATCATATTAGCCTAGAAAATTAGTTTAATTCATTAAATGTTTCATATTATAATTATTTGGGTATTTATAAGATCAATTATTTTTATTTTTCACTATTTTAGTAATTACTGCATCATCATTGTGTCATAAATAAAATAAATTATATAATGTCTAAAAATTATAAATAAAATATCATTATGTAGGAAATCTTTTTAGCTTTCTAATGAATATTTATAATCGAAAATCCAACATGTATAACCCTATGTAAAAATTGTTCTTCTAAAAGATGTAAGCTTATGCCATTTTTATTTTTATTTTAACTTTATTAATATAATGTGTCATTATCACTTACAAGTGGATCCATGGGGTCCCAAAATAGACCCAAAGATGCCCATGGTCGACCATGTATCAACCAATAGGGTTAAGACACGTTTTAGGGTAATTTAGTATTATTATAATATTATTTGTTTTAACCCTTATTTACCGGATTTACCCTTTAACCATGGTAAATAAAATATTTACCGCAGTAATTATTCAAAATGTGTAAAAATAAAAGTTAACTATTTACACAATTTGAACATCCTGATTCCAAATATGGAATCCATTTTCCTAAATTCAAAACACAGAAGTGGCAGAAATTAATTTAAAATTAATTCCCGCTGTCAAAACAAAAAGCGTGTTTTTAAGAGATAATAACTACCAAAAGATTGACACTTGTTTATGTTCGGTTTAATTGTAAAATTATGTCCAATGACCAACATTATATTAAATAGTGAAAATATATTCTAAATATACTTTAAAACCACTCAAATTCATAATTTATCACTATTAATTATTTTGATTAAAAAAGTTGTTTTTAATTAAAATTTAGTAATTTTCACTATTCATCAAAATATGAAAGTTATCAGAAAAGTACCAAAATTTCACCTTAGGCTAAATTTGATATTCCGAATCCAAAAATGAAGTCCATTTTAAAATATAAAATATATATAATTTCAAAAAGTAGGTATTACTATTCATAACAGCTAGTTCGATTGGTTACGGTGTGTTAGAACTCGAAGTTGCGTACAACACACGCTACTGTTTTATTCAAAGGAAAGCGTACCGTGGAAGCTTGGGATGTTTCATTTTAAATTTTTTTGATGTCTCCATTTAGTCAAAAAGTTTAAAATATTGTATTTAAAAAGGTTTCACTATCAAAAGTTGATAAAAGTGCAATACTGAAAATGAATCTGTTCTTGCATTATGACTAAGAAACTCATAATATGGATTCTAAAATTATAAGGATTATATAAAGTTTAAAATTTAGTTAATACTATTCATGACCTCTTTTAATGGCTTTTTTTTTTGTAAGTCATGGTGCAATTGAACTCAGTGTTGCGTGTAGTGCAAGTTATTGAATTATTTCGAAGAAATAACACACTATGAAATCTTGGGGTGTTACATCTCCCATGTATTTGAAATTCAAATCACATATGTGATAAAATTATGTTTTATGAAAATTTTCAAATGTGCCTCGAAGGTGGGTAAAGACGTTAAAAAGTTCAATAAAATTTTATACATATAATTTTATTATAAAATGACTCAAATGAATTAAATTGAAATTATATAGTTATTATATATCTATTTTGACATAAAATATATTTAGATAAAATAATAAATTATTTAAATAATAAACAGTTCTAAATAATAACTTTGTGTTTTTCACGATTCATCAAAAAATGAATTTTTTAGAAAAATACAAAAATTCACCCAAAGATAATTTTGGTATTCATTATTCAAAAATTAATTATATTTTACCAAATTCAAAACATATATGTTGCATTAATTAATTTAAAATTAATTCTCATTGTACAAACCAAAAGGCAGGTTTTTAAAAAGTAAAAACTATCAAACGATTGACATATGTTTGTGTCAAATTTAAATGTGAAATTACTTATAGTGACTTAAATTGTATTAAATGATAAAAATATAATCTAAAAATACTTCCAAACCGTTAAAATTCATAATTTTACACTATATATTATTTCAATTAAAAAAGTTTTTTCAATTAAAATATCTTATTTTTCACTATTCATCAAAATATGAAAGTTATCAGAAAAGTACCAAAAATTTATCCAAAATAAATTTTTATATCCCGCTTCTAAAGAAGAATTTAATTTCATAAATTTAATATATAAAAGTTTCATATATCGGTTTTAAAAAGGGTTCACCATTAAAAGGCGGTAAAATTTCATTTTTTGAAAAATGATTCTTTTATCCGAAAAAAATGAATTTGTTGTTATATTATGTCTAAGAAACACATAATATGGATTCTAAAATTATATGGACTATATAAAATTCAAAATTCAGTTAATACAATTCATAACCTCTTTTTGAACGGCTATTTTGGTAAGTCGTGGTGCGCTCGAACTCGGTGTTGTGTGTAGCACAAGTTATTTAATTACTTTTAATAGATAACGTAATATGAAATCTTGGGGTGTTACATTCTGGCCTACTTCAATAAATTGCTTCCTATGAATTTGAAATTTTTCTTAGAAATTAATGGTTAAAAAATAGAAAAATACTTTTGTGGAAAACCAACATAAAAAAATGGGATAATAAAATTTAGACTTAATAAGAGGGAAATAAAAATGAAAAAGTCCCCACCAAATTATGATCTCGATTAGGAGAACATTGGTTGCAATTATAGATAAATAATTTGTGGAAAATGTAAATATTTATAGGGAGTTGTTGAGGTCATCAATCACAAACAAGTGTAAAATTGTGGTCCTCAAAGCCATCAATCTCTGATGATTTAAAATATCATCAGCTCAACAAAACAAAAGGTATTAGGATAACAGAATTTTGGTTTTAAGATCCCTTCCATAATGTTTAAGAATAAAATAAGTGGAAAAAATATACCTGACATATAGAGTTTCATCCTTCAACTAATTCCTACAAAAAACTCATCTTTTACTCCAAAAGATAATATAATTTAAAAATATTCTATTTATCCAAATCGTATAGGGTTCCAAAAATAATGAATTTATAATTCATTTGTTAGAATATTAAAAAAACAACATTATAAAAACCAAGACATTACAATGGCCAATGGTAGGTGATTCACCCTTGTCACCTTTTGGTTGCGGGTTCAGGTCATGTGGCCTTCTTAGACATGATGGGTTGTCACCCAACCTCTGGATTTTCCTTTTTATAACAATCCAAAAACAATCTAATGAAATTATTTACCCTTAACAATAGTATCCATTTTCAAACTTATTCCATTCCAACCTTTAGACATATCCAAAATACATCTGTCCAAACTCATAGTAAAAAAATTTATAAGGAAGGTAAATACAATGAAGATTTTTTTTGCTACGTAATTACAAATGAATGTTGTCATCATGTATTCTTTTAAAACACGGTAACACCTTGAATTACTATAAAACCTTATTGATTACATTCATGCTCCCTTATTCATTATAGAATACTGGATATACTCCTTATATCAAAATATTTCGTAAACCCAAACAATAATGTAATAAAAAAACAATTAATTAGTTTCAAAGTAGTCAAGAATATCGAATATAATTTGTCCAAAACAATCATATGTTATTCCAAAATCACAACCTCAGTATTAGAACCATAATAATGTTTATCTTTTCTTCAACCATGTATTTTAAAAAAAGTTTAACTTTTTATTGAGTCACTTTTCTTAGAACCATTTAATCTCAAATCCTCAATGAAATAGTTCTGTAGTACAATTCTTATTTATTTCTATAATTCATATAACCAGTACATCGTTGATACAATAATCAAATGAAATAATTATTTAATAAAAATATAAGAACACTATTCATTCCTCTTCATCTATGGTAGTATCATAACCTGATTATTTTCCTATAGCGTCGTTTGGGGCATACTTTGATGATTTGAACATTGATTTGCGTAGTGTCCCAACTCTTTTCAGATTAAGCATTGTATATTTGAAACCATTTTCTTACCTTTGTAATCACGTACTTGGTGTTCTTTTTCTCCATAATTATAATAATCTCCCATTACCTTCAAGCATTTACCAAGGTGATTCGTTCCATAGTTATCACATATAGGAAAATCCTTCTTTCCCCTCTACCCTTTATCTATCTTTCTCTCTACCATCCTTTTCTTCTCTTTCTTCTCTTAAAATCCTTAGGACTCATAAAATTATTTACTTATCTTATTAACACATTATATTTTTTCTTCGTAAGATGAGAATACATGGGACACTATTTTCTTTCTAAAATGTTGGCTTAATACCTTGAATGATATGATCCTTCTTACTCTTTGGATAATTTATATTATAGGAGTTCCCATTCATTCTAATAGGCGCCATTTCTAAACAATGGCATACACTAAGTTAGTTTATGATTCACAATGCATAATTCCAAACATGTGAAATACCTAAAGTAAATTGAAAAGATTATGCATATAATCTGTACTCATAAAAAAAGTTTTAATTGAGGAATTATTTACTCCTAAATCCTTCATAATAGATAGTAATGAAAATTTGAATTATCCTCAGCATATCCCTCGGGAGTGTCATAACCAAGAGTGTAACAATGCCCGTTGTCATGAACCAAGATACCACGAGTCAAGCCTGAAACTCTTTGTCGGAGTTTTCAATCCTAGGTAAATCTGTGTTAAATCTATCTCTACCTGCTTGTATCTATACAGGGAAGTATTTCTTGGAAAATACCCAAAATCTCTACATTACAAAAATTCTAGGATGTTATTCTATACTAATCCTCAAAGTCTATCTTTGCGTAATCTTATCTAATTTGAGTTTTACAAAATCTAGTATCCAAAGTTTTTACTAAAATTCCTCTAATACCAACTTTAACTCCCCGACCCCAGTAACCCAGAGTCGGTGTATTATTTTAATACATTAGCATGATTACAAGGAATTATGTCCCGAAGGACCGATCAGTTTAGTAGTCTTGGAAAATATATTATATACATGAACGTTACATTACGTATTCAAACCTAAAATACAATATTAATAATCCGTTGAAAATGCCATTATTCCCCTATCTTAACCCTAAATATCAAACATAATACACTTCTTGGAATCCTGGGAAAAACAAAACATAAGAAAAGGGTGAGCTCAGATGCTCACTAAACATAAAAAATTTAGTGGAAGCTAAAAACATTTAAGGCAAGATGCGAAATAAAAATAATAGCCTTTTAAACATAAACTTGAACATAATATGGAGAAAATAAATCATTATTTTTCATATAAACATGCACATGGAAATTCTACTAGTCGAATAATCACAAGTAAGAATTAATTTCATAATAAGAGAGTGCCTAACGTCGGACATCATTACCACATAGTCAAGGCCACGTACCAAGACTACAAATAAATATTTTGTCAAGGACTTGTACCAAGACACTAGTTTGTCTCATGTGACCCACCAATGCATTGAGGAGCTATAGCGGGCTCTGCCCGTCACCTACTAAGTCCACTACATTCCTCATATGAAATATATTGAAACATAACATAAACATTTGTATTAATACTAGCATACGAAATGTCAATACTTCAACCATAATCCATGATGGGTATAAAAATATGACATCCACTTCCAAACATATCATAACTCATTCAATACAATATGGGATATTGTATTATAATTAATCAAAATTAATCAATAATCATATCCAGTAAAGGATGTTGACATAGTTGAAAATGGTCAGTAAAACAATTTAAGAGATATATCCTTTTTCTTAAATCATTTAAAAGTCACACATTTATAAAGGAAGTAATTAAAAATCTATTTTGGAATCAAAGTGTCCCATACCAATTTAAAACATTTGAAAATAATTAATATTTTAAAATAATCGTGTCCATATAAATAAATCCTTAAAACCATTTTGAGAACATGGACATTAATGAGAATGATTTAGAAGAATATATATTTAAAACATTTAAAATGATGTTTCAGTTAAAGAGTACCTATAAAGAATCATTTTTAAAATTATTCTATGAAACATGGACATGTATAATAAATATGTCCCAGAATATACTTACATATAAACAATATCATATAATAATGAGATTGAGGAATTAAACCATACCTTGCACTTTCCTTTGGTCAATGGTATGTTTAACCTCTAGTATAATGACCATAGTATGTTATTAAATTATATAAAAACCTCATTCATATTTATTATATCATATATGATTAATTTATGACTTTATACTAAACATTTAATAATGATTTCCATTTTATAACATTTTGGATAATAATCGCTTTCTTTATCATACGTGTTTTAACTTGTTATTATTGATCGTACCATTTAGATCATGATTTAAATACTTACAGAATATAAAACATAATTTATATATAATATATATTTAAAATTTAAATATGTATAATAGATAGATATATGACATGGAAAACAACATTTATGGAGATGGTAGACCGTACGTACGCATAAACGTTGTTTTCATTTTCATATCGTATTGAATGGAAACAAGTGAATAAGATATATGTATGTAAATACAGACACACACACACACATATATATCCAGTATAATTATTATTTAATATATTACTTACTTATTAATAATATATATTTTTATAATCCTCGTTGAATGGTGAACCTCAAAATGAATCTTATTGTGTCATGGGGATGGTAAGTCGCACGTACGCACGAGCGACGAAATAATTTTCCTAAAGATTAAAATTTGTGGAATTGGATGGTATATTAATTTTACATAGAAATTATCATGTCAATTTAATTATTTATATACATATTACTCATCATTATATCCATCCAAATGACAGATTAGACTAACAAATAACACCACAATGTGGAGACAGTAAGTCGTACGTATGCACTCATGGTGACATTATCATTCACAAGATAGATAGAATAATGAGTATTGTTCTAACATAATTTTAATAACATTACAATATGTAGAAGGTACTATAGTTATTATTTTGGTATGGTGATAACAATGAAAGAAAAAGTGGAAGAAGAAAAGAACTTTAAAAGAGGTGATAAAATAATTACCTCTTCTTTGGGTGTTTCCTTTTTATTTGAACAAGAGGGCTCAATAGGTTGGCTTTCTTCTCAAGGTATGGACTATAGGTTGAAGTGAGGGAATTTGGGAGGATATTTTGGCAGGGGTTGGTCGATCCAAATGGCTTTGGAGGTGTGATTTTGAGATAAGAGTTTGTACACATTTATAAGAGAGCCGAGGGTCACTTTAGGAAAAAGTATGAAATATTATTTTATAATAAAATCATTTTAGGTTTCTAATGGCTCAAAATTGATTTATTTCAAAGATAAGGTAGGGATGGGTGGAAATACTCTCACCAATTGGTTTTAAAAAGTTTAGGTCACCATATTAACGCTATATTTTTTGATTTAACTCTTAGTTAAATAGTTTAATTTTTACCATGTTCTCTTAAAACATTATAATAAATTGTTAATAAACTTAATATAAAAAGACAAGAGAAACCCAAGTGTTTCATTATTGATATATATAACACTATCTAAGTAATTTGGTTGAACCTTAGATTTTTATAAATATTACATCAATTAATAATGTAGTATTTGTTTTAAAAATTCATTTATTTCAATTTTAACATTATTTGGTATTTTTCTTTTCTTAAAGTCATAACAACTTTATCACTTCAAAAAAAAAATTAATCAACCATATAATGTCATATTAACCTAGAAAACTCGTGGATGGGATATAAATCCTCAATTTACAATTATTTTAATATTTATAATATCAATTATGTTAATCATCATTGATAATGTAATTACTGCATCATCATTGTGTCATAAATTAATTTAATTATTTAATACTTGAAAATTATAAATAAACTACCATTATGAAGGAAATAGTTTTAGATTTCTAATGAATATTTATAGTAAAATTTATCTTTTGTATAACCCAATATAAAAAACGGTTTAGTTATTAAATATTGAATTTAACACTTCTAACTCTTCTTTAAAATAATAATAATAAATATCCTAATCTAATCCATGTTGACCAAAAGGATAATATTTTATTCCTCAGGTTGGTTATGTTTGAAATACACTTATCCAGTAGAATTGGTACATGTGTCAAGGTATTTATAATATCTTTCTAACCTTTAATTACCCTATTTACTTTTAACCGTGGTAAATAAAAGTCAAAGGTTAATATTCACAAAATTATTTTCATATTATTGAACCAAATTTTACATACTTATGTCAACTGTGTCTCTCTAATTTTTTAAATTCAATTCCCAAAAGTGGAAAAATTATGTTTTATGCAAATTTGCAAATGCGCCTAGAATGTGGGTAAAAGACGTTAAAAGGTTCAATAAAATTTTATTCATCTAACATTATTATAAAATTACTCCAATGAATTACATATATCTTATATATGTATTATATAACTATTTTTACTTAAAATAAATTTAAATAAAATAACTAATTAATTAAATAAAAAGTCAGTTTTAAACAATAACGTAGGCTTTTTCACTGTTCATGAAAAATTAAAAGCTTTTAGAAAAATACCAAAATGTCGCCCTAAGATAATTTTGATATTCTGAATTAAAAAAATAATTCTATTTTACCTAATTAAAAACATAGAAGTTTAATTAATTAATTTAAAATTAATTCCCATTGTCAAAACCAAAATGCAGATTTTTAAAAAGTAAAAACTATTAAAAGATTGACATGTGTTTATGTAAACTTTAAATGTGAAATTACTTATAATGACCTAAATTATATTAAATGATGAAAATATAATCTAATTATACTTCCAAACCATTTAAATTCATAATTTAACACTATAAATTATTTCAATTAAAGAAGTTTCTTTCAATTAAACTTTACTATTTTTTCACTATTAATTAAAATATAAAAGTTATCAAAAAAGTACCAAAATTTTTCTGAACAAAATTGTTATATCCCACTTATAAATAAGAATTTAATTTCATTTCATTGAATACATAAAATAGTCAAATTTTGGTTTTAAAAAGGGTTCATTATTAAGAGGTGGTAAAATTATGTTTTTTTAAATACTTCATTAATCTGAAACAGAAGAATTTTTTCTTATATTATAGCTAAGAAACACAAAATATGGAATCTAAAATTATATGAAGTATATAAAATTCAAAATTTAGTAAATACTATTCAATACTTTTTTTTGAATGGCTTGTTTGGTATGTCATGGTGCGCTCGAACTCGGTGTTGTGTGTATCACAAGTTATTGAATTACTTAGAAAAGATAACATACTATGAAATCTTGGGGTGATACATAGGTTTTGAAGGACTCTTAATATATTTTAAAACCATTAAAATAAACTCAAAAAAACATTATTTTAAAGGATAAAAATTTATTTTTAATGGATACAATTTATAATATTTATCACATCATTTTTTGTTCATCATGATGTCTTAATATAGACAGTATATTTACACCATTTTTAATTTTAACACGAAAAAAATCACCATCATGGAATAATATAAAAAATTCACTATTAGATATTTGGGACGTTCTGATTCCAACAAAATTATTATTTTATCTAAATAACTTTATATATATCATAATTTTGACTTTAAAAATAAAAATTGTCATTTATTTAGAAATGATGGGTTCTTTAAATTAACAATTTTTTAATACTTATAAAAATTATCTTTGACGTTGTAAAATAATATTATAAATTATACTTAATAAGAATTAATTAATATTAAAATTTTATTAAAATATCGTTAATTTATTAAAAGGAATGTCTTAAATGAAATTACATGTTACCCAAAAATATAAGTTGGGTTTTGTCAAATTAAAAGAAAAAACTTTATTTAAGTAAAAATAATTAAGAGAAAATATATTCATAATTCTATAAAATTTAAATATTCGTATTATTAGTATTGATACACATACCATTGTTTTTCCATTAAATTACTAAGGTATTGGTGTGAAATTTTGAGACTTTCATAATGTGTTTTGGCATACATGGTTTGGGTCCTGATCTCGGTGAACTTGAACTTCTTTATTAAATGGTATTCCTCATGCTTAAGTTATATGATCTTATCTGATACTAGGTCAAGGGAATAACATTGTCATATTATCTCCCTTTAAAGATCTGACATATGGGATTCATAAGGAATGATCCTACTAGTCGAGACCATCACTTCCTTTTTTTGAATTGGAGTTGTCAAAACCCTATATTAATTGAAATCATTCGATCCCTGTTAAATGGATATATTATCAATGGTAATGATTTATAATAGTATTTTAAATATAATAGGATATAATAAAACCAAATAAATTACTATTTCTTATATAAATATAATACATAATAGAAAATTTAATTCAACTAGATAGGTAGTTTTTTTATAATTGCTCGGTTCATTACAATTCTATTATAGTTTCCCACTACATTAATCTCTTCATCCCTATCCTCTACACTTAGTAATATATCCTCTATTGCCCCCCCCCCTTAAAGCATAAGTTTTATGGTTTTATTCCTCCTACTAAGACAAAAACTACAAATACTTATTTTCTTCATTTACCTCCCCGTATGATAAACGTAATACTTGAAATTTAATATGCCCTATTTTTAGTGAAATTGTTTGTTTTATTTGATTCCACTAATTCTATCCTGAATTTGAAGCTTATGTAAGATGAATAGTAATCTACTAGTTTACAGTTGGTCATCTTATGCTTTTACCTTAAAGTTATGATGTCTTTAAAGTGAATCAATATGTCCTTAGATGGACTTTTCTTGTGTCTCATCAAAAATATGTATTTTCCTTGAAATTTAATGTTATAAAATGATGAGATAATTCTATAAAAACCTTGATAAATTTTAGAGGTTAACAATCAAGACTTGAACAACCCTTGTGAGTTTTAGTTATTTACCCTTGACATGTTTTCCTTAAATTATGACCAATCAAACTTATGTGGTAGGTTTTCCTAGAATTTTATGATCTAATAAGTAAATGGAATTAATCGAAATGTTAACTGATTAAAGAGAAAACATGAATGGAATGTCCACCTCACCTAACCATGTTAACTATTAAATATAACCATCACTAAATGAGATTAAATGGAATTTATAAATGGTATAAATGTATTACATGTTCTTATGGAATGATGGGTTTTGATCATACCTAAATGATATTAATTTAAATGTGAAATGGATTAAACTTTTATTGACTTTTATAATGACCATTTTATATTTTTACATGATTATCTTCCATGGTATTGTCTTGGATTCACCTTTGGGTTTTCCTTGACCACCCAAGGGATGAACCCCGATTCATGGATGAATTTTATAAGTTTTGATACCCCTTTTAGATTTAGTACCTATCAAACCTTGATGGATACTTGGAGATAATTATATGGAATCTTCTATTAATTTTATCCTAATATTATATTTCCTTATATTATATACATTGATTATGATTGATGTCTTATGAAAAGGAATGCCTTATATTATATGATTAGTATCCAATCAGTCCATTATCTTTGAGTTCAACCATCATGAAGCAAAGGGTTTGGGTAATCCAGTCTAGTGCCTAGGAAAGGAGGTAGTTTTTATAGTTATAAGAAGCATCGTTTATAGTCTTATCTTATAGACATTGATCACAAAGGTATCAGAAAAAATAGTAGTATGGTATGTACCTAGTTTGAGAAGTCTAGGATATGAAACCCCAGTTAACCAGAGACCCTGTTGATAGTAGAGATTGTAACTAAATTGGACAATATCAGTAGTATGTTAGAATCATGCCACCAGGGGATATTGAGAGAGGAGCTACACTAACTTTATGACCTAGAGTGGGTTCTCCATCTCCATATCAAGGAAGGAACGGTATTACCATAGGTCATGCTGTTCAAGAAGGTGGATGTGGTTAAAGGATTCAATATTCTGATATGTAGTGGAAATAGAGGATACCTAATTAGGGTAATTGTTTTATAGATTAGGATAACAGATTGGAGAGATTTATGTAGTATAGAATAATCCAAAGAAGCAAGGTTGTAGAAATTTTATACTTTGAGGTTTGATTTTGTTATCATCTAATTTATTACCTCCATTATTTGATACAGGAATGTCACAATCGATTATATCTATTTCTATCCTATAAATCATTGGCATTTTAATTCAGTACTTCTATGTAATTGTCAATCTGGACACTCCATTTGGATTGTGGTTGAAAAGTTATCGAAAATTTAAAGAATTCCCCCTCATGATAGAAAATTATCCTTTCTTAGGAAGCTATTTCATCCTTGATATGAAATTATTTGATATCATACTTGGGATAAATTGTAATATTACCTATCGTACTCATTTTGATAGTTTTTTTTATAGTTTATTTGATATACCCATAGATATTTCTCAATTTTCATAATGGATAAGGGGTTTTCCTATTTAGTCCACCGTGACTGAAGCATCACGGGTTGGGCGGGGTGATGGACCAGATTTCCAGTATTTTCCTAGATGATTATGGAATGTGTCTGAAATATTTATATCTAGTAGTGGATCAATTTATGGATTTATTGCCTTAAAAATTTTCTGAGTTATCACTTGACATTGAGGTGGAGTTTACTATTTAAATTATTCCAATATAAGACCAACTATCTATTCCTCCTTATATGATGGATCCAACTAAGTATCATGAACTCAAGAGGTAGCAATATGTCCTCAAAGCTAAGGGTTTTATAAGTCCCAATACTTCTCTATGGGGTTCACCCATTATTTTTTCTAAGAAATAATATGGGACCATATCACTATAAATTAATTACTAAATATTTAATAGTCATAATATTAATAATGGTTAGCCTTTACCTATATAGAAAACCACTTTGTCTAGCTATGAGAGGCTATAATTTTCAAAAAAAATGTATTAATGTCTATCTACCATCAAATATGGATTAAACCCTTTGAATTCTGTAATATATATGACTTTTAAAAGTATTTTGTCATTTCTTTTGGACTCATGACTGATCCATATGTTATCATGGATTAGATGAATCGGGTATTCCACCCATATCAGGATTCTTATATGGCTGTTTTAATGGATGGCATTTTTTTGTACACAAAGAATTGATAGGATCATTAAAAACACATTGATATCATATTGAGTACACTAAGAGAGAATAATTTAAATGTCACAATCAAAAAATGTTTTTTGTTGATTGATAATCTTCACATCTTAGGAAACATTATCTCAGAGAAAGGGGTATTTATAGACCCAAACAAAGTGAATTCCATGGTCAGCTAAAGAAGAAGTTTTATATTTTGAACTTCATGGGATTGTATGGGTTTTACAAGTATTTTATTCATGATTTTTACACCATTTAGAACCTATTATGGTCTTGACAATGATGGTTTTTAAGTTCATATGGGTTTAAACTAATAAGAATGAATTTCATGTGTTAATAACATGAATCCTTAACTTCAGATCGATCCTAATTTTACTTAATCCTGATAGAGGCTATACAATTTACTGTGAGGTTTCATGCATCAGACTATGAGACATTTTGATGTAGGGTGATTGTGGAATGGCATATGGATCATGTAAATTGAGGTATATTAATCATAATTACTAGATTCATGACCTCAAATTATAAGGAGTAGTTCATGGATGGCGTTGTAGGAGATACTACTTATTTAGAGATCAATTAATTGTATACATAGACTATAAAAGTATCAAATACATATTTACCCAACCTGAATAGAACCACATATAGTTAATATGTTTTTAATACTTATATTTTTTCTATTTTTAACATTCTAATACATCTTGGACTGTAAGTTTAGTTTTTATTCACTCATTAGAAATACAATGACATGAGTGGTTCAAGACTCCAATAGTGAATGGAATTTTATGGAATTGTGATCTGAGATTAACTTATATGTTAAATATTTTCATGTTAATACTTTTCTCATGGACTTTTTAGTGAATTCTAAACTTTTGCATTGAGTGAAGATATGTAGTCTTTTTTATCTTGAAGTCTTGGTCCTAAGGGAATGAATATTATGAGAGGAGTTTCTACCTAGTTAGGTTGTTGATGGTTGTGAGATCATAGGAATTCATGGGAGTGTATGGGTTATGGAATACATATGAGATGTGTTAATATAAAAATAACATGCCCACTCTAGATTGGTACATTATGGTATCATGAATATGTATTCTTTTTTACATATCAAGAATTGGAGTCTTATAATTAAATGGGAGAACACATGTTTCATTACTTGGTTTTCCAGCTATAAGTAGGTGAGGGAAGAACACTAATGACCATCTATATTTTCATATACATTTCCTATTAAAGATTATAAATGGGATTTTTTCACTATGAAGTTTTTTATGGGTTTACCTAGGACCCCTTGCGGCAGTGATGTAGTATGAGTGATTGTAGACAATTAGATGAGGGTCGCATAGTTTTTTACTATTAGGGATACCTTTTCTGTAGAAAAATGTGGAATGAAATATATTTATGAGATTATACATATTCATTTGGTTTTATATAATATTTTATCAGTGGGAGGAAATCATTTCCCATTAAGGTTCTAGATAGGATTTCAGAATCCTCTCCATTAAAATAAACTTCAGTGTATAACATACAATACTCAAATCAATGGTCAGTCCGAGCAAACAATAAAGGGTCTATGGGAAATTTTTCGGCCACACATCATCGGTGTTGGTGGATCTTGGGAGAAATAATTAAATCTTAATATGTTATCCTACAATAATAGTTTCTAAGATGTGATTGATATGGATCCTTATGAGTCCCTATACTTTAGGTCGTATCATTCACCACTGTGAGTTTGAGTTTGATACTGATTATTATTTTAAAGAGTATCTATTTTGTATCATTGATTATAGAATGAAGTCTCTTTGAGGACGGATTTTTTTTCTAGTGAAATTTTAATGGAATAATTGTAATATACAGGATGCGACCTATGGGTGAGAGGCTGATGTACATTCTTGGTTTTCAGAGTCGTTCTTAAATGATGATCAACCACCCTCAAGGAATCTCGGGGATTAGTTTTTTTAAAGTGGAGGGATTTTAAGATGTTGTAATTTTTTATGATGTATAAAACCATTTATTTTTAAATAAAATATTATATTTTGTTCATATAATTGTTCACAATATTGTAATGAAGCTTTTGATAGCATTCATGGATGGTTTGTATCCCATATATCTATTCTTTATAGAACTTGTTTGAGGAAAATAGGTGGAGAATGGTTATTTATAACCTTATGGCTAAACCGTGTGACCCATATATAGAGGAACACTTTTGGGTAATTGTAAAAGGGAGGATATACATCCATGTTAATTTATGAAAACTTTTTAAAGAGATTATTTCCCTAATGTCCGCATGGTTTTTCAAATTCTGTGAATTCCATGAAAATGGGGTGTCCCATTGGATAACATGATTTCATGGATAGTGCATGATTTGTATAATCATGTTATTTATCCATGAGATTGTAGAACCCCATATAGGATAGACCACCTGATTGGCTAAATGTTTTTCTAACCATTCAGCCAGACTATGTAAGCCTTTTTAAATGAGTGAAATTCTATTTTTTCTCCATCCATTAAAATCGTTGACCAATATCTATTTTTTGACTCTCTAGAAGCCTTACACCATGTTAATATTTTACTC
Source organism: Viscum album (assembly GCA_963277665.1). Taxonomy (NCBI): domain Eukaryota; kingdom Viridiplantae; phylum Streptophyta; class Magnoliopsida; order Santalales; family Viscaceae; genus Viscum; species Viscum album. Next base: position 990,894,288 of record OY728128.1, on the reverse strand, counting down.
TCAATCCTATATTCTTGGCAATATTTCTTTCATCTAGTTTCCAGTTCATGTGTTTTTATTCTCATTGGATTCCTATTGGTAAAACTATGAGTTCCCATACTTGTTTTCTTCATTTACCACCTTCCATCATATGCTAAATATATGTTATCTAATATTCAATATTTCCATGGTGTTTTTTTATTTTCATTGATTCCACCCATTATATCCCGAATCTGAATATGATATCAGATGTAGACTTATCTATCTATATAAGGTAGGTTGTCTTTTGATTTTATTTATATTTTATGATGTCTATAAAGTGTGTCGTTGTGACTCAATTTGTAATTTCCATGGGGTTCTTATTAAATATTATTTTTTCGTTAAATTAAATGTTACACCTTGATGAGATACTTCAATAGACCCCTTGACAATTTTTTATGGATACTGACCTCGAATCAACCACTATTTGGGTGTGTTAGTTATTTAAACTTCATAGTTTTACCTTAAATTGGGACCAAGACCCTATTTGAGGTGGGTTCAACTTGAAATTTATTAACCAATAAGAAAATTAAATTAGCTGAAATATTAAATTATGGACGATGAAATGTGAATGAAAAGTCCATGTCACATGACCATATTAAATATTACTTATACCCATCACTAAATTTGATTAATTGGAAATATTAAATCGTATAAATGTACTACACAATCCTTGAGGAAGTATAATAATAACAATACCTTAATGTGATAAAATTAAATGTGAAATATAATATACTTTACTTGAAACATTTTTTGACCTTTAGATATAGTTATAGGATGTTCTTCCTTGGGTATGTCTTAGATTCCTCCTTGAGATCTCCTTGACTACAAAAAAGAAGCCACTCGATTCATGGATACACATTCCAGGAGTTGATAACCCTATTAGACTATATCTCTATCTTACATTGATGACTACCTAGTTGTAATTCTATAGGCTCCTCTATTACTTTCCAACAAATATTAGAATTTCATGGATTATCTCTATGCATCCAACATTATGTATTATGTCATATACCACCTTGGATTTTCTCATTGGGATATAATTATGTATAGCATAAGGCTACCTAGGACTTGTTCCTGGGGATTAGCATGGTTATCATTATAGGATTGAATTTTCTAGTGTTTATCCCTAGATTACACTCATACTACAGAATCCAGACGGTATGAGTTATAACTCTAAGTTTTATTGAACTTATAAGGTCAGATATGATTTGGGTATACCTTGGGTTCAATATTATTATTATTATTCTTATCACATGGTCACTTTTTTAAAGACAACTTGGATTTGGCGAAAAAATGTATGTTTGGACAGGTGTCCTCTTGGAATCCAATCCATCTTGGTTGATTTATATTAATTCCTTTTTTATTACCTACACATTATCCCTTATACATTCATTGATATGATATCCATATACACTATGGGTGGTGACCTACTGAGATTTAATCACTCCCTTTTTTCGTCAATTAGTACCCTCATAGGCTCCATGGGTGTAGGCTAGTATAAAAAGACACTCCCTAGTATGGTAAAATCAATTTTTTATAATAGGATGGAATAATATATAGAAGGAATAATCTTGTTATCATAATGTTAATCAAGATATGTTTTTTCATTTTGGTTTATTTTTGATAGCATGTATTGGGTATTTATTCTGACCTATTCCTATTTTTTATTCACTATTTTTTTATAACGCCATGAAACTAACATTTTTTACAAGATATTGGATATTGTTTAATTGTTTAAATTTATCTAAATGTTTTATTTGCATTGTTATTTTCATCATTATTATTTATTTATTTTATTTGTTATCTAATTTTGTACTTCACTTTAATTATAAGGGTATAGCCTCCCACCGTACAACCATAGACTCTCGCTACTTCTCAAAAGCCTCTAGAATGCAGGGTAGTTCTCTTGAGCACGTTTGGACAATTGGTTTCAGTTACATATTAGTGAATCAGGTCTAGGAAGTCATATACATGGTTGAAGTAGAATCATCATTAGGGACAATATGAAGGTTCTCATGAAAGATTGGTAGCATGTTTACATGGAGGAATGGTAGGAGTGGAATGGAAAATTGAAAAGTCTACTTGTGGAAGAAGAAATCATCTTCATATAATATCCAATTCCATCTCACTAATGAACATTCCTTCTCAAATTTTTTTTCCTTTTAACAAAAATATATTTGATTCCCTTATACAGATGATCCAACTTCACATGGAAGATCTATCAGTATACATGGATGATAGAATTTAACTTGTGGTCAATTTTTACTTTTTGGAAATTGTATTTATACCATGCATGGTCAATCAAAATAATTTATGGTTGGCCAACATAAACTATGTTATATAGGATTTTTTACACCAAAAATCTAACTCATAGAAACATTTGATATTATATTTATGAATTCAGGTCTACTCAAACATATGTCAGATCTTAAGTTCGGTCCTTCATAAAATATCTCCAATCATAATTTCAGGGAAATTTTCTTCAAAAAAGATATATCACTTGCATGGAAGATGAACTGTTCTTACAAAACAAATAGTTTATTTGCATAAAATAACCATTGGTATTACATAAGATCCATATATGGAATATTTTATCAAAAAATATAAATTTATTTCATAAAAAACTTATTAAAATTAAAATAATATATATTTTGAATCATTAAAATTTGGAATTATTGGATTAATCCAATAATGGTTTTTATCCTGGCCTTAAATTAATAAATTTATGATATATATTAATAAATATACCATGTTTAAGGAAATATTTTCATGATTATAGGTAGGAATTATAATAATTCCTATAATATATGAAATTCAAATTAATGGGTCTCTCTCCATGACCTCTGTTGTTATAGATCACAAAGTATGAACTTAACGTGAATATTTCTAAATTCTTATGAGCCCCCAAAAATATATAGATAGATACAGTTTGTGTCCTCTAATACTAATGTATCTAAACCATATAACATAATCTTAAGAATATCATTATGGAATCATTTGGTTCTTATTATAGAGGAGAACTATTATGACCCAAATATCGGAAAAATACATGAATAATAATATCACCTAAATCATGTAGAATTAATTTTTTTAAATGAATATAGTTTGGTAACAGAAATTACATAATAATATTTGTTCTTGGGAATAAACACAAAAAATTCCCAATTATAATAAGTCCAACTACAATAATATATCAAATAATTTGTTATCAAATGATAATCAATTTTCCACTATGGCATTGATATAGTCATTTAGATTCTCACATTCAACATATGGTTATATTACATAATATGACTATTTATCCTTAATAAAAACATCTCATGTGATGATATTTATGAAATATATGCATACTGATTCTTTAATTGCATCTGAAGTTCTGATATATATGGATTTTTATATAATTTAAGACCTTGAGCTATATTCACCCTCTCTTTTTCACTTCACTATCATTATCCTAAATATTATATTCAGTAAAAATGATCTTTATGGAAACTAGTTGTGTATCCTCTCACAACAAGTTTCCTTATTTCTTCATATACTAGAAACATTACTTTGAACAGCATCAGTATCTTAGGATAATTTTAAGTGCTTCTCAATATTATTTATCTTTTACATAATAGTGTATATGAGTGAATAAATCATAGGACTCATCATTCATGAAAAAATGAATTCTACTAATTCTTTGTGTCATATGATGATAGAAACATTCCTAAATAGATTTTCCATTGTTGTATCTTTCAATATATTATCAATGTATATTCATTGACTTATTTTAAACAATCTCATTACTGTACTATTATATATCTTGATATCTATAATATAGTTTGTTTTATATATGTCATTTATATGGTAACAAGTTAATATCTAGGTCTTAAATAAATGTAATATAGGTATTTATTAAATTAATATTTTTTCTTTTAAGTGAATACATTGAAAACATTCTTTCCCCCCCTCTAATTTTTTTAAGATGAGAATATTTACTTATAATTAGAAGAAATAGTGTTTTTTCATTTTTTTGGAGAGAATAAATCCATATATATTTGGTCCTCAAACTTACGTAATTGCTATATGTTGTATCATGTTTATCCCGAACAAATCCATTAACTAATCCATGTTGATGTTTGGTTCTTACACCAACTCTTATGTATATTGAGCCTCAAATTAATTAATGTATATCTTTTTTCAATTATATTTTTAGATACATTTTCCCTTTCTAGATAAACTCTCTCATATCTAGGAACATTTAAATATATACTTCATTACATGTGATGAAAATTTACTGATATGAGAAATCTTAACAAACACTATCCCTATAGACATATAACGTCATGGTAAATATATTTTATACATCGCTCTAATCTGAGTGTATTTCCATTTATTCCAAGTTGATAATCTAATTCAATTTTATATTCTATAATATATCTTAAGTATTGTGATGTATTCCTCATCAAAAATTTAACTCCATATATATTTTTTTAATCATAAAAGTAATAAATTATGAGAATCTACTAAACGTTGTTCTTAGAAATAGTCCACAAGGAACTATATGAAATATTATAAATTATTTATGGATATTTCATCTTTAATTTTAAATGGAACATAAGTCATTTCATCTAGAAAAAAATCATTTAAAATAAACTCAATTTTGAAATCAAAATGTGTCTAAAAACTTTCATATTTTAACTTTTTCCAACACTTCATGGTTGTATATAAAAATCAACAGTGTGAAGAAGATATTCTGAAAAACCTAATATTGTTAATAATTTGGTTTTTAGTATATTATAATATATGATATATGTATGGTGTAATGTAAAACATAAATTAAAAATATGTAGTATCGTTTTATATGATATATGGATATCATATTACTACATTTTGAGCAAGTTTCATTTTATGACTTATTTGCACCCAAATATTCATCAAGCTGTTTAATAATATGAGTTACCATTTTGGTGATATTACACTATGGTTGTCATTTACTATTTACATTTAATAAGATAAAATGTTAGGAGGATGAATAATTTACTATTGTGATGAATGAAGGAATAGTAGAAGTATTATTCTTGTATTTGGTAATTCATTAGTAAATTCTCTAATGACCTAGGAAGGACCCTTTAACACCCCAAGCTTCCACAGTATGTTTCCCTTTGAATAATGCAATAGCTTGCGTTGTACACAACATGGAGTTTAAACAAACCATGACCTATCAAACTATTTGTTTTGAATAGTAATACCAACTTTTTGAAATTTTATGAATTTTATTTTTTAAAATAGACCTCATTTTTTGGATTCGGAATATCAAAATTAGCTTAGGGTGAATTTTTGGTATTTTTCTAGAAACATACAATTTTTCATGAATTGTGAAAAAACCCTGCGTTATTCTTTAAAACTGAATTTTTATTTAAATAATTAGTTATTTTATTTAAATTTATTTTAGGTAAAAATTGACACATAATACCTATACATGTTCAATTCAATTCATTGGAGTAATTTTATATTAATATTAGATATATAAAATTTTATTGAACTTTTTACTAACTTTTACCCACCTTCTAGGTGCATTTGCAAATTTGCGTAAAACATAATTTTAAAACTTCTATGAATTGAATTTAGAAAATATTATAGACATGGTTGAAATCAGTAAGTAAAATGTGGTTCAATAGGATGAAAATAGTATTTGGTGAATAGAATCTTTTCAATTTTATTTACCACGGTTAAAAGTAAATAGGGTAATTAGAGGTAAAAATTATATTATAATTACCATAACACATGTCATAATTATATTGGATAAGTTTATTTTGACCAAAATCAACCTTAAGAATAAAATAGGATCCTTTTTATCCACTTTTATTAGATTAGGACATTTATTATTATTTTATTTAAAGAAGTGTTAAAAGTATTAAATTCATTGTTTAATAATTAAACAATTTCTAATATAGGGGTGCACATTAGATAAATTCAACTATAAATATTCATTAGAATTATAAAACAATTTCCTACATAATGTTATTTTATTTATAATTTTTAAACAATAAATAATTAAATTTATTTATGACCCAATGATGATGTATTAATTACCTTATTAATGAAAGATTAAAATAATTGATATTATAAATATCCAAATAAATATAAATTGAGACTTTTGATGAGTTAAACTAATTATATAAGTTAATATGACATGTTATTGTTGATTAAATAAATTTTTTTGAAGATATAAAGATGTTATGAGTTTCACAGAAACAAAATACCAAATAGTGTCAAAATTGACAGAAATGAGTTTTTAAAAAAAAATACTATATTATCAATTGATATAATATTCCTAAAAATCTATGGTTCAACCAAAATACTTAGATAAGGTTAGATATATTAATAATAAACCACTTGGGGTTCACTTGGATTTTTATAATAAGTTTATTAAACATATATTATAATAATACAAGAATAAATGGTAAAAGTTAAACTATTTAACTAAAAGTCAAATCTAAAAGATAAGGTTAATAAGGTGAACTAAACCTATATAAAACCTATTGGTTGAGAGGTTTTCTACCCATAACCACCTAATCCTATAAATAAATATTTTTAGAGTCATTATAAACTAATGATGATTGTATAATAAAATAATATTTCAAACTTTTCCTAAAGTGACCCTCACCTCTCTTATAAAAGGGCACATCCCCTTCTCTTAAGTTCACACCTCCAGAGCCATTTGTCTCAGACAAACCCTGATCAAATATCCCCCCAAATACCCTCATTTCTACCTAGAATCCTTACTTTGATCAGAAATCCTACCTAAGGAGCACTATTGATCAACTCTAATGGAAACACCCGAAGAAGAGGTAATAATTTCACCAACTCTTTCATAGATATTTTCTTCTTCCACTTCCTATTTCTTCTTTGTTTCCATAAAAAATAATAAATACATTATCTTATACATATTGTTATGTTTTTATAAATATGGTACAATCATATTCATTACTCTATCCATCCTATGAATGAAAAGTCACCATACATGCGAATGTACGGCTTACCGTCTCCACGTCGCGGTGTAGTTTGTCATTCAAACACTTAATTATTTGGATGGGGATAATAATGTGGGTAACTAATGTAAATAATAAATATAACATGTTAATTATCCTGTATATATTATATACCATCAAATTACATACAATTTACACATCAATATAATGATATTTTTGCTCGTGCGAACGTACAGATTACCGTCTCCACGAACGTGATGAGATTGATTCCCCATCATAATCATTCAATAATAATTTCCATTTTATGACTAAAAATAAATTTTAACAACTTAATATCATTTGGGATATGAATCAAATATATCCTATGCATAAAAACATGGCTTATGTAACCAAGAATATAAAGGAAAACGAACCAGTTAACAGCTGAAATAATGATACTACTGAAATATTATTAACAAAGTAATATTAGAAGATCATATATAATATTATATTTGTGTATGTGGTTCATGTATAATTTAATAACAATGAATTAACTATTATAAAATAGTTTAATGTACCCTCAATCAAGGAAAAGTAAAAGGTAAGGGTTAATTCTACAATCTCTTCATTATCCGAGGTTGTTTATACAAGAATATCTACTGGGACCTCTTTATCATCCACATCTGTGTTTCATAAAAATTTATTTCGAAAAAATTATTATTTCCTATACTATGGGTTTTAGTAATTTATACCCTTGTTTGACTTTTTATAAAATTTTTATAAAGGAATCATTCAGTTATTTTCCAAACAAGGACCTTTACGAACATTTCAACAAAATTAAGGAAAGAATGTATTATTAACTTATATGGAAAGTGATGATATTTTCTGTCATTATAACATCATCAAAGATTTCCTTACAAGATTATAAGAACATTTTCAAAATAAATGATTTCTTTTATAATTACGAGACATTTAAATGATTTCAAAATATAAAGTGATATTTTTAGTACCACTGGTTTGAGGTATGTGTCCTTTTTTTATGAATTTTTATGTGTTTAAAGTGCATGGGATGAGTTGGGAAGAGGTTGGGAGGGTTTGTAATGGTTTTGGATGAGTTTTTAGGCTTTTAATGGGGTGAATGGTTTTAACACGGTTTGTGGAAACCGTGCAGATTCTCTAGGAAACCGTGCAGGGGAGGTAGTAGGCTTCGCACGACCTACACACGGTTTTCCAATCTTTTCGAGGAAACCGTGTGGACCCTTGCTCATGAGGCAATAGTGTGCACACCATTTGCGCATGGTTTCCCAAACCATGTGGACTAACTGTGCGGCCACATAAAAATAGGGTTATATGTTCCGGGCTCCCTCGAGCTTAACCTATTTCACTCCAATCTTTATCCCACTCGATCCTCGCTTTGGATTTCTGGGTTCTCAGTGGTTAAGGGTGATATCCCACTCGATTTGGAAGCATTTCAAAGAGGTTTCAAGGCGGTTTGAAGGTGGTTTCTCCCGATTAAGTCTCTCCTATTGTTTCTCTTGTGTTTTTCTCAAGATCTACATCCCTCTCTTTCGTGGTTTTCTAGATATACACTTGTTGTGTGTAGATCTAGGGTTGTGGTTTCCTTGGATGTTAATATTATGTTTTGTGGATGTTAGGAAAAGGGGATCTAGAGAGTTTTCAGTGGTGAATTTGCCGAATTTGAGGTGTGGTGGCTTGTGGGTCGATTTCTCAAGAACCCTAATGGTAGATGGATTCTCTCTCAACTCCACTCGGTTAGAACTAGTGGTTTCTTGTTACAATTAATGATTGTGCTGAATATTAATTGTTAATTATTATGTGAAATTGGGTGGAAATCACTTGGGTGATGTTTTTGAGATTTTTGGGAAAAAAGGGTGTCTTATGGTGAAATGCTATTATTGTGGATTTGAAAATAAGGATTATAAAATCGGATGATATGGTTTATTTGTGAAAATGATTGATGGAAAGGGTTTTCAATAAAAGGGTTGTTTTATTGAAATGTTGTTTTGCATGGAAAAGGGTTTTCAATAAATGGGATATTTGTTGAAGTGGATTGATGTGCAATGGAATTGGTTGGTTGCATGTTGTTGTGACTGTGGTGGGTTTATGCTTAGTTTGGTTTGATTGAAATGTTTTATGGTAGTGGGCAGGAAGACTAACTATAAAAAGGGGATGGATAGTGGTCGGAAGATCCACCATATGAGTAGTGATCGGGAAGTACCGCTAGTTGTGAATGGGTTAACGGGTTGGGCGGAAGTCCCACCGTTTTGATTGTTTTGGTGTCAATGGGTAAAAGGGTTGGGCAGAAGCCCCACTATTTGGGTTGTTTTTTGTGCATTGCTTTGCAATATGGAAGTTGTTGTGCTACCGTGTAAATGATGAGATGTCTTATGGCATGTTTGGTTGGCTTCCCCTTGGTTTCTTGGTTTGGGTGTGATGTCTTGGTAAGGGAATGTTTGGCTTATGAAAGTGGTTGAAATTTTGATTTATTTTTATAAAAAGTTTTATATAAATGTGCTAATGGTTTTATACTAGTGGCGTGTGTAGGGTAGTCATTTGGGGAAATCCTATTGAGTTTTAGTCCTCACCCTATACTTTGGCATTGTGGTGTCTTTGCAGAAGTTGTGTATCATGACATGGGAAAAGGTAAGGCATCACCCTCCTTTAGTGGAGCATTGTGATACCTTGGTGGATCATCGAGCTTGGAACATGGCATGGAGCTGTGGTGGTGTCATGGCTTGTGGTGTTTTGTTGCTTAGTTTCCGCAGTGTACTCTAATGTTGTGTGGACATGTTGTAACACCCTGATATTTTATGAGATGTATTCTTTTTAATTTTATTCATATCTTCTCTTATACGCTACACCATGATTATCTTATTCTATACACAACATCGTATTAGCTTTCAGTATACACAACACTAATCTTGGATCGTGATACACACAATTTCAAGTTTGTTTGATAGTAGTTATTCTACGCAACATTGAGTATATATATATATATATATATTCAATGTATAAATGAAATATGGTTGGATTATGTTATACGAAACCACAAAGTATTCTTTCACAACCCACAACCCTGACTTGGCTTGCATTACATGCAATCGCGACTTTCCTTGATAGCATGTGTTGTACGCAGTACTGAGTTTCACTAAACAACGATATATGGTTATAATATTATCATGAACTAGCCGTTATGAATTGTATCAACTACATTTTGAATTTTATAACATTATTATTCATCTTACACATTTTCTAGAACATGGTATGAGAACAAAATAAATTTTTCAGGTAAAATAAGTATTTTTCGAAAAATGCAGTTCTACTGCCTTTTGATGGCGCACCCACATTAAATATAGTTTTTAACATGTTTATAAGTTCAATTTGAAAAAATAAAATTCTTATTTAGGATCAGGATATATAAATTTACTTTGGATAAATTTTTCCTATTATTCTGATAACTTTCATATTTTAATGAATAGTAAAAACACGCTATATTTTAATTAAAAACAAATTTTCTCATCAAAATAATTTATATGGTTTGAATATCTTTTTAATTGGTTTTAAAGTGTAATTAGAATATTTTATTACAATTTAATCCAATTTTTTTCATTGGAATTAATTTAACTTTGAAATTGGACATAAACAAGTGTCGATCTTTTGATAGTTATTGTTTCTCAAAAACACGCTATTTGTTTTGATAACGGGAATTACTTTTAAAACTAATTAATGAAACTTCTATGTTTTGAATTTGGAAAAATAGAAATAATTTTTTAATTCAGAATATCAAATATAGCTTAGGCTGAATTTTTGATATTTTTCTGAAAAACTTCAATATTTGATGAATAGTGAAACCACTTAGTGGTAGTTAAAAAACAGACACTTTCATTTAAATAAAATTTTAGCACTTTTTTGAGTTGAATTTCAAAAATCCTACATACGTGGTTGTTATCAACAAGTAAAATGTGGTTCAATATGATCAAAATAATTTTTGGTGAAGAGTAACTTTTTACTTTTATTTACTACGGTTAAAGGTAAATAGGGTAATTCCAGGTTAAAAGAATATTATAATAATTCAAAATTACCTTAACACTTGTCCTAACATTATTGGATGATTATTGTCCAACCATGGTAATACTTGGGTCTATTTTGGGACCCCATTGATCCACATGGTATTGATAATGACAATTTGGATTAATTAATTTAATGTAAAGACAAAATTGACATTAACAAAATTCCTTTAGTAATTAATTTTTATAAGTGGTTATATAAATTATCATTTCATCTATAAATATTCATTATAAATATAAAAATCTTTCCTACATGTTGGTATTTTTTTATAATTTTTAGACTTTAAATAAATTAAGTTTTTTATGACACAATAATGATGTAGTATTTACTTCATTAATAAATGATTTAAATAAATAAGATTATAGTGATTAAAATATAATCCAAAACATGTCAAATTATGATTGGATGATTTTATTTCGACCTTGAGTCAACTTATCTTCATCTTTAAGGATTTTTGGTCCTTTTAATACCGAAAATAATTTTATAATAAAAAAATATTTTCACACTTTTCGAAAGAGCCCCTCCTCCCCTTATAAAAGGAGACCATTTCTATCCAATTCCTCACACCTATCAAGACATTTGGATCATCCAACCTCTCACCCATTAATATCCCTACATCCCTATCCTCCCCCTAAAAGCCTTAACTTATGCAGAAGACACTTCAAGAAGTCCTTTTGATTCAAACCAAAGGAAGTTACCCAAATTAATGATAATGGTTTCTCTTAAATTGTTATCTTTTATTCTACTTCTACAACACCTAAACTATTTTTAATCCTTTATTTTGTAACAACACCAATATTATAAATATACTAGGATGTTTTTATGAGAATTATTCGAACAACACTTACACACACCTCCATATAATGTATGAGATCATAATGTTTCTATGGATGACAAACTAACGCCTCACGAAACGATGATTGTTCGATTTTCTCCTATCGCCTCTCTTGGTGGCCATTATGATGGAAATGTATCTATATATGATATATATTATGTTTATTATTTCTCTATGCTTCTTTACTTCCCAATTATATCAAGCCTTTTTGGTTTCCATAGTGGGTAAATATGATAATCTCATTTGAGGAAGTGCAGACTATCACCCCCTCAAAGTGATGTGATTCGTTAATTCCTTATGTGGGATGTGTAAAGGATGGAGTTAATGATATTATATATGATATAATACTCGAATTATAATATACCTATTTATAATTATGTTTTAATTCCATTAAAATGAGAAATAGAAATAAAATTAGCGTTCATGCGTACGTACGGCTTACCGTCTCCATGAACGACGCATTTCATTTCTTACCTCCATATGTTATGTTCTATTATAACTACATGTATATGCTGGATATATATGATATATATGAAATATAAATCATGTATATAATTATGTATATAATTAACCTTTGACCACATGAACAACATGTAATTATAAGAAGTCCATTTTTGACTCAAGTACCAAATATCGACAAAACGAATGATATTAACTTAAATTGTTACATAATGATTATAACATGGTAATAAGTGACATAAAAGGAATAATGAACTTGACAAATTTTCTTAATATATTAGAAATTAACTTTTGTTTATTAATCAGGAGATTAATGAACGATCAAGTCAAGTCAGACATGAGGTAAGAGAACTTCATAACCCAGTTTCTGTTCTTTGGGTTGATCTTCTCTTTCTTGTTTATGTCTTTCTTTGATTATGTGAGAAATGAATTCTTAAATATTATCATGTATTTATACTTTATTTATGTGACCTTATAGTTAATACACATAAGTGATCTATTTTATTTACAAAAAGATCTTTGTAAGGGATAACTTTTCCAATCTCGTTTTTATCTGAGATTGTTTATTCGTAAGTATTTACTGGGTTTATAATTATCATCCATGTCCATGTTGTCCAAAAAAATTTCATGTATTTTTAAAGTCCGTTTTACCCATTTTTGACTTTTACTACATGGTATGTAATAAATCATTCTTTTTTTTACCATACAAGGTACTTTTTGACTTTTCTGGAAAAAGTACAGGAAGAATGTTTTTTAACTTATATGGAATAAAAGGATCTTTATGGTTTCATAACGCCTTATTTTCATGATGCTTACCCTACAAGATTTCATAACTATTTTCAACAAAATCATTTTATTTTAAAATTTCATGGAATTTTGAGAAAATATAATTATTTTTAAGAAGAAAGGATATTTTCTTCAAGAATTCATTTCATGCGATTTATCAAAACCATTTTCTATCTAAGATGACATTATTTCATATGTTTATGTTTTAAGTATAATGTCTCTATGGTTTACATGGTTTCACTTTTCTTATGATGAAATGATACCCATTTGTTTTATATGTATTATGTTATGATGGTATGATGTTTATGAAACCCATTTTATTCTTTGGGTTATGATTAATGATTTATGTTTATGTTGTGGCACACGTAAGAATGATTTAATTATTAGATGGGTGGAACCTGTATCTCCCTCTAACGCATTGGGTAAAGATTTATATATCATGAGATAGATAAGGTTGGAACATTATGTTAATCAGGTTCAGTGATACCGGATTGGAACGAGGAGTGAACTCGATCCAGAAAGGGACTTTGTCCACTATGATGGTCTTGGAAGCAATGTCTTGACTACTACGGAAATCATAACACTTGTTTAATGGTTTCCCAGAATTACATGATTTATTCCCATTCTATTTTATGATGATTGATGTTACATTATGATCTATGCCTTACGTACTGCCATGTTTTATGTCATTGCTCAAGATTTTGATGTTTAAACATTATGTTCATGTTTTTATGTTCAAATGTATATGGTTTGTTTTATTTTCTCCATGATTACCCTTAATGAGCATTTGAGCTCACCCTTTATATTTTTTCTTTTCCCCAGGATATAAAGAATGGTTTGAGGTAAAAAAAATGGAGATATTTATGGGAGATGTTGAAGATCTTTCACCAAGACTAGAAGATGATATTCCGACTTTCCAAAGATACTAAACTATTACGGTCCTTTGGTGTCTGTTTTTTGTTTTGTATTATGTTTTCCACAAAAGTAATGTAATGTCCACGTACATCATGCTTTGGGTCTCTACAGGTGGTATCAGAGGAAAGGTTTAGTTAACCTTTGGAAACTATGATGCAAAAACTATAGTGAAATCCCTAGAGATATTTCTAAGGTATGTCTAGGGATGCCCCTATGGATAAGTATATGTATAGGCTATAGTCCTAGAATTATGGTAACAATATTAGAATTAACCCTAAGATGTTATATATTGAAAGTACTCCCCCTTTATTGTGTTGTTTTCCATAGCACGATTCTTCCCTCTCACGCTATTCTTTTTGGGTTTTAGACGATGGCTGGAACATGAAGGAACTGTGTAGATCAATGTAATGGACAATGCAATGATTGTGCTCCTGAACAAACCAATGTTATGGGAGATGGAGTGCAGAATCTTATTGTTATACATACAAAAGCTATGAATCATTCTAGACTTTCAAATGATCAGAGAAGGGAACAATATTCTATTGAGTCCTTCATGAGGCAATGTCCACCTTCTTTCAGTGGGTCTTCAGATCCACTTGTTGCTGAACAATGGATCAGTACCATTGAAAAGATATTTTCCATACATCTCTATTCAAAACATGAAAAATTCATATTGGCTATTTATTGTTTAGAAGGTGAAACAGATCAATGGTGGACTCTAATTAAGAATATGAGGCCCTGAGTTGAAATTGAATCCATTAAATGGGATGAGTTCAAGAAATTTTTTTTCAATAAGTACTTCCCTCGTATTCTTTGAACAAATATGGAAAAGTATTTTCTTGAGCTTAAGAAAAAGGATGATTAATCTGTTGGTACATATAAAGCAAATTTTACAAGGCTTGCAAGGTATGCATCTGGCTTTATCATCCAACCTGAAAGTAAAGTTAATAGATTCTTCGGTGGCTTAAAACCATGTCTTGAAAGGGAATTAGCTATAAGAGACTTCAGTAGCTATGAAGAAATTGTTTGTTGTGCTATCAAAGTAGAAATGGAAGTTGGTGTTACATATCCATCTCGAGGTTTTGACAAGAAATGAAAGATGGAGTTCGAGGAGAAATCTCAGAATAATGGTGAAAAGAATATGAATGTTTCTTTATGCTCAAAGTCTAGAAAAAAGCATGGTGGAGATTGTATTAAAGGGACCAGAAAATGTTTTAAGTATAGAAAAGAAGGTCGTCGAGCAGTTGAGTGTCGATGTAATGGAAGAAGGGTTGCTAATTATGTGAATAAATAAAAGACTGCAGATAATGCACCACCAACACTTCAATGCTTGAAGTGCAAGGAAATGGGGATTATGCTAATCAATTCCCTAATCCAATGGTTAATGATGATCAACGTGAGCAACCTCTTAAGTCAAAGGATAAAGGGAAGTCACATGCTATCACTATTTGTGATGTTGAGTATGAAAATGATGTTGTGTAATGATTAAGTGTTTATGTAATGGGATTTCATAATAGTATCATGGAATCTCATTTATGGCATCGTGGAATTTTGGAATATCTATGTATTTGTTTTCAATAATTATATGGCACTGGTAACCATGAAAAGTGATTGAAATATTTTTGGAAAGAAGATGATATGCGCATAATGAAGCGATAAAGAAAAAAAATGAAATGGGCTCATGACTAATATAAGGACAAAGTTATATCATGGTTTGAGTATATAGAAATTTTGGGATTTTGGTATGTGGAATGTGTTAAATTTTGACAGCATTCATGTTTTCACTAAGGGTCAATGAGTATTCATTTTTCAAGATAATACATTATTAAGGTATTCATATGTTTTTAATTTGACCAAAAAGATATATCGTATGATATATGGGGGATAAATGATGGTACTCACATGCTCGGAAGATGACATTTCTAGTAATTGTTTTCTTTATACTATGAGCTTGGACAGAAGTATTTTTGAAAAGCCTAAAGATTGGAATGGATTATGTTGGACATAAGTTAGTATTGTTTAAGGCTAGAAATTTTTTCGATATTATTGATAGAATTTCATAATAATGTAGTTTTAGAAAAAGGACAACCTGCAAGACGGGTGACAACTCGTCGCGTCTGACAAGGTTGTGAGAATCGAACCCACAACTGAAGTGAGACATGCTTTTTTCACCTACCACTAGCCAATAGGAAGTCCCTGGTTAGTAGAAACTAGTTTTATTATATTAATAAGTATGATATATGAAGTATAAGTCCATTTTCGGAACTAAATATGATTAATATCACTATAGATGGACTTATGTATTTTTGACAACTTTTTCTAACCTTATGTTTGAGACAGATGCAATGACCTATCATTCTATTTCTTGATCCGCTATCACTTCACGGATGAAAAATTCAACTTCATTTCTTTAAGAGATGAAGTGTTAATTGTTCATGGAATGAACAAAAGTGATATTGTACAAAAATCAAGTAAGTGTTTCTTTTAATTATACAATTCTTCAACATTAGAGAAGTGATCTTGAAAACTAAAAACTTTGTCCTAGTACCCTCATAATCAATGAATCAGATGGTACCTTAGATCATCAATAATTTATGGCTTTGTGATTAATGTCTTTTTCATAGCCATGTACTCTACCACTCTCCATCAGAACTTGATGGTTAGATTTCTCTTTCATATCCATATTTTCACCTATGTTCTCCTATGTGGAAACCCAGTGATTAGTTAATTTTGGTAACCATTATGTTTTGTACTTTAGTTTTTTTAAAAATTAAGTTTTGGTATTCCTTTTTACGATGTGGGTTTCAATGAAAGATACTCTCAAGTGATAAACCATTTATAACCCCAACGAATTTCAAGGGTGAAATTCATTTTAAGGGGGTAGAATGTAACACCCCAAGATTTTATGAGATATATTATTTTTAATTTCTTTCATATCTTTGGTTATATGCTACACTAATATTATCTTGCGCTATACGCAACATCATATTATCTTACAGTATACACAACACTAATCTTGGATCGTGTTTCACACAATTTCAAGTTAGTTTAATAGTAGTTATTCTACGCAATATTGAGTGTATATATATATATATTCAATGTATAAATTAAATATGGTTGGATTATTTTATATGAAACAACGAAAGAGTCTTGCACAACACACAACCCTGACTTGGCTTGCATTACACGCAATCACGACCTTCCTTGATAGCGCGTGTTGTACGCAATACCAGGTTTCACTAAACAACGATATATGGTTATAATATTATCATGAACTAGCCATTATGAATAATATCAAGTAAATTTTGAATTTTATAACATTTTTATTCATCTTACCCATTTTCTATAACATGGTATGAGAACAAAATAAATTTTTTGAGTAAAATAAGTATTTTTCAAAAAATGCAATTTTGCCACCTTTTGATGGCACACCCACTTTAAATCTTGTTTTGACATGTTTATAAGTTAAATTTGACAAAATAAAATTCTTCTGTAGAATCATGATATAAAAATTTACTTTGGATAAATTTTTCATGTTATTATGATAACTTTCATATTTTTAATGAATAGTAAAAACACGGTATATTTTAATTAAAAACAAATTTTTTCATTGAAATAATTTATATGGTTAGATTATCTTTTTAATTGGTTTTAATGTGTTATTATAATATATTTTTACCATTTAATCTAATGTTGTTCATTGGAATTAATTTCACTTTGAAATTGGACATAAACAAGTGTCGATCTTTTGGTAGTTATTATTTCTTAAAAACACGCTATTTGTTTTGATAACGAGATTTAATTTTAAAATTAATTAATTCCACTTATATGTTTTGAATTTGGAAAAATAGATATCATTTTTTAATTCAGAATATCAAATATAGCTTAGGCTGAATTTTGGTATTTTTCTGAAAAACTTCAATATTTGATGAATAGTGAAACCACTTAGTGGTAGTTAAAAAACTGACTCTTTCATTTAAATGAAAATTTACCACTTCGGTGAATTGAGTTTCAAAAATACGACATACATGTTTGTTATCAATAAGTAAAATTTTGTTCAATAAGATGAAAATAATTTTTGGTGAATTGTAACTTTTGACTTTTATTTACTACGGTTAAAGGTAAATATGGTAATTCAAGGTTAAAAGAATATTATAATAATTCAAAATTACCTTAACACTTGTACTAACCATATTTTATGATTAGTGGGCGACCATGGGAATCCTTTGGTCTATTTTGGGACCCCATTGAGCCACTTGGTAGTGATAATGACAATTTGGATTAATTAATTTAATGTAAAGACAAAATTGACATTAACAAAAATCTTTTAGGAATTAATTTTTATAAGGTGTTATATAAATTATCCTTTCAACTATAAATATTCTTTGGAAATATAAAATGATTTACTAAATTTTTGTATTTTTTCATAATTTTTAGACATCAAATAAATTGTGTTATTTATGACACAATAATGATGCAGTATTTACCTTATTAATAAATGATTTAAATAAATAAGATTATAATGATTAAAATATTATCCAAAACTTGTTCAATTCTGATTGGATGATTTTATTTCGACCATGAGTCATCTTATCTTCATCTTTAATGATTTTAGACCTTTTGAAACCGAATATAAGTTTATAATAAAATAATATTTTCACACTTTCCAAAAGAGCCCCTCCTCCCCCTTATAAAAGGAAACCATTTATATCCAATTCCTCACACCTATCAAGCCATTTGGATCTTTAAAACTCTGCAAAATTAAGCTCCCTACATCCCTATCCTCCCCCTATAAGTCTTACCTTTTGAAAAAGTCACTTCAAGAAATCCTTTTGGTTCAAACCAAAGGAAGTTACCCAAATTAAAGGTAACATTTTCTCTTAAATTGTTTTCATTTATTCTACTTCTCCAACCCCTAAAATCTTTTTAATCCTTTCTTTTGTAACAACAACAGTATCATAAATATAATATGATTATTTTATGAGAATCATTCTAACTACACTTACACACACCTCCATCTATTGGATAAAGAACATAATGTTTCTGTGGATGGAAAACTAAGGCCTCATGAAACGATGATTGTTCGATTTTCTCCTACCGCCTCTCATGGTGGCCATTATGATGGCACTGTATTTATATATTATATATATTATGTTTATGATTTCTCTATTCTTGTTTAATTCCCAAATATATCAAGCCTTTATGGTTCCATAGTGGGTAAATACGATAATCTCATTTGAGGAAGTGCAGACTACCGCCCCCTCAAAGTGATGTGATTCGTTAATGACTTATGTAGGATGTATAAAGGATGGAGTTAATGATATTATATATGATATTATACTGGAATTATAATATACCTATGTATCATTATGTTTTAATTCCATTAAAATATGAAATAGAAGTGAAAGTAGCCTTCATGCGTACGTACGGCTTACTGTCTCCATGAACCGCACATTTCATTTCTTACCTTCATATGTTATGTACTATTATAAAAACATGTATATTCTGGATATATATGATATATATGATATATAAATCATGAATATCATTCTGGATATAATGAACCTTTGACCACATGAAAAACATGTAATTATAAGAAGTCAATTTTGGATTCAAGTACTAAATATCGATAAAACGAACAATATTAACTTAATTGGTTACATAATGTTTATAACATGGTAATAAGTGATATAAAAGGAATAATAAACTTGAAATAGGATCTTAATAAATTAGAAATTAACATTGTATTATTATTCAGGAGATTAAAGAATGATCGAGTCAAGTCGGGCACAAGGTAAGGGAGCTTCTTAACCCAATTTCCGTTCTTTGGGTTGATCTTCTCTTTCTTGTTTATGTCATTATTTGATTATGTGAGAAATGAATTTTTATATCTTATCATGTACTTATACTTTATTTATCTGACCTTATAGTGAAGACACATAATTTTTCTATTTTATTTACAAAAAGATCTTTGTTAGGGATAACTTTTCTGATCTCGTTTTTATCCTAGATTGTTTATTCGTAAGTATTTAATAGGGTTATATTTATCATCCATGTCCATGTTGTCTAAATATTTTTTCATGTATGTTTTAAGTACTTTTTACCCATTTTGACTTTTACTACATTGTATGTAAGAAATCTTTCTTTTGTTTACCATACGAGGTACTTTTTGACTTTTCCGGCAAAAGTACGAGAAGAATGTCTTTTTTAACTTATACGACATGAACGGATTTTTACAGTTTCATAACGCCTTATTTTGATGAAGCTTACCCTAAAAGATTTCATGACTATTTTTAACAAAATCCTTTTCATTTAAAATTTCATGGCATTTTGAGAAAAGAAAATGAATTTGAAGAAGAAAGGATATTTTCCTCAAGAATTCATTTCAAGTGTTTTATCAAAACCATTTTCCATCTAAGATGACATATTTTCATATGTGTATGTTTCAAGTATAATGTCTCTATGATTTACATGGTTTAACTTTTCTTATGATGAAATTATACCCATTTGTTTTATATAGATTATGTTATGATGGGATGATGTTTATGAAACCCATTTTATTCTTTGGGTTATGATGAATTATTTATGTTTATGTTATGGTACACGTAAAAATGATTTAATTATGAGATGGGTGGGACCTATATCTCCCTCAAATGAATTGGTTAAATATTTATATCTCATGAGATAGATATGGCTCGAACGGTAAGTTAATCCGGTTCTGTGATACAAGACTGGAATGAGGAGTGAACTCGATTCAGAAAGGGACTTTCTCCACTATGATGGTCTTGGAAGCAATGCCTTGACTACTATGGAAATAAAAACATGTGATTAATGGTTTTACACAATTACATGATTTATTCCCATGATATTTTATGATGATCTATGTTCCATTATGATCTATGCCTTACGTACTGCCATATTTTATGTCATTTCTCAAGATTTTGATGTTTAAACATTATGTTCATGTTTTTAAGTTCAAATGTATATGGTTTTTATATTTTCTACATGCTTACCCTTACTGAGAATTTTATCTCACCCTTTATATGTTTTATTTTCCCTAGGATATAAATAAAGGTTTTAGGTAAAAAAGGGAGATATTTATGGGAGATGTTGAAGATCTTTCACCAAGATTAGAAGATTATATTCCGAGTGTCCAAAGACACTAAACTATTACAGTCCTTTGGTGTCTATTTTTATTATGTATTATGTTTTCTGAAAAATTAATGTAATTTCCATGTACGTCAAGATTTGGGTCTCTACACTTGTCTAGTTGTATTGGTTTTGAGTTATGTTGTGGAACAACTTGGTTGTCTTTTGTGAATGCATGGTTGGGTAATTGAATTGACATGCATCATATAGTGGTTGTTAGTGGATGGTTTGGTTGGTTTGGTCTTAAGAGAAAATCGTTCCCCAACTTTATCTTGAAGCCCTCGGCATTTGTTTCTAGCCTTTATCATCAAGGGAACTTCTCTTATGTCCAAGTAGCACTCACCGCTTCCTTAAGACAATGTCGTAGGGGCGGGGTGTTACAAGTGGTATCAGTTTGTTCGGTCCTTCGGAGTTGATTCTTAGATTTGGTGCTAACATTTTTTGTGGTATACTCCTTGAGTCGAGATGGTAGCATGGAATTGGAATGTCAGGACATGCAATGCATTTCATAAAAGGACGTAGAAAACCCTTTTATGCTGAAATTAAAGTTACCAGGGAGTTGGTTACATAAGTGTTTTGGATACACTTATAGGCATTGGATATCTCATTGTCTTGGGTGTATCCAATGAGATGAGCATGACATTCATGGTTGAAATGACTTTCCACTAGGATGTATATTTCATTAAGAATAATGATTTATGGGATAAATTGAGAAATGGGTTTGTAAATGTGTGAAATTGTAATGTGATTAAATTGGTATTTTGAAAATTGTTTGGTTTTCAAAATGGTGAAACATTGGAAATGTGAACTGGTGGAAAGCCTTGTTGTGATAGTGTTGTGTAATGTGATTTGAAATGGGATTTCATGATGTCTACGAAAGTGAGAATCATGGTGGTTTGTTTTATGTTTATATAAATGGCATCGAGTAGGCGTCGTAGAGACCAACCGGAGGAGGATGCTAAGAATGTGGTCGTACCTGAGCCTCAGGTGAACCAACAGTTAGTGCAAAGCAAAGTGTAAGCTTTCCAAGCTATGGAAAGTGGAAATAAAATTGATGAACCAAGGCATGTGGATCATGCGGTTTAGTTTCAAAAGTAGAATCCACCCATCTTCAGGGGTCATTCAGATCCAGAGAGGGCAGAAGCATGGGTGAATAGAATGAACAAGATATTTGAGTTCTTGGTAACGCCGGTAGATCTGAAAGTGAATTTGGCCACATATATGTTAGAAGATCTTTCCCTTCAGTGGTGGGAGTTGGTAGTCCAAGCGGGGATGGACCAGGGAATGATGTGGGAAGGATTAGAGGGATTTTTTAACAAAAAATTCTACCCACATATGTTTAGAATTCAGTATACGGCGAGTTTCTTCAGTTTGAAGCAAGATCTTGTGTCTATGATGGATTATGCAGCTAAGTTTATGAACTTAGTGCGGCTTTCACACGAGGTGGCGGGTAGCACGTCGTTGAAGGCAAGGATCATTGAAGTGGGGTTAAGGCAAGAAATCTATTCAAAGACAGCATTACTATGTATAGATGATTACATAGAGATGGTGAATAGAGCCTCGGGGGCCGACCGGGATCTGTTGGGAGCTCCGGGAAGGTGAAGCATGGTGGTACCCATGAGGAATAGTGGGAACTCTAATGTTGGGTTCAAGCGAATGAGGGAAACTTATTCCCAGGGTAGGAATATGGCATATAATCTGATGGCAGGATCGGTAAATCTTCCTCCAAAGATCCAGAGCAAGCCAGGATATTTTCAGTGTGGTTCTACACACCCCATCAAGCAGGATTGTACGACACAACCTCGAGCATGTCATAATTGTAAGAAGATGGGGCATATGAAGCGTTATTGTTAGAATTCTCCAAGTTCAGGTGCATGTGACACTCCTCAGGGATCGTAGACGTCATATGCTGCGATAGGATGGAGACAGCAACATACCCCTCATCAGTAGAGTAAAGGGGGTCATGGTGATTCTCGGAATACCACGACACCTCAGAAGAGCAATAAATAGCAGAGTGTGGCAAGAAAACATGTGTTCGGAGCTAAGTAGGTTGTGTTGTATGATCAGTCAGGACCATCCATGGTGCAAGGTACTATTCTTATAAATTATACCTTGATGTAAGTTCTGTTTGATACGGGTGCTTCAAACTCTTTCATCGCTGCACGTGTGGTTGATTTTCTACGTTTTAGTGTAGAAATGATGCCCTCAGTTTTGAAACTCCAAACTCATATGGGTCAAAAGACAGTGTCGAGACTTCTTGTATAGAGAATGTTGTATCTTTGTGGGTGAGGTTGAGATAGTGTGGAATTTTTTAATGCTTGAGATAGATGGGTATGATGTAATCCTGGTAATGGATTGGATGGTGGCTTTTAAGGCCCACATCGATTGTGATGTGCGAACAATGGATTTTACGACACAAGATGGTGTTAGACATATCTTTAGAGGAGAGAAGCATGACAGGTAGGGTGCAACAGGTTTTTTGGCACCAGAAGTGGGTACATTATTTTATCAGTTGGTGGTGTTGTTGTTGGAATCGGTCGACGGTGTTGAGCAGAATGTTCTTCCGGTAGTGGTGGATCAGTTCTTGAATGTTTCTCCTGAAGAATTCTCTCGGTTACCTCCTGTAAGAGAAGTGGAGTTTACGATTGATCTCCTTCTGGGGACTAGTCCTATCTCACTTCCATCTTATCGTATGGCACCAGCTAAATTGCAGGAATTTAAAATCTATCTAGAAGAGTTAGAAAACAAAGGGTTTATCTGGCCTAGCATGTCTCTGCGGGTAGTGCCGATGTTGTTTGTGAAAAAGGAGGATGTAACTTTGAGGCTATGTGTTGATTATCGTAGACTTAACCAATTTAAAATAAAGAATTTATATCTACTTCCATGAATAGATGATTTGTTTGACCAGTTGAGGGGATCCCAGTGATCCACCAATATCAACCTGAGGTCGGGATATCATCAATTGCGGGCGAGGAATGAGGATATTCCTAAAATAGCTTTCAGAAGTAAATATGGCCATTATGAATATGTGGTTATGCCCTTTGGTCTAATGAATGCGCCAACAGTGTTCATGGAATTAATGAACTGGATATTTCATAGATATCTGGATTCATTTATGGTGGTATTTGAATATGATATTCTAGTGTATTCAAAGACAAGGGTGGAGCATGAGCAGCACTTGGAGACAGTTCTAGGGATCTTGAAGGATCATTGGTTGTATTCCAAATTGTCAAAGTATGAATTTTGGATAGGGGAAGTTTGTTTTCTTGGCCATGTGATTTCTGAAAGAGTTGTTTCAGTGCATCCAGAAAAGATAGAGGCTGTTATCTCATGGCAATCTCCAAAGAATGTGTTTGAGATACAGATTTGTCTTGGTCTAGTTGGGTATTATTGGATTTTTGTTCGTTATTTTTCATGTTTGGCTTCACCGATGATAGATTTGACAAGAAATAATGTTCCATTCCAGTGTAATGAAAAGTTTTTTTAGTGTTTCGAATAGCTAAAGAGTCTTCTTACATCAATACCAATCTTGGTTTTTCCAGAATCAGGAAAAGGGTACGTGGTGTATTGCGATGCATCGGGATCAGGGTTGGGGTGTGTTCTCATTCAAGGGAATCATGTGGTTTCATATGGATCGCGGTAGTTGAGAGTGCATAATAAGAACTACCCAACTCCTTATTTGGAGTTGGCAGCAGTGGTCTATGCTTTGAAAGTGTGGAGTCATTATCTCTTCAGTGAGAAATTCACGGTATAAGCAGATCATAAGAGCTTGAAGCACATTTTCTCACAAAGGGATTTGAACTTGAGGCAAAGGTGATGGATGGAATATCACTAGATGTTTGATTTTGACTTGATATACACACCGGGTAAGGGAAATTTGGTGGCGGATGCATTAAGTAGAAAATCATATGCTTAGGTGGTAAAACAGGCATTGGACCAGTGGCAGTTGATGTCAGTTATAACCAATATGTGGTTGGAATGTGAGGACCAGGGTGATAGAGCGGTCTTCTTTCTAGTTTTGTTGATTCCTGACTTGATTGTCCTGGTTAGAGAGGCACAGATATCTAATTCCGAGTTTGTAACCTTGGGGTCGAGACTCAATGGTGGGGAGACCATCGAGGGTTTGAAACTGAATGGAGATTCAATTTTGTGTTTTAGGAATCGGATGGTTGTACCAGTTTCTTTTAAGGAGGATCTTATCAAGGCATATCATCATTACAGGTGGGATATTCATCCTGGAATTCATAAAATTTATAAGGCATTGAAAGCGTAGTTCTGGTGGACTGGTTTGAAAAGAAGTGT
Source organism: Viscum album (assembly GCA_963277665.1). NCBI lineage: Eukaryota > Viridiplantae > Streptophyta > Magnoliopsida > Santalales > Viscaceae > Viscum > Viscum album. The sequence continues at coordinate 990,868,776 of OY728128.1, read as the reverse complement.
GGGTGAGTTTTTTTCGAGATGCTTGACTTGTCAGAAGGTCAAGGCAGACCATCAGAGGCTAGCAGTAATGTTGCAGTCTTTACCAATCTCTTTTTGGATGTGGGAGAAGATAGTGATGGATTTTATTATAGGTATCCCAAGAATGGTTAGAAAGCACGATTCCATCCGGGTGATAGTGGATTTTCTAACGAAGTTGGCCTATTTCTTCCTGATTCGTGAATCTCATTTGATAGAGGATCGGTCCAAAATCTATATCTCTAAGGTGGTAAATAGGCATGGTGTTCCAGTTTCGATTGTATCAGACATAGATCCAAGATTTACATCTCGTTTCTAGAAATACTTGTAGCAATCCCTTGGGATATAGTTGACGATGAGTACAGAGTATCACCCTCAGATAGATGGTCAATCCCAGAGGACGATACAAACTCTGGAGGATATGTTGTGGACATGTGTCATGGATTTTGGTGGCTCGTGGGAGGACCACAAGTCATTGGTTAAGTTCTTGTAAAATAACAGTTATAAGTCATCCATACAGATGGATCCATTTGATGCATTTTATGGGCGTCCATTTCATTCTCCACTATGTTGGGTGGAAACGGGTGAGTCTTTGATGGTTGGACTGATCCTTCTCCAGGAGACTACGGAGAAGATCAATTTGATCAAGAAGAGAATGTATATGGCTCAGAGTCGTCAGAAATCGTATGCGAATCATCGTTGACGGCCATTGTTGTTCGAGGTGACTGATCATGTGTTCTTGAGGATCTCTCCTAGGTTGAGACATCATCATTTTGGGAAGTAGGGAAATTTATATCCATGGTATATTGGGCCTTTTGAGATTCATCAGCGGGTTAGTGAGGTGGTTTTTCATTTGTCTTTTCCACCTAGGTTCAGTGCGGTGCACAATGTGTTTCATGTGTCGCAGTTGAAAAAGTATCAACTGGATCATGACCATGTGATTTGATGTGATCATGTTGAGCTAGAACTGGATGCTTCGTTGGTGCACGTGGAAGTGCGGGTTGTGGATAGGCAAGAGAATGTCTTTCATGGTAAAAGCATCATTTTAGTTTGTGTTTTGTGGCAACATGGTTAGATTCAAGAGGAGACTTGGGAGTGGGAGAGAAAGATGGTCGAGTAGTGGCCCAAGCCCTTTCGGCAAAGGACAGGTTCACTACTTTCCGAGGATAGAAATTCAAATGGTGGGGAGAATGGAGTACCCTCGGTTTGAGGTATTTTTCCTTTTTATGCATTTTTATGTGTTTAAAGTGCATGAGATGAGTTTGGAAGAGGTTGGGAGAGTTTGTAATGGTTTTGGATGAGTTTAGAGGCTTTTGAAGGGGTGCATGGTTTGAGCACGGTTAGTGGAAACTGTGTGGATTCTCTAGGAAACTATACAAAGGAGGCAGTAGGCTTTTCCCAGCATGTGCACAGTTTTCCAAACCATTCAAGGAAACCATACAGACCCTTTCTCCCAAGGTAGTAGTGTGTGCACGGTTAGCGCACGATTTTCCAAATCGTGCAGACTAACCATGTGGCCACTTAAAAATAGGGTTATAAGTCCGGGAACCCTCGGGATTAACCTATTTCACTCTAATATTCCTCCGACTCGAGCCTCACATGGTATTTTGGGTTCTCAGGGGTTAAGGGTGCTCTCCCACTCGATTTGGAAGCGTTTCAAAGGGGGTTCAAGGCGGATTGAAGGCGGTTTCTCCTAGGTAAGTCTCCCCTCTTTTTTATCTTGTGTTTTCCTCTAGATCTACATCCCTCTCTTTTGTGGTTTTCTATATATACACTTGTTTTGTGTAGATATATGGTTATGATTTCCTTGGATGTTAATATTAAGGCTTGTGGATGTTAGGGAAAGGGGATCTAGGGAGGTTTTGGTGGTGCGTTCACTGGATTTGAGGTGCGGTGGCTTGTGGGTCAATTTCTCAGGAACCCTAAAGGTAGGTGGCTTCTATCTCAACTCTACTTGGTTAGAACTAGTGGTTCCTTGTTACAATTAATTTTTGTGCTAAAAATTAATTGTGAATTGTTATGTGAAATTGGTTGGAAATCCCTTGGGTGATGTTTTGGGGATTTTTGGGGAAAAGGTTGTCTTACGGTGAAATGTTATTCTTGTGGATTTTAAAATGAAGATTTTATAGTGGGATTATATGGTTGATTTGTGAAAATGATTTATGGAAAGGGCTTTTAATAAAAGGGATGTTTTTTTTGAAATGTTTTTTTGGCATGGAAAATGGTTTTCAATAAATGGGTGATTTATTGAAGTGGATTGATATGCAATGGAATTGGTTGATTGCATGTTGTTGTGACCTTGGTGGGTTTATGATTAGTTTGGTTTGATTGAAATTTTGTATGTAAGTGGGCATGAAGTCTCACTATAAAAAGGGGATGGTTAGTGGTCGGAAGAACCACCATATGAGTAGTGGTCGGGAAGTACCGCTAGTTGTGAATGGGTGAACGGGTTGGGTAGAAGTCCCACCGTTTTGATTGTTTTGGTGTGAATGGGTGAACGGGTTGGGCGGATGTCCCACCATTTTGGTTTTTTGTTGTGTGTTGCTTTTCAAGATGGAAGTTCTTATGCTAAAGTTTAAATGATGAGATGGATTGTGGCATGTTTGGTTGGATTCTACTTGGTTGCTTGGTTTGGGTGTGATGGCTTGGTAAGGGCATGTTTGGCTTATAAAAATGGTTGAACTTGTTATTTAATTTATATAAACTGTTTTATATAAATGTGCTAATGGTTTTATCCTAGTGGCATGTGTAGGGAAGTCATTTGAGGGAATCCTAATGAGTTTTTGTACTCACCCCCTGCTTTGGCACTGTGGTGTCTTTGCAGATGTTGTGTACCATGACATGGGAAAAGGTAAGGCATCACCCTCCATTAGTGGAGCATTTTATCCCTTGGTGGAGCTTGGAGATTGCATCTCGGCGTGGAGCTGTGGTGGTGTCATGGATTGTGGTGTTTGGTTGTTTAGTTTCCATAGTGTACTTTGATGTTGTGTGGACATTTCTAGCTGTATTGGTTTTGAGTTGTGTTGTGGAACAACTTAGTTGTCTTTTGGGAATACATGGTTGGGTAATTGAATTGGCATGCATCATATAGTGGATGTTAGTGGATGGTTTTGTTGGTTTGGTCTTAAGGGAAAATCATTCCCCAACTTGATCTTGAAGCCCTCGACATTTATTTCCAGTCTTTGGAATCTTGGGAACATCGCTTAAGGCCAAGTAGCCCTCACCGTCTCTTCAAACCAATGTTGTTGGGGCGGGGTGTTACGATATTTCTCTCAAATAGTTTTGATTTCATCTATGTCCACATCCTTTGATGGATTTTAAACCTATTTGAAGTTGATTTATTATGATACAAATATTCTATATTGTATTGAAGCTTTTTTGATATGTTTTACTCTGGATGTATTATTTTTATACCATTCATGGTTTATGGATGAAGTATTGACATTTCTTATGATATTTTTAATATGAATATTTATGTTATGTTTAAACCATTTCATATGACGAATGCATTGGAATTAGTAAGTGATAGGTAGATCCCGCTATAGATCCTCGATGAATTGGTAGTTCTCATGAGACAAAATAGTGGCTTGGAATAATGCCTTGAAAAAATCATATTTTTATTCTTGGCACGAGGCCTTGACTACATGGTTATGAATTCTGGTATTATGCATTCCATAATTATGAAATTCATTAGTGATATTGTATGTGATTATTCGACTAGTATAATATCTATGTGAATAAGTAAATTGCATTAATTGATTTATATTTTTCATATTATGCTTATGTTTTAAATTTAAAAGGCTTATGTTTTAGTTTTTATATTTCTTAAATGTTTATGCATATTTATGAAAGTTTCTGTTATATTATAATCTTTATTAGGCATCTCAACTCACCCCTTTCTGTGTTTTATTTTTCCCAAGATGTGAAGAAGTATTTTATGGATGACCTGTTGGGATGGACTAAGGGATATAAATGTGTTCAAAGGGGACAAAATGTTTTTTTTGTTTTTATCTCATTATATAATGTAAAACTTATGCATGTATATATTACTTTAAAGGATACTAAACTGAACCGTTTTTCAGGACATTATTCCTTGTATCATTCCAATTTTATGTAATAATGACTTGACACTAGTTAATTGGGTTCAGGGTGTTAAAGTTTGTATCATAGGAAGATTATTACAAACCTTAGAGTCTAGATTTCGAAAAACTATGATTAGTTAACATTACCCTAAGATAAACAGTGAGGATTAGTATAGAAGATCTTCTTAGAATTTTGGTAATTTTGAGATTTTGTGATTTTTCCATGAAATACATCCCAGTATGGATATAAGAAGGTAGAGGAAACTCTGGCACAGATATACCTAAAAGTCAAAACTCTGACAAAGTGTTTTGGGCTTGACTCGGGGTATCCTGGTCACGAAAACGGGCCTTGCTACACTCTTGATTACGACTCTCTCTGGGGATATGCTTAGGATAATTCACATTTTATTTACAAACCATTATGAAGGATTTATGATTATATACCTCCTTAAAGAAAAACATTTTATGATTATGGATTATATCGAAAAATTGTACAATGTATTTTAAGTGTTTTACAAGGTTGGAATTATGTATTGGGATTCAAAAACTAATCTTGTGTAGGCCATTATTTAGAAATGGCACCTAGTGGAAGAAATTGAAACCATATCAATGCACGTAATCCATGAAAGGATTACCCTCCAACGTAATATAATTATAGTGGAGATGGTGATGAAACTAGTAATGATTAGCTTATCACCATACTGGGACAACTCCCTCAGGTTATGAATAATAACCTTACCCATATGGATCACCCAATCCCACAATGTTGAATATTAATTTTAGACCGATTCATGAGGCAAAAACCACCAACATTCAATGGGACTACAAATCAATTTATAGCTGAGCAATGGATAAGTTCCTTAGATAAAATATTTCAGGCTTTGGGGAGCAGTGAAAGGGAAATAGTTGTCATTGTGTTTTATCACCTCACGGGTGATGCAGATCAATTGTGGTCATTAATTCAAACTAAAAAGGAGGATGAATAAGTATTAATTATGGAATGGAGGGAGTTTAAAGATGTTTTCCAAGAAAAATACATTCCTCATGACCATCGATCAGATATGGAAAGACAATTTCTGAGTTTGAGGCAAAAGGATGATGATAATGACGCAAAGTATTAGGCTAACTTTACAAGTTTATCAAGGCATGCAAAAAATTATATACGTAACCCAAAGAGTAATATTGCTCAATTATTTTATTCGTAAAACCCATTTCTCTATCGAGAATTATTCTCACAACACTTCTCATCATATGAAGATATTGTCTCATGTTCTATCAAGACATAAAAGGAATTCTATGTGTCTTACGATTTTTAAGCAAAGGAAGAGAATAAGAGTTCTATTGAACACTCTACAAATGAAAATATAGGGAATAAGGGAAAAGTTTAATATCCATCCTGTGGTAAATGTGGGAAGAAACACCCTAGTACTTTCCTGAAGGGAATGGGATTCTATTACTAGTATGGTGAAAAGGGACACCAAGCTCATGATTATAAGGGATAGAAAGAGGTTGTCAATATTGAATGCTACAATTATAGAGAAAATGGTCATTTTGGAAATGAATTTCCTAAGCACCAAGGAAACATACCTCAAAAAAGGCCAAGGGAGAAAGACCCAGATTTTGCGATCAGTATTGCTGAGGTTGAAGCTCCGAAATATGTGATGGTATGTAATTTAATGGTTTCCTCAAGTTTAGACAATGCATTATTTGATTCTGTATCTTCATATTGTTTCGTATCTTCCCAATTTTCTAAGAAAATTAGATATTTCAAATTTGATTTAATAAGGGATTTGTCAAAAAAAACTCCTAAGGGAAGTATCATTGCAAAAAAGTTTTGTGAATTAGTTCCCATTAAGGCAAATAAATGTTTTTTATCTGCAAATCTCATCATCATACCCATGATTGAATATGATAAAATCCTTAGAATGGATGGGATTTCGGACCATGATGCAGAAAATTATTTTATGAAGAATGTGATCACAATTTTCAATGATGATAAAGAGTACCTTATCTTTAGAGCAGAAACATCCATATCTAATTCTTATCTAGATACACCCCTAGTAGATCTTCAAAATTCAATTATTATGGGGGAAGAGAATGTAATAACAATGGGTGAGGAAAAAAATGTTTGAATAGAGGGTGTGCCTATTGTACAAGAATATGTTGATGTGTTTCCAGAGGATTTACCTGGACATCCTCCCGAATGAGAAATTGAGTTTTCCATTGATTTAATTCTTGGTTTATTGCCCATATCAAAGACCCATTATAGAATTTCCATAGTGTAATTAGTGGAACTAAAGAAACAACTAAAGGAATTGATTAATAAAGGATTTATCCTCCCTAGTGTTTCTCCATGGGGGCCCAGTTCTTTTTGTTAAGAAGAAAGATGGTTCTATGGGTTGTGAATTAACTATAGGGATATCAATGTAATAACAATAAACTACAAGTATCCCATACCTTTCATTGATGATTTATTCAACCAACTTCATGAAGCTCAATATGTTTCAGATATTGAACATCGATCTGGATATCATCATTTGAATTTTAAGATGGAAGACATTCCGAAAACAGCATTTTGAACCTGGTATGGGCATTACGAGTTTACAGTAATGCCTTTTGGATTGACTAATGCTCCGTCTATATTTATGAATATAAGGAATAGAGTTTTAAAGGAATATCTTGATGAATTAGTAGTGGTATTTGTTGATTATATTTTGGTATACTCAAAAATCTATTAAGAACATGAAAATAACTTGCGAACTATTTTGAAAACCCTTAGAATAAACGAATTATATGGGAAGTTTAGCAAGTGTGAATTTTGGCTTCAGGAAATTTCCTTTTTCATGGCCATATTGTCTATAAGGATGAAATATTTGGGGATCCTTCAAAGACCAGGGCAATCCATGAATGGTCAGCACCAACGAGTATAACTGAGCTACGCAGTTCTTTTGATTTAGCAGGTTATTATCCGAATTTCGTCCACAATTTTTACCAATTGGATAACCCATTAACTAAGGTCATACATAAAGGGGTTTATTTTGTTTGGACAAAAGGGTTTGAAAAATGTATTTAAAAACTGATGAGAATATTAGTGAATGCTTCTATCTTGACTCTACCATCAGGGAATGATGTGTTTGTTATTTATAGTGATGCTTCAAATAATGGACTTGGTTGTGTCCATATGCAGAATGATAGAGTTATTTATGATGCATCACGATAGCTAAAAATTCATGAACAAAACTATCCCACTCATGATATTGAGTTAGTAGCTGTAATCATTTCTTTTAAGATCTGGAGAAACTATATCTATGGTGAAAATGTGAGAGATATACCAATCACAATACTGTGAAGTATATTTTCTCAAAGAATAAACTCAACATGATGCAAAGACAATGGCTTGAACTACTCAAGGATTATGATTTCACTATACACTACAACCCAGGGAAGGAAAATAAGGTTGCTGATTCTTTGATCAGAAAGGATCATGGAGTTTTGAACCAGATGAGACTTTAAAGGTGTCATATGTTCATGGATCTAGTAAAGATGGATTTGGGAATAATCATGGAAGGTGAAACATCAATACTTTTTCAAATGGTTGCAAAATAATATTTAATAAAAAGGATAAAAAGTTCTCAAACTGATGATGAGTAGTTTGAAAAGAAAATTAAAGTTGTGAATGGTGGGAGTGTCCTGAGCAGGACGGTGGGGTTGGTCTAGGATGGTCGATGTTGGAGTTTCTTTGGTTTTGTATTTTCTAAATGATGGAAGGGTTTGCGAGACCTGTTGGTACGGTGATGCTCTCGGACTAGACCATGTGGAGAAGGCTCCAAGGGAGGTTTCAGATCTAGTTGTTCATTTTTGTAGTGCTTTTTGGATTTGGACGTTTGAGAGGGTATGGTGTAAGCCATCAGATTAGGTATGTGCTTTGACACAAGACATTTTCTTTCCGTTCATCCCTGCAACAATGAATATATTTTCAGGATCATCTGCTGGGAAGGGGTGTATCCATGTTGTTAGTTTGGTTTATCTCACCTGACTTTCGAGTTATGTAATGTTTTATGTTGATGATTTTTGTTAGGGTTTTCCCACTTCATCCCATAAAAGGGGGTTTTCTTTATAATAAAAAAAAATTGAAGGCCTTCGGGCCATTGCATGGATGTGTCAAGATGTATGATTTGTCAACAGGTGAAGGCAAAAAGGAAACATCCTAGAGGAGTCATGCAACCTCTTCCCATACCTGAGTGTAAATGGGATGATATTACGATGGAATTTTTCATGGGACTACCAAAGACTCCTAGAAAGAATGCTGCAATATGGTTCATTATTGATCATCTTAAAAAGTCAGCACATTTTTTGCTATAAGAGAATATTTACCCCTTGAATGTTTAGAAAAACAATATATTAATGAATTTTGAAGACATCATGGTGTACCCCTATCGATTTTTTTGGATCGTGATCCCCATTTTACATCAAAATTCTGGAAAATCCTTCATAAGGCCATAGATATTGAACTTCATTTGAGAACTTCATACCACCCTAAAACAGATGGATAATAAAAATGGACTATTAAAACTTTAGAAGACAATTTGAGATCTTCCTCACTTGATTTTCAAGGTGTGTGGGATCAGTATTTACCTTTGGTAGAATTTACCTATAACAGTAACTTCCATTAAAGTATTCTGATTGCGCCGTATGAAGCGTTTTATTGAAATAGATGTCTCACACTTACCTGTGGGGATGATGTTGGTGAAAGAAAACTCGTAGGCCTAAAACGTGTTGAGGACACAATGTAAAGGTGAAGGTCATCCAAACACACATCAAAGTAGCTCAAAGTAAGCAGAAGAGCTATGCTGATAACCGAAGGAATGATTTGGAATTTTAAGTAGGAGATCGTGGTTTCTTGAAGGTATCTCCAGGGAAGGGTGTTATACGTTTCAGTATGAAATGAAAATTAAATCCTATGTACATCAAAGCTTTTGAAATTCTAGAATGAATTAGAGTGGTAGCATATCCTTTGGAAATGCCACCAAGTCTCTCCAAAGTTCATGATGTGTTCCACGTATCACTGTTGAGAAAATACATGCCTGACCCAATGCATGTACTCACCTACGAAGAAATAGAAATATAACCTGACATGTCTTATTACAAAGAGCATATCATAATTATTGAAACCAAAGAACATGTGTTCAGAAACCGGATGACTCGTTTGGTGAAAGTTCTACAGAGAAATCATAAGATGGAAGAGGCAATGTGGGAACCAGAGAAACTTATAATGAAGAACCACCTGAATATTTTTATACAGTAATATTATAGAAATTTCGAGGAAAAAATAATTTGAAGGAGGATAGAATGGAACACCCCAAGCTTCCATAGTACGTTACTTTTGAATAATGCAATAGCTAGCATTGTACGCAACATAGAGTTTTAACACACCACGACCAATCAAACAAGCCGATATAAATAGTAATACCTACATTTTAAAATTTTATAAAATTTATTTTTCAAAATTGACTTCATTTTTGGATTCGGAATATCAAAAATAGCTTAGGGTAAATTTTTGGTATTTTTTTAAAAAAATTCATTTTTTTATAAACAGTGAAAAACTCTCTGTCATTGTTTAAAACTGAATTTTAATTTAAATAATTAGTTATTTTGTTTAAATTTATATTAGGTAAAACTAGATACATAATACCTATATATATTCAATTTAATTAATTAGAGTCATTTTATAGTAATATTAGATATATAAAATTTTATAGAACTTTTTACCATCTTTTACCCACCTTCTATGTGAATTTTAAAATTTTCATAAAATAAAATTTTACCGATTATGTGAATTGAATTTCAAAAATCCAATACACGTAGATGACATCAGTAAGTAAAATGTGGTTCAATAAGATGAAAATATTTTTTTGGTGAATAGAAAATTTTGACTTTTATTTACCACAGTTAAAAGTAAATAGGCTAATTAAAGGTAAAAATGATATTATAATTACCCTAACACATGTCAAAATTCTATTAGATAAGTGTTTTGCAACCAAAATCAACCTTAGGAATAAAATATGATTCTTTTGTTCCACTTGGATTAGATTGGGAGATTTATTATTATTTTATTTAAAGAAGAGTTAAAAGCGTTAGATTCAATTTTTCATAACTAAATCATTATTAATATAGGGTTACACATAATATAAATTCAACTATAAATAGAAATTATAAATATAAAAATATATCCTACATAATTTTATTTTATTTATAATTTTTATACATTAAAAAGTAAATTTATTAATGACACAATGATGATCTATAATTACCTTATTAATGAAATATTAAAATAATTGTTATTATAAATATACAAATAAATATAAATTTAGACTTTTGATGAATTACACTAATTTTTAGGTTAATATGAATTGTTTGGGTTGATTAAATAATTTTTATTTCGAATTTATAAATTTTCTTTGACTTTCACAAACACAAAATATGAAATAATCTCAAAATTGTAATAAATGACTTTTTAAAACAAATATTAAATTATTAACTGATATAATATTAATAAAAATATAATCATCAGCCAAATGAATTATATAATGTTATATATATTAATAATGAACCACTTGGGGGGTCTCTTGGTTTTTTATAGTTATTTTATAGCCATTTATTATAATAATACACGAATAGATGAAAAAAGTAAAATTATTTAACTAAGAGTTAAATCTAAAATATAAGGTTAATATGGTGACCTAAACCTATCTAAAACCCATTTGTTGATAGTTTTTCAACCCACCCCACATTAACCTTTAAATAAATCATTTTTGATCCATTATAAACCTATATGATTATATAATAAAATAATTTTTCAATCTTTTCCTAAAGTGACCCTCACCTCTCTTATAAAAGGGTACATCTCCTTATCTTAATTTCACACCTCGAAATCCATTAGGATCGGACAAACCCTAATAAAATATCCTCCCAACTACCCTCACTATAACCAAGAGGCCTTACATTGATCAGAAATCAAACCTAAGGATCCCTTTTGATCAACTCAAAAGAAAACACTCGAAGAAGAGGTAGTCATTTCACCACCTCTTTCAAAGTTCATTTCTTCTCCCACTTCCCCTTTCTTTGTTATTTCCATAAAAACAATAAATACAGTAACTTATACACACTTTGATATTATTATAAATATGTTACAACCATATTAATTATTATATCCATCCAATAAATGACAAGTCAGCATACGTGTGTACATACGGCTTATCGTCTCCATGTCGTGGTGTAGTTTGTTATTCAAACACTTCATTGTTTGGATGGGTATAATAATTATTGTAACTAATGTAAATAATAAATATTAAATCTTATAGATTCTTTATATATGACATGACATCCAATTACATATTATTTCACCATCAACATAATGATATTGTCACTCGTTCGTACATACAGATTGTCGTCTCCACGAACGCGATGAGATTAATTCCCCATCGTAATCATACAAGAATGATTTTCATTTTATGATTAAAAATAATGTTTAATAACTTAATATAATTATGGATATGAACCAAATACATCCTATCCATAACAAACATTGTTTACGTAACTAATCATATAAAGTAAAATGAATCGATTAACAACTGAAACAATGACACAACTGAAATATTATTAGCAAAGAAATATTAGAAGATAATATATGATATCATATTTGTGTATGTGGTTCTTGGATAATTTAACAAAAATTATTTAACTATAATACAAGAGGTTAACGTGCCTTTGATCAAGGAAAATTATAAGGTAAGGGTTAATTCTACAATCACTTCATTATCTGAGGTTGTTTACATGTGAGTATCTACTGGGACATCTTTATCAACCACATCCGTGTTTCATAAAAATGTATTTCAAAAATATTTTACTATTTCCTAGACTAAGGTATAAATTCACTTATACCCATGTTTGACTTTTTATAAAAATTTTATAATGTAATATTTCCTTCATTTTCAAAACAATGTTTTTATGACCTTTTCGGAAAAATTAAGGAAAGAATGTTTTTTTAACTTATACCACGAGTGGAGATATTTTCCATTGTTATAACATCATTGAAGCTTCCCTTACATTCTTATAAGAACATTTTAAAAATAAATTATTTCTTTTATAATTTTGTGACTTTTAAATTATATCAAAATATGAAGATATATTTATCTCAAAATGTTCTGATTTCATCTATGTAAACATCCTTTAATAGATTTTAAACATGTTTGAAGTTGATTTATTATGATACAAATCGTCCATATTGTATTGAAGGATTTGTGATATGTTTGACTTTGGATGTGTTATATTTATTCCATTCATAGTTTTTAGATAAAGTACTGAAATTTAGTATGCTAGTTTTAATATTAATGTTTATGTTATGTATAAACATTTTCATATGATGAATGAGTTGGACTTAGTAAGTAATGATTAGAGCCCGCTATAGCTCCTTGATGCATCAGTAGGTCTCATGAGACAAACTAGTATCTTGGCATAAGGCTTTGACAAAATCATGTTTGTAGTCTTTGCATGAAGCCTTGAATATGTGGTTATGAAGTTTGGCATTATGCATTCCATCATTATGAAATTGGTTATTGATATTACATGAGATTATTCAACTAGTATAATATCCATCAGAATAAGTAAATGGCATTAATTTATTTATATTTTCCATATTATGTTGATGTTTTAAATTTAAAAGGCTTATGTTTTGGTTGTATACATTTCCATAAATGTTTAGGCTTATTTATGATAGTTTCCGCTATATTGTTATCCTTACTAAGCATTTGAGCTCACCCATTTTTATGTTTTATTTTTCCCGTGATGTGAAGAATTATTTTATGGTTGACCTGTAGGGATATGCTATGGTATATAAGTGTGTTAAAATGGGACAAAATATTTTTCTTATTTTTATCTCATGATATAATTTAAAACATATGTATGTATCTAGTACTTCCAAGGCTACTAAAAATATTAGTCTTTCAGGACATGATTCATTGTATCATGCCAAGGTTATGTAATAATGCACTGACTCTGAGTAACTAGGGTTAGGGTATTATAGTCCCAATGGTTATAAAATTATGCTTCTTATATTGTGATATATTCTATAACTAACTTCAAGGAATCTATAATTTCTTTGAAATACCTCTACTTTATCTTTCCATGGAATCTATGAGATATGATCATATCGTTGTTTTTAGCATAGTCATTCCAACACCATGGGTGATTTTGTTCAACCCATTTTCATACCACATTTGAGGGATTATGATATGTTCCTCTCTCTGGTATTTATCAAGTAATGGTTGAATATATTATAAATAACCTTCTATGGTGAATGGTCCATATTTTTCTTCATTTTACATTTATACATGGTTTTCAATATCATGAATAGTAGATCTAGGGATTATTGTTTTTTTATTTACTATACATTGATTTAGTGTTAATATATCACAAGAAACCCGTCATTAGTATTAGAGAGACGCAAATTTTTTTATTCAAAAAATCAAATTGTAAAATAATGAAACATAAATATAATATTTATGTTTTATTAAGTATTATTGGCTATAATATGGAATTTTTTAGGGAAATATATATATATATATATATATTAATCCATGTCATCAAATATGATATTCCTTTTTAACTTTAGTTGATCTTATGATATGAGATATCTTAATATTTGATACAATATTTTACATGGTTTTGTATATGATATATATTATCTTAAGATGAAACACATCCACATTATATGATATGGAATATCATTAATAGTGATTCTATATAGTTTCATTTATTTCAAAAATGTCATAATTTATGATATATCAAATCATATTATACAATGACATTGGTTGCATGCTAAAAAATAGAGTAATATATTAGCAATATGATATAGAAGACATTGTAATTTTTGATTGATAGTAGTGGTATTATCTATCATACATCGCTAGTCACTAATCATAAAATAAGGTATAGGTAGAAGGAAAGTTTCTTATGATGTATTACAAATCAATAAATAGGTTACTCAAGAAAAATTGAATTTTTCAAAAAAATCCAATTATTAATTGATTTTCATAAATTATAATTTGTTTTTAAATTATTGAAAAAAATTTATGAAATATTTATTTAGTACATATATTTTTTATAAATTCATTGACTATAAATTTTCTATAATTATTTAATAAAATTTATGTAAAATATTTTTTAAATAAATATTCATAATATTAACTATTAATATAAAAATTCATTTTTCTAGATATATGGTATAACTTATATTTTAGATATCAAATATTTATATGGAAATTGTAAGTGTAATTTATATAGAATTTATAAATTAAAAATAATGTATAAATATAATGAAAATTATATTTAATATTATGAATTATTCATAATTACTAATTTGAATTGTTCTGATTTAAGTATTTATTCATGGAAACATTAAAACTATATCAAAAAGAATTTTTTTTAATTGATATGATCAAGGATTAAATAATATCAATTATTTATTGTTTACGTTATATAATTTTTTTACATAATTGTACTAAAATATATAATGTTTGTATTTCATTTTAGATAACATATTTAAATTAAATTTCATATAAAAGGGTATTATAAAATATTTAATGTTAGAAATAAATATAAAGTCTTTATTGTTTAATTATGAAATGTTCATATTGAATAGATAAAATTAAAGTGTTGGTAATTTCTTGGTTTATATTTTTTTTAAATACTTTATCTCATGCTTAAATATATATTGATTTGTTAAACTAATTTAAATTTTCATACCTGAATATAATAAATTTAACACTAGGTATTAATAATGGTTTAGTATTTTCCTTATATTGATTCTCGATTGTACCTGGTTGTGATCTTTAATTAAGTTATTAATTATGATGTGTACATATTAGGTGTTAGAATTATGATATAATTGAATTATCCCTTGAGTTAAGTTTCCTTGGTTAGAATGAATTTGGGTAAAAGTGATTACTAGAATTGTGACTTATGACTTATCTAGAAAAGTTGAAGTTGGTTATCTTTCACTCCATGATTACATATTTGGTTGTTGGTTTCATATAATTTTATGCCTTTACATTAAAGGGATTCATGTAACATTATTCATGGGATGGATTTAGACATTTATGAGAATGTTAGGATTTATGTTTGGTTTAGTAACACAACTTGTGACTTGTGTAAACCGTTATAAATCAATATGGTTTGAACATGTTGATTTGACAGACGAAACAAAATTTCAAACAAAATCATTAAAAACATCCATTCATGTAATGAGGAAAAGTTAGATAATTTGGTTAAATTAATTCCACAATAAAGTACACAGTGTTGTTTTACTTCTAAGAGTTAGCATTCTCATTTTTTTCATTTGATTTGGGTTTCACTTAACTAGGAAATCCTAAAAGTTAGTATACCAAAGGAACATTGTTGATTTTATCCAAATGAAGTATTGGATAAATATTTTTATTCTCTACTAACTAAGAGTTATATATAACATGATTGGAATGATTGACTACCTAAATAGTCAAAGTAGAGAAGTTAAAACTAAATTTTGGTTATTTATCAGTAAAATATGGATCTCATTCCAACAATTTATTTGATGTAATTTAAAATTTGATATCAATTTAGTGGCATTACATTTAATGTATGTCCCTATAAAATGAATGTAAAACATGATACTCATCTGATGAAATATTCTACATTTTCATAATGGAATCATCATCATCCAATTTTTCTATGAGATAAAATCTAAATAAAGTAAAATCAACAAATAATATACTTCTATTATTGGCATAAAAATTAATATTTTTACATAAAGAGGTAAAACCTATGTGTTGAGTAAAAATTCATCCCGAGTCACAAAATGTTAATGTTTTTAAACAAAATGAATATAGATGCATATTGTAAGAATAGAGTGAGTCAAATAATATTTAAAAACAATCATACTCAGGGTCAACTAAGTCTCCACTCATAGATTTAATATGATTGGGAATGTTAATGACTTAGATAAAAAAATATCTTTTATAGGATATTCTGTATAAGGAATTATTATTATAATCTTTTGAAATATTATAAAAATGGGAAATTATTTTATAAAATAATTATTTATCATAAAAATGTTGAGGGGAGAGATGAACTAGGGAAGGTGATGTCCAGGTTCAGATATTATAATAATAGTATGAGTTTGTAAATGTTCAAATTAATAGAAAAAAATATTGATGGAAATCCCTACTATTTTTTTTACATATATCCAAATATGGTCATTGAAACCTAAATAGTGGTGTTTCAAAGTAAGGTCATTGTTCTGTATGATGTAATTTTAGAGGTTACATAAATGATTTTGAAAAATCCATATAAATTGTTTGTAGGTTTTCAATGTTATAAAAATTAATTTTTTAATATTTAAGGGTATTTGATACTGAATTTTTATATTAAAAATATTTTAAAAATTGATTTTTTCATAAAAATAGAAACAACTGATAGTTCTTATAGTTTTAATTAAAATGATGCAGAAATGGGCTACAAAATCATTCAATTAATGAAAAATAATACATTAAGGACCAATGAAAAATAAGATCAGTATTATCATCTTATTTATCATATATGATAAGGGAATTTATCTATTAACAAATAGTTATTATTGAAAATTTTAGATGATAGAATTAATACACATGGTTTACGATTCATCATTTTTTAAAAATGTCTTTGAGAGAAAACAAAGAATAAATATTTTTTATCAAATATATATGAATTTATTTAAAAATGTATTAGAATATGAAGAATTTTATCCAACCCTCAATGGTATATTTTAATGAATAGTTGTATTTTTATTTAATTATCCAAACACATTGAATACCATATATCATATTGATACAATAGTTTATTTTTTATATATTCCAACATAAGAATGTAGGTATTGTTTCAAAGAACAATGAAGTTAGTATATCATATCATGATATTTTGAAAATAATATAGTTTCTAATGGTTTTTTGGAAGTATGTTTAGGCTTAATATATATTAATGTAATCAAATAAAAAACAATGTTATACGACGTGAATTTTACATAATATCCAAAACAATTTAGGGTATGTTAGAGAATAGATAATGTAATCAGTTTATTTAGTTACTAAAATGACCTGAAGAAAAATGTTTGATGTAAGGATTCCAAATAAGGATGACGATAATGAAAATATAAAGAGTTCTATATAGACTACAAATGTTATTAAATTTGTAATATTTGATATTATGAAGTTAAGACATCTTAATTCTTGTACAAGGATTTGAAAATTAGGAATATGATTTGGTGACACTCATTGGGTCACTGTAACATCTTGTTTTGAGATTATTTATTTATTTATTCTAAGAATTTTTTAGATTTTGAGGTTTAAAACCTCAATTTTTTGGAAGATAGTCTATGGCCTGTATATGGTGAATAGTTAGTAGAAAAATTTAACTAAATATATAAGATGGAAGTTTGGGTGATATAAGAGTTTTACAGTAATTGGCTATAGTTTTTCTAACTATGAAATGGTTTCCATAAACTATGTGGATTTTTATAGGGAGATTGTGGCTCCCACATTTTTAGATCATAATTTTCCTACCATTGTAGAAAAACTATTTTGTTTTCCAAGTCATTTAATTTGTATGTTCATTAAATTTACAATATTAATTTTAATTTTTATCTATCTCATTTATCTTCCCCATCCTATGACTCCTCTTCCCCAAGTTTAGAGCTTATCCCCCCTTCATTTTGGTGAATTATATGTAGATATTAGGTTTTCTATCTTGATAAAATCTTGATTTCTTCTTGATTTGGGTATCATTTCCCCTTATCTCTCTGTATTCATCCTTTTATATAGATGATAGAAACAATAGTTTGTGTTTTCATTAAATCTATGTTAGGTGGATTTTTGATATTTATTTTTCATTTTAGGTGTTCAATGACCCCTCCTACTAAAGTCTTACAGTTTTCATCAAAGGAGATAGTTTTTAGTTTGTTATCAAGGTAAGTGACTCTATAAAAGGGGTTTTCCATGGATTTTACTTCAATATTGACTTACCTTTATTTATTTTATCAAATATCATTAATTTGAGTTATAATTGAAGGTTTATCTATTCTTGACATGATTCATAGAATAGGAAGATAATTTGATGATTTATGATGGATTTTCGGTGGTATTTTTCACTAATACACTCAATCTATTTATTAAAATTGACGAAAGAGATTTTATTATTTTAAATAGTTTTTTAAAGGGGTTTTTAAATAGGTATATCATGGTGATAAAAAAATAAATTTTAATGGGCATGGATGGTCTATGAAATTGTATTTTAAATTAATTATGTGATTTTTAATTGTTGATTTTTTTGTTTTTTCGATTATGTAGTACATGGGAGACCATGGGTGTTTGTGCACCTAACTTGGAAAAATTGAACCTTAGCCTATATATTGGACTAGCTATAGTGTTTTATCCAAGCGACTAAGGGAGACCCTGGGAGGAGGGCTGAGTGAGAATCTAGAACATGGTAATACAGATTAAGAGTTTCTATGGAAGTATTATTGGGCCTATGGAATATTGAGAGATCTTCCAAACATGGTATTCCTTGTGTAGCCATGTAGACAAATATTTTATTGGACTAATTAATATTAGAAATTATTGGCTAGATCCTATTGTGCATACTTCCTTTTCTGTGTTGGTTTTTTATATGCATTATACATTATGTTAGGGACTTTTTTGGATATTTATTGTTCATTATGTTTCCATTATTTTTTATAAAAAGAATTATACATCTGCCTATAATTATTCCATGTTCAGGTGTGTTGAGTAGGATTATAATGGGTGGGATTATTTTGTTATTTGAGCCTTTTTTTCTATGTTTTGAAAGTATTTTTTGTTTGATAATAAAAAAGGGGGATTTATATAAATTTTTTAAGTGAACGTTCTTTTAAAAAATGATCTTGGAATTTAAAATTACTTTCTAACATATACATAATCGTTTCGATGGGTACCTTTATTAAATAGAATCATGGTGGTATCCTACTCGGATTTTTACCACACAACCTATATATGACTTTGAGTATATGAATAACTTGTTTTGCATGAAAGAGATAAGGGGAATGAATCCTTGAATTTTGGTGGCCCTTCCTGATTACCGATGTCTAATGTTGTTTTGGTATGGGGAGACATAGTCTCATGGAGTTGAGCTCTTCAGATTGATTTTGGGATTTTGGTTGTTGGGATATTATGTATTGGCCTTTTTTTTCTTGTTATTTAGTTTTATTTTTGAATGTGGATATCATTTTTATATATCTTGATTATGACTTGTGATGTGATCATGTTATGATATATGATTTTAGTCATTCTTGTGTTTATTATGCTATATATTTTTTTTCTATTTTATTTTATGTATTGGTTAGTGTGGCCATACAATTCACTTATGGGTCATGTTATATTTTAAAGGTAGAAATCATTAATAAATTGAAATATGAGATTCTATAGTACTTTTCACCGGACTATGATAATCATGAATGCACTTCCGGCCATGCAGTGGATTGGTTTGGGTGGTATGTCATATATAATAAATACTTTCCACTAAAACAGGTTTCATGGTGCTCTTATATTTTTTATTAGTAGAAGAAATATAGGACTATCAAGGAATGATGCATAGGTGTGAAGGAATGTATAAATATCTCCTCCACATGCAAAACATTGTGTTTAAATTTTTGTTCATATGTGTTTATTATGATTTTAAGGGAAATTTGTTTTTGTTTAATGATTCTTAATTAATTCATCCAGGGATATAATTTTTAAGAAGAACCTATGAATGGATTTTAACTTTTTTAGTTTTAGTGTGAAATGGGGGTGGAAATGAGAGGTTTTTAGTACATGTTTAGGGTTAGTGGTAACTATATAAAACTCATGAAACCAATTATAAAATTTTATAGTGTTGATTTCCATGATTGGTGTATAGTTTCTCTAGTAGTTTGACCAAACTATGCATAGTGAAAAAATGTTTAAAATAGTTATGTTTTCTCTATTTCACTGATTGATGTTTTTTTTTAAATTTGTTTTTTCTATTTTAAACCCTTTATAATAGTTTATTATGGATTGATTGATGTTTTTTAGATTTAATTTTGTATTCATTGAGACATACCTTGTATTTATTTGAAAATTCCATCTAGAAATACCATATTTAGGTGTAGAGAGGTATATGTTGGGAATTCCCCATTGGAAAACCCTCTAATTGATCATGTTTTAGTATAATTGAGGATCTATGTGATTCAATACTCTATATGGTAGGGTGAAAGAGTTCAATCATGGGATCTCTTCCATGATTAAGAGTTATATAAGTGGAATCAATCGGCCTTCCATGGTGATAGATGTACCAAATATACTATGGAATGGGTTGAGAGGATTGATCATATATTCCATATTTTGAAGACCCAACATGTAGGTATATCAACTTACATGTTGTATGTAGTAGATAGGAAATGGTGGGAACCCATGGTTCTAATAAATATTCATTAGGATATCACCTATAATACCTTAAAAAGGAATTTTGATATGTAGTTTTATCCTATCACATTGAAGGTGGAGAAGGATCTTGAGTTCATGATGATGGATCAATGAGATCATTCAATAATGGAGTGTATTACTCAATTTTCCTAGTTGGTTAATTGGTCTCTTAAGATTCTCACACACAACTATATTAGGATGAGACATTTTTAAATGTTCATGAAGGACGATACCAGATAAATGAATATTCTCCTTTTCCAACCAACTTATGCAAAGTTTGTTGATAATGTGGTTACGAATGATGAAGTATTTACAGTGAAGATGTTTCTTCATGGGATTTCTCTAGCAGTGGGAAGTAATAAGAGTCATTCTTTCAATTAGAAGATAAATTTGTATGATCCTAAATGGGCTATTGGTAAGGGTGCTTATCAAAAATGATATTCAACACTAGCAGTTTCTTCTATGTGTATTTTGGTGAAATTTTATCAGTGTTGAAATTTTTCCCTTAACAAACCTCATTTACTAAATGATATGATGGTTTTCCATGGTTTTGGATGTTAATGTATTATTTTTTGATTTTGTAAGACCTCTTTTTAGGGGAGTCGAATAGGTTGTTCTTTGAAAATGGGTTTTCATGTGTGACTAGATACCTTAAAAGGTTTTGGATCTCACCCTCAGTAGAGAGGGGATTATTATCCATCTATAAATGATTAAGATAAACCTGATTCAAGATACCTTTTTGAAGAATATAAAGTTCCCAAAGACCCTAAATCAAGGCAAGTCACTATGTGAGGTATGATGTTACCTATTCATATATGGATTTATCATTGTTTGATATAGGTACTTCCTATTAATTTATATCATTAATGTTTCCTAAAAAGTTTTGTTACGTTGGGGGATTTGATACTATTTTTTTATTTACTTAAACCATTGGGATGAAATTAGGAGATAGATTTTAATTGATGAGAATGTTATGTTTTAATAAAAAACATAGAGATGGTTTGGGAAATCCCCATGTTAGACCTACATTTTTTCAATCTTATCATCCATATAGATTAGATGATCTATATAAAATATCATTTTGACTATAATCATGGTTGGTTTTATTCCCTATATTCATATATAAGAACACAAAATTCTAGGGTGAGTGGGATATGATATCAATAATGAAAGGAAATGTTCATCAATAATGTGGATCAATTAAACATTAGTAATATTGGTTCTTCATTTATGTTTTAGAGTTGGTATTAAATATTCATCATCCAGGGGTTATGGACTGATACCCCTGAGGTGATTTAGGATTACTTTTATAAGTTTTTTTCTTAGAGAAATATGGCTTGACTATCAATATTCTCCATGATATGATCCCCATATATTGTCTATCATACTGAATGGCTATTTATGAGTTAAAGGAGTGAATATATCATTTAGAGAACCTTAAAAGAATGTTATTTCTTCATCTTAGCGTGTCACTATAAACATAACCTATGATTTTTTAAAAAAAACATTTAAGATTCATGATATTTGTATGGATTATAATTAACAAAATCCGGTGACTATTATGAAATAATAGTTATTGCGTAAATTTTGTAATTTTTTAACCATCTTTGGGGATCCATGTGGTTTTTAAAATGAAAATTAATGTTTATGCACCATCATTTGAGGGTTTTGGAATAGGATGTTTCCAATACCATATTTAGAAGCCAATGTGGTAACGTTGAGTATCTGGTTATGTCATTTACTAATTCAACTATGTTCATTATGGAATTGATGAACTAGATAGGTCATCAAATTTTATACTCCTTCATAATAGTTATATTTAATTACATCTTGGTTTATTCCAAGATTTATGAGTACTATAGTGACTATCTTTATGTTTTTTGAATAATAAAAGAGAATTACCTATACGTTAAACATTCCAAATGTTAGTTCTATGTCGAAAAGGTAAATTTTATGGGCCATGTGATTTCTGTGAAAGTTATTTTAGTAGATCTGATATATATCCAGGTTTTTATTTATTGTGGTAAACAAAATAAAATGTTTGAGATTATGACTTTTTTTGGTTTGGATGGATATTATGAGTATTTTCTACGGGACTTCTCCAGGAATGATTCTCCCTTAAAAATATCGACATGAAAAGTAGTGACTTTTGAGTGGAGTGATAAGTTATAGCATTATTTTGATGAGTTGTAGTATTTTTTTTTCTTCAATTATACTTTTGATTATTCCTTTTCCCAGAAATGGATATGCATTATACTGTGATTTCTTAAGTGTGGTGTTGGTGTGTGTGCTAATATAAGATGATCATGTGGTGGATTTTAACTTTATTTAGATATTCCCATATAATAGGATGTACCCCACCCATGACCTACAGTTAGTAGTTATGATGTATCTGTTAAAGAATTGATATATTTTCCTATTTGGGAGCATTTTACAGTTTAATCAGATCATAAAAACCTATAGTACATCTTCCAAAGTAACATAATGCTCAATCAAGGACCTTGGTAGTGTTTTTTTAGGATTTCAATTCCTATATGACTTATTCCCTCATTAAGGATAATTTCATTTCATAATCATTGATATTAAAGTTATTGTTCAGGGATGTTAAGGAATCAATGGATGAGTGGAGTTTGATGGGTTTGTTTTCTGATCTGTGTTTATAGATTTTAAATAATGGGGATTGGATGTCCTTGACCACTATTCAGGTCACACCCTCTCTTATGGAATAGGATCTAGGTGGGATGGAATATTACCCCAACTTCTGTCATATTAGAAGCGTTATAAGAAGTAGGGAGGCATTAGGTGATTGGTCTTGGTTTCTGAATTATACCATATTCTTTATGATGCGGCTAGCGGTTCCTATGACCTTGATGTGTGAGGTGATGCATGTGAAAAATTATTTATGTAGTTTATTCACGAGACCACTAGAAAGATGTTTTATACTCTGATGAGTACGTTTTGGTGACTTGGGATGAGATGAACAATTAATATTTTTATACATTGATGTTTTAACTCTAAGTGGATCAAATCAATGATTCAGAGTCTATTCAGGCTACCTCAGCCTCTTCCCATTCATGTATGGATTTTTAATGAAATATTCATAGACATTTTGATTTTTCACCCCATACCCTTACTGGTAAGGTTATAATTTGGGTTATTATAGATATTTTGACTATGTTAATCCATTTTCTTCCCATTAGAATGTTAAAAATGATATGGGATCTTAAACACATGTATTCAATATAGTTCATTAGGTTACATGGTTTTCCCTCAACAATAGTTTTTTACTAGTATAATCAGTTTACTTATCATTTTTGGATGACTCTTAAGAAATCCAAGGATCCCAATTGACGTTAACATAGATTATCAATCACATATGGATGGTAAAACTGGGTGATAAACTATATTATTATAGATATTTTTTTAAAGTAAGGTGATGAAATGAATTGGTTTCCCAATCCATGCCCCCAGGGAATTTATTAAAGAATAAAAGGTTAAAATAAAAGCACGAGGTGTAATGCACTTACACCAGTATGGATTTAAAGATTAGAAGATAAATCTTTAAGCATACCAATGTCAAAGAGGGAACAAGTCCACATGAGTTCTCCAGCATATAGTAGTGCCTAATGATTTTCCAAATCCATCCATCTCAAATATTAATCTTCAACTTCCATTGATTGAACCAAACATGGGAAGAAGCTCTCTGCATCTCGTATCTTATTAAGCTGCATCAACTTCTAGAAACTCCACATTATAATCCATCAACACCATGAACAGAAGAACCATTGAAGCAACAGTCTTTGGTATCTCTTCAAAACCAATCTTCACCATCGACAATTCTGAAACTTCATGAGGATGGACAAAAATTGAAAGAAGTAGAATTGCATCCAGTCTCTTCCCCAAATAGAAATCCAGAAGAACAGAGAGAAATCAAAATGTTGTGGATTATCAGAGAGGTACCATTCGTTAGTTGAGTTTCAAACAATAAATTTTTCCATTCTCCGATCAGGGTATCCACTTCTGATGTGATGTATGGGTGGTAATGTTGATCCCCATCATGTTGGGAAGATCTAGGTGAGCATATTGTTTTAGTATTGATCCTCATACAATATATGATAGAGAAAGTTCAATTGATCCAATATAGGATAGGTATAAAGACATTATCCTTAACCAAAACCAATATTCATTTTTGGAAAGGAATTTAGTTTCCTACATTCCCAAGGATCGTTATGGTTTATAGTTTTAGATAATTAGGTCACAACTCATAGATAATAAACCTAAAATGTATAAGTGGACACATTTACATAGTTTCCATATTTACAACATTATAAAACTTTTAAAATGAAACAAGTATTCATTTCTTGAAAAAACCACATTAATTTCAAGTTGAGTACTTCTTTGTTCTTACACGTCATTTTCCCTATGAAAATTATTTTAAAAAAATGGATGAGAACAAAAAAGTCATTATGGTTTTTAAAAAGAATCAATATGTTACCTAAATGAAAAGAAAAAACTCTTTAATGTAGCTAAAATTATCACATTATTCTTTGAGCATATAAAATAAGTCATTACCACATGAAAAAAATTGTAATGAAAACATTAAAACTAATACAAAATGAAACCCTTTTTAGGTGACATAACGAATCAAATTCATAATCATTTTTTAAATGTGTGCTATAAATAATTGGAGACTAATTAAATCTAGAGGAGAACCCACAATAGTTAACACCCTCCTTCTTATCTTTAAAGACAAGAAGAATTACCCATCGAATTATAGAGCTATAATGGGACTCATCCATCATATAATTTGTATCACACTCACCCATTTTAATGAGATATAATTGGTCTCAAACCATTATATAAATTGTATCGGTATCACCTGTTTCTCATATATACTTCTCAGGTACCAAATCATAAAAAAATATTCTTTCACCATTTCATTGTAAAACCTTTTAAAAACTTTTTTTAACCCATATTCAATACACTTTATAATATAGAAATACCCTTTTATTTTTAAAATCCAATTTCAAAACTAAAACACCTAAAATAAAGGATTATAGGGTTTTTCAATAAAGATAACATAAAATATTTTAAAGAAATTCATAAGTTAAAAAATAGTAATAGAAGTGGGAAATTTTATTATCACTATATGTTAAAATAGAACCATTATTTTATCTTTTGAAAAGAAAGTCAAAACATTCCATAAAGTGATTCCTTTTGAAAAAAATAGGGGAAATTCAAAAGAGAAATAAAATTTCATTTATAATTATTTTGTATTAATATCAATAAATTATGAATATATTACTGAATATATGAACATGGAAAAAATAGAGCTATAAGGGGAACATTAAAAAAGAACTGTTAAAAGAAAATAACTTATTTAAGATCAAAATGATTTATTTTTAAAAAATTATAAGAATGCAATTAATGGTAAAAATAAAATTTATCATCCATTGAATTATAAAAAATATTTTTCATGAAAAATTTAGATGAACATGGATGTGGAAGAAAAAAGAGTTGTTAGGGAAACTTTAGAAGATTATTTGAAAACAAAAGTCTCTTTCAATTAGTTTGACTCATTACATAAATTATTTATCAGCTGATATAATTAACATAAGTTAATTTCTTATTTTATTAAAACCATTTTTAAAATTTTCTATTAATTTTTATTTTATTTATAATCATATTATAATCAATTTATTGAATCAATTTTAGTGGTGGGGTTATAAAACTAACCTCAACCTATATTCATACATAAAAATCATGAGGCGGATAGAAAAAATGATTTTCCATAAACTAGGGATGACCTTGGCTAAGTTTTAGCCCTACTCTGGTTTATTATACATCCTCAAAAGAAAGGTTTCACCTTCATTTTTATGATACTTTTTAATACTAGTAAATTCTTCCACCAAATGATACTTCTGTTTAATTTCACTATGATTTTTTCTTCCATTAACTTATTCACTATTTTCATTCATAGCTATAGACAGGAAACACTTCTTCTTCTTTACAGTAGAAAACATAAATCTATTTTTCTTATTCTTCTAATTTGACTCACAATAATATTAATATGTTTTTAACTATTAATATAAATGTTCAACATCAACCCATATGATACTTAAAACTTAACATTTCATTCACCAAATATAATTCTCTTATTCTCTATATCTTATTATATAAAAAATTGGCTACACTTGTTCTCTTTCATTGTAGATTAAATAAAAAACATCCTTTATGATTACAAAATCAATGATATTTTATCTCACTATCATCGTAATTACTTCTTATTATTTGATAAAATATCAATAGTTAATTTAGTAACAGTTCACCATTGATCTTATTGGTGAAACAAATGTTTATTCACTTGAATTTCACAACATATTAAATATTAATTAATGAAAAAATAATCTTTAAAAAAAATTAATACACTAACAACCCAGTTATAAATTCCTCTGATATTCTTCCCTTAAATTGTCTCAAATTCACTTCAAATTATTCATGAAAAAAAGTTATTTTTATTTCTTAATCTTCATGTATGTGTGATATAATGCATGGGTATTTTCTAAGTAATAAACCATATACCATATAAGATATTTTGTAATTATTAATTTATGTTCTTTTAATAATATGTTTCAGAATTTATTGTCCATTCATGTATCCATGTACATTTTTATGTAATGTTTGAAGCCTACGGGAAAATGAATTCGTATAAGGCCTACGGTCCATGTAATAATTAAACGTACATGCCTTGTAAGGGTTTCACCTCACCCCTTGAAAGGTGGATTATCAAAATCAAATATGTTATCACAGAAAGTTCATAGATTCTCTTTGCAATTTTTTTAATACACCATAACTATTCTTCATGATGATCTTAATCTGGTGTAATATTTTCATTTCAATTATCAATATGATATTTTTACTATCACTGGTTCATGGGTCTATTCATCATGAAACAAATCATGTGTGTGTCAGCCCAAGTCGATGGTTTGTGTCCTTTAATGTTTACGCAAGGCAGTGTGTGGTTCTTCCTTAAATTATAGATGAGAATGAAACTCCCCAATTAATGAAGCCTAGGAGGTGTGTGGTTATTCAAACATTAAATTGAAATAATTATTAAATGATGAAATATTTTTTTATATAAAAAAGATCTTGTGAATGATGTGAGAGTGGTAGAAAATTTTTTGACCTTTGGGGTTCACTATTTATATTCAATGGTCACTGCCTCTGCCTCATTCAATTACTAACTCAAATCCAGCTGTACTATTTCATTTGAATGCTGATATTAATTGTAACCAAGAACTCATCCTTATAATATTATTCAAAACGGTTTACTTTAATCTTTTGATGATATTGAGATTCTTTGTGTCCCTTATTATATGAGCATAGATTATTTTGTGAAAACACATCATCTTCATGAATCCCAGTGTAGTTTTATGCATGATCAAGAACACATATATGCAACAAAAATCGTGGAATAATTTATATCTTGATAGTTCCATATAATTTGAAAATAATTTTGTAAACTCATCAATATTTTCAACAATGTCAATACGTATAGTGCTTGATGTCTCAATATAATGAGAGTGCAACATTTTTGTTCTTCATACAACTTCTGGAGATGATCATTGCTAAAGCAATAATTCATGTTTCATGGGAGGTTAAATAAAATAAAATGAAATTATTGGATGTTCTAGAGGTGTTTAATCAATCTGTATATATTTTATCCTTATTATATTAAGGGAGTAAGAATATAATTACTTCGGTGTCCCACATCAGATCAGTGATCAGTTTCTCAGTTCTTAATAATTAAATTTGTTCTTGTGGCTCTTGATCCATGGAACTATGGTCATTAACCAGATTCACTACGACCATGCTCTTCATGGGATGCACCTCACCAACAGTATCCCACCCAGCCGCCTTTACACAATCCATGTGCACCCTCACCTAAGTGGTCCAAGAGGATGTTAGGCTCCAAATTCCTCTTCTTCCATGGATGGATATCCATTTTGAATTCCACTAATATGGTTTACCCAAGGGCCCCACATGTGTGTTTTATTTGGTCCTTTATGGGATGGATTATGGTTGGTTCATTTTTTTGGGCAGCACATAGAAAAATTATTTAACAGAAATATGATAAATTCTAAAAACAAATTTCAACCATACTCTAGCATCATCCTCAAATATTTTTCATTAAAATGTTGATTTTCATGGACACCATCTTCTTCCCATATGAAAAATATAAATTCTCATGACCTTCAAATACTCTTTAACCTCTATTCATGAAAATCACTGTATTTGTGGTCTTCAATATTGTACATGGTCCTCATGCAATAATCAAATAGTACATGACCTTCTTCAATGTCTCTTTGTCATTATTTTTTAAATAGTGTTCACTTTACTAGTTAAATGGACACCTGAATGTTTGTTAAATAATAGTTCAACAATAATCAAATATAAAACTAAAAGTCACCAAAACAAATTTCATAGGATAATAAGACTTGATCACTTCCTTTCTTATTTTCCACATAGAATCATCCAAGATGTATTCACTTTCTTACTAGGGTTATATTTTTTAACATATTGAAACAAATGAAATATATTTCTATTTCATTGACCACTATTGAAACCCAATATCAATAATTAACAACAATATTAACTCATACCGAAAGTGATCTCAACAATCTCACCTTTATATTTTTTGGAAATAAAGTAAAAATTATTTATAAAAAAATATTTCAATATGAGAATTTATCCCCTTTATAATATTAAACATTCATATCAATTTCTCTCCTTCTTATTTATAAGAAATAAATATTCCATGGGAAAGGTGTATCATTAAATAATTATGAAATGTTTCATCCATTATTTCCAACTAATTTTATGTGACCAGATATCTGTATAGAAAATAATAGGATTTGATATAGACAATAATGTTTTCCTTTATTAACTTATCTTAGTCCTCAATAATTGAGAAATCATATAATTATATCAAGGGTTATAAAATTTTATTCATTAATAATGATACTAAAATGATATAATAGGATTTTTTGACAATAATCAACCAGAAAATCGTGTACTCATATTAACAAACATATCAAAAACATTGAAGTGAAAAAAAAGAACAAGTTTCCTTGGATCATATCCATTATTACACTTTTCTTATATCATTTATTAGTTAAATTAATCCCACCTGGGTTAAGATTATAACTTTTAATACCAAGGGTGATAGATTATGAAAAACATACATTTTCTTATGACATTATATTAATTCACATTCCAGAATAATTAGATTTGATTCCTATTAAAATAATGATTTTCATAGAAACAACAACTCTATTCATCTATCTCCCCCTCAAGTGAAAAACTCCTTAAAATCATCATAAAGGTATGTATCTTCAATAATATGTTTACAGATGATATAGTATATAGAATACACTAAAATGATTCTTTAGGTTGTGATGTTCTAGATCTGACAACTTTCAAAACATTACCACAGGAGATATTCCTTAATACTTTTTCTCCATGATACCAAATATAATATCTAACCAATGTGAGATATTCTTTTTAAATGTTTTCTAGGATGTGATATAAAATTATTCATCTTCATCAAATAAGATCTTTTATAATATTTGTATTTTACTATCAATTAAGGAATCATTCATGGATGGCGACTTCTTTAGCTTCGCTACTAAAAATTGAAAGCACATTACGCATCTTAGGTTCTAACTCTAAGAACATGCCTCACCTTAAATTTCATTCATTATAAGAACAAATAAAGTAAAAATATATATACTGTAGTAATGAGTTTTATATTCCATTTTTATTAATTTGAACAAGATTTCTGAGAAATTTTTCTAAACTAAGTTCCCCCATTTCTACTATTCTATATTCTCTCACATCTGAACTTATATTATAATTTTTTTGGAGTGGCATAGATCTCTTAATATTATATTCATATTTTTGTGTATATTTTTTATTGTTAATATAATTTATGGATGGTACATTATTAACCCTCTTGAGGAATGATTTTATTGTAAAATAATAATTAAACAATATTTTTTACAATTTCCATTTTTGTCACATCTCTCACTCAAAACTTTTTTAACACAATAGTTTTATTTTGTTTGAAAAATATCAAGTACTTTTTATTAATTATATGGAATTATTTATCTCCATTTATAAATATCCTTGGCTGGTGATTATTCCATTTTCCAAATTCTCCCCAAATCATATTCTTAGTTTACTAACATGTTATTAGGAACATTGGAAGTATGTCTGGCTCATCCACATAAATTGTTTTGAGTGCCATAAATCATTTTACATCTTCTAGATGAAGATATTTTTTCAACATATTGGATTTAAAATCCAAGATTTTATCACTATTCATCTTTGATACCTTCTTGGGAGAATTTTCCTTTCCAATGTTTTTCTTCTTTCTTCCCAAGGTAACTTCTTCACCATTAAATGATTTCAATGGTATTATTTTCTCATCAAATATTGATACATGTTGTGATGATCATTCACCTTTATTGTGACCATTTTTATTTTATGAATAAAATATATTTTCAAGCTTTTCATAACTATTTTAATTGTATATATTTTTCTAGACCTATTAATTTCTCTTATTATTCTTTAGCTTAGTCTCCCTTGACATGGGACCTCTTTGTACTTTAGTATTTAAATAATTGTAACCAAAATCTAGTGAAAAATGCAAGAACCTATTACAAGACTCATATTTTACCAAAATCATTTTCCTTTTGATTTCTTCTATATGATGGTTTGGGGTGTTCATTATAGGTTTTTGGGATCTTCTTGGGGAACCAGCTTCCACACCCTTTTTCTTATCCACCCCAGTTATGGTGTAATTTATGTTTTCTACATTATTTATCTGTACTTGTTCATATTTTTTTAAACCTTAATTATTCATAAAAATGGATTAATAAACATTTATTAGAAATGTTATAGGTGGCACCTCTTACTTTATAGCTTCTTGAGATAGATCATTTATGGTTTTTATGATCTTCTTAACACATGTTAGAGGTCTCCTGACTTCATAATAATCTAGTAAGCATTGAGTAGCAGCTAAAACTATCTCCATCTTTTTTCAACACTCAATATGTTTCTTTTAATCATTTTACAATTGGACCACCAATTATAGAAATTTCATATTCAATATTATTATTTGATCTTTAATCATAATCAGATTTTATTCACAATCCTTATTCATTTCTTCAACTTCCTATTCAAAAATATTATATTTGATATAAAAAAGATTAGTAATTTTATCTTCTCATATTTTTTTATAATTCTAATTCTCTAATTTAAATGTTGTATATCAATTTCTATTCATGTTCAAGGATCATTTATTAATTATAATTCATGACTCTATCATTCTAAACAACTTCTTTGAACAATTTTTTGGAACTTATTTCAAGCTCCCTCTTTGCTTCTTCAAACGCTCCAACCTATCTTGAGGGCTTCAAACTTTATATAAATTTTAATTTTAAATACTTCTCCATTAATTTTGATTTATCATCAAAATGAGTGAATTTTCATGAATAATTTCAAATATCCCACAAATAATAAAGACTAATTAATTGGGATATTTATGCATTATATTCTATAATTCATTAGATGATAAATAAAATTACATATTATAACTTCCAATACTATATGGATATTCTCTAGAAGAGGTGTACCTTCAATATGATACCAATTTAAAGGACCACTTTGGGATACACTCAATAGTGGGAGGGGTAGAATCACTGATGGTATATTTTTAACCTTTTATAAATTTTAACACTTTTACCTCTTGACCTGATAGGATCTTCATTCCCTTATTCTCTTTTTCTTATCACCTATTAGTATATAAAACCTTGTAAATATGGAACACAATATTCTTACAATATTCACTATACAATAAAAGTATTTTTCCTTATTGTGTTTGGTGATGAACAATACAAAGATTCTATACTATAATGAGATATCATGTTACAATGGTCTGGCTAGAAAAAAATCATTATCCAATGTGTCTCACTACACTTTAGGAAGGGGAAGGGAAACAATCTTATTATTTCGAGTGGTGATAACCAAGTCCAACTTGAAGCACCTTATTTTTTCTTTATTTTTCCTAAAAAGAGAGTCTTAACCTTCTATTTTAATGATATTCATAACAAAAAATAATTCTTACACTAGATAAGACTTTTATTGAATGTTATAATTTTTCTTTATTCATCCACAATATTCTTTATTTTTTAATTGAATAGTAGTAGGAAAAAAGCTCTTCTTATTCCTCATTGTAACAAAATAAAATCTAAATTTCTTATTAAAATGAATTTCATCATGATAATATGAATATATTATTGATTGATAATATCATAGTTATTCTTAACCGAGATGATAATTAACATACAATAATACATTCACCATCTCTTATTATATTATTATATCTTTAACCTTCTTGAAAAAATAGACTGAACTTCTTCTTATTTCTAACGTGAATAACTGACTCCATTTGTGATTATTGAAAAAATGAAAGTCCATATCAACATCATCACAATTAATTCTCCAATAAAATATCAATAAAGAATTTAGTATTGGATCACCTTTTTTCTTTTTTGTTATAATAAATATTTATTCACTTAAAATGTAATACACTTTCCATATTAATTCATTCAAAAATAATCCTTCACAAAAATATTACACTGAAAACTCAGTTATTAAGTATTCTGATATTCTACACAACATTTTCCTGAAATTCAATTCATGATATTCATGGAATGTGTATCTCATGTGAATTTCATAATCTTCATTCATGTGTAATATAATTCATGGGTATTCAATAAGTTACAAAACCTATTACATATAAGATATTTAATATTAATTTATGTACTTTTTATATTCTATTTTAATATTTATTATGTATTAAAATATTCTTGTACATGTTAATGTGAATGAATTTAAAAATTTGTTGTTCACTTTCTCATTTGTTTTATTATACACATAAGTATTTACCAATAGTGTATTTTATGATTACTATCTCCACCTTCATAAATATTCTCTTATTATGATCATGCAGTTTCTTTAAAGCTTATTTTATAATAATATTGTAGCTTCATTGTGAAAGTGATTGGCATATTAATATAAGTGCATGGTTTCTCTTCATGTAAGATTTAATTATTAGTAACTATTCTATAGAAATTTCATAATCTTAATTAACACTATCATTATGAAACACAATGAGATAGTCTTACTATTATTGGTTCATGATACTATTGTTTTAAAAAATGCATAAATTTTGTGATAACACAAGTTGAGTATCCGTGGATGTTGTTCTTTATGTAAAAAGAGTGTGGTTATTCTTTGTGTTATAGATTACAACAGAACTCCCCACATCATGTAGCCTATGAGGCTAATAGTTTGTCTTCTATTTTCATAAAACTACTCCCATAGGATGCTCTATTTTTTCAAAAACAATATCTCTCAAATAAATTGCATGAAGAAAAAACATTATCATCATTGGGGGTTTGATATTTATAGGAAAGGGCCACCACCTCTTCGTTGTTAAATAATAGACTAAAATCCCCATAAAATATTCTCTTTGAAGACTAATATTAAAATCCCCTTTTATATCAGTGTTAAAATATTCATCAATTTTTTTCCTTTTTTATTTCAATGATTCATTGATTCATGGTGTGTATTCTTATGCATTCATGACATATATAGAAGAAACAACTCATCTACATAACATCTTTCATCCTCAATATCATGTGTATATGACAAAGATAGTGGAATCATTTATATCTTGATAATTCCGCAATATCTGAAAAAAAAATTTAAAATAATATAACTATAATTACATGTCAATTTGTATGGTGATTAATTTGTCAATATGATGAGATAGAAACACTATTGAGCTTATTTCAGCTTCCGGAGATGATTGGTGTTATATGATGACTTCAAGGGTCGTGGGAGGTTTAATATGATTTAATTAAATGATCAAAAGACCAATATTCATTTGACTAATTTGTGTATATTATCTCTATGTTATGTTAATGGAGAAATTGTATTAGTGCTTCCACATCACACATTAGTTCAGTTCCTCATTTCTCCATGCTCAAGAAGTAAATTCATTTTTACAACCTCTTAAGCCCCAACACTAGGTATGGAACCCAATTACACTATACCCAAACACTTCATGGTACATGCCACACCTATATTGTCCCGGCTAGGAAACTACGTGCCTACCATAGACACCCACATAATTTCACTCCCTACAGGTTCTATTATCCCACATCATCTACCAAAATAGCTGTAAATATTGGTTGAATTACTCCCTTGTGTTCGACCAAAGGATACCACATGTGTAAAGAGGTGGTCCCTATTTTATATTTTAAATTTTTCCCTATTTATTATGCAGTAGTTAGAAAAAATATATGGGTTAAATATGACAAATTCTAAATACAAATGGAAACCATGAAATAAATTTATCTTAATATATTATTCATGCAAAGGAAGATTTACATGGACACCTTCTTTTTCTTATATGGAAAATATAAATTTTCAAGATCATTATTTTTTTCAACTACCATTCATGAAAATCACCATTAGAATGGTATTTAATATAATGTATGGTACTCGTGCAATAAGGAAATATTAAATTATCTTCTTCAATGTAGCTTCTAAATCATGTTGTAAATAATGTTCACTCTTCTATTAAAATAGAGAAATGAATTTTCCTTTGATACTAGTTCAAAAATAATTAGAGTTATAACTCAAATTATTTAAAATAACATTTATAAGATAAAAAGACCTGCGAACTTCCTTTCCACTCTTCGTTATTTAAGTATCCAATCTATATTAACTTTCATATCAGGCTTGGATTCTTTAACATATTGACCTCGAATATATAGATTTATATTTCATTGACCACAATTAAAAACCAATCTAAATATTTAAAAAAAAACAAATCATACAAAAAGTGGGAACAATATATATATCATCCAGGTGATGTGGTGATGAAGATTGAATAACATCATTTGTGGAGGTGGTAAACCACACATATGCCTGGTTTATATTATCATTTTTAATGAAAGGAAATATATTATTTTAAATGATAAATTATCATTTAGGAATGATAAATATGTCATTAATATCATATATATATATATATAATAAATCCATCATGACTACCAATCATAATAGTAGGTGATGGAAATAGAATTACATCGGTTCACGAGGCGGTAGTCCAACAAACATACAAAGAACGATTTCATTTTTCATTTGATCAAAGAGGATGTAGATATTAGTTATAACATTAACATATTGACATATCCATATGTGAAATATTTTTTTTATTAGTTCATAATGTTTGAAAAATAATTCAATGAGATAGAAAAATAATGAAAATGAAAATGCTTTGTTAAAGAGTATACATCTTCTTTGGAAAACCTCTTAGAAATTATAAAAAATCATGCAAAGGTTTGTATTCTGATCAAATAAATGCCTATAGTACATGGGGTAATGTATGTATGGTATTTTGGAAGATATTATTTGGAAAAAAATTATGTGTGAAGAAAAGAGGAGTGGAGGTGACCATTTATAAAACAAGGGTGGAGGAATCTTGTAATTTCTTAATGTATCAAATTGATATAAATTAATTTTCATATTCAAAAAAGATAAAAATTGATAATATTAAAATATAAGATATGTATGTTGTAAAATCAACCCATTAAAATAAAAATGTATAATTTTAGGTGATGTTTTTACCCTTATCCATTTTTTTAACCTGTGTTAACCCCTTTTGACAATCACCCATGTATTAATCTTTTGACTTTTTTAGGGGTGTGAAAGTTTTTATAAATAGAAAAACATTATATAAATGGATTATCATTAAATATATAAACTATATCCCATTAAATTGGCTAAATAACACATTTTTATTAATCTTATATAATTTAATAAAACATTATTTACTATAAAGTATCATGGATGTCAATTTAGAAAAATTAATATAATATTAAATTTAAAACATCAGGATAATGATGTAATTTGAATATAAAAAATTACACACCCAAAAATACTATAATTATCTATTAAATTATAAGGGAACTATAACTCACCCAAATGTTTTTACTTTTAATATTTTATTAATCATTTAAATATTTTTCATATTAATTGAATAAATAAGGAACCTTTATTGAGTAAGAATTTAAGGCAGTTATTTTATCTCTAATAAGTAAAAATAAATTACCATGTTAAACAAATATTTACCTTTAAGAAAACATTTACTGGTCATATATTAATTTTATCCCTATATAAAAAATTTAAAGATAATAAAACAAAAAAATGATTTTTTTTACTTTTCAATAAACAAAGTATTAGAAATGTCCAAATCATGGCCATATCAAAAAAAAGGACATATATTCCAATATTTTATGTCTATTTATGAAGTATAATCATCAAATAAAATTTATTATGGTGTTATATCTAATTTTTTATCCTTTCCAAATTATATTTATCATTAATTAACCAATTTTACCTTTCCTATGATAACAAATATTTACTACAATTTCTATTCATAGCAACCAATAATAAAGGTGAACTATTTAAAAACAATTGGGTCTGACAATTCAAAATATTAAATCAATATTTCAATATTCAAATTCCAAAAGTATAAAAAATTTACTAAAAATTAAATTGGAAACTTTTGATGAAAAATAGTTTTATAGAAAAATGGTTTTTAAGTAAAAAAAGGTTTTTATTCCAAATTCAAGAATAAAATTTAATCTAAGGAAAATAATTGAATAATTATTTTTCAAAATGGAATAATGAAATTTTAAAACTAATCCAACATGGAATATATATTAGAAAATAATTTAAAAGGAAATATAGATTTCAATAAAAATTAGAATTTGTCACTACTTATTGAAATATCAAACTTTTTATAAAAAATTAAAATTTCCCCTATATAATAATATTGAAATGGTTGATTTAAAAAATTATATCCTTTTTATAAATTATAATGTCTTAAATTTAGAGAAATAAATTCTAATATTTTCTCACAAAAATAAATGAATACCATTTTTGAAGAAATATTATTTGAGAACTAAAATAACTTTTCTAAACATTGGGTGCTTATTTCCCATGAATTAATCACTATAATTTTTTTGATTGGTAATTTTATATGTACTTTATATTTAGGTTAATCCCATTCAAACCTACTAATTCAACAACTAGGTTATATCTATCTTATTTAAATAATAATATTTTTTCATTTATTTATTATTTGAGTTACATGTCGTATATTCCATCAAAAATAATGTCCTTTTAAAATCATATGGTTTTACATTATCTCCTCCAACCCCAATAAATTTATACTCTAAATTTGAACTTGAACATAGAAATGAAAGCTTATACATTTGAAAACACTTTTTTAAAATCACACATAACAAAAATTTCTATGAAAATTTACTCTTGAAAATAAATAAAAGTAAATTGTGAAGGTTAGATGGAATAACACAAACATGGTTTCCAAATACAATAACATTAGAGGGAATTTAAAATATGGATATTGATAAAAACATTAAAGTAAAAAATAATAATAGTTATTGGCTAAGATCATTGATTATAAGAAATTGAATGACCATAACAAAGTTAACGACCACAAAAACATTGACCAAACTGTTCTGAAAAAGATCATATATTCATAAAAAATGAAGGTAAATGGATAGAAAAATGATTCAATGTTATTTACTATATTTGAGAAATTCATTTACCATATTGGCATGGAAATTAAAAAAATATTCTTAAATTAAAATTATAATTTCATCTTTAATCGATTCTAATAAAATATAATTTTTTCTCTACATGAAGTATATTCAAGATTATTTTTTATTACTAAAGAACTAAAATAAACTTTTAACACATCTTAAAATTCAATGAAAGTATAAAAATTTATTCCTACTATATTTAAACATTAAACGAAACTAATATGGTCAGAATAAGTTACGCTAATTCCCTAAAAAAATATGCATTCATATAATAAAATACAAAATTAATTTCCAATAAAAAAAATAATAATACTAAAAGATCAAGTTATATAATTTGATAGATAACTAACCTTATTATTCTTCATATTATTCTCGACTATGTTTGAAGCCTAAAAAATCAAAGGATTTTTCACAACTTCAACCAAGATAAATTTAAAATCTGTCTCCAATTAAAATTATTTACTCATAAATAAATATACATAAATATGTATATTATATATCAGTATAATCTCCAAGATATGGCATTCATTTCAATAAATGATATGAATCACCATAATGCTACATTAATATCATACATTCCTACAAAAGAAAATTCAACCTTTAATCCTCAAATAATATCCCATAAGATTAGTTTTAACTTATTCATATATTGTTTCAAAAAATATAGTGATATTATTCCAAAACAACATTAATAACCTTATATACAATTCACATTTAATCATATGGGTATCTATATGAAAAAACATATATTCCAAAAAAAATTAATATTTATTTTTAATTTCATTGATGTAATTTCATACTAACTAGGTTATCACATATTTCTGTGGTAGTTGTTGCACCCTTGTCACTCTTAGGTTGTGGGTTTATGTTTTAGGGTCTTTATGTATATTACAAGTAATAATTATCACTAGAACTATAAAAAAATTCAATAATATTCCAACAAATATAATTAACATCCTAAAAATATCATTAATAATCAAATCAATTTCCAACCTCAATTTTTTCCCTAGATATAATTTTTCCAAAATCCAATTATGTTAATTTATTATCATCAAGAACATATTTACTCAATTAATTATTTTACTATTAACCATATGTCCTTAAATGAGTGTCTCTAAAAACTATTCCCTGTTCTATACACCAATTCATTATGGTATCAATTCCATCCAACATATATTTCCAAATTTTGATAACAAAACCCATAATAGAATAGTCCTTTGGTGTTTCGTGATTCTCATAATGATTATAATGTATCATAATATAATTTATAAAAAAACCACTACATCATATTTCTCAAAAGATGATACATAAACAATTCATTTATTCAACTTTATTCTTAATCCTTTAAGAATGTTTCGTCATCTTATTCCTTAATACATATTTCCTTAAATAAAATATATTAATTAATTGCGATTATGATTTATTAATATTAATGAAATCATGTTTTATACTTTAAACATAAGAAAATAATTCATACCATAAACCCAGACATCAGAATTTTCTTGTCATTCCACTTTTATTCTAGAAAGATGCCCAGATTTTAGAAATTAAATTACCTATTAATTTTTTGTATTTCCCATTTATAAAGAGTTATAAGAATTAATATTTTGAAATAAAATGACAAATATACCATGACCCGTAAATATTTTGGAGAAAAAATAACATGCTGGATAATTCAAATGGTTTTTTTTCACATGGTTTGAATACTCAAAAAGATTTCGAATTCATTAGAGCATGATTTTGCAATATTAGTTATAATCAAATAATATGAAATATATTAGGAGGTTTTGAAAGATTTATTTACTTCCATATTGACAAAATATAATTAATCTAAAAAAGGAACATAATAGAAACTTGTAATTAATTATTAAGAAGAAAATAATACAAATAAAAATACTATAAAAGTTTTATAATACTCCAATCCATCAACGCCATTATATCTAGTTTATTTATGTGTTGTCCAACACCCCATAATAACTATTATTTCCCATAACATTCTAACCTCTGGGGATATAGGGTATTATTAACATCAGATTAAATATCATCCTAACCTATGAAATTATCTACACCATTTCTCTAAAACCAATATAATGACATGATCCTTGTTCATCCCAGACATTAATTTCTGGGAATGAATTAATTTCCTAACATTTAGGAGGATATTTATAGTTTTATATTTTAAAAAATTAGGCCATAAATCACACCTAATAAAGATATGAATTATAAGTAGACAATTATAATCAGTATCCATTATTACCACATAATACAAATTTTAAAATGATTTTGTTTTATTTTTATAAAAAATCATCCGGATTTTATACTTTAATTTTTATTTATTCTTACCCATACTTTCCACTATAAAAACATTTCGAAAATTTGGGATGAGAAAAATATGATTTGTCTTGGTCATAAAAATAATAAATTTTTTAGTTCAGTGAAATCATGAAAATAAAAAAAATACTTACCTTTATCACATTATTATTTAATCATTTGAAATAAATCATTTCCACATAAACAAACACATGTTTTTTCTCAATGAAAACTTTAAAACTCATTGTATTAAAATAGAAATCAATTTTAGGTGACATAAAGAATCATATACATAACCCATTTTAATCCCATGTTAGAAATAAATTTATCATAGTTAAATCTATAAGGGAAACCAACCAATTTTACTCCCTTGTTGTTTCCTTTGAAGACAAGAAACACTACCCAATGCACTAGAGAGAAATAATGGTGGTCTCACTTGTTGGATAATTTGTATCAAAATCACGCATCTTCAAAAACTATATTGTGGATCAACCCAACATATAAGCTATATAGAGCTCACTAGTTTCTCATACATAATTATCAGGTACCAAGTCAAGATTAATACTTTTTATTCATTCACCTTTTCATCATAAAACATTTTAAAAAAGATTTTAAACCCATCTGAAAAACAAATTTGGATATTTAAATACCACTTCAATTTCAAAACCCATTTTCAATACAGAAATACCCAAACTAAAAATAAAATAGTATTTTTCTTAAAAAAATGTGACCTCTTTTAAATGGATCCAAACAAAAAATATTTCTTATGGGGATGGGAAACACATTGTTTCCATATAAGTTAAAATATAAAATTCTTTTTATCTTTTGAAAATAATGTCAAAACATTCCATCAAAATATTACATTTGAAAACCACATTAAGATTTTCAAAAGTGACATAAAATATACTTATAATTATTTATTTCAATCTAAATACATTACTAAAATATTTTAAAATATATATACATTGTATAAATGAGTTATAGGGGGAAATTTTAAATAGGATTTTTTAAAGAACATTACATAAAACCTTAAAAAGAATAATTTTTTAAAAAAAATTGTAAAGAAAATAAAAAAAAATTGTCAAAATAACTTTACCATAAAATAAATCATAAAAAATAATTCTTTCGAAACATTTTTAAGAATATGGAAATGGAATAAAAATATTTTATAAGGAAACGATAAAATATGTTTTTAAAATAAATTCCTTTACCTTGAGTCTAACTCATTAATTGCATTTTTATATTCCTGAATAATAAAAATATAAAAATTATTTACATTATTGTGATTCTTTTTCATGTTTATAAATAATTCCTATTTAATTTACTACCAAATAATTTTAAATTTAATTATTCAATAGTGTTGAGGTTAGATGTTTGACGATATTCATCTCATATATCCAAACTGACTTTATTAGGTTGAAAATGGTAAAATAGGACATTATTTAATCATATATAGAATAATAATCATGAAAAATATTATTAATATAATACATAAATTATACCTTTAGAACCATTCATGAATTATTGTTATGAAAAATGAACAATGTTGCAATCACGGAGCCAGTAACCCATATGTATGCATCAGTAATGTTCCCATTTTAAAATGATCATTATAGGAAGAAGGTAAGTATTATTTTATCTTTATATAATAAAATTTAAATCATATATAAAATATCATTTCATTAAATATAGCTATATATACCATTCATGTGATGCGGTTAAGAAAAATCAATCAGAGCACATCGTGGATGTGGTAGTCCACTCGTAAGCACGAACGACATTATAATTTTTCAGTTAATAGAAAGGTATGAGAGTAAATGATATATTACATTTATAAAATTATAAATACATAATTAATATCATATATATATATATATGTATATTTGATAAATCAGTCATTATATCCAAATCTAAGAGGATATGATGGAAAATTAATTACATCGGTTTGTGAGGTGGTAGTCCACCATACATATGAACAATGATTCTATTTCCCATTTGATGATAGAGGATATGGACAGAGGTTATTACATTAACACAATACATTCTATGTATATGAAATATTTTTTATTATTTTATCATGTTTTAAAAATCTTTGATGGAGGTATAAATACAGATAAATAGAAAACTCATGGTTATGAATTAAACATTTTCTTTAGAAAACCTCTTAAAGTTTACATAAAAAGCTAATTTTGGTTGGTTTTATTATCAGAAAATGATTCTAGGACATTATTATTGATGTAATTAAGGTATTTGGGTTGTTCTTGTCAAAATATTTTTAATTTTATAAAAAGGGATAGGATATTCCCTTTTATAAGAGAAATAAAGCACACTCGTTGAATTTTTATAAGTAATAAATTATTATATTTCATTTAAATATTAAACTGGATAAAGGTTTATATTATTCAAAGATAATATTATTTTTATTATAAAAAATTTCATCTAGTATAAATTGGAAATGATTTACTCATTTTTTTCACCGTTATCTTTTTGTTTTAACCTGTGTTAACCCTTTTTGAAAATGACAATTGTATTAATGTTTTCAAACTTAAAGGGTTAATAAAGTTATTATAAATAGAAAAACATCCCTTAAATGGAACATGTATTATATTATAAACCATATCCCATTAAACATTACAAATATAATATTTTTAGTAAATTTAAATTATTTAATAAGACATTTTTTATTATAAAATATCATTAATGCCAATTTTGATACCTATTATTGAATTTGAATTTCAAAACATGATTTCAATAATTAAATTATAATATAAACCATTAACACAATCCAAAAATATAATAAGTATAGAAAAATCCATTTTACACTATAACTCATTTAAATTGTTTTACCTTTAATATTTTTAAAATAATTTATTTAATTTTTCTCTTTATTGAATCAATTTGTGTTGGTGTTGCGTAAGAATTTAAAGTAATTATTTCATCACTAAAATTTATAAATAAATTAGCATGTAAAAAATTATTTATCATTAAAATTAAAAATTTTAATCAAATAATCCTTCTTTGTATCATGATTTCGAAAAAAAATATTATAATACAATGAAAATCATATTTATGATTTTTCCTTGAATTATTTATTTTAAATGTATCAATCATCAACATATCAAAAATTGGTAATATATTCAATGTTGTGATGGTTTTGGAAGAAATATACTCATCTGAAAATTTTATTTCAAGTTTAACTGTTAGTTTTTAGTCCTAATCAAGTAATTGTTACCCTTAATTGACACATTATTCTTTTATCATAGTGATGAATATATACTATTGTTACTATTTTTAATCAAAAAAAATAAACATGAACTATTTAACAAATATAAACCTCATAATTCCAGATGTACAATCAAATTTTCATGTTTTAAGACATTGAATTTCAATAATTCAATATAAAAATAAACTAAAAAATGCGATGAAATGTGTTTTTTTAAACAACTTTTAAGTATAAATGTATTTTTATACCAAAATCAAGTAACATAATTATTCCAATGACTAAAATTTTATTATTTAAATTAAAAAGAAACTAATTTAAATTTTTAAATAATCCTCATTGAGAAAGAAATGATAAATAATTTAAAAGAAAAAATTGATTTAAAAAATATTATTTTTTATTGTTCATTGAAAAATAAAAAATTTCTAAAAAATCTCACAATCTCATCGTAAAATAATTTTGATATGATAAATTAAAAAATAATATCATTTCTGTCAAATAAAAATTTTAACATATTTAAAAATTATTTATAATATTCCCTCAAAAGAAGGAATAAAAACACATTTTTGATGTAAACATGTCTTTTAAGAATTAATCAACTTTTCTAAAAAATGATAATTTATTTAAAAATAATTTATTGAAAATTTTTTATTTATTATGACCTTTATATATATAACAATTAAATTAATTATATTTATACCCACTAATTCAACGACTTGGTT
This sequence comes from Viscum album, assembly GCA_963277665.1. NCBI lineage: Eukaryota > Viridiplantae > Streptophyta > Magnoliopsida > Santalales > Viscaceae > Viscum > Viscum album. The sequence continues at coordinate 990,824,115 of OY728128.1, read as the reverse complement.
ATATCTATTATATTTTAATAATAATATTTCATAGTTCATTAAAACTTTGTGTTATATGGCATATATAATATCAAACATACCGTAAATTTTTCAGAATATTAGGGTGTTAAATTTTAGATATCTTAGAGTAACTAAGAAATATATTATGATGATAATCATCACAGATTTGAGTTTTATTTTGGAGATCTAGTTTTCCCTTAATTGTCTGTTTTACTGGGACTTTGTCACTTGGAAAATATAGGGAAGTTAGTGTCTCATTATGTCAGGTTATTTAAGATTATAGAGAACCTTGTAAAGGCTTCCTATCATTTGGACCTATCACCATAGCTAAAATATATCCACATTTTTTTCCATATACCGCATTTAAATAAGTTCCATCAAAACCCATATCATGTGATAGAGATAAAATATTTTGATTTAGATCCCAACACCACCATGGTGAAGAAACCTATTCATATCATGTAAAATCTAAAAATAGTTCTATATGGTATGTTTATCTTGTAATTTGGTGTTCTTTTGTAGTGTAGAGGTGATATACAGGATACTTGGTAGTGGTAAGTTTCAGTGAGAGAGTATTTTCTACACAAATATTATTGTAAAAATCTTTAAGGAATTTATAAGGGTGTAAAGTCTCAAGGTGGGGAGAATTGTGACATATTTTGGGTAACTATTATATCTTATTTTGAGTTTATTAGATTATTTATTTTATCTTTGAGTTTTCTATATTTTTATCCTGAAAACATCACAGTTATTAGAAACCATGTGGCTATCTGCGCAAGAAGGATGTTTGGGGGATGGTGGTCTTTTTTATGGATTAAGCATGGTTTTTCTAACTATGTAGTGGTTTAAAGAAAACATATAGATTATATTTGGGGAGATAGTGGATGCCACATAGTTGGAACATAGTTTTCCAAATCTTCTGTCCAAACCTTTTGGTTTTTCTGAATCATAAAAATATTTGATTTTTAATACATTTTCCCTATGACATTTAAAGGCGCCCTACATCACTTCCCTCCCCCATAAAATATATCCCATCTCTCACACCATGAATCTTATTAATCATTCTTGTTGGTGGATTATCCTTTAATATTTGGTGTTCAATCTTGCTGTAATATATAATTCCTTATTACATGTTCTCATTTCCCCCTTATCTCACCTAGTTCTAACATTTACATGGAATATTGAAACCCAAACTTATTTTTTTCCGAACATTGGGTTATTAATGGGTAATTTGTGTTTTTTCTTTGTGTTTTATGTCTATAAGGACCTCTCCTAATATAATCTTTTCATTTCCATAAAAGGTGAAAATTTTTCCTTTCGTATCGTGGTTGGTGTCTCTATTTAAGAAATATTTTCCATTGGATTTAAATTTATTCATTATTTCCATAGGTTTTTATATATTAAGTATCCACTAATTTGAGTTATTAATGATGTTTTATATATATTTTTTATATTCATGGAAATGGTTGTAATTTAGATGGTTTAATGTGGATTTTCAAAGGTATTTTTCATTGAAACACTCCATGTGTAAGACAAAATGGCACAAATAGGTTGTATTCATTATGTTTGGATTTTAAAAGTGTTTTTTAAAAGAGGATTTAATGGGGTAAATTTTTTTATTTTTTATAGGTATGGAAGTTTTATCATATTATCTTTCAAATGGTTATGGGATTCACACATTTTTGTGTTTATATGTTTGGAGTTATATATAACATTAGAGACATTGGGTATGTTTGTGCATGACTTAAACTAATGGAAACTTTCCCTATATATTGTAATACCTAGGGATTTTTATACAAGGGTCCAAGAGATCCTTTATGATGAAGACTAGTGGATCTTCTAAAACATGGCCATGTAGAACAAGAGTTCCCATGGAAGTATTGGTGAGACCAAGTAAGACCGAAGAAACTTACAAAATTATTGTATCATTATTAATCATAAAAAAACATTATATTATACTAAGACACACGAGAACATATTTTTTAGAGGGTATAGTGTGTACTACATATACTTGATTTTTTATTTTATTCATTATGATAAATTCTAGTTCCTCATTTGATTGTGATATCTTATTCTTATTTAATTTCAATTATGATTTCATATAATGATGTGTATACTTACTTCCATGTTTATAACATGTTTTTTTGTTTTGGTTTTGTTTATTCTGAGTGGGTTAATTTCATATTGTGAGACTTATTTTTCAGGTATTGAAATTGTGTTTGATTCAGAAAGAAACCAAATTGATATCCAAAGTGCTATTTTCAAATTAACATTCTTTTAAAATGATAAAATGGTCCTGAAATTGTTATTTAATACTTGAATTAATGGCTTTCAAGGATAAAGGGAATTCATATATTCATTTCTTTATCATATTGGATTTCTCGATTCACACTATGTTTATTTCATTGAGTGTATTCATACCTTCTTTTGTAGAAAACATGTAAGGGAATTTCCCCAATGATGTTTGATAGACCTTCTTGATTAATGAAATTTTATGTTGTTCTAGGTTGGTCGATATATGGTTTCAGGAATTTATGCTCTTATATATTGGTTTTGGTATTTTGGTTGTTGGGATATTATGTATTGGTATTATTTGAATTATTCCTCATTTTGAGTTCTGACTATATATATCATATGTATATCTCTTGATTATGAATTGGGATGTGATGATTTTATCATATTGACTTTTATTAGTTATTTTTTTACTCTACAATATATATATATATATGTTATGTTTTTATTGGTTTGTACGGCCATCCAATTCATGAATCTGTCATGCCATATTTTCAATTGAAAAACTCTTCACAAATGGTTATCTATAATTTCCCTGGTGTTTATTTCCATCTCGTGGTGGGTGGGAATGTTATTTTAGGAATTTAGGGGAATGTTTTATGTGATATGTCATTTAAACCCCACTAAAGACACATATGCACCACTATTATTCAAATTAACTTAATTTATAGATATTAATCACTAAATAATTTAGTGGGGGGTTTCAAAAAAATGTAAAATACAAATGTTTTCATAATTACACAAATATTTATTGAATTTTATAAACCCCTGAAATTATGGTAAATGTATGGATATTATAGAAATATATCATATAAGATATTGTAATAAAATAACTTATGTATGGTATTTTAAAATTCATAAAAAAATTATAATGTATAAAATTTATCATGTTATACAAAAAGAAATATACATATTATCATTATTTTATATTGGTTGTATATTAATATCAACTGAAATTACAATTTACATCCTAAAGTATGAGTTTGAGTTATCAATCTATGTTTTTTATGGGGTACTATAGGCTGTTAAAAATTATAATGTTTTCCTGTGTAGGATTTTTTATATTGATATGAAATTTTCTAATGAGGAACAAAATTGTTGTTGTGCCCATGTATCCCACAAAGTATACCACAGGCAATGTCATACAATATATCTTGGTTACATAAGTGGTTCAGGGTTCATATTTGGATTTTTTAATACCAGAGGGTAGTGAGATACATATCATGATAACTATCAAACATTTATACCTTTGTTAGGAAATATTTATGGCCAGGGTAATCAAAAGGGTGGTTTGGTGTGTTAATAATCCTATCATTGGTTTGATCTTAACCAAGTTGTAATTTTTACACTCATATAAAAAGTATGATATATGGGCACTCAATTGAGATTACTAAATTTTTTTAATTTTATATTAATACTATGATAGGACATATAAAGATATTATATATCAGTTGAGGGGAATGAGATGATCTAATCCATAAAATGAAATAAATTTAATGTATTTATTAACATGGTTAGTTAATAAATTGATTATCGATAATGTATGGGGAGCTATATGGGATTTACACTCTATGGACCATTTTCACTCGATATCCAGTAAAGAGGGATCATTTGAAAATGCATCCATTTATATGATGTAGTTGTTCTATAAGGGTATATAAATAAATGTGTTTGATGGAGATACTATCAAATCTCTTTATATATTTATTATAACTGATTATTTTCTAGGGGTTTCTCTTTGATTTCATTTATGAATTTCAGAATTTATATTTGTGGGATCAAACTTACTGGTTCACTAAAAGGGGATTATGTTTTACATATATAGAATCTATACAAGTGTTGTATATTATATATGACATGAATATTTTATGGTTATAAATAAGGTAACACATATGATGTGATAAGATATAAAGTTAATGATAGATTCCCAAAAGTGTTTTGGAAAATTTTCAAAAGGATATTTGGACATGGTTTCACAAGTTATTTTATATGATACAATATAAAGTGAAATGGTATAAAGTCTATTAGAATTTAGTGCAAGAGGTATATTGATGGAGATATTCCTTAATGATAATATGAACCATGATATGGTTTTTATACATCACAATATCTGATATGAGAATGTATAACTATAAAATATTCATGAAAATAAGGGAATGTATTTTATACAATATATTCATATCATATTACTACTATTTAAGTTAGTCCTATTATATGTCTTGGTAATACCCTATGATTCATTGAGAAACTAAACTATAAGAGTTATAATTTGGGTGATAATTATAGTGGGTTTTCATTTACTATTAACATTTCATAAGATAAAATATTTGGAGGTTGAACAATGTATTCAGGTGATGAATGAATCAATTCGAAACACATACTCATGAATTTTCTAAAACATGATTAAATGTTTTAGTAACTTGAGAATTTTTTATGGTCTATATAAGGTGGAATATTGCATAGAGGTGACTACTAAAGAAATTCAATACTTATTTCATTTAAAACCATGATCTCTTCAGTATCCTTCCTTAGCTTCCATAAGATACTAGAAAATCATGGTTTTAGGAGGTTCTTGCACATATAATGGGTGATTTGGATCACCCATTCTACACGCTATAGAGGATAGATTTTAATGGTTAAGTTTCTGTGATCGTGATTAAGAAATGGTTGAAGATGGTAGAATAGACCATCTATGGTGAAATTCTCATAGTGTCACTAATTTTATATTTGTAGACTATTTTGGTTTCATTAATTGTATATATTAGTACTTGGGTTTCTGATTATTGCTTCTACATTGATTAAGTGTTAATAAATCCTTAGAGAAACATCTCTAAGACATATCTATGTGTGAAATTAATCAAATGAATTTAATTTTTTATCTAGTGGAAAATTAGGATTCTCCAATTCAAGTGTATATTTATGCATTTATTTTAAAAAATCTATATCATATGAGATCCTTTTTTTATAAACGTGAAATAAATTATCTGTGGTTTAAAAAAATACATAAATTACTTTATATTATGTAAAAATAGAGAATAGTAGTTTAAAAATATTATAATTCTTCCTCTAGGAAATATGATATGGTAATCTTTCATACTTAATTAAGTAATAATCACTGCATTAGTAGCTTAATGATATACTATACATCTCATACTATATTTTAATATTCATTGTTCTTATATATAGATGAAAATTTTTAAGTCTTAAACAATATATAAATCCAAACTTATATAAATGGAAATTCATTATCTAATTAAAAATATACCTTAATATTTACTTAGAAATAATGAGTTTTTTTATTTTATATATTGACATATATTAGTATGTAAAACACTAAAAAATAATTGAATTGAAGGATGTGAATGTTCATGATATATATATATAGTGCAAGTATTAAATCCAATATAATGTCTATATAGAGTTGTGAGAGAGGATAAACCATTTTATCATTATATATTAAGATAAGGATATCGAGACTTGGGTTTTAATGGAATATATTGATTATCTATCATTGATAGGTGATTATAGAGGGGTATAATGTCTATTTTGGTGCACTATAGTGTAACATGAAGTATAATCTTGTACAATTAAATTTTAAAATAAATGGAAGTATTTTGGTGAATAAGGTTAATCACATTGAAATTGTGTCTTACATGCTATGATGTATATCACTTAAGATTAATCGTACTTGTATAGATGATTAATTCAGGAGGTGTTTGTGAGACCATCCCATTACATTATACGACTTTCCACAATAGTGGCTGTATATGAATACATAAATATGATGAAAAAAATTATTATTTCATCATGTAACAAGACCATAATAATAGAATGTGAGAATTATTTATAGAGTGCCACACCATAATCAGAATAATCATGTCATAGTTAGTGTTGAAGTACAGACTGTAGGATGGAGCCCTGTCATAATGGGAATTCAAGAGAATTTGATAAAGCCCTATAATATTCTAGATTTGAGGAATCCCATTAAAATTCATATATCATGTTGTGAATAGTGAGAAGTTGAGAGCTTTACAACCCATAATTTTCTTGTGTATTATTTATTTAAATAAATAGTGTGGTAAATAGTGTGTTTCACATATAACACTCAATTTAAAAAAAATTAGATACACTTTACTGAGATAAAATAAGATATTGAAAGATAAAAATCAATGCATTACGAAAATTTAATATTAAACATCATTAAGTAAATTAAAAGTTGAATAAATACATAGATAAATAAAATATTATGAAGATAAAAACATTAGCTACATGGTTTTCCATGAATATCACCACCACAACTACAACTATGGAAATTAAGCATAGAATTATAAATGTTATAAAAATATTGAGCGATAGGTAAATGAATTTTATGAATGATTCTAATAAAGTAATAAATACTATATATATGACAAAATATGACCATTATATATATAGTTATTGGAAATATGATATTTGGACATATGGGCAATGGATATCTGTTCATTAGGTATATACAATGTTAATTTTGTGCAATTGAAAATAATATAATTATTAATATTAAATGATAAAACAAAAATATAATATTGTATTAAAATATTTTATTATAAAAATTGATTTTATATGGTATTATTATTATTATTATTATTATTACTAATGAATGATTTTATGAATTTATAAAATTAACAGAAATATTATAACACTAATGAAGTATTTAAATTATACAGTTAGATGCTAAATATTTATATTTAATAGGTTGTGGTTAAAATTATTTAACATCAAAAAAATGATATTTCTCAGCAAAATATTTTTCAATTATTGTGTATTTTTATCCTAATAATTAAAATTTATCACATTCAAATGAATAATCTATTATCCATAGGCCAACCCTTGTTTCTTCATTATGATCTCCTCAAGACATTGAGCTTGGATTTGTTTATGTTTTACCATCTGATGTCTAATAGGATTTCCATTTATCTCATTGGATTTACACTAGTTAGTCCTTCATTCCTTATCATCCTTTCACAATTTTACTTTCCTTTAGGGATACTATTTTGATTAAGTCTCATATTCCCTATTTTCAGGGGGTTTGTTCATTCTTCAATTTTCTCCTGATCTTGACCGAATTAGAGGATAAGACTATACATTTTTTTCTATATAATTAATCTAGGAGGTCTATACATTTTTTCACTTGTGTAGATATTCTATACACTGTTTTCATTGTGATGTGTGTCGTATATTCTGAGGGATGATTCTTAATTAGATGAACCTTGATTTAATTGATAAATCCATGTTTAGGACATGTCATGGAACATTTATATAATGTTAGTGGTAGATGAACTGAACCTAAACCACCCATGGGGAGGTTCTACCTTTTCACCATGATTATTCCACCCTTGGGGTATGTTGAGTTCACGTTACATTATTTCAAATTGAACATGGTAATTAAGAATCTTGGTTAAAGGTTGTAATTATCTTTTACAACATTTTCATTTTTATATGACTGGTATAAAATGTATCATCCCTTGGATTGTATATGATTATGAAGCGATTGTGGAAATGGTTAATGAAATGGTGAATAATTTTGTTAGGATTCTAATAGAGGGTTCCAAGTATGGTACTGACTATCCTCTTGAATGCCTTGTACATTTCTACTCCTAGGATCAGATTTACATGACATGCTTGGATTCCTTGGATATTTCTACTCCTTCATTCGGCAACTTATTCGGATGTCTTATACATTTCTACTCCTTGGATTCGATTCACTTGGCTTATTTTGATGCTTTGGAAATTTCTACTCATTGGATCCAATCTAATCATCTTACTAGGATTCCTTGTACAATTCTACTTTTTTATCCAACCCATTATAATGCTTGAGAAAGTTCTACTCCCTAGATTCTATTAACTTGATTTACTTTTATTACTTAGTTACCTTGGACATTTCTACTACTTAGACACTAGACCACGTAGCCTCGATACATGATTACATAGTATATGTCATTATTGATGATTTTTATGATTTATATATATCCCTTATGATTTAGTTACTTATTCAAGGTGAGACATGATAGATTTGATAGTGTCAATTATACTTTCATTACTTATACTTTTGTTATATATTCACACTACTTCAACTTATATGAATAGGATGGACTTATTATAGACATCGTTGGTGGTGGCCTTATGAGAGTTATATCAAACCATGTTTGGACCATTGTTGCGTAACTAGATAGAGTTCATGGATATTGGTAGGGAAGGGGTAAATCACCTGTTTGGTGATTCTTGAATTATTTATTCAATGGAGCATGGTAGCACAAGATTGAGCTATTATTATTGATACTATCTAGGGAAAATATCTTTTTGATCATTTGTACTTTTGATATATGTATTTTTATAGATTCTTATTGGCATGTTTTTCATGTATTTTTTATAGAATTCCATGGTCATCATTGTACATTATACTACTAGATGAGATTACTTAGTTATTTATATAATGGATGTTTATTCTTTAGTTGTTCGATTATTTTATATGCTTATACTATTGATTGATATGATTACACCGATGGGATACACTATAATTATAGGTGTATAGCCTCCCCACTATTCCACCATGACCCCCCCCCCCTTCTATTTAACAACCTTTGGCATACATGGAGGTGCTCTTGAAGTCATTTGACAAACTAAATCAGAGCATTATTTGTGGATTTCGTTCTAGGACATTACATAGTGGTATCAGAGGATTATCTTTTATTTTTTATTATCATTTGGGAATATAATATAGGAGATTATGAATGAGTCGGAGTTTTTTAATGTTCTATTCTTAAGAGTTTGTATCTCATGTATAGGTAAAAGAAAAATTTCATGGTATGAGATATGATGATCTGGTTAATAACTATTATAATTTATTTAACATTATAGATGAGTGAAAAAAATGACATTTTATGTTCTGTATTATTATATATTTTTAAGCTTGGCTTGCTATGATAAATAATTATTACAATGGGAATCATCATAGGTGCTTTAGGATTTATATTTCTTGCATTATTCCATGCCAGGTTTACTTACTACAAGCATTTCTTGACTACATGATATATGTTATATATTTCTTGAGGGATAAATCATTGTCCAGCTAATATTTCATGTAGGGACATGAAAAATAATTGATTGTGGCTTAATTTGTGCTATGATGCAATTTAGAAGGTGTATGGACCCTTATACGATGGATGTGTCGATCCATACACTACAATATTTTTAACAGAATTATAGTATAAATGAGAATGAATTTAAATGATTTTGAATTCAAAAATGAAATATTCACCATTAAATGGGGATGAAAATTGCAATTTAAAAAGTGTTTTCCTTATTAAATTGTAATTAACACACTTTATATCATGATCTAAGACTTTTACCAAAGAACATGACGTTGACCTGAATTTGTTAGTGGGAAGTAGGAATTGTATCTTTCTTATCTTATGATTTGTATGTCACCTTGACCTAGATTTAGGAGTAATAAGAGGGGTGTTAATTATATTTAAGAAGTACTTTTCATGTTTTTCATGTATATATATGATCCTATTATTACCAAATATTTTTTAAGGCATGTATATTTCATGTGTAGATATATACCACCGCAGAAGTCCTCAGTTGTGCACCAAGAGGGTGGTAGTGACTATAATCTTGAGATAGTGGGCCATGGGAAACCTATAGAACTTCTCATAGTGTCACTTCCAATACTACCTTTTATATGGGATATGGTTAATGATTCCCATTTTGAGACAGGTTCCTATGTTTTATGCAGACCGTTCCGAGAGCCTGATAAACTGGTCCGACTATTCCGAAGTGGATGTGTGAGTTTATTTAGTATAATTCACCTATGTTTTTTGGGGAAAATGGACCAAAGGGTATAGATTAATGGCCAGAGACCATGATATCAATTTTTTAACATCTTGGGGAACATCTTAGGAGGATAGTAAAGGTATCAGAGTATATGCTTCCGGATTCTTCCAAGATATGGTGAGATGTGATTTCTAAGATATATCATCATTAGGATATGGATTGGAGGGATTTTTATATAAATGTTTAAGATAATTTTTATCCTTAGATGTTGAGTTATGATATAGTGGGGGATTTCATGCGTATAGAGTAGGTAACCTTATCGTTCATGGACAATTCATCCCATTTTCTAGAGCTCCATAATTTCACACCTTTTCTATAAAGTGACGAGGTATTGAAATCTAGAAAATTCAAGGATTATATTAGGTATAAAATCTGATTATAGGTGAATATTTTTTATCTTACTACTATAGCATAAATAGTGAATCAAGTGTGGATTATTGAATGTTACCTGGGTAAATATAGGGTGTAGAGAAGGGTAGATCAACATCATGACCCTGTAGCTCCATGTCAAGTGGAAGGAAGAGATGATTTTATGTCTCTTGTGAGGGTAATACCATCCAAATCATGAGTGTTGGTTGTTCTTTTAATTATCATTTGTATAGGAAGTAGGGATATGTGAGGAGAGAGTGTGATAGAGACCCAATTGAGTTCCATTACTATAATAGGATGGTCTATATATAGTTGGTTTTCAAAAACATTTTCCCAAATGATAGTGAGAGAGGGTGTTCATCAACTCCATATTCAGGAGTGGGGTCAGCAACTTCTCGTCAGGTAGGTAGCTATAGTGTGACCTACCTATTAGGTGTAGGTGACGTTCATGGTCATGGAAGTTATATACTTTACATACAGTGATAGTAGAGTTGTCCTTCTCAAGGAATCCATGCTCTATCTCAGCGTCTCAATTTAGGTCAGATGTATATTGTATATCTATAACATGATGAGTAGAGTATCAGACCTTCTATAGTGAGAGAAACTATTATGATATCCTCTAAGTTAGAATCTACTATTTTTATATAAGTTTTTTCTCATTCTATCAGGTCTTTCATTATATTGGAGATACATTGGCTCAAAGTTTAATGTTCTTATTGTATGATGACACTCAAAAACCCATCATGGATTCAATATGAGAGTGTATGTTTGTTCAGGGAGATCCCCCTTGAGGTATGTGTTTTTCACTTAAAATGGGACTTCTTTTTCCTTGGGATGAAAGTGTTTGACATCATTCTCAATATGGAAAGGTTTTTTCTTTATTATGTGTACTCTTATTTCTATCATTGTAGGGTGACTTCCACATCACCATAGGATGGGGTTTTTATTCAAAAGGTTTAATGGGATATCTAAGAGACTTGATCTATAAATAATCATTGTGTAAATTGAGGGATGATAGCCCATATTTTAAGATTATATCTAGATGATTAGGGAACACGTTAGGAAGACTTCTCTCTAGTGGTTGATCATTTCAGGGTTTTTCCCAGACGATTTATAAGTAATACCTCCAAAGAGATAGGTAGATTTTTCCATTGATCTAGTTCCATGATCTTCATTGGTATCAATTCCTCTTAATAGGATGGAAACTACGTAGTTGAAGGATCGCAAGAGAAATCTAGGGGACTTGGAAGAAAAAGGCATTTATATGACACAATATTTCTTCATGGGGCTCAACAGTTATTTTCAGAAAGAAATTAGATGGAACCCTACATTTATGTGTGGATTACTGAAAATTTAATTAGTTTATAGTAAAAAACTAGTACCCTTGTCAACATATAGATTATCCCTTCAAAAGGCTCTGAGGATCTAGGGTGTTCATGAAAACTGGTCTGAGATCGGGTTCTCATCAGATGATGGATATAACTTCAGTCATTCCTTTTATAGATTTTTATAGCATTTATGGTCTATATGAGTATCCATTTATGTTGCTCAGTCTCATAAACATGCCATTACTTTTAATGGCACTGATGGATAGGGTTTTTTATCCATATCTATATTCATTTATGGTGGCATTCATGGATGATATCCTCGCGTATTATTATTCTCTACAACACCACATTAAATGTCATTAAAATTTATTTTATATACTGAGAGAGAATAATTTATACTATAATATCACAATGTTTATCTTTTGGATGGATAATATTCACCTCAAGGGTCATATTATCTTAGTGACAAAAGATTCGGTTGATCTAGAGAAGGTGTGAGTTGTTGTTTTCTAAGAGAAAACCATGAATGTATTTGATATAAAGAGTTTAATGGGTATATATGGTTATTTTGTGCTATTTATTAATGAATTATCACACTTACTAGTATCTAGTATGGGATTGAAAAATAAGGGTGTGGTGTTCTTATAGTCTAAATCCTATGGGAAATCCCTTCCAAATCTGAAAGGGGGATTGAATTCATTGATGATACTGATTCATCTAGATTTAGAAAGACGTTATTTGGTATATTTTGATGAATTAGGTATCATTCAATGATCATTTCAAATTTTGGATGAGTGGGTTGTGTCATATGGACCTGAACATCTGAGGCTACGTAATAGAAACTACTCAATGTATGATCGTGTGTTAGTCGTTGTTGTTTATGCCCTGCATTGTTCAAGGAATTATTTACTAGGAGAGAATTATTTTGTGCTTATAGAACCCAAAATCATCAACTACCCTGTAACACCTTGATTTTTTTGGAAATACTTTTTTGAGTTTATTATTTTTTTGATATTTTACATTTCTCCAATACTAAATATAACTTCTATTTTAAGGAAAAAAAGTTTATCTTACATTATATGTAACATAAATTAAGATTTAATTATATGAAACACTTATATTATCTTGAATTATACGCAACACCATGTTTTTCTTGTGTAACACGTGATGCTGAGTACTTTTGACAGCATGCATTACACTCAATATTGAGTTTTACCAAATAATAGAATATTATTAAAATGTTATTATTTAATAAATAAAATATAACCTTGTCATTAAACTAATGGTTATGAATAATTATTTACTAACTAATGAAAATATATGGTTTATAATATGAAATCATTGGTTACCAATTAATTATAAATAAAAATATATACCAATTGATTACAAAATAAATAGTTTTATTTTAATTTCCCAAATTCATTTTGTCATAATAAATTAATTTAACTATAATTATTGAATTATATTAGTGAAAAATATATTTTACATATTGAATCAAATTTTTTATGTATTCATCCAATAGGTTTTATAAGCATAAAAAAAGAACAAAATCAATACTATGGATGAAAACCTATCTTTTCAAAAGGGGAATTTTATTAACTTTTAATGGAAACCCCATTTTAAATTAATTTTTTGAAAATTTTATATTGTATATTTGGAAAAATAATCTTATTAATTTAAATAAGGATATCATAATTTACATTGGGTGATTTTTTGTACTTTTTAGAAAAGTTTATTGTTTGGATGAAAAGTAAAAGAAATACTAAATTTAAATCCCAAAATAATTTTTCTTCTCAAATTTTATTATAGTTATATTATGTTTGAGATTTATTTTAAAGTATTATTTGATCAATTTATTATCATTTAAACTGAGATAGTTCATTGTAATTAAATTTACATTGAATTCATTTTAAAAACGTTTTAATATTTTTTATGTTTTGACTTTAATAAGTCATTTTCTTACCACATCAACTAGAGTAATTTTAACTTAATTTCTGAAACATATATGTTTTTAGTTTTGAAAAATTGATTCAACATTTTTAATAAGGGGTTAGAAATTATTTTAATAGGTTTATTTCATTTTGGGGCATTATGAATAGTAACATTAGTAAAAAATTATTAACATGATAAAAGGTATATCGTTTAATTAAAGGTAATAACTAATATTATAAATATTAAAAATTACAATAAAACATGTTATAATTTAATTGGATAAGTAGTTTTCCTAAATTAATATCCATGGGTAGAGATTATTAACTTTTTAAACCACTTGGATGAGAGTAAGACATTAATTAAATATATTTTTTAAACAAAAGTAATAGATGTCATACTCAAGATTCTCCAAACTATAAAAATTTAAATATGGGGTTATATATAAGACATGTTCAGAAATAAATAGTAATTTAAAATCTAAAATGTTTTTATTTATCATTTTTATTCATTTTTATGTTTTTAGAAATAAAATAATACATAAAAGTCTTATAAAATAATGTTAGAGTAATCCTTTAATTAATTGAAATACTAAATAAATGAAATTAAAAATATTTAAATAATTATAATTTCATATAATTAATTTCATCCATAAAATTTAGAGACTAATTTTACTTGTTAGTGATGAGATAATATATTTTTTTTAATATATGAGGTAGTTATTGTATTTTAATTGGACAAATAATGAATTGTGTCAAAATAGATTTTAATGAGATTTTATGAATGTAATATTTTATTAAATTGTTTAAAAAGCATAAAATATTAAATAAGGAAAATGGGATGAATTATGGTCCAAATTATCAACAATTTAATATTTATGGTCTAATTTACACTTTATATGTAAAAATTTTATCCTCTTAGCATTATAAACATTGTTACGAGAGTAAAAATAAAAATTAGCAAACTAAGGGTTAATAAAAAACATAAGGTTAAACATTATGTCAAAACCTATCTAAAATTTATTTTATGATAATATTAAAACCATATATCATCATATCTTTGAAAAAACTACATTTTTTAGGTATTTGGGTTGAGGTTAAATTCATTATAAATTAGTATTTTTGATATTAAAAAAGTTATTCTCCTCCATATTCTATTATAAAAACCCTATTCACATTATAGAGTTTCTGGTCTTCAGAAATTACCAACTCCAAAGTCCTTTAGAGGAGATCTAAAGGATATGTTTCAAAGAGGAGGTAATCCGTCTAACTGATCACTCTCTTTTTCTATACTTATGTACCACCATTAAATCAATTATATATATAATAATATAATATCTTAATCATAATAAATATTATTAGATACTATTATGATAATTAACACATCATTATACATCTTCTTTCCCATTGAACAATAAGTGAAAGTATCATTCGTGTGTAAGTATGGCTTACCGTCTCCACGTAATGAAACAATTCATTTTCCATCACCATATTTTATTAGTGGTAAAGTTATTGGTTTTACTGTTTATATAAGAATTATATGATATAATTGTACTTCTGTAATTATAATATCATATCAACCATTTTAACATCTAATCTTTTGGGAAATTTTAATGTCGCTTCTGCGTACGTATGGTTTACCATCTCTATGATGCGATGAGATTTTTTTATAATATATATTTTACATGATTGGTAATAAGGATGTATTTTTTTGAATATATATTATATTTATAATATAAACCTTATTTTTTAATTATAATATATCATAATATTTTCTTCTGTATGATATGAAATTAAAATGAAAATAGTGTTCCCGAGTGTGTACGACATACCATTTCCATGAACGGTGAATTTTATTTTCTACCTCTACCCTTTATGAATAACCATAATACATATATACTTAATTGTTATATATATATATATATATATCATTTTTATCATTTTTTTGATGATGAAATCATGATCTATGAAAGTTCAACACATATTAAAATTCAAAACCTGCTGAAAACATAGTGGTTATTAGCATTAACATAACTTTTATAATGAATTTTTAATAATAGAGGAATATAAAATCATAATTTACTCATGTATGGTATTATATATATTTATATGGTTATCTGGTAGGTTTATAATAAACTTATAAATATTATACATGATTTTTTAACATTTATGAACGAATTCAAGACTTATGGTAAGATAATTTAATCTCACTTTTTATATATGTCAGATATACGTTGTATTCACCACTAGTTTATTTTATGTGGTGTGTATAAAAACCTATGACATGTTATATCATGAATTTACTTTAATTAATGATATTCAATGTTTAAATTTATTTTATTCTTTCATTGATCTCATGATTAAGAAGGTACTCATGTGGTAAAAGATATTTGTCTCACTTTTATTTCTGTGGGGCACATGCATTGTACTCTAATTATTTCTTCTACATGGTCTATATACTTCCCATGAATGTATTTTATGATCTTTATCAATAATATTATGGTATTTTTATATCCATATAATTTTATATATTTCATGGGAAATACGATTCTACTAATTATAATGTGATGAGTATATATTTTAGAATCTGAAAAATATTTTGGATTTTTTAATTTTATGTATCCATTGGGGAATATTTATCTTCCATATACATGTTTTATAAAATAAATTCCAATTTTTTCTATTATTATACTGTTTTTTAAATTCATTTTTACCCTTTTTTACTTTTTTTATGACATGGTTTGAAATAAATATTTTTTAAATTTTTCAAATGAGGTACATTGTGAATTTTTTTGGAAAATGTATGAAAAGAATGTTTTTCTAATTATACGGCTTGAATGGAATTAGCTTATATCAGGATGACTTAATGCATTATGATTCCTCTAAAATATTCTAGTTTTATTTTAAAATAAAATATTTTCTTTTAAAATAATGTATCATTTTAATAATATAAAATGTTTTTAAAGAAAAAAGGATATTTTCATCAAGAATCCCATTATTTTAGTTAATTTCCATGTGTGTCCTTTTAGAACCCTACACACAAGAAAAATTCCTTCCCCATGAAGGGTCCACTTTTTGGAGGTAGATCCCCAGCTAAGAAGAAGATGTTTCCAACTGAGATGGAAGAGCGTTCGAGAGGGTAACAACCCATTCGACGATAGTTCATAAGTAATCTTTCAGCCCATGTGGGTTGTGCCTAATTTTTCCCACCCTGGAGGAGACTGGGTGACTTGGAAATATGTGTGGATACCTAGGGATAGGCTCTCCTTAGAAAAGAACTTGTGGGATTCAAACACTGAACCTCCTAAATAATGACTGATTTAGGGCCCTCACCTTCACCGTCGTGCCACTGATGAAGTTGCATATTTTCCTTAAGATTTATTTTCAAGTAATCACTAAAAAAATCTTATATCTAAGATAATTGTTTTGGATTTCATGGTTTACTAGGGATATGATTCAATGCTATGAATTATTTATTCTTATGATAGTATGATATTTATGAAACCCATTTTTTCAATGGGTTGTTTTATGATTGAATTATGTTTATGAAACCCATTTCATTCCTTGGTTTCTAATAAGATGAGTGATTTATGTTCTTAAAGAACATATATTTATTATTGTAATTATATAATATGTGAGACATTTATCTCCCTCCAATACATTAGGTAACGATAAATATTTTATGATATTAAAACGATACATGGAAGGTTATCATACGCCCATAAAATCAGGGCATGAGGGAAGTCATCCTAAGCCCGCAATAAGAGGATACACGAGAGTTAATCCAAATACCAAAAAAAGATGGTACACAGGAGATCATTCTATTCTAGAAACCAAAAGTTAGTTGAGATTATATCCTATCCTCAATGTATGTACATGATTTATTAACCCATTCCTAACAGACCATGAATATATTAGTAGGAATCATTGACATAAGATATTTTAAGCTTGGGTGTATACCACAATATTCATGTTTATGAAATTTTTATAATCTCATGGATAATGTTACTTTATTATCTTATGAATCAGGTCTTATTAACTACCAATAATTATTCCATGACTCATTCATATGATCTTTGATATGTATAGTATGATATTCAATTGATATACTCATGTTTTCATACCCTTATGTACATTTTATGATTATATATCTTCCATGTTTACCCTTATTAGGCATCCGAGCTCACCTTTATTATATTTATTTCCCCATTTTTTAAAAAAGGTTTTAGTTAAGAATTATAAAGGGGTAGATCTTTTTGGGAAGAGAAAGGTTGGTTTTAAAGCGAAAATTTTCAAATGTTTACTAATTTTCAATAGATTAACTCAATATAAAAATGATTCAAATTACCTAAATTGGATTAATATATAGATATATAATGACATATTTTTACTTTAACAAAACAAAATTTAATTTAACATTTTTAATTATTTAGATGAAAAGGTAGTTTTCAATTAAAAACTTTTATTTTCATTATTCATTAAAAAATTAAAATTCTCATAAAAAAACCTAATATAATTTTAAAATTCATATTTGAGAAATGATGTTTTATTTTTTGTATAAAATTTATCAAAGTTTCAAAATTTTAGTCTTAAAATAAGTGCGCCATTATATGGCAGAAAAACTGCTTTTAGAAAAATACAAAAATTTATGCATAAAATTTGATTTGATCTTATCTTATTCCAGTCAAATCTAATGTATGAATTTGAAAAAATATTATTGAATATAAAATATATAAAATTAATTAATATCATTTTCTAATATTAATTAATTTAATAAATTAATATTAAAAGTCTTTGGCATAAAATTATTATTTTTAAAAGAGAATTTACATTATATTTAATTGGTTTATATTTTAATTTATATTTAATTACTAAAAAATAAATTTTGTTTATATTTAGGTAAACCATATATTTTCAAAATTTAGTTAATAATATTCATAACCACCAATTTAATGGCTAGGAGATAATTTTTATTTTACATAACATTATTATTGTGATTGGGTAAAACTCAATCTTGCATGTAATGAAATCCATTGAAGAAAGTCATCGTTGCGTAAAATACAGGCTAACTTAATACTATGTGCATTGAAATATATATAATAGATTGAATTATTTTAAAATAGTAAATATATCTTAAATTCTGGGGATGTTATATTCCTTTCTGTTCTTGGTGTTGTGTATCAAATATACAATTGATTATGATGCTCATATTATAAAATTTTTGGTTTTTAAATTCTCCCCACCATAAATAAATTTCAACCTCAAAATTTAAACATTTTTATGGTAATCAATACTTTAATATTTCAAAATTAAATTCTTTAATCCCTCATTGGGATAATTATTGGTAAAAAATCCTCTTAATAATATATAATTAAAATTAAAAAAAGGTACATTTAATAACATATAACTAGGTTTCAATGATGAAGAACATTGGTGGAAAGTGAAGATATAGAAATAGATGAAAAGCACAAAATATTTATAGACATTTATTGAGTTCATTGATCAGAAACAAGTAAAAAATAAATAGAAAGTTTAGTGGTTAAATCATTAAATATTGAATCATTTAAAAGTCCTTTAGTTCAACCCAAATTATTTTATTAGGATACCATTTTTTATTCAATATCAATTTTTTAATGTTGATTAGCTATTTTATGGCCTATGAATATATGTAAATATACTTACGTGATATATTTCATTTTTCACAATTTCATCTATTGGATTTTCTTTGATCTATTCTCATTTTATCCCTAACATCGTGATATGAATATCAAAAAATGAATATTTGAAGCCTACAGGCAATTAATTCCTCTAAGGTCTACGGGCGAAGTAACACTTATGCCTATGGGATTTATAAGGGTTATACCTCACCCCTTGAAAGGTGGATTATCAAAAACCAATAAAAAAATGAAGGCCTTCAGGCCATTTGATGGATTAATATCTAAACCTAAAAATTAACACAGAGTAGTTCACAATTAATATTTATTAACTAATTTTTTTATCTAAAAACAATGAAAAATTAACCAATACATCACGTAGGCTAGTAGTATGAGAAAAACACTTATCATCCTTTGGTCATGGTTCTAAGCCCCATGTCCTTACTATACATGATGATTTTTCACCAAGAATATTTTTTTCCCATTTTATAAAACCATATTAACATAATTCCAATAGCATTGCCAGAAAAATAAGACAGACATCCTTGAAATATAATTAATCATTAAATATACATTTTTAATGTTTTATATGTTGTATATTTATTTATTTATTGTATAAAGTCTAATAATCGTATTTTTCCATTATTATAATGTCATTAATTATCATATTTCTAATCTTATGCCTATAAAATATAAAAGAATTATTCCTCATATAAATTTTCCATTAAATATTATTATTTCTATAAATTTCTCTAAAATGTACTCAATCATGTGACATTCCAATCATATAAAACCTTAAATGAGGTGTTTATTAATATTAACATATGATTAATTATAAATGATAAATTAATTAACCCATTTTGGTATTCATAACTTTTATGTTAATGTATATAAAAAATATTCTAAAATTTAACTATTGCTATAGATGTTTCATGATTCTTGTAAAAAAATACTATTTGTAAAACACTTAACCAATTTATTTCCTGATTCATAATACATAAGTAATTCATCATTTTTTTACAATTAAGACCTTTCATGGTCTATTTTTTACCATTTAGAAGTGTTTTCTAACTTGGTTAGTGCCCAGGTTCTCCATATTTAGGGCATAAAACTATAAATGTTTCCTCAGGATAAGATTTATTTACTTCTAGCATACATTTCATTTTTTATAAGAAATTATTTTCTTTATTCCATTCTTTTCCCCCACATAATTTATTTTTTATTCCCTAGAAACACTTTATTAGTTGTCTCTTTCCACATTTCATACATGATAGAAATCGATCCTTCTTTTCTCCATGGTCTCCACCAATTGAGTTATTTGGAAACTCCATCCCTATCTTCTTTGGTGAGTCTAGGAGTTGGTTAAGTTATATGTTTCTAATCATATTTCGGTAAAACTGATAAATTATAAACATGATATCTTTATCTCTTATCAAAATCCCATTTGGTTTCTCATTATCAACATATTTTCCAACATCTTTGATGTTAGAATAATTGTTTTGAGTTATATCCACTTACAAAAACCAAAAATCATAGTGTGAGAAACAACTATCATAGTTAGAAAATTTTATAATCATTTATATTACGTATAAATAGTGACATATTATCTTAAATATTAAACACTTTAGGTTTAAACTATGTAATTCATTTTCATCATCTATTAAAATCCTTCATAATTTTTTGGAAAGACATTATGAATTATCCTAATAATATCCCCCATGAGTATCAAACTAGGTATATAGTATGGCTCGTTTCCCTATACAAGGTTATTCTTGAGTCAAGCTCAACATTCCCATTTTAGATTTATTACACCTAGATACATCAATTCCAGAACCACAACCACTTTTAGTATCCAGGCAGGAATGCATTGTAAGGAAAATTTCACAAAATCTCTACCATAAAAAATTATTTGGATGTTATTACATAATCATTCTCAAATTTTATCTTAAGGATAGGTTCCATAATTAATTTTTTTTATAAATATAGTTCCCTAAAATTCTAAAAAACTGCATCTTATACCAACTATAGAAACTTAACCCCAGTAAGCCAAGATCCAGCACCTGCTACCATCACATTGGCATAAGATAGAAGGAAACACATCCCAAAGGACCAATCAGTTTAATAGGATCAAAAAACTATATAATGATGGGAATGTATTGTCCAAAAAATACTCTATAAATATTAAAGATATTGATTCTCACAAATACCCCTTTTTTAATAATGGTTTTATTTTGAGTGTATTTCAGAAAATTTATTTTATTTATAATTCTTATATTGAAATAGTAATCAACTATTTATTTGTGAGAAATATTCGTTAAAGTGTTCGGAACACACATAAGCATACTTTTGTAATATTTTTCACCATTTTTCATTTACTAGAAATTCTATTTCTTCACTATATCGATGAAAGTAATGTATGGAACAAAACATACATTTGATGAAACGTATGGTTAAGTAACATTATGTTTGGATAAGTACCTTACATTTTCTAGAAAGGAAATGTAGGGTTAAAGAACCCTACATAAGTATTGAAATTTAGAAATGTATAGATCATCAACCTTACTTTTTTGATCAACCTTACATTGTCAACCTTACATTTGAAAAAATAAACGAATGGATAATCAATGTAATGTTTAGAGATCTATGCTAACTTGGAAAATGTATGGATCATCAACCCTAAATTATGAGGATTTAACCCTTTGCTTTTTATTTTTTCATTTTATGAAGGAACCTTACATTTGAATTGTCTCGATCCGTCCCCTAGGGCCCGTGTTGTGACTACCCCAAACCCGCCTTCCATAGGCTAGGGGTTGGCGACTAGCACTGAAAGGTGTATCCCTATAACAGGAAGGCATTTCCTTTAAACCTATAAAAACTCACAATCCAAGAACACAACAAAAAACAACTACTATGTGAACTGCTGTAGTGAAAAGTGTACTGAAAGTAAAGGGGTCAGAATACAAGCCCAACTAAAAAGTATAAGTACATGTAAAAATAGAAAATAATTCATGGATCATCCAATGAGAATCATACCAGAAGGGTAGGTAGAGAACATATCTATAGCACACCATGCCTTCCTATCTCTTCCATGTATCACCAGGTCCTAGCTCCCTCTAGTCTCAGTCATGATGCTCTTCGTCTGCACAAGACACATCAAGGTGCGGGTGATGCCTATGCAGTGGTGAGTATAACAATACTCATTAGGGGCCCTGAGACCCCCAAAGATCTCCTAGAGTTCTAAAAAGGAAAAACTGGAAAGAAAGACCTCAATCACAAAGCACGAAGTAATAGTCATCTCACACCAGGTATACAACTCATAAAAAATGATTAGTCTTAAGCTATATCATCTTATTAAATTTAGAAGTTCCAAAACTGATCCACAACAATGTTGTTCTATTTCTGATCCACTCTTGGACAATATTAGTTGTTTCGTGATGTCCCTCTGTAAGGATAGTCCTCATCGGGTCATGATACTATTGATCCACACATGGTCACTAGAATTCTGATCCACACAGGGTCGTTGGAATGTTGATCCATACAGGGTCACTGGAAGGATAATACACACAGGGTCACTCGATAATGATCAAAACAGGGTTTCTAGTTGCTGATACATGATATTCCTATCTAATACTGGTCCTAGTCGGGTAGCTACGACGTTGATCCACACAGGGTCACTAGAATGTTGATCCACAGATGGTTGCTACTTCCAAAATAGTCGATCACAGGATTCTCGCTCATAACTAGATTTATTCTATGATAGCCGCTCCTAAAGCCATAGGCCATATTTAAACTGGTACTAAGTCCCTCAAAAATCATACCCAAGGGACAACCCATCCATAAGGGTCCCAACGTGACAGAAAATGCGGCGATCGGACACCCGGTCTGTGAGATATGGGCACTTTTGTAAAAAGGACCTGGTTGGATTCAAGTATGATCTAACACAAGTAGCATGTCAAACTCTGTCAAAACTCAATTACAATATCTCCAAAGGACTGCCTTTTCTCAAGGGTACTTATTACATAGACGACACATCGATCAGATTTCTGGTTTGTTAGTTGCATCCCTTTCTGTGAAATGAGGGTGTTCGTACCTTGGTCCGACTTGACTTGGTCGGGCCCACCAGAATATTACAAAGGGTCCAATTCCCAATAGAGATCCAAAATCCACTGGTAGTGTGTCTAATGGACTCCCAGTTTGTTAGTTACGGGCATTTATTTATTCGTGGGTCGGTTGGGTCTTCTCCACGTCCAACTCATTCTGACCGATCTGACGCAACGGGTCACGGGGCCTACCTGACCCCCGCCCGGGACCAGCCCATTATGGGTCAACCAGGTTCAACATGGTTAGACATGTTGGTGTTGGCCCAGTTCAGTTTATGGGCCCAGGCTGTAGGTGGCCCAGCCCATTGGGTGGTGCTCGGCCCACTTGCACTGGCCGATGCTCTGGCCCGACCAGCTTGGCTGGTCCGCATCCAGCCTGGTCAGCCAAAAGGCGGACTATTTTCTCCTGATGTCCCAGCAGTTGCATGGCTGTTTTGTCTAGTCGGTGGGGAACTGCCTCACTGGGTTCAATGGTCGTCCATTAGGCTGAGTAGCTTTTGCTAACACGGCACAACATGGGGCTGCACCACCCACCTCTTGTCGTGGCCCAGTGGTCGTAAATGCTGCCACTGTCGGCTCCCTTGTCCCATGTGGCCAGATCAGGTAGCCCTCCACAGTGCGTGGCTATACACCACTTTCCCTCACCCGTATCTAGTCATTGTGGGTCTCCTCCGGAAACCTCCAGCCACCACCCGCGATATTTTTTTTCGGCCACCGGACGCACTCCGGCGGGTGGTTTTTGATGTCGTCAATGCCTTTGAGGCTCTCATGTCACCGTCACTGTTGTGTGTTCTCCAATGTCATTCTACTGCTCTATTTGGAAAATCGTTCCAATATAACAAGACAAATACTATAGAATCATAGGGTTTGGGGCTTGTTCGAGTGGCATGCACCCTCTTCTTTAAGATTGCTTCAAGTGTTCAACAATTTATCTCATAAAGATGAACTTTACAACAATCTGCCTACCTAGAAGAGAAATTCACTGATGACGATCTACAGAAGCTCCTTCATTGTTGTTGTCATTTTGTGATTCGATGGCACTCGTCACGGCTTGCTGAAACTAGTCTCATCTTCCATGTGGTTAGCATCGTGGTACTTTTCCATTGCTTCATCGCTTGGTGATGTCATTCCAATACTCAACCCCGAGATTTATATAAATAGGATATGGGAAGGGTGAGTAACACATGAGATGTTAATGAGGTTCATTTAAATAATGAACCTTCCAAATTCAAATGGTGCAATTTCAAAAATAAAGGGGTGTCAATCCATTTAATGGATTCACGTGTCATTGGCCCCACTGCTACATCTCGTCCATTGGAGGAAAATAAAAAAAGAAATAAAATAACATTGTTATTTTATTATTCTTTTAAATTTAAAAAAACTATCTTTTTCTCCTAACCTACTACGATTGAACTGAATTCTCCCTTAAGAAATTCCCGACAATGCGGATTCAACGGTGCCCTTAGATTTTTAATCCAAGCACCAGTTCAAAAGTTAGAAAACTTCATTCGTGCGTTTAATGAACGTACCATAAAAAAAGATCATAGATTCATTCTGGGCACGTTGGGCCTCAAAATCTTATGCCGTCAATTTTTTCAGACTCTTAATATTCATAAATAATTAATTTTTATATATATATGGAATTTTTTGGGTCTTTACATTATCCCCACCTTAGGGCTTTTCATCCCCAAAAGCTACAACAAAACTAGGGGAAAAAATGGGGGTACTGAGCATATATCTGAGTTGCCCACTCCCATGTGCTCTATGAGAGATTCTCATGCTGCCAATAAACTCACACCAGAGGAATCGACCGCCCATAAAGGACCTTCTCGTGTCTATCCTATATCTCTAATGGGAACTCCGCAAATGTCACCCCAGTCGATAATTTGTGATGGATCATGCATGTACATCCTCATCTATGACACATGGAATACATCATGCACCTGATGTATCTAGGGGAAGAGCTAGGTTATACACCACCTCGCCACCTCTGATGAGAACCTGAAAGGGTCTAATGAACCTCAAAGATAGCTTGCTACCCTGACCAAATCTCTGCAAACCTCGTCGAGGTGAGACCTGTAGGAAGGCAAGGTCTCCCTCCTCGAACTCCAAAGGTCTTTATCTCCTGTCATCATAAGACATATGTATGCTCTATGTAGTCTTCATGTTCTCTTCATTAATCTGAACCTTCTCTCTGGTAGCATGTACTAACTCTACACACATAAGTTCCAACTCCCCCGAGTTTTCCCATTATAGAGGTGATATGTATGGTTAACCATAAAAGGCCTCATTCGGTGTCATACTGATGGTGGAGTGATAGTTTTTGTTGTAGCAAACTCCACCAAGGGAAAGTGATCCTCCCAACTGCAACCAAAATCTAGGACGCAAACACGAATCTTGTTCTTGAGTGTTTTAATGGTCTCCTCCATTTGATCATCTGTCTGTGGATGAAAGGTGGTTCTCAAATGTAGTTGAGTCTCAAACGCCTTCTGCAATCCCTTCCACAACCGGGATGTAAAATGTGCATCATGGTTAGAGATTATTTTCGATAGAACCCCATGAAGCCATACAATCTTGTATATGTAGGGGAATCCCAAGACCTCTTCTAATCCCTTCTCTAAGATGGGTAGGAAGTGGGATGACTTGGTGAGTCGGTCAAAAATTACCAATATGAAATCATGGCCCCTGGATGTACGTGGTAGCCCTATCACGAAATCCATGGAAATACCATCCCACTTCCACTCTGGTACCTCTAATGGCTCCTCTAATCTTACTAGAACCTGATGCACAACCTTCAATTTTTGACAAGTGAGGCGTCATGAAAAAAAGTATTCCACTACTTTCTTCATCCCTAGACACCAATGCTGAAGCCGGAGGTTATGGTACATCTTTTCTACACTAGGATGTACCTCCAGAGGGGACGTATGGAACTCCCTCAACACCTCCTCCCATAGCACCACTGGTAACATTGTGCATCCTCTAAAGAGAATGATGTGCACCCCACCTTCATAAAATCCAACATGTACATGTCCTAAGGATATCTGAGCATGCCGAGCCTCGCAGTCAATGTCCCAAAGTTCTGCCTCACGAACTCACTAATGAATTGGGGGAGTGACAGTCATATACTGGAGGTAAGGTTCTCTATCTCTATCCACAAAGGATGTCTACAATGTGGCTAGCTTCTCTGTCGCATTACTTAGGAGTTGTAGACCAGACCTCTTGTTGAGTGTCTCTACCACTACCTTCCCCTTCCCAAAAGTATAGACTATCTCAAAGTCATAGTCCTAGAAGAACTCTATCTATCATTAATGTTTCAGGTTTAGGTCCTTCTATGAAAGGATATACCTGATACACTTGTGATTAGAGTAAATAGTCAATCGTTCACCCATCAAGTAGTGTCACCACATCTTCAAGGTGAAGATCACTACTACTAACTTCAATTCATGGGTAGCATAGTTCTACTCATGTTGTCTCATCTGTCATGAACCATAAGGGATCATTTATTGCTATCGCATTAGGACACATCCAT
Source organism: Viscum album (assembly GCA_963277665.1). Classification (NCBI taxonomy): domain Eukaryota; kingdom Viridiplantae; phylum Streptophyta; class Magnoliopsida; order Santalales; family Viscaceae; genus Viscum; species Viscum album. Next base: position 990,797,043 of record OY728128.1, on the reverse strand, counting down.
GTCTGGTCCCTGACACCTCACAGTAGACTGCATACCCCAACACCCTCTTTTGGTAGTCTCAAGATGGGGGCACTCATCTGTCTCTACATCAGGTCCTAAAACGTTTGTTGGCATCTCTCCTTCCACATGAAGTGCTGTCACATATTCATCAATGCTGAAAAGGGTTCCAAAACTCTGGAAAAATCATGTATGAATCTCTGTTAGTACCCATCCAACCCTATGAAATTCTGCACCTCAATCACAGTCCTAGGTGGCTCCCAAACAAGCACAACCTCTATCTTTTCTAGATCCACTACAACTCCAGAATCTGAGATAATGTGTCCCATAAAGGGGATATCTTGTATCTAGAACTATAACTTCTAGATATTACCATCAATCTGCTGCTCTCAGAGTGTATCCAGAACTATTTGTAGATGATAGGAATGATCCTCCTCCGACGATGAGTAAATCAAGATGTCATCTATGAAGACCACTAAAAAGTGATCAAGGTGTACATGAAAGATCTTGTTCATGAGTCCCATGAACACTGTAGGGGAATTGGTCATGCTTAATGGAATAACCAAGAACTCATCATGGGTATACCGACATCTGAAGGTTGTCTTCTGCACATCCTTATCTCGTTCCCCAAGTTGATGATAGCTTGATCTGAGCTATATCTCTTAAAACCAATGAGATCCTTTCAGCTGATCAAAAAGATCATCAATCCTCCAAAGTAGATACTTTTTCTTCACAGTCACCTAGTTTAGGTGCTGATAATCCACACAGAGCCACAAACTCCTATTTTCCTTCTTGGCGAACAAAATCGGGGTTGCCCATGGAGAAACATTGGGCCTTATGAACCCCTTCCTCTGCAAGTCCTCCAACTATACCCATAACTCATGAAGCTCTATGGGAGCCATACGATATGCTGGTATAGATATTCATGCCTTCTTGGGGTATAGTTTGATGTAGAAGTCCACCTCTCAGTGATGAGGTAGTCCTAGAACATCATCAGGGAAGACATCGACAAACTGGTCCCCCACTACAGGATAACTCTAACTCTCAACATCAACAGTTCTAAGGGGAAGGCTAGCCAACTGATGTGTGATCACCCAAACCCTCCTCCGAGTATTTCCATCTTGTATTTCAAAGGATCCATTATCACTTTTGAAGTAAAACATGGTCCCATCCTCGCAGAGATACTGCACTTGGCACCAAATGCAGTCAATCTAATCAGAGACTATGGATAACTAGTCCATACCCAAGATTTCGTCGTAAGGCCTCGAGGACACTACTAGAAGATCCAATCCGAATATCTCACCTCCTAGAGTAAGATCACTCTACCGGCACCAGTGTGTAATCATCGAATCTTCTCCCTTAGGATTCTCGAATCTCAAGGATCGAGCCAACAACTCCACTTGAATCTTTGAGCTCCAAACAAGAGTCATGGAAATGGAAAGAGTGACTGAAACCAGTGTCTATAAGTACTATATCTAAGATGGATTAGATATAGATCATACCTCAAATCATCTCTAGTGAACCGTGATCATAGGCCTCAGCTGCCTAGAGATGGGTTCATCCCTGTCCACCTGCTCCTTTTGGTCGGGGAGGACAACTTGGAGGTGATTGCGGTAGAACCGCGAACCGTCATCCACCACCTATTTCATGACCTGATCCTCTTCCATGTCCACTGCACTGCAGACCTCCTCAACTGAATCTCTTCCTTTTCCTTGGTCGTCCCTCAACCATCTAATAGTTGTTTGTGTGGCTAGTTAGGCAGTCACGGGCCATGTGACCCTGCCCGCCGTACGTGAAGTACAATCTGCTCCTATACTGACCTGCTCTACCTTGTGATCCTTGCACCTCTTACACTACATCCTTGGGTCATCCACTAGAAGGTCTGGTCTTCCTAGACCTTTGAGATATCTACATACTACCAGCTGCATATGACTTTTCTACATTTCACCCGTTGGTGGGTCTCAATGTCAATGTCTAGTCAGCAAGAAATCTCTCCACTAAGAGTCCTCTCTCCAACACTCCAGCATGCATCAGGATACTAAGAGATACCATTGAAGATCTAATCTCTTATCAGAGTCCCTGCTCGAAGGTATAGGCCCAGAAGAAAGGGTCTTGCACCATGTTGGTGGAGTAGCGCCAGATGTCGGTTAACCTCGCTGAGTACTAGGCTACAGTTAGGCTCCCCTACTACAAGTGGAGAAGATCTTGTATATGCACAGAGTGTAGAGTCGCTAGAAAAAAATCTGCCCTAAAGTGGCCCTTGAACTTTGACCCTCTAAGGTTTTCCACATCATGTCTCTAGAGCATAAAGCTCCACCATCTCCCTATTGTGCCCTATAAAACAATGGTAGCTAGGATCTCCATCTGGTCTTCTAGTGTCCCAACCGGGGAAAAACACTGGCCAAAGCCTCCAGCAAGTCCTCAGCCACCAGCAGATCTGTCTCGCCTCAGAACCTCAGAGGCCTCTATCATTGAAACTCATGAAACACACTCAATTGGCATGCACCATCTACTACTGGGGATGGTGTAAACGGATTCCCAACGGGTAGTGTTGTTGCTGGTACACCACCCGAATGTGCTAACGTTGTAAGAGGGCCCTACACCGAAGCCTCATCGCTCGGTGGGCCATCATCGCATACTCTCTCTAGAATCTATATTGGTTTTCTTTGTGGTAGCATCCTAAAAGGAAACATGTGCGCCACAGTCAATAATTTATACCTGATGAGCTGACTCAAAGAGAAAAAAAAAATTTAAACACTTCTAAAACACTTGCAATTAATGTTTTTGTGCACCAAGTCCGAAATTAGAATTCAGGGTCCTGGTGTATGGATACATCGGCCACCACACCAACATTGGACTCCCCAAACATAAAACCACACTCAAAACACTTAATACCACTGATCTATTAAAAAGATGAGAGTCCTAGTAATTGGGTAGAACTAACTCCTCTGATACCACTTTTCCACAACCCATCCCTATGGGCCCATGTAGTGACTACCCCAATCCCAACTTCCATAGGACTGAAGTTGGTGACTAGCATTGAAAGGTGTATCCCTATAATGGGAAGCAATTTCCTTTAAACCTGTACAAACGCACAATCCAAGAACACAACAAGAAGAAACTACGATGTAAACTGTGGAAGTGAAAACTGTACTAAAAGTAAACGGGTCGGAATAAAATCCCAACTGAAAAGTAAAATTACAAATGAAAGGAGAAAACAACTCTCGAATCATCCACTAAGTATCCAACCTAAAGGGTTAGTACAAATTGTCTCTATAGTACTCTATCTCAGTCTGTCTCCTTCGTGTTCGGCCTGGTCCTGGCTCCCTCATGTCTCAGCCCAACTGCCCATCATCGGCACAAGACACAACTAGGTGCAAGGGAATCCCATGTAGGGGAGAGTATAATAATACTCAGTAGAGACCTAGAGACCCCCTAAGGTCTCCCAGAGTTCCACAAAGGAAAAAACCACAAAGAAATACCTCAATCACAAATTACGAAGCAATTGTCATCTCACACAAGGTATACAACTTAAAAAAGTTTATTTTTCATAAGTTATATCATATTATTTCATTTAGAAGTTCCACAACTGATCCAAAAATAAGTTATTATATTTTTGATCAGATCTTGGAAAAAAATTGGTCTTCCATGATGGTCCAATGTAAGTAAGGTCTTTATTGGGTCACGATACTATTGATCCACACAGGGTCACAAGAAAGCTGATCCACACAGGGTTACTGGAATGCAGATCCACATAGGGCCGATGGAATGTTGTTCCATATAGGGTCGCTCGAAGGCTGATCCACATAAGGTCGCTCGATACTGATCCACACTAGGTCGCTAGTTTCGGATCATCAGCGGGCCATTCTAATACTGGTCCTCATTAGGTTTCTACGATGATGATCTACACAGGTTCTCCATAAGGTTGATCCACACAGGGCTGCTACTTCCAAGACAGCCGGTCACAGGATTCCCGCTCATAACTCGCTTAATGATGGGAGAACAACTCCTCAAGACATCAGTCATATTTCAACCTCTACGAAGTACCACAAAAATCATTCCCAAGGGATTTCCCTGTCATAGGTGTCTCAATGTGACAGACAGTGCATCGATCAGATGCCTGACCAGTGAGATATGGGCACTTTGGTAAAAATGGCTTGGTTTGATTCATGACTTATCCAAACCAAGTCACACGTAAAACACCTTCAGAACTCACATGTAGTATCTAAAAAGTATCTCCTTATCATAAGGTTCCTTATGACATAGACAGTGCATCGATCGGATGGCAGGTCTGTTAGATACATCTCTTTCGGTGAAATGGGGGTGTTCGCACCTCAGTCAAGACTGGCTCAGTCGAGCCCACTAGAATATGCCAAAGGGTACGCTTCCCAAAAAGGATCACAACTCCACTGACAGCATGTTGAACACACACTTGATTCATCAGTTACGAGCGTTTATTTATTCGGGGGCCAGTTTGGTCTGGGCCCGGTCTGACTCAGTCTGACCGGTCCAACGCAACGGGTCTCGGGGCCTACCTGACCCCACCGGGGTCTAGTCCATTAATGGTTTGCTAGATTCCAATAGTTCCGACCCACTTGGGTCATCCCAGTTGGGTTTGCGGGCCTGATTCGGAGTTTTTCCCGCCCGCCGGGTGGGGCTCAGGCCACCCGCGCTGGTCGTCAGGATGCGGGTCCAGCCCACTGGGTGGGTCCAACCTGACCTAGTCAGTGGGCCCAGCCTGCTTGGCCAACCCGTGTCCTACCCGGTCCACCAAAATGTGGACTGTTTTCTCCAATTGGCCCTACAGTTTCCGGGCTGTTTTGTCTAATCGGTGGTGCCCTGCCCCCACCGAGTTCAACGGTCGGTTGTTTGGCCTACCGGCTTCTAGGAACACGGCACAACGCGAGGCCACACCACCCTCTTCCTACCACGGCCTACTGGTCGTGGCTGCTACCACCCATGTCCTGGGTAGCCGGCTTGGGCCGACCGCCCTTGGCTATCGTGGGGCGTGACGGCGCACCGCTTTCCACCTCCCACAGTCGGTAGTTGCGGGTCTCCTCTGGCCATGGCTGGCCACCGCCGACAAAGCGCTCCATCAGTTTCTTTCACGGGACACCATACACGCTCTGGTGGTCCTTTTTTTGATGTCTTCAATGCCTCTGAGGCTCTCAGGTCACCGTCATTGCTGTGTATTCTCCTGTTTCATCATGCCGCTCCGTTTAGAAAACCATTCCATAATAATGAGACAAATACCATAGAAGCATAGGGTTTGAGCCTTTTTCATTTAGTTTGAACCCTCTGCATTATGATTGCACCAATCAGTCAACAATTTATCTCATAAATATGAACTTTACAACAATCCCAGTACCTGGAATATACACTCGCTGACGACAATAGACGGAACCTTGTTCGGCGTTGTCGTCAGTTCGTGATTCGATGGGGCTCATCACTGCTCGCTGAAACCGATCTCTTCCTCCAAGTGGTTTGCATTGTGGTAATTTTATATAGATTCGTTTCGTGGTAAAGTAATGAGAAAAATCCACCCCGATCCCCATATAAATAGGAGAGGGGATGGGTGAGTAATGCACGTGGAATTAATGGGGTTCATTTAAATAATAAACCTTCCAAATTCCAATGGCATGGTTACAAAAAATAAAGTGGGGTAAATTCATTTAATGGGTTGACATGTTATAGGTCCTGCCACCATCACTCGTCTGTTAGAGGAAACAAAAAAAAGAAATAAAATAACATTTTTATTTTATTATTCTTTTAAATGTACAAAAACTATCTTTTTCTCCCAACCTACTGCGGTCAAAGTGAAGCCTCCCTTAAGAGAATCTCGGTGTTGTGGATTCATTGGTGCCCTCAGATTTTTAATCCGAGCACCGATTTAGATGTTAGAAAACGCTGCTCACACGTTTACTAAACATACCTTAAAACAAAAGATCAGAAATTAATTCTAGGCACACTCGGACTCAGAATCATGCGTCGTCAATTTTTTCAAACTCATAATAATCTCAAATAATTAAAAAAAATATGGAATTTCCTGGTCTTTAAATGAATTTTCAATGTTGTAAATTTGAAATTACATCTTTATCAGGGTTTTTTTCAAGAGTATTTGTGAAATGTCAGGGCATTTTAAAGCTCAATTTTGATTGAATCAAATTTTATTTTAAATGATTTAACTATCCATTTACAGGAGAGATTGTCTCTCCTATTCTTAATGGAAGTTACGAATACACTGATCTGTATTCCTTGAATTTGAATTCAATCGATTTATCATGCGTCTTTTGTAGATCTGAAATCTTGATATGAGATTTATTGTAATATATATCTTTCTACATCATATATTTAGATACGAAGATTTGGAGATTTATTGGTTTTATTGATAATTCTTATTCTTTAAAATTTCTTGTACAAATTATTTCACTACTACAATGATCAAACATCTCAGATAAGATGAAAACTTTTTGGATATATACATTTTCAAATATAGAATCACAATTCTCTTCTTTGTTGTTGTTCTTAAAAATAAAATGATCTCTCGCCCAACCTTATCTCTTCAGATAATTTTCAAGATTATTATTCTTCTAAAGAAAAGATTCATCTTTTCTCAATTATGTTCTTATACAAATGTAATCTACATCTGTTTCTCATCAAAACTACATCTTATTTATTTTGAGTTTTGACTGCTCATATTCAGTCGTGTTGGAGTGTCAGCTTCTCGCACTAAGCTGTGGTTTTATAGGTTCCCTATAAAAGAACCAGATGGATTTGTTTTGTAATCCATTGTTTGTAAGGGTGACCACTTTCTACACTAAATTGTTTATCGATGTCACGACCCGTCCTCGGGACCCGTGCTGTGACTACCCCAAGCCCATCTTCCATAGGCTAGGGGCTGGCGACTAGCACCAAATGAGTAAATACCGATAAAAAGGAGATGACATTGCATTATAATGAAAACAAACACCACAGAGTAAGCCAGTAAAAGTAAACACTAAGTAAAACTAGGTACAATAGTAAGTGTGGAATGTAAATGGGCTAGAATACAAACCCAAACTGAAAGTAAAGTACAACTAGAAAGAAATTACAACAATTGAAAGTATAGCAGCAACGTCGAGCCGTCCACTGGAAGTCCCACCTGAAGGGTGGGTACAGATAGCCTTTTCAGCTCCTCGGGTCCAGCCGTCTGCTCGGTGTACATCCGTCCTAGTGGTCCACCTCCAGGTACCAACCTGCTCCACAAGCCTCAACCACGATCAACACTATCCATTGTCTGCATCCAATACAACATAGTGCGGGCGTAGCCTGTGTAGGGGTGAGTATACGCTACTCAGTAGGGACCCCGAGACCCCCAAAGGTGTCCCAGAATCCACAAAGAATAATCCAAAATGGAAATATACAAGCACAAAGTAACATCCAACACTACTTAGGTATATGCCCATACATATACCTAAGTCATCAATTCAAGTTTGGATCCAAAATCCGAGCCCATGTTCGATCACGTCCACACAGGATAGTACAACCCAATCCACATAGGAAAGCACAACACAATCCACATAGGAAATCAAGTGAATCATATCGAAGATAATGATTGAAAGTAAAGACTCAGCTCACACAGGTATACATCTTCGTAAGATAATAGAGATGATCAGATGTAGCCACTGATTCATCTAAGCTGGGACCCACGCAGGATACTAAACCAGCTAAGCTATTGGACCCACATAGGATACATACCAGATACTCTGCCAGACCCACGTAGGATAGCAAGAACAGATTCAAACACTTCCAGACCCACATAGGATACAAGAACAGTAGTCATCGTCGTCGAACCCAAAGAGGATTTCAGTACGGTCATCATCGCTGTCGAAACCATGAATGATTTCATTGCAGTCTTCATCACCGTCGAACCCACATAGGATTTCAGTATGGTCTTCACTGATGCCGAACCCATGGAGGATTTCAGGGCAGTCTGCATCGATGTCGAACCCACAGAGGATTTCAGTGTAGTCGTCATCACTACCGAACCCACAAAGGATTTAAGTGCAGTCTTCATCGCTGTCGAACCCACAGAGGATTTCAGTACGGTCTTCATCGCTGCCGAACCCACGGAGGATTTCAGTGCCGTCTTCATCGCTGCCAAATCCACGGAGGATTTCAGTGCAGTCGTCGTCACAGTCGCAGCCAACTCTAGGGTTCCCGCACACAGCATGCTCAATTCCGGGAGGGTCCCCTCCACGAGCCAAGGGTTCGATACATCAACTGACACGTATTACATAGTTTATGTATCTCAAAATTCCGTCTCGACAAGAGGAACTCAACGTGACAGACGACGCGTCAATCGGACGCCGGATCTGAGAGTTATTGGCTTTTTCGTTCCAGGGGCCCGGTTGGTTTTTAAGTCAAAACCAACCCAACCATACTCCATCTGCATCCAAACCTTGAGCGGTGTAAGCCAAAAGGTCTGTATCACTAAGAGGAATCCAACAAAGTTGACGGCACGTCAATCGGACGTCCGGAGCTCAAGTTATAAGTGTTTCCGCTCCGAGGTCCCGATTGGTTTCGTGGTCGAACCAACCTGGTCATACCCAAAGTTCTCTGAAACCTTGATTGTAGTATACTGAAACGACCGCCTTGATTCAAGGATCGCATCACACTTGACGGTGCATCAATTGGATATCCTTATCCCATGATATGGGAAAAAGAACGAACGTGTCCGGTTTTAGGTGGTTTTGGGCCCGGGCCGACCCGGCCCGAGACCCCCTGGGTCGGCCCGAACAGGGTCGACCCAAACAGGGTCGACCCAAACCGGGTCGGGGTCTGGCCCATTAGGGTGTGGCTCGGCCCAGCCAGCGTGGGCGCACCCTGGTGTGTCCAGCTCGGTGCTGGCCGAGCCGCCGCGGAAGGGGGGGGGGGCGCACTGCCCCCCTGATTGAAACCGCGACACCCACGTGGGGGCTGTTCCCTTTTCCAGTCGGGGGTTATGACCCTCGGTTTTTGGATTTTCCCGGCCAAAATGGCCGTCCAGGGTGTCGCGCAGGACCAGCTGGTCCTTCCCCCTTTGCACCAGCGGGCGGCGGCTCCGGCTGCCTCTCCTGCTCCGCCGCTGCCAAAGGTCGTGGCCTTGGTCTGACCTGCGTGTCGCGACGGCGATGCGCCCCTCTGCCACAGCCCGCCCCAGCTGCGGCCCTTCGTGGTTATCTGGCACGGCGCGATGGCGCCGCGCCCCTTTTCCACGGCCTGAGTCCGGCCGCGGATTCTTTCGGTCTCAACGGCACGGCGCGACGGCGTCGTGCTTCTTCACCACATTCCTCTATGTTGCCGCACGGTGTCGTTGCACCTCACCGCCTTCTTTTGAGCCGCAACTAACAACATAAAAGGGGAAGGAGGGTCGGCCGTGTTCATGTGGTCTGACCTCCTCCCATTAAAAATGATAACATGCGGCCCCAAAATAAAAGATGAAGAACGACAAGAATAATCACGAACAAAATTCCAAACCCCTACCTCGATGAAGTCGTTGAACGAGGTTTGTCCTAGGAAAGGGACGTCACGGAAGACTGCATCGCAGAAGGAGGATCGTTGGCGTCGCGGTACACGGTGTTGCGGTACACGGTCTCATGGAGAAGAGGACCATCGGCGTCGCAGTACATGGCGTCGCGTCGTCGATCTCCGAAGAATCAGCATTATTCGTCGTCCTTCATCGATGGTCGGAGTTCTTCGTCGGTGACGGTGTGTTCTTCGCGTTCTTCAAGGAGGAAGATGAAGATTCTTAGGCTTGAGCGATTCCTCTCCCACCTTCTCGAATAATGAAATAAGCCTTAAAGAAATTAGACTTTGTCATATTTAATTAACACACACAAGCAAACATTCAATTCAAAATTCAAAATGAATTCAAGAATTGATTACATTGAATAACTTAATTCAATTCAATAATTAAGAGAGTTGACTTGGTGTTTAAATGTGGTGCAGGTGAGTTACATATTAAATGCATGAGAGGGAGGTCAAAAGGGATTTGAAGGGGTGGGGCTCGTGTGGGCCCCACCTCACTAATATCCTACCTAGTGGAGTTAGGATATTAGTGGCTCCCACTCCAACCACCAATCATAGGTTTAAACTACCTAGAATAGAAATAAAATTTGTACCACAATATTTTATTTTATTCTTTAATTAACCCATTTAATTAATAACCTCACCCGAGCAAAAAAAACTCTGGAAAAGGTGTTCTTAAGTAAATACTGGCGCTGCGGTTTCATCGGTGTCCTTAGATTTCGATTCTGAGCACCGGTTAAAAAGTTAGGAAAACCCGCTCGCTTGTTCATTGAACGTAACCGAGCTAAACTTCAGAAATTGATTCCGGGCACACCGGTCCTCGGAATCAGGTGCTGTCAGAAACTACGTTCTTGTGAAATACCAAATAAAATTAAGAAAAAATATCCCTTGGATTTTATGGGTCTTTACATTACTCCCACCTCAGGGATTTACGTCCCCATAAAGATACATCCCAAAATAGAGGAACAAATGAGGGTACTGAGCATGCATCTGAGCCTCCTGCTCCCAAGTGCTCTCCTGGAGGTTCTCGTGCTGCCATCTGATGCGCACTAGAGGAATCGACCGCTGACATAGGACCCTCTTCTGTCGATCCTCGATCTCCACCGGGACCTCCTCAAAGGTCTCCCCATCGTCAATGTCCAGCTCCCCATGGTCGATGATATGCGGCAGGTCGTGAACGTATCTCCTCAGTTAAGATACGTGGAAGACATCGTGCACCTGGTGCAACTGAGGTGGTAGTGCCAGGAGATAAGCCACCTCACCTATCTTGATGAGTACCTGAAAAGGTCCTATGATGTTTGGAGACAACTTGTCGCCTCTGCCAAATCTCCGTAATCCACGTCGAGGTGAGACCCGTAAGAATATGTGGTCGGCATCCACGAACTCTAGTGGTCTCTGCCTCCTGTTGGCATAAGACTTCTGCCGGCTCTGAGCTGTCCTCATCCACTCCTGGATGACCTAGACCTTCTCTGTCATGAAATGGACCATCTATGGTCCCACAAGTGCTAACTCCCCAGGGGATGTCCAGCACATACGTGATCTGCATGGCCGGCCGTACAATGTCTCAAATGGTGCCATCCCGATGGTGGGTGGTAGCTGTTGTTGTACGCTAACTCCACCAAGGGTAGGTGGTCCTCCCAACTGTGACCAAAGTCAAGGACACATGTACAGAGCATGTCCTCGAGAGTCTGAATGGTCCTCTCCATCTGACCATCCTTCTGTGGGTGAAAGGCGGTGCTCAGACGTAACTGCGTCCCAAATTCCTCCTACAACCCCTTTTAAAGATGGGAAGTAAAGAGATCATCTCGATCAGAGACGATAGATGATGCCACACCATGAAGCCGTACAATCTCACAAATGTAGAGACGTACCAAGCTCTCTACTGAGCCCTGCTCTCTAATGGGTAAGAAGTGAGCTGACTTGGTGAGTCGGTCGACAATCACCCAAATGGAGTCGTGACCTCTGGAAGTACGTGGAAGTCTAGTCACGAAATCCATAGATATCCCATCCCACTTCCACTCAGGGACCTCCAAGGGCTGTACCAAGCCTACTGGTACCTGGTGCTCCGCCTTCACCTACTGGCAGGAGAGGCATCGAGAAACGAACTCTTCTACAACCTTCTTCATACCCGGCCACCAGTGCTATCGTTTGATATCCTGGTACATCTTCGCCACTACTGGATGTACCACTAAAGGGGAAGTGTGAAACTCCTCAGCACCTCTTCCTATAAAGAAGCCAATACCATGGTACGTCCTCTAAAAAGAATGTCGTGCTCTCCTCTTATAGTGAATCCATCAAGTGCCTGTCCTGAGGATATTTGTACATGTCGCATCTCACAGTCAGCGTCCCCACGTTGTGCCTCTCTGACCCGCTGCAGAAGTGGAGGAGTGACTGTGAGAGACTGAAGAAAGGATTCTCCATCTCTATCCATGAAGGATATCTGCAAAGCGGCAAGCTGCTATGTCACCTCCCCGAGTAGTTGAATGTCTGTCCTCCTGTTGAGAGCATCGGCTACTCCGTTCTCCTTTCCAAGAGTATAGACTATCTCAAAGTCATAGTCCTAGAGGAACTCGAGCCATCGCCGTTGTCTCAGATTTAGGTCCTTCTGCGAGAAGATGTACCTGAGACTCTGGTGGTCAGAGTAGACTGTAAAGCGCTCTCCAATCAGATAGTGTCGCCACATCTTTATAGCAAAGACCACTGCTGCTAACTCTAGGTCATGTGTAGCGTAGTTCTGCTCATGCTGCCTCAAATGACGTGATCCATAGGTGATCACTGCCTGCTCTTGCATCAGGACACATCTGAGTCCTGGTCCCTGATGCATCGCAGTAGACTACGTACCCTACTCCCTCCTCCAGTAGCCTCAAGATAGGTGTGCTGGTCAATCTCTATCTCAGCTCCTGGAAGTCCTGCTGACATCTGTCTGACCACAAGAAGAGTTTCCCCTTATTCATCAAAGCTGAGAGTGGTGCCGCAACTCTGGAAAAGTCTGGCACAAATCTCTGTTAGTACCCAGCTAGACCCAAGAAACTCTGCACCTTCGTCAGGCTCTTGGGTGGCTCCCAAGCTAGCACTGCCTCGATCTTCGTAGGATCCACTGCAACTCCCGCCTTAGAGATGACATGTCCCAAGAAGTGGACCTTACGTAACTAGAACTAACACTTCTAGAGCTTACCATAAAGTTGGTGCTCTCGGAGTGTGGCTAGTAAAACCTGCAAGTGGTAGGCGTGCTCCTCCTCAGTGGTCGAGTATATCAAAATGTCATCGATGAAGACCATGACAAATCGATCGAGGTATGGCTGAAAGATCCTATTCATGAGACTCATGAACACTGCTGGAGTGTTGGTTACGTCAAAAGGCATAACCAAGAACTCATAGTGGCCATACTGGCATCTGAAGGCCGTCTTCTACACGTCCTTGAACTCTGAGCTGATGATAGCCTGATCTGAGGTCTATCTTCGAGAACCACCATGCTCCCTTGAGTTGATCGAAGATGTTGTCCATCCTCGGTTGTAGATACTTGTTCCTCACAGTCACATGGTTCAGGCAACAATAGTCGACACACAGTCGCAATCTCCCGTTCGCCTTCTTGGGGAACAAAATCGGGGAAGCCCAGGGTGAAACACTGAGTCAGATGAATCCCTTTCCCTACATGTCCTCCAACTATACCCGTATCTCTAGAAGCTCAGCGGGGGCCATCCAACATGCTGGAGTGGATATCGGGGCTGTCCTGGGATACATGTCAATATAAAAGTCTACCTCTCTGCGAGGAGGTAGTCCTATAATATCTTCAGGGAAAACGTCTGCATACTGATCCACCACTACAGGAAAACTCAGACTCCGCACGTCAACTGCTCCTAGGATGATGCTAGCCAACTAATGAGCTATCGGTTATCCTCTCCTCTACATGAGTCCATCCTGTGCTGCTAAGGCTCCCTTCTCGCCGGTGAAGGTGAACCTTCTCCCATCGGTGCGAACACATCACACCTTGCACCTAATACAGTCGATCTGAGCATGGACTGTAGATAACCAATCCATTCCCAAGATGAAGTCGTAAGGCCTCGACGCTTCTAAAAGAAGATCTCATCTGAAGCTCTTGCCTCCTAGAGTAAGCTCACACTGCCGACACCAGTGCGTAATCATCGAGTCTTCTCCCTTAGGAGTCTCTAGCTGTAAGGATTGAGCCAATGGCTCCGTCAAAATCTCCGAGCTCCGAACAAGGGAAGCGGCAATGAAATAATGACTCGCTCCTGTGTCTATAAGAACTTCAGAAAGGGTGGGGTAGACACAGATAGTACCTCGAATTATCTCTGGGGCACCGTGGTCATAGGCCTATGCTGCCTGAAGCTGAGCCTGTCTCTGCCCGCCAGCTCCCTATGGTCGAGGTTGACCTCCTGGTGGTGGTGGTGGTAAAGCCTCAAAGCGTCGCCCACCACCTGTTGCTCGGCCTGCTCCCCTGCCCCGTCTGCCTTCTCTCAGCAGAATGCCACGGTCGACCCTCTTCCTCTGCCTGGGTGGCCCCTCAACCGTCTACTGCTCCTCTGTACGGCGGGTCAGGTAGTCACGAGCCATGTGGCCACGCCCGCCGCATGTGTAGCACTGTCTGCTCCTAGGAAGGCTGGATCTGCGACATGTGCCCCGCTCCTCCGAGCCAGTGTCCTGAGGTCATCCTCCTGATGGTCTAGTCCACCTAGACCCCTGTGACATCCGTCGACTCCCAGCTGTAGACGACTCCGCTACATGCCGCCCTGCTGTAGGTCTCGGTGATGGTGTAGGCTCTGCAAGAAAGCTCTCTAAGATAAGGGATCGCTCCAGTACTTCTGACTGTGTTGGAATGTTGAGGGAGATCATCGATGCCCTGATCTCATGACTCAGTCCCTGCTCGAAGGTCCGAGCCCGGAAGAATGGGTCTCGTACCATGTCTGTAGAATAGCGTGAGAGATCGGTAAATCTCGCCGAGTATTGGGCGACCGTCATGCTGCCATGTCACAGCTGTAGAAGCTCCTGGATGTGCACCGCACGGAGGGTGCCTGGGACGAACTCTAAGAGGAAGAGGCTCTCAAAGTCCATCTAGATGAGTGATTCCTCGTCGTGCACCTGGAGCATCAAGCTCCACCATCTGGCTGCTGCCGCGTGCAGGAGGCTCGCTGCAATGATCACCATGAGGTCAGCTGCTGTCCCCACTAACCTGAAAACTAGAACTACTGCCTCCAGCCAATAATCGGCTACCTGAGGGTCCGTCTCCCCATGGAACCTAGGCGGTCTCTGACGCTGAAACTCGTTCAGTTCACTATGGAGACGTCTACGGTCAGTGGCTGGGGTTGGTGGCATCAGTGGCTCGGTGGGTTGTCGTCTCGCATAAAGCTCAGAACCCCAGCTGGCTGTCGTAATGGGGCCATCCTGAAAAGAAACAGGTGTGCCATGGTCAAAACAGTATACCTGGTAAGCTGATACAAAGTAATCACAATGAAAACTTTTGAAACACACATGCAATCAATGTTTTTGTGCTTTGAGTCATAAATCCGAAGTCAGGGTTCTGGTGTACAGATACGTCAGCCGCTACACCAACACTGGACTCCCTGGACTAATAACCACACTCAATACCCTCAGCACTATTGCTTCACATAGAAGAAATATTAGAGTTCTGAGTTCTTTAGTAGAACTGAACTCCTTTGATACTAATTTGTCACGACCCGTCCTCGGGACCCATGTTGTGACTACCCCAAACCCGCCTTCCATAGGCGAGGGGCTGGAGACTAGCACCAAAGGCATAAATACCGATAAAAAGGGGAAGGCATTGCCTTATAAAGTAAACAAACACCACAGAGTAAGCCAGCAGAAGTAAACACTAAGTAAAACTGGGTACAATAGTAAGTGCGGAAAGTAAATGGGCCAGAATAAAAACCCAAACTGAAAGTAAAGTACAACTGGAAAGAAAGTACAACAACTGAAAGTAAAGCAACAACGTCGAGCCGTCCACTGGAAGTCCCACCTGAAGGGTGGGTACATATTGCCTCCTCAGTTCCTCAGGTCCAGCCATCCGCTCCGTGTATGTCCTGCCCAGTGGTCCACCACTAAGTACTGACCTGCTCCACAAGTCTCAACCATGATCAGCGTTGTCCATCGTCTACATCCAACACAACGTAGTGCGAGCATAGCCTGTGCAGGGGTGAGTATACGCTACTTAGTAGGAACCCCGAGACCCCCGAAGGTCTCCCGGAATCCACAAAGGATAATCCACAAAAGAAAGATACAATCACGAAGTAACATCCAACACTAATTAGGTATATCCCCATACATATACCTAAGTCATCAATTCTATTTTGGCTCCAACATCTGAGCCTAAGTTCGATCACGTTCACACAGGATAGTACAACCCAATCCACACAAGAAATCACAACACAATCCACATAGGAAAGCTTGTAAATCATATCGAAGATAATGATTGAAAGTCAAGACTCAGCTCACACAGGTATACTTCTTTGTAAGATAATAGAGATGATCAGATGTAGCCACTAATTCATCTAAGCTGGGACCCACGTAGGATACTAAACCAGCTAAGCTATCGGACCCACATAGGATATAGACTAGCTACTCTACCAGACCCACGTAGGATAGTAAGAACAAAGTCAAACACTGCCAGACCCACATAGGATACAAGAACAGTAGTCATCATCGTCGAACCCACGGAGGATTTCAGTACGGTCTTCATCGCTGCTGAACCCATGAAGGATTTCAGTGCAGTCTTCATCGCCGTCAATCCCATGGAGGATTTTTGTATGGTCTTCACCGCTGCCGAACCCACGGCGGATTTCAGGGCAGTCTTCATCGCTGCCGAACCCACGGAGGATTTCAATGCATTCGTCGTTACTGCCGAACCCACAGAGGATTTCAGTGTAGTCTTCATTGTCGTCGAACCCACAGAGGATTTCAGTACGGTCTTCATCGCTGCCGAACCCTCGGAGGATTTCCGTGCAGTCTTCATTCCTGCCGAACCCACGAAGGATTTCAGTGCAGTCGTCCTCACAGTCGCAGCCAGCTCTAGGGTTCCCACACACAGCATGCTCGATTCCGGGAGGGTCCGCTCCACGAGCCAAGGGGTCGATACATTAACTTACACGTACTCTGAGGTTGATGTATCTCAATGTTATTTCTCGACAAGGGGAACTCAATGTGACAGACGGCGCGTCAATCGGACGCCCGGTCTGAGAGTTATTGGCCTTTTCGTTCCAGGGGCCCGGTTTGTTTTTAAGTAAAAACCCACCCGACCGTAATCCATCTGAGTCCAGACCTCAAGAGGAGTAAGCCAAAAGGTCTGTATCACTAAGAGGAATCCAACAAATTCGACGACACGTCAATCGGACGTCCGAAGCTCCAGTTATAAGTGTTTCCGCTCAGAGGGCCCGGTTGGTTTCGCGTTCGAACCAACCCGGCCATACACAAAGTTCTCCAAAACCATGAGTGTAATTTACTGAAAGGACCATCTCTATCCAAGTATTTCATCGCATCTGACGGTGCGTCGATCGGAGGTATGTATCCCAAGATATGGGAAAAAGAACGAACTTGTCCGGTTTTAGGGGGTTTTGGGCCCGGACAGACCCAACCCGAGACCCCCTGGGTCGGCCCAAACCGGTTCAACCTGAACCGCATCCTGGTCCGGCCTGTTGGGGCGCGTCCCGGCCCGGCTGGGGCGGCCAGTTGGTCGGGCGCGGGCGCGGCCCTGTGTGGCCAGCTCGACACTGGCCAAGCCGCCGCAGAAGGGGGGCGCGCTGCCCCCTGATTGAAACTGCAACCCCCACGTGGGGGCCTCTCCCTTTGCCAGCCGGGGGTTATGACCCCTGGTTTTATGATCTAGCTGGCCGAAACGGCCAGCCAGGGTGTTGAGAGGGACCAGCCGGTCCCGCCCCCTGTGCACTGGCGGCCGGCGGCTCCGGCCGCCTCTCCTGCTCCGCCGCGGCCTTGGTCCGACCGGCGCGACGCGACTGCGCCGCGCCCCTCTGCCGCGGCCCACCCCAGCCGCGACCCTTTGTGGTTCTCCGGCACCACGCGGCGGTGCCACGCCCCTTTTCCGCGGCCCGACTCTGATCTCAGATTCTTTTGGTCTCCATAGCGCGGCGCGCCAACGCCGCGCTTCTTCGCCGCATTCCTCTATGTTTCCACGCAGTGTTGTTGCACGGCGCATCCTTCTTTCAAGCCACAACGAACAACATCAAAGGGGAAGGAGGGTAAGCTATGTTCGTGTCGTCCAACCTACTCCCGTTAAAAATTATAACATGCGGCCCCAAAATAAAAGATGAAGAACAGAAAGAATAATCATGAACAAAATTCCAAACCCCTACCTTGATGAAGTCGTCGAACGAGGATTGTCGTGGGAAAGGGACGTCGCGGAATACGGCATCGCAGAAGGAGGATCGTCGGCATCACGGTAAATGGTGTCACAGAGAAGAGGACTATCGGCATCGTGGTACATGGTGTCACGTCGTCGATCTCTGAAGAATCAGCGTTATTCATCGTCCTTTGTCGGAGGTCAGCGTTCTTCGTTGGTGACGGTGTGTTCTTCACGTTCTTCAAGGAGGAAGATGAAGATTCTCAGGATTGAGCAACTCCTCTCCCACCTTCTCGCACAACGAAATAACCCTTAATGAAATAAGACTTTGTCTTATTTAATTAACACACACAAGCCAACATTCAATTCTAAATTCAAAATGAATTCAAGAATTGATTACATTGAATAACTTAATTCAATTCAATAATTAAGAGAGTTGACTTGGTATTTAAAAGGGGTGCAGGTGAGTTACATATTAAATGCACGAGAGGGAGGTTAAAAGGGATTTGAAGGGGTGGGGCTCGTGTGGGCCCCACCTCACTAATATACTACCTAGTGGAGTGAGGATATTAGTGGGTCCCACTCCAACCACCCAGCATAGGTTTAAACTACCTAGAATAGAAATAAAATTTGTAGCACAATATTTTATTTTATTCTTTAGTTAACCCATTTAATTAATAACCTCACCCTATCAAACGCAACTCTAGAAAAGGTTTTCTTAAACAAATATCGGCGCTGCGGTTTCATCAGTGTCCTCGGATTTCGATTCTGAGCATCAGTTCAAAAGTTAGGAAAACCCACTCGCTCGTTCACTGAACATACCCGAGCTAAACTTCGGAAATTGATTCTGGTCAAACCGGGCCTCAGAATCAGGTTCCGTCATAAACTGCATTCTTGTAAAATCTCAAAGAAAAATAAGAAAAAATTTACCTTGAATTTTACAGGTCTTTACAATCGATCTTATAATTTGAGGACCTTACTAGAAATTTTACCAAGCCTTAGAGAGGGTGATTGGTGGAGTGAACTATGGGATTTTTGTGCCCTGAAACACTATAAATTGGTGTTCCTTGTTCTCTGTTAGTATCTGCTGCATATATATTCTTATATAGAAATGATGCCAACTCTATCTATTGTTGATAGGAATCGATAGAATTATGAAAATTTTTAAAAGAACACAATTCAGACCCCTCTTGTGTTATCACAATAGTCTTTATGACCTAATAGTTGATATCAAAGGTTGAGATTTTCAATAGAGCTATAACAAGCTAAAGAGGTAAGATCCATATTAGTGATGAAAAAAAAGAATCTCAAGTAAGGAATATCAATGATTCGTTCTCTATATTTCAATGGTGAGAATAATGGATGCTGGAAGTCAAAAATTTAAATCTACATAAAAAAATATTGAATTTAGAATATACACAAAGATTGTTACTCATTACACAATTCCTAAAAGACCCGAAACTTGGTATAGTACTAAAGAGCTCAGTATGATATGAATTTGAAAGAAATGAATGCCATTATTTGTTGTCTTGGACCAGATGAATTCAACCAAGTATCACAATTCCCAATAGCCTATGAAATGTGGAAGACAATAGAATCAGCCTATAAAGGTACTGACAATGTTAGACAATTGAGATATGATATAGTGAAATTAATGTTTGATACTCTCAGAATGTATGATGGAGAGAGAATCACACTGATTAATGGAAGGCTGACAGAAATTGTAAATAATGTAACATCTTTATGTGAGCCTATCAGCCAACCTAATCATGCTTTGAAAGTTCTAAGAGTTATACCAGCTAAGTGGAATGAATTTTCTGCTGCAATCCACCAATTTTCACATCTCAAGAATATGAAAATGAGATAATTTGTTGGAACATTAATGATATATGACACTGAAATGGAAGATAAAGTTAAAGATCACAATGTCCTTGTCAAAAAACATAACACTTCTTTAAAATTTGTATCCCAAAATAAAAACAAAAAACTGAAACAAGAAGAATGAAATTCATACTCATCTAACTCAGAAATTGAGCTCGCTCAATTAGATAAAAAATTCAGTAAATTTTATAAAAAGAAGAAAAGATTTAGAAGAACCTTCAAAAAGGATTAGAAAGACACAAGGGAAGTAAGATATTATTAATGAAAAAAATCCAGTCATATAAGACCTGATTGTCCTCGATTGAAAGGAGAAAAGAGAAAGATAGAAAAGAAATATCAGAAGAATGATGATTGTGAGAAAAATGAAAAAATAGATATGAAGGCCACATAGAGTGTCTTTGAAGACTCTAGTATCTCGCCAATATATGATTCAGGGAAGGCAGAATCAAATCTAAAATCTAATATGTTCTTTATGGCTAAAGAAGTGAAGGAACAATCCCATTATTCATCTGATTCCGATTCTAGTGACTCAAATGATAAAATGACTACATATTGTACTATGCTAGAAGAAAGATATGATTCCCTATTAAAGAAACAAAAATATTTTAAAGATATTCATAATGATATTTTAGGAGGAAGGGAATCTTTACTTAAAACTCATCTAGAGTTAATTGATAAATTTATTTCATCTACTACAATTTGTACTGACTATGAAAATAAGATTAAAAAACTACAGGATGAAGTAGAAACCTATAAAAGTGCTTCTTTTATATTTACAAAAAGGAGAAAATGTACTAAATGAAATTCTTGGTAAAATGTAATTCCATCCAACAGCCTAGAGGACTTCAACATTTTTTTATCATAAAATACACCATTTTAAGGGAATAAGGGGAGAACCCAAATAGTAATGACTTAAGACATTACAGACCCAATGGTAAAAGAGATAAAAGCTATAAAAACAACATGGATATTCCCCACCCTAGAATATGATAGAAATGAATCCCTCCACCTCTGCATGATAGTCTAATGGGCAAGTGTCCTATGTCAAAGCACAGGCCCAATCTTATGGCTGACGCCCTACCCTCTCAAACAACCAAATCTGAAAAGCCATGTAAAGATGAATATCCATATCCGAATCCTCCTCTAGGTTCATTCTATGTGGTAATTCCAGCTACTTCATAACCCTTCCAAGAGAACATAACCAAAAACATCCAAAAAACTTGTCCTGAATCAACCCTGATGACCACCTCAGACCCTCTCTACTATAGCCATAGAATCCTGGAGGATAATCCAAAAAACAAGAGTTCAATCCATCATCACCTAGGACTGGATGTCCCAAACCCACGCCAAGGGACCACCACTAATGAGGGAATCTGGGTCATCCTGAAACAAAATCGCCACTCTGGGCATGGATCTGCTTCGATCAGAACCAGGGATGCACCCTCACCAGATTCCGACCAAGCCCGGGTGACAAGAACTAGAAGGACCATCATGCCACACCAGAACAACAACAAAAAATCCATCCAGAGAACAAATCCACAAATCAACAAATAAACCACTAGTAAAAACTCATATAATATGAAATTGGAGA
The DNA here is from genome assembly GCA_963277665.1 of Viscum album. NCBI lineage: Eukaryota > Viridiplantae > Streptophyta > Magnoliopsida > Santalales > Viscaceae > Viscum > Viscum album. The sequence goes on along the minus strand of OY728128.1, from coordinate 990,775,699 downwards.
ACCTCCCCCCTCCGTAGCATAGAAAATCTGACCCAAAGCCACACAGTGAGTTCTCTGGATGAAAAACCTTTCATTGGACGAGCCGAACAACCCTGACCGGCAGATCGGGCCACCCCATGCCTCAACGTCGTCGGAGGAGGAATACCACATTTGACCGACCCCCACAGCTTTGTCGAGAAGCGGTAAAGTCATCCCATGATGACGTGTGATCTGCACCGAGCCGTCCACTGAAGATCCTCCGTGATGCACCACCAACACACAAGAAGCACCAAGCTGAGTCAAAACCAATCCAATCTGACCGTCGGAGCTCCTCCGAGATGTGACACCCCCACACAAGCATCTATGCAGACGCCAAGTCGAACCCACCGCCACCGAGATCAGATCCCGGCCTGAAGGGGGGAGGAAGATGAAGCTGCAGGGATCCCTAGATCTGCAAGATAGGGAAGACCACATCGTTCTGAGGCTCAAAATGTAAGCTTTTTGGTAAAATGAAATTAAAAAAGATAGATTTGGTATGGGGAGTAAGGTTGAAAAATCCAAACTGTACAAAAACTATTTTGTTCTTGGTTCTAATAGAAAAATCATGTCTACTGTTAAATGTTTTTATTATGGTATTAATGGAAATTATGATAATGACTTCTATTTAAGAAAACCTCAATTATGTGGTGTCAATCATGTTCATTATTCAAAAATATTTATATAGTTTTCATTATAACATTGTTGATCAAAATAAATATTTTTGGATTCTTAAGTATTTGATAACTAGAACTACTGGACCCAAAAATATATGGGTACTGAAACAAATTTCGGTTTAATTTCACCTTGTTGGTAACAGGCCACAGAAGTGGAAAGGATATATGGTATATAGACAGTGGATTTTTAAGACATATGAGTGTAAATTGAACAAATTTCTATACTATAATCAAAATAGATGGAGGCCTAGTCACATGTGGTGACAATGCCAAAGGAAATATTATTGGACTTGGTGAAGGTGGAGATCCAGATGCTTTAAAAATTTATAAAGTACTCTGTGTACAAGGATTGAAGAAAAATATGATAAGTATCTCTCAACTTTGTGATGATGGACACTATGTTGATTTTTCAAATAATTACTATTTTCTTTTTAAAGACAATTTACTTAAATTTAGAGCACCCAGAATAGATATTGTATACACTTTGGATTTAAATTCCTTGTATAAATAGAATGGGAACTATTTAACTGATAATGTAAATGAGTCAAAGATTTGGAATAAAAGATTTGGTAATTGTAATATTTTTTCCTTACATAATTTATCTAAGAGACAATTAGTTTCAGATTTTACATGTCTCAAATTTGATAGTGGTAGACTTTGTGATGCATGTCAAATGGGCATGCAACACAAATCCTCCTTCAAATATGTTAACAAAATTTCTACTTTAAAGCCCCTATCACTTATTCTTATGGATTTTTTTGAACCATCTAGAATATAATGTTTTGATATAAAATTATATGTATATGTTTTAGTTGATTATTATTCTAGATTTACTTGGGTATATTTTCTAAAACTAAAAAATGAATCTTTTTCTATTTATGAAACTTTTTATCAAATAGTTAAAAATGAAAAAGGTTTTATGGTAATTTAATTAAGATTTGATCACGGTGGAGAGTTTGAGAATCAATAATTAAATTCTTTTTTCTCAAATATGGGTATGAAACACACCTTCTTTGCACCAATAACACCTCAATAGAATGAAATTGTTGATATATGAAATAGAACTTTTCAAAAAATGGATAGAACAATGATGAATGAATACAGTCTTCCAACCTACTTTTGGGAATAAGCTATATGCACAACATTATATATTGAAAAAAGATTTTTAATTTGACCTCCTTTCAAAAATAATTCTTATAAACTTTGGAATAACATAAAGCCTAATGTAAAGTACTTTATGGTTTTTGGATGCAAGGTATATATCTCGAACACCAAGGATAATCTTGGGAAGATCGATCTAAAAGTTGATGAAGGAATATTCTTAGGATATTATGCAACTTCTAAATCATATAGACTATTTAATAAAAATTCAAGGACTTTTGAAGAATCAATTCATGTGATGTTTGAGGAAATTGATCCTTTTAATAAAGGAAAAGATCAAACAGATGAAGCTAATGATTCTTCTAACTACATGGGACTTGATAACATGAAAAAATAATTTTGAAAATATAAATAAAATTTAGTTTAGTTCAGAAAAACATGTTACTAATGAACCTAAAAGTGTTCTCCCTAGAAAGTCTAGAATCTTGAAAAATCACCTTTTAGAGGATATTATAAGAGATCTAGACATAATAATAAAATCTGGATGAAGTGTTGGAAATCAAGTGGAATTTTTTGCTTTTTTATCTCAACTAGAGACTACGTCTTTTAAAGAAGCCATAGAAAATGAAAGTTAGTTATTAGTAATGCAAGAAGAGATAAATCAGTTTAAAAGAACCAAAGCATGGAAATTAGTTAAAAGACCATCAAATTGTACATTTATACGAACTAAATGAGTTTTAAGGAATAAACAAGATGATCAAGGTATTATAACTACAAACAAAGCTGGATTAGTAGGTAAAGGGTATAATCTAGAAGAAGGCATAGATTATAATGAAACCATTGCTCTCGTATCTAGAATAGAGAAAATTATAATTATTTTTTCCTATGCATCTCATATGAATTTTAAATTACATCAGATGTATGTAAAATCTGCTTTTTAAAATGGATATTTTATGGAGGAAGTTTATGTTGAGCAACCTCTTGGTTTTGAAAATTTCCAAAACCGGATTTTTTATTTAAACATACTAAAGATATCTATAGACATAAACCATCACCTAGATCATGGTATGAAAGATTATGTTCATTTATTTTTGAAAAATGGTTTCACTGTTGGTTTGGAAGACCCAACCCTATTTAAGAAAACAGTTTGTTCTAGTTTATTATTAGTTCAAATCTATGTTATTGATGCTATTTTGGGATAAAAAATGACAAAATTTTCAATGATTTTTCAGAACATATGAAAAAAAAATTAAAATGAGCATTATGGGAGAATTAAATTTATTTTTAGGACTAAAAATTTATCAAAAAGATTATGAAAATGTGTTAAATCAAAGTAAATACATTACTGATTTATTAAAAAGTTTGGTCTTGAGAACAATAAGACATATTCAACTACCATGTGTACTAATATAAACATGACTTGAAAGAAGTTGGAAAAATAGTTGAAAACAAGTTATATAGAGGTATGATTAGAAGTTTACTATATCTTATAGCTAGCAGACATGATATTCTGTCTTCAGTATGTCTTTGTTCAAGATTTCAATCAAATCCAAAATAATCCCATCTTGCTGCTCTAAAAAGTATATTTAGATATTTAAATGGAAATGTTATTCAATCTCTAATTTATCCAAAAATTTCTAATTTTAATTTATTATCATATTAATGTACATATTTTAAAGTTTGTAGATCAGATAGAAAAATTATTGTAGAATATGTATCTGCAGGCAGTTATTGTGAACAAGTGTGGTGGATGAAAAACACTCTATAAGAATTTGAAGTTAATTTTATCAATTAACTTATTTTATGTAATAATATAAGTTCTATAAATATTTCAAAAAATAAAATTAGTCATACTAGAACTAAGCATATTGGTATTAGACATCGTTTTCAAAGATATCATGTTCTCAAAAAAGATATATCTTTAGAATTTGTTAACACTAAAAATCAATTAGATGATATTTTTACAAAACCACTTCCCACTACTTATTTTGATTTTATTAATGGGGGGTTATGTTCATTTAATTTTTAATTAAATATTTATTTTATTTTATTTTATTTACCTTTATTTTATTTTAATTTTTTTGTTTCTGTAAATCTAATTTACTATTATGATTTTTAACTTATGGTATTTTAGTTAATATATGTTATCTTAAATCTATTTACGCTATGTAGTTATTAATTCTTTTAACAATTACTCTATGATTCAAAAACGTTGACATGAGTCATTTGTTAGAAACTGTTTGCTTTCCAAACCCCTCATCTTCCAAACCTTTTGTTTACCCAAAACAAAACAAAACCCTACTTCTCCAAACCCTCAATATTCATTTTTCCTTCCAAACCCTTGAATCTAAAAACCTCATATTTTCATATGTTCAAGAATGGTGAAAACCAAGACAATCAAAGAAGGATAAGTAAGTGAACCAAAACCTCAAAGCATTTTAGGAAGAAAAATTCTTCAGTGAAAGGTGATTGATCTCGAATGGTTATACCAGGAAAACTTAATTCTGAAGAAATTGAAAACTTTTCAAGGTCTTGAGATAGATTTCAATGACATAAACATAGAATTTCTTTACGTGGTAGAACTGAATTCTTTTTAAATGAATGTGCAGTTTATTTTCAGAGATACAGAGGACATGCTTTTTTCTAGTACCGAATATAGGGATTTATCTATTTGTTATACTGAGGTACAAAAAATTTTGAACTGTCCACATGAAAGAGTTTACCATTTTGTTCCTAAATCATTTGGTGATAAAAACCATACATCTAAAGACATCACGTATTTTCTATTATGCTCGAAACACATCAGAGAGATGTTATTTAAAGATTTAGAACCTGATCATAAGATTTTGGTGAAATTTATTTAGACTGGAATAGTGCCAAGGATGGCTGATATGGAGAAAATTCTTTACCCATACATGTATATCATGTTTATTTTTCTTAGTGACACCATATAGAATTTTCCATGGTATTTATTTTTGTATCTTCATTAATGTTGTTCACCAGATGGGAGAATCAATTTCTATCCATATGGACGGATAATTTCATGGACTATTTTTAGGAATGATTTAATCAGACTGGTTGAGGAAATAGTAAAATGTAATCATAGTAATGTGTTGAATGCTAGAACATTAAGGAAACAAGGATTTTTCAAGAGCACTGTTAAAGAAAAAATTATGCCTATTAGAACTGAAGAAGAACAAAGTGGGAATAGTTTTCTCAGAGGGAGAAAGAAGGTGTTCTAATGGAGGTTGTCTCTGAATCTTGAACAGATTTGGGTTTACAATAATCTAATAGAAGGCTTGGATTTCACGCTGAAGAAAAAGAAGATGAAGAATAATGTTTGGAAGGACTTGTTAAGAAACCAATAAAAAGGGATGGTCCTCAATTTGAAGAGAAAATGTTGGATTCTGGAGAAGAAACATGCTCAGTAATTTTGGAAGAAACTGATGATGAAGAGGAAATTCACGTGGAGAGTCAATCTAGAGAGAGTATAACTGTACCTTTGGTGTGTAATAGAGTATAATAAATAATTTTGGTAGAAATAGTTCAAGAACAGTATACACCATCTGAAAATTTTCAATCACAGATTGTAAGAGAATAAGTTAGTGAATAAAACAATGTTTAAGAAGGAATGATTTTTTCTAGAATCAGTTACATAAATTCATCCTTTAATGATAGATCAGACTATGGGATAGTCAGATCATATTTCTGGTGAGTGGAGTAAGTTTAGGATAATGAATCTTTTTCCTGTGAAGAATATGTAATGAAAACATTGGGAGATCCTTTTCCTACAAAAAATGAAAATCAAGATATTAATGATGATGAGGGGATATACTATTTTTTATCTCATCAAGTTGAAGAAGTTGTAATTAAATGCAACATGTCTCAAGATGAGAATTCTACTCTACGGCAGGAACTGAATGTTGCAAAGAAAAAGATTCAAGATCTTAATGAGAGTACTACTTCTAGAAGGTATTTTGATGCATTTAAGAGAGACATGTTAAATGATATTGGGAATATTAGATCTGAAGCTATTTTGAAAATATATTTTTCAAAATTAAAGTGGTACTTGGGAAGTCAATTTGAATCTGTAAAAGGGTGATTGAATCAGGATAGTGCATCTACTTCTACCCCTGTGACCAGTCCGGATTTGATTAGAAGGTTTCAGGCCATTATATTTGTTATGGTAGATATGAAATTCTCATTCAAGACCTTCAATGAAATAGTTCTCCTCTATTTGTTTTTAGAAAATCATAATTTTCTTATTGATCAGTTAACTCAGAAAGAATCGAGCATTCGATTGACGTTGTGTTAGTTTTCAGAAAATTTAGATCTATTCATTAAGTAAGAGGAAATACTTCATGAGTTTCTAAAAGTCAACATAGTAGAGAATCTGTTGCCAATAATGACTCCAGTTAGTTGATAATTCAGCAAGGAGACAGTTTGATGAAGAAGATAAGATTTCAGATGCCAGATCTGAAGGACATGTTTGAACCCATAAAAAATTATCATCTATCCAATCCTTATCCTTATTTTTATTTAATACCTTCACCCACTAAAATGAATGTTTTTGTTTGTCAATCAAAAACATTGTTGTATTAATGTCTTCATTTATCAATGTATTTTTGTTGTTGTATATATATTTCATTTCATTATATTATCTATGTATGTATTTTCGTCTAATAGCCAAAATCAATTTCTCTTGGTTCATTATAGTTACTTATAACATTAATTTATCATTATAGTCAATAGTAAATGTGTTTTGATATGTTTCTATACTTTCTTTTTGATATCAAAAAAAGGTGGATAAATTTAAATAAACACAACATTTATTTTATTTGAGAAATAATATTATTTGAGAAATTTAAATAAATACAACATTTCTTTCATTTGAGAAATCGTTGTATTTTATAAATTTAGAAAAGCATAAAAATTTCTTTGAAATTTATATTTGGGGGAGAAATTCAAATATTTTTTCTTTTTTGAAATAATTCTATCAAATCAAAATTATTTTCTTTTATTGTCTACAAAATTATAAATTATTTTTCTAAAATTATAGCATTAATTTATGGGTTTTGTGAACATTAAAAAGGGGGATATTTTTTGGAATGTATTGTCTCAATTATACTTTATAAATATTAATGATTTTTATGCTCACAAATACCCTTATTTGTTTTACAATGATTTTATTTGGAGTGTATTTCAAGAAATTTATATTATTCATAACTCTTATCTTGAAATAGTATTCAACTATTTATTTGCAAGAAATATTTTTTAAAGTGTTCAAAATGCTCTTAAGCATATTTTGGAAACACTATTCACTATTTTTCATTTAATGGAAATTCTATAAATTTAATAAATGAAAAAAAGTAATGTATGGAACAAACATTATGTTTGAAGAAACGTATAGTTAAGGAACATTATGTTAAGATAAGAAGATTATGTTTGACAGAAAATAAAAGAATGGTCAAATAATCCTACATAAGTATGGACCTTTAGAAACATATGGATCATCAACCTTACTTTTCTGATCAACCTTACATTTTCAACCTGATGTTTGAAAAAATGAACGAATGAATAATCAATGTTATGTTCAGATATCTATGCTAACATGGACAAATGTATGGATCATTAACCCTACATTATGAATATTGAACACTACGTTTTTTATTTTATCATTTTATGAAGGAACCTTACCTTTGACTTTTCAATGTTGGAAATTTAAATTTACAAGTTTATCGGGGCATTTTGCAATAGTCCTTGAAACATTTTAGGGCATTTTAATGCGTGATTTCGATTGATTCAATGCTCTTTTTAAATTATTTAAAGAGTTGTTTATAGTAGACATTTTCTATCTTATTCTTAAGGGAAGTTACAACTACTCTGAGATGTATTATTTGAATTTGAATTAACTTGATTTATCAGTCATATTATATGGATCTGAAATATTACTACGATATATATATATATATATATATTTCTCTGTCTGATATTTAGATATAATGATTTGGAGATTTCTTGGCTGTATTGATAATTCTTATTCTTCAAGATTTCTTATAAAAATTATTTCACTGCTACTAGGATCAAGCATCTCAGATACAAGGAATACTTTTTAGAGATATACATGTTCAAATCTGGAATCATGATGCTCTGTTATTTTTCAATATTATTATTCTTTTGAACACAATACTAATATTTTTTTCAGTTTTGTGTTGCTACAACTATAAGCTACATATGTTTCTCATCAAAACTACATCTTATCTATTTTGAGTTCCGACTTCTCGTATTCAGTCGTAGTGGAGTGTCAGCTTCTCGCACTACGCTTTGGTTTTACCAGTTCCCTGTAAAAGAACTATAAGGATCTTTTTTAAGCCATTTCTTGTAATTATGAAAACTGTATGTACTTAGTTGTATATCATTATTATCATACGAGGACCTTACATGTGAAATTAACCAAGCCCATAGAGAAGGTAATTGATGGAGTGTAATAGGGGTTCTTCATGCCCCGAACCACTATAAATTGATGTTCCTTGTTCTTTGTTAATATCTGATGCATATATATTCTTATACAGAAACATCTATATCTCTATCTACTATGGATATGAATCAATATAATTGTTATTTTTTAAAAATAACACAATCCCCTCCATCTTGTGTTATAACTATAGTATTTACAAACTAAAAAATACATACATGATTCATGTATTACATTTGAATAAACAAAATTACAAATTTATTTATTTTTGAAAAGATCTGTTTTCCATCGATTTCAACCCTGCATATTAGTCAAATTAAACTTCATGGAATCCTTGGGAAAGGAAAGAAAATATTGGTGATCTCAAATTCGAAGTAATAAATAAATATACTAGAGGAAAAATGAATCAATGAGTATAATAAATATGGAAAGGTAAATAAATGAACACATATTTCATGTAATCAACAATCATGGTAAATTACTAAAAATACATTCCATTTAAATAACGAGATAATGAATAATAAATATAGTAATCAAAAACAATTAAAAAAACATTCCATGTAATTAATAAATTGGGAAGGAACTATTTAAATAAAATGGAAAGGAAAATAACTAAAAACACAAGTAGTTTAAATAACTAAACAAGGAATAATTAATATAGAAAGTTAAATAACAAAACAAACATGATACTTAATCAAGAAAATGAGAATGAAATGGATCCATAGATTTTTATAAAGTGAAAATATAATAGGTAATAATGAATGAATCTGAATGTAGGAAATTCTTAAATATTGGACTCTATGTTTCCTCGAAACATAGAACCATTACAGTCAGACCTTTCACTAGAAAATTTAAAACATACCAGTTGAAAAACCATATAGATGATTCTATACCACTGATTAGTCTCATGAGACTATTGATGAATCAAAATGAATACTTGACATGGTCTAAAACCCTTGTCATACTAGTCTAAATCATTCGTCATATATCAAATAATCGATTTAATTCATAAACACTATTCCTTATTAAATATCTGTATTGATTATATAATACAGATTTGTGCATATTTCCACAAATAATAAAATAATAATCCAAGTAAACACTATATGTAAAACTTTTATATAGTTTAATAAATAATCATATCCATGATAAAAAATGTGGATATATTGGGAAATTTAATGCCCAATGGTCACAAGATAGTGAATAAATCAAGGGGAAGTTAATGATAACACAAATGATTCAAGTAAGTGAACTAAAAAACTATACATGATCAAAATAATCATAATCCATAAACAATAATAATTAGGAGGCTATCAATACCATGTATACCCATTGGTGTAAGAATAAGGTTTGCAGTTATTAATGAAATAAAAAATCATTAAAAACATTCTTGAGAAAAATATACATTTAATTTTAAAGAATATTTTTATAAAAATATTATATGAAATTATGTTTTCAAAATATTTTATTTAATATTATTATCATAAACATTCAAATGAATATTCAAATAAATGAAGTCCAGAAAATCCTCACATGTCTTACAAGTTAAAATGATGGGTCCCTTCACATTCTTGTTAAATTTCAACAAGATTGTTTTTGAAAATAACATAAATATATCATTGAAACTAATTTCTAAAAATTACATTAATAATATTTTCTAATAGGTTAAAAATATATTGGTATATTTTTGAGACATTTAATTTGGAAGAAAATTGATTTTTTATCAAAGAAAAAAATTAAGCCATATTTTATTTAAAATTAATTCTATAAAATTTTTAGTACCAAGGAGTGTAAAAAATGGTATTATTACTTGAAAGGGATCATTAATAACTAGAGGAGAATAAAAATAAATGTTTTGTTAAAAAATGATCGAATATGTTCCTTTTTTGGAAATTCAAGTGTAAACAATCCTGAATAAAATGATTTTGTAAAGTAGAATCTTTTAAATATCATAACCCAATAAAAAGGAATTGGGTTTTGAAATTTGTTTCCACTTGGTATCCTTATTTTCCGATCCCCTAAGATGAAATAATTAAAATTGAAACTCAAATGTAATAAATTATTTATTATGCATTATATTACATGATATATTTCCAGTATATACACCATATAAAAGAAACTAGGTGCATCAAATTACGATATGACTCAAAAAAAATATATTGAGACGAAAATCCCTTACCTCGTTCTTTTCCATTGGTCATACTTGATTTAACCTCTTTTATAGTGGTTTTAAATATTATATGAACTTATCATAGAACCAAATTAATATTTATGATATTTTATATGATCCTTATATAACATATTATTATTATTTTATTAATATTATTTCGATATTTTCATCATTTTTTGGTAATAACTTCCTTTGTTTTTTGAATATGTTTTCACTTATTATTTTTTGTTCCAATTACATATATCATGATATAATCATATCAAAAATATAAAACAAGATTTAAATATCATATATATTCACTCTATATAATTTTATAGTAATCCCTAAAATTTAGTGATAGGATATGAAATAAAGCATTCATGGAGAGGGTAGGTCGTACGTACCCATGAACGCTGCTCCAATTTTCTTATCATATAAAACGAAATAAAATATAATTAAATATATATAGTATCATTTAAATATCATTTTTATAACATATATATCACATTTTTTTATTAAACCCATCCTTAATACATTCATTGTATGGCTTGAATGAATCACATTGCTTCATGTGGCGGCAGTCTACCGTACAAACAACTGATGTTAATCTAATCCCAAAAAATGGAAGGCGTAAAGGCATGTGTTATATTAAATTTAACGAAACATAAATACATCATAAATATTATAAATATAATATATAAATATTATTTCCATTATTATTCTCAACCTTGATAGGTGGAAATGGAACAAAATGACATCGGTTCGCAAAACGGTAGTTCACCGTAGAAACGAATAATGATTCTATAACCCATTTTATCAAAGTATGAAAATAATTAGATATTAAACTTAACATATAAAATGAAATTTTATTTAAGTTAGTTTTTTTTATTTAATAATAATGATATAAAAATAATTTATGTTGGTGGAGAAGGAAATAAAATAAAAAATATTTTAGAAAAGCATTACCTCTTCTTCTGGTGTCCTCCTTAGGATGGAAATAATATTTTACTAAGTTATATTTATTTCAAAAATAAGTATTATATTGTGAGGTTATAGATGTATATAACTTATTTGGACTGGTATTTTATGAACCATTGTTTTTTATAGTATTAAGAATGGGGAGAGTGAGTCTCCTTTTATATGTGGGGTGAGGGGAAAACTTATAATTTTTTTTAAATAGTGAATTCCATCAACTTTTTTTCTTTCCATGTGGATAAAATAATTCCAAAACTAGATAATAGAATTTATAACGTCTATATATGTCCAAACTATGAATTTTGGACAATAGTTTAAGTCATTTGGCCCCTTGAGTATAAACATTAATCCCTTGGTAAACCCATTTTTCTCTTAAACATTGCAATATATTTTAAATTTTTTCACTAATCACATTGGTAAAAAAATTATATTGGGTTTATTAGAAATTAAAAATTGTTTTGATTCAATATATTTTATGCCTTCTTCTAATTTTAATCCATATTAGTGGGAAAATTGTTTAAAAATAATCCGGTAGAGGGGGTTAGAAAGCGAGGTTTTAAAGTGATAATGTCAAAAAGTTAACGATGTTTTTATATAAAAATTCAATATAATAAATATTATAATGAACTAGATTTGATTTATATATTTATAATTTATCCATTTAGACTGTAAAACAAATTAAAAATATTATTTAACACTGTAATTATCTATAAGAATGGGTATTTTTTAATTAAACTCTAATATATTTTATTATTCATCCAAAAATAAAAAATTTCATAAAAATACCATAAATTATCCCTAAGATAATATTGAAATTAAAAATTCAATAATGAAGTTTATTTTTTAAAATAAAATTTATAAAATTGTCAAAATTTTGTTTTAAAACTAGTGTTCTATTAAATGGTCACAAAATTGCCTTTATAAAAATATAGTTCTTTCTACATAAAAATGGATTCGTTATTGTCGTATACATATAAAATATATTGGTTGACATTCAAAAAAAATTATTTAAAATATAATTTTTAAATTTCATTAATATTATTCTCTAATGTTAGTTAATTTAATTTATTAAGTTGCAATTCCTTTGGTTCATAAGATAATTTTTTTTGAAAAAAGATTCACTTAATATTCAATTAGTTTTTATATTAATTTCTAATTAAATGGTTAAAAACAAATTCTTTTTATGTTTTTGTAAACCATTTATTTTTATATTTTATTTATTACTATTCCTAACCACTAATTTAACGACTGGAGATAATTTTTATTGCAAATAATAATATTAATATTATTTGGTAAAACTTGGCCTTGCGTGTAATGCAAGCCGTCAAAGAAATTCATTATTCCAAGTAATGAAATATAACATAGTGTTGAGTGCATTGAAATATATTGAATAGATTTAATTTATTTCATATATTAAATATTTCATAATTTCTGGGGTTGTTATAATCCTATCTACCCTTGGTGTTGTGTGTCACATACACAATTGATTATGATGTAAATATTTTAAAATTTCAGTGTATTGCACCATCATCCAGAGAATGATGGTCTATCAGACATACAATATAGGTTTTAGATGACATGATTTGGGTTTGTTTCCTTGATTTAGGTTGTTTTTGGGAGAAATCATTACCTATCTATGAGTTCTCTTATAGTAATATCTTCTAGGAGGCCATACAGATGGGTCCTTATGAGGCACTATATAATATGTTGTGTCAATCACCCATGTGCTGGTTAGTGGAACGAGAGGTAGCACCATTGGGTACTCATATCATTTAGGAGATTTTAGATAAGGTGCGTCTTATTGTGAATAAAATGTCGGCAGCTCAGCCTAGATATAAGTCATACACCAATTTTCATCGTTGAACACTATAGTTCGAGGTGGGGAGTCGGTTATTCTTGAAAGTTTCACCTAGAATGGGGAATAGGTAGATTCAAAAACAATGGAAGTTATTGTATCATTACATATATGCATTTTAGATTATAGAGAGAGTTGGGTTGGCAGCCTATCAGTTGTAGTTACCTCATAGGTACTTGGACATGCATGAATTCTTCTATGTATATCAAATTCACCAATGTAATTATGATCTATCACATATTTTTCAGACTGTGGAGTTTGAGTTGGAGGAAGATGCATCCTTTTAGGAGCATCATATCCATATTTTTTATCATATTGTGAATTTTCTCTGAGGATGGTTAGTTCCTTTGGTATCTGTGTTTTATAAATATGACCATGTAAAAGATGAGACTTTGGAACAAGAGATAATGTACATTCCCAGTGGCTAGATCCTCAGAAGATACATGACCACACTTGGAAGGGAAATTTAAGGATGGATTTCTTTAAGCGGTAGATTTTAATAATATGTGTTTTCAATGAGTTTGAGAACCTATTTATTTCAATAACTGCCATTAAATTTATACTTATGTGAGTTCCTTGGATGTCTGTTGAGGAAATGAGGGTGTACAGGACTTGTTTAGAGCCTATAGCCCTACTTTTTGGATGAAAAAATTGTGCCACATAGTTAGTAGAATCTATGCAACCTAGTCTGCATAGTTAGAGTAAACTATGTGGGATGTCTCAATGCATAGAAAAGGGCGGATATTTTTTCATAGTCGTGTGACCCAGGACACATGCCCATGTGTATTCTAAGAGTTTTATATTAGATAGAAAATGCATGATAAGTTCATGGTTTATCTTTTAATGAGTTATAACCATGTGTTGGGGTCCTTGAGGTAAATATGGTTGCATGTTTGGTGCACGGTTTTCCCAACCATGTGTCAAAACCACGTGATTGAGTTTTTAAAGGTGAAATCTCCATTTTCGCTTAACTCATTTAAGTGTTAACCCTCAACCTTCTCTTTCTTTTTCTCTAGTGTCTAATATTTATTTATCCATTGTGATCTACTCATGCTATTGTGCTAGCCTTTGGATCCATTTCACCATCCATTGGCTGCTTTGAGTTTTGTTCATCTCATTGGATATGCATTGGTCATTCCTTCATTACTTGGGATCTTTTTGATATTTTCATTACTATTGGAGATATTATTTTGGTTCTTACATTTTCACTTGATTGGGACCAAATGAGAGACTCATACTGGATGAGTTTTCTTATATAGTCTTAAGGTAGGTGGTCTAAACATTTTTTATCATTTTTTATTGTTTTATACCATATTTGCTTTATGCCACTTATATGACTTTCTGAGAAATGATTCCTAATTTGTTAAACCTTGATTTAAATGAAATTTCTTTTCTAAGATAGATTGTGGAACCCTTATATAAGGTTGTAAGTTTTTAACCTCAACCTGAACCACCCATGGGATAGTTATACCTTTTGGACATGATTATTTTACACTTGGGATATGTTGAAGTCGCATTACATAATTTTTAATTGAATATGGTAATAAAGATATTTTTTAAATGTTTTAAGAAACTTTTTGAACTTTATAATTTATATATTAAAGGTATCAATTGGATAATCTATTGCATTGTATATGATTGTGAAGAGATTAGTGAAATTATTGATGAAATGTTTTATGAAATAGTGAATAATTTGGTCACAATGAGAATAGAGGGTTTGTGGTATGGCACTAATTACCTACATGGATACCTTTGACATTTCTAATTCATGGATCTGATTTAATCGACATAACAGCATGTCGTGTACATTTCTACTCCATGGATATGATGAATTATTAAGATGCCTTAGACATTTCTACTCCTTGTATCTAGTTTACTTAGATTATTTGGATGCCTTGGATAATTCTATTACTTGGATCCAATTTAATCATCTTACATGAACAACTTTTACTTTTCAAATCCTTAGATCTAACCCATTATGATGCCTTGGAAATTCCAACTCCTTATATATTTTTTTATTTACTTAGCATACTCAGTTTCCATAGAAATTTCTACACCATAGACCCTACCTCATGTAGTTTTAATACATGATTACACTTAATAGGAAGTTATTGATGTTTTCTATTAATTATAGATATCCCTTATGATTTAGTTTCTTTTTCATGGTGTGTCTTGATAGACTGGACAATATATCTTCAAATTTTATTACTTGTACTCCCGTAATATCTGCACACTTCTTCAAATTATATGCATAATATGGTATGTTATATACACAGTAGTTTGTTACCTATTAAGTGTTATCTCACACCCTATTTGGGCCACCATTGGGTATCCAAAGATACTTCAAGAATGTAGGTAGAGATAAGGAAAAGTTACCTCTTGAGGATGTTATACTTATTTATACATAAAAGTAGGGGAACATTGGACTGGGATATAGTGTGTGCTTCTATTTTTAGGATTTTTTCTTTTTGTATTTTGTACTTTTAAAACATGTATTGTACTGGATGAATATTTTGATGTTTTTTCTTTATTTTTTATATAATTACATGATCATCATTGTATACAAAACATTAAGATGATATAACTTGTTTATTTATAAGATGGATGTTTATTCTTATATTTTTCATTAATTTTATATTTTTATGATATTTATTGATATGATTATATGATTGGGCTACACTCTGATTATGGGGTTGTAGACTCCCCACTATTCAACAATGAACCCTCCCTGCTAGTTGAAAGCCTCTAGAGTATGGGGTGGTGATCTTGAATCCACGTTACCCACCAGATCGGGGAACCATTGGGGTCTTCTAGTTCAGGTCATTACAATCTTACATTGTTATTAAAAACATAATTACAATGGTAAACAATCGAACGAGGTAAAAGTGGGTACAAATTAATTTTTTTTGAAATTTATTAATTTAAATTATATTTATATATTCCAGATGTCCTTTTTGGTTTCCTATTAAAACCTAAGTATCTTACCAAACATCACTCATAATACATACATTACAAAAATGTGATTTCATCTTTACCCTATAGTTAACTTATGTTTCAAAATAAATGTCATGAATATTCACATTTAAAATTACATCTCCTCTATCCCTTCCAACCCAATCTATTACATAGAAAATATCTCAAATACCTAAATATATTTTGTATATAGTAAATTCATATAAATATTTTAATGGATTTTAGTTCTAATAAGTAATCCTAAATTCTTTCTTCTAAAGGAACCTATGTGAAGAAGGAGTGAATTCATCTAGTGAATATATAAGTTCTTCTGTTACATTTTTAATTATATTCTCATATCCACTCTTTATAAATAACATAACCCACAATAATAATTCTACATTAACATAATTATTTTTCTTATAAAATTATATAACTCTAAACTGTTACACATTCACTAGTACAACATGTTATTGTCTGTGAATGTTCAAACGAACCCAGGAAAAATTCTACAACAATGTTGCAATTTTTTACAATGAATATGTTTCAAGAAATTAATAATAGTAATATATTATAATAAAGAGTAATATATTTAATTAATATGGTTTTTAAGGATGATAAAAAATTAATGATCAATATTAATTGTCATATTTCTATCAGTAAATTGCCTAAATCGTGCTCCTCGTGGATTCCATTCTCATGAACCATGCACATAATTTCTATCAAATGAATAATACACTAAATAAATCCATAGAAAAAAATGATTCCATTACCTTGAAAAATATAGTAAGGATTAAATTGTTATAAAATAATAATGACTAACATCTCTATTGTGAAAATTTTATCAAATAATCTAGACAACTAACATTTGATGACAGACTTAAACAATAACTAAATAATATATAAAGATTTAATTATTATAATTGAGTAGTATATAAGGTATTTATTATGTATAATTTTATAGAATATGTTATTAAGTGTTTTTTATTATACAGGATGCCAATGTTCTTTAATGGAGGTCTGGAGTAATGGTAATGAATTCTTCTCCAATCTCATTTAGAAACAATGATTATTTATGTTTGAACTTCCATCTAGGGAAAATATTTTATTTTTATATAAAGAACTCATATTTTTTTATATCATCTATTAATTCATGTGTTTTATATTTATTCTTACCATTTTACCTTTCTTTGGTTCGTAATTTACCGGAAGTGATTCTTATAAGAAAACTTGGATTTATCTTTGATTTTCATTTTGGAATATTTCTCCCACATACCCATGTTCTTTAATTTCTTTTATGGATGTCATTATCTTTAATTATTTGATTTATTATGGTATTTTTCTATTTAATTTAATATATTTACAAAAATTTTCTTATTTAATGGTTTCGACATGTCTGTTTTCTTCCCATTTAATCTTCTTTACAAAGATTTAAAGGAGTCTCATTTTTAAATGTATTATCTAGTAATATATTTCCAATTTTTCTTCATTATTTTTTTAAACAAACTTACCCTCTATGTTTTTATGTTTTAAAAAGAAATTTCTACTTCCATTTTTTATAATTTATTTTTATTTTAAAATAAAATATGTTAAAAAATTTAATGATATTTCTTCATCTTTATCAATTTAAATTTTACTTCTATTTGAAAATATTTTTTAATCATTGTAAATATCCTTTAATGTTTATTATGTTTCAATCGAAATATTACCTAATGATATTATCCAACATATTTCTATGGATGTATTATTATAATGTCTTATAGAAGTTTTTATGGAACTTGTTACCTTCCCATGGGTTAATTAAATTATGATGGAATTAAGAATGTTTTCATATTCATTTGGAATATATATATATATATATGGTTTTTATTATGTTCTTGGTGTTAATGGAATTATATATCCCTGTCATTAAAAGGGTAATGTATTATCTCATGATATAACTATGAATGAGAGTAGACCAAAATTCGTAAGGGATTGAATCACCCCATACCCACACTCTCGGATATGGTACTTAAAAAACATGCTTTAAACATATATTTTGGTACTAATTGAGCTCAACCAAGTATAAAATACATACATGTTATATCATGTGACATGAAAATTCAATACATATCTTAATAAACCACACCATATAACTTATATGTTTTGGGCCTTTGGAGACCAAATACATAACCTATATAGTTTTCAAACTTATTCCACATATCTCAAAAATAATATTCCAATATACTACCCTAAAAGATATATCATACTTCATATTCTTCCTCCCAATATGGGTAACTTAAAAATAAGAATGGTTGAGATCAAAATCTCGGTTTTATTAAACATTAGTGTCATCAATTGAAGGTTATAAGTGATCATAAGATAAGTATGTTGGTAGGAGAACATAATCGATGTACATGAACACATTATATGGAAAATAATACCCGATTAAAATGGATTGTAAATCATGAATCAAGAAATAGGAATTTATTTATAATATAAAGCATCAATTATGGATGTTTGGGAATATGAACTAATAATATGTGCCCATAAATAGGCATAATGTGTAACATTAAAATAGGAATGAATATGAGCTTGAAACTTGTAACTTGTATCAAAGTAAATCATAAGGACATTCATCACATAAAGGATTGGTCCATACATTGGTTCATAATAAATTTGTCATAGACTAACCATGCATCTACCTTATTGGTCTTTTGCTCACCACTCGTGTACCCTTGGGCGTGAGCTCACTAATCATGTACCCTTGGATTTGAGTTGACCAACCATGTACAGTTGGTCTTGGGATAAATTCCTATGTACTATTTAGTTATAATGATTTATAAAACATTACTTAAGTCATTATAGGGATATAATGGACCCACTGATCACATAATCATAAAACATACATATGTGTACCACATGAACATGAAAACAATCAAAATTCCCTTGTAGATTAATTAACCCTTTAAAAATACATGGGTTTTATAAAAACATCAACATAACATCATCATAAGAAATATATAGAAATATTATGGATAGTATCATTAGATAATATCAATTTTTAATTATAATAAACATTAAATTATGCTAGTATATATGAAAACCTTTTTTATAAAAGCATTATAAAATTCCCTTGAAAATTAGAAGAAATATACTTTTCTTTTGATAAATTTTATTTTAAAATAAAAAATTCACAAAACAATGGGAATAGATATTACTATGGTAAAAACTAGGAAACATTTTAGTGGAAAAATCATTATAAAAAATGGTTATAAAGTGGTAAAAAAATTTCAGGTACAAAACATTGAATTGAATATTCATTATTCACTTTTTTAATTTAAGTAAAATTTGGGGGAAAACAATTGTATATAATAAATTAAAAAAAATATTACCTTTATAAATAAGTTTAAGTATATTGAAAATGAACCGAAGAAATCATATAATAGTATATAAGTAGATCCATAAAAACTTTAAAATATGGACATGGAAGACAATGATTTCCCAACTATAAAATATACATGGTTAGCTACAGTTATAGAGGTACTTTTATGAAAATTATAAACCAAAAGGATAATAAATGGTAAGAAGAAAATTAAATTACATGAATAACAAGAGGATAAGAGAATTTATATATTCTAGGATATAAATATAACATATAGTTTCCTAGATGGAAACTTATTCATAAACAATCGTTATTTAAAAACGATATTGGAAGAGAACACCATTACCTATACTCTAGACTTCTCTTAAGGTTATTTAACTTGCTTTATAATAAACATAACCATTTTAATAACTTATTTATGAACCTTAATCATATAAATTATTTTATATTTCCTTTTATATAATATTTCAATACTCTTATATTAGTTATTTGTTATTTATTTTCCTCATCAGGCAGTAATAATTTTGACTGTCTCATACAAGTTTCATAATAAAGATGTTGATACGTATTCTTAATATCAAGTTAATAGTTACTAGATTATCCAAGATAAATAAATAATTTGGTTCCTATGAAATATTTTTCCTCATACTAATTTTATGTAATATATGGGTGTGGATCATGGGAATGGAATCTACTATGAACATGTTTTGGGTAATTTACCGAACACAACAAGTTACTTGATAATGAGATATTTTTTTATTATCCTTAAATAAAAGTATTCCAAAAATATATTAATCATTAATATCATATATTATGAGTATTAGCATCTTTATACTTATTTTGGGTTAAAAATGATGATGTTGGTATAACATAGTTCATGTGGGTGGTTGAACCAACCCAAACAAGGACATGTTATGCTATTGAATGAGTAAGAGTTTAGGGTATTATGACAATAATATCACATTATTAAGAGAATAATGATGTAAATATGACATAATTACATTGGATAATGATATTTAGAAATATTATATATGATAAGGTAATTTAATGAGTAAGATAAGAACTTAGATACTTACTTGATGGATTCACTCCTTATCTACACAAGTACCTTCAGAATGAAGGATTTGGGATTACTTAAGGGATCTAGAAACTACCAAATATATTATATAAATTTTGAAGATAAAAAATTTATAGGTTTTGAAGATTTATTAGTATGAAAATAGTGGTTTATAATGGGAAGAAGATTACAACTTTTATAGTAGAAAATGTGGGACATTTCTTTGGAAATGTTAGTGAAGTGAAGGGTAAAAATTAAACCACGTGAATGTTAAGAAAAATGGGTGACAAAAAATTAGTAACAAAACTATTTTTGAATCCAAAACATTAAAAACTACTTATACAAAGTATAAATATCATTTTAATTAAAAAATATATATATGCCTTAATTGGCCTCTTTTTACCATGTTTAGTTATTTACCATAGTAATTATTTTTTAGTTGAAATTCCAGATGGCACCTCTTACCCATGTTTATCATGATAATTATATATTTTAAATCAATTTAAAATATTTAAACAAATAAATATAGAAAAATTTAAATTCTATAAGAAAAAAAACTACATATATATATATAAATAGTATTTATAGAGCAATGACACTTCAAAACATTAATTATTCTTAGTATTATTTCATATTAATTAATAATTAAATAATTGTTAACATATTTCTTGTAAATTGAAGCATTACATCAGATTCACCATTTAAAAGTGATGACTTTAATTTTTTAATATAAAAAAAATATCACGTAAAAAAATTGTTCTTTGAAAAACATATTTGCCAACATTGAATAATTTTCAATGTATCCCATTAAAGTTAATTATTCATCTTCAAACCACATAATCTTATCAGTGAATTAGTATTAAAATATTTATTTGAATTTTATAAATAAAAAAAATATTAAATAATAATAAATAATTCATAGAAAATATATTTTTCTACCAAAATATTATATTTAAATATTATCTTATTGTTTATTTATTAATTATTGAGAAATATATTATTTACAATTAAAAATTTACCCATAATATATAAAAAACAACCATATATCCAATAACCATATTATAATTTCCATATATCTAGAATATATACATCCAATGACCATATATATAATAGTCACATTTCATTTCAATATATAGTCTTTCATACATTTATATAATCATTCAATATATTAATTTACTACACTCTCAATATGTCTCTAGTATTTATAATTATATTCCTTACAATATTTTAGGTTTTATATTATATGCTCATAATTTATTAATATTTATATTATATTATAACATTTAATCTCAATAAAATATAGTGTGGTTTTTTTTAGTTTAGTTATATATATAAAACAAACAATTAAACATGTTATTTATTAAAAGGAATAATAAAAAATAAATTTATGGGATTTTATAGAGACTATGTCTACAATGTTACAAGTGGACCCAAAATTATTCAACCGTCCAATGCATTGAAAAAAGAGTTATATATCAAGAGCTAATATGTATGGTATTAGGTAGAAAATTCCATCCACTATGGGAATGTTTACACTATTTTATAATAGTTTTGTCAGTGAGCCTCATCAAAGGAATGATTTCTAATTCCTATTCAAATTTTATATTATTATGTTTTTTATGGTTCAATATTATTGACTCATTCTTTCAACACATATATTGCACATGTCTTATATTATAAAAAATTCCTTATTCTATGACCCTGTGATTTTTGGTCTTTTAAATATTGGATGTGATTCTCTTATGTTATCTATATGAACCTTGATTATGTGATCATACCCACAAGATTATCTTATGCTCACTTGTGATCTTAGACATTTTATTATTATTTTTAAACCTATTGATTATTTAAGCTCACCATTTACTATGTTTACAATTTCCCAATATGGGAAGAATATTATTACATATGGTATGTTTTTTAAGGTATCATGTGTGAAAAATATTTACAAGAGATGTTGATAATTGGTTGTAAAATAACTTTATTATTTATCTAGTATCCAAATAAAATGATTATTTATTTTATTGGGTGTTATTTATTAGGATTTGTAATGAATATTCTTATGAAATTATGTATTATATATTCATGTAATGCTTGGATCATATAACATTTTATGAAAGAAAATGCGTTGTTAGCATAAAATCTATGGATGAAGGTCTAGATCACCTCAATTGGAATCAAATTAGGGTTTTTTTATAATTTGGAATTAACCTATAAATAAAAATTAAATAGATCCTAAAATAACCTATGTTCAACCAAAAGTGATGTAGATTGAACATAAAATGTTTTAGGTTGAAATTAAGATGTAATAATTTAGGAAATATTGGGATTTATTTTCTTTATAAAATAATTGATTAGTATTATTATTACTACATGATACTCACATTAACCTTTTTAGTTTTAGTCAGTGGCATGAAAAAGGAGGAATCAATTACAATGATCGTGGTGTAAAATTCAATGAATGACCTAATAATAAACATTATAGTACATGAGATGGAGTGAAAAGAATCATTTCCATACTCACCTAAATATATTAATCTATTAAAAGAAACATTATAACCCCCATAGGACTAGTGAAGACACTTGTGATGGGGTGAATATGTTGTTTCTAAATCCTTTTTCCGAATTCCAGTTTATATTTTATCAAGAAACCCCCTTTGGATTTAAACCACTTTCACTTGTTAGGATTTAAGTGGATCTATTTTCCATTACCTAATAACGTACTCAACATGATATTGATTAAATAAAGTTATGTATGGTATAAATGTTTTTACAAGCTTCATCCCTGACGTGGGAAACCTAATCCTTATTATTATTGGGTTTTCACCAAGTGATATACTTTTTACTATAATTTTATCATCATTACAAGGGGTGTTTGGGTAGTTTTTATCATAAAAAAATCTCACAATACTACACAGGTTGGTGTGTTCACTATATTACACAAGTGAACAAGCATATAATCCCATTATACATATTTATATTATAATATCACTAGTTATTCATAGATTATATCCTATTGAATTAGATCATTAATTTGTCTAGTTATTTTACTATATCTACAACTATTATCTTATTTCTTACTCAGAGACATAGAAATTGTTGTTAAATTCTAGAAAAATAACATTAAACTTGATCACATTTTAATTCATAGCTTCTAGTTCCACTTCAAAATCCATTATCTAGGAACTCCAAAATCAAATTATATATAAAAAACATCCACAAAAATTTTATTGGTTAGTAAATAAGGAAATACTTTAGTTTTAATTCCTCAAAATATATATACTCTTGAAGGTATTCTTTTTCATCCTATATTTATTTCTCAATCTTCTACAATATTGATTGTAGTTGGGACAAGCATATGAACGAGCCATATTATTATTATTCTTTCTTTATTTCTATTTATTACCTAGATGGTTTATATATTCAAAACAAGATCATAAAATAAATACATATTCTTTGAGATATCTATTTCTCTTAACTCCATCTACAATGATATAATACAGATACATGTAGTTCTCTCACTTAATTTTTTATTTTTTCTCTTTAATTGAAAAATTTATAAGAAGATTAGCATTCTATGTAGATTCTTTTTCAATTTCCAAAAAAAATAAATACAAAATCGTAATAATGAATGAAATAAACATCAATACACGTATTTTTCTTCCACCATGATCCTTTATATTTCCTTTTTCCTCAAAAAGTTGTCTCTATTAAAATTTCTAGTGTAACCTTTATTATTTTTCATTAAAAAATTTTATTTTGAGTCATATCTCTTGTATATTTTCAACAAAAGTATTGAGGTATAAAGATCATTTCATAGAAACCACTAATAAATAATCTTTTAGTGTTGTATAAAATATACAACAGTAACACTTATAGATAAGACCTTTCCTCTTATAGCATAATATATTTAAAAATGAAACATTTATAGATTTATCTTCCATTTGTAAACAAAAGATATAAACATAGAAAACTCATGTTCTTCTCTTTTGTATCAAATCACAATAGAGTTTGTGATATTTGGAACACTGAATATTATTATAAGCATCTTTAAATGTTGATCATCAATATTAAATAACAAATTTTAAAATTTTAAATTTATACATAATGAACAATAAAGCTCATATAATCTATCTTAATTATTTTTACTCATTTTAAGATTCAATTATGGCTTAACAAAGAATCGTGATGTTTATAAAATTAAATAATAGCTTCAACATCATCTCAATGTGGAGTATAGAGCTAAACATCACTTCTTTTTTACATCATCCTTAAAAAGTCATTCATAAACTTTTATCCATGATTATTTTTGTACTGATTTTATTATCCAATATACTTGATAAAACTAGGATATATTCCCAAACAATGTAAGAAATATTTATTCCATGAATATATGAGATTAGAGATAGTGATGGGAGAATTAACTAGATGAAATTTTGAAGATATTTAAATAAATTATAAAAGTTTAATTACAAATCATATAAATAGACAACATGAACTAGGAAAATTATTAATGAACATAATGGATTTTAATTATAGTTTGGTCCAAATTCCGCCTTATATACTCTTACACCTCACTACTCTTTGAGAAATTCATTATGTACTGCCTTATTTATTAGGGGGAATAATAACCCAATTAAAACCATATTTTTCTAGTGTAAATATATTCAAGAAAAATGAATTTTATATGATAATTCACAATATGGACTCCATTGAAATTATAATTCAAGATAAAGAACCTAAAGAGAAAATAATAAATTAAATAATTAGATTATTTATTAGAATATAGGTTGAATTATCACAGAATAATTATATACTCAATGAATCGGGATGAAGAAGTCAGATTAAAATTCACATCCAATTGTTCTTGAGAAGTGATTCAAATTAAATATTAAAGTAAGTAGTGGTAGTTCAAGTAGTTTTTGATACAAAACTTTGGATATCATCTATTAAATGAAAACTTATTCATATAGGATCAACTAAATCACACATAACTATAAGAATTTTAATGTTGAAAGATCACATAAAAGTAATACATTAGCATAGTATTTTATTTTTTAACAAGTGTATACTAAATGTATTTCAAAGCCTTTAAGTAAGATCTAAAAAACTAAGAGCCCAATATCCAACTGAGTGAAAACATTCAACTACAAACTTAGTTACAATTATTGGAGAGGTATAAACTTATCATTCAAGAATTATCATAAAAAATTGTCCAAATTCAAAAACATAAACACTAATTAAAATTACATTGAATATATTATTAAAAAAATATAACATATCAATAATAAAATTTCAACCAAATTTTATAAAAACCACATAATATGTTTTAGTGAAATTCAAATTTTAATTTTTAAAACACTTTCTATATTTATATAGAAATGTAATTATTCCCAAAATAACAAAAATTACATTAAATATTATAAAACAAGATTAAATAAATTTTTGGACTAAATATTAATTTATAAATGAATAAAACAATCAACTCAAAATATATAATTTTGAAAAATTAACACATCAAGATTGTAAAAACCCCGGTTTAAAGTATATTACCTTGTTTTCTAAATTTTTAGCTTATATAATGCTTAGATTATGTTTTAGAAGGTTTGGAATGGTTTTATAATTTTATAGGGATTTTTGGAGGCTCATGGTTTCTAAATAGTTGTTAAAAACTATGCACCACCTATAAGAAACCACGCAACCTTTTTTGGGGTTTAATGGGTAGGCATACAGTTTGGACAAACTATGTTAGTGACCAGAGGGAATTTTGAAAAGGAAAACATAGGGAAAATAACTATTGTAACCTGGATTTTCCAACCATCTAATCCAACCATGTGGGGTTTGGTATTAAGAAAATACCATTGCATGAATGTCACATAAGTTGACAAACCATGCGGCCTAAACTTTGTGGCTACATGGATTTTCCAGAAGCACATTCATAGTTAGCGCATAGTTTAATAAACCATGTGACATGTAGTTAATGATAAGAAATTTTTGTATTAAACTAGATGTAGGCCTCATTACCATATTTTTTCATATTCTCCATGGATATTGAATTCTTCTTCTTCTCTAGGATCCAATGTTTATTGCTTTCTCTCTAAAGATAACTTTTGTTGATTCAAAGTAAGTTGGAGATCTTGATTCATCAATAGGTCATCATTATTTCAAATTGTAATTAGATATACTCTTCTCCCCATTACAAGAACCATATATCTAGTCCATTAAGGATGGATCTTTTTTATATGGTTGGAATCTTGAAGTAAAATTTTTGAAACTAGTGAATTGAATAAGTTTCAAGGTCAAATATATATGATATTAGTTTTTTTTCTTTGTTTTCACCATCTGTTGAGAGGTAGGTGGATTATCTCTCACCTCCATCATTCTGAAACAAGAAGTTTTAGTTTTGATTAATTTTTTTTTCATAAAATTGTTGTCAAAAAATTGATTCTTGAAAGATAAAAATATTTCTTATGGATTTAGAATTTTTTCAAATTGGACAACTTTTAGAAAATTCTATTTATATAAAATTTTAAAATGATATTTTAAAATTATGATTTCATTTTGATGCAAGAAAAGTGTATTATGAAATTTTTCTAATAAAAAATGTTTTATTAATAAATTTTATTTCATGGAATTTTGAATACATGCTTGGTGTGAGTTCATTTATGGACATAACCTTGAGAAATGGGCATGTTCCATTGCGTCACATGGATATTGGTCACCTTGTGAGGAACTGGTGGATAAATG
Source organism: Viscum album (assembly GCA_963277665.1). Taxonomy (NCBI): domain Eukaryota; kingdom Viridiplantae; phylum Streptophyta; class Magnoliopsida; order Santalales; family Viscaceae; genus Viscum; species Viscum album. The sequence goes on along the minus strand of OY728128.1, from coordinate 990,748,335 downwards.
AGAGACAACTCATGAGTATGGAAAATTCACTTGTAAGGAATGTGTGACTGTGAGTGTGTCGGTTTGAAACAAGATAATGCATTTTCCATATTATGAGAAATGGTTTAAATATTTTTTTCCATTTTCCATGTCATCTTTTTATGGATTTTATATAAACCCTTTTTCCCTTAAATTTATATATATAAATCTTCTAACTAGTTCTTATCTTAGTGGAGTGAGTTGGGAATTCATTAGGTAAATATTATTGTGTTTATACGCATCCCTTATATAGTGAAGTAGGTTTACATACAGATGTCTTCTATCAGGATATTGGAATGGGAAATACATTATATTTCTCTAATGATGCATATTGATACCCTGGTATTAACAAGTATTGTTGGAGCTTGGTCCTTCATCGTGTTTTTTTATCGTTTCACTTGAGGCCAATGATTTAATTGACTTTTGGTTTTTTTCCTTTTATATTACATGTTCTTTTGTTACTCTGATGTTGTTTTCATTATACTAGTTTTACCATGGGTTTCATTATTACTTTATTGATGCATTATATTGGAATATTGGGTGTTTATTGTTTAATTTTGACATATTATTTTATCTTTAGAGGAAAAATCATCCCCTAATATTGTTTAAATACCTTTTAATTTATTTCTATACTTTTGTGTCTTTGGGGTTTCACCTATTTTTATTAACCCTTATATCACTTCTTAATCCAATTAGATGTGGGGAGATGTTACAATGATGTATTTTTTTGGAAATTTTAATAAAATATTTAACTACAAATTAAATTTCATTAAAAATTTTGAAGATAATTTCATATAGTTGTTAAATAATTACTAAGACTCTTTTAAATAATAAAAAAATCAAAACAATTCAAATAAAGATTCAATAATTTAAAATTTAAAAATAATAAAAAATTAGATCTTGTTTAAGATTTATATAGTTTTTAAAAATAAACAATGTGTTGTACTGACCACGATTTCATAGTGAGCATGGTATTACATGGGAATCTTCGCTAAATATAGATTATTAAAAGTAAGAAGTGGTTCATAAAATATACACTAATTCACAATACTGAAAATATAAGTTCACATAAGAAGTATGTTCATGGAAACAATAGGTTCACAGAAGATAAATATTCTAAGAAGAAGTATGTTCACTGATGAATAATGGAATGGTGATGATAAATGGGGAGCATGTGGAATGTTCATGTGTAATGGGAGGAGAAAATTCCCAAAAATCGAACCAATGTCAGATTCTGTGAGATGTTCATGGAACGATGGGCTATACTCTAACTTCTCTTTACAAACACTAGAGGATGAAGTAGAATGCATGCACATATGGATGAAGTTCATGCATGTGTATGAAATTCATATGGATGTCTATTTGTATGATTCTATAAATATAATCCCATGTCGTAGGATATACGTAGGCTCTTGAGAAATATAGGAAAAGCATGAAGAGGATTAAAATAAGATTCACAGAAGAATCATGGTGCATAGAAGTAGTAAGCATGGCATGAATGAAACTCAGTCATGGATGACTGATTTGTAGAAGACCGGGTGACCCCATGTGAGATATAATATTCAAGGAATGTATGAAAAAAACTCACATAATATGAAATAATTAAACTTACTAAATCATCCAAAATTAAAAATCATATAAGTTTTATAAAAAATAACTTAAAAAGTATAAGCGGGATTAATAAACTAATAAAGAAAAAATAATAACTATTTTAAAAAGATAAATATTGATTTAAAGAACCTTTTAAAAAATATTTTCAAAGAAATAATTATGTGAAAATTATAATTATCAAATTAAAAAAGTTATATTTATGAATATATAATAAAATAAAATTGCATTAAAAAATTTAGAGGTTTTTATAGTATTCAAAACATAAATTATAAATAAACTCAAATATAAGAAATATCACCAAAACAATATCACAAACAATCTCCCCCTTTTTCTAAATTGTAAAACTGAGCAAGATTATCAAAAACTAAAATATTTCTAGATTTTCACCCCAAATAAATATAAAATTCTCCCCAAAATTTTCCAACTTTTGAAATTTATTAAAAAATTAACAAAAATATTTGAGACAACTATGATGAAAAATTAAAAATTACTACTAAATAAATTCTTATTAACTCATGGTAAAAATAATAAAATATTTTTTAAAAATTAAATTTATAACATTATTTGCTCAAAATTAATTTTCTCAAACACTGTACAAAAAAAAGTTTAATCAAAATATGAGAAAGTTACATTTTAGTTATAAATAATTAAATAATAATTTATCCTTTATTAAAATAATCACTAACAAAATGAAAATTAATTTTAATATTCATTCTTCTAGAATATTTTTTAGGGTTTATATAAATTTAAATCATAGATATCATGTCATAATAATTAAGAATCATTCTAAGAGTAAACCCATATTAGATAAAGTTAGTATAAACATTAATTGTGGAGAACAAAATGATGAAAACATAGTTATATTCACTCTAAAAAATAAATATATAAAAAAAGTCTTTCCTATACTCCGAAAAGCTAAGATGTTACTAAGAAAATGACTCATGATAGAGGTACTTTTTCTAGGAATTATCCATCCACCAAAATTAAAATCATAATAACTAAATAAGTTAAAATAATTCAGTCTGGTTTAAAATAATACACAATTAATTCTATATCTAACATATCTAATAACATGCTAAATATCTTTTAAGTGAGATTCTATATTCCTAGATTTAAATATTTTACAAAAAACACTATAAATAATATCGTCTCTAAAGTAGTCAAATATTATAATGTACCAAATATACCTCTAATCATATTAGATTCTATATATTAAATATATTTATCTTCATCTAATTTAAAATTAATTGTCCAACGGGTTTTAAAAATTCTACAAAAATCTAAACAATAATTCTTAACTAAAATTTAGAATATTTAGATTGATTCAGAAAAATATCATAATTTCATTGATTAATTTGAGGATCTAAAAGTAATTTAATTTTACTCATTACACCTACATAAAAATCAATTTTTATAAAATTATAAATATCTTTCTAAAGAAATTTACTTAAAGATATCAAAATAAAATCATGAACATTAATTTGAAAAATTAATATATAATTTTAAATCATTTTAGTAAACATAGTAGGATATACTATATCTTTATTAAAACAATTTTTTTCCAAAAACAAATTTAATCTGTCATACCTAGCATGAGGTTATTTTTCATGACTATATAATTCTTTTGATAATTTAAAAAAGTATTATGAAGTTTATCATTTTTAAAACCAAGTGGTTGAGAAAAAAATTCTGAAATAAAACTTTTTGAAATGACCATTTAACATCCATTTGAACTAATTTGAAACACTGAAAAGTAGTAAAAGAAAATAAAATTCTAATAGATTCAGTTCAAGAAACATATTCAATAGAATCATCAAAATATTTAACTTTTTCCTGATAATAACATTGAACAACAGGCCTAGATTTATTCGTAACAACTTGAAAAATTCATCCATTTTATTTCTAAAACACAAATTAGTTCTAATAACATTTTTATCTATAAGGGGTTAAACTAAATTTAAAAAAAATATTCATATCAAATTGATTATGTTCATGTTTCATAGAATTGTTCCTTTTATCAATAAAAAATGTATCAAAACCATTCATAGGAACACATTCAAAAACAAAATAATATGATTTATGAAAATAATAAACATAATTTCTAATATAAATAACATAATAAACATTACTAATAAAAGTTTAAATAGGATTTTTTTATGAAAATTCTAAGACTTATGGATAAAAATATAAAGAGTAATCTCCCAATCATTAATTACATTATCTTGAGGTTTTTCGTCACTAAAATTAAAATTATTAAAATCATCTGTAAAATTATATAAAATAGAATACTATTTCAAACCAACTTCAACAAAATTAACATGAAAAAATTATTCTACAACATTAGCTAATTTATTATAAACTTGATAATATTTAATTTTATTAAAAAAATCTATAGTATTTTCATTATCAATTTTAAAATTGAAATTATATAAGTTATTATTTTTATCACAAATAAAAATATTACACCAAAAAACATAAAAATAACAATAATTAGTTTTTTAGCCTTTAAATAAATCATAGTTTGTTTTCTTTTTAAAAAATGCATAATTAAAATTCAATTTAAAATAAAAAAATATGTATTATGAGATTTTTTTCCAAAATATTTAGGTAAACTACAGTCAGTTTACATATTTATATAAATTTCAATAATTGTTATATTTTTCCATTCTATAACACCATTTTTTGTGGTTTTAGGGAGTATAAACATTATAAAAATTAACATTTTACCATAAAATTGTTCAAAATAAAACATAAAAAATTTACCACTATTATATATTTTTATAGAAAAAATTAAATAGCACATTTTATTTTACAAAAATTTACAAAAAACAAATAAATCTACACAAAGTATCATTTTTATGAGATATAAAATAAGTCCAAGAAAATCTATTATAATCATCTATACTCTTAAAAAAATTCATATTACAATATAAACCAAGAACATGAATAAGACTAATTAAACATAAATGAATAATTTATAACTGATTATAATTTCTAACATCATCAATATATTTAAAACTAAACTTTTTTTTTCTGAATTTCAAATAGGAATCATAAAGTGAAATTCTTATTAATTTCTTAATTGGGTATCTATTAAACATTTTCTCCCTTTGATAGTTTTTATAACATTTATTTAATATCCCAAAAATTTCTATGTGATTAATAAATTAATTATAATTAAATAAATTAATTTATATCATTTATAAAACTATGTAATTTTATCAAATAAAATTTAAATAACTATTTTTTGGAATGTTAAAAATTATAATCAATATCAGAAAAAAAAATTATTTGTATTATGAATGTTGGTTTAATAAATTATTTTTCAAAAATTATTTTACAAAAAATTTTAATTTTTAAAAAATATCCTTTGATTTTAACTTGATAACTGATTTTAAGAATATGGAACTTTTTATTTAAGAGAAATTTAATGTAAAAAGATTTTTAATTGAATAAATTATGTTTATATATATATTAGAAGAAAAAAAATTTCAAATGAAATATATTACTTCATATATGATATATATTATGATTATAAAAAGAATTTAACATATAAATAATATGAATATGAGTATTATTATTATTATTATTTTGAATAATGAAAACTATTAACTCTTGTTTTATAAAACCAATGATATGAATATTAAGGGACTATATATTATATTAAAATATAAAATTATCACAATTTTGAATTTATAATGTTTTGAAGTATAAAATTTATGTCATATATTTTATTTGAAAAAATTGAAATGATAAATATTTTTTTCATATTTAAAAATTAATACTATTATATATATCATCATAGTTTTTTTAGAAAATATATTATAAATTATATAAATTAAATTAACTGAAAATATAAAATGTATATAAAAATTTAAAAATAGAAAAAAAAAGTAAAATAAGGATTTAGGGGTTTCTCACTAGAATTTCTGTGAATAGTTAGGGCTTCGAGGGATAGTTGAAGAGGATAAATATAGAGGGAGAGGTCTGGACGATAAGGAGATCAAACACTAGGGGTGTTCCCAAGGGTGATCAGGTTATGGATATCGTCAAGGGATGATTAAAGCCTGGGGAGCTCGGTTTCTGGTGGAAGTTGGACAAGAAGTGTAGGGGTTCGACGAAAGTGTTGAGTGAGGTTGGTTTCTAGACCAAAGGGTTTTGATATCATATCACTGCGAGGTAGGTATTCTTTCCATTTTAGGTATCCAATTTTTTTTGGGATTGATGTTTTTCAATCTCTTTCATCTTCTATTGGTCATTTCATTTCTCTATCCTGGTCATTGTCAGTCCAATTGTTTTATCATTTATTTATTGATCCAAATTTTTTCCATTGTTGAATACTAGTTTGATTTTTGACTTTGTACATAAGATGAATGTTTTTTGTCATTTTTGTTGTCTTTGTAGTTGTATTATCAAATGGAATCTATCAACACTTTGTGTTTCCATGGATGAATCTGTTAATGTATTACATTGCTTCACTTTTTTTAAATTGAATCAACATATGTTTGTTCGGTAAGCCATCATTCTACCCCAATTTTTTTAATCAATTTTTTCCTAAGTTCAATTTATATTATATATATATATATTTCATCATTTTTTGTACACAGTGATGTGAATGGGTGTAAAGGCCATTCTCCATAAATAAAACTAATAGTTTTCAAATATGACCAAAGAGTAATAAGGAGAGGTGTCTTCAATATATAGTGAATATGCAAAATCAAGTAATGGTTTGATTTTATTTTCAAAATATGAATTTATATAGGTTTTATACTTCTTAAAATTTATTTTTTTTTCTCATAATTAAGTGATTTTATTTTCGAAACCCTTAGTAAGGGAAACTTCAACTTGAAATTATATTCTAGATAATTATATTATTTAAAAAAAATATATTCACTTGTATGATATTTTATAATGGTATTTTTAATGTATATTGGTAGGGGTGATGTTAAATTTATTTTTATAGTATGGTTATTTATTTTTACTAAATTGTGTAAAAATGATTATTGGATTTTTATTTTGATTTTAATGGAACAAATTTTTCGATGGAAAATATGGTTTTCAATTTTAAAAATTTATGTTTCAAGATTATGTTTAAGTAACGTAAATTTTATTTAGTGATAGGGAATATTTATTTTTTTATAATTTTTATTTATTATTTTTACCAAGGGATCTATTTCATTATTTATTAAATTATATAATTTAAATATTATGTTTATATTTAAGGAGGATGTATTTGAATTTTATTTCAGGACATCTCTGATGTAGATGATACTTTTATGTCATGTTATGAATTTATGAACTTTATACATATAATAGCAATAGATTGTTGTAAGTTAAATCACAATGTTTGGATGCTTTTATCTTTAAATATTTATTAGTAAGATAAATATTTTTTTGATATAATTATCCACTAAATATATATATTGAAATGGATTATGAATATCAAATTTTTATTCGAATATGAATATATTTTTCTTATATGTTACAAATTCCATATTGTATATATATGTGTGTAATTTTTTTTATTCGAACATATATATATATATATATTACTATCAAGTTAATTTCTATTCATTAATAGATTATTGATTATTATTTATTTAAGTGAAAACATGTATTATTTATTTAAGAAAACAAGGGTTAGGAATTCCAAAATTTTATGAAATGGAATCATTTCATATGCATGTCATTCATAAATCATGATTGTTTCCATAAGTTATTGATTTTCCATGACATTTCATAACTTAATATATATATATATATATATATTTATATATAATCTTGTGAATTTAATAAACATTTTTATTTATCAGAACTAACAAAAGAAATGAATTTTTATGAGATTGTGAAATAAATTTTTAAGTACATGGATGTTAATTAACCATTCATGTAAATAAGAAAAGTCTATGAATCGTGATATTTTGTTTTAAAAAGTATATTAGGTGATTTACAATGAATTTTATTATTTATAAATTTATATATAAATATAAATGTGTGTGTGTGTAATGTATGTTTATATTTTAAAAATAAAAACTCCTGTGGAAAATGTATATATATATATACTTAAGAAAATATAAAAAATGATTTCATAAAAAATGAAACTTAGACATGGTAAACCTGATAAGTAGTAGGGATTGAACTCATTCCTATAGAAAATGGGTAGGTCAAGACAGCCTTCTTTGTTTCAAGTGGCATCAAGGTTTTTTTGAAAGGCTTGCTTAATTTTTTTTTCCAAAAAAAACACTAGATTGTTTTTAAATGATTTTTAAATTATAATTATTTTCAATGTATTATAATATTTTTTAATGTTATTTTAGAAAATTATTTATCATTGTACATTCAGAAAACCCCTTAATGGAAAAATTAATTATTCACTATATTCTTAAAAAAATTCACAGGTTGAGTAGAGTTTCTTTAAGGAAGCGGCGCATGCGAAGTCTTTTTGATTAATTAATTTTATTTTGTATAGTATTTTTAATTTGTATTTCATATATCTAATTATCTAAAAACTAGACTATAAAACTTACTAGTATTAATTATATGTAGTGTATTTTCTTAGTTTCATTTATACATAAAAAATAAATAGCATTTATATGCGTTGGAACCAGAAGTGCGGGTTTAGGTCTTAATAATTTAAAAGATCACATGACTATGAATTTATACCATAAGATGTAATTTGTTTATATATCATTCCTAAAATTTAAAATATAGTTATTAAATTCAAAAAACCAATAGAATAAATATTTTTATATTATTTTTATAAAATAAAACATTTCCATTTGTGGAAACTAAAAATTTATCATCTTCAAATTGAACACACATTTGATCATCACATAATTCTGAAATAGTAATTAATTTATGTTTTAAAAAATTTTCATATAAAACATTTGAATTTAATATAATATTATATATACCTTATTATCCAAATACCTAAACCTTTCCTTTTGAGTTATCATAGAATTTCATCGAGCCACCATCACATTCATTTTAAGATAAAAATCATAATAGATCTCAAGTAATATTTATTGAGTATTAATTGTGTATGTATTGTGTATCTTTAACACTCATATGGAATTTTTACTCATTTTTAATTTGAGACAACAAGTAAATATTATTTGCTTCTTTTTCGCTTTTTGTTTGATCACTTGAATCAGATTATTTCATACAAATTCACCCTGATGTCAATAATTCTTTCTATATTTTATTATATTTCTTATCTCTTATCAAATTATTTAACTTTAAAAAAATTATATTTTGGCGTCCCTTATTTCTACTCTCATAATTCTTGGGTTTATAAACATCATTATAATTAGTTTTTCCTTTCTTATTTTGATCATCTAAGTGATTATCCTTCTTGAATCATTCTTCTAATCCCTTCGTTATTTTCATTGTTTTATAGACACATTTATTGAAATTTACCATGTCATTATTAACTTCTAGTTTTTGATAAAGAAAATCATTAGTGGAAAAAGTAATATTTCAATTAAATGAAACACATTTCTTCTAGGATATCTCTTCTTTAATGATATTATTAAACTCGAGTCTATATGGAATAAATGAACTAATGTGTTAATCCAAAGTGTATTCCATATTTTGTTATTTAATTTATTACTACGTTAATTATTTTCCACTTCTCGGAAGGATCTCTTAGTACTCATTCAACCATAACATGTGTTTCTAAATTTTATTTAAGGGAATTAATTTCATTCATAATACTCATAAATTAGTAGAATATTTGGTTAATGCTTTTATCTTCAGCCATCTTAAATTCATATTACTCAATATGTAGCATTACAAGTTTGAATCTAATCATCTTATCTATGATATGTTAATTATATTGAAATATATTTTTATTTCATGAACTAACTTATAGGCTGTCACATGAATAAACATACTTATGTTTATTATGCAATATAAAATATTTATTACTTTGTAATTCATAAAATATTTAGAATTATCAATTACTATAATATTATTCAGGTCCACCTCTGGTAGTTATTATGGTTTTACCACGACAAACTTCTATTGTATTCTAAAATACTTGAGGTATTTCTCCATCCTAAATTGCAAGTAACCATAATCGTTCTTGTCAAAATGTGGTGGGTTCTGATGAATCCGTTAATTTTTTTTCATTCATTCCTAACATATTATAGTGACATTTTTCCATGTACTCTATGTTCATGGATAAATAAGTCATCATATCAAAATATTACAAACATACTTTATATAAAAGAGGAATAGGATATGGTACCAAGTGTTTGCTATCTGAAAAAATAAATAGACCTAATATATCATTTCACGGTCTATCCATTGATACCTGGTGTTAGATCAGATATCATGATGATATATGGTATATATGGGGTGGAATAGAACATAGTTAAAATTTTAAATACATTTAAATTAATTATCAACTTTTAATTATCTTTTATAGAAATAGATAATATATATAAAAAATTAAGAATTAACAGAAGTGATTTTTATAGTATCTCAGTCTAAAGTGACCCTAATCTACTCTAACACCTCTCTAGTTTTTGAGAGTAGGGTAATGAAATATATTATTTAATTGAGTAAAAATAAACCAATTATAGATTACTTTTTCTAGTGTAAGTAGAACTAAGGAACTTGAATTTTTTGTTGGATTCATAAATTATACAACTTGATTATAAACTATGTGAATTACGACCCAAGTGGTTTGGAATTTATAATCCATTATTCTCAACCCAAAGTGAGATAATATTATGTTAGTTAATGTATAAATTGAATATTAAAGTATAGTTAAGAAGATAGAACATATTAGAATAGAAAAGGTATAGACATAAGAAACCAGGTTGAGGAAACTGAAGTAGATTTTTCATCCATTATTTGTTGAGTAGTGATTCAGATCAAATCTTTAAGGATGAATTGGTAAATGAAGTACATTTTTGTTAATCACTTTAGATATCTTAAAGTGTAAAACCCTATATTCTCATGGGATTAATTGAATCACACGTCACATTAAGAATTCGATGGTTCACAATTTAAGTCAAAGGAATTAATTTTAGTAGTATCATATCTCATAACTAGTGTAATTTGAATATGTCCCATAGTATTAAAATAATTTATGTAAAATTAATTTTCCAATATCCAACCAGGTAACAAAATTTCAATTCAAACTAATAATAAATTATCAGAGAGAGAGAGATAAAGTTATTATTTCTGAATTACCATAACCAAAATTGTTTAAATTCAAAAACATAAAAACTAATTATAATCAGTCTAAATTCATTTTTAAAAAATATATTATATAAAAAATAATAATTCATTTAAACCCCATAAAAAATCACATATTTTATTTTTGTAAAATTCAATTTTTTTTAAAACACTTTCTATATTTCCACAGATTCATAATTATTCAAAAAATAATGGAATTGAATTAAATATTATAAAAAAATTGAATAATTTTTTACCAAAATATTGATATATAATCTAATAAAATAAATAAATCAACTAAATATATATAAATTCAAATCCCAATAACACACCATGTTGTAGGTTTCTTTGAAAAACAATAACATATTTTATTAATATTTAAATTTGTTAAAAAAAATAAAAAATGGTTTTGTACATTTAGAACATAAGTAAGATGAGTTTTTAAAAAAATTAAAAAAATTAAAAAAAATTAAATTACAATTCAGTAATTTAAAATGTAAAAATAATCAAAAATTATAAAAAATTTAATTTTTTGGATTTTTTAAAAATAAACAAAGTGTTAAACGGACTGTGAGTATAGAGAAAATATGGATTAGGTAGGAAATTTTCATGGTATATGTAGACATGAAAGTATTAAGAGGTTCATATATGATATATAGATTCATAGAACATACAAAAAATTTATTCATGGAAGTGGTATGTTCATGGAAGAAGTAGGTTAACATATATAGTATATTAATTGAAGTAGTATGTTCGTAGAAGAATAAAGAAACATTGACGATGGATGATAAATCCTATGGTATTTATATACATTATTTGATGATAAAATTACTATAATTATGTAAGTTTAGATCCATAGTAAGATGCACAAATCCAGATGGGTTATACTGCTACTTCTGGGTAGATACATTCACAAATGATGTAGAATGCATGCATGAATGGATGAAGTGAATGTGAAAAGATTAAGTGAAGATAAATATATATGTGGATGATCATGTAATTAGTATCTCACACTAATTATTGTATATAGGATCATAGGAAATATAGGCAAATCACGTGGAATGTTGAGATAAGATTCATGGAAGAAGTAAGGTTCACAAAAGAAGTAAGTAGGAAATGGAATAAGTGAAACCAGAAAAAAAAAATAACTCATGGTAGAATATATAAAAAATAAACTCATGGTAGAATAAAATATTAAACTTAAAGAAGAAGAAAAAAATTAAAAACATGGAATCTTCTTTTAAAATAATATAAACAGTATAGGAAAAATTAATAAAAAAATTAAAACTAGAATATTAAGTATTATATAAAGATAAATTATGATTAAAAAAACATTTTAAAAAACATTTTTGAAGTAATTATTATGTGAGAAATTATAATTATTTGATAATAAAATTACTTATGAAAATATAATTTAATAAAATTTCTAATAATAATTGCTAGGATTTTATAATTGTTACATCCTAACTATGATCACTCTAATATTAACCATAATAGATGTCCATGTGAACTTTGTGAACCTACACATATATCAAAGGTTACAGAATAGTATCAGAGGTCTACGGAGGTACTGTGGGGAAACTAAACCCCATTTATTATATTGAGCAATATTAAACAACATAGCCAAACGTAATCCACTTTAGCAAAATTATAAAATTATGAAGGAATAAATAAAAATACTAAAATATTAATTTAAAATGTTGAGACATACATTCAATTATACAAACTCTACCTCTAACTGGTCTCATCACATATAAAATATAATAAAAAATAATATACTGAAATAAAAGTACCTGAGCGTCTACTAAAATCATTGAGCCTCGTCTCATCTCAATCTTCAATCCCAACCAAGATATCATTCCTGATCGAGAAAGTTTCATGAATTAGGCCAACATGAACCTGTAAACAAGTGAGGGTTTCATAGGTACCCCAGTTCAATGGTGACCTAAGTAGGGTGTAGTATAAAACCTATAAGGGAACTACTAACACAACCCCACACTATGCCAGAAATGTAGTTATATATTCATGTTAAATTCTCAACTATGAATAATGAATAAAATATTGAACATAATTATATAAGCAAAAAATAATAATACTGACTTTTTCCTTTTTATATAATGTCTTTAAGAACATCATTCAGACAATGTTATCCACTATCGCCTCATATGGGGACTAAGTCCTACCCTGGAACAAGTAGCAGGTGCTAATACTTAGGTCCATGACCCTAGTCAACCATACAAATTTTATTCAATGATGGGGTGTGTCTAAGAACATCATGATTATCATGCCTCATAATATAAAATACCTAGGTATCATTAGTATATAGATAAGAATCAAGTATTACCCCTATGGTGGTTTTCTTATTCAAGACATAAGACCATATGTAACACAAATCATGGGAATGATTCTAGAAAACTTCATCTTAATATATTGGACTGACCCCAACTCTAAATTTATAGATTCCCCTAAAATAGTTTTAAAGACAACCCCAATTAGAGTTTTCTCAGAAAGTAAACATGACCTCCCCAAAGGAAGTTTCCAAAACATAAATAAAAGACGACCCCTATGAGTGTTTTTTATTATGTATTAAAATAATTCCCCTATGAGTGTTTTTTATAACATATTAAAAGACTGACCCTATGAGATATTTTCGTTCCACAATAAAATATCCTAGAGGGTGTGTAATAAGTCCATTATAAAATGAAGAATAAACCATGGTTTTTTTAATTCCTATACCATTCAAAATCATCATAACCTAATAATAACCTCTCACTATGGTCAACATATCCATGTCAACCACACTCAGGTCCCCTAAGTCAAAATAGAAAAAAGACACCCGCATGGATTTTCCAAGTCACCTATATTAAACCAATCACTCATGGTAACACACATCTGAAACCCAATTTTAATGATCCATTGACTCAAATATATCATAAGGGCCCTCACAAGATCGACTCTAACGGATCCCATTAATTCAAACCAATCTTCAATATGGAGGTGGAAAACATTTCCTACAAAAGGGAACAAGGTCAAAATCGACCTCATAATACCCCGTAATAGGTCCATATACCACAGGGAATTATATTAATGATTGAAACCCATTCCATTTATGGTTAATGAAATAAATATAGTTATCAATGGTTATTGTATCCCAAGAATATTTACTCATTCTAAGTGATTTCATATTATATTAAATAGTTTCATATATTTCTAATTCGAAACATATTTAATTCAATAGTTTAAGTCCACCCATTGAGAGTCTGCATGTCATATGAACCATAATTCAAGGCATAAAACCACAATGTAAGTACATAGACTCCCTACCACATAATGAAGGAAATGATTTTTTAAAGTCTCATCTTAAAGCCCCCACTGAGACTCATCTAAATATATTCATCCATCTCCCATTATCATGTGGCCCTAATTTATATCACAATACACATAATTTAATTAATTATTATCTTTTATAATTAATTAAAAAAATATAAATTAATTAAAAATTCAATTTAAATTATTCATAATAACAGAATATCTAAAAAATAGGTTTTTTTCATTAGAATCACGACCAAACTCCCACCATAAGACTGTGACACTCCTTTGAGAGTAACCCATGAAAAATACCTAACATGAAACATAATTTTTTTTATTTTCAATTAAATTTTAGAAACCCCCCTTAGTAATCCAATGGTTTAATTCATATTTGTAGAAATGATAAACTATAATATGATGTTGTGTTCTTGAGAAATCTTCTTTCTATGTTGCACATGAACCCCTATCAAAATTGGGTGATTTCACCATTCAATGGTGAAATCCTCATAAAAGGATTAAACCAAAATAATGCTAAAATCAATGGGAACAAAGGTAAATAAAGACAGAGTGAGATATTTTATTACATACATTTCAACCCCTATGAAATATCCTCAATAGTGACCTATAATAGAGGAAGAATGAGGGGATAGGCATAGGTTGTCAACCCTCCTCTATGTTTCTACCTAGTATAAATGAGAAAGGATGGTTGTGACATATTTTCAATTAAATGAAACTTATGGAAATGTTTCCCCAAGTAACATATATGGTCACATTATCAATTTTTAGGATGTGGAATCATATCCCTTGTCCAACCCTCTTTCACATTGTAAAACATCCGGTGAATACATATCACATTTTGAATCACTATTCACAACTGAATGGTTTGTTACAAATCTTTCTGGAAACCCCAATAACTTGTTCCTACTTTGGTACTCACCCAAACCCATGATACTTCCATTGGTTATTTAGCCACATCCAATTCCACCATTTATAGATGCCTAAACACTTGAAACCTTGTTATGATTTTGGTTCTTAAAACAAACCAGCCTTCATATCATAATTTTAAATTCACCTAGAATTTCATAACCCATCTGTGAATGAGTTATTATAATTTCCCCAATATAAAACATTATATAAAAAAAGTCTTGTTGATTATTCAACCAGTAAGCTCGGCCTACTAAATTCTCCAAATAATTATCAATTCACCATATTCTACACTAGAAATCCAAATGAGATTCTACTTTGCATCTCCAAACATGAGGTCAATATTTTAACCTTACCTAACCAAAACACATAGCCACCACTGGATCCTATTTATGGTGCTCTGTGATTACCATCTATTTCAAGAAAACATTATTCCATAAATAAAATTATCACATGACATATGGTACTACCCAGAATAAGATTCAACTAATAAGAGATGATTCTGATCCATGGTGATCCCCACTATCAAAAACTCCAAATGAGAACTTGTCCTCCATCAATCCATCTACTCATCAACTACATCACACATGATGATCCAAACATGGACTCATAATCACTATTCCTAACCTCAAGTAAAACACCAATTAGACCCATTCTATCTTACTATACTCAAAACACTTGGTCACAACCAACAACACGTCCTAAAAAGAAATGACTCTCTATAAACTAGTATTTTCACTAAGTCCACCCACTTACAGTGTCTCGCTTATTCTTCAAGCCATGAAACCACCGCTCTTTTCTTCCCACTAATTTTATACCATATATTCACCTTCATTACATATTTTAACCTAATTATCCCTCTTAAAATGATGATGAAACTAGGTTTCACCCACTAAAAACATCATAAAATGGGTTTACCCCTGAATCACTTGAAAAAATAGGTTTTCTCCCCATGAACCATGATATAACATGGTGTCTCACCCCCTTAAAAATGTTATAAACCATGGTCACCCCCTGAATCTCCCTCATGCCATATTGGGATCACCTTAAGCCTAATTCCAAATGAGTGACGCTAAACATCACTATATCTTAATACCAGTCTAGTATATATATGAAACTATATACAGTGTATTCACCTTCCCCTCAACATCCAAATGACACAACGATCATCCAACAGTCACTTCCACACATCCATGATCCCGACCATGTGACAGTCATATCACTACAACTGATATCACATTCCCCGCCATAGGATCATTTTTATTATCACTTTATTGAACTGAATATTTGTTCATCACATCCTACAATCCATCAATTACCAAACACAATGATGGTAAAAGTCCAAGATCGATCATTCTTAAGTGTCAACTCATAATACCAACTCATCGCCCATTCTTGCCCCATAATAACATGATATAAAACCTCCATTATAATTAAATCAATTAAAAAGTTACATTACCTCACATTATTAGTGGAACAATCCCCGCCATAGGGATTTGACATATTCCACGAGTGAAACCCTGATAATCTTTGTCACAATTAAAGGTTTGTTTCTCCTCATGATCTATTCTCATCAGATTCTTTGGATACCAGTCCTAATAGAATTTCATAAAATTCCATTAGTTCTCAACCTGGTCATCGACATCACTAATACAAAATTTGAATAGTATCAAATTTACCAATTCATATTATCTTGATATCAACTAAAAATATATGACCATATGCTCCATCACTGCCCTAATTGAAAAACAACATGACTTGTGATTCTATGAGTCTTAGATCATTACAATGAGTCATGTGTTCCAAAATCAATGACCATGTATTGTGGAACATTTGTCTCATATAACCTAATTTCCCTTGGAATGCCTCTTCAAAATCTGTAAATTCATATGTGCCATAGTGAATCACATGAACATCGCTAATTAGTGTTATTCTGAAAATAATGGGAATCTACCCATACTCTCATCAAATGTAAAGATAATTTTACAGCAATGTGGTCAAGAACACAAATGGTCCTCCCCTTTTAATATAGAATATATGGAAAATAAAATTCAACCTAAGTACTTAACATCCAAAATAAAATGTAATTATCCAAATAAAAACCCATGCCATTCATATATAAATATTACATTTTTTAGAAGAATGTCTGATGCATTCCATAAATATATGATCAAGGACCATAAAGTTTTAGTTTCTTTTGAGACTAAATTCATAATCCTCTTATTTTATGAAAGATATTCATAATATCAAACAATGATCTTCCAATTAAGTAAACATAAAATTCATAACCTACTTAAATCATTCTTCCTAACTTGGTGAAAGGAAACATAAGAAGGTGTGAGCTCAAAAGAAAAATAATTGTATCCAAGGGTGATATTAATCAATGATCATATGAATACAAAAGATAATAATAAGGGTATGATATCCTAAAAAAACTTAAAAGGTTTACACAAAATATTTCAAACTTCATAAACATGATTCGCGCAATAGAAAATTATCATTTCAATGATATACATCATAAGAGTGAGTAATCATCATAAATAAATCATGAACCATATGTTTATTTCATGTAAGTATGGAATCATAATATGAATAAAAAACCATTTAATATTTCAAGGTTAAAAACTATGACTATCAAATCATAATGGATCATGCATCCCTATCTTTTTACCATATCCTAATAGTTTATTAGTCCACATCTGTTTCCTATATAGGGTCAAGTGCATTCATGTTTTCCCTATAATTGATCAAGAACATCGGTATTCCTCCCATAGCTGATCAATCTCATCAATGTGATTCCAATAATTATCTCATGAGATATAAATATTTACCCAATGAATTAGAGGTAGATATTGGTCCCATACATCCTAAAATATATACATTTGGGTGACATAAAATTATTAATTATTCATCATATCATCATATCACAAACCATGAAAAGATATCAAGTTTCATAAACATTTAATCAGTTATTCATAGCATAACCCATGAAAATATAAATGTGTTTCATAATAATCTCTTCATAATAATAATAAACCATCTAGAGAAAGAATAAGAATGGTACCATTGGATAATTTCTCTAGTTAAAAATATGAAACACCAAATGGTGTTGTTTTAAAGGAAAATAAATTATGTAAAATAAAACTAAAACATTCATGATGAAAATATAATTTTAATATATAAATTACATATTTGAAATATAAACATTTTCCAAATATTAAGGAAAATATTTTATTTTAAAATTAACCTTAAAAATTTTAATGGATGATTCAATTAATTTAGTGCTCATGATGGTGGAATATTATTTTCATATTTTACATGTTAAAATATAGATTCATTTTATATTTTTAGAAAAAATCAAAATTAACCCTTTCAAAAAATGAAAAAAATATTTATTTTGAATAATTTTTAAAAAAATTAAAACATGAGAAAAAATTAAAAAATAAATTGGATAATATTAAAAACATTCGTTAAAATTCATTATTACATAAGGACATGGAAGAAAATTTATTCTTGACCAAATAGAGAAATAATGACTTTTTTCAAAAAAACACTATATTGGTATCTTCAGTTATTATATAATAAAATGAATGGAAAACACGTATTCTCAAGATATGACTTAAAGTTAAGAAAATTAATTATTTACATCAAGGGTATATTATAATATTTAAACATTGATAACTTAAGCATAAATAATCCTAATAAATAATGAGATTATAACTTAAAACATTTTCCACTCTGGTAATATTTAAATTATAATCTACATTAAATTAAGAAAAATATATGGATATTCATTACCAATAATTTTATGGAAAATAATCATAAAATAAATTCATGGGTAGTATATATACATTAGACAAAATAAACAAGTGGTGTATAAGGAATGTTCTCCCAGAGAAATAAAAGTGAGACAAAATTCCCTTATATGATTTGGTAACATTTGACACGTAATCCCCAAGAAATAATAACTTTAAATAAATATTTAAATGTTATGTTAATAAAAAAATTAATCATATGACATGTAAAATGGGTGGTATATAATCCACATAAAAGAAATGAGTGGTGAATATGGCATTTGTCTCCCTGAAATAAAAGGGAGACTATAAATATCTTACCTCATGTCATAACATTCTTCATACATGTTCAGACCTCCTATTTAATAAATTTCGGTTCATAATTAATATATTAAAAAACTATTAACATATATATAATACAGTATATTATTTTCTTACAATTTTTTATTACATTTTTATTAACAAGTCCTTTTTAAAATGACAATTAAGGTAATAATTGGTTCATTATTCATGTGAGTTTTGGGTTGGTAATATCTATCCTTTTACATTGATCATGGTTTCATCAACTCCAAAATGTTAACCATGGTATAAATATCATACATAAATTCATTATATATTTATTTATTTTAATCCATGAAACATTGAAACAAAAAAATTAATTACACTATGTATTTGGTAGGTCATATGTATGCATTAACGCTACTTCTGTTCCCTAAAAGGATTAAATAAAAGGGAGGTATATATTAATTTACCATTAGAGAGTAATTTTTATATCATAACTATTATATATATTAAATAAATCTATCATTATTAACATCCATTCCAAATTAAAATGAAAAATGTATCACATTGCTTCGTGGAGGCTGTAGTCCACACATAATCATGAGTTATGTTATCATTTTCTAATGGATTAGAAGGTAAGAAACAAGATGTGATTTTATATTTAAAAAATTATATTTATGTCATAAATTTCATATAACTATGTAAAATACATCATTATATCTAGTAGTGATAGGTGGTGGTGGAAAACGAACTACAACAATTCACAAGACGATAGTCCATCATACACATAATCAGCAGCTCTATTTCCCATTTGATGGAAGTGGTGATAGATATTGGTTATTACATAAAAATATAAACTTCTTATTATATTTTAGCTACTGTTGTTATTATACAGGATATATTGACACATGAATGAAGATGGTAAGAGAGGAAGTAAAAAAATAAAGAACTTAGTGAAGAAAATTACAATCTCTAAGAACAATCTCCTTTGGATCTCTTGTTTGAGACCAAAGAGTTGGCCTTTTGGGAAGAAAAATAGGTATATAACATGGATAAGGATTTTTTGGTGATATTTTGGAAGGTTTTGGTCGATCTAAATGGATTAATAGGTATGAATAAGTTAAGTAAGGATGTTCCCTTTTATAATTGAGGAGGAGTGGTGTTTTTTTAAATAACCAAAACTAATCAATAATATGATGTCTCTCTCATCCAAAGTTCCTAAAATTTTGATAAATATTAGATTGGATGGAATATATAGTGAATACACACCTTCATTACATAAAAAACCCCATGTTTTAAACAAGTTATATCATATCCTTTAAATTTACTTAAATTTACCGTATAATTTTCACCATGGTAAGCAGTTTTTTTATTTACCCAGGTAATTTATCCCTTAGCCATAAAAATAAATAGTGCATATTCGATGAATTTTAACTAATAATTCTAAATAGAAGATATTTTTTTTCAAAAAATATCCTATGTGTGTGGCTAATTAATTTCAACATAGGCACATGTAGTGTGAAATCCTTATTTTAACATTAATTGTGATAATTAATTTTCACTATTTTACAACTCATTCTGAAAAAAAATTAATCCAAAATTATTACCTAATATTTTTTTTTCTGATTTCGAATATGGAATTCAATTCATAGAGATGGAAAGACTTATTTCAAAATTAAACCAGCTGATAGAATAAAAAAGTAGTTTTCTAAGGAATTTGAATTAATCATGATATAATCGAAATAATGTTACATTTAAAAATAGTATAAAAGGAAAAAAATTAAAATTATTTTAATGAAAATTTAGTTTTCAATAAAAATCATAATTTTCCATTATTTATCAGAAAATAAATATTTTTAGAAAATTTTCCAATTTTCCAATTAGCCTAATTTTGACATGTTGATTTCCAAAATGATTTTTTTTCAAATACTTTTTTTGAAAGATAAAACAATTACTTATTTTATTTTTTCACAAAAGACACTAAATAATTCTTTTTTGGGAAAAAATCTTTTTTGAATCATATAAATTATTTACTAAAAATTAAGTATTTTTTATAAATAAGTTTTCTTTATATAAATATTTTATACTTAATTTTAAAAAAATATTAATATTTATGCCACCAAATGTAATGACTAGGTTATAATGGTTAGGTTTAAAAATAAAATTAAAATTATATCATGGTTTGTTAAAACTCGGTGTTATGTGTAATGCAAACTATCAATGAAATTGAATTTTTTTATAAAAAATAATTCATAAAACCTCAGGGTGTGAAATTCTACCGACCTTAAACTTAATTTATCCAAAAAAATCATCACTCTGATCCAAACATATGTGGATTAATTTTCCTCATCATACCCTCTAGTTCCCATCCATCTTGCTCAATTTTGTGGTTTCACTAAAAAACAATTAGGTGAGTGGCCTTGTTTCATAGAACTTTATCACTATGATACAGAATCTCCATATTTGTATCTTCCTATAAAAGGTCATGATATAATGGTATATACTCTTAGATTAGCACATGTGAAGGATTATGTACTCACTTCCTCATGAGATTTATATGAAACAAATAATGGACTTAAGAGAGGTTAATTTGAATCACCAATCAATAAGAAGTTATCCCTACTAAACCAAGAATCTCAAAAGGGACAATATACCTAAGTAACATATTTCCATTATTTCTAAATATCACAACTTTATTCCATAGATAAATTAATATAAAAACTTCTCCCAAACTTCAAATATCAGATCACATCAGTGATTATCATCATTTATTTTTTGTTGAATTTTTTCTATCCTTATATGTTGTTGAATGAATCTAACGTTATCTAGAATTTCATCATCCATATCTAGTCAAAATAGCTTTCTTTATCTAACATCATCCTAGAATGTTGATGTTCTACACAGATTTGTATAGAGATATTCATAGGGAGCTATCTGAAAGCTTGAGTGAAGTCTATTATTATAAGAAAACTCAATTTGAAGTAGTTTGTGATCCAACCCATCATTTAAATCCATATAAAAAGATCTTATCATATTCGATTGTGTTTAAATTATTCACTCAATATGACCATATTTCTGAGGAAAATAATTTATTCTTAAACATAACTCTGTATCTAAATCCTCTAAAATACTTTAATAAAACATTGATGTAAACCATGGATCCTTATCAAATAAAATATAATGTGGTACTCTATCAAACCTTAACACATCCTTAATGTATACTCTATAAATATGAACCTGATAAAAAATGTCTCTCATAAAAATTAATTATGGGGACATCATAGGGTGATTGACTACAATCCAAAAAGAATTTTTCCCCTTTGATGTTTTGGGGACTCTAGAGACAAAATACATGGTGAGTTTTTCCCATTTATATTCTAGTAATGGTAATGGTTGTAAAATCCCATTAGAATTTTTTTTCTCTCTTACTAAAATTCCAAACAGAGCAAGAACTAAGATAGAAAATCCAAAATATCTATATTTATTCCATCCCACCAGAAATACAATGCAAATCACTATATAATTGTGTACTTCTATGATGAATATAGAATGTATAACTATGAAAAAAATTTAACATATTATTCTTCAAATCTAGTACGGTAGGAACATGAAAATTGTTCTTGAAACATATAATTACATCACAATCAAGGCTGAAAATAGGAATATTTTTCATCTTCTATTATAGCTTCATATCATCCTTCAGTTCCTCTTTAACCTCACATGGATAGATTCAGGGAAACTTATATTATTAAGATTATATTTATCCCATTACATTAATATTTCATGATCTATAGCTTTGAAATACATAAATATTTGGACTTTTTTATCCTCTTTATAGATAATCTAACATGATCCTTTTGACTAAAATCATCATCCAGCTTGTTTCTTTCCAAGATTTTTAATTTATTTTATAGTCATAATCTTTAATCACCTCCAACCATTTTTTATAACACTTGTTCAACTAATTCTATGGGAATATATACATTAGGATCCTATTACTAGTATATATATAACACATTTCTCTATAAATATAATTCCTCTAAATCCCTAGTGAGAAAATTATAACAGCTAACTCCAAAACATGAGTTGGGTAATATTTCTAATTAACCTTTCATTTTCATGAGTCATGAGATATCAGCATGACATTCTCCAAGAGGATAAATCCTACTACCTTTATCTATTCTATAATATATCTCAAAAAACCTTCTATAGTATAAGGTAATGTAATACTATGTGAACTAACTAATCATCTCTTCAGTTACTTAAAATTTCCCACACATTCAACTATGTAGTAGAACATGGATCCCTTTCAAGTTAACTTGATTACTGGATTTTATAGTCATGAAAAAATCACTAAAAACCATCGATAATATATATTCTAACCAAAAAAACTATGAATCTCAGTCATCATGGTTGGTCTATTCCAATATTCGATATCCTCTGTCTTTTATGGATCCACAGATATACCCTCGCTTGAGATTATATGACCAAAAAATGAAACATTTTGTTGCCAAAATTCACTCATTGTAATTTTTTCATTTAATTTGTCCTTACATAGGGTCTTCAGAAAAATTATCATGTGATCTTTATATTCTTCCTTTCTCTATAAATAGATAATAATATTATATATAATGACTCATAGAAATTAATTGAGGTAATTTATAAATTTTTTTCTATTAAATCCATGAATACAATGATAAAATTATTAATAAAAAATGAAATCAATATATATCTATATTCATTATTTTTGTACCTGGTATGGAATTTTTTTCCTGGGTTATATCATCCTTATTAACCCTAAATTGATGGTATCCAGAATGAAGTTCAATCTTGAAAAAGTATTGAGCTTTGTGCAGTTGATCAAATAAATATTGAATACAGGGTAGAGGGTATTTGTTCTTGATTGTGATCTTGAGAGTCAAATAGATCCATATTTCTTCTTAAAAAATATATACACACTGAAAGGTGATACAATTTTCCAAATAAATTACTTATCAATATTATCCATGATTCTCCTCTCCAATTCCTTCAACTCAATCAGGGACACTATATAGGGATTCTTTAATATATTTATAGCACTGGGTATAAGTTCTATGGAAACAAACTTCATGATTTGGTGGAACACTTGGATACTCATCTAAAAAGGCTTCTACAAACTCCCACACACTAATCATATCATCGATGTAGATTTTATACCTAACCATATCAGATAAACACTATTTTTTAATTGGAATGAAGACCTCTATAATGGATTTCATCTCCATCTAAAGTTAATATATGAAATAATATTGATAGATGATCATAGGTTAGTTAGGGATTTAAAACATGACTTATATTCATCAATAATTGACCTAGTGTTTTTGGATAAATATTACCAGTACTTATGAAAATATTAAATTTTACCAGAGGGAGAATAACAAGATTTTCAGGAAGCACTTTCCTGAAAACATCAATAGAAGAAGAATCATAAAATTGATATGTGATCAACATGCCATTAGTGATTTTTACTGATAAATCAATATCTAATAATTGGGTTTTAATGTTTATTACCTTATAATGTTATTCATTTATAAAATTGTGTGTAGATTCAGAGTCAAATAAGCCATTAGTAGTTATAGAGTGGATGGATGTGTACCTTTCACCACATCACTATCATATCCCTAATCAAAAAAATTGATTACATGATATATCCCTTTTACACTCATATAAATAGGATTCTAAAGTTTATCATTATAAATAACCTTTATATTTGAATGCTGGTTAGAATAAATCCAATAATATTTTCATTTGGAGAATTATAGCATGGGTGGTGTACTAGTGGGTGTCTTCTTCTTATCCATTGTGTTAATTGGGAAATTAAATTATTTTTCGAATTCATGAGAATTATGACCCAACCTTACACATTTATAAATAATCTCGGTTCCCTTGATGTCATTTCTAATATTTTTGGCATGTATATGGCTAAAATTTCTTTCCACCATGTAATTTATTCAAGTTTTTATGAAACTAGATCTGCATTTTCCTATCAAAACCATGATAATTATGGGAATATCAAAATTTCATTTCTACCTTGATTTAAAATTTTTTTGTTTACTCATTGACATTAAATTATCTTATATCTAACACCTTTCTAGGACTTGGTTTTAGGCCACTATAAAATCAATCAACCTTACTTTCGGGTTTGATGTTAATACTATAAGCATAACTCACATGTATTATAAAAGTTTCCTCATAGGAACCAATGGATTCATAGTTCTTCTTCTTCATCTCAATAAATTACATATTTATTTTTATATGAATAATAATAGGAAATTAATTATTGAAATATAAGATTTGAAACTCATACCACTACATATAGCTAATTTCTTCTGGTTACTTCATCTTTTTTATAAGAGTTCACCTCTAATCTGCTTCATCATCCAAATGATAATTAAAAAAATGGATTTTTTGTGATTTGAAAACTAAGGAATAGAAAATATCTTTTTAGCAGAACTAATATAATTCTCAGAATCAAAAAGATCAATGAAATCACTAAAATAAGGTGGAGTTTTCTCATCAAGGACTCAATAGAATATTGTTCCCGCTATTGTTGGTTCATAATTTGAGCTTGATTCTTATCTTGAGAATATTGTGTGAGAATAGAAATGAAATTTTTCTTTTTATATACCATAACATTTAGTTTATTTGGAGTAAAATCATTTAATTTTCCATCTAATTCATTATTAATATGATTTCTTTAGGTTCCATATATTGACTAAAACCAAAAAACATAGTATAATCAATAATAATCATAGTGTAAAACCAAATTATCAGGAAAAATAACTTATAAATGTATAAATAGTGAAACATTAATTTCAATATCTAACAACTTAGTCTTAACCTTGGTCATTCATAGTCATTTGTCAAATCCTTCTTGATGGTTAGTGA
This sequence comes from Viscum album, assembly GCA_963277665.1. Lineage (NCBI taxonomy): Eukaryota > Viridiplantae > Streptophyta > Magnoliopsida > Santalales > Viscaceae > Viscum > Viscum album. The sequence continues at coordinate 990,722,281 of OY728128.1, read as the reverse complement.
AGTGGTTGTGAATTCCAAAACATATCCACTTTGAGTGTGAAACTAGGTGTGTAGAAAGTCCCATTGTCGTTCACCATATGGAGATCGAGTCAAGTCACAATGAACCCATTTCAGAGTTATTACCCCAAGGTACCACTATTATAGATCCACTTCTACCTATAATATCTAGAAAGGGATGTAATTTTTTAAAAACCACTCTCTCTATACTTTACCAAAATTTGTGGATATTTCTCTATATTTATATTTTTCCTTAGACGTATCCCTAAGGCTCTCACTAATTTTTTATCATCCTAGTTAAACATGTAAAGTGATAATTTTATCTATCACCAACAATAGATACCCAGCCTTTTCATATGTAAATATTATATCTTTGTAGATGAATATCTAATACATTTTAAAAATACATGCTCTGGGATTGTAATAGTTTAGTATCTTTGTAGACTAGATATACAGTATTATTAGTTCATGAAATATACTCAACACACCCTATAAATACATTCCCATTTAGTTTATTTCAAATACATACCATTCTTAAACCATTCTTCATAAAATATGGAAATAAAGGATAAGAAAGGGTGCGCTCAAATGCTTAGAATGGGTAAACAAGGGAGATATCAAATGATAATCATAGGAAAAAATAAGATAATAATAAGGGTATTAGATCATGAACAAAACATAAAATGTCCTTATCCATACTTTAAGATATAATAAACATGATTCATGGTATAACACATTATCGTTTCAAACATATTCATCATAAGAATGATAAATCATCATAAATCAATCATAAACCATTATCTCATATCATATCAGTGTGGAAACATATTATGTATTGAAATAATTTAATATATATAGGTAAAATGTTAATACCATATAATAAAATTGGATCAGAAATCCCTACATATTTCCCATCTCATTATTGATTAGGAATCATCACATGTTTCCCATAGTGGATCAAGCACATTGACTTGTTTCCCTTAGTGGATCAAGAACATAGGCTTGTCTCCCATAGCAGATCATGCACATTTGTTAGTTTCCCATTATTATATCAAGATATAAAAAATCATCACAATAAAAATGATGAAGATATAGGTACATCCCATCACATAAACCTTTCATTTTTGGTTTATAAAATCATTAAAAATTCATCATATCATCAAATAAAAATTCATGCAAAGAAATTGGTTTTCATGAACATTTCATAAATCTATAGTAACATAACCCATGGGATAATAAATGGGTTTAATAATAATCTCATCATCCAATTTATAAATCATATAGATAAATAATAAGTATTTTACCATTGGATTATAAACCTAGTAAATCATATGAAATTCCTAGGGTTGTGGTCATTTATGGATAAAAATTCCATAAAAAGATCATTTAACATTCCTAAGGAAAATATCCTTTACATTTTTAAATTAAATCATTAAAATATAAAAATTACATAAATATTTAAGGAAATATTCTATTTTAAAAGAATATTGAATACTATTAACCTAAACTTAAAATAATTTAGTGGTCATGTGGATGGAAAACTCCAATCATGTAATACATTTTAAAAAAATATTCCCTTCCAATTTTTATAAAAATTAAAAAATATCTAATTCCGAAAATGACAAGAATATTCTTTTAAAACCATATACTAAAAAAAAATGCATAAAATAATATTTAAAAATCAATGTATATTAGTAAAAAAATACTTTAAATCATTTTTAAAGGCATGAAAATGGAAAAGAACATATTTTCGACCGAAGATAAAAATAATGTTTTTCTATTAAAAACATTATTTTGGTGTATTTAGTTATTAAAGAGATAGAAAATAAATTAAAAAATGTAATTCCCCGACCTTTGAAGCCTGAATCTGGTGCATTATTTTAAATTATTGGCATGATTACATGGAATCAAGTCTCAAAGGACTGATCAGTTTAGTAGTCTTGGAAAATAGATTACAAATCTGATCCATACATTACACATTAAAACATAAAACACAACATAAATAATCCATTGAGAATTTCCATTATTCCCCAACAATAACCCTACATATCAAACATAATACACTTCTTGGAATCCATGGAAAACAAAACATAAGAAAGGGGTGATCTCAGATGCTCAATAAGGGTAAATAATTTAGCGGAAGTTACAAAATTTTATGGAATGATGTGTAATAAAAACAACATCTATTTAAACATAAACATGAACATAATATGGAGAAAATAAATCAAACATTACCATATAAACACGCACATGGATATTCTTCTAGAAAAATAATCACATGTGATAATTAATTTCATAATGAGGGAATGCCTAATGCGAGACATCATTACCACATAGTCAAAGCCTTGTTCCAAGACTACAAATAAAATTTTGTCAAGGCCTTCTTCCCAGACACTAGTTTTTCTCATGAGACCTACAGATTCATTGAGAGGCCATAGAGGACCCCACCCGTTACTTACTAAGTCCACTGCATTCCTCATATAAAAATGATAAAACCTAACATAAACATTCGTATTAAAACTTGCATATGAAATGTCAATACTTCAAACATAAACCATGAATGGAATAAAAATATCACATTCATATTCAAACATATCATAACTCATTCAATATAATTTTTGAGATTATATTTACAATAAATCAACCTCAATTAATATTAATATCCAAAAAGGATGTTGACATAGTTCAAAAATAATAAGTAAAACCCTTTGAGAGAAATATATTTTTTTCATGAAATCATTTAAAAGTCTCACAATTTATAATGGAAGATGTTTAAAAGATATTTTTGAATCAAAGTTTCCCATGACTCTTTGAAACTTTATAAATTAATGAAAATTTTAAAACATTCATATCTATATAAATAAATCATTAAAACCATTTTGAAAACAAGGACATTAATGAGAAATATTTAGAAGAATAAATATTTAAAACATTTAAAGTGATGTTTTAGTTAAAGAGTACCTTAAAAGAATCATTTTTAAAGGTATTTTATAAAACATGTACATGGAAAATAAATATTTCCCAGAAAATACTTACACATAAACAATCTCTAATAATAATGAGATTGATATATTAACCTTTACCTTGCAATTTCCTTTGGTTGAGGGTACGTTTAACCTCTTATATAATGGCTATAGTATGTTGTTAAATTATACCAGAACCATATTCATATTTATTTTATCATACATGATTTATTTAATACTTTATACTACTAATTTAATAATGATTTCCATCTTAAATTAACACTTTAGATAATAATCACTTTCTTTATCGTATGAGTTTTAACTTGTTATTCCTGATTGTATCATTTAGATCATGATTTAAATACTTAAAAAATATAAAAATTGATTTATATATAATATAAATTTATAATATAAATATGTATAATATATAGACATATGAAATGGAAAACACCATTTACATATACGGTAGGTCGTACGTAGGCATAAACGTTGTTTCCGTTTTCATATCGTATAGAATGGAAGTGAATAAGATATTTGTAAGTACATACATAAATACATACATAAATACATACATAAATACATACATACATACATATATATATATCAAGTAGCATTATTATGTCATATATTAAATACTTATTAATAATATTTATTTTTATAATCATTGTTGAATGGGGAACCTATAAATGAATCTCATCGCGTCGTGTAGACGGCAAGCCGTACATTCACAAGAGTGATGATATAATTTCCTTAATGATTAAAAGGTGTGGAATTGGATGGTATATTAATTTTACTGAGAAAATATCATGTTATTTTCATTATTTATATACATATTACTCATCATTATATCCATCTATATAGCATAGTGTGGCATAACAATTTTCAACATGGCGTGGAGATGGTAAGTCGTACGTATGCATGCATAGTGACATTATCATTCATAGGATGGATAGAATAATGAGTATGTTTGAACCATATTTATAATAACATCACAATATGTTGAAGTTATTGGAGTTATTATTTTGTTATTGAACTAACAATGAAAAATAAAGTGGAAGAAGAAAAGAACTTTGAAAGAGGTGATAAAATAATTACCTCTTCTTTGGGTGTTTCCTTTTGATTTGAACAAAATGGTCTTATAGGTTGGATTTATGCCCAAGGGAAGGCATATAGGTTGAAGTGAGATAAGTTGGGAGGAGATTTTGTCCATGAATGGTTCAGACAAATGGCTTTTGAGGTGTGATTTTGAGAGAAGGAAAAGTTCCCTTTTATAAGAGAGGTGAGGGTCACTTTAGAAAAAATTTCTAATATTATTTTATTATAAACTAATTTTAGGTTTATAATTGCTCAAAATTGATTTATTTCGAATAAAAGATGGGGATGGGTCGAAATAATTTCAAGAAATTGGTTTTATACAATTTTAGGTTACCATATTAACCCTATCTTTTAGATTTATCTCTTAGTTAAATTGTTTAACTTTTACCATGTCCAATTGTATTATTATAATAAATGGTTAATAAACATACTATTAAAAGCCAATATAACCCCAAGTATTTCATTATTGATATATCAAACCTTATCTAATTCCTTTGGCAAAACCTTATATTTTTAGAAATATTATATCAATTAATAATATGGTATTTGTTTTAAAAACTCATTTATGTCAATTTTGACACTATTTGGTATTTTGTTTTTGTTAAAGTCCTAAAAACATTATCACTTCCAAAAAATTACTTAATCAATCCTAACATGTAAAATTTTCTTATAAAGTCTTTTTATTGCATAAAAAGCCTCAATTTACATTTATTTTTATATTTATGATATCAATTATTTTAATCATTCATTGATAAAGTAATTACTACATCGTCATTCTATCATAAATAAATTTAATTATTTAATCTCAAAAAATTATAAATAAAATATTATTATGTAGGAAATTTTTTTATTTTTCTAATGAATATTTATAGTCGAATTTTTCTTTTGTATAACCCTATATTAAAAATGGTTTTGTTATTAAACTTTGAATTTAACACTTTTAACTGTTCTTTAAGTAAAATAATAATAAATGTCCTAATCTAATACAAGTGGAGAAAAAAGATCATATTTTATTCCTATTGTTGGTTTTGGTTGAAATACACTTATCCAGTAGAATTATGACTTGTGTTAGTGTAATTATAATTTCATTTTTACCTTTAATTACCCTATTTACTTCTAACAGTGGTAAATAAATGTCAAAAGTTACTATTCAAAAAAATTATTTTAATATTATTGAAACAAATTTTACTTACTGATGTAAACCGTGTGTCTTGTATTTTTTAAATTCTATTCACAGAAGTGGTAAAATTATGTTTTATGCAAATTTGAAAAGGTTCCTAGAAGGTCTGTAAATGACGTTTAAATGTTCAATAAAATTTTATACATCTAATTTTATTATAAAGTAAAAAAAGAATTAAATTGAACATATATAGGTATTATATATATTTTTTGACTTAAAATAAACTTAAATAAAATAAATAATTATTTAAATAAAATTTCAGTTTTAAATAATAACAGAGTGTTTTTCACTATTCATCAAAAATTGAAACTTTTTAGATAAATTCCAAAAATTCACCCTAAGATAATTTTGATATTAAAAATTAAAAAATGACCCTTTTTTAAAAAATTGAAAACATAGATATTTCATTAATTAATTTAAAATTAATTTCTATTGTCAAAACCAAAAAGCGGGTTTTTAAAAAGTAAAAACTATCCAAAGATTTACATGTGTTTATGTAAAATTTAAATGTGAAATTACTTATAATGACTTAAATTTTATTAAATGATAAAAATATAACCTAATTATACTTCCAAAACATTTAAATGAATAATTTAACACTATAAATTATTTTTCTTTAAAAACTAGTTTTCAATTAAAATTTTGTATTTTTCACTATTTATCAAAATATGAAAGTTGTCAGAAAAGTACCAAAAATTTATACAAACTAAATATTTATATCCTACTTATAATTAATAATTTAATTAAACTAAATTAAATTTATAAAAGTGTCAAATATTGGTTTTAAAAAAGGTTATCCACTAAAAGGCATTAAAATTTCATTTTTTAAAAAATACTTCATTTATCTGAAAAAAATGAATTTATTCTGATATTATATCTAAGAAACACATTATATGGATTGAAAAATTATGTGAAGTATATAAAATTTAAAATTCAGTTAATACTATTCAAAACTGCTTGTTAAATAGTTAGATTGGTAAGTCTTGGTGCGCTTGAACTCAGTGTTGTGTGTAACACAAGTTATTGAATTATTTTGAAGAGATAACGTACTATGAAATCTTGGGGTGTTATATTCTCCCCTCCTTCAATAAATTTTTTCTTCGCAATTTGAAATTGTTCTATGAAAATAAAAGGTTAAAATAGAAAAATACCTTTGTGGAAAACCCACATCGGAAATCGGGTTAATAAAATTTGGTCTTAATAAGTGGGAAAGGGAAATGAAAAAGTCACCAAAATATTATGATCTCAATTCGGATAACATTAGTGGTAATTAGAGACACATAATTTGAGTAGAAACTTAAATATTTATATGGAGTGATTGAGGTCATCAATCACAAACAAGTTTAAAATTGAGGGCCTCAAAGCCATCAATCCATGATGACTTAAAATGTCATCGGTTCAACAAAACATAAAGTATTATGATAGAACATTTTTGGTTTTAAGATCCCATACCTAAATTTTATTAATTAATTTATTAATAGGATAAGAGAAAAAATATACTTCACATGTAGAGTTTTATCCTTCAACAAATTCCAACAACAAACTCATCTTTCACTCCAAAAGATAAAAGAATTCAAAAATATTATATTTATATTAATCGTATAGGGTTCCAAAAATAATGAATTTATAATTCATTTGTCAGAATATTTAAAAACTACACTATACAAACTAGGACATCATATAGGCTATTAGTAGGTGATACACCCTTGTCGGCCTTCGGTTGTGGGTTCAAGCCTCACGACCTTGCCGGACACGACTACTTGTCACCCGACCTCTGGGTTGTCCTTTTTATAACAATCCAAAAAATAATCTTAAGAAATTATTTAACCTTAAAAATAATATCTAATGCCATACTTAATCCATTCCAACCGTTAGACTTATCCAAAATACTTCTTTCAAAACTCACAGTCCAAAATTTGTATTGAAGTTAAAGACAATGAAGTTCTTTTTTTCCACGTAATAACATGTGAATACCTTCATCTTGTATTATTTTTAAGACATGGTAAGACCCAGAATAACCATAAAACATTATTTATTACATTATTGCTCCATTATTCCTTATAGTGTATGGGATATACTCGTTATATGCAAAAATGTAGTAAACTCCAACAATAATGGAATAAAAAAACAATTAATTAGTTTTAAATTATTCAATAATATCAAATATAATTTATCCAAATCAATCATATCTTATTCCAAAATCATTACATCAGTATCAGAACAATATTAAGGTTTATCTTTCCTTTAACCATGTATTTTCCTAAAATATTAACTTGTTATTGAGTCACTTTTTTTAGAACCATATAATCTCAAATCCTTAATGAAATAGTTCTCTAGTACAGTCCTTATTTATTTCCATAATTCATATGACCATTATATCATTGATACAACACTCAAATGAAATAATTCATTAATAACAAAATAAAATCACTATTAATTACTCTACATATGTGGTAGTATCATAACTTGAATATTATCAAATAGCATCATTTGGGGCATACTTTGATGATTTGGACATTGATTCACGTACTGTCCCAACTCCTTGCAAAATAGAACTGTACATTTAAAACCTTTTTCATACCCTTGCAATCACGTACTTGGTGTCATTTTTATTCACACTTATAACAAACTCCCATTACCTTCAAGCATTTACCAAGGTCATTCTTTCCACAGTTATCACGTAGGGGAAAATCCTTCTTTTCCCTCTTCCATTTATCCATCTTTCTCTTTACCATCCTTTTCTTCTCTTGCTTCCCTTCAAAGCAATAGGACTCAGATAATTCTTTACTTATCTTTATAACACATGATACTATTTCTTCATATGATGAGAATACGTGGAATACTAGTTCCCTTCTAAATTTTGGATTAATACCCTGAATGATATGATCTTTATTACTATTTATATCATGTGTATTGTTGGAGTTCTCATTCCTTCTACTAGGTGCCTTTTCTAAACAATGGAATACACTAGGTTAGTTTATGAATCGCAATGCCTAATTTTAAATTTGTAAAATAGCTAATGTAAATTGAAAATATTGTGCATATAATCTATAATCATAAAGAATGTTTTCTTTGAGGAATTATTTACATCTAAATCCTTTATAGTGGCTTGTAAAGAAAATGTGAATTATCCTAAGAATATCCCTAGGGAGTGCCGTAACTAAGAGTGTAGCAAGGCCCGTTGTCATGTACCAAGATACCTCAGGTCAAGCCCAAAACTCCTTATTCGAGTTCTCACTCACAGGTACAACTATGCCAGAGCCACCTCTACCTGCTCATATCTAGATAATGATGTATTGCTTGTAAAATACAAAAAAAATCTCTATATTACCAAAATTCTAGGAAGTTATTCTATACTAATCCGCAAATTCTGTCTTAAGGTAATGTTATCTAATCAGAGTTTTTTTAAATTAAGTTTCCACAGTTTGTACTAAACGTACTTTGATACCAACTATAACACCCTGAACCCAAAAGCTCGGAGTCCGTCCATTAATTTAATACATTTTCGTGATTACAAGGAATCAAGTCCCTAAGGACTGATCAGTTTATTAGTCATGGAAAAATAAATTGAATACCTAAACGGTACATTACACATTCAAAAATAAAACACAACATAAATAATCCATTAAAAAACCATTATTCCCCTAGCTTGACCATGAATATCAAACATACTACACTTCTTGTAATCCTAGGAAAACAAAACATAATAAAGTGGTGACCTCAGATGCTCAGTTAGGGTAAATAATTTAGTAGAAGATATAAACTTTTAATGTAAGATGTGTAATAAAAACAACAACCTTTTAGACATAAACATGGACATAATATGGAGATAATAAATCAAAAATTACCATATAAACATGAACATGGATATTCTACTATTTTATTAATCACATGTGATAATTAATATCATAATTAGGGAATGCCTAATGATGGACATCATTACCAAATAGTCAAGGCCTCGTGCCAAAACTAAAAATAAAATTTTTGTCAAAGCCTTATGCCAAGACACTAGTTTGTCTCATGAGTCCTAAAAATGCATATAGGGGTTATAGTGGGCCCCAAAACTCACTTACTAAGTCCACTTAATTCCTCATATGAAAATGTTGAAACATAACATAAACATTCGTATTAAAACTAACATAATAATTTTCAACACTTCAACCATAAACCATGAATGGTATAAAATAGCACATTCACATTCAAACATATCATAACTCATTCAATACAATATTGAATATTGTATTTATAATAAATCAACCTCAATCAAGATTAATATCCAAAAAGGGTGTGGACATAGTTGAAAATAATTAGTAAAACCCTTTGAGAGAAATATTTTTTTCATGAAATCATTTAAAAGTCTCAAAATTTATAAAGGAAGATATTTAAAATATATTTTTGAATAAAAGTGATTAACATTTTAAAACATCCATGTCCATATAAATAAATCCTTAAACCATTTTGAAAACATTGACATTATTGAGAAAGATTTAGAAGAATAAATATTTAAAACATTTAAAATGATTTTTTAGTTAAATCGTTCCTTAAAAGATTCATTTTAAAGAGTCTTTTATGAAACATGGATAGGGATAATAAATATTTTCTATAAAATACTTACACAAAAACAATCTCGGATAATAATGAGATTTAGGAATTAACACTTATCTTGCAATTTCCTTTGGTCGAGGATACGTTTAACCTCCTATATAATGACCATAGTATGTTATTAAATTATACCAGAACCATATTCATGTTTAATATATCATAAATGATTCATTTATGACTTTATACTACACATTTAATAATTTTTTCCTTGTTAAATTAACATTTGGGGTAATAATCACTTAATTTATCTTATGTGTTTTTACATGTTATTCTTGATCATATCAATTTGATCATGATTTAAATAATTCCAGAATATAAAAAAGTATTTATATATAATATAAATTTATTATATAAATATGTATAATATATAAATAGAGGAAATGTAAAACATCGTTTATGGAAATGGTAGGTCGTACATACACATAAACGCTCTTTCTGTTTTCATATCGTATTGAACGGAAGTAAGAGAATAAGATATATGTAAGTGCATACATACATACATACACACATACACACACACACACACGAATATATATATATATCCAATGTAATTATTATATCATATATTACATACTTATTAATAATATATATTTTTATAATCATCATTGAATGGTGAACCTGTAAATGAATCTCATCGCGTCGTGGATATGATAAGCCGTACGTACACACAAGTGACGATATCATTTCATTAATGATTAAAAGTTATGGAATTGTATGGTATATTAATTTTAAAGATAAATTATCATGTTATTTTGATTATTTATATTCATATTACTCATCATTATATCCATCCAAATAACATAGTGTTGAATAACAAATTTCACCATGGTGTGAAGAGGGTAAGTCGTACATACCCAAGAATGGTGACATTATCATTCATATGATGGATAGAATAATGAGTATGGTTTTTCCATATTTATAAAAACATCACAGTATGTAGAAGGTACTAGAGTTATTATTTTTGAATGGAAATATCAAAGAAAGAAAAATTGGAAGAATAAATGAACTTTGAAAGATGTTATAAAATCATTACCTCTTCTTTGGGTGTTTCCTTTTCATTTATACAAAATGGATCTTTAGTTTGGCTTTCTGGTCAAGGGAAGTCCTCTATGTTAAAGTTAGGGTAGTTGGGAGGAGATTTCGCAAGGGTTTGGCTGAGCCAAATGGCTTTGGTGGTTTGATTTTGAGAGAAGGAGAAGTACCCTTTTATAAGAGAGGTGAGGGTCACTTTAGGAAAAGTTCGAAATATTATTTTATTATAAAATAATTTTCATTGTCCAATGGCTCCAAATTATTTCAAATATAAGGTGGGGATTGGTATAAATACTCTCAACAAATATGTTTTAGACAAGTTTAGGTCACCATATTAACCCTATCTTTTATATTTAACTCTTAGTTAAATAGTTTAACTTTTACCATGTCCTATTGTACTATTATAAGAAATTGTTAATACTTAGTATATAAATCCAATAAAACCCCAAGTGGTTAATTATTGATATATCTAATGTTATCTAAATACTTTGTCTGAACCTTAGATTTTTAGAAATATTATATCAATTAATAATATAATATTTGTTTTAAAAACTCAATTATGTCAATTTTGAAACTATTTGGTATTTTGATTTTGTTAAATTCATAAGAACATTATCACATACAAAATTAATTAATCAATCCTAACATGTCATATTAACCTATAAAATTCATTATCGAATCAAAATCCTCAATTTACAATTATTTTTATATTTATAATATCAATTATTTTAATCATTCATTGATTAGGTAATTACTACATCATCATTATGTCATAAATAAATTTAATTATTTAATCTAAAAAAATTATAAATAAAGTAAAATTATTTAGGAAATATTTTTAAATTTCTATTGAATATTTATAGTATAATTTATCTTATGTATAACCCTATATTAAAAATGGATTAGTTATTAAACATTGAATTTAACACTTTTAACTATTCATTAAGTAAAATAATAATTAATATCCTAATCTAATCTTAATGGACCAAAAGGATCATATTTTACTCCTAAGGTTGTTTTTGGTCCAAATACACTTATTCAATTGAATTTGGACTTGTTTTGGGGTAATTATAGTATCATTTTTAACTTTAATTTCCCAATTCACTTTTAACTATGGTATATAAAAGTAAAAAGTTATTATTCACCAAAAATTATTTTTATCTTATTTAACCACATTATACTAACAGATGTCAATAGTGTCTCTCATATTTTTGAAATTCAATTCACAGAAGTGGTAATATTACATTTTATGCAAATTTGCAAATGTGCCTAGAAGGTGGGTAAAAGTCATTAAAATGTTCAATAAAATATGATACATGTAATTTTATTATAAAATTAATCCAATGAATTAAATTGAATTTAAATAGGTATTATATATATATTTTGACTTAAAATAAATTTGAACTAAATAAATAATTATTTAAATAAAAAGTTGGGTTTAAACAATAACGTAGTGTTTTTACTATTCATAAAAAATTTAATGTTTTTAAAAAAATACCAAAAAATAACCCTAAGATAATTTTGATACTCTGAATTCAAAAATGGATTCTATTTTACTGAATTCACGACATAGAATTTGAATAAATTAATTTAAAATTAATTCTCATTGTCAAAACCAAAAAGCTAGTTTTTTAAAATTAAAACTATCAAAAGATTGGCATGTGTTTATGTCAAATTTAAATGTGAAATTACTTATAATGACCTAAATTGTATTAAATAATAAAAATATAATCTAATTATACTTAAAAAACCATTCAAATGAATAATTTAACACTATAAATTATTTCGATTAAAAAAGTTGTTTTCAATTAAAAATTAGTATTTTCACTATTCATCAAAATTTGAATGTTGCCAGAAATGTACCAAAAATTTATCCAAACTAAATATTTATGTGCCTATTATAAATAAAATTTTAATTTCATTAAATTTAATCTATAATAATTTCTAATATTGGTTTTAAAAAACCTTCTCCATTAAAAGGCGGTAAAATTGCGTTTTTTGAAAAATACTTCTTTTTTCTGAAAAAAAATGAATTTTTTCTTATATTATATCTAATAAACACATAATATGTATTATAATATTATATGGAGTATATAAAATTCAATATTTAGTTTATACTATTCATAACTGCTTTTTGAACGACTAGTTTGGTAAGATGTGGTGCGCTCGAAATCAGTATTGTGTCTAGCGTATGTTATTGAATTACATTGAAGAGATAACATATTATGAAATATTGGGGTGTTAAAAAGCATTTATTATCCATAAATAACTATAGGATAATAAAATACATTAGTTTACTAAGAGTTATATCATAATATTTCATTATTAGAAACTTAATTCTAAATAATCTAGATAAGTAAAGAGATTGTAACATAAAACATTTACCCCATTAGTAAGATTTGAATCGTAATACCCATTATAAAAATAACCATACATTGATATTTATATACCATTATTTTAATGAAAATAATTTTATAATAAAATCATTATAATTATATATACACCACAAAAAATAAATAAGTTTTATATAAAGCATGTGTCCCGCAGAATTTAAACTGATATGGAATCCCCTTACATTATTCAGTAACTTTTGAATCGTAAGACACATGAAATAATAACATTAAATAAAACTTATAATATCATTATAATAAATAAAATTATTTATATAACAAGTAAAATTTGTATTATATACATAATACGAAAGAAATTATTGTAGAATATGGCATATGTCTCCAAGAAATAAAAGTGAGACTATAATTTCCTTTCCTCAAATATCTAAATTATTCATACATGTACGGACCTAATATATAATAAATATAAGATTTTTATAAATATATTCCATAAAAATACTAATATATATCATACAATATAATATTTACTTATTACATTTTATTACACATTTATTAAAAATTATTTGTTGAAATCGCATTTTAGGTAATAACTGCTATGTTTTTCATGTATATTTTGGTTTGGTATTTTAGATCCTTTTACTTTGATCATGGTTGAAAATTCTAGAATAATTTTTATACAATATATGTATTTATAATGTTCATTAAATATATACATGTTACCATCCATGTTAAAATAAAATGAAAACCATATCACATTACTCCGTGGAGGATGTAGTCCATATGTATGCATGAGTGATGTTATCATTTTCCAAAGGATTGGAAGGTAAGAATATAGAATTGATATTGTAAATATTTATGTATAATTATTTCATAATTATAATATAAATATGTTTTATTCATAATTATATCCATCCATTATAGGTGGTGATTGAAAATGAACTACATCAGTACGTGAGGCAGTTGTCCTTTATACACATGACCAATGATTTCATTTCCCATTTGATGGAAGGGGAGAAAGAAATAGGTTACATAAACCTGGTAAAAACTAAATATATTTGATATAATATTTTTATTATATTTTAATAATTAATACATTACTTATTCTGGTAATAGAAGACGTAAAAAACAGGGAGCTTAGTGTAGACAATTACATTCACTTAGAAAAACCTCTTTTTGGTCTCTTATTAAGGACACTAGTGTTGGTATTTTGTGAAAATAGTCTAATCTAGAAATTGTATAATATATTTTGAAAGTATTTTGGTAGTTTTTGGTCGCGATAAATGGAATTATATATGTAAATATATGGGGTTAGGATGTACACTTTAAAATTGAGGAGGAGTAGCATTTTTGTAAAAAACGAAAACTATTCTATAGTAGGAAGTGGATATCCTCTCAGGTGCCTCCAAAATTGATATGTAATGGATTATAGGGAATATATGTTAAATAAAATCCCCCAAAACCAAAAAAACGTTTTTAATATGATATTAATTATCCCTTAAGATTACTTACTTCTCTAATTTACTTTTCACCACGATAACTAGTTTATTATTTACTAACCACATTAATTTATCCTTCAAGAAAAAACATAAATGAGACTTATTAGATAACATGTAAAAAAAATATTCAATATATGAAATGAAAATTACAAAATAAATTTCCTATATTCGTCGAAAATTAATTTCTCCACATCCACATGTAACGCGTAAAACCCTGTTTTGACCTTTACTATGGAAATTATTTTATACTATTTTTACTATTTATTATGAAAAAAAATTAATAAATTTTTTTAAATAATTTTAATTATTTTTATTCAAAATATGGAATCTATTTCAACAAATTAAATTCAAATAATTTGATTTATTTAATTTAAAATTAACCCTGCAAACATGATGAAATGTGATCTTTTATGAAAAATATTTTTATATGTATAAAACGTTTTTATATCAAGATCAAACCTAATATTGATTAAAATGACCAAAATTTTATTAATAATATTATAATTTGAGTAATTTTAATTCTAATTTTTTTAACAAAATAGTATTTATGAAATGCTTTAAACAAAATGGCATTTTTCAATCAAAAAATAGTATTTTCTATTATTCATCGAAAAACTAATATTTTCAAAAAATTATTAGATAATAATAATAATATATTTTTTAAATTCTATTTTCGGAAATGAATTTTATTTTTTCATTTAAATTTTCAAAAATTTTCAAAAATTAATTTTATTTTTTGTTCAAAAAAATAAACAAAAATGTTTTTTGAGAAAAAGGTATTTTCAAATGATACAAAGGATTTACTAAGAATTAAGCACTTTTTGAAAATATTTTATCATTATATAAAACCTTTATAATTAATTTTAAAAAATATCTTATTCCTGTTGATATAGAAAAGTGTAACAGTAAGGTTATAATCATCTGGCATAAATAATAATATTAATAATATGTTGTGGTTCATTAAAACATATTGTTGAGTGTAATGTAAGATATTAAAGAAATTAAATTTATTTGAAAATAATGAATATTTCGTAAAATATCAGGGTGTTACACTCTATTTCTTTTCTCAACCCACTTAAGGGAATTTTTATATGCGAGGAACCCATGTTCCTAATCCAAACTTCTTCACTCAGGCATACCCTGCCCATACAATTGTCCTTAAGGAATATCAATAACTAGACTACATCGGTTAGCACATTGCATGAATCATTTGTAAACCAAATCACCCACCCCTTCTTCCCATCTATAAAGAAACCAAAATTCATTCTAATATCTCTAAAAGTTAGTGCAGTCATATAACTAAGAAATTACTCACTCAGAATCTTATGTCGCGTCTAAATTGTTAGCAAGTTATCCAATATAGTCTGAAGGTAAAATCTCCCAAGGATATATATCATAGGAACCATATGTTTCTGGTATCCAAAGTCCATATAAATAAAAATTCAAAAATTTTAATTCATAGGGTCTCAACATATATCATTATCATCACATGACAACCCATCAGTAAACTAAAGATCTAATTCTCACTGAGCATATACCTACGGATTGATCACTTATGGGTCAGAACATCATCAGTTAGTAGTTGTATGTGAATGGAATTTATTTAATGGTTAGTTTCAAATAACTATAACAATATGGTTTAGTTAGATATAATTTTATTACATGTTATATGGGGAACTATAAAAAACTAATAGTCCAAAAATAACCACACACTAAAATTTTCCCACTAAATAATCATGTGTCTTACTAACCTAGGGTCACCCCATGTCCCACACACCAAAGGACTATATCATCATCATCAATGAGAATTTTCCCACAGATCCCCATGACCTACCATAAGAATAAAATACCCACACACAGAAACACACACACACACAGATATATATATATATATCTGTGTGTGTGTGTGTGGTAATTTAATTAAGTATAATTTCATGAAGTACTTAAAGGGGAAAATTTCATATGATTATTTGTGGAAACATTAAATAGTTGAACCACATCATGGGTGAAATCACACCCTAGTTGGCTTATATGTCTATTGAATCATAAATGACTAAATATAATGCATTAAATGACTCATTCGAATATTTCCTACATAGAGATCCATAATAAAACCAAACACCATGTGTGTCACACAAGGTTAAATTCATGTAATTTTAATAGCACAAACCAAGAATGTAAATAAGAGGTCCCTAGTAAATGAGGATTCCTACTAGAACTTGTGTTTAGGACCCACCATCATGACATCCATGATATGTTTTAAAAAATTTATATATCTCTTCGCTACCATATCCCATATAATTAGATAGAAGAAAAATAATTCTTGGATAAAACATGGTAACATCTTGACCTAGGTAATGCTAAATAGTAAATGGACTGGACTACCACATGATCTAAGGTGCACCTCCCTGTATTCCAGAGTCTTTGGACTAGTATCATGGGTTTAAGGAGTTATTTTGGGGATACTATACCCCATGTGTATTAATGCACAATAATAAAAAAGTATCTAATCATCATCCACATCATAAAAATAATGAGAGTATCCATAAAAAAATAAAAATTAATTAAAAGTAAAATGATATAATGAGAAAAACATATAGTCATACAAAATCAATTTTTCACTTGGATGATCATCTATATAGAATAAAAAAGAAAAAAATATAAGAGTGAAATAAAACTATAGGAGGATCCACTACAATCCTTACACCTCCCCTCATCTAGATCTCTAACCCATATAAGCTATTATGATCTATCAATAAATATTTGGGAATATTCCCAATAGAAATGTAGAAAAACATTTGGGCTACTCTATTACCCAAGTAAAGTTTTAGATTGAGTAGGGTGTGGGTATAAAATTCTGTAGGGCACCACCAATGTGGTCTCATACTATGCTAGAAATTCAGTGATATGTGCATATGACATGTTCATTTCTAAGCTATAAAAAATATACAAAAAATAATTAAATAAAATAAAAATTAAAATATATTCTTCATCCTAATACTTGAATATCTTTAATCACATCATGTATACCATCCCAACCACCATCACCTTAGAGGGGTGAATTTCCTTCTCTAGAACTAGTAACTGTTAATGATCATTAGGTCTATGAACCCAATCGACCATACCTACTTCAGCCAGTGTTAGGGTGCCTTTATGAAAATCTTGATGACCATTACTCCCAATATAACGGAACTAATTCTATCCAGTATAAAAATAAGTATCTCAAACCACTCATATGATAGTTTTCTTAGCCGGGACATAAGATCATAAGTAAAACAAACTTGGGTAATTCTCATAGAAAGTTCCATCCAAGTATATCAAATCATCCTCAGCTTCAAATCCATAATAGGACCACTAATATAGTCACATACCACCCCTATGAGAGCTTTCATATCCATTAGTAACATAGACCTCCCCTAAGATATTTTTCTCATCTAGTAAATATGACTTCTCTATGGCTGTTTTCAAAAATATAAATAAAAGCACCCCAATTATAATTTTTCAAAATATAATAAAATACCTCTCTTATGGGAATCTTCCACTTCATAAAAAACTTCAAATAGGGTGTCTTCCAAGTCTGTAATAAAAAATGAATCAAAAATTATTATCTAAACAAAAAATCCCATCAACACTATCCAAACACAAGAATACCCTCTCAATAAGGTTGATATATTTCTAGGACACACACTTTGCTCCTCTTAGTCAAAACATGTAAAATAACCCCCCCCCCCCCCCAAGTTTTATAAGGACTTTTGGGTCTTCCCATCAGTTGGGGTAACACACTTCCATAACATGGTCTCATTTATCCAAATACTAAAAGGTTTTTCAAGTTCCCTCACAATGTTTACCCAGGCCACTCCACTAAATTAAATTTGTACCTTCAAATGGAAGTGGCCAGAGATTCCTACTCAAGGCTAATAGGTTATACATTACCTAGTAACACCCCTTAAAATGATGCCCCATTTCATTTTGTAAATGGTCATGGCCTTGGACATGGGAGGCTATAGGAATCAGGCTACTGATCATGAGTCTTCAGGGACCTTTGACCTTTACTCAGTCCAAGGGATCCCATTATACATTATATAGTTCATTAATGTTTTAATTATCAAACTATTTAATTCAACATGAAAATTACCATGGTGTTGAGGCTAGACATCACATTCACCAAAAAATGCATGAACCATTGGTTATGTTAAAATTCTACAAACATTATATCAAATCCAAAAAACATTTTAATGCCACCTTTTGGAATCTCGGGATAAGGTTATCTAAATCTATTTGTACATCACTTTTCATCATTAATCCTTAATACATTTCACCATATATTTAATTTAATTAATTATGATTAATTATAATTATTTAAATAATTTATTATTAATTAAAAATTCAATTAAAATTAGTAATACCCACCAAATATCTCACTGCTTGGACTATTTAGGTATAACCATGTCTAAACGCCCACTAGTGGACCACGCCATGCCATTAGATTTAACATAGAACAAATACCTATCAAATGATACTAAAAAATCAATTTAATTAAATTTAATGGAAAATCCTAAATAAATCTACAACACAATGCAACTTTATTTAAATTATGAATTCTGTTATGTGGTAGTTTTATCGGGATGTCCACTCCCTATGTTGTATGAAAGTCCCATTGAAAATGAGTGATTTCACCATTCTCCAGTGAAATCTCTATAAAAGGCTTCAATCAAAAAACTCTAAAAACATTATAAAATTAGGGAAAATTATACAGAGGGGGAGGATAATGTACATACCTAGAATCCATCATGAAATAACCTCAATAATGGTCAATAATGTATAAATAAGAAAAGGTTAGACATCAACCACCATCCCATCTTCATGGTGCATCCTTACCCAAAGGATAAGGGGGTGTTGTGCCCCCTTTATAATTAAAAAAATGAGAAATGTGTTTCGATGTTACATATATTTTCATTCCATGACATATCATTATTTTCACCTCAATACATCAAACATACTTCTTTCACATCTTAAAACAACTCGCGAGAGCCTTTCTTGTCAAGATTCACTATTCATTGACTGAATGGTCTGCTGTGGTGATTTTTAGTATCCCTAGTCACCCAATCCACCTACGATGATCATTAAAACCCTTGGGCTCTCTACAAAAACTTATATAGAAACTCTTTTTTGTAAGAAATATTTATATTCTATGGAATATTTTTAGATCTTGGCACTGATCCAACACGAGATTCTAGGGCTAAGAGAGCCTCAGTGCAGTTATATTAAAAATATTAAATATATTTTAATCAATGCATGTACATCACACCAATATAAATGTTTTTCCCATTTTTTTGGATTAGATATGGGTACATTGAGACTATAGATGATTCCATAATATAGGGTTTTCCCTAGGAGATACCTATGGTTGGTCAGCATTGAATGTTTTGAGTAAAGAAGCCATTGGTGGGAGCATTTAATTAAAATAAATAATTTATTTTATTATTTTATTTTAGATAAACTAATTCAAAATCCTCAATAAATACCCCATTATAAAAAATCATTAAGGTTATCTATATAGACATGAGAGGATTTCATAGGAGGAAAATAGGTGTTCATCATTGGCATATTGGATAAAAAATGATGAATGTTCAGATTGAGTTGGATTGAGAGGCAGCGAACATAGTGGGTATTCATGATCACTAGAAAATAGGTTCTCTAACAAATATTGATCCTAAATCAAGTTACGACTCTTCATTTCTGGATTTAACTTTTCATTAAAATATTGATCATGAATTGTTATCTGATTTTATTGATTTGTGATTTTACACCCTTATCATGATCTTGTAGGGATAAATTGATCTATTTAAAATATATACATTGGATATTCCTTACTAACACACATGGTTTCCACAATTATGTGGTCATTTTCTAAGAACACTTTTCCAATTATGTTTATACCTCTTTTATGTGCCGTTATCCCCACAATTATTCGTGTTCTTGTCTGTTGGACTATGGGGTCATAGTTCTACATTTTAGGGAAGCTTCTAGTGCAATAAAAAATCTAGATTCATGTTTTATTGGAAAATTATAATCTATATTGATATTTTTAAATGGATCATGATGATTTCTGGGTAATGATTTGTGTATTTAGAATCTAGAGTGGATGTGATACTGGCACAGAGCAATGGGAGAAGTCGTATGGGATTTGGGGGGCCAGAGCCTGACCACCGGTGACTGATCGGATGTGCAACACACTATATTCAAGACTCTTGTCATAAATCCTTGCAGAAAAAACAACGATTAGAGAATAATAAAAATGGTGCATATTTTTGGTGTTCCTATGAAAAACGCAACTACATGGCATGTAATATGATGAACACACACCATGTAGCCCATGGATATGATGTTATGGTTATGAATGGAAATAAAGATCACATGATGTGTGGACCCGTCATAGGCTATGTGACCCAGTTTTACTATAATGGAATATTATCTAGGAGTTTACGGGCATGGACATGTCTTAGAACACTGGAACAACCAATTTACATGATCATGGGCTGAGGTACAAATGCATGGGTTGTTTAGTAATGACCAAGCCTCAATCAGAGGGGACACATCATATCCCCACTATACACATTGTGTATTATCACATACCTGATCATTCCATGAGTAGGCGAGGACATGCCATGGTGAACATTTTTATACACTACTCATTTTTCTTATGAGTTTCCACCTTTTGTATCTACTATATATGGACTCATATCTTGGATGGCGGGTATCCTAACCTGATTAATTTTCATATAGAATGTGATATTATCCTCCATAGTGTATTTTAAGATACAATGTGTGGTTTTGAGATAGAGACGCTTCTTGGAGAGATTCTAGATCGATAATAGTGAACATAAAAGATCATTAGAGATATAGGTCAGGATTTGAAGCTTCCATGTTTCACTAGGGTGTGGTTACCTAATACTTGTTACACAAGTTGTGTGGTACCCCCCTCCCCCAACAGAATTATATGGTCATAGATAATATACTATATATTTTGCCTTCTCGAATATGTGGAATAGTGGAGATGTGTTGGCCCTCTGTCCAACTTTGAGTGGAACCCACTGCTTCACTAGGGTGAAGGTCCTATATCCTTCTTTGAGTGGAACCCCTGATGAATTAGATAATAGTTCCATTATTTATTAATTTTACCCCCCCCCCCCCCAAATGTACCAGGGTGTGGGTCCTCTACCCACCAAGTGGAACCCCGGTCATACTAGAAGTGGTTCCTTAGTTCACTAAGTGTAACCCCCTATGACATCTGGGTGAGGGTCCAGTATCTATTTATCTTATAATTAGTAACCCCTATTGTACTAGGGAGTGTGTCCTTTATTAATTGAGTGGAACCCCTAATAATAATATGGAATGGATCCTATATCTACTGAGTGTAACCCCTATCTTACTATTGTATGGGTCCTATATTGTATATTGTTCCCCTCATGTTATGGAATAGTGGTGAGGTGTAGGTCGTCAACACAGGTATCTTGTGAGTTTATAAGAGATGCATTAACTATGGATTTTTATCCATCATAAGGGATGTTCAGTGGTGAAGGTAAATCTGTCCACTTAGTATGTTATGTGGTTAAGAGGAACCATCATTATATATATATCTCCCTTGACTATTGAGAGCATTTTCATGGTGTAGTCTCTCTACATGTATATTGGTGGATTATCAAATGTTTCTTGGCATTGAAGATAAACCTTCAGATATACATGATGGATCATCATTCTTAAATAGGATTTGGATATGGATATCCCCTTTATATCTTTTTTGGGATTATTGATGATTATATCTGGGTTATTATATTTATGCCTCTTGTTATAATTGATAGACCTTTATGGGTTTAGGTGACTGTTGTTGTAACTTCACATTTCTCCCTTTTTAGTTTTCAAGGTTTCCTACTGGGTGTGTATTTATTCACCCCTTCATGGGATTTTCTGGAATGTATATGACATGAAGTTTGACAGAGAAATATATAGATAATAGTGATTATTTGGTGCATCAGCCATGTACGGTGGTCAGAAATGGAGACAAAGAGATAATCTCCCTCTTTTTTCCATTATTCGTGTTTTTTATATAGGGACTTGTTTTCTAGTTGGGTGTTTATTTTTCCCTTTAATTCATTATTTTACTCTATTATACTCGGTAGTATTACTTTTATTTTATTACATGCATGGTTATACTATATATGTTGTGTCATTTTTATTATTCCTATGTACATTTTCATAGATAAAGTTGTGTTCATGCATAAGCATACATAGGATAAGGCCTCCCATTTCATTTAAGCCTTAAAGATGCATATTATTGGCCCCTGGACTATTGGAGGAAGGCTAAGGGTTTTCACACATAGCCTTATGTCAGCCAAGTGGTCCTCAATGTGTTAGGTCCCGATAGCGTAAACCACATACAATTTCTCCATTTATGGGCTTATAAACCCTCATAACTTCATTCTAATTCCCAATTATAAAAAAACCACCCACCATAACAACATTTTAAATTCCAATGGGATTTAATAACTCGTGTAAACATGGGATATTGTATTAATATTTAAATTATAAATTATGAAAAACCTACAATTTAGACAATGTCCAAAAAAATAATTATAAATAGAATAATCACTCTTCAATCTCCCCAATATTTGGATTCCTACAAATCATATTTGAAATTATTGTAGATATAACTCCCAAACTAATAATTAGTATTTTATATAAAAACCATATTGATAATAATATGATATAGGGTCTACTTATATAGAAACCAGCTCTTCATGTTCTTTTTCAAATATAAGACACTTTATTATTTTTCATGTGAAGTTGAAGCTTCTCTATCCTTTTATATTTTTGATGGACCATTATTTTTGTTCTTTATTTTGTGGATAATAACTCTATTTCCCAAAACTAATATAAATTTACATTCTCATTGAAAACTATTAAATTGAAAAAAATATAACATCCAATAAAAGGAGAACTTCAATATTTTACATCCTGGTGAGAATGAATGAATATTAGGTAGGGGATTAATTAATCTTTAAAAATATTTTAAATCACTTATAAAAGTTGAGTAAATTATTGTTGCAGAAATAAAAAATAGTTATTTTTATAATATTCAAATTTAAATGATCATGAATCTACCATTTACCCCTATAAAATGTATAGAGAGATAACACCCACTATAGTACAATCTAAAACTTTTGATCGTAGTAACAAACCATTACAACTACCTATTTAATCCAAAGTGGAACAACCTAAGAATGAAATTTTCACACTAGGAGTCACAAATAAATTATCCTACATTTTTCTAACTAGAGGTACAACCCAAACATTTAAACCTTTTTCAACCTAGAGCCACAACCCAAAAAGTCATGAATTTTCAACATTGCAGCACAAATAAATGATTCACATTATTATGGAAGTCACAAACCTACTATACTACCTTTGAAGGGAAGTATAACCTGGCATGATTAAGTATAAAATATAATATAGATAAGTAAGAAATATATAAAAAGTTGAAGAATAATAGATATATGTGTCAAGGAAACATGGTTCTCTATAAAAATGATGGATCAAATTATCTATGTTTAGTGTAGTATTGTATTTGATCATTAAGGTGTATCATAAAATACATTTTAATAAAATCAAAATCCTCATTCAAATTATCTAGTTTTTTCAAACTAAATATATATAGTTCTTTCAGGTAAATAAGATTCAAAACATGAAACATGTTTCATTTCATCCTTCCCAAAGCTACAAGTGATTTTTTCATTCAATGCACATAAAAATTATTCTGAGGCAAGTTAGAATAAAAATATGTAAAAGTAAAATATAATGTAGAAAAAAATTAAAAAAAATTAATATAATTGGAAATGAAAAATATAGAAAAATAATTAATTTTTCTTGGAAACCTCCGTAATATAGCAATAAAAACTTTTCATATTTCAAATAATTTAAATTTAAACATTTCATGTTCTAATGAAATTTTCTGTATATTGATAAACATATGATGATATTTAGTGAACATTAAATAAAACATAAAATATTCAAAATTAATTTCCTAAGGATAAAAAACTATTTAGTATATATGGAATAATAAAATCAAGGGAAACATATGAAACAGACATGAAATAATTCAAAATATAATAGAATAATAAAAACATATCATCTTTTCAACTAAAATATGTCAATGTAATTAAATGAATATAGGTCATAAATGATGTTATATTTTATAAATTACATCACAATTACATTGTTCGAGTTATTTGTTCTTTTATTTCTTTAGAATATAAATTCTGGGATCTTAACTTTTTACATTGTGGAAACCAAAAATATTCACTAAGTGCTGAAGTATTGTGATTATCCTAAAGGCTTGAAATGAAGTAATAAATTTATGGAAAAAGTGTATGTTTACCATAAGGATTGTGTTCTGAAGTCTTATACCTAGTAAAAATTCATACAATGAAGTCATACACCTACTGAAAAGGCTAATGTTTTGAGTAAAGATTGCACTCTAAAGTCTTATTCTCAGCATAAACGATTATTCCCAAGCCTATGTTAATATTATAGAAGGATCCTGAAGAAATATAATCACTTGTAGTCTTACGATGAATTTTTTTAACTTCATATGGTAGGTTCATTTTTCTAATTATGGTAGGCTTATTTTTCTTCTTTTGGTAGGTTCATTTTTCTTCTTATAGTTAGTTCATTTTTCTTCTTCTTATTAGTTTTTTTATATTATAGTTACATCATTTTTCTTCTTCTATAAATATAAATTTTCTTTATGTGTTTACTTTATTTTCCTTCATATGGTCAGTATTAAAATTTCCCAAATTTTTAGTAATGATCAATTCCAGGGTTTTCTAATTTTTCAAGAATATAATAATAGAAAACTCATTGTAACTCATGTAAGATAGAATGATATATTGAAATAAAAGCTATTATAAATATTAATTATGTTGAAAAAAAGTATTATAATTTTTAAAACATAAATAAACAAAGTGGGACAAGGAGACACATCAACCCAATCTCTCCTTTTTATTTTTTTCAATAGCATATTCATATCTAAATTAAATGACTTTTATTCTTTCACCTTATTTAAAATACATATAATGTTCAATGTTGTGTCTTGAACCCTCATTGAAATCTGAAAAATATATTGTATGGA
Organism: Viscum album; assembly: GCA_963277665.1. Taxonomy (NCBI): domain Eukaryota; kingdom Viridiplantae; phylum Streptophyta; class Magnoliopsida; order Santalales; family Viscaceae; genus Viscum; species Viscum album. The sequence continues at coordinate 990,696,377 of OY728128.1, read as the reverse complement.
TTTACATTGGAAAATATTCTCCATCTTTACTCTTTCAATTATAATAAAAAACTATTCTCACTTTTTCTTAAGAGATTTTGTCAATTCATTTTGAGAGAATGGTTGAATCACATTCTTCTTAGAAAAGTACCATCAACTTAGAAACTATAAGTTCACACAAGATAACCCATTTTACAAAAAAAAATTAGATATAAATTTATACCCAAAAAATCATTTATAAATTCCCACAATGTGATATCTCTTAAAAATTCAATTCATATGGGGATTAATGAGTGATTTGAAAGAAGTTATAAGAACCCACTCTCAACTTGAAAAAACTCATAAAAAATTCAAGTTCAATGTATTTATCCCCATTATTGTTAGATAGTCACTAGCCATTCATAAACATATTGAATAAAATATAAAACAGACTTTGGAGAATGAAAATCCTACCCCATCCTTCATATTTTACAGGCTTTTAAATATTTATATATTTAATAACATTGAATAAATATTTTTAAACTTTCCTTATTTTCATATAACCCCTTCAGATGATAATCTAAATACTTCATCATGGTTGTTTCCAAGTATGTATGATACCAGTTAGAGTCTGATGCAAATTGTGAGATGAATAACAATTGTGATATTCCATAATGGACAATATTCTTGATGTACAATGATTACAACTCTCACAATTTCACTTTATTTGAAACTAAACTAATAATTATATATTCCATGATACACAACCACCGTAATATGGGAATAATTTTTACTAACATAATCTATTCAATTTTCGAAACATGGTTGAGATGTTTCTCTCAACCAAGAAACTTCATTCTTTTGAGATCTAAAATTAATAGAACTCTCTATGCATGTTTCACTCATAATTTTATAAACATATCACCATTAGGGAGAATACATTTCATTTTCTCTACAACATGTTTATGGGATAGAATGAACTTATTAGATTTAGATATTAAGGCACATTCATTTCATTCATCTTTCTCCCTCTTATTAGCCAATTCTAATTAGGTTACCATATTATCAAGAACTATTTCTTCGCATTCTCACCCATATTATTTTAATCCTTATTTTCTTATCATTTTGTGTATTAGGTTCCATTGATTCCTTTCCTTTTTTTCTAATTTTTCTAGTTAAAATATTATTCATCTAATAGATATGTGTACTTCTTATTTACACCTTCCACACTCTTATTTGTAATTTTTTTGATGGTTTTTCTTTGAAAACACCGCATGAAATTCATATTATTTATTTTTTTCTTTCATCAACCATAAATATATTACTATTCGTTTTTATATTGATTCCCTTTTATTTTTCATAATTTTTCCTTGTTTCTTGAGATTCATGGAAATTTTTTAATTGTCTATTGTGTGGAATTTCTTACCACAATAAGAATAACTTCTTCTATATAGCATCACCACATTTAAATATTCTATCTTCAAAGTATTTTTCTTATTGGTGTTCTTTCTTTAGAACCTTTATTCACTTTTTTACTTCCAAAGTCATAATTTTCCTCTTTATAAACCTAATTTTTTATTTTATGGATTTCTATTCACATATATATAAGAGTTATGTTAGGATGGTAAAAACTAAAACACTACACAACAGTGGAAAAATTTGTTACAAAAATCACTGAACTTTTTAACAGATTGAAATTTTTTACTTATAGATAGATTCATAGTTTTCTATGAATCCATCTTCAGTGTATCAGGTTTTATATGAGTTTCACTTTTATTCCACCTATTTTAAAATCTATTGGTATCATTAATTTACTAAAATGTTGTCCTATAAATCTCTGTCTTTGTTTTTAATCCTCTATCAACACTAGTACTAGCTTATAAACCTCCCTTATTTCTCTTTTGGTTTTCTCTTGACTTATTTACATTCTTTAAACATTTAGATGGTCTCAACCCATTTTTGGGATTTATCTTGGTTCTTCTATTCTTGAACATGCCTATATTCATTATTAATGACATGGTGAATTTTTTAACATTTTTATCCATTATTATATAAATAATTTTTGATGAATTTTTTTTTGATTATGTTTCTCAACTAATTGGGAAATTCCACCAAACTGACTGGAATATTTCAAGATCCTCTTACAGTTTGGTTGAGAGTATTATTTTAATCCTCAAATAATATCATCTTATCTCTGCAAACTTTATTTATCTTTTTGAAGTTTATCCACATGTATTCATTTTCCATCAAATAAAGAAATATCCATCTCTCTTATCCCATTAGATTTTATTTCTAGATGATCATTTTTACATTCATGGAGGCTTTATGTAATTTATTAAATAAATGGATCACTTCATCAAAAAAATTATAAGACAATAAATTTTTATAAGGAAATCATTTGAATTATTCATCAAACAAAGAAACACTTTCATTAGAGAGTGAAATAGAACCCTACATGGAATTTACAAGTATTTTAAAGGTATTTTATCTTCTTACCATTTTGACTAATCCACCTTGAATTACATAAAATTATAAATCTAGTTGTGACTTCTGATCATCTTTCCATTTTATGTATGAAAATATATATTTGAGAAGTCCATATAGATCATTTTCATGTAATCCTTAACTCTATAATGGAAATATATAACTCAATCATTGAAATCATCTTATTTATATATTGAAATCAATTCATGAATGGAATAAAACTAAAAAATATATTTATACACTTAGCCCATTAACTACCATCACTAAGTGGGGTTTCCTCTTCCACTTTTGATTCAATTTCTCTTCTTCTTAGAATCTCTTTTCTTCTAGTTTTCGAAGAACATGGTTAAAAACGTAAAATTAATTTGTAAAAAAATAATTATATATTATCTCTTCATCCAAGGGTCTTTTTAACACACTTATATTTATCATTTCATAAAAAATAGGTAATAAATTTTTAGATCCAATCATAGGTAACATTGTCTTCTATTTCCAATTGCATGACCTAGTGGACTGGTGTAGATACCTAATATAAAGGTTGAATCTGATGTTTAAAAATCATTTAAATCATTTTAAACTCCTTAACATGTCAGTGAATGAATAAATCTATATTTATTCTTTCATGCAGAAATTTACAACCTCCAGTAATGTTTCTTTAAACCCACTTATTTTTGGAAAATTGATCAATATAATAGAAAAGAAATTTTACATTCTCTAATGATGGGTTCTTGAAAAAAAATTCTTAGCTATTTGTAGTTTGGACGAATAATATGAAAAATGGTGGAATATCATTAAGAATATAATTTGGGATGAATAAATCATATCCTTAGAATTTTAGGAGTTTAAGAAAGTATTCTTAAACAACAACATTCCTTGAACTATTTACATAAAAAATAGAGAGTGAATTTTTTGAGCTCTAAAAAGTATGATGAATCTATTAGTGAAAATTATGTCAAATATACAATTATTACAAGGTTCAATTCTTATTTAATCATTAACCCATAAATTAAAACCAACCCTTTAATTTTTTGATTAAAACCAAATATCTCAAAGGAATTGGATATGTTGGAATTTTGTAGATATGAATGAATTTTTTCCGGTTCTATACATGTCCAAAAAATACTTGAGACTCTCATTGTTCTCATATTTTTTTGAATAAGAATAAAAAAATATGGTTTTGTGGAAACTAGAATGATAGAATCTAGTGGTAAGAAAAATAATATTCTAATATACAAAAAATATGGGAAGAAACATGGGGGAAATATCTCAAAGGAATGGGAAAATTATTCAATTATGGAAGAGAAGTTCATATATAACATGAATACTTAAGAGATATAAAGAGTCCAATAAATAAAATATATAAAAATAAATATCATCCTAATACACCTCCATAACTCCAATAATTTAACTCAAGTGAGTAGAAAATGACACCATCTAGTACACAAATCCAAGGTTCAATGAGGAAAATTAACATCAAAAGCTTCTAAATCCAATAGAAAAATATGTAGCCTAAGAAATTAAACTACTGAATTGGATCAAGGAAATGAATTGAGAAAATGTATACAAATCAACCACCCTATAACTATGAATTTCTTATTTCATTAGGGATCTACCCACTCATTTATATTTGGGATGTTTTCAAATAATAAAAAATATCCACACCATTGGATAGATATTGAATTATCGGTGAAAACCCTTACTGTTATGATTATTGAAACTAAATTCTATAACATCCATCTAATAGAAGTTTTTGGGATTGTTCATCATTAAAATATTATTATAATCCCATTAGTGGAATTTCATGTGATCAAGGGAATGAAATGAATATCTATCTCAATATAGATCTCAAATTAATTATTGGGATAATTATGTCACATTTCATATCCTGGATCAATATATGATCATATATCGATATAAGGATAACCATGAACTCCAAACAAAAATTACATCCATAATATTGGTATAAAGACCAAATCATGATAACAATATAGCTAAAATGGTGGGGAATAAACTCAATATTAAGTATATGACAATTGTGAATGTGTTTGTTGGTGTTTTTCCTAACTATTTATTTATTTTTACCCCTAATTAAGATGTTTTTTATTGAACTCGTGCATGGTTTAATGACAATATGAAATACTTCTTATATAATAGCCCAAATTAAATTAATGGAATTAAATAAGAAACTATAATATAATGTGTATGAAGGTTTTTTATTCCCATGATATTCACCATGGGGTGAACCAGTATTCTTTTCTAAGAAGAAATATATATTAATGAATTTTATGTTGACTATGAAGAACTTAACAAAATAGTTATCCAGAAAATATATCATCTGCCATTTATTAATGAAATTTTTTATTAGTTTAAAGGTATTATAATACTTAAAGGTATACCGTCGATATGGATATCATAAATTATGGTTTAAAATAGAGGATATACCCAATAAATATTTCCATATAAGATATTCTCATTATAAATTCATACGAATTCCATTCAAACTCAAAAAAACACGGGTTATTCTCTTGTATCTAATGAATGCAGTCTATAGAGATTAAATAAATTAATTTTGTGGTAGTATTTATAGATTAATTGCTTATATATTCCAATATAAACTAAGATCATGAAAATAATTTGAGTATTATTATGATGAATGTGATAAATAATAAGTTTTATGAAAAATTTAGAAAGTGTTAATTTTTCATTAAAAAGTGTCATTCTTGGTTCACATAATCATAAGAGAGGATTTATATATGGATCCATTAAAGGAAAATGTGACTGAATAGTATCCCAAAACATCCATTGTAATGAAGATCCGTAGTTTTTATAGATTGGTAGGACACTATAAATGTGTTGGGAGAAATTTCACATTTGTATCAAATTCAAAAACCAAGTAAACTTGGAAGGGAATCAATTTCATCTAGATCGACTAATGTGAATAAAATTCCTATGATCTCAAGAGATGTTCCTTCACAACACCTATAATCACACTAACCTATAGTGGAGAAGGATTTTTGGAATAAAGTGAATTATAAAAAAGCTATTTGGGTGTTTTTTAATTCATAATGAAAAGGTGTTAGCTTATTCCTCCCATAAATTAAGGATTCAGGGTCAAAATTACTCTATGTTTGATTTAGAGATAGTAGTGTTGATTTGTGTATTAGAGATATAGATAAAATATATCTATAGTGAAAATTTTGAAATATATACATATCACAAGAGCATAATATATATAATCACCTAAAAGGAGTTGAACATATGCTAAAGGAGATTGTTGGTGTTCATAAAAGACTATAAGCATTCAATACATTACCACCAAGGGAAGAAAAACAAAGTGGTTTATGATATGAGAAGGGTGTATCATGATACCTTATCCATGATGAGGATTTAAAGAGAATAAATACTCATGGATTTGAAAATGATTGACTATGAAATCACAAGGGAGTGAGAAAAATATTATATTTCTAAAATTATTGCACAATCATCCATCAATGTAATTATTAAAGAGGAATATATGGGAGATATGAAAGTCTAGAAGAAGGTGGGAATATTCTAGAGATCAACTTTTATAGTGATGAAGTTATAATATTTGGGAAGGAAAAAATTCTTTTACCACTAATATAGTTATTTCAATAGATATTATATGATGAACATAGTTAATCATTCTCTATGAATCCTAGAAGAATATAAAGATATATATTTCATTTTATATATCTCAAATCACGATATTCCAACAAGTTAGGGATGAAAAACATAATTCTAATAGAATGATGCAAACATTACCAATACCTCTATTAAAATGGGATAACATCACTATATATTTAATTTCTAGTCATATTAAAACCTATAAATACTATAATTTCATTTGGATTATTGTTTAATACCTCACGATGTCAGTGATTTTTTTTGGAGAATATTCATTTCAAAATCAAATTTCTAGGATATATATATAATAAGATATAAAGACTCATGTATTACCACTCTCAATTGAATTAGATCTAGATCCAAGGTTTTCCTTAATGTTTTTGAGACTTCTTCAATAATAGTTTGATATATATCTAATCTTCAACATCACTTATCATCTGCATACCAGTGAACAGTCTAAAATGTCTATTCAAAATATATAATTCATTATAATCTCTTCTTTAATTGATATATACTTTGTTTGGTATCAATTCTATCCTCTAGTAGATTTCTCAAATAACAACAGTTTCACTTATATCAATAAAATGTCACCATATGAGTCTCTTCCTAGGAAGAGGTGTATAACTCCAATATGATGTGATAAATTTAGAGATCATGAGGTGATAGGACTAGATCTTGGTCAAGAAATGATAGATACAATTCTACCCATTTTGTGAAACATTAAAACTTACAAAATTCAAACAAAATCACTATGTTGATAACCATTAGTGAGACTTGGGGTTTGATTTCATTGTAAACGTATTCCTTTGAATATTCCCATGGAAGTGTGTTATGAGATTTGTGAAGAAATTAAATTTAATCCCTAGATAAATTACCCCCTTAAAAAACCTTGATCATATAGGTAACATATCATCTTTCGCTTCCTTTGAACATCTCCCAACCGAATGATGTGTTCCATGTATAACATATGTGGAAGTACATTCCAGATCCATTAGATATCCAAAATTCAAAAGGTTTATCATTGGAGAATGATATTTCTTATAAGGAATATGCAATATAAGACTTTTATTATAGAGATAATGTTCTATAAAAGAATACCGCACACATAATTATAGTTCTATGGGGAAAATCATAAGTTTGAGTAATAAAAATGGGAATCTAAATATTCAATGAGGTAAAATAACCTCATTTTTAATCAAAGATGTAAAATTTTATAGTGAAATTATTTTAAGGGGGTAGATTTTAATATTCTAATATTTTATTATATTTCTTACATTAAATAAATACTACGTTGAATAGCATGTTTCACATGTAAAACTAAACTAAAAACCCGTTGTATATTATAATGAGATGAAACATTGTAATTAATGATAAAAAATAAGACATTATGATAATGTAATATTATTGATCATTAAGAAAAGTAAAAATAGAATAAATCTACAATTAAATAAAATTATCATAAACAAAAAATATATACCCTCATGATTTTCTATAAATATCGTCACCCCAATTGAAAATATGAAAATAAGGTATGAAATGTATGAATCGTCCCATCTCTAAGTTATAGAATATTTCATATTTTTAAGATAGGTGTAATATGATCATTTTTTAAAGGATGTATCTAAAGGAATCAAGAGATAGATTAGGAGAACCGAGAGTAACAACTGCAATTTGGAAACTATATGAAGGATTTATGGTGTGATAATGTATATCACACCATGAAATATATAGGGTAGTTCCAATATTTTTATTTCATGAATTCTCAGGGTGTGAAAGTATCTTCCACACCATGACACCCCTATAATGTTTTATTTTTAGTTTTGTTTCTATTGGTTTTTAATTGGGGGTTTTTTAAATGGAAATGGATCCCTTCCTTGGAAATATGTACAATAGGAGATCATCCCCTTTGTTATTTCTCTCCTTCCATGGGATATCTTCCTCATCTCACCACAATTTCTCCCACCATCAGTTGTGATTGAAATCCATAGGTAAAGTTAAAATTTTACATCCTTCTATTCTTCTATTTATACACTATTTAAAGAGTTCTCAGAGTCATTGTGTGTTTTATTCTATTTCTTTGATAATCATATACTTTTACATTTTAATAGATTAGCTTGAATCAAAGGAGGATATTGTATGATTGGAAATCTATGACTATATTTTAGAGGATTTATGAGTCATACATTAATTTTCTCACCATTTTCCATTATGTGTATTATTTTTAGTTAGAGATACAAACCACATACCTAATATAAAAATAAAATTAAGTCTTTTTGATCCTAAATATGAAATTTTACAATTCCATGGGCCACGAACAACTTGTTATTGAGTAGACTACATCCTTTGGCCACCATGGGGTTAACATAACCTAGTAATAGACCTTGTTAATTAAAGGGTAACCCTAAGTGTACTAAAATATAATATGTGATGTTATGTGTGTAAATGGTATTTTACCCATAACTTATGGTGTTACTATTTTGAAAATGATTTGGGTGGTTAAAGATGAAACTCTAGGGGTGAAATAAAATTTTAAATATGGCCATGGGAGAGTGTAAAGGGATTCCTAGGACACGATCTTTGATTCGTTATCCATTATTATGTTTTTACAATATGAAATCAAATTAATGGATGTATGAATGTCTGCCCTTGGGTAATGACTTGGATAATTTAATTGGAGAACGAAATAGGTGACCCTAGGTGTTCCTGCGTATGATTCCTTCAATGTATTAAATTAAATGAATTTATTGATGACATGGTTATGTTCTTGGAGATGATGTAACATGGTTATAGATGTTGTGGGGAAATCATCCATGGGTTCGTATGATAAAACATGATTTTTTATGTGATGTGATGACATACATGTCCAATAGTAGAACAAAATATATTATTTATTTCCTAGTGTATCATAATATCCTACTAGTGTTTTCTCACTTGATGTGATTTACATTGATTCATGATCTAATCATAATTTACATATTCTTTCATTTTTTAATATTATATGTGTCCTAAAAAATGAAAAATGCGAGATAAATATAAATATAATTAAACACTAAAACTATTATTCAAATGAAAAACATAGTGAAGTAAGTAAATAAAGGTCTTGGTCCTAGGGCTGGACACTGAGGTTCATTTATTTTTATTCTTTTTATTTTTTTGATAAATCATTTATGATATTTCATTCATGAATTACAAGACCTTAATTTATTGAATCTGAAATTTTTCATGCCAAGGAGACACCACTGGATTGAAAAACATCATCTCTTCCTATAATTATATAATGAACCAGGAACTGTACTTCATGATCCAATGTAAAAACATATGGTATATCTATTCCTAAAAGATAACTGAAAAATACGTAGTACTTTTTAAAACATATGAAAATTTCCAATATTGGTTTCAGAAAATTAGGTATAACGGTACCAATTATCAGAGTTTACAAACCAATAATTAGAATAACTAATTAAGTTCACATACACTAACTGCATAATTGAATAAAAACATATTAGAGCATATAAAGTACCTGTGAAAATAATTTTAAATGAGGTATGAGCATAAAAGTTCCCAGTAAGGGGTTTTAAAACTAGCGAAAATAATTTAAAATCCATTTGAAAACATATTTTTTCAAATAAAAAATAATTTATATTATATATAACTTTCCAAAATAATAATATTGGGTTTTTGGAAAATTTCATTTGAAAATAATTTTCAAAACCATTTAAACATAATTCTCATTCTCAAAACCATTCAAAATTTTCCGTTGAAAAATAAATGGATTTTCCTTAATAAATCTTTTGAAAAAAAATTCATTGAAGGATTAAAATGATTTATAAAACTTATTATAAAATTAATGGGGCCACTATAATTATATCTTATATGAAAATATCCCATTGAGATTCTAGATTCACTCACATTCCTCATCATCTCGTTTAGTACCCATGATCTGAATTTAAAGAAAACCTTTTTAGTAGATCTGCATTTCTCTTTCATAACCCATTAAAAACATTTCAAAATCTACTTGAATTAATTCCAAATACGAACATAATTTTATAAATTATAAACATTTATTAACCACTTTTAATAATACCCATATGATAAATCCATATTTCTAAAATAATTACTTTTAAAAGACATAAACATGATCGCCTTGAAATTGAAAGTAATAATTGTATAAAAATTCATTAAATATAATTAAAAATTATAGATGATATTCATATCTACTATCTTGAATAAGAATAAAATATTTTATTTGAAAAAATGAAACTATGTAATTAAAATAATACTTTAAAAATAATCAATATACCTTCATTCGGACTTATAACATGCATTTCTTTATCTTCATCTTCTTTGGAAAATCCCTTTAATTCACACCTTAAAAACAAAAAAATAGTTTTCCAACTAAAATAAAGAATATATTATAATAATAGGTGTTCAATTTAGATATTTTTTTAGGTCTTGGATAAATAAAATGGTTTTTTAGAGGGAATAAATTTGAATAAGATGTTCCCATTTATTAGAGAGGGTAGGGGCACACTTGGAATTTATCAAAATATAAAATTAATATAAATTAATTTTAAATTAAAAATTGAACCAATAATGATAATTTATTATATAATTTGATGTTGGGTATAAATCCCCTCATCAAATAAAAATTATATATGTTTGGATATTTTTTAATCCTTATCTTTTGATTTTAACCATTATTTAACTTTTTTAATTCTTACCGTGAAAAAATTGACCATTTACTCTTTAAGGTTTAATAAAGTTTCTATAAAATACCAAAAGAAACATAAATGAATAAATTATTAAATCTTAATACTTATAAAAATTCATTGGTAGAATATAATATTTTAATGAATTTTATATAATTTAATAAATTTTATTTATTTTCAAATGTCATTAATGTCAATTTTAACACTATTGATTACTTTGACTTTTAAAATTTTCAATAGAACAATAAGACTTTGAACTAAATAATCTAATACATACCTGATTTGTAAAATTATTCTATAAATTTTTTAATCATAATAATTATTCCAAATAATATTTATTTTAATATTTTTAACAACATTTATTTGATGTTTTCTTAATAAAATATTTATTTCATCAGCATTGTGTAAGAATTAAAGGTAATTATTTAATCACTAGATAAAAATTATTATTATGAGGATAAATATTTTAAATTTAAAATTATTATCTATTGTCGAAAATATATTCTACATAACCCAAAATTTTAAATTTTATAGTTATTAAAAATATGAGTATGATATATTTGTATTTTCATTAAAGAAGATATCATATATGTCATAATATCATTCATGTGACTTAAATTGGTCATTAATTACACCCTTTTATGATTAAGTTCGAAATATAATCATCCAATTTTATTTATGCTGGTGTTTGTTTCATTTATGGGTTCTTATAATTTTAATTAAAATCATTTTATGGATTTTTCTTCAGCTTTCACAACATTGTGTTAGTGTTGCATACGCATTAAAGGTGACTATTTCACACTTAAAAAATAAATATAAATTAATTATGATGAATTTAAAATATTATATTAAAAAATTATGTATATTTTCTCATACCCATGAAAAGAAAACTTATTTAATTTTGCAATTCAACTTTTCTATCCTTATACAGGCATTGCACAAGCATTTGGATAAGATTGTCATTATATATGTCCAAAATTCAAAAATATCAATAGTATTAATCATTTATGTGAGTTATTTAATTAAAAAGTTATAAATATTCTTTTCACCTCTCAAATAATATCTATAAGACACTGAATATGACTTCTCTCGTGTTGTGTAAGCACTACATCAGCACTAAAAATGAATTTGATATTAATCCTAAAATAAATTATAATTTGCAAGTTAGGAATTATTTTTGAAATATATTGATATTATAATATCATAAATGGGTCATTACATAACATCAATGAATTTTTATTACATAATTATTTCTTTACAATATCAAAAAATATATTGTATTTTATAATAAAAATTGTATTGTTTATTATTCAAAAAAAAATTAGATTTTTCAAAAACATTACAAAATTTCACCATATACTAATTTTGATATTATAATTTACTAAATGATATTAATTTTTTCAAATACATTTTCTAGAACATCTAGATATTAAATATAATATTCATTTATAAAAATCAATAAAAATCGTTTTTCAAGAAAATGTATTTCTGATGTTTGAAATAAATTTACTAAAAATTATGTTATTATTTTACAATCACTTATCAATATATTTATATTGATTATTGATTATATATTTCTTTTGTAAAAAAATCTATTATTCTTCATAACTATAAAATTAACAGCTATGTTATAACAGATAGATTTAAATAATAATATTCCATTATTCTTTTATGATCGGTGTTCAATATCTTATATGCTATCGAATATAGTGGATCCTTTTAAAATATCAGGATGTTAAAAATTAATGTTAATGGAAAACAGTAATTTAGAGTGTGGAAACTTCCAGAACATAGCTCCATCATTTATAATTTCTTCTATTTTATAAACTCAACTCTATCATATGAAGATTTTTCATTTCAATAGAAGGGAGGGAAAATATGAAATAAAAATAGAGATGGATTTGAGAGTATTGTTAGGGTGAATGATTTTTACACCCATAAAATTCTCTCAAATTTATAAAAAATATAATTAAAGTATTAATAATTTAGAGGCAGACTTCAGAAACCCCACAAAACCTCCCACAAGGCCAATCCTTGGGTTGGTTAATCATAATTGATTGTGTAAGACTTCACAGTGTAAGAAAGACAGAGAGATAGATAGAGAAACAGAGAGAGGGATAGAGAGATGGAGAGGGAAATATAGAGATAGAGAATGTAGAATGGAAGAAACACTTTAATAAAAAAATGTGTATAATGTCGTAAAAAATTAAATAAACTAGAAACTGCATTAACAACTATCTAAGGAGTAGTCTCTTCCCTTAATTCAAGATTCTAATCTCATCTATGTGGTAAAACACCCCTTTCTTTATAGATAATATAATATCCATATAAATTTATTTGTATCATGTTTCTCTTTAGTTAAAATTTGATTTTCTTAATCATGTGATTTAGATCTCTTATATTATCAAGTGGATTCTCTATGGATATCGAGTTTTTAATATTACAGTGCTGCCAAACCTATGTCATATAAAGAAACCTTATAGCATAGATTTCATTCCTTCATATAATCCTCTATATGGCTATATTGTAGTCACATCCTCCATATTTTGGGCTTATTACTGTTTTTAATAATCACTATTTCCATATTTGGAACATATATGATTTCATAAAAACCCAAAAGTCAAGCCTTAATCATTGATTCTTTTTCAAATGTATTCCATAGTACAAGACCACCCTTCAGTGTGGTTAGTGTGAATTCCAAAATAGCTATCATCTCTCCATTAAGCTTCTAGGACAATCCATGTGGAGTACAAATATTTTCTAAGAAGTATCCAATGTGGTCTAGAGAACCTTACACAACCAATTTTATGTTGAATTTGACCTTAATTGATATTAAAAAAACAATGGTACCATTAAAAATCATTCCAAAATAATTATTTAAACATATATAGTATTTTAAAACTTGATTTTACCCTTACATAGCTCTAACTTACCATTATACATCCTCAAGATCACTCAATATTGTTTCAATGAAAGTTCTTATAGCTGGAAATCACTATGATCACTCAAGAAATGTTATCAAGAACGATATGGAAAAATTGGTCTATAAATCATCTCGATAATGAATTATATAATTTGGGACAATAACTCATGATACGACAAATAATGGAAAACCAATCTGGTTGAATTTCAAAAATTAAAACCATGAAAATATTAGGGAGGTTTCATTTACAAGATTCATCCAATTCATCAAAAACATGATTCATCAAATTAATATCTAGGATTCACTATAATCATTAAATTATATTTATTACCCTTTTAATATAATTTTGTTTGAAGTAAAAACATGGAATAATGGGATTCCTGTTAAACTCATGTCACCTAAATAATTTTAGTAAAGTAGAAAGAAAAATTGTGGGAATGAAAATTATCTTTTATACCTAAAAATTGATAGTAAAAAAAGTATAAAAATTTAATAGATAAATATAAATTGAACACCATTTATAATGAATCTCATGTCCTCATCCTTTTTTCTATTTTGGAGTTGTTTTGGGGCCACCATCATCATAGACCAACAAAATAAAATCCCCCATCAACGTGAAAGAACCATGTCAAAGTAAGAAAAAAATATCTATATTGATTAGGATACTTCCTAATATATTCATAATAGTAATTCCTAAAAACTAAAATGAAAGTCATGGAATGAAAATAGAAACAAAAGAAAGATAATTCTTGGTTTGATCCCTCAAGTGGGCTCTAGGTTCTTACTTCCTCTGAAAAAGAAATACAAGAAATTTTCTAAAATATATTGGTGGGTGGAGTTTCTTTTATTTGAACCATAAACAATTATTCCTTACATCATTTACTTATTCTTTCTTATTGTTTCAGACTCCATGTAAAGAGTAATCTAAATCCACACCCACATCTATGAGATAAATCTTTCATAGTAGGGGTGGGATGGTGTATGATTCTTCATTCATGGTTGTCACTTTCACAACCAATTATTCATTCTCCATTTATTTCTATAGGTATGATGCATTTATGGAATAATCAAATAGAAAGATATAATGTAATTTTATTTGAAAAAAAATTAAAACCTAAACAATCAATATCAAAATATTCCCTTCTAATATAAGAATTTGGGGTCTTTTATCTTCATGTAGATCCAATTTTATATCATAGTAGACTTCCTCTATTAAGTATTATTTATATTTCAGGGATATGTATATGTTCCTAATTAGGTGTATTTCCTTTTTCTTTATCTTCCTCCAATAATAAAAAATATTTATTTGAATCTGAAAATTATAAATAGTGATAGGTGATTATCATTTTAGTTTCAATAAAATTTTATGAGAATGAATTCATGAATAGATTAACTTGCTAAATTTTTTCATCTTCGATCTCATCTTTACTGTAAAGTACCTCTTAGAGTTGAATTTCACTTGATAAATGATGCTAGTGAGGATCCTCCATATTGTATTCAAATTCAACCATATGTTTTTTTCTTATTCTTCCAGGTATATAAAAATATACAAACATTTTTATTCTTCTATTTTTTATATGTACAAATATCATACTGCACATATTATACTTCCCAAAATTCATCAATATATTATTGATGTCCCACTAGTATATCAGTAGGAAAGTCATCATCATCACTCCCCCAAGCTCTGCATGGTTTATCTAGATCTGGATCCTGGGATGATTTGGCTATATATATTCTTCAAGAAATACCTCAACCTCTTGGACCTCTTTAGAAAAATTATGATGAACCAATGGTGCAGTATCCTTGGCCTTATTAGTATCTTTTATTCAAAAAATGAGTGGGGAAATCTCTTCCACTACTAACTCAAGTTATGATTTCTATTAATACTCATGATCTATTTGTTCCATATGGCTCTTTAACACATATAACAATTTATTAATACAATTAAAGTCATCTTGTATATCATTATCAATAACTTATTCTTAACATGACACCTACCATTAATCAATCCATACATAAAAATGTTAATATGAATGTATCATGTAAACTAATTTTTTTATATATTTATAATAAATAAAAATGTTTAAAAAATTGGAATATAAATAATAAATGAATAACTAATTATCTACCCAGTAATGTTATATTGTTATGACATTCCTGTATTAGGGTGGTATAAAAGATATTATTTACATTATTTTGTGGTATGGTGGGTAACTAAGGCCACCTCACTTGAGATCTTTACAGTAGTTCACTCAGTAATCTGAATTCACAATTTGTTTTTGTTGGAACCAAGTTCTAAAAACTATTGAAAAAAGATTTTATTTTTTCATTTGTTTTTAATCAATAATGGGTTGATCAAGTAGTTTGCAAGATACGAGATCATATAGGTAAATATATATTCAATATTTATGGTCGAGACATTTTCAAATGTTTGAAAAAAATGGGGCTTAAAATTAGGAGGAAGGTAAAAATTAATAAAAATATTTTTTCTAGTATTGACTCTTAATACATATAGTGAATTCAAGGATTTTGTGAATATTGGAGTTTCGAAAAGATGTAGATATTCCAGAAGGTTTCATGGTGCACAATATAGGATTCTTAAAAATGGTTGACTCGTGATGGGATTAATATAATCTCTTTGAAAAATAGAAGATTTAGAAATGGGAAAATTTAATAGGAACTTCCTGAATAAATAAGATTTGGGAACGTAACAGAATCGGTTTGCAAAAAGGATATTGGGAGCCTAGGATATTCTTGATGGGATAGTTCTATAAATAGGTGGCCACCCCTCATTTAAGATATAGAGAAAATTAGAGTAATGGTTAAATCACTCTAAATTCATGAAGGCTAGGAGCTTAAAAATTATGAAATATTTATGAGCATAAGCATTATGAAAAGTATGGTTAAGGAATAACTGATGCTAATGATTTTTGAAAAAGTGAGTTTTGCGAATAGTAGGATTTTCATGATGACTTAGAGTATTATAAATTCTTGGATATTCTTTAAGGATTGTTTCTTTATGAATATTTGTGGGATCTCGAATGTTGATTTATCTTTAAAATAATAAGGGGGTCTCACAAATGATGGTAAAATCACAAAAGGTAGTATAGAAACATATTGTTTAAGTGAACAGTGATTACATAAGCATTAACTCTAGTCTATGGTTCATATAGAGTCTCGTTCTAATCTGAGACAAAGGCTTATATTCCCAATATACTGAGGTGAAATTCAAGTTGATAAAATGTGTAAGACTTTACCCAAGGTAGTGAGAAAGGGGGAGTCGATGGATATTGTATGAGGAAGATAATATGCTACCCCTAAATTCTTGTAAAGGTAGTGTGCGTAGCACAAAGTGACTGGGTATGATCTTCTATACTCTCCAATAACTAGCGAATCATAGTGAATTTACGTACAAACAACAAACATTTAGTGTATTCTACATGGACTAACCCTTGTTTGTGAACCAAGTAAAAAATTATGTGTTGTGTTTTCTATTTATGTATCAGGTTATTTGATGATTTAACGATTCCATTTGATAGGTTTAATGGGTTCCTACCAACATTGAGACAAGATCCATATCATTTAACGAAAAATATGACACCCCGATTAACCCCTCACCTCTTAGGGGGTTCTATAGTCCAATAATTGATATCAAGGGTAGTTTTTTATGTTAAATGTGTCCTCTATTATTATGGATAATTTTTTGAATGTTATAGTAATTCCCCTCTTTTATGGAATAAAATTCCATATTTAGGATAATAGAGTGGGATATCTTCTATGATCTCTCAAGATTGATTTTATCTTGGAAAATTTTCAAGGGATTTATTTCGCTGATGAAATGGGTCTCTCCATGACTGAAACAGACAAGAAAATGGTTGATGTAGAAGCCTAATCTCAAAATTCTTGTAACATATTTTTATCTAGTCAAATCTATTTGAAATTGATAAGTTATAATTTATTGATGTATATGTGAGAGAATAGGGGAATATATATTATGGTGATAATAATTTATAATATTACAAACTTTAAATTTTTTTATTCAGTTCGTTGATCTGAAAATGTAGCCAAATAAAAATGCGGACAGATTCTTTAATCACATTACTAAAGTTGCTAGAGTTATTTGAGTAATTGGGGAAGAAATTAATGATATTTAAATAGTTAATACAATATTTATAAGTCTCCCACCTTTTTATAATCCCAAAAATCCAGTACATAAGGAAATATATTTCACTAAAATTTCTCTTGATGATATGCTAAGCTATCTGGTGGATTATAAAATAACATTTAAACCAAAAGATATAGAAATTCGATTAATAAAGGAAATATAATTCAAAGACATGGAAAATCATTCCATATCTAAGGATATTGATTATGGAGATGATTTGGATTATAAAAATATTTCTCTTTTTTCTAATAGTTTCTTGACAGTAAAAGGTATATTTTAATGCAAGCTTTCATTGGCTTGTTTTTGGAGGGGTAGTGTAAGTCACATTGTCACTTGATACTCAAGGAAATTTTATGATGTAGATAGTGAGGTGAAAACCATGTAGAAGCATAAAAAGGGTTCCCTAAAATGATTAATTCAAATCAGGATATAAATTATAGATAAATATAATCTTCTGTAAACATGAACAACAAGATAATTATTTATTTGAATATGTAGAACAAAAATTTAAACCTAGTCCTGAAGCATCAATGATGGTGATAATTGAAAAGGTAGAACCTACATAAGGATAATATAATTAGTTGATGAGTTTTGATAATCTCAAGGTTTAACTTGTGGATTCTCTTGATGAAATTAACATTCAAACAAATAAAATAAAAAAGATAAGATCCTTAATGAAAGAATCATTGAAATATGTAAATTGAATTGAAGAAGATATTAATCAAATAAAATGAGATGCATTAGAACATTTAGAAACTCTATAAATTTATAAATATGTTTTATAATTTAATGTAATTATTGAATAATATTGAAAGTTCATCAATAAAATTATATAAATATAGGAAGAAAATGATAATTTTTTTGAGGTCCTTGAAGATGAAGTAGTTACCTTAATGTGTAAAATCGAAACTGAATCACAATCAAGGAAGATGAAGAAGAAACTATAAATTGAAAGATTCTTAGATTAAAAAATTTGGAAAGACATATTTGTGGTTATGTAAGAGTAAATAAGGTCTTGAATGATCAAATATCCACATTTATGGGAAGAAAGTGGAATTGGTTGGGATACAGAAACATTAAAGGCTAGAATTTGGATGAGTCTATGTGAAGGGAAGCATAAAATTAGACATATCACAAAGGATAATGATATCCTAAAAATAGGTTTGAACAAAATAGAACAAAGAGATTAAAATAATCCTCAATTATACAGAGTGGATCACCCATAAAATTCCTTTAAAAAAGAAGGGGACATTTGAAGGAATTAAATTGAGAAGATATTTCTTCTTATGAAATGTCAATTTTATGGATTTCTAGGTCATGTAATTTCTTACTGTGACGAGGAAATTGGATATCTAAGTGGGGAAGCTCCTAGAAAACAACAAAGAAGAATTATACAATATAATTTAACATATAGAAGAAATAATTTCTATGGATATTTTTCACTATGCTAACTATGGCCAAAAATATATTCATTCTTGATAGACGAAAGGTGGGAATAATTACTACAAAATGTTGAGACAAGTCAATAACCATCTACCAAGAGTGATTGCTCTTGAAAATATGTATTCTATACTGGATAAAGAGGTATATGATTATGATAAACCCATTTATATTATATAAATATTGGAAAGGCCATATTTTTCCTCTACTCAATCAATGATATCATATAAAAAAAAAGATCGAGAAATATGTCCTTTATGATATTTCCCTAAAATCTATAAAAAATAGTAGCACCAGGATTTTTGATATTGTATTATCATACTATATGATAGTAAATATATATTTTCTAATTAATTTTTAAACAATGGTTGATGGAGTCGTGATATTGGGAAACTATGATGCCCTAAAGATCAAAGTTAGTGAAATATCAAACTACAAAATGATGCGCTAGTTAAAAAAAAGTTCTTTATATGGACAACTTCCATCACAGTCTCATGAGTATGAGTCAACTTTGTGAATCAAAAATGGTAGTGACATTTATTAATAAGGGGTTCACTATTAACAGAATGATAGGTAATTCTATCATAAAAGGGTACTAAAAATGAAAATTTATACCTGGTTAACAGTAAAGAATTCAGTATTTTCTTAACAATTGAAGAAGAAAACAATTTGTGGAATCAGAGGTGTTGTACCTCTCGTATCCCCTCGTGGTTTAATTTTCATGATCACAATCACTTTCATGTTTATCTAACATTGTTTTAAGTGTTTTTGTTTTATAGGCAAAAGATTTCCAAGGAAATGGGCCATGAAGCACATCAAGTGGACTGAAATTCAGTCCACCGGCCAACCGGTGTGATAGCACCGGCCAGCCGGTGGAACTGGCAGAGGCATTGCCCACTGCCAGGTTCCACCGGTCGACCGGTGGCTCTGTCACCGGTCGACCTGTGGCATCCAGCCCAAATAGTGTTTGCTACTGTCTTGACACCGGCCAGCCGGTGGCTCCTCCACCGGTCGACCGGTGGAGCCTAGATCAAGACTCTTCTTCTCTACCAAGGCACCGGCCAGCCGGTGGAGCTGTACCGGCCAGCCGGTAGCCCAGTCAAACTAGCCGTTGGCTTTGACCAGTCAACCATCTTTTGGCCTCCAACGGCTCCGAGGACTTCTCCAACGGCTCCGAAGGCCCCCAATGGGTTCCATGCCTATAAATAAAGGCCAAGGAAGCCCCGGAACCCAATCGGATCATATACCAAGCGCCCGGACATATTGTTGCACTTTGGCGAACCTCCGGCGCTCCACCTTCAAGGATCCTCAAGTGCTCCAACCAACTTCCAAATCCAAGGAGCACCTCAAGAAGCTTGGAAGAGCACGCTACATCAACTCCATCATACCTTGGCGCCCAAGTCTTCCTCAATTACGGTTTTTATAGTTTTATTTATTTTGAGCTTCATTTTGGGTTTGTGCCTACAAACCCCAAACTCTTTTCTCATCTCCCTTTCTTTGGGTTCTCACACCACCACTAAGGTGTGAAAAGGTTTCTTCAAGCCTTTCCTTTTAAAAGGATTGTGTTCGGTGAGCTAGCCTTCACCCGTTAAAAAGGCTAGTGGGTTCTTGCTAAACCATTAAAAGCAAGTGGGTTCTTGCTAAACCACAAAAGAAAGCTGTAATAGGTCCTAGTGCTACCTCAAAGCCTAGTGGGTTTCTTGCTAAAACCATTGAAAAGCAAGCGGTAGGAATCTCTCAACGGTTGAGTTGGGAGCGGAGACGTAGGACGGGTTTTGGCCGAACTCCGTTATCAATTTCGTGTGTCTTGCCTCTTTACTTTCCGCTGCACTTTCAACTTTGATTTTAATTTGTTAATCATTTTTTAAAAGGCAATTCACCCCCCCTCTTTCCATCTTTTCCTCGTTTGTTCCGACCCAACAATTGGTATCAGAGGGCGTATTTGAATAATTCCCTAACTGGTTTCAAATTAAAGATCCTATTTTTTTTTGATGGCTTCTACCGCTTCTTCCTCTCAATCCCCCGAAGGATTTTCTTTGGATCGTGCTCCATTCTTTGATGGAACCGATTATAGTTTTTGGAAAACCCGCATGGCCACATTTCTTAAAAGTATTGGCTATCCAATTTATAGAATTGTTATGCAAGGATTTTCCCTCTCCTCTCCCGATGAGTCTAAATGGACCCCCAATGATATTGCAAATTTTGAGCTTGATGGCAAAGCCATGAATGCTCTTCATTGTGGCTTAGACCGTAATGTTTTTAATCGTATTTCTACTTGCTCTACTTCGCATGATATTTGAAAATTTTTAGAACTAACCTATGAAGGTACTAGTGAAGCTCCAAAGCAAGAATCCGATCAAAAGCAAGAACCCGATGCAAAATCCGTACCCAATTGCCCACTCCACAAGAAAAGGGCCAAGAAAAAGGAGAAGAAGAAGGCTTCAAAGGCAACATGGAGTGATAGCTCCACCTCTTCATTCTCCTCCTTCTCCTCGAGCGACCAAGGTAAAAAATGCCTAATGGCAAATCATGAGGTAACATCTTCCGACTCCTCTTCCTCTTGTTCTTCAAATTCAAATTCTTTCAATCATATGTCTTATGAAGAACTCCAACATGCTAGAGACCAACTTGAAAATGGTTTTCATGAACTCTCTTCAAAATTTGTTTCTTAAAAAAGAATTTCAAAAAGCTTTCCTCTGAAAAAGACCAACTTCTCAAAGTGAAGGAGGAACTCTCCCTAAAAATCCAAAATTTCCCCAATGTTGATTCTTTGGAATCAACCATCAAGGACCTTAGAGAATCCTTAGCAAAGTTCACCCAAGGGGAACAAAATTTGAACAATCTCATAGGTTCCCAACGAATTTCCCGAACCACCCAAGGCCTAGGCTACACCAATATAGCTTCCTCCTCCCATGCTCCAACTGTTTTTGTAAGGGGGAGCTCTAGTTTTAAATTTTGTAATTATTGCAAAAAACCCGGGCACCTCATTTATGAATGTAATTGTAAAAACGCCCGGTACGGCCAACCCAAGTCTTTTTTCTTTTCCGATGAGTTTTATAGGAGAAGACCCGCTACAAGGCAAGTGTGGATTGAAAAATCCCTTCTAGCGAGTCTCTCCGGGCCCAAAATCATCTCTTTTCAAAATCCCTATCCCCGGTGATTTATTGTTTTTATTTAGGGGGAGTTAGGTTCGTTTAAGCTCTTTTGATTTCAATTTCAAATTTTTCGATTCAAACTTTCAATTTCAACTCTTGGTATCAAATTTTCAATTCAAAATTTTCAATTCAAAATTTTCATTCAAAACTCTCAATTTCAAAAATTTCATTTGGTTTCAAATTTCAAAATTCAATTGGTTTTTGATTCAAAACTTTCAATTCAAACTGTTATTCAAATTTTCATTTCAATTTCAAAAATCTCAATTGATTTTCAAATCTCAATCTTGTTTTTCAAAGTTTTCCCTCAATCAAATTTTTATGCCCCGTGCTATTTTGATAATCACAAAGGGGGAGAAATTTCTTGATTGATTGGGGGGAGAATCCTTTTCATCGTGCTTAGAATTTCCTTTCAATTTCAGTATTTTACATTAATTGTTTTGGTGATTGTGATCATCAAAATAGGGGGAGATTGTTGTACCTCTCGTATCCCCTCGTGGTTTAATTTTCATGATCACAATCACTTTCATGTTTATCTAACATTGTTTTAAGTGTTTTTGTTTTATAGGCAAAAGATTTCCAAGGAAATGGGCCATGAAGCACATCAAGTGGACTGAAATTCAGTCCACCGGCCAACCGGTGTGTTAGCACCGGCCAGCCGGTGGAACTGGCAGAGGCATTGCCCACTGCCAGGTTCCACCGGTTGACCGGTGGCTCTGTCACCGGTCGACCTGTGGCATCCAGCCCAAATAGTGTTTGCTACTGTCTTGACACCGGCCAGCCGGTGGCTCCTCCACCGGTCGACCGGTGGAGCCTGGATCAAGACTCTTCTTCTCTACCAAGGCACCGGCCAGCCGGTGGAGCTGTACCGGCCAGCCGGGTAGCCCAGTCAAACTAGCCGTTGGCTTTGACCAGTCAACCATCTTTTGGCCTCCAACGGCTCCGAGGACTTCTCCAACGGCTCCGAAGGCCCCCAATGGGTTCCATGCCTATAAATAAAGGCCAAGGAAGCCCCGGAACCCAATCGGATCATATACCAAGTGCCCGGACATATTGTTACACTTTGGCGAACCTCCGGCGCTCCACCTTCAAGGATCCTCAAGTGCTCCAACCAACTTCCAAATCCAAGGAGCACCTCAAGAAGCTTGGGAGAGCACGCTACATCAACTCCATCATACCTTGGCGCCCAAGTCTTCCTCAATTACGGTTTTTATAGTTTTATTTATTTTGAGCTTCATTTTGGGTTTGTGCCTACAAACCCCAAACTCTTTTCTCATCTCCCTTTCTTTGGGTTCTCACACCACCACTAAGGTGTGAAAAGGTTTCTTCAAGCCTTTCCTTTTAAAAGGCTTGTGTTCGGTGAGCTAGCCTTCACCCGTTAAAAAGGCTAGTGGGTTCTTGCTAAACCATTAAAAGCAAGTGGGTTCTTACTAAACCACAAAAGCAAGCTGTAATAGGTCCTAGTGCTACCTCAAAGCCTAGTGGGTTTCTTGCTAAAACCATTGAAAAGCAAGCGGTAGGAATCTCTCAATGGTTGAGTTGGGAGCGGAGACGTAGGCCGGGTTTTGGCCGAACTCCGTTATCAATTTCGTGTGTCTTGCCTCTTTACTTTCCGCTGCACTTTCAACTTTGATTTTAATTTGTTAATCATTTTTTAAAAGGCAATTCACCCCCCCTCTTGCCATCTTTTCCTCGTTTGTTCCGACCCAACAAGAGGTTGGGTCCCATTATTCAAAAAATCTTTGAATACATATCCAATATAAATAATTTTGTTTAAATTACCAGTATAAATCAAGATTTAGAAAAGACATGCAATGATTTCATATGAGCAAACATGGTTCAATGATCATATCTTCTAAAGAATAAAAGGGAATCAAATCTAATTGATCTCATCTACACAGTAATTTTTCATCCAATAAAAGTGTTAGACACGTATGGAGAGAGGTACATAATTATTTTTTAGATGATTGTAATAGACTATCTTGTGTGATTTTTCTATATAATAAATGGAAATTTTTTGTTGTTTGAAGAGTTATTTTTAAAGTGCTAAGAATAAAACATTACACACAATCATGATTTTAGGATCAGAAAATGGAACAAAATACACATCCATTGAATTCTAAAATTACCTCAAAAACCTAGGATAAATAATTTGGAGTATTCATTTAGAACCCCTATAAAAATGGAATCATTGAACATAGAACTCGATAGGTTAATAATATGTTTAGAACTATGTTGATTGAGATTTGTGGTTCTCTTCATTAAATAAAAGAGGATGATCAATTAGTGGTGTACACTCAAAATCGAACGACACATTTTATAAGAGATACCCAGACCCCATTTGATATATGTAATATATTTAAGCCCACTCAAAAATATATTCTTATTTTTGGAAGTAATAATTTCATGGGAAACAAAGAAGGAAATCAAGAAAAATACAGTGATGTGGCATATGAGTGAATATTTCTTTGATATTAAATTAAGAGTATATCCTAAAAATGTTATAATAATCATCATAGAATGATTTTTATTATCAATTTTGTCAATATCATTGAGGATAAAACCCTAAATACATTTAGGAGATCAACTATTAATATTATTTTAGATGAAGAAATAAGTATAGAGTAGAGATATTCAAATACAAAAATAGATAAAGGATTAAAAAAATTCCAGACTCTCAATATAATGATGATTTGAAATAATAATCAGAAGAGGAAACCATTTTTTATGAAACCTTATCATAACCTCATAGGATAAATATAAGAGAAGAATCTGTTCAATCTAACATCGTTGGGCATTATACCACACTTACACAGATAAGGAGAATAAGGACTGAAGAACATTCTACCTTCTTATTAGTTGTGTAACCAACCTCATTTAAAGAAATCTTGATGGATACATTATGGGTTAAATAAATGAATAAAGAATTATATTAGATTGATAAGAACAAGACATGATAACTTATTAAGTGACCATAAAATCACAATGTGATTAGAACAAAGTGGATCTTCAAAAAAATAAATGAGCATGGAAATTTGATCAGAAAAAAGTCACAATTGGTGTGAAAAGTCTTTGTATATATTAAATACATTGATGTTGAAGAAACGTGTGTTATAATTGATCAAATGGGGTTTATTAGGCTCTTACATTCCATGGAAATTCAAATAGGGTAAAAGAATTATTAGATGGATGTCAAAATGTAATTCTTAAATAGGGTTTTTTAAGAAGAAGTATACATTGAACAACTAGTAGGATTTCTGACCAAATATAATGAAATAAAGGTTTCTAGATTAAATATGGATTTTTATGGTCTAAATAAACTACAAAAATTGTGTTATTTGTTGATTGGATGGTTATATAAAGAGATTTAAATTTAAAAGAAGGGGTTTCAACCATAATCTATACGTGATTAATCCATAGGAATGTCAATTTATTATGATTATATATATAGATGATATTATATTTGATGGAATAAAGGAAGGATCAGTGGTATAATTTCCTAATCATAAGAAATCATTGCTTTAAATATATATGATTGGTGAACATGCACGCTTTTTTTTAGATGTAGGTGATTCAAAACAAGGATTACACCTTCATTTATTAGGAAAATTCTAAAAGAGATATTCTGAATAAATTAAACATGAATGACTCTAAACCACTATCAACATAAATATTGGTTAAGAGAAAACATGGAAAGAATTAGGATTGTAAATATGTCGACCACACCTTTAACAGGAGGTTCATTAGAAGCTTATAAAATTTAAGAGCAACATAGATAGATTTTTTCTTTGTAACATGCATATCTTCTCACTTGAAAAGTAATTAAAAGGAAGAGAATTAGGAAGCATTTAAATGAATAATGAGGTATAAATAAGGTACTCTTTACTTTGGTTTATACTTTTTAGCATGAAGATATAATAAATTAATGAAATTTTATAATTCTAACTACTCTGGAGACGTGGTGGATCTAAAGCGCACAAGTCGGGGATATTTCTTTATTAGAAACAAATTTGTGGAAAAGTTGATCAATAAATAATAAATCACTTATATTAATATGGATAAATGAGAATAAATCTATTTGAAAAATCCTTCACTTAGATTTTTTTGTAAGAAACTATAACTTATGGATATTATTGATGAGGTTAAACAATTTATGGTGATAAATTGTGAAAAAAAGAGTGTGATTGATCATATAAATAAATGATCATGTGGATTTCATTCTTACTAAGTCATTGGTAGCACAAATGTTTGAAAAACATTACTTGAAACTCGATGTTCAGCCGCCTCCCATTTCATGAGGAGGTTCTATTTGGTCACCTCACCCCATTTTTGTTAATTGTTTTAATATGTATTTGGATTTCATGCAGGTTTATGGGGGATAAAATATATAGGATGAGTATTTTTTATCACTTAAAGTAAAAACATAGGTTCTTTGGGATTATAGTCAATGGGATATATGGGATAAATTCAATGAATTATAGGATTCTAGGATTGTTCAGTGGCCCTATCCAGCATGAAATTATCATTTTCTACCCTTGTTTTCTACATTGAGAATTGATTCAGGGGGATTTTTTTAGCAAAAAATGTAAATATATAGGTTCTTTGGGTTTATATTCAAAGGGGGGATAGGGGGAATTCGATGAATTATAGGGTTTCTAGATTTTTCAGTGGTCTATTGAGGAATGAAATTCTCTTTTCAAAACCTATTTTCTACATTGAGCTTCACTCACATTCACTTAGAGTAGTGGTTGAGTTAATTGAAACCTATCAGGTTTCTATACGATAATGGTGCTTTATTTATTTTATATTAATATTTCCACCCAAATGGGAGATTATTTGAGTCATTGTCCTTCCATAATGGTAACATTTTTCCTTTTTGGTTTTCTTTTAACTAAATACTTGGATGATCAAGGAGTTTTCAAGACAAGTGATCTTATGGTTCAAGATGGATTCAGTGTTGAAGGTGGAATAATTTCTCAGTGTATTCCAAATTTGTTGGGCTCAAAATCAATGGGAAGGAGTAAGCTTCATGAACAAAGTTTTTCTAGTACTGACCCTTTATATAGATGGAAAATGTTATGTATTTTGTGAATATTAGTGTATTGTGAAGATTTAGAGATTTGTGAAGGTTTGAATTTTCACTAATAAGGCTTTATGAAAATAGAGGAGTTGTGATGGGTGACAGTAATCTATTTGACTACGAGAAACACAATGAATGGTAAAATTTAAATGGAGATAATAAAATAAAGGAGCTTCACAAGAATGATTAGAGATGTTCAAAAAAAGGCCATTGGGATCTTGGGATATTCATAAAAGGATAATTCTATCAATAGGTGGGAACCACTAATTTGAGATTTAAATATAATTTAAATAAAGGGTGAATCTCTCTAGATTAATAAAGTCTAGGAGCATCACAAATCAGGAACTCCCCATGAATATAAGCATCGTGAAGAGTCTTGTTAAGAAATAATTGATCTTAAAGATTTTCGTAAAAATGGAGTTTCATAAAGAATAGGAGTAAACGATTTCATAGAGTTCCATGAAACCTAGGATATTTAAAATTTTAGGATATTGTTAAAAGTGTGTGGGTTCAAAAATAAAGATTTACCTTTGAAATGAGAAGGGGGTTTCATAAAAGATATTAGCTTCTGGAATAGTAGTATTGAAATATCTTGTTTAAGTAAACAGTGATTTCAAGTGCCTCAATTTAGGGATATAGTGAAATAAGAGTCTCATATTAATTTGGGGCAAAGAATTAGATTTAAAATCTATTAAGGATACATTCATGTTGAAAAAATAAACAATATTATAGGTGAGGTAGTGAGAAAAGGGGATTTGATTTGAGTGTTTTGAGGGAGGAAGTGTGATGCCCCTAAATTATTATAAAGGAGGTGATCCAAGAATTGAGTGATTGTGTATAATCTTCTATAATCCAAAATAAATAGTTAATATTAGTGTATTTAGTTACGACCAAAACACTATCAACATATTGTCCTTGGATTAGCCCTTACGGTGAACCTAGTATAAACTATTGTGTTTTGTTTTCTATTTATGCATCTAGGTGATTGATAATTGTAGGATTACATTAGAAAGGTTTAATAGGTTCATAACATATTTGGGAAAATATCCATATGATTTAAAGAAAATATCAACACCCTGATTCACCCATCCTCTCTCAAGATGTTCTATGTTCTTATAGTTTATTTTTGGTATTTTCTTTGTTTTGAAAATAATGAAAAAAATGGGACAAAGTTAAAGAGAATGCAACACCCAAATTATCATGCATATAAAAAACATAATGAAGTTATGAAATAAATGTCTTGGTCTAAGGGATATTAATTGAGGATCCTTTCTTATTAATTATTTTTTTTATAACTCATTTATGATATCTTATTCATGAATTATTAGCCTTTTTTGATTTGAGTGTGAGCTTTTTCATGCCTAGGACACTCCATAAGTATACTAAACATCACAAACTTCTATAATCAAGTTTAATCATACACATAATTCTATAGTGTGGAACTTTATAGGACTCATTTGCATTGTATTATTCCACATCCATTAGATAAACTTAAGTCTATCATATAAAGAGAATGTTTTAAATATACGGGAGGTAAAGAATGTAAAATAAATAATATTGATTAATTTTAAAATCATGTTGTGGTGTATGATCATTACACCCATACACTTCTATATCACTCACCATAAATAAAATTAGAGCATTAAAAATTAAATAGAATAATTAAGTAACCCTAATAAACCTCTCTCAATTCCAATCCTATGTTCACTCACTCATCATTAAGATTGTGAGAGGTCATAGTCAAGGAGAGATATAGATAGATAGAAAGATATATATCATATAGAATATGATAAAACCTTTAATAAAAATATATTGAATTAGTTATAAAGAAGAATAAAACAAAAAAATTATTGTAACAACTATCTAAGAAGTAGTATCCTCCCATCATTAGAGATCTTGATACCCTCTGTGTGTCAACTCTGATGATATCATTTCATTAATATACTATCATAGGAAACCCTACAGTGTGTAGAGAATCCCTAAAACATAGCTTTCATTGATTCATGGATGTCACTTCATGGCTATAGAATAGTTATATCCTCCACTACCATAGTTTCTTCTTCCTTTAAAACCCTGATACTTATATATTTCTGAACCTCCACTGTGTCATGAATACAGTACGATGTTAACTCCATCTCTAGTTAATCCTCTAGGGGCTTCCACAGCACAAGGTTGGCATACTATGTGGCGAGTGTGAATTCCCTATTATCTCACATTTCTCCTTTCAACTTCCATGGTGATCCTTGTGGCTCATCAAATGAGGAAACAATGTAATAATGGTGGTTTAGTGACCCTTATTCATCCTATGAGAATTTTAAGTTACCCTCATGTACCATTAAGAAAATCCAGGTTACCTTTATACATCACCTAAAAATAATAGGTTCCCCTTATATAGAAATTGAAAACTAGGAATTACCCTTACATATCTCTATTTAACCTTTATGAATCATATAATAATTTTGGGTGACCATTACATAACCTCACACTACCTTTTATGTAGTGGTAGAGAACACTATACTTACACTTATATAATGGTTGACGTAACATTATATAGCTCAATATTTACCTTTTCATAGAACTAAAAGTGTATTAGTAAGCATTAAATAGATTGATATTTAACTTTTCATTGTTAGTGTAAATAAATGGTTACCCTTACACACTGTTGTCTTTACCCACACCCAACCTATGAATCAACCTTACGCAACCCCATAACCTTTATGAAGCATTTGAGAATTTGATTTCTATGTTATATATCCATATTGATATCCTTGTACAATGTGTCGCATATCCTTATATAGAAATGAAAATAGTAATATGTAAGGGTAGATATTATTTTATCGGTACTCAACCCCTAGTCCATGGGTAAGGGTAAAACAAAACATCCAAAAAATAATTTTCAAAATAAAACATTAAAATTCACAATTTACACATATTTTACTCCAAATTATATATTCAAATGAAAATCATCGAAACATTAAAAATATATATTAATTCATGGGAAATATTAAAAACATTAAAATTCATTATTAGGATGTTAAAAAAATGAAAAATAATTGAATCATTGGGGATTCCCTCAATGGTTCATATGAAATAACATGTTTTGGGATGTAGTGGGAAAAGTCCCCATAGGTTCTTATGATGAAATACAGTTTGAGAAATCATGGAGAAATTTCCCATAGTTTTGTATGATATATCAAGGTTTAAGATGACATGGGGAATTCCCCCTTGGGATCATATTACAGAACAAGATTTGTAAGGTTTTGGGGAAGTACCCCATATGTTTAGATGATGATTCATGGTTTGGAGTTCTTAGGGTATCCCACCTTGGACTCGTAATGATAATTTTTTTGTGTTCCTTGGGGTATACCCTTGGACACATTAGGACTCGTGTTTATAGATCCCTTGGATAAAATAGTTAGGTATGTTATGTTTTTATGAGTTATTATGGATAGAAACATTCATCATAGACTGAATAAGGAATGGTAAATATCAGGTGTTACTTTGGAACTTGAGGATCAATAATGGGTTATTTATTTACATTATGCCTTTATTTATTAGGCGTATGAATATGCACTTTATTAATCATACTAGATATTCTTATATACATTATTGGTGGTGGAATGCTGAGTTTTATTCACACTAAGCATGGAATTCTAGTGGTACCTAAGAATACCTTCATGACTGCAGACAGGATAAGGGAAAGTACCCTGTGACTGATGCTAGATTTCAGATTTTATGATGGATCATTGGATTTTGGGAACATTTTAGATTTTATTAATATTTTATAAGACTGTTTTCAGTCTTTGTGTTTTGGTCTTTTTGGATTTTATGTATTTGATCTATTTCTAATTTATGACTACCAAACATTTATTGTTTGAATCATTTTGATATAGAATGGGTTTAGATTTTTATATTGGAACTTTTATGGTCATTTATTTGCTGATTATTTATCTGTATATTGTATATGATTTCCATTATTTCCATTTTTTGTACTCTGATATATGGATATAGTCTCCCCAACATACCACATTCAACCAACACTATTGTCTATCATCCTCTAGCATATAGGTTGACACATCTATGGTCCCAATAATCCTCTAGTCTAGTCATTTTCTAGATTGGACAGGGGTGGATGCACTAAAAAGTGGTAAAAATTTATTAATTTTATCTGAATATTTGGCTAAGGAAGCAAGTAGTTAGGGTGTTTTCAAAATATGGTTTGGAACATGATCCTAGTAATGTACACCCTCATAGGAGGGAAGTCCATGTTACCAAGGATGAGATTTCTCTTCATGTTTTTTCTTTTTCTGTTGGCAATTTTTACCATGGGTGATACACATGGTTATGATTTTATTGGTTTATGGGATATTATTTATTTGTCTATATGGAAAAAATTGTGTGTGTGTGTGTTTTTGACGCTCTATTTCGTCACATTGTCCAAAAGAATAGAAAGGGAAATGACTTAGCACAAATTGATTCATCCTTTGAAGAAAATATCAAAAATCGACAGAGGGATGAACAAGGAGAACATTGCCCATAGGTCAAAAAAGTTCCCTCATAGTCGTGCAAGTCTACTTGCGCGATGAATTATGGTCGTGCAAGTGACTTGAGTGACCTAAGTGATAACCGCCCGGGGTCTTCTCCTGCCTATAAATAGACCCTGTGGGCCACCCATTCAAGGGAATAATTTTTTTCAGAAACTCATATTTGAGCTCCCGGTGCCCGAGTCTCTTCTCAAAGCTTCCGAAACACTTCTAAGGTAATTTCTTACCTATAACGGAAGATATAAAGAGGGGGAGGAAGGCCTAAGTGTTGAAACTGATCAACACTTGCGCACCTGAGTGGCCAGCCCTTAAGGGAAAAGGCCACACTTGCGCGCCTCCTTACTCCTTCAATAGAACTTGAACGTCCCTCTTCTGGAAGAACCTCAAGAGGATTCCGAAGGCTTTAACCAAGAGTCTCTCAAGTATTAACCTGCTGGTTAACCATCGCACAAGTACCCATGTGTCGCACAGGTATACCTGTGCGACCAGGACTTGCCCGCCCACGCAGTACATGCGCGCCTGTAAAGACTTGCGCACCTTTTCCTCCATGGGTGACCTTCTTGCCCATTTCACCCCTCTTATTTCATTCCACCTCTCCTATTCAAGATTCAGCCTTCAAGACACTCTTCAAATCCATTTATGGCATGATTTCGTGATTTGGCATCCTTATCTAAAAGGAATTTTGTGGAATAACTCTCAAAATCTAGTGATTTACACATCTTTATGTCACTAAAGATTGAGATTTCATTCATTCAACCTCATCCATTATGATGAGAGAACTCATTAACCTGGGAATCCTCCTTAGGAGTAAGCCCCAGTCCCCTAATCTGGGGCTCCTTTTCAAGAGTAATCCCCAGTATTAATTTCTCTTAACCAGTCCTAAATTACCTTTGATCTGGGATTCCTTTTCAGGAGTAAAACCCAATCATAAGTCCTCTCCTAATTTGGGCCTCCTTTTAAGAAGTAAGTCCCAAGTTAGAGTATTCAAATCTCCATGAAGCACATATACCTTTATGGACCCTATTCCTGGATTTCGACCCTGAAGTAAATCCTAATATTCATTTATCTGGGCAGTCATACATACATAAGCCCCACATTATTTCTTATGATTTCATCTTTCATGGCACAATTGTCTGATTTTTACCAATACCTCTTGTTTCTCACACCGAGCATGACTCACGTGATCTTAGAGTGTAAAAGTAATTATGACATCCTTCTTTGATCCATCAATCATAAACATCATACTCCCTTACTCGAACTACGTGGGTTCTGATTCCTTTTATAAACAAAGGATACGTAGGTAGCCCGTCTGTGGGTTCGATCCCAACTCTGAAATAATTCATGTCCTTATGAATGATAATAAACTTCAAGTGCCCCATTGAGTGGCTTTAAAACTAGCATGGTCATCATAATGACCAAGATAATTCTATATAAATGTGTCGAAGGGTACCATTGACCATGAATCTCTAATAAATACAGATGATTCTCTATCGATGAAGAACCTCGAATACATATAAAAGATTCTCTAAAATTCAAACATATTTTATCATTGATTGTCAGATCTTAAGGAAATCTCATTTTATACTTGGTAACGTAATAAGGATTCACGAACATAACAAAAATATATAGATTCCTGTAGTAGAAAATAATTCCCCTCAAAAAGGTGTGATGAGTCCGACCTCCCATCCTCTCAACCAATGCAAATTCCTAAAACTCATCAATCCATAAACTAATGAGCACCTACCTTTGGAAATTAGGTCCGAATGGATGTGGAATCATTGGATTTTTCTAGTTCTACGAACAAACCCATTAGAACCCGATCAGAACGTTTAAACCTCCCATCAAAAGGAGGTCATTCCCGAAATCCGAGGGAAACAAAAATGGTGAACCCGATGTGAATCCTTAACCAAGTTAAAATAATGTTTTACCCATTTGTTAGGCCCCTATTTAAAACTCCATGAGTGGGCCAACAAAAACAATCATTGAGAAATGTGCTCGTCCAAAAGATGTAGTGGCTGAATTTATCTTTATTACATCTGTTATATCAAATAGGCACTCTTTTCCAAGCTCTTCTGCATTTCTAGAATGGCTGCTCTCAAGTTCACACCTGTGAATACTGCTGCTGGAAATGCCACTGACGCTACTCCTGCTAGATCATTGTCCGTTCTAAGGATGATATCACCTAATCAGTGTATTCAACGCGGGGTATCAAATGCACCGGTTAAGGAGTACTGTCAACATGGTACCATCCCAACTCTGGAGGCTTCGCAACAAGCCCTCCAAGTAAACAACTCACAACGGTCGTCCGGACAATGACGACTAGTGATCATGAAGCAGGCGGTGCTGACTACCATCTCCAACTGTTTCGGGTCCTTATCCCCGGAACACAATCACCATTCTCTCCCTTATTCTGGGGAGGTGAATGAGCAGGTCCCTCAGGTCCTTAATTCAAATAGACAGGAGTCCTTCGTAAGGGCTCCCACCAACAATCGCTGCCAGACTCGTGCGGCAGTGCGCCCTCAACATGATGAGGGTACTGACTCCAGGCGTTCGGCTCAGGTTCCTCGAACCTGAGCAAGCAAGACGAACCACCAGAGACGGAATCCGGTCAATAGTGAGCAGATTCTCATCTCTTCCATCTCCAGAGAAGTCCACCAACCTAACTTGGTGGAAAGTAACGAGTGGGCACATACACCTGCCCGTTTTAATTCAGTTGTCCAGCAGACTCGTCTGGCAGCATCACGCCAATCCCTCCTTGCAATTCCGGCGGAGTACTATAGGTAGGAACATACACCTGTTTATACATCATCAGTTAGTCAGCAGGCTCGTCTGACTACATATGACGGATCTCTTCAACCACGTTTGGTGAAGTGCAATCAGCAGGCACATACACCTGCTAGTATTAATCAAACCTACCAACAGTCTCGCTTGGTAGCATTCAGAGAAGTTAGTCGGAAAGCCCTGACAACAAATAGGAGGCAGACTCAACTCTCTGTCCCCAAACTTGAGTACTTTCAGGATTCACTGATAGGAAAAGGAGGACAGGAGCAGGCACATACACCTGCTCCAAGCCCGGAATGGATGTATATTCCCGTTCTGGTAGCTGAAGTCACCAAGTATATTCTATCAATAGTGAAAGAGCATAAACAAATCCATGCTCATATTCTGGATTCTTTTTAGGATATTATAACAACTTCAGCATCATCTCAAGGAAATACACATAAATCTATCCCTACCATTGGAGTGACACATCAACAGTTCACTCCGGAACAGACACAAACATATGTTCCAGTCCAAGAGGGTTGTGGGGAATACTCCCCCATATCATATGGACAACCAAGTCACACACATACACCTGATTTGAGAGGAGATCATCAGCCTAACCTGGCCATCTTTCCTGATCAGGCACATAAACCTTCTCAGAGCAGCCACTTTCGTCAACAAGTGGTTTCCAAGGAGAGTAAGAAGGTGTCTAAGAAAAAGACCTGCCCAACACAGTCAGGAGATCAAGTTCCAATCTGTAATAAGGCCTTGCTCGATGCTGGAGTTATTGAAGCCCTCAGACAATTATCTCTTGGAATTCAAGATTCTACTCCCTCAGTTCCCAATAGTGGGAACATTAATTCCGAAGGCCTTTAACAGACACTTCCTCATGAAGGCTTGCTTCATGACAATTCGGTCAATCTCGAAGTTTCATCTTCAGATGAGAGCCACAGGAACCCTCTGTGTGGTCAGAAGACCAAGGAGCAAGAGATATCATCTTTGGTTTTAACCCATTATAGTGGTCCTACCCATGATGATGAATTCCGCTGCGAAATCCCTCTCCGCGGTAGTGATGCACATTTCCCAGAAAATGCTCCAATGGACAATGTGGTGCCGAGAAAGCCCTCTTATCTTGAGGAACTTGAAAATGTGAAACCAGTCATGTCTGAATCTTCATCGCTAGTAGGTGAAATACTTTCTCAATCAGAAGATAGCCCAGGGTGTAGGTCATTTTCCGAACCACCCCTAAATCATGCATCTTCTAGTTTGATCAATGATTTCTCTACCAATCCTGTTGAATCTAATGAAGAAACAAGGAAACACCAACTCTGGTCAAATCAGGTAGAATAATATTCATTAAATGATAGAGGAAATGTTGAACATGAGAAAACAACTGGAGAAAGGTGAAGTGCCAGTCATGTTTTTTCCTTTGGCTGACTCTCAGTATAATATTCCAGAAATATTGACGGAAGATGAAATTCATGATATTCCTCTCAACATATAGAAAACTCTTTTTCAGTTGAAAAAGAAAGTATTATCTTATGATGAATATGAAAACCATCTTAAGATAATAGAAGGGTTACAATGTCAGATTGATTTGGCGTCTCTATCAATCTCTCGATATCCGAAGGCTGAAAAGCAGCAGAGAGCCCTTCAAAGTTCATGCCATGGTGCACTAAGAAGATTGCGTCAGTTAATTTCCAATTCCCCATCTCGTGTTCGTGTCATAGGATGGGGTGTTCAGGGAGCACTACATTTCATGGTGCTCTCCGGTCATCAAAGCCCGCCGAAAATGGTCTCATGCAATGTTATTGACCATAACCGGCCACAGTCAATGGGATTTTTTTGTAATCAAAAGCTTTCCCAAGAATAGACTTCAACTAGTTCCTCTCAAAATCAATAATACAGAGAACAAGTTGTTGAATTACTCTTACATCAAGAAAACGAGAATATTAAAAAGGCTTCTCGTTTGGAGAAAGCACGTCACCAAGTGACAGAAGTGTCAAAAATAATCCAACCGTCTTTTGAACCGGGTGATAAAAGTGGATACAGGTTAATGCATCCAACTGATTTCCGGACTAAGGTTCGCAAGATCAGGAGGACTTTCAAGAAAGTCTCAGACATAGCATGTCAAGAACCACCCCATCTCGCCAGACTGGGGACTCTTTTAAACCAACCCTCGGAATCAACAAATAGGATTCGAGGAGTTGAGCGAGAGCAATAGGAACAACCTCAGTCCACTGGAATGGGGACTTTTCAAATTATCAATCCCCTCCTCAGAGAAAGTCAGTCTTTTCTCGATTGGGGAAGAAACCTCAAGAGGAACGAAGATCCAAATTACCAGGGGATTCCTTCCAAATTAAGGTTCGTTAAGAAGTTCCTGAGGGATCAAATCAACAAAAGGAAATGTCTCATCAAAGACATGGAAGAAGGCAATATCACAGAAATGCTGATATAAGGGATGCGATGATTTATGCATCAATCAATGTCATCAATGTCGTTATTGCTAATCCACCAAATGACGCTCACTCAGGGGACTCAGATGAAGAGGTTCCTACTCAAGAAGATGTATGCACCAACACAAATGAAGAAGGCGTGCGTACAAGAAGTCAAAGGATTACTCAAATCCTAGGTAATCCTTCGAGTAACCCACTTCCCCCTCTCCGAAAAGGATCCAACAAAGGGAAGGGAATGAACAAGGTTACATATCTTTCCTCTGGAGAAGTTAAATCTCTCTCACTAGAGTAAAGGTTTTCACAACAGGAGGAAGAAATGAAGGAATTAAGAAGGTTGAATACAGAACTACTTCAGATTAATCTTCTTCTTAAGCATGCTGGAGTCAGTCAGCCAAAGGAATTTTTTGCAGCTACTGAGATGGATCAAAAATATCCTCCTTTATCAGTAAACCCTCATAGGTCTAATCCTACGGGTCAAGTGCAACAATAGTTGGCAGTGCTACCATCAGTTGCAGCACCAATCACCACATCTGTTCAATCTCTAGTCATTGAACCTACCCAAGTCCATGTTTAACCGGATGTTTCTGAAAAGTTAATAACTACTATTGTGTCATTAACATCTCGGTTAGAAACTATGGAAGGGAAACGTGTGCAAGTTCAACCAGAAAAGAAATTTACCCTGAATGGGTAGATTCAATTTCTCCTCTATCCAGTTTTGGGAATCCTGTATTCCCTATTTTCAATGGATCATGCGATCCTGAACAGCATTTGACGCATTACGTGTCTTGTTGCGATCTCATGATGGGAACTCCGGAACAACAAGAAGCAGTGAAACTCATATACTTCATGCGAACCTTGCAATGACTAGCTTTTGTTTGGTATAAAAGCTTTCAATCCCGGTCAATTACCGAATGGGAGGATCTTCACCTAAATTCCTCCTTCAGTTCAGCTCAACTTTTCCAAAGACAACAGTTTTTGATCTTACAAACTGTAAGCAAAGGGAGAATGAAAGGGTCTCAGATTTCATTACTCGATGGAAGGGATTAACATATTCTTTGAGTTTAGAACTCACTCAAGAAGAATTGTTGCCAATATGTGTGGAAAATCTGCGTGAAGAATTACGCACGCCGTTAATCCCTGTAAAATACACAGGAGGGTTTCGAGACCTTACTTCAATCACTCAGCAGATTGAATATTCCCTTATACAGGCTAAGGCTAAATCTCATGTAATTCCATCAGCTCCAGGAAGGAGAATGGGTAAAGCAGAAACTACTACAGTTATGCTTAAACAAGAACTTGTACCTGTTTCTACCTCAAAACCTTCATCTTCTCGAAGGGCTCCACCTTCTGAGCACAAACAACAAAGGCCTTTTCGTCCAGATGATCAACGAGATCAAAGATGAAAACAATTTGAGGATCTGAAGAGCAAAACATACTCTTTTGAAAATGAACAAGTTCCTGGTTATTTCATTTCGGCTCTAGAAAATAATTTGGTTCAATTGCCAATTCCCAAGAGGCCAAAAAAGAAAGGAGATAAAGACCATCCCAATTATTGCCCTTTTCATCAAATGTTGGGGAATCCCATCCCGGAGTGTTTTGTCTTCAAAGACCTCCTGCAAAAGATGGTCGACTCGGGACATGTCACATTGAAAGGCTCCTCAGCCCAGGTAGCATGTGTCACTACTACAGTTCCAGAGGAGGAAGATGAATGGCAAGAAGTCAAAAGAAAAAATGCATAGAATTATGATGATTGGATGGTCAGAAAGACAGTCAATCGAACTCATGCTATTTTGTGAACACAATTAAAAAACCAATTGTGTCTTCTGCCATGAATGTTACGGCAAAACCCTCTTCGTCATAGGGAAAGTCCTCAAAGAAACGGCATGATTCAAAGAAAGAAAAATAATCAGAAGATGATGAGTACGTGTCAAAGCCTAAGTTGTCTTTGAATATGGTAGATTTCATGCCATCTACTTCAAAGCCACGGGCACCGCCCCACCAAATGGCACAGCCTATACAGGTTAATCAGGAAGAGTCTTCATCAGATGAGGAGTTAATCTTTGGTTCTATTAATATGATTCAATTAACAGATCCATATGCCAGTCGCAGTTTCGATTTCAATGAGCCTGAATTCCTTGTATCAAACAGAGGAATCAGAGGAAGTTCCAGGGGATCAGGATACAGGGGAAGACATGGATCTTTTAGAAGCCACTATTCTAATTCTACCCCTACTAGAACTGTATACGCAGCAGAAACTCATGGTAGATCTCTTCAGTGAGCTCATCAAGAAGAAGCAAGTTCTTCTACCAATAGCAAATTCAATCCTGGCACAGTTATTTTGGAAGACCGATTTAAGGTTCCATCTTCTTCCTCTTAGCAAGTAAATGGATCTAATCGGTCTAATCTTCCAAAACCAGGAATTTTGCCAACTCCTATCCCAATACAAGATGCATCAACTTCCCAATCATCTGCTTCCAAGGTACCTACTAAACCACATATTACTATTGGCAAACGCAGTCCTATGTATCAAAAGTATGATATATTGAAACACTTGGCCCAAGTGCCAGCCAAGTTATTAATTCCGGATGCTCTGAATCTGTCAAATGATCTTTGGGAAGCATTCATCGAGGCTTTGTCAAGTCCTCAGGAGTTTGAAACTGAAATTGCTGCAGCTGAAGTCTATCACATAGAGAATAATCCTGCGGAATGCCATGCAATAATATCTTTTACTGATGAAGATGAAGATGATGTTGTGCATGGACATATTAGACCATTTTACTTGTCTGGCAAGGTCAATGGCGTGGATGTTCGAAGAGCTTTCATTGACAATAGTTCAGGAGTCAACCTCATGCCCATTCGTACACATCGTCGATTAGGCCTCACGGAATCTGATTTATCTCCTTCTACCATGATTTTACAAAGAAATGATAAAAATGAACAAGAACCACTGGGCGAAGTTACACTCATAACTCATTTTGGAGATCTTGTATCCAATTCAGATTTCATGGTTGTTGATCAAGACTCAGCCTTCAACATCTTACTTGGAAGACCCTGGCTACATCGACATGCGGCTATCCCTTCATCATACCATCAATGTCTCAAATATTGTTTCGATGGTCAATTTGGGACATTTTATGGTGATAAGGCCCCATTAAAGACATGTGAGTCTCAATACATTGAAGTGGAATTCTATCACATGAATCAAAGGGAGAAATCCATAACAAAGGAGATTACCAAAGTTAATGCTCCCTATGGTTTGGAGAAAATTCCAGTAAATCCATTTAAACATGTGAGTGCAGATTATGTGTTGCCTATTAGTCAAATTGACAAGATAGACCCAAATCGAAATAATCTTATGGAAAGATCCATAATGTAAATTACAACAATTGATCCATACAACATGGGAGAAATTGGTAATCTACCAAGCAGTGATGAAAGCACAAATGGTGACATCTTCATTTCATCTACTGAAATCCAACAAGTCTATGCTTCGCCAATTAGGCTAGAAGAAGTTATTGTAACATCGGAGGTGAAAAATGATTTCGATTCTCAATCCATCATCTCCTCTTTATTACCCAAAGAAGACCTTTCATCATCAATCGGGTCGGAAATGGAAGCTTCTTCTTCTTCAAGATAGGAAAATTTTAACATCTCTTCGGATCATGAGAATTCTACTTTATCATCTACTATGCAAGTAGAAAATGAAGAAATAACACGTGATGAAGAAGAAGAGGAAAATCTCAGAGATTCTCCTACAGCATTTGAAGAGGGTATCTCTACCACTGTGGATGAACTCAGAGAAATAAATCTGGGTACAATAGAACATCCACGCCCCACTTTAATCAGTGCGGCCATGACTCTTGAAGAGAAAGAGATGTATATTTCTTTTCTAAAGAAAAATAGAGATATATTTGCTTGGAACTATACAGAAATGCCCAGGCTTGATCCTGATGTTGCTACTCATCATTTGGGTTTACCAGAAGAACATCGAGGATTTAAGCAAGCCGCGAGAAGAACACACCCAACTTATGCTTCCAAAATTAAAGTTGAAGTGTATAATCTTATCAAAGCTAACTTCATAAGAGAAGTTCAATATCCCTAATGGTTGGCTAATATTGTCCCTGTAAAGAAAAAGAATGGAAAAATTAGAGTTTGCATCGATTTCATAGATCTTAATCGGCATTGTCCTAATGATGATTTCCCAGTTCCGATTACAGAACTTCTAATTGATGCAACAGCTGGCTATGAAGCACTTTCCTTCATGGATGGATAGTCCAGATATAATCAGATCTGAATGGCCCCAAAAGATGAGGAATCTACAGCCTTCAGATCCCCTTAGGGTATGTTTTGCTACCGGGTAATGCCCTTTGGCATAAAGAATGCAGGTTCAACTTATCAGTGTGCCATGCATCGTATCTTCAAACCCTTCTTAGAGAAGTTTGTTGAATTCTATGTAGATGATTTGGTAGTTAAATCCAAACAATATTCTAATCACTTGGCTGATTTGGAAGTCATCTTCTGCAAGCTTCGATAACATAATTTGAAGATGAACCCCTTAAAATGTGCTTTTGGGGTATCCTCAGGAAAATTTCTTGGCTTTGTTGTACACCATGGTGGTATTGAAGTCGATCCTGAGAAGACCAAGTCAATTCTTGGTATATCACCTCCTCAAAATTTGAAATAATTAAGAGGACTTCAAGGACACTTAGCCTATATTTGGCGTTTCATCGCCAATTTGGCAGGTAAATGTTTACCCTTCACCAAATTGATGAAGAAGGGAGTCACTTACTAGTGGACTGAAGAATGTCAAAAAGCATTCGATATTCTCAAGAAATACCTCTTGAGTCCACCGGTACTCATGCCACCTGTTGAAAGTATACCACTTATCCTCTATGTGACAAATATAGAGCGATCATTGGGTGCCTTTCTTGCTCAAAAGAATGATTTTGGGAATGAAAACAGCCTTTACTATCTCAGTCAAACCATGCTTGAAGCAGAAACCCGGTATTCAAGTATTGAGAAGTGCTGCCTGGAATTAATATTTGCAGTTCAGAAGTTGAGACACTACCTGCAACATCACGAGGTCCAATTGGTATCTTGCAATAACCCGCTCACATTTATCCTTAGTCGTCCAATGCTTACAGGACGTCTGTCTTGGTGGGAAGTTATTTTGCAGCAATTTGACATTCAGTATGTGTCTCAAAAGGCGATAAAGGGCCAAGCTTTAGCTGATTTCCTGGTAGAACACCCTTTAGTGGAAGATACATCTTCAGATATTGAACTCCCTGATGAGGATTTATTCTCTATTCAAGAAAGACCTTAGGAATGGGAAATGTATTTTCATGGTGCTTCCAGAAGTCCAACAGGGAGAAAAATGGAAAATCATAAATTCAACAATGTTGGCTTAGGAATTGTACTCATTTCTTCGGAAAAGGCAGTGTTACCTTATTCCTTCTTATTGTGGGAAGGTGGTACCAATAATGAAGAAGAATACCAAGCTCTCATCGTAGGCTTGGAATTAGCGCTTCAAGCACAAGTGAATCACTTAAAGGTAAAAGGTGATTTAGACATGGTAATCAAACAAGTAAATGGGGATTATGCCATCAGAAAAGAAGAACCAATCCCTTTGTATGATTACATTAGAGATTTAATGGCGGAATCCCCTTTGGAACCGAAATTTTCTTATATCCCAAGATCACAAAATGCTCAAGCTGATGCATTGGATAATATAGCCACAGCTCTGGCAGATCCAAATCAGGACGAGACCACCATCAGTATTGCCCACCGTCGTGCAATTTCACCTTATGTTCAAATTAGAATAGAGGAAATTAATGAAATTTGTCCCATTCCTGAACCGTATAGTCATACTAGAGGATGGATGTCACCTATCATGGAATAACTTCAAAATGGAACACTTCCATATGATAGATCTGAGAAAGAACAAATCTAGCGATGTGTGGTTAATTTTACTCTTTATGATAGCCTAGATCACCTAGAAAAAATTCTCTACAAACGTGGTTTTGATGGAGTTATCTTCAGATGCATTGATGGTGAAGAGAAAATGGATGTCATGAAAGAAGTACATGCAGGAGTCTGTGGTCCCCACCAGTCTTGACATAGACTGTCTGATCAGATTCTAAGGCTTGGATACTTTTGGCCTTTAATGATACGAGATTGTGTCGATTTTACAAAGAAGTGTCATTCATGCCAAGTACGTGCCAACTTCATTCATCAACCTCCAGAGTTTCTTCATACAACTAAATAATCATGGCCATTTTCCACAGGGGGAATGGATGTGGTGGGACCTTACCCTTCGGCTACAACCAAGCATTTTAAGTACATTCTTACAGCTATTAACTTCTTTTCCAATTGGGTAAAGGCAATACCCATCAAGGAAGTCAGTTCTAAATGCATTGTAAGCTTCATCAAGTCCAACATCATTACCGGATTTGGTTTCCCTCATACCATATTGATGGACAATGGCACCAATTTCTGTTCATTCGAGGTGAAGAAGTTGTATCAAGAATACAACATCAAATCCAACCATTCATCTCGGTATCATGCGGCGGCC
Organism: Viscum album; assembly: GCA_963277665.1. Lineage (NCBI taxonomy): Eukaryota > Viridiplantae > Streptophyta > Magnoliopsida > Santalales > Viscaceae > Viscum > Viscum album. The sequence continues at coordinate 990,652,484 of OY728128.1, read as the reverse complement.
AATGGCCAGATAGAATCCATTAACAAAACTCTTTCAAATATACTGCAAAATATGGTGTATAAAGATAAGAGGTCATGGCCTGATAAAATCTTTCATTCTTTATGGGCTTATCGGACTACCACCCGCATTGCAACTCGGTCAACTCCATATTCATTAGTATATGGAACGGAAGCCGTCTTGCCCATTGATATTCAACTACCCTCGCTCAGAGTTTCCATTTATGATCAATCATCTATAGATGAACAATCTCAAAAGTGATTGAATGAATTGGAACGGTTAGATGAGAAAAGATTGTGCACTTTGCACCACTTGGAAGTCTATCAGAATCGAATAGCACGAGCTTTTAACAAAAAAGTTTGTCTTCGTTCATTCACTCAGGGAGAATTGGTATTAGTTCTCAGAACTCCAATGATACCAGGAAAGAAACCACCCAAACTTGATCCAAAATTGGAAGGACCTTATTCAATACATAGGGTCTACTCCAATGGAGCTTATTCATTAATCTAAATGGATGGAGAACCCATTACTACTCCAACCAATGCCAGATTTTTGAAGAAGTATTTTGTATAAACTGCAAAGTACCTCTATCGGCCTTGCTATATGACGTTAAACTGTAGAGCAGCGGTCCATACATATGACCTTAAACTATTTTCACTTTCATCCTAGATGACGTTAAACTGTGAAAAACTTCCCTAAATGATCTAGTATGACCTTAAACTGCAACTAGGTCCTATATGACCTTAAACTACATCAATGGTCCAGTATGACCTTAAAATTCATCATCAACGGTCCATGCATATGACCCTAAACTATTTGCAAGTCCCTTAAGTCCAGCAAGATGTTAAATTGTGACGTCCTAACTACATGATGCTAAACTGTATAAAAGTCCCTTACGTCCGGAAGGACGTTAAACTACATAACCATCAAAGGTCCTGTATGACCTTAAACTACACTTTTGTCTAGCATGACATTAAACTGCACCATCCACAGTCCATGCGTATGACCTTAAACTATTCGCACTTTCGTCCAACATGATGCTAAACTATATCATCCCTTTTTCATCCAGCATGACGTTAAACTGGGGAAAAAATCTCCAATGTGTCCAACATGATGTTAAATGGTGTACTCTTTTGTCCTCACTACATGACATTAAACTGCACAGTCCCCCTTTTGTCCAACATGAAGTTAAACTATATTGTCCCCATCGTCCTAACTACATGACGCTAAACTGTATAGAAAGTTCTTGATATGTCCTACATGACATTAAAATATATTTTGTCCCTGCTACATGACATTAAACTGTGCAGCGTCAATAGTCCTAACTGCGAGACTTTAAACTGCATAGTCACTTTATATGTCCTAAATAACATTAAACTATGCATCGTTAAGGTTGTTATTGCCTCTTGTTTCTCACATCGAGCATGACTCACGTGATCTTAGAGAAAACCTCAACCATAACACTCTCTCTGGGCTACTAACCATGTGTAAGTCCCAACATCATTTTTTATGTCGTTGTCCCCAAGAACAACTTGATCATTAATTCATTCTTTAATTGAACTACACAGACTTTGATCCTTTCCTCCTATGCTGGGTATGTAGGCAACCTCCCAAGGTTCAATCCCAAAACCAATCTCTTCACATCGGTTCACCTCCATCTCATACGATGTTGATTCGTGAAACCGCCCCGAGAATCAATATCTTTACATTGGTTCACTTTCGTCTTTGTTATACGATGTTAAACTATACAACACTTTTTTCCAGTATGACAATAAACTACAATATTCTTTGATACCCTCACCTGAGAGGGAACCATTATTTACATTGAGTTTTTTTCAATCATGTTTCATTTCAAAGAATATGTGCATACATGGCAACGCCCAAACCTTTTATCTTGGGTTAAACCACCATTGTGCTAAAGTCCCATTTCACCCTTCACATGTATGAACCAAATTTGTACAAAGGGTATTTCAAGAACTACGTGGTCTTTATTACCATCCTTATGGGATACGTAAGAACGTTCAAGTGTCCCTTGAATCTAGCTCCAAGTATTTGGGCCTAACAGCAAATTCCACTTTCAGTCCCTTGGCTAAAAAGTCCCCATGAAAACACACAGTGTGTATTTCTTACAATGGTCCAAGCTCTATGAACCTAAACTAAGATCTCTAATCCTATTATCCCACACGACGTTAAACTGTAGTTTAAGAACTATGTATGGCTTGATTCTCATCCTTATGGGATACGTAGTGAAGTCCAACGTTTCAATTCAGGACCCGGCCACAACATGATTATGGTTAGAATTGATCTGTGTATCTCTGTATACATTGAACAATATCCATCTTTATGTGTCATAATCCTAACCTTAAATATTTTCAGATCCTCATAACCCTTTTCATGAATTCTAGTCACAAAAATGTCAATCTTCTGAGAGTTCTTTTTTCTGACTATGCAGCACGTGCCCATAGGAGGCCTTGTACAAACAGTCTACATAATAGACTTGTTAGCCAAAAGATACTATTATTTTACTATGCAGCCAATGCCCTTAGGTGGCCCTGCATAATTCAACCCCCTAACGGGTTTTTCGGATAGTGGTAACTTCATTCTTGGGAAGAATGCATCTTTTGTACTTATTTGTCTTAAATGACAGTATGTAGGGATCTGAAAAAATAGCCATCCATAACATATTTTTCCCATATCCTTTTTCATGATTTGAAATTATTCAAGTATATGGCTTATATTCTCCTTCCTTAAGTTTGGGTCAGACCTTCGTAGGAGTGATATTCATCAAGTTCTTCAATAATCTTGTTTGGAAATATCTTTTCCATATTCAAGTACCACTTTCCATACAGCAAACTCTATACTTTGGAATATTTGAATCTCTATAAACTTTCACTAGCTTTTAGAACGAGGAAAGTAAATTTATGAGAGTTCTTTTGCCTGACTATGCAGCACGTTCCCATAGGCGGCCTTGCATAGACAGTCTACATAACAGACTTGTTAGCCAAAAGATACTATTTTATTTAACTATGAAGCCAATGCCCTTAGGTGGCCCTACATAATTCAACCCCCTAACGGGTTTGTTAAATAATGGTAACTTAATTCTTGGGAAATACTTCTTCTAATTCCTTTTAGCTCTTTTTCATATCATTCCTCAGATTCAAATATTCTTAAAGTCATAGTTTACGTCCCCCCCCCCTTATACTTGAATATGGTACTATGTTTTCAGATGTATTGTCAAGAAATTGAGTCAATTCTAATTCATTCGGTCAAATCTATTTTGAACTTAAACATTATCCTCTTTATGTCCGAAATGAATGACTTTAAACTGCCAATAACCACAAAGACCCCTGGTTTCTCTTTTTTCCTTAGAGTCAAATCCTCTTTTCACTCCGGATCCAACTCTGAGGGGGGACTTTTGTTGACACTCCTTTTCGTCACATTGTCCAAAAGAATGGAAAGGAAAATGACTTAGCACAAATTGATTCATCCTTTGAAGAAAATATCAAAAATCGACAAAGGGATGAACAAGGAGAAGATTGCCCATAGGTCGCGCAAGTTCCCTCATAGTCGTGCAAGTCTACTTGCACGACCTAAGTGATAACCGCTCGGGGTATTCTCCTGCCTATAAATAGACCCTGTGGGCCCTCCATTCAAGGGAGGAATTTTTTTCAGAAACTCATATTTGAGCTCCCGGTGCCCTAGTCTCTTCTAAAAGCTTCTGAAACACTTCTAAGGTAATTTCTTACTTAGAACGGAAGATCTAAAGAGGGGGAGGAAGGCCTAAGTGTTGAAACTCATCAACACTTGCACACCTGAGTGGCCAGCCCTTAAGGGAAAAGGCCACACTTGTGTGTCGCCTTACTCCTTCAATAGAACTTCCGTGCCCCTCTTCTGGAAGAACCTCAAGAAAATTCCAAAGGCTTTAAACAAGATTCACTCAAGTATTACCCTTCTGGTTAACCGTCGCGCAAGTACCCATGTGTCGCACAGGTATACCTGCGCCACCAGGACTTGCGCACCCACGTAGTACTTGCGCGCCTGTAAAGACTTGTGCACCTCTGCCTCCATGGGTGCCCTTATTGCCCATTTCACCCCTCTTATTTCATTCCACCTCTCCTATTCAAGATTCAGTCTTCAAGACACTCTTCAAAGCCATTTATGGCATGATTTCTTGATTTGAAATCCTTATCTGAAAGGAATTCTGTGGAATAACTCTCAAAATCTAGTGATTTACACATCTTTATGTCACTAAATATTGAGATTTCATTTATTCAACCTCATCCTTTATGATGAGAGAACTTATTAACCTGGGCATCCTCCTTAGGAGTAAGCCCTAGTCCCCTAATCTGGGCCTCCTTTTCAGGAGTAATCCCCAGTCTTAATTTCTCTTAACCAGTCCTAAATTACCTTTGATCTGGGATTCCTTTTCAGGAGTAAAACCCAATCATAAGTCCTCTCCTAATTTGGGCCTCCTTTTTTTAAGTAAGTCCCAAGTTAGAGTATTCAAATCTCCATGAAGCACATATACCTTTATAGACCCTATTCCTGGATTTCTTTCCTGATGTAAATCCTAATATTCATTTATCTGGGAAGTCATACACACATAAGTCCCACATTATTTCTTATGATTTCATCTTTCATGGCACAATTTTCTAATTTTTACCAATACCTCTTGTTTCTCACACCGATCATGACTCATGTGTGGTTAGAGTGTAAAAGTAATTATGACATCCTTCTTTGAGCCATCAATCATAAACATCATACTCCTTTACTGGAACTACGTGGGTTCTGATTACTTTTCTAAACAAAGGATACGTAGGTAGCCCGTCTGTGGGTTCGATCCTAACTCTGAAATAATCCATGTCCTTCTGAATGACAATAAACTTCAAGTGCCACACTGAGTGTATTTAAAACTAGCATGGTCATCATAATGACCAAGATACTTCTATATAAATGTGTCAAAGGGTACCATTGACCAAGAATCTCTAATAAATACTGATGATTCTCTATCGATGAAGAACCTCGAATACATATAAAAGATTCTCTAAAATTTCTACATATTTTATCATTGATTGTCAGATCTGAAGGAAAGCCCATTTTATACTTGGTAGCATAATAAGGATTCACGAACATAACTTAAATCTATAAAGAGAGTCCTGGAGTAGACAATAATTCCCCTCAAAAAAGTGTGATGAGTCCAACCTCCCGTCCTCTCGACCAATGCAAATTCCTAAACCTCATCAGTCCATAAACAAATGTGCACCTACCTTTGGAAAGTAGGTCCGAATGGATGTGGAATCATTGGATGTTTCTGGTTCTACGAACAAACCCATTAGAAATCGATCAGAACGTTTGAAACTCCCATAAAAAGGAGGTCATTCTCGAAATCCGAGGGAAACAGTGTGCATGAATCATACCAGGCGCATAGGATTCACATTCCATTTGGGTAATTTTCTATTATTGTTTACATGGAATATAATACAAGTTATCTATTTAATGTGTCTATAAAAATTTATATCTTGTTTTACCAAGTAACTATATGGTGGAATATTACTAAAGAAATACCCTAAATGGATATAATATATGTTACATGATCACTCACCTTGATTATTATGAGGAATAAATAATATAAAATTCCAATTATAACTTATAAATAATTTTCCTCTATAAGATGTATCTGGTATTTCATTTAACCAAGAATAAATTGGGAAAGGTTTTGGTTAAATTATATGTTTAAAAGTGTATTATTTGATCACTAATCTAGATTATTATGTGGAATTAGTTAAAGAAAATTTCAATTAAAACTTATGAGGAATTATCTTCTATAACAGGGAATTAAATTTTCATTTAACAGAGCTCTATTTATATAAATTATTATTAATGTAAAATGAAAATGTGTGATTTTGAATACTATATATATGTGATGTATAAGATATGTGTATATGAAATTGATCATGTTTATTGTTTGTTGGGGTTTTTGATAGTCTCATAATTATGATAATCTTATGATATGATAAGTTGATAATATCAGGGGGTATGCCTGTTATCTCTTTTCCTGAACTAGGATATTGAGAATTTTGACGTAAATTTGATCTGGTGTGGGTCATAGTGTGCATAGATTGAGATTTATATTGGGTAAATGGAGATAAATAGGGATCCTTGGTCATGATACCTCAATAATTTGGGGTGTATAGGATAGTATAATGTTATTCATGTTGTGACATTACCTTTGAACTATAACCTTTAGAGTTATAGTATGTTGGGATTATTTGTGACCATTGTGGATCAATTCATGACCAATTTGTGGGTAGGATAGGGTGGATTTTGGATTGTATTATTGACCCTTATGTTGTAGGGATTAATAATAGAAATGATATGGGTGTTCTACCATTATTTTCCATCCATTTTGAAGGAATGTTATTTGTTGATTACCCTAGTCTGGGTAGATGGATTGAGTATGGGATATTTGATACATGTGTATGAGAATGCAATATTTTTGGTCTTGAAATTTATTTTCCATGTGATGTCAATATGTAGCTAAGGATATTAGGGAATTAAAAAATATAGCAAAGTATCAAGACATTTATTCCTAATATATTTCAAGATAGATGTAATGTATGTGTGTAACCTAATAGATTGGTTAGTCAAAGATTGAGTATACCTTTGATACAAGAATCATGGTAGATACTATATATTGAGATTTATGTATATGAGTACTAACATGTACTTGGATAGGTGTGCAGTTTCCCCATGTGTTATGGATTAAGATACCCAACCTTGATATAGTGGAATGTATCTAGATTTAAAAGGGTGGGATTAGTTATAAACATTGCCTTATTTTTTAGGTGATCCTCAGTGATATGATCTAGAATAGATTGATTGTGCTTATATAAATATGTTTTTGTGGTGATACAAAGATGGGGGTAATCACATAGTTGGATTTGGTAGGAGTGAGTTTACCTATTCTTGTTGGAAATAAATCACACTGTAAGATGTTTTTATCCAGATGAGCAGACATGCAGTGAGGATGTCCAATTAGTTTATTAAGTCTATAGGCCTAGGATTGATCGGTTATGACTCAATATCATAATTTGTATATTGAAAATGGTTTTTGTCTTGTTTTTTCATGGTTAGTAATGTTAGCTATTTAGAACTAGTAAAAATGGTAAGATACGACACTTATACCCCAAGTACTAACTGAGTGGTATTTTGTTTAACCTACAGGTAGTTGGGTTTGGTTCAAACTAATTTTAGCCTTAAAGAGGAAATATTTGTGTCTAAATTTATGGGGCTCATATTTAATGGAATATGAAACAAGTCGATGGTTAGTTTTTTTAGGAGTCTTTAGTATGTGGAGTGTGAGTTGGGTAAGTTAAATGAAACTTGAGGTGAGGTCACGATAACTGATGAAAATTCAAGGTGGTTTAATATGAAGATCCTAGCATATGGATATATGGTTTTGGGATGTATGTGTTCGGCCCCTAAAGAAATAATTTGTTTCGGGCATTAGGAGTTTCTAGTAAGATATAGTTGGTCCTATGACTCATTATATTTCCTTGAATTGTAGAGTGAGGTCATGGGCTACCGATGAGATTGGTGGATGATCTACTATGAGATTATATTCGAAAGGTATGATACACCTTTTTTGAGTAAGAAATGGGAAGTGGGTATAGACCCTTGAGGCTGTGCGGTATGTTTTTCAGAGAAAGAGTATCTCTAGGTTATGAGCAGGTATAGTTTGTCATGGGAGATGATGCATTGAGGTGTGACTGATGTGTGTGATGAGGTCTCTGTAAGCATTGATGAAGTTACCTGGGGGCCATGAGTAATATATCAGTGTCATGATTGTCAACTCATATGATGTATGAGTTGTAAACTTGGTAAAAAGTGAATTTTTCAGTTTGATGACATCTTAATTTATTGAAATAACAAGTTTCTCTATGTAGTGGAAAAAATAAAAAAGTTCTTATATTATGGTGAGTTAGGAACCTGCATGGTTGTGAGTTGTTAATAGGTTTAACAAGAGCGTATAGAGGGATAATACAAAGAGTCTTGGGACAAAAATCAAGGTTGTGTATCTTGATGTAGATCTTTTAATTAAGGATTTATGGTGATGTTTATGGATAAAATGGAAATTTGTTACATGGGGAACCATAGTATTAATAAAATCTATAATATGACATAAGATGAATACTTATTCAAGTGATGTGAGAAGGGCTCAAGAGTGCTAGTGTTTAGATGGAAGTGAGTATCTGGTTGGATTGTGCTCGTAGATCGATAATAAGGAAAATATATAGTGGGGGTCATAGTATTTACTATTGGGTCACATGATAGTTGTTCAGATTAATTTTCATAGAACTTCATAAGTTGCTTGTTTATAAAACCATCTAGAAGGTGGTTTTGGTTTTGGAACATCATTTGGGTACATGTGGTTGATCTAGATACTAGAAATTAGAAGATATCCAAGTATAGGTGTCAGTTGAATAAATTTGGTTAGATTAGGTTTGATATACATTTGCAAACCATTAGATGTGGGATAATTATTGAGTGGTGTGATTAAGAGTTATTATTAATAAGTGGGTTGGTATGGATATTAGGTCTATGATACTTTGGTACTCAAGAAAAACCTATTAACATGATTATTTAGGCATGAGCATGTGTTATAAATAGTCTCATGAGTGAGATTATGGGTTCTGATGAGATTTTTTGGTGTGAAATTGACTGGTATAGACTAGTTGAGTAAACCATAAAATTGTTATGTTGGTGTTTTCAGAATTCATGAATATTACTAAGTATGTAATCATGGTAGAGTTATTTGGGATAACCAATGTATAATTTCATGGGTTGGTGAGGTTTTTAGATGTAGAGATGGTGTGGGTGAAGTGTTGGAATGACTATAACTAGTGGGAGGTGTATATTTGGGTTCTTCAATTAACCTTGGTGACCATGATAGTACAAGTAGATAGATCGTATCATAGATGACATGTTGAGAGCATGCATCTTGGGTTTCATTGGTCCTTGGGATAACCAATTGGCTTTATTGTTATTATTATTTCCATTGTTTGGATGTGCATGAGTTATTTTTGATCATTTTGAGTCTCGTGAAAGAGACTTATAAGTATGTCCATTTTATCCAGAAATGTTTGGTGACTTCTCAGAGAAGTTTGTGACATGATTCATGGGGAGAATCCCACTTCATTGCATGATTTAGGGGGTGAAATCCTATTTCGTGACATTATTTAGGGTGTGAAACTCTTTCATTACATTATTCAGGGGGTGAAACCCCATTTTTCACATGATTAATTGGGTGAATCATTTGAAAAAACCCATTAAAGTTTTGTTTTTAGGGCATCAGTGATCAGGAAGAAAAGGTAGTTCATGTCATTATTCATATGTTAGATAGGGACCATTTTTATGGACCAATAGTGATATTTTATGTTTGAGTTCAATGTGTAATTTGAGTAAAATCTAGTTAGTGTACACTAATCTCTACGAAGGATTCTAACTACTGGTAGATAGATCCTCTAATGTGTGTGAAGTAGCACTACAGAAATATCTAGGAGGAAGATTGAGAGTAAGAGTTGGTTGTGTGGTCTTAGTGGTCAGTGTTGGCTTATATCAATACTTGTTATTTACTGAGAGGGTGTCTTAAGAATTAGCTTCTGTATGTTAGAGACATGGTAAGACCCAAACCCTTCTTTGAGATACATAGCCTATTAAGTATTCATGAGATACATGTAATATACTTGTTTTTTTATTTAATGAGGTGTTAAGAGAACTCATGAGTGATATCGGAAGAATTTATAGGAACCTAAATCTACTTGGAAACTGCCAAAAGGATTCACATAATTTCAATGTATTTAATTCTATTAAATATCGCTAGAAGAACCTAGATTGTTATTTAACAAATTCTCATGGTATGAAAGAAACTTTCAAGACATGAAACCAATAAGATAGTTTTGTTAATGTTTTTTAGTTATTTTTGTTTAGGGATTTTTAAAAGACCCAGAGATTCTGTATAATTTTTTTAATCATACGAAATTTTTAGGAGACCATGAAATCTGATGGCATGTGATTCTAAGGCCTGGAGTGCCCAAAATGATTCATTGAAAAATGTTAAGATTTAAATAGAGTGTGAGCAGTTTTCTTGAAATAGTGGAATAACTATTAAATGGTTGCCGAGATCAGATACATGAGGGCACTGTTACATTAAGGATGGAGGGTTTACCCTAGGCATGAATTAAATTTTGTTGGCACAGACCTCTAGTGAAAAAAACTGAAAATGACATAACCATACATAAAATAATTAAATAAGATTATTTTATTTTTCAAATTCTTATAACTCACGAAAGGTGAATTAGATTTAAAATATTATACCACGTCTAAACTCATGAGGGTATGCCTCCCTTAGGTAGATACTAACATTGGTCTGTACAGGCCACCAGTGGAAGTTAGTTTTATTCCGAAAATAAAATAATTAAGTAACAATTATTTTATTGTAAAATCACAAACCTCTAAATGGTAACTCGGATTAAAAATCTGAGAGTGTCGTTAAGATCGTGAGGGTGTGTTCCCCTTAGGAAAAGCATAACCTTGATCGGCGTGGGTTGAGGGTGACTGTTAATAAATTTTTGAACATTTTTTTATGTTACATTAAGTAAATTTGAAGGAGTCATTTTCTCTCTTTTGAATCGGTGCTCAGATTGAAAATACGAGGGAACTGTTGATTCCACAGTGCCGGGATTCGCTTAAGGGAATCTTAACTTTTAACGGTAAGGGTCAGATGAAAAATTTAATTTCTTGTACTTTATAAAATAATAATGAAAGGTTATTTTATTTTATTTTTTTCCACCATTGGACAAACAGTGGTGGTATAACAGTGCAACGTCACACCATTTAATGGCTTGAATCATAAGTTCTGTAACCGCACCGTTGGGTCAATTAAAAGGATGTGTAACCGCACCTTTGAGATAATTAAGAGGTCCATTAATAAAACTCAATAATGAATCTCATTAATTGTTATATATGTTAATATCAACTTTTTTCTGTTTAATCTGAGCTCTGGCTTGGGTTTTGGGAGAGCTAAGAGAGTAAACTCTGACGAAGCGACGATGACTTTCTGCTCCGACGAATAACTTGATTGAGTGAGGATCATTGGGGGAAACGATGGGTGATGGTGAACGTTGATGAACACCTTCAGATGTGGACACTCCATCCTCATCTGCAGTGACTTACAATGAACTCGAGGTAGGGGTTATATGCCTGATTTATCCCCTTTACCTCATTCCTTAATATTATGAAGAACATAGATCTATCATCCAACGGGTTGATCTGTGTCTCGTTCTTTAATGCAGGAGGGTGTTGCAGGGTTTCCATTATGAGAGTTTTTATAATTAAAATATCATTCCCATGTTGTTATGCTAACGTGGAGGGCGTGGGCCTAACGAATAAGGCTTGGACCCTCTATCTAACTTGGTTATGGTGGTGTTCTTCGTGGAAAACTGGAATATTTGGGAACAAGGGGGAACTAAGGGTTGTGCATCACATACGACGTCCTGAGAGGGCCATATGCGTGGACGAGAATAAAAGTGAAACACAAGAGCTTCACCAATGGGTCGCGGAGGCTTCTCTAGCACAGCGGCACCAGAGAACGAGGGATATGGCGGCTGAAAACCGTAGGCCATGAAAGAAAGGCGGCACTCGAAGGCACCACAGCAGACAAGTGGGTGGTCGGCCTTCGCTGGCCATATTGAATCAAGGTGGCATGCCGCGGTAGAATGGTGCGGTTTCAAGCCCAGCTGAGGGTGGACCCACCCCCACAGTTCAATTCTAGGTCAGTCCACGTGGACCAGCCGAGGGAGTGTGGTGCCATCTGGAACCACTGTTGAGCCAGGAAGTGTGTCGTGGAGGAAAGTTGCGGCTTATAGCGGTGGAGGAAGGTCGTGGCTACTTGCCGCGGTGGAGGGCGGACCCACAGTTTGTGGGTCGTATGTGTGACCAGTATAGTGGGACTTACTAGGAGAGGTGGTGCCAAATAGCTCTGTTTCCTGGAAGGCTAGAACGACATCAGTCGACCGGGAGGGGAGAAGACCCCCCACGTTCAGCCAGTGGGATGAGCAATTTTGCGGCCCGGCGGGTCGCGCCCAGCCGGGTGGGTCGGAACAAACCAATGGCACTGCAGGTCGATCTTGTGGCCCAGTGGGCTGGACCAGGCCTAGCTGAACTAGGCTATGCCCAACCCCTTCAAGTTAGGTTGGTTCGGTCCAACAGGGTCAGACCGGACCCAGACCCCTTTTATCCTAGTTACCCTTAAATGGGCATATCTCTTAAATCAGACGTCTGTTTCAAAAACCGTCTATGGAACCAGAACCCTTAGGACAAGGCGATCCTTTTGAGATACTCCATGAGATATTCTGATAAAGTTGGAGTTTGACTGGGTTGGATCATACCCGAATCTAATTGGGCCCTCAGCACTAAAATTCCTAGAACTTACAAATCGGGCATCCGATTAGCGCGTTGTATGTTGCTTTGGAACACTTGTGACTTTGCGGATCATTGGGTTAGTTCATCCTAGGTTTTTGTGGCAGTTTAGGTATGACTGATGGATTGAGGAGTGGATATTTCTATATTTCAAGCGTTCTAGGTATGTGAATCAAGGTGTTGGATGTGACGTGAAGAATGAATAGTGATCATGTGTGGATCAGCACCGAGAAATCCTGTGTGGATCAACACCTATAAATTTTGTGTGGATAATCACCTAGTGATCTTGTGTGGATCAGTACCAAGTAATAATTTGTGGATCTGCACTGAGCGATCCTATGTGGATCAGCACTACCAATCATGTGTGGATCAGCACAGAGTGAACCTGTGTGTATCACCACCAAGTGATCCTGTGTGGATTATCACCTAGAGATCTTGTGTGGGTCATCACTGAGAGATCCTGTGTGGATCATCACTGAGTGATCCTCTGTGGATCAGCATCTAGCAACCATGTGTGTATCGACAATAGAGCCTCTCAGTATAATAAGATGATCTTGCTTTACTGTTAATAATTTTTACTTATGTACTTAATTTATACCTAGTGAGAGTTGTCTTTTGATTTTTTCTTTTTGATTGAGATCATACTTTGTGGCTTTTCCTTTGTGGAATTATGGGAGACCATCGAGGGTCTCAGGGTCCGTACTGAGTATTGTTATACTCACCCTTGCACGGTCTTCTCCCACACCTTGTTGTGTCTTGTGCAGCCAACGGACAACTAGACCGAGTCTTGAGGAGTCAGGGCTTGAATATGCTCAGAGGTGATTGACAGATGGTGTATGGAGGTGACCAGTAGACGTTAAGTGTAACATCCCAAGTAAATAAATAATATTAAATTCTAATGTTTATAAATATTTGTGAATAAAATGTTAATATTACTTTAATGGTAATGCTATGCTCGATGGTGTACCCAATACACAACAATGATTTTCATTGAAATCTTAAGTTGCACACTAATAATATAATAATATTATAGTAGTTAACACCTAGCCATTGTAATTGCGGGAAGGAACAGAAATAACTAAAAAATGATTACATATGTTTGTTAAATATTTTTACATTTATCCAATAAATGTTAGAGGCTTAAAATTCAAATGAATCCAATTTTAATAATAAATACTCTAATATTTTTTTAAAATATTATTTTACGGCCTTTTGATGGCGAACCTTTTTTAATATAACTTTTGACAATTTTATAAGTTATATTTGTGAAAATAAACTTATTCTTTATTATTGGGACATTCAAATTTATTTTGGATAATTTTTTGGTATTTTTCTGACAATGTTCGTTTTTGTAATGAATAGTGAAAAATACTGCATTTTACATCAAAACTACTTTTTCATCTAATTTAATTATATGGCTAGATTATCTTTTTAATTGTTTTTCAAGTGTAATTAGAATATATTTTTACTATTTAATCCAATGGTGGTCATTATAATTAATTTCACTTTGGAATTGGCCCTAAACAAGTGCCAAACTTTTCATAGATATTGTTTCAAAAAAACCCGCTATTTGTTTGAAAACGGGAATTATTTTTAAATTAATTATTGCAATTTATATGTTTGGAATTTGGTAAAATGGATTCTCTATTTTTAATCAAGAGGTCTAAATTATGTAATTAAGACTCTTTTGTTTTGGACGTTATGAATAGTAACGACAGTAATTATCTTTAATTATTTTGATTATTTAGTAATCGGGTAGTTAAGGATAATAAAATAATTTTATAATAATAACAAATGACCCCAACATGTGTCCTAATTCTACTTTTTGTGTCATTTCCAACCATGGTATTCCTTGTGCCAAACTTTGGGACCCCATGGAATCACTTTTGGGTGAAAGTGACAATTTGTCATTCTATTTTTAAAGGAAGGAGAATATCACTAAAGAATGTATCACCCGAGTAAAACATTTTTAATTTTGTCTACATAAATGGTATCTTGGTAAACAAATAGTCATTTTAAATCTAAAAAAATTCCTACGTCATAGTATTTTTTTTATAATTTATATACATTAAATAAATTAAATTATTTATGATAACATGATGATGCAGCGATTACCTCATTAATGAACGATTTAAATAAAATGAAAAGATAATGTAAAATATAAGACTTACACTTTTCAAAGACCTATTGGATGAGTATATTTCGAACCCTTATCACCTTATCCTCGAAATATATCAATTTTGGACCTTTAAAATCCGAAACTCATTCCAATATAAAGTAACATTTTATAACTTTCCAAGAGTACCCCTCCTCTCCTCTTATAAAAGGCCCCCACCTCTACCTCTTTACACACAACTCCCATGCCATTTCCTCAGACAAGATATGCTAATTTTATCTCTCCTCATCCCTTTCTTCATCCTATAATCCTTACCTTTGGCAGAAATCTCTTCAAGAAACCCTTTTGGTTCAAACCAGGAGGAGTTACCCGATTTAAAGGTAAAGACTTCTCTAATGTTCTTTTGTTTTATTTTGATTCTCCAACCCCCTAAACTCTTTTTATTCCTTTATTTTGTAACAAAAAAATTATATTAAATATACTAGGATGTTTTTATAAGAAGTATTCGAGCTACACTTATGCACACATCCGTCTAATGGTTAAAGAACATATTGTTTCCATGGATGGCGAGTTACTGCCTCACGAAACGATGATTGTTCAATATTCTTTTAACACCTTTAAAGGTGGCCATTATAATGTCACTATATTTTATATATGAAATATATGGTATTTATTTTGTCTATATTCTTCTGAATTTTATATTTAAAACATAACTTTATTCATCGCATGTTGTGCAAATGCGATAATTTCATATGTGGAAGTGTGGACTACCGCCCCCCTCAAGTGATGTGACTCGTTCATGCAATACATGGAATGTATAAAGAATAAAATTAATGGAATTATTTAACCTATATAACATATATATTATACTGTAATTATAATATATATATATATATATCTCAATTATTTTTAATTCCATTAATATGACAAATAAATGAAAGTAGCGTTCATGTGTATGTACGGCCTAACGTCTCCGTGAACGGTGC
This sequence comes from Viscum album, assembly GCA_963277665.1. NCBI lineage: Eukaryota > Viridiplantae > Streptophyta > Magnoliopsida > Santalales > Viscaceae > Viscum > Viscum album. The sequence goes on along the minus strand of OY728128.1, from coordinate 990,636,905 downwards.
ATTTCATTTATTTTTATCTCCAAATGTTATGGAATAGTATAAAATGAATATGTACTGGATATATATGATATTTAAATCATTAATACTATTCTGGAGATGATTTTCTTATAACTACATGGACAATTCTTTTCAAACAAGTTCATTTTTGACTCATGTACCAAACATCGACCAAAACATCTGATATGAACTCACATAATTAACTAATTATTATAATAGTATAATATGTGATATGAATTGAATAATAAACTTTATAGGAGGTCCTTAAGAAATTATAATTTGACAAAAGTTTATTATTCAGGAATATAAAGAAACGAACAAGACAAGTTGGACTTAAGGTAAGGGATCCTACCTCTCTCTTTCTTTTTAAGTACTCTCTTTTATGTCACTTACATTAAGCTCCTCTTTCTTATGTTGGGGGATGTTCTTTTATATTCCTATTTCTGTACTTTTTATTTTAATATGATAAGAGACTGTTTTTGATCTCACCAATCCATTTTTTGGATGTTTTAAGTGGGGCTGTTAGGCTGTGGAATTTTCATAAGGGGATTTTCCATCTCACTTTTATTCTCATGAGATTTATGCTACATTTGCCACCATTTCCTTTGAGTGGTGTAGGTACTTCCCATTATTCTACTCTTTGTGTAATATACTTTCGGTTATGGGTATTTACATCAATTTTGTATAGTCGTTCTTTCATGGGGTGTAGGTTTTGAAAGTTACCCAAGTCAGTATGTAAACCATTCACCCTCCTATTTTTAAAAGACTTCTTTTTGTTTTGTCCTTTAATCTACATTTTCTTATGTTGGGATATGTTCTTATATATCTCTATTGCTATAAATTTTATGCACCAGTTCACTCTTATATGGTGTATATACTGTCCTTTGGAATATTATATCATGAATCCCTTTATTCTCATGATATTATAAAGTTCTGATTAAATGATATTCTTCAATTATTGTATTCAAGTGTCTCTCATTTTGTTAAAAACACTTTAACTAAAATATCGTTTTTAATGTTTTAATGATTTATTCTTATAAATATTTCTCATTAATATCCATATTTTCAAAATGGTTTTAATGATTTATTTATATTGATATTAATGGTTTAAAATGTTAAAAGCTTCAAAGTGGTATGGGACACTTTGATTCAAAAATATATTTATTAAATGTTTTAAATGGTTTTGAAAGTGGTTTTTAGAATGGATTCATTATTTCAATATCTTAAAATGTTATATTGTTGTTGCAATGTGGAAATGTTATCTTTCCTTTATGCTTAAGTTATATGTTCTGATTATGTTATGGTTATTGGGAATTGCTTATGATTACGGGTGGTTCGGTGATAGACTAAGGGCGGGTGAGCCTGATATAGCTCTCCAATGCATTGGGTAACACGAAGGGTTTAAACGTTAAGGTTTCTCTGAAGAGATTTAGGGAATATACTGTGATGGGTATTCAAAACATAACCATGAGGGTTAGTCCCTACATAAGAATGTTATGAATGCCTCAAGTTACCTTTATGTCTTATGATTTCTATGATTTATTCATTATTTTATGAGGTATGTTAAAATGCGTATGTTTTATGAGTAAAGTCTGATTTCATACATGGACTAATATTTTCATTTCGTACTTTTATACCCCTTAATGATATTTTTATGCTCATCCCATGTTTTTGAAAAAAATTTCACAGGTTAAGGTAAAGGTACATGATGTGATGATAGTGTCAAGGAAGTGTCAAGAAAGAATCCATGTTTTATTTTAAATATGTTTCTGTTAATTGGAAAAATGAGTACTATATTTTCTATAACCACTTTGTTTAAATGTGAAATGTAATGCATGATTTATGATCTAATTCTCTAAAACTCTAAACTTAAAAAGATCCTCAACATGTATTCTTGAAATAACTCAAGATTAAGTAACATTTAAGGCTGGGGCCTTATAGTTGGTATCAAAGGTCGGTTTAGATAACTTTAGAGGTTAGGGTATTCTTTAAGCATAAGTGACATTACCATAATGGCTAGGATTTTAGAAAGAGGCATAGTTTTAAGATAAAGTGAATGAGTAAGTATATCTTAGTGTTTATCTTCCTCATTAGTACATGATACTTTTGTTGATATACTCACACTGACATTTTTGGTTTTAGTAAATGGATGGATCTAGCAGGCACCAAAGTGACAATGTGTTTGAAGGAAACTTTGGTGGTTCTCTGGTTAAGAGACTAGATGAAATGGAGAATTCAATGAGAAATCTCGTGGTTATTCTAAACCAACTATCAGGAGTCATGATCAACCACTCGAACCATGGTGAGTTCTCTAATGCATCATGTATGAGAGAACCAACTCGATGTTGAAGTTCAGGAAATAATTATAAATGTAACCATTAGGGTTTATATGATCATTACTTTTTAGGTAATTATGGGATACTACATGATATAATGGAAAATGAAAGGCATGAGATAAACATGAGGTTAAATTATGTTATTTTTTAGTTTTGATGATTTTATCTCTTTTTGGGGAATGTTTTAAGAATTATATAGTTTTGGAAAAAGTAAAACACGCAGACCATGTGACAACCCATCGTGTCGGACGAAGCTGCGGGAATCGAACCCACAACCAAAGTGCAACTGGTATTTATCACCTACCACTAGACTACGTGAAGTCCCTGGTTAGTTTGAATGATTATTTTTAGTCAGATGATTTTATGAATTAAGATTAATTTGATTTTGGGTTATCTATAGAAATTATTAGCCTATCATGGAGGATATGTGATTAGGTTAATTACTTTTCAGTTTGAGACTTTAAGAGTAACGGATGTTATTTTAGAGAAAAATGTTAAGATTTATCTTAGGAGACTATGTGATTAAATCCTTCAGAGATTTGGGTTTCAATCTTAGTTTGGTTTGCTTTGAAGAATTCTATGGATAGATGTTTATTGAATGGTCTTTGTTGAACTTTGGGTTTTTTTTGACAAATTTTGGATATTAGGAGTAGTTTTTATTTTTTGTAAAAAAAAAAATTATCCTTTTTGGGTATTATCTGATCTCGTAATAAACTTTTTGGTTTGGTTTTGGTTAAGGTCTAAAGACATGGGAAATATATAGATCTCTTTTGTAGATTAGGTTATTCTCAAGAAGTTGATTGTAGTACTCTTAATGCTAATAAGTCTTCCTAAATACTCATCTTTTGGAGATAATATGAGTTTGAGTAAGGAATCTAGTAAAAATTGAAAGTCTACATGAAAAGTAAGTATGTTTCCTTATAATTTAGTTAAGCTCAAAAATGAATTCCTCAATTAAAAGTAACTTAAAACAAAAAATTTGTCTGTTAACGTTTCCTACAGGGGAATCGAATACTGTTTAACCCATCACATGTTTGTGATATTCTTGGGGTTAACTTTCTCCTAGACATGTTTACTATCACTCTCTATCAGAACATGACCCTTTTTTTCTCATCCATATCCATGTTTTCATGGAATCCTAGTATGAGTTAACTCGGGTGACCTTTGTACTTCTCTTTCTTTCTTTTAAAGTGATATTTTTAGTGACTCTTGTTCCGATGTGGGACTTTCAATGAAGTTTCCAAGCCCAATTTTGAAATTGTGAGGACATAATTCCCAAAAGGGGGGAAGGATGTAACATCCCATGTAAATAAATAATATTACATTCTAATGTTTATAAATATTTGTTAATAAAATGTTAATATTACTTTAACGGGAATATTATGCTCGATGGCGTACCCAATACGCAACAACAAGTTTCTTTGAAATGTTATGTTGCACACTAATAATATAATAATATTATAATAGTTAACGCCTGGCTGTTGTAATGGCGGGAATAAATATAAATAACTAAAAAATTATTACATATGTTTGTTAAATATTTTTACATTTATCCAATAAATGTTAGAGGCTTAAAATTCAAATGAATCCAATTTTAAGAATAAATACTCTAATATTTTTTTAAACATTGTTTTACCACCTTTTGATGGAGAACCTTTTTGAAATCTAAATTTTGACAATTTAATAAGCTATATTTGTCAAAATAAACTTATTATTTATTATTGGGACATTGAAATTTACTTTGGATAATTTTTTGGTATTTTTCTGACAATGTTCTTTTTTTAATGAATAGTGAAAAATACTGCATTTTACATCAAAACTGATTTTTCATCTAATTTAATTATATGGTTAGATTATCTTTTTATACGGTTTTAAAGTTTAATTATAATATATTTTTACCATTTAATCAAATGGTGGTCATTAGAATTAATTTCACTTTGGAATTGGTCATAAACTACTGCCAAACTTTTCATAGATATTATTTCAAAAAAACCCACTATTTGTTTGACAACGAGAATTATTTTTAAATTAATTATTTCAATTTATATGTTTGTAATTTGGTAAAATTGATTACATATATGGAATAAGAAATTCCAAATTATGTAATTAAGACTCTTTTGTTTTTGAACATTATGAATAGTAACGATAGTAATTGTCTTTAATTATCTTGATTATTTAGTAATCGGGTAGTTAAGGATAATAAAATAATTTCATAATAATAAAAAATTACCCCAACATGTGTCCTAATTATACTGGTTGTGTCATGGCCGACCATGGTATGCCTTTTTCCAAACTTTGGGACCCCATGGAATCACTTTTGGGTGAAAGTGACACTTTATCATTTTATTTTTAAATTAAGGAGAATATCACTAAAGAATGTATCACCTGAGTAAAACATTTTTAATTTTGTATACATAAATTATATCTTGCTCTATAAATAGTAATTGGAAATCTGAAAATATTTCCTACATCATAGTATTTTTTTTATTATTTTTAGACATTAAATAAATTAATTTATTTATGACATCATGATGATGCAGCGATTACCTCATTAATGAACGATTTAAATAAAATGAAAATATAATATAAAATCTAAGACATACACTTGTCAAAGGCCTATTGGATGAGTACATTTCTAACCCTTATCACCTTTTCCTCGAAATATATCAATGTGGGACCTTTAAAATCTGAAACTCATTTTAATATAAAGTAACATTTTATAACTTTTCAAGAGTGCCCCACCTCTCCTCTTATAAAAGGCCCCCACCTCTACATCTTTACACACACCTCCCAATCCATTGGCTCGGCCAATGTCTACTAATTTTATCTCTAATCATCCCTCTCTTCATACTATAATCCTTACCTTAGGCAGAAATCTCTTCAGGAAACCCTTTTGGTTCAAACTAATAAGAGTTACCCGATTTAAAGGTAAAGACTTCTCTAATGTTCTTTTGTTTTATTTTGCTTCTACAACCCCCTAAAATCATTTTATTCCTTTATTTTGTAACAAAACCATTATATTAAATATACTAGGATGTTTTTATAAGAAGTATTCGAGCTACACTTACACACACATCCGTCTAACGGTTAAAGAACATAATGTTTCCATGGATGGCGAATTACTGCCTCACAAAATGATGATTGTTCAATATTCTTTTAACACCTTTAAAGGTGGCCATTATAATGTCACTTTATTTTATATATGATATATATGGTATTTATTTTTTCTATATGCTTCTGTATTTTATATTTAAAACATAAATTTATTCATCGCATGTTGTACAAATGCGATAATTTCATATGAGGAAGTGTGGACTACCGCCCCCTCAAGTGATGTGACTCGTTCATGAAATACATGGAAGTTATAAAGAATGAAATTAATGAACTTGTGTGACCTATATAACATATATATTATACTGGAATTATAATATATATCTCTCTAAATTATTTTTAATTCCATTAATATGACAAAGAAATGAAAGTAGCGTTCATGCGTACGTACGGCCTACCGTCTCCGTGAACGGTGAATTTCATTTATTTTTATCTCCAAATGTTATGGAATAGTATAAAATGAATATATAGTGGATATATATGACATTTAAATCATTATTACAATTCTGGAGATGATTTACTTATAACTACATGGACAATTCTTTTCAAACAAGTTCATTTTTGACTCATGTACCAAACATCGACCAAAACATCTAATATGAACTCACATAATTAAATAATTATTATAACATTTTAATATGTGATATGAATTGAATAATAATCTTTATAGGAGTTCCTTAAGAAATTATAATTTGACAAAAGTTTATTATTCAGGAATATAAAGAAACAAACAAGACAAGTCGGACTTAAGGTAAGGGATCCTACCTCTCTCTTTCTTTTTAAGTACTCTCTTTTATGTCACTTACTTTAAGCTCCTATTTCTTATGTTGGGGGATGTTCTTTTATATTCATATTTCTGTACTTTTTATTTTAATATGATAAGATACTGTTCTTGATCTCACCAATCCATTTTTTGGAAGTTTTAAGTGGCGCTGTTAGGCTGCGGAATTTTCATAAGGGGATTTTTATCTCACTTTTATTCTCGTGACATTTATGCTACATTTTCCACCATTTCCTTTGAGTGGTGTAGGTACTGCCCATTATTCTACACTTTGTGTAATATAATTTCAATTATGGGTATTTACATCAATGTTGTATAGTCATTCTTTCATGGGGTGTACGTTTTGAAAGTTACCCAAGTCGGTATGGGAACCTTTCACCCTCCTGTTTTTATAAGACTTCCTTTTGTTTTGTATTTTAAACTACATTTTATTATGTTGGGATATGTTATTATATATCCTTATTGCTTTAAATTTTATGTCTAAGTGATGAGATACCATTTTCTCTCACATCAACTAATTTTATTAATTTTAAAGTGACGTTGTTAGGCTGTCGAATTTCACCAAGGGAACTTCTTAACCCAATTTCGATTTCTTTGGGTTCAACATGTAGTTATTGAATATGTCGTCCTTTGAATATGTGTGAATGACATTTTATTATTTTACACTTAATATCCACTTATATTGGGTGTATTTATATTTGTCACACATAATTATGAGATTGATTTATCCTTAATTTAAGGATACCTTCTTTATAATGGATTTCATCTCATTTTACATTTCTATTGAGACTTCATTGTTGTTATGAACCAGTTCACTCTTATATGCTATATATACTGTCCTTTGGAATATTATATCATGAATCCCTTTATTCTCATGATATTATAAAGTTCTGCTTAAATTTTATTCCTCAATTATTGTATTAAAGTGTCTCTCATTTTGTTAAAAACCCTTTAACTAAAATATCGTTTTAAATGTTTTAATAATTTATTCTTATAAATATATCTCATTAATATCCATGTTTTCAAAATGGTTTTAAGGATTTATTAATATTGATATTAATGTTTTAAAATGTTAAAATATTCAAAGTGTTATGGGACACTTTTATTCAAAAATATCTTTATTAAATGTTCTAAATGGTTTTTAAAATGGTTTTTAGAATGGATTCATTATTTGAATCTCTTAAAATGTTATGTTGTTATTGCAATGTGGGAATGTTATCTTTCATTTATGCTTAAGTTATGTGCTATGATTATGTTATGGTTCTTGGGCATTGTTTATGAAGACGGATGGTTCCGTGATAAACTAAGGGCGGGTGAGCCCAATATAGCTCTCCAATGCATTGGGTAACGCGAAGGGGTTAAACGTTAAGGTTTCTCTAAAGAGATTTAGGTAATATACTGTGATGGGTATTCCAAACGTAACCATGAGGGTTACTCCCTATGTAAGAATGTTATGAATTCCTCAAGTTACCTTTATGTCTTATGATTTCTATGATTTATTCATGATTTGATGAGGTATGTTAAAATGATTATGTTTTATGAGTAAAGTATGATTTCATACATGGACTAATGTTTTCATTTCATACTTTTATATCCCTTATTGAGCTTTTTATGCTCATCCCAATTTTTTGAAATGTTTTTAACAAGTCAAAGGAAAGGTACTTCATGTGATGATAGTGTCAAAGAAGTGTCAAGAAATAATCCATGTTTTATTTTAAATATGTTTCCGTTAATGGGAAAAATGATTACTATCTTTTATATAACCACTTTGTTTAAATGTGGAATGTAATGCATGATTTATGATCTAATTCTCTAAAACTCTAAACCTAAAAAGATCCTCAACGTTTATTCTTGAAATAACTCAACATTAAGTAATGTTTAAGGCTGGGGCCTTAAATTAAGAGCTACGGTGATGATCTGTACCTACCCTTAAGTTAGGGACATTGGCGGATGACCTCAGGGGATTTTTTACCTTTTTGTGGTACTTCCATTTTAATTGGGCTTGTATTCTATACCCTTTACTTTCACTACTCACTTTTACACTCAATGGTGGTTTTTAATTGTGGTTGTAACTTTTTTCTTTTATTGTGTTACTTGTGCGCAGTGTGCCCTGTCTGTGTGTGTATAGGTTTATGAGGCAATGTCTTCCCTTTTTAGGGATATACCTTTCTGGTGTTAGTCACCAACCCATATCCTATGGAATTCAAGCTTGGGGTAGTCACGGCACGAGCCCCGGGGGACGGGTCGTGATAGGTTTTAAAATATAATGGACCCCCTTCTAGGTTGTATGGATAACAGGATCCCCTCCCCTTGATTTATTCTCCTATTACAAAGGATATCTTCCCCATTTCTCTATTTTCCCCCATCATCAGTTTTGATTCAAATCTAGAAGATTGTGCCTTCTTCTCTTCTTGATTTCTTCCATTTTCTAGATATTTCTCCTCATTTATATGTTCTTCCCATTTATAGGGTATTCTTCTTCTTTTACAATTTTTACAATATTATTTAGAATAACTGGTTTATATTGGATGAGTGTGTATCTATGAGTATAAGGTAGGTGGTTTTAAGATATCACATTATTATCTCACCATTTTCTATTATGTGTATAATGTGTATCCACCCTTACATACCATTTGTATGAACTAAAAATAAAATTAATTTTTTGGACCATTATTATGTAATTGGACCATGCCAAATACCATGAATATCCAATTAGTGAGTAGACTGTGGCCTTTCGTCACCAATTAAGTGTGTCTAACCTGGAATGTGACTTAGTAAATTAAAAGGGTGACCCTATGGGTGGATTAAATATAAAATGTGAACTTATATGTGTGATTAATTCTTTATCCATCACTTGTGGATCACTTATCTTGAAAATAAATTGGGTAGTTAAAGTGTCAACACTTAGGGTGCCTAAAACATAAAATATGACCACGGGTGAGTGACAAGGGACTCTTGGGATGTGATCCAATATCAAGTTTCCATGATGGTTTTTTATACGATATGTAATCAAATTAATGAATGTATTAGGGGATACCCTTCAGGAATGTATTTCCTAAATTAAGTGAATAGAGAAATAGGTGAACCTAGGGGAACCTAAGGTTGATACATGATGTGTATTAAATTAAATGAATTAATTTATGACATGATTACATTCTTGGATATGATATAACATCGATTTATATGTCTTGTTGTAATCCCCAATGAATTTGTATGATGATAAGTAGTTTGGTATGTCTTAGGAAAATCTCTCACGGGTCTGTATGATGTAACATTGTTGGGGAATTCACAGATAAATTCCTCATACGTTTGTGTGATGAAACATGATTTCAAATACCATGGGAAAATTCCCCAAGTGTTAATATGATTTAACATGGTCTGATATACAATGAGAAAATCCCTCATTGGTTCGTATGATTGAAAATAGTTTAGAATTACTTGGTTAAGTCAACTATGACTATATAAGATGATTTATGGTTTGGAGTGACTTAGGGTATCCCCCATTACACTCATTATGATTCATGGTATAGAGTTTCTTATGGGCATCCCCTTGGACTCATTATGAATAATTATTTTTAATTCCTTGGATACACTCTATGGGTCAATTGTGTTTATATGAGTTCTTATGAATAGGGACATTTGGAGTAGGCTATAGAAGGTATGGTTAATCCCGAGTGCCACTTTGAAACCTTAGGACCAATTATATGTTATATATTTACATTATGCATTTTTTATGCACAAAAACATTCACATTATTTCTTAGACTATATATTATTATAGATATTTTTGGTGGTGACCTACTAAGTTGTACTCACACCCTACCCAGGTCTCCATTTGGTACCCGATCAGGCCTTCATGGTTGCAAGATATGATAAGGAAAACATCTGGTGAATGATCCTGAATTTAAGATATTAATATGGAGCATGAGAGTATGGTATTTTTCTTGAACTCTGGACTATTTTTTATAGATTTTATAGTCTTAATCTTTCGGACTTTTCGGTTTTTATGTATATGATCTTCTACGGATGTATGACTACCTAACATTTACTTTTCAGTTCATTTTGATATAGCATTGGTAATGATTTTTGTATCAGAACATCAATGGATTTCATTTTACTGCTTATTTATTTCTATATTGCATATGATTTCATTAAAATTGATATTTTTGTACTCTAATACTTGGGTATAGTCTCCCCATATTACCACATTTGACCAACGCTGGTAGTCGGTAGCCTCTTCTGTATGGGGAGGTGCGCCTCAAGTCCAAATAACTGTCTAGCCTTTTCACAATTTATAGTGTATTGGGATGGGGATGTTACATAGAATATAAAATATTATAGAAATTTTTATAGTTAATTAAATTATTAGGAAGAATTATTCTAAGAATGATTGAAAGAATTTATATAAGAATAAAATCATATCGTAACATATATGGTCATTGAAAATATTTTCATTGGTTATATGGTTGTTGTAATATATTCACTAGATAAATGGTCATTTAGTATATTCAATGGGTATGTTGTGTAATTGAAAATAATATAATTTAAAATAATAAATAATTAAACCAAAATGATAATATTTTATTAAAATATTCTATTATAAAACTATATTTTAAATGAATTATATATTGTCATTATTATTATTAGAGAATGATTTTATATACTTAAAAATTTTAAATAAATATTTAAATATCAATTTATTTATAAGATTATCAGCTTTGATGTTGAATAATTAAATTTAATATATGTGTTTTAAATTATTTAAATGTTTAAAATGATATTTTTCAAATAACTAATTTTTTAAGAATTGTTTATTTCTATCTTAATAAATTAAATAGATAAATTTTGACTAAATAATATAATTTAATATTTCAATCTATAACCAATAGGTTAATTATTATTTAAATATATATTTATATGATATAATAAGGAGAACACTAAAATTTTTAAAAATTTATTTTTTCTAAATACTGTTTTCTTATATACATTATTATTTCATTAAAAATTAAATTTTTTATATATATAAATTTGATTAGATTAAATAGAGTCTAAATTTAGAATCATTGTGTCAAAATTAGTTAATAGGGTGACTATTATATTTTTATTGAAAAAATTAATTTCCACGGTAAAAATTTAAAAAGATAAAAAGGGGTAAAAAGAGGGAAATTAAAGTGGCTCATAATTTTGGATAATTAAAATTATATTTATTCATTATATAAGACCTTTTTTAGGTGTTTTATTCTATCCTAAATTTCATTCTAACATTTCCTCACCTGACAATCAAAACTCATAAGTTATTTCACCTTTATCCTTTATATAAAATATACATCAAAAGAAATGTATATCATTTTAACCTATAAAAGGATATCTTCTATATCCCTTACAAACCACTATATTTCTTCAATATTATCTTCAATAAATACCAATCATCCATATCATAAAGTATGATAATATATTTTTTGATATCTGGTTCCAAAAATGAATCATAACCCCTTCATTCTAAAAGAACCTATGTCGAGAAAGAGTGAATTCATCATGTAAGTGTTTATGTTCTTATCCTACATTTTCAATTAACTGCTCATAAACACTATTTCTAAATATCATAATCCAAAACAAATATGTTATATCAAAATCATTATACTTTGAAGAAAATTTTATTATTTTAATAAAACTTAAAATTCATGCACATTGACTAGTAAATGATATTCTTATATGGGTGGGTTCAACCACCTACCTGAATGATGTTATACCAACATCATCATTTTTCATCATGAATAAGTATCCAGACATTAATAATAGTAATATATTATATTAAACAGTAATATAATTCATTAACATTTTTATATTATGATAAAAAATATATTTAATAACCAATATAAATTAACTTTTTATTATTAGTAAATTACAGGAAACGTGGTCTCCATGGATTCCATACTAATGTACCATACCCATAATTTCAATAAAATAAACATGAGATAAATAAATAATTGGAAAATAATTATTGCATTACCTTGAATAATAAATTAATGATGAGCTTGGTATCACTTAATGAGGATCAACACCATAATTACAAAAAATTATATGAAACAATCATAATCACTAAAATATGAGGATAAAAATAAACAATAACTATGAAATTTATGTGTAATGAATTATTATAATTGAATAATATAAACTGTAATATATTTTAATAAGGTCTTAAAATAATTTATTAATATGGTTATTTTTATTATATATGAGGTTAAATTGATTTTGTGGAAGTTAAGAGTAATGATAATGGTTTCATAACAAATCTCATTTTGAAAATTGAGATTATTAATATTTAAAATTCTATATAAATTAATTAAATTTAATTATCTATAAAACCAATATATCCTCTTTCAATATATTTATTCATGGGTTTTAAATTTATTTTTACCAGTTTACCATTATCTGGTTCGTAGTTTACCAAAATTTATGCTGTAACAAAAACGAATTGTATCTCTTATTTTCAATTGAGAATATTTCTCTTTCATGTACATATTTTTTATTTTGTTTTGTATGTGTACTTTACTCTAATTATAGTATTTATAATGATATTTTTTAGTGTAATTATAATATTTTATGTAAGTAATCTTATTTTTCCATCATTGGTATGTGATTTTCTATGAACATTGATCATTTTTAAAAAGTGTTAAAATGAATCTTGTTTTAAAAAAATTTCGGTACTAAATAATTTTTCCTATATCTTTGTTAGTTTTATTTAAATAAAATGTATATAAAAGTTTTTATTATTTTATTAATAAATATTTATTCACATTATTTTATAAATTATATTTCCTTTAACATAAAACTTATTAAATATTGAAAGGGTATTTATTATTCTTTCTAAAAAAAATTAATTCTATTGTAAAACTATTTTTTTAATGTCAACATCCTGTAATTTTACTTATTCTTCAATAGGTAGATTCTATAATAATATCATTTCCCTGAATTATCATGATTAATTATGATAATTTCTTATAGATGTTTTCTTGGGTCCAATTTCATTCTTATAGATTAACTATGATATGATGGAATTAAGAATTTTTTTTATAAGGACCTATACTTAAACATTATATAATCATGATATTTATGTTGATATTTCATTCTATTTCATTTTAATATCTTTTTAGGTTTAGTGTTTTAAATAATTCAATAAGTACTCATACATAATAAAACCATATAATACAAAGTGGATACATTCGATCAGTTGTAAGTCTTTCCAAATATATAAAACTTTTGAAATAAATCATGATTTATTTTAATGAAAAATATTCACATCCTTCATCTCAACCTCTTCTTTTCCCTTAAACATCCTTAAAACCTATCAAAAATCTTTTACAAATATGGAATGAAAAAAAATTACCAGTTAGGTACATAAAAATAATAAAATATTAAGTGTAATGAAATACATGAAAACCCATTAAATGTTTGGATTTATCTCAATGTTCCTTTAAATAATATAATAAACAATTTCCATTTAAAAAACACAAAAACGTTTCCTACAAACAGAAACAGTAAAACCCATGTTTAGTAAATAAAAAAATTTCTTGGAAACATAGAACATTACATTCATAACCTATTTTATAACCATATTATAAATAATTGAATACCAATTAAATATGTAGTATAAAACCTATGGAAACTCCCTCATTCATTCAAATTAATTAGAGTAACATTATTCAATGCATTGGAGTTATATCTGGGCATTATCTGGTTACAACCATCATATATGATATATCAATCTCACCCACAATCTATACATTGGTTAAAACTTCCACATAATATATATCGGGCTCACTTGTTTCTCATGTCTAATTATAAAGTACCATTTCAAGAGTAAACAAATTTATTCATTCACTTTTCAATTATAACAAATTTGAAAAGAAATTTTTAACTCATATTCAAAACACTTTTAGACATCAAAATACATTTTTAATTTAAAAACCCATTTTCAACACAAAAATAACTTGAAAGAGGGTTTATCTTTGAAAAAATTTGAAATATTGTAATAGAAGAAAAATATAAAATAATGGTTACAATGGAGAGAAAATTCTTCCTCGCCATATATGTTAAAATAGAAAATTATTTTTTTCATTTTTAAATAAAGTCAAACATTTCATATAATGATTATTTTAAAAAAAAATAAGGAAAGATAAATTATTGATTTATAGAACTCTCATATAAATATAATTATATTCATAAAATAATTTTTAAAACATGGACATTTAAGAAAAATAGAGATAGAAGGAAAGCTTTAAAAAGTATTTTTTAAAGAAAAGTATTATACCACTTTGGAAGCATTTGAATCATAATCCTCCTGAAATATTAATAGTAAAAATACATTATATATCATTATATTATATAAATTCAGGATACAACTAGTCAAATGGGGCTTTATACATCCCTTATAAAATAATATAGGTGTATAACATCAAAATTTTCCTCAACTAAAGGAAATTTGGACAAAGTCCCTTACCATGAGTCTTACTCAACTCATACACCTTTTATCTTCCTAAATAATAAACCAATGTTCATTATATAATTTCTTAATTACATTTATTATGTATAATTTTCCTTTCATTTCACTTAGTATGATGTTATATGTGATTACATAATCAATTATTTTTACATCGAATGTTTTGATAACATTCAACTAATGTGTCAAAATGACTTCGGTGACTATGGTCAAATAGTTCATTATTCCAAAATATATAGAAAAATAATCATGAAATAATTATAATATTTATACAAAAATTATACCTTTAACACCAATCATGAAAATGGATGTGAAAAATTAACTATGTTACAATCATGGAGATGGTATGTCGTACGTATGCATGGGTAGCGTTTCCATTTTTCGAGGATCATTATGGAAAGAAGTATTATTTTGGCATTAAAAAATGATCTTTGTATCATAAAAACCATATTATTTCATTAAATATCCTTTTATATATCATCCATTTGATGAAGAGATAATAAAATAATCATATCACTTTATGGAGGTTGTAGTCCATACGTATGCCCGAATGATGTTATCATTTTTTAGTGAATTGAAATATAAGAGTAAATGATTTATATTATATTTTAAGAATTAAAATATTTAATTAGTTCGAAACTTATTTCATATATATCACATATATTATTTAATTTTATATTTATTACCTTCTATAAAGATCATTTGGGAAAATAAAATCACATCTCTTCGTGAGGCGGTAGTCCACCAAACACCCTAGTGACATTATCTTATCCCCTATATAACAAAAAGTAAGAATTTATATGTACTATAATAACTAAATAAGTATATTTATTCTAAATATACTATATATATATATATATGTACTTTAAATCCATCACAATAACAGAACATGAGAGGTGATGATGAAAAAAGAATCAGATTGGTTCATGAGGGGGTAGTCTGCCATACACATGAATGATGGTTTTGTTTCCCATTTGACGTTAGGGGGAATGGATTTAGGTTTTCAATGAACATATTTAAATAAAATTATATATTAGCAATTATTTTTATTTTATCATAGTTGTCACATTCACTTGAAAAGAGCTATCTGATTTATAAGAATGAAAGGGTATGGTAGTTTCCATCGATACCAGACCTATGCATTTATGCATAGGACGACTAGAAAAATATTCATATAAAGGTGGAGAGATGATCATGATTCATAAACTGTTAAGGGTAAATTTCAAGTAGTCCTATTCTAGGATAAATTATTCTAAGACCTTTAGGTCTTGTAATGTCCTGAAGCTTACGACCCATATAAGGGTTCCCCTTAAACCCTTAAAATAGGGATTATAAAAATTTAATAAAAATTAAAGGCCTTCAAAGATGAAATAATATAAAGATGCTCAGTTAAACATAATACCTATTCTTCTGATAACCTCCTTAGGTTATCACCAAATGACTTCTTAGGAAATATTTATAATAAACCATAGGGATCTATATAATTGGGGAGGGAAGTAATTAAGTTATTTGTGAATTTATTGGATGAGATAAATGGATTTCATGGTGTGAAAAGAAGAGTAAATGGGTGGTCTTTTATATGTGAGGTGAGTATCACACTAGTTTTTTTAATAAAAAGGTGTCACTAAGTATTTTAGATGAAACAAGGATCTAAAATAGACCAATATGGATACTTATAAATGATAAGGTTTAAATAATTCCATTAAAATTATTTTATATGATTTTTTAGGTCATTTAAACAATTATTTTTTTAGAACGAACCCCCACTATTTCCATTTTACTTTAACCACAGTAAATTATTTTACTTCTTTCACTATTCATTATAAAAAAAATTATGTTTATCTCATTAAATAAAATAAATTATTATGATTTCAAATATGGAATATATTTTACCATATTAAATTCATGGATGTTTCATAATTTAATTTAAAATTAAACCCACAAATGAGATGAAAAAGTTCTTTTTCCAGAAGTGTCATTTTCAAGCATAATATGATTTTATATTAACTCTATAAATAGTAATCATCATTGTATAAATTTCAAAATATATTTAATGATATATAATATATTCAATTAATTTAAATAATTTTTCATTGGGTTTTTTAAAATTTATTAAAATAGATAAACATTATTCACTTTAAATTATTTTTCAAAAAAATCAATTTTCTATACGCAAAAAAAACATATACTAAAATTCCATATACAAATAATTAAAATGTAATTAAGTGTATTTAATATAACTATTGAATAAATATGTCACTATAAATCATTTTTAAAATATATTGGGAGTTTTTAATTTCCTTATTTATTGAAAAAATAACATTTTTACAAAAATATTTATTTTTTACTATTCACCAAAAAATCATTATTTTCTAGAAAAAATCCCAAAATTTCACCGTAAGTTAATTTGGATATTTTTATTAAAAAGTGAAATTTATTTTTTTCAAAATAATATTCAATAGTTTAAAAATTAAATTTTTAAAGAAAAACTCTTATAAGAAAAAAGGTTAGTTAAACTATTTCCTTTTTTATTTAAAAATTAGTTTCTATTTTTATAATGAATAATACTATATATTTTTGAATATTAATAAACAAGAAAATGATTTATTCTATAATTTCTAAGGTTGTTACATTCTTCTTCCCTTTTTAAAATTCCATCCTCTCTATTTTATTCAGTTATTAAACAAGTGGGGTTATCTTTCCCTTATTGCATTTTCTGATTCATAGGTTTCTTCTTCAACAATATGGGTTTTCCATAAAACATTAACATAGTGAATCACTTTATTCTACAACACTTTCTATGTATGGTGAATAATTTGAACTGGTCATTTCTCATAAGAAAATTATCTTCCAAATTAACTACTTCATATCCCAAAACATGAAATAAATCTCACACATATTTAATTTACATTAAAACATGAAAATTGTTTTGTAACTATGATAAACTCAAAGGCAAGGAGACTCGGTAATAAAATGATCTAACTTTTTCAAGGGTTTCATATTTTCTGGTGAACTGTGGACATAAATTCACCTTTTTACCAAAATTTATAACACTTTTTCATTGAGATACTTTAACAAAAATATGATCACCAACATTGAATGAAAGATCCTTCCTCTAACTACAAACAATGATTTTATGCTTGATTTAATCCATCGTCAAATGTTTCTAAATCAACTATAATTCCATAGCCTTTTTTTCTACCAACTCTAGTCCGTAAGATTCATCTCTCCTACTTCTACCCCAAAAGCTTGGATTTAACACCAATTTCCATATAATGACTCAAATTGTGGAATCTTTTTATTAGAATGAAAAGTGTTATTATAAGAAAACTAAACCAATGATTTATATTGATCCCAAATTCACTTGTAATCCATTGAAGAAAAAAAAAATATCTTTCAGGGTTTTATTCATCTTCTAGGACTATCCATCATATTGAGGATGAAAGTCCATATTGAAATTTATTTTGTACCCAATGAATATGAAATTACATTCCAAATATTATAAGTAAACCATTTATCACATTCCAATACAATAGAGATAGGAACTCCAGATAACCTAACTATCTATTTTAAATAGAGCCACAAAATTTTATATAAAGACATAGTATCCTGAATGTGTAGTAAATGAGAATATTTAGTTAATTGGTCAATAAAAACCCAAATTTCCTTTTTTACCTCGATATGTATTTGAAAATCCCAACATGAAATCCATTGATATATTATCTCATTTACTCTCCAGAATCAGAAAATTTTCAATAATTTCCATCAGTAATTGTAACTATGATTTGACCAGCTGATTATTCAAACGTTTCATGTTAAAGTTAATAGTTTTCCTTATCATACCATCCCACTAATAATAATACTAAAGGTCTCTTTACATCATAGAGTTACCAAGATGAATGGAAAAGAGATAACTATGATCTTCACTCAACAACTCTATCTTCAACTAGGAAACACGAGGCATGCTTAATATTTTTACAAATCACATAACAACTTCTTCATCAACATTAAACATTGGAAACTTATTGTTATTAATAGATTTTACATTTTCCTATAAATAATGGTCCACCTTATGACCTTACATAATTCTTTATAATAAAGTCAATTGCACTGAAACCCAAAATAAAATAGGTGATGTCCCTACATCTAAAACTTTTAGGCTAAAATTAATTAAATCGTTAACTAAAGGTTCAGGTTTCAAACATAAACTTGTTAATGTACCATTAATTTTTTACTCAAATCATTGGATACTTTGTTTTACTTTCTGAAATGGTAATGAATCATGCAATAAAATTCATTAACTTGTTTCATCAATCTTATCTCTTTTTAGATGGTAGGGAAAAAATAAATTACCAAATAATTATTTTAGTTCCTGAAAATAATCCTCACATTAATTTTTCTTTATGAATTTAAATCATTTCCAAGTTAAATTATTTAATGGAATATACAAATGAGTAAATTTTTCAACAAACCATTGATTGTAACCCACTAAACAAAGAAACCTAAAAATTTCTATGACAATTTTTTGTCATGGAAAATATTTAACAAAAATAGTTTTATAATTTTCATTAGCAATTCCATATTTAAAAAAAATATTCCCAAATAAATAATTTTTTTGTAACCAAAATTCATACATACTAAATTTTCCATATGGTTTCATTTTTTATGGATTGAAAAAAATTTCTTTGGTGTCTTTCATGTTCATCCTGACATCAAGAATATACCAAAATATCATCAATAATCACATCCAAAAACATATCTCAGAACTCTTATAAAATACTATTCATAAGGTACATAAATATATCAGGTTTGTTAGATAACTCAAATAACATTACTACAAACTCATAATGCTCATATCTATTCTGAAACATTGTCTTTAGAATATTTTTCTCCATCACATACAATTGATGGTACCCCGGCTTAATATCAATATTCAAAAAATATTATTCTCTCTAGATCTGATAAAAAATTCATCAATATGAAGAATTGGACATTTGTTCTTAATAATAATTTTATTCAAGTCTCTATAATAAATGAAATTTATCATTGTACCATATTTCTTTTTAACAAATAAAACTAGAACACCCTACATTGATGTTCTAGGTCTAATGAAACCTCTTTCTTAAAACTCCTAAAATTGATTTTTCAATTATAAAAGTTTCACTTGATCAATTAGATCAGAAGTTTTTGAAATAGGTTCAGCATTACTAACTAAGTAAATAGTAAACTCAACCTCCCAGTCTAGAATAAAACTAGTTTACTCATCAAGAAAAACATCCATGTATACATTCACTATTGGAACATTGCTAATATAAAGATTTTATTCCTTTTCAATAATATGATCTAGGAAACTTCCACTTCCATCTATAATTAATTTCTCAGATTCATGGTAAGTTATAAAAGGTAAAAAATCATTGAATAAAAATTTATTATCTCTTTAATATACATTAACATGATAAACTAAGAACTAATCCATACTGAAAAGGATATCACACTCTACTATGGCCAGTTTGACATGATTTATATAAAATATTGCACACTGATAAAAATAGGTATATTCATAAAATTAAAATTTGATTTAATATTTTCACCCAGTATTTTCACCAAATGTTATATCTTATTTTCATGTGGTGGTATTCCCATTTTAGTTTCAAATTTCTCAGAAATGAATGAATATGAAGATCCATAATCTAATAGGCATTGGAATAATTCAAATACACTAGTATCATAACTATCACCACTTCATTCTATGGTCAAATATCAATTGTATTAGTAGAAAATGACTTTTTTATGCCTTTTAATTTCTGATCATGAGGATCTACATCATGTGAACCTATCTTTGGACAGATTTATTTTAAGGGACCAACTCATTTCAACTAAAAAATCTCATAGTTGTATGGCTATTGGTTACCCAATTATTTTATTTTTTAGTACACTTATCTTTATAGTCAAGAGTGATGTTACCAGACTGACCCCATCAAAAACACTTTGAATCTCTTATCAAACATTCCAAAAACATTGTTTACCTGACTTAGAACATATTTAGGGGATTTCATCTAGACTTATTGTCTGGTTTCTTTCGATTTCCTACAACCTTTACCTTTCATACTATTTTCATCTTGAGGGATTAAAGTTTTAGAAAACTCTAACTCAACTTTCTTATTACAAAGAACCACATTCAAATAAATTTTATATTATTATGTGGCCAAATATATTTTAAAACTTGGTTTCAACCCTAAATAAAATCTATTAATTTTACTATGAGTGTCTCGAATAATATATAATGCATAACTAGAAAATATTGTGATTTTTTCTTCATATATTACCATATAATCATTATTTTTTTCCACAATTCCAAAAATTCTTTATCCATCCTTAGTTGAAAAACCTTTGGGAAATATTTCTCAAGAAAAAATTCATAAATGTTTCACATTTCATGGAATCAAGAACATCTTTCAATATTGTATTCTTAACCAAATACCACTTTAAATCAGCTTCTCCTTCAAAATTATAAATATGAAGAGTTACCTTTTGGTTTTATTAACATCCCATAGCATTAAATATCTTCTCTTGTGCATTGATCCATACACTGAATACCCCGGGATCTAAGGTTCCACTGAAATATGGAGGATGTTGTCTCATAAAATTCTTCAATATAAACATGCTACGATATGGAATATTTGGATTTTATCTAGCATGAATACCACCACCATTTATATCTTGTTTTTTGTGATACATCGAAAAAATAAAATACTTAGTTATAGTTCCAACCATCTTAGGTTTCTTATTTAGAAGGATAGTTTACTCTTAGTACCTTCCTACTACAACATCAAGGCTTTCTTAATAGAAAACCATTATGAAAAAACATGTTTTAGATGATGAAACATGGTAACATTATTACAAATAAGTCCTCTTATAGTACTAAAATATGACATTTTTTAATAAAGAAGTGTTGAAAAAAGGAGAGCGATTAAAATTCATAGTCTTTTTTAGTGCTAAAAAATAACTGATAAAGGTACAATTTGTTATAACTTCTTTAAGAACTCATAAAGGACCACATTTACCATTGATTTTATTTATCACTGATAAAGGTTCCTTTTATTAGCGCTTTTAAAAGCACTAGTAAAGGATCCTTTTATCAACACTTTTTTGTTGTGCTGATAAAGTGTGTCTTTATCAGTTCTATTACTAGTTATGATAATGGGTCATACTCTTAGATTGTGCTTTTAAATGTAAAAAACCTATTGCAAAAAAATAGATGAAAAATAGAAAATGTAGGATGAAAATAAATAATTTAATTGAAATAAAATTTTCAACACAAATTCAACAAAAACACTATATTAGATACATTTCAAACATTGGTTTGTAAATTACATGAGTAAGTAAAAATTATCACAGACATTGAAAAACGCCATTGTTCCTTTGTATTTGGACCTCAACCTTCATTCATGCTATTAGTTACTAAACCACCCCCCCCCCCAGATCAATAAAAATAATTCACCTTTATAAAAAACTATTCTTATGTCAGCAATACTATAAAAAACAAATTAAACCCAAAATGTCCATTTCAAACTTAAAACATATTGTTTTGTTCATACTAGGAAGATCGTGTATTAAATTGAGTTTCACATTATTCTTACACATCAAACCATTTATTTTTGTACTCAAAATAAAATCATCTTGAATTAGATATCATCTATATTGATAAAAAAAACTCACCATGGATGGTATATAATTCAAGAGGAATTTATTTTTGACAAAAAGGCTTCAACTATCACACCATTTTTTATTTTCCTTCAATAATTATCTTTATAAAAATTAATTAAATAAGTATTATATAAAATTATAAAGAAAGTAATTAAGTAAATAAAAATAAAATTATGAGATATAATATTATCTTGTTTACTCGGTTTTGGAAATGTGATTCGGGTTTTAAACCAAAATGACACTTATATATTGAAAACACACACTTTGGGTCATACATGCCTCATCATGTATCAGATTGACATGAAATGTCACAGGCCATCCTAGGTACCTTGGTAACCTGATAACTAATCTATTCCCAACATAGCCTGAAGGGTGTTCCCAATCTCCATTGGTCGGTAACTAGAACCTAGAATCATAAAAAAAATAAAGTGCGAACAAATTT
This sequence comes from Viscum album, assembly GCA_963277665.1. Taxonomy (NCBI): domain Eukaryota; kingdom Viridiplantae; phylum Streptophyta; class Magnoliopsida; order Santalales; family Viscaceae; genus Viscum; species Viscum album. Next base: position 990,614,032 of record OY728128.1, on the reverse strand, counting down.
TCCACTAAAAATGCGGAAGTAAGATAAAAATTAATTATGCATACAAAATAAACTCAACTTGGAGATGTGTACCAAAATAAAAACAAGAATAACATCCCAAATTACTATAACCAAAAGTACTTGAAAACAGGAAAAACTGACCAAGTCCCAACAGACACCACTCACCAAGTCCACGGATCAACATCCATAACCACCTTCTGGTGGTGCTTTACCCATTCTCAAACCTGGAAGGAGATAATTTATAAACACCTGAAGGAACAGGTAGGGTTTGAGGGATAAATCCTAGAAAGGTGTCACCTAGAATTCTATAATATATACCAATATTGAATTAACCAAATAGAGTATTCAATTAAAAACAAATAGGTTTTTAGTTTCATAATTATAATTAAAAAAATTCATACTTTACATTTTAAAAGGTGGAAATACTTTTCAACAAAGTCATTATATTATAAATGATGGAATATTTCTAAAACAATATAACTTTTCACAAATAGATTGAAGAAACACTTTTATATAAAATATTTTATATAAATAAGAAGGCATGTAAAATAGTTTATAAAAATTTAATATATTCATTTAAAATATAAAAAAGCTGGAAACAAGGTCATATGCTCGATAATGTATGATAGATCTCGGCTATAGGGACTTTACACTCAAGGTGAAATGGAAATATGTGCATACGCTCCTTTGAACTTAGACCAAAGATTACTCAATACCATCACCAAAGGTATGTGATGTGCTAATATTATATTATAGAATGTTGTAAATCATAAAGTCTCATCTAAATAACACAATAAATACCTAATTCATTCATGTTTTCTAGTAAAAAAATTGTGGTTAATTTATTTCAAGAAACATTAAAATATAATTAATCCTATTCTCCATTTCAGAATTTTCAATTTTCCCTTTAAAACCCAAAATGGTCTTTCAATAAAAACATTCCTTTTCACTAAGATATAACCCTAAGGTTTCTATCAAACCCATTTTTTAATCCATTATTACACATAGGTATTTGAAAAAAATTCACAATTCAATTTCACAATCCATTTTTAAAAATAAAATTAAAAATTTTAGTTTTTACAAAATTCAATAAATTTCACAATAAACTCCCAATTCAATGGAATTGGGGTTTTTCACAAACTCTCCATCAAATCCACTTCACAATTAAAATATATAATATAATTTAATCAATTCCATTCAAATAAAAAATTTATAATAAACAATTTAAATTTAAGAAATTTCTATAAACACATCCCAATAAAATGGAATTGGGGGTTTTCTAATTTCAGGCCAAAACACCATTTTTAAAAGCCCCAATTCAAGGGAATTGGGATTTTTTTAAACAAACCAAGTGAAATACATATAATAAAAATATAAAAAATATTTTTAATTCAAAAAAAATAATTAAATAAATCAATTTAGGTTTTATATAAATTGGGCATCATAATAGAACCACCTACCTTGGGATCACAGAATCTCGAATCACAAAGTCATACACGAAAAACTCCAACGGGGAATGAAGAAAAATGGATATATAAATAAAACCTAGGTTTAGATTCAAAATAGTGATTATTATATCCACAAATCATCATGGGGATTCACAGAACCCTAGGTAGAAGAAGAGAGATCATGTGAGAGAGAGATTATGAAGAGAAAAATTATTGGGAAGATACTGAACAAGGATCTCTAATCTTCGATTTGCCTTATAAGGGGTTTAGAGGAGCCAAAAACATATCTTGGAATCCCCAAAACCTACAGAAATTATTTACGAGTCAAATGAGCCCAAGAACGGTTCAAGCAGGGTTTGTGAATTTTATAACAATTTTTGGATTAATTAAAAGTCGTACGCATAGTTTCCTAAGAAGAGGTGGATAGTTTAAACAAGTCATGTGCAATATGTGTGGATATTTTAAATGGTTCCCATGGATTTTAAACCATCTTCCAACCATCCAAATCCCACTTCCTTGGGTTTTATGGTATTCTCTTGTATGGTGCATGGTTTGGGAAAACCTTGTGTTAATCGTGAACTACCCCAGAAACTTCCAAAATATTTAGAATTTCACCTGAAGAAACCCCAATTTAAACCCAACCAAAGAATAATTTAAAAAAATGATTTAGAAATACCTAAAAATTGTAACATGATTTTACATCCTCCCCATCATAAGAAATTATATCCCCAGAAAGCCTATGAAGAAGATTCCATGTCCAAAATATGAGGCCACTACTCTCTCATCAGTTCCTCCCTCCCCCACATCTCATGGGAATCAGAATCTTGCATCCATAGAATAGGAACCAAAGGTATATTCTTCTGATGAAGTAATTTAGTTTTAGAATCAACTATCGTGAATATCAGTTAAGTCATGGATAAATCATGTTCGACCTCAAGATCACTCCAACTCATAACATGAGATGAATCAGATAGATACTTTCTTATATGTGATACATGGAACATGTTATGTATCGATGTCGTCTTTTTTGGAAGTGATAAATGATAAGATACTTTCCCCATCTTCTCAAAAACTTTGAAAGGTCCCAAAAAATAACGAGAATTCTTCCCTTTCCTCCCAAGCCGTCGATGACCCAACCATGGTATAACTTTCAACAACACCTGTTCACCAAATAAAAATTCCAAAGGTCTACAACAATGATCATCATAATTATTATATTTTATTTTTTCCAAAAATATCCTCTAATAAATCATCTAGATCTTTTTTTCATCTCTTGAACCAAGCTTGGTCCAACCAAGTAACTTTCACCTATATCTGAATAAAAAAATGGATATTTTCAAGGGTGGCTATACAAGGCCTCAAAAGGATACATCCTGATCACAGGCTAGTATATATTGTTATAATAAAACTCAATCAGTCCCAAATGATCATCCCATTCTCCACCAAAGTCAAGATCACATGCACACACCATATACTCAAGAATATGTATAGATATTTATGATTGGCCATCTAAATATGGATGGTATGTATCACTCAAATGAATGTGTGATCCATGTCCCTTATGAAGGCATTTTCAAAAGAGAGAAGTGAACCATGGATCCCTATTAGAGACTATAGAATATGGTACTCTATGAAAACAAGCAATCTCTTTCACATAGAGATTTTCCAAATCCTCAACTTTGGTTGAATCATGAATGGGTATAAAGTGATACAACTTGGCCAGCTTATCGATCACAAACCATGTCACATTATTCTTTATTTGGGTATATAGAAACCCAACCACAAATTCTATCGATTTATCCTCCAACTTCCAAGGGGGGACTGGAAGTGGCTGACGAAAACCTGGATGTTTCTCGTACTCATCCTTATCCTATTGGCACATATAACAATGAGAAAAAAACATGTAAATCTATCATTTCATACATGGACAATAAAATTACCACCACATATCATAAAACATATTTTTGGATCCTAGGATCACATCCCATTAAGAACTATGGAATTATCCCATAATAGCTTTCCTCACTGAATATGATACCAAAAAACGGTTCCAAAATTATAGAATGCCCTCCTTGGAAAATGGGCAATCAAGCATGGTCTCTTCACTTTTAAGAGAGTCTATAATGCTAAGGAATCCATCATCAAGATGTTGTCTCTAAAGAATCAATTCTAGAAGAGTGTATTTCAACTAAACACTAGCCAAATACACCTCATCCCCTGATTCTAGGACTCCAATATTCAATTGTGCAAAGAGACCCATTAAGTACCACTCTTCTTATGATTATTTCACTACTTGGGTTGAGGATTCCTACTCAATGAATCTACAATGAAATTTCATTTCTCTAAGGTATAGGTGATGTCAAAATCGATAGATATTAGGTATTCCAAACAATGTCTCTGATAAAGATTCAAATATTTTTAAGATAAGATATAATTCAAACTCTTATGGTCCGAAATTATGGTAAACCATTCTCAATTAAAATAGTGCCTCCAACTATTAAGCACATGCATCAGAGCTGCAAGTTCATGTTAATGCATTTGTTAATTCTTATCATGTGGCTAAATCTGAAAAAAAAAAAACATAAGCAATTTCATGATTACAATATATAATAAAATATCTGAAGCTTAAACATGATGCATCAAAAAAAGACTACATAGCTCTGACTGGCCTCTGGAAGAGTCATCACTGACATTATAGTCAAAAGATGTTTTAAATGAACAAAATAATTCTGAAATTTCACATTCTAAGTAAACATTACTTCCTTTAATGTTTGTGTACTAATTGTAGAATCCAAAATTGAGAAGTCCTTAACAACATGATGATAATACGTAGCTAGACGCAAGATGATTTGGATCTCAAACAAATTTCATTGTTTTTTCCATGTCATAACAACGTTCACCTTTTCAGGATCAACTAAAATATTGTGATTTGATACCACATGCCCCATGAATTTCACTTCCTAGATCCATAAATCACATTTAAAAATCTTGGCATAAATTCAGTTATTTTTAAACAAGCTTATAACTATTCTCATATAATGTATATGATCCTCCTCAAACATAGAGTAAAAGAGGATGTCATCCAAAAATACTACCATGAAAGTATCAAGATACACACAGAAATTCATGTTCATTAAAACCATGAAAACTGATGGATTATTGGTTAGACTAAAGTGTTTGACAAGGTACTCATAATGGTTGTATCTTCTCTGAAAGGTGGTTTTCTGAATGTCAGAGTCTTTTATCCTCAACTAATGATTACAAGATCGAAGGTCAATCATCAAGAACCACTTATCCCATTTTAACTGATCAAACATATCATCAATCTATAAAAACAAATATATGTTCTTTATCATAACTCGATTGATCTTTTCATAATCAATACATAGACAATGTAACCATTCATCTTTCTTAGCAAAGAGAACAGGCACCACCCAAGGTGATATACTCAAGTGTATAAATCCTTCCAGAATAAGCTCATCAAACTGGGATTTTGCCTCTTTCATTTCAAATGGTGGAATATGGTAAGAAGGAATATATATTGGTTATGTACCAAACATTAATTCAATGGAGAACTCTACCTCCCTTATCGATGGAAACCTATAGAATTCAAAAAGAAACACATTAGGAAACTCGATGAAAACTAGAGGTAGATCACCAATAAAATATTCCTACTCCAAATCAAAACCAAAAACTGATATTAATTTCCCCTACTTTGGATAAGAAGTTCTATCTCTACATGATATTGTGTCCCACTCTCCATAAAAGATACAGAAAACACCATTGGGTGTAGTTAAGGAGCCCCATCGAAGATAACAATGAATCCGAGATTTATTGTAAAAGATCCAATCCATCTCGAAAATGACTCCAAGTGGTTTCATGTCATGTACTAGAAAACTCCATGTACGAACAACATATAATAGATAGAATCACAAGTGGAACTATAGAAACCCTGGTCTCCCTTCATAACAGGGGGTGTAGTAATATCCATTGCACAAGATAAAAGCACCACTAGAAGATTTATTATATTCAAAACATGGGTTGAAATAAAAAAATTATATAAACCATTATCAAATAGAGCCATCAATAATGTTGAGGCTATAGTAATGGTACCTCTCATGGTTGTTGGACCCGTATCTGCTTTCTCTAGAGACTCTTCTATTGTGTGAAAAATCTTCATTCCAGATGCATCTGGCTGGAACCCTTTTTCACATGAAGCATTGGATTACACCACATTTTTAAAAGGTGATGATGATATAGGGCCACTACATGTAGTATAATAATCTAGGAATAATCTCTTCAAGTGACCCGAGCATCCGTAGAAGCCATAGTTCTTGGGTGCCTTAGTGAACACCCTCTTTGAATGTTCTATATTTCCACACTGGTAACAAACCAAAGGACCTCTATTAGACACTACAGGAGTAATATAATGGACCTAATATCGAGACCCATAATGATAATAATATCACTTCATATTTCCCTTAAAGGAATACACACTACCACTAGAAGTGAAAGAAATTCCTGATAACCCTAACTTTCCAGCCATGTCTATCTGACCATCAGTGCTCTATGAATTACATCAGCAGAAGAAAGAAGTTTCAGTAATAAAATATAAGAATGAATTTCCTAAAAAAGTCCCCACTTAAGACTTTATTCATTCATATTCTCATTCGATAAAATCTCATGTGAAAACTGTGTAATCTCAGTAAAATGGTTTGTGTACTCTACCACAGTCTCGTCAGCCTGCTCATGTTTGAAAAACTCTATAGAATTAATCAAAATCATAGAATCTAGATAGAACTGGTCGGTGAAAAGAACTTTAAATTCCATCCACTCCATTCCCTCATTATTCTTCACCATCACCATGGTTTCCCACCATCTCCTAGTTAGAACTTCCATCATGAAGGTGGCACACTATTCTTTGATTTTATTGGTTGTTTCCAAGAACCCAAAAAAATCCCCATTTTTTAACCTCTCCTTAACCTATGGAGGATTATTTGATCCTTTGAGTGGCACTTCCTTCTAGCGAAGGAACTCTAAAAAACCAAACTTGAGAATGTCCCTCTAGGGTTCCCTAGCTACAACCTGAATGAGAACTAAAGTTTGTGCCTATCCCAGATCATGGAAAGTGTGCACAATCGACTCTATGAGACTCAGTTCAATAAGAGGAATTTAAAATTGAGTTTCATTAGAAGCTTCCACTGGGATCCGATTCACAAGTATTATTGGTGTCATTATGCTACACAACATCAGTAGATGATGAGGAATTCATCAAACTAACAATAAAACTAAGGGATAAGGGAAATTAATCCCAATAGATAGAAAAAAAATATTGGGATTTCAATTTATCCAAATCAATAGTAGGGAAAATAATAGAACTAATCCTCAAGACGACTTTCCCCAAACCACCAATGGTGAATTAAGTTTCATTACGGTGAGAGCTATCTATGAACTCAATTGCAAGTACCTCCTAAGTCCTGAAAATATTTCACAAATTCATACTAACGTCAAGGAATGATGCATGAGTCAGCACACTATGATACCAATTTTTCACGAACTAGCTCATGTACCATGGTAATGGTGTTCTCATTACCTATGAGTCGGTAACTAAAACCTGAAATCATTCAAAAAAAGTGGGAATGAATTTCCAACTAACAATGTTAAAGCAAGACAAAAAATCAGTATGCATACAAAATAAACTCTACTGGGAGATGTGTAACAAAAGTCAGATAGGTATAACAAACCAAAGTACTACAACCAAAAGTACTTCAAAATATGAAAAAATACCCCGTGTCCTAATGGATTCCAATCACCAAGTCTATGAATCAATAGTTTGAGCCACCTCTATGCGGTTCTTTACCCCTGATCAAACCTATAAGGAGATAATCTACAAACACCAAATGTAATTGGTAGGGTGTGAGCCAAAAATCCTAGTATGGTCCCACCAAGGATTACATAACACATAACAATATAAAATTAACTAAAGATATATTTGAATTAAAAACAAATAGGTTTGGATTTTCATTAGCATAATTAAAAAAATCATACTTTATATTTCAAAAGATGGAAATAATTTTCAATAAAATATTAACATTAAAATGGGTGGAATATTTCTAAAACAGTATCACTTTACACAATAGGATTAAATAAAAAAAATTATATAAAATAGTTATTATAAATCATAATTCATGTAAAAGTGTTTATAAAATAGAATATATTCATTTAAAATACAAATAAGTGAGGAACATGTTTATATGCCTAAGAAGATATGATAGTTTTAGGATATAAGGACTCCACACTCATGGTGATACGATAATATGTGCATATGTCCATTTGAACTCAAGATAAAGAGGACTCGTCACCATAAGCTTTGGGATGTGATGTGATGATATTATGTTTTAGAACGTTGTAAATCGTAAAGTGTCATCCAAATAAAACACTAAAAACCAAAGGATTTCATTTATTCTAGTACAAAACCATGATGTTAATTTTTTTTCAAAATTCCTTATAATATATTTAATCCCATTCTCTATTTCAAATATGAAAATTTTACTTTTAAAAACTAAAATGGGTTTTTAATCAAAACATGCCCTTCCACCAAGATAAACCCTAATGTTTTAATCAAACCCATTTTTAATCAATTTTAATAAATTTGAATTTGAAATCAATTCAAAATACAATTTCACAATAAATTTTGATGATTAAATTGAAAATATTAAGTTTTGCAAAATTCCATCATTTTCATAATAAATCCCCAATTCAATGGAATATGGATTTTTTTAAAAATTTCCTTGAAAATCCATTTCAATGTTAAAATAAAAAATTAATGGAAATAATTTCTATCATATTCACAATTTAAATTTAAAATTTTGAATTTCAAAATTTTCCACACACACAACTCAAATTAATAGAAATGGGGGTTTTCTGATTTCATTCCAAAACCCCATTTTTCAGTGCCCCAATTCAATTGAATTGGGTTTTTTCACCAAAAAAATTGAAATAAATTTACCCAAAATAAAACTATTTCATTTAATTCAAAAAATTTAAATTTAAAAAGAAATTGTAGGTTAATAATAATTGGGCTTCATAACAGAATCACCTACCTCTAGATCACAGGATCTCAAATAAAAAAACTATACATGGAAAACTCCAATGGTGAATGAAGGTCACAAGGATCTATGAATCAAACATAGTTTTAGATCCAAAAAATGGGTTTTAGATCCAAAAATCATCCTCAGGTTTCATTGAACCCCTGGGAGGAGAATAGAGATAATGGTAGACAAATACTAGAAAGAGATACCTCACCAGGAAGAGACCGAACAAGGATCTCATATCTTTGATCTACCTTGTAAGTGGTTCAAAGGATTCAAAAAGGTTCTTCAGAGCCCCAAAACCTACAAAAATGAGGTAGGGTTGAATGAGCCTAAGAAGGGGGTCAAAAAGAAGGGATTAGTAAATTTTTAACAATTTTTGGGTTAATTAAAATTTGTTTGCATGGTTTCTTGGGTAGAGGCATGTGGTTTAATCAAATTGTGAGTAAGTTGTGAACCGATTTGAAATGGGCCACATAGTTCATCTTAAAAGGTCACATGGTTTGTAAATTGTGCACCAACTATGCAAATAACACTGCCTAGGGTTGTATGGTTTTCTCTAGTAGGGTGCACGATTTGAGAAAACCATGCGCCAACCATGCACTAGCCCAGAAACATCCAGAATTTTTATAATTTTCGTGAATCAATCTCAAACGAAACCCAACCAAAGAATTATTAAAAATAGATATTCTAGAATACCTGAAAACAATATTAAGATGTTACATGAAGTTAATTTATATATGTCACAAATTTATTAAGGATCCTCTCCCTAAAATTTCAAGACAATATGAGTGTGTTTTATAGGTTTTCTGTTAGTGAAAAATGTTTAAAACTAAAATGTCAATTTTAAACTGAAAATTGACACTTTCATTCATATTGGGCTCACCGTGTATCAGATTTAGGGTCATTTGATTCCTATATTTTAGAAATTACTTATGTACCATTTTCCTAAAGTATCAAAATAAAAAAAATGTGTTTTCTTGGTTTTGATAATGTGACGTGAATTTTTAACTAAATTGTAAAATTTAAATTAAAACAACATAATTTGAGTAATACAGGTCATACTAAGCATTGTATTGAGGTGAAAATGATTCTTAAAAATCAAAAATGACATATGGATCATTTTTATAAAGATTCAAAAAAATATAAATGTACTTATCAGTTTTGAGTATGTAACTTTTTTCATACAAAAAATCATTTTAAACCGAAAACATGAACTTTGAGTCATATTGGTGACATCGTGTGTTGTTTTGTTGTGAGACTAATTCCTAAATATTACAAATAACTTATGAATAATTTTCCTAAATTATCTGTATAATCCAAGTATATTTTCCATGTTTTTTAGTTAGTGACACATGTTTTGAACTAAAATGTCAATTTCAATCTAATAACAGACACATTGAGTTATAATGGGCTCATCGTATATCGGATTGAAGTACTGCTGATTCTTATATAAAAAAATGACTTATCAATCATTTTACTAAAGTATCAAAAAAATCAGAATTTTTTTCCTAGTTTTGAATATATGATGTGTGTTTTCAAATTAATATATATTTTAAATTAAAACTATACAATTTGATTAATATTGGTCACATCGCACAAATAATTAAGGTTTCACTGATTCCTACCTTTCACAAATGACTTATGGATCATTTTTGTAGAGTATAAAAATAATATGAATGTGTATTATTGATTTTAATTATATCAATTTTTTTACTAAAATATCATTTTAAACTAAAAACACGCACTTTGAGTCATGTTGATCATATCATGTTTAATTTTTATGTGAGATTGATTTTTACATGTCACAAATGAGGTATGAATCGTAATCCTAAATAAAAAATACAATTAAAGTGTGTTTTAAAATTTTTCAGTGAGTCACACACATTTTGAACTAAAATGTCAATTTTAAACTGATAACAAACACTTTGAGTCATACCCGGCATGTCGTGTATTGGATTGTGGTAAGTCTGATTCATACACATCACAACTGAATTATGGATCATTTTCCTAAAGTATCAAAACAATCCAAAAGTTATTTCTCAATTTTTAGTATTTCACTTTTCTTTTTAACTAAAATATCAATTTAAAAAAATATATGCTTGGAGTCATACCAAGCATATCGTGTATCAGATTCATGTGCGGCCAATTCCTACACATCAAAAATGACTTAAAGATTATTTTCCAAAATTATAAAAAACAATTCAAATTTGTTTTATTTTATTTTTTTGAGTTTTTGATGTGTTTTCTCAAATAAAATGTCGATTTTAAATTAAAACCAAAAAATATGAGTAATGGTGATAATATTGTGTGTCAGATTGAGGTGAGTCGAATTCCAACATGTCACAAATAGCTAATGGATAATTTTTATAAAATATCAAAACTATATGAATTTGGTTTCTTGGTTTTGAGTATTTCATTTGTTTTCTTAATAAAATAACATTTTAAACTGAAAATTCACACTTTGAGTCATAACGTTCACATCATGTGTTGGCTTTATTTGAGACTAATTTCTACACATAAAAAATAAATTTTGAAAAATTTTCTACGATTATCAAGATACTCAATGTATTTTCTCATTTTTTTTATTGAGTTACACATCTTTTTAACTAAAATATAGGTTTTAAATTGATAACAGACAATTTGATTCATAGGAGAAATCATATGTGTCATATTGAGGTGAGGCTGATTCCTACACATCAAAAATGACATATGGATCATTTTCCTAAAGAATTATTACAATAAAAATGTGATTTATTGGTTTTGAGAATTTCAATTGTCTTTTTTACTAAAATTTCAATTTAAAAAATACACACTTGTAGTTATACTAAGCATATTATGTATCATATTGAGGTTTAACTAATTCTAACACATCACAAATGACATACAGATCATTTTCCTAATGTATCAAAAACAATTAGAATGTGTTTTATTAGTTTTTAGTATGTGATGTTCATTTTCAAATAAAATGTCAATTTTAAATTAAAACCACACAATTTGAGTAATATTGGTCACACCATGCATCATATTGAGGTGTGGTTGATTCCTATACATCACAGATGATATATGGATCATTTTCCTAATTTATGAAAATAATCTAATTTTTTCTTTTTTTTAGAATGAAATGTATTTTTTCTACTTAAACACCATTTTTAACTGAAAACACACACTTTAAGTCACAAATGGGACATCGTGTATCATTTTGACATGAGACTGATTCCTACACATCAAAAATGACTCGTGAATTTTTTTTTGCAAAATTATTAAGACAATCCCATTGTGTTTTCTTTGTTTTAAGTGGTGAAATGTGTTTTGAACTAAATTGTTAATTTTAAACTAATAATGGACACTTTGATTCAAAAAATGCATGTTGTACATAATATTGAGTTGTTGATTATTCCTACACATAAAAAATTATATATGGTAATTTTACTAAAGTATCAAGATAATTAAATTTCATTTCCTCAGTTTTGAGTATATCACTTGTCTTTTTTACTAGAATTTCAATTTTAAATAAAAAGTCACACTTATAGTCATACCCAAAACACCACATATAATATTAAGTGACAGATGATTCCTACATAGAAATAATGACATGTGGATCATTCTATTAAAGTGTCTAAACAATCATATTGTTTTCTTGGTTTTGAGTATTTGATGTGCTCTTAAAACTAAAATGTAGATTATAAATTAAAACCACACAATTTGAGTAATACTATTCATACTATACATCATATTGAGGTTTGGATGATTCATACACATCAAAAATTACTTATAGATTATTATTCTAAATTATAAAATCAATGTAAACATATTTTCTTGGTTTTCAGTTTGTCACTTATTTTTTACTGAAATTTTATTTTATACTAAAAACAAGCAATTTGAGTCATATTGATCACATCGTGTTTCATCTTCACCTAAGACTAATTCCAACACAACAAAAATAACTTATGATTCATTTTTCTAAATTATCAAGACTATCCAAGTATGTTTTCTTTTTTTTTTAGTGAGTGACACAGGTTTTGAACTAAAATGACAATTTTAAACTCCTAATGGAAACATTGAGTCATACTGGGCACACCGCATATTATATTGAGGAATGGTCGATTCTAAAACATTAAAAATGACTTATGGATTCTTTTAATAATGTTTTGAAATAATATGAATTCATTTTCTTGGTTTTGATTATGTTAATTATCATTTTTACTAAAATTTCAATTTTAAATAAAAATAAATTCTTTAAGTCATATTGGGCACACCATATATCAGAATGAGGTGCAAAATATTTATACACATAAAAATTATATATGGATAATTTTCATAAAGTATCAAAATAAACATAATTTCTTCCCAATTTTGGATTATGTGATAAGTGTATTCATCTAAAATATATATTTTTTATTAAAACCGTATGACTTGAGTAATATTGGTCTCACATTGTATCAGATATAGGTGTGGTTGATTACAACACATCAAAAATAACTTATAGATTATTTTCCAAAAGTATAAAAACAGTATGAATGTATTTTATTATGTTTTATTATGTCACATGAATTTTTACTAAAATAACATTTTAAACAAAACAACATGAACTTTGAGTCATACAGTTCACATTATGTGTCAGTTTGACATGAGACTGATTTCTACATATAATAAATTGTTTATGAGTCATTTTCCATAATTATCAAGACAATATTAGTTTCTTTTATCATTTTTCAGGGAGTGAAACTTGTTTTGGACTAAATGTCAATTTTAAACTCATAACAGAAACATTGAGTCATACTGGGAACACCACATATTGGAGTGCGGTGAGGCTAATTCCTATAATTCACAAATGATTTGGGGGTCATTATCCTAAAGTATCAAAACAAACTAAATAGTTTTTCTTGGTTTTTATTATGTTACTTATTTATTTTAATAAAATATCATTTTTAAAATCAAACCACAAAATTTATGTAAAATGATACTATTGTATTAAAAACATATAGATCAAGTCATACTGACAACATCAGGTGTTATATTGATGTGTGTTCGATTACTACACATAAAAATGAATTATGGAAATTTTTTATTAATTATCAAAACAATATGAATTTGTTTTCATGGTTTTGATCATGTGAAGTGTGTTTTAAACTAATTCATGCATTTTAAAAAATAAGTATTAAATATAAATGATAAAGAAATTAACTAAAAAAATAGATAAAATGAGGATAAAATTAACCAAATAATTAGTGGGATGTCAAATGTTCATAATGTAACATTCTAACACTATGTATTTTTTTAATCATTTAAAAAAATTGATTTCCTCTATTATACTTATCCTTAAAAAACAGAAAAAAAAATATATAATAATTTTGATACCAATTATTCATTTCTCAATTATAACTCAAAGGTAATATCCCATAATAGATCCCAAATAAAGTTGGTAATCAACAAAAAAATGACAAACATTCAGACACTATGTATGTCACCCACTTATATCTAAACAAAATTACTTCTTTTTTTGAGTGCGAAGATTGTCGTAAATCTTTTTAGTATTAAGAAAACATAGAAAAATAAACTATTAAGATATATTTTAAGGAAATTGTAATTATTATCAGAAATTACCTATTTGGGGATGCTATTCTTTTTATGGAATATGATATATTTCATAAATTTGGATATATAATAAACATAATTGTTGTTGTTATCTTCTTTAGAACACTATAGAAACATTGACTAAAATAAGTAAAAAAATTAAAATATTTTTTTAATGTTAAATATTTATATATATATATATATATATATTAATTTTTTGTAATCCCTATGCTTCATATTTTCAGTCCCCAACCTCATACCAAGATTTGGCCTATATTTATATATCTCTGTATAACAGAAACTCTCATGAAAACAAAAAATGAAACATATAATTCGAAATTTATCTATAAAATATTCATTTCAGTGTATTAGAAATTAACAATACAAATATGGTGTAGTTAGTTTATTGGAAATCCATGCATTGGATCAAAAAATAATAATATTTGGGGTATCCAAATTGATTATAATTAGAATCCAATGATTCCAAAAAAAATTAGAAGTGAAAAATAATATATATATATATATATATATATATTATGATTATATTTTTTAGTTTTACCCCTACATTTTATTCATCAAAAAGAGTATGTCATCTATTATTTTATTCTAAAATTCATCATTTAGTTCATATTTTTTCTTATCTGTTTCTTTAAAATACAAATAAATTTCATTCATAGAAACAATACAAGGATTAATTAATCCAAGCCATGATTTATAGGGTTTTTCCTTTATGTACTAGTAATATAAAAGCCTATAAGAAATATGAATAGTGATAAACATTAATAAATATATTAGATCTTTTTTTGGACATATCTATTATGAAAATTTTCCTTCTGTATGTATTCACAACGGAGACTCCCATCTATTCAGACTTGAGAATATTAATTATATTCTCGATACAAACCACATATGTAATTAAAGTTCCAAATAGTTCTTCTTTATAAATAATTTTTGGCATATCTCTATCTTTGACTATGGTGTCTGTATAAAGTTATAATGATAATAGATGTTATAGTGGAACAAGTGGGGAAAGGGTACTTCATTAAGGTCTTTTTTGTTTTCTTGGTTAATTCACTATATTTTATATATTTGACCTTTTTCCCCCATAATTTTATAAATTTGTAATACCAAACCTTAATTTAAACCTTTTTCCATCAATTATCACTAGTTTTTCATTGAAAAATTTATTGAGGACATATCTCATGTATCTTAATAATATTAGACAGCCATTCTATTAATGTTCTAGTAGAATCATTAAACATTTTAATACCTAGATCATCAAGTGGAGTAGGAAACACAACATTCATCTCTTAAGCTACTTCAGTCTACACTCTCATGTAATATTTTTGGGGTTATCTATTTTGTTTCTTGTCTCCCAAGATATAATAAACTATACCTCTTAAAAAAGGAAGTGCATGGGTGTTGATATATAGAAATCACATAAAACTTTACCCTGTTGAATTTTAATAATATAAAGTTATAAAAAGTTATTTAATTCAGATTTAAGAGAATTATTAATGAAAAAATTGATTACATTATGTAATATATGAGATGGAGAGGAAGTAATTTCTTCAAATATAGTGTGGATAAATTGGTTATTCTTGTGAGGATCTTTGTTCCACTTTTGGTTCACTTTGATATTTTCTCATATATTTCTCTTCTAAAACCAATTGGACAACAATATCTTACAAATAATTTATTTTCACTTGAAATCATTTTGTCATCTTATATGTATCTTATTATGGTTTTGTCTTCTTGAAATGTTTTTGATGACACTCAAAAACCTAAACCTCTAACTTGACCATATTGTTTCAACTGCTTCAATTCTACTGAAAGTAGTTTTTATTCTAGTATGGTCGATGCTAACTCTTATGTTTAACATGAATAAAAAATATATGAACCTAAATATATATTTTTTTGGTAATAATATTTTAAATCATAATGAATTATTATTATGCTGGACTTAAACATGATTCCCATACTACATTTGTGTTATCATCAACTAGTTTCCCATCCTTATTTACACGGGCCTCCTTCCATAGAATGTGACGTGGAATGGAAGTGGATTCATATTTTGATTCATCAATATTCATATAAACAATAAAAAATATTTTTTATCATGTCACATAAAAATTATATTTTTTATTTAAAATATATACCACTTTCTTCATTAGTAAAGTATACCCCATCCTTGCTTCCCAATAGGGGTACATTGGTTTTGATGTGCATTGTTTATATTCAACACTCCTTTTTCTTTCAAAAATTAACAATTTTTGAATTAAATTGGATGAAGTAAATAATGTAAAATAATATATAATCCACTATAATGCACCTAAAATTATTTTACATCATAAAAACTAAAGAAATAATTCCATGTTTCACGCTTTATAATGTGTACATAAGTAACAGGTGGGTAGGGATTTAATTTTCCCTCGGCATCGCTAAGATGCAACATGGTAAGAAGAGTCTAAAAACCTCTATGGGATTTTCTACTGACCATTAAGATATATTTATTTTTTAAATAATCTAAAATAAATGAATTCTATAAGGAATAATGAAAAATAAATCAACATTTCATTATATATTTTTTATATTAAAATATTGAAAGTATATCGTATCATTACCTTTATATCTTCTCAAAGGGATTCCTTCATTACAAGTTGGACATGGTGCAATTAATCTATACCAATAGACACATTCAACCTTGTTGTGACCTCAAAATAACTAATGAACAATGAATTTTTTCTCTTAATAGGTTGGTTGTATTGATTTCATGCAACCTCAATTTTTATACCCATACTTCATGCCTTGATAATATTAGTAAACACTATGATACTTCATCATTCAGGTTTTTTCATCATCACGGTGTTGATCCCCTAATTATTATACAGTTTCATCATCAACCACTAATTATTCCTTGATATTGGTAACATCGCCTTGGGCATAATTCATGGTCTATATGATTAGTCAAATATATAATTTATATCACAAAATTATAGCATAGAACTCATAATATTATGGAGAAAAATAGTATTTTAAAAAAAATAACCTTCTAATTGAACTCTGTTTATTTTTCTTTAAAGGTTGAAGGCATTTGTATCATCTATAGATATTCTAAATCCCCTCTTTATAGTCCCCTCTAATATACAAGAAATTGTCTATATCAGGACCATTGTGAAATGATTGTGATCTTTTAATGAAATAGTAACCCTCGATTGAATTTTCATCTCACTATACAGTGGTTTTAGTCCCCAGTAGGATAATTAACCCATTCTTATTTACTGGATCTGAGACATAAAATACATATACTTCTTTTGATGTCAATTTGAATAGCTCTTCTCCTTATCCTTCCACACTAAAATTTGTCTTCATGAATCCCATTTCATAAACTTTCACTATCTTCGTTTTGTCAACCTATTTGAAATAGTAAAACAGAAATTGAAATGTTGCACTATCCAACTCATATATTTTTTCGATGATGTAGGAATATGACATATTTTCATAGATTTTATTTCTATATATGGAACCAGATATGTGCATTTCTTCCACCACAAGTGTAACTCCAATTTTTTCATTATACTATATTCATCATGTTCTTTTTTATATAATGTATTACAATTAATTAAAAAACATGTGTAAGATATAACATTTTCATTTTCTCCCCTGGATGGCCATCGAAGTCATTCAGCAATTAAATTTATATTTTCTTATAAATCCTTATTAATATGATCTCATATCCATCCTATAAACTATTGATTATGTGTGTTTGATATCCATTCTTCATCCCTTGATGGATTTAAATGGATAAATATTTATTTATGGGATTGAATATATGTATCAACATCTTCACTATTATGTAAAATGTAAAGGTCTTATTACTCCCATTTTGTAATGGTAATTGTAAAAACTCTTATAAAAATCCCTTAGACCATAATAAATTTGTCATGGTGATATTTTAGGATACCAATGCTATTAACATTTGATAGGTAATCAGTATATAATTCAACATCTTCTTCAACAATATATCACTTTGTAATACAACCTACTTACTAGATTCTATTCATGACGTACCCTTTCAAAATCTTCATATACCATTAAATGGATAGGACCACATAGTTTAACATCTCTAAACAAGTGAACCATCAGGTGGAAAATTATATCAAAGAATGATGGTGGAAGAAACATATATAATTCACATAATATGACTTCAACCTCCTTATTCATTGCTATAAACTTCCTCATGTCTAAAAAATTACTACATATAACTTTAGAAAATAAGAAGATTGTGGTTAATGTATTTCATACATTTTTAGGTGGAATGAAACATAAAGCGATGGGCATCAAATCAAACATCCAAACTTGGTTTTGTGTGATTTTAGTCCATGTAACTCTAAATTAGTAATTGAAATTACGTTATTGATATTTTATGAACACCCCTATAGATATTTTACACCATTAAGGAAAATTCAAAATCAAAATTTTCTTCTCTGGATAGAGTGTATGATGTTGGAGGAACAAAATTCTAATGTTTACTCTTCAATTTTTCCAACTATGCCCTTATACCCACGTCAATCATGTCCAACCTAGCCTTGATTCTATCTTTTGTTTTTTCCATGAACATTTAGTACCCAACCTATAACACTATCAAATAAATTTTTTTTTCATGCTTGACATTGAGAAACTATCAGACCTATAAAAAATTCTAGTATATTAATCTTAAAAAATTGATCTCTTTTTCTAACATGATTTTGTATATTTTTTTTAAAAAAATTACCAAAAAAGTTTCAATGCCTTTTACTATATCGATTAGTTGATTGGATATTAGTGGATATGTTTTTCTACCTTCTTTAGTATTCTCATCGAATGTTGTCATCCAATATCAATGTTTATTTCATAGTGGTAAAAATATCTAATGCATTGAAAACATAGCCTTCTAGGAATGTTTCAACTAATCTGAGTGTGTGCATTCTTTACAAATGGGAAACCCTAGAATTATTTTAAGGCTATATCCTAAAAACTTTCTATAACCAAGAAAGTAATTTATTATCTCATGAAACATATCCCTCAATGTGAATTATTCCATTATATGAGTGCCATACATTGTAAAACTTATATCCCATATCAACTTTAGATCTTCCATCAATTGATCCAAAAATACACCAATATCATTACAGTGTTTTTTTGGTTCAGATACAAGCGGAGATAACATAATGTATTTACACTTCAAGTATAACCATGTAATCATGTTATAATTTACCAATATAAATGTCCCGGTATTGTTTGTACTAATCAATACACCAAATTGATTTATTACTTCTATAGAAAACACAAGAGATAAAACTCTAGTTTCATTTCCAATTATAGGATACACATAATAAATATTATTCCACAGAAGAGAGTCTCCTAGATGATGCAGTATCCCATCATTAATTATTTTATTCATGTTCCATGTTAATTGTCTCATGGTTTCTTGGAATCCATATAGTCTTATAAACCATGGAATGGTTAGAAAGTACCATACATATTTTTAAGCCCTTTATTCAACTTTATTGTACTGATTCACACCACACATAGGTAATTTATGAGTGATTCATGGCCTATGAGACATATAATGCAATCATTTTTACAAGTATGTATTTTTTCAAAGATCATGTCCATTTAATGTAGAATTCATTTAGTATCATATTCTCAACACAAAAGTTCATTTTATTCTAGTATAACATCATTTAGTATACCATGTTGTACTATAAAATTGGTTTCACTCCATCTGCTACAAAAATTCCAATTATATAACTTCAATTTAACTGAAAATGTTAAGTATTTAGTATAATTGGTATACAATGGTCTCTTAGCACAACTATTTAACTTTGAAAAAAAAAATCACAATCATGAAGGTTATATTCAATTTCCATTTTCATTTCTTCTATATGATCAGCATCATCATTAGAACTAGTATTCATAAAAAATGATCTATAAATCATAGCGACATCCCAAATGATGTGCACATTCATTTTTTCTCTATGTTTGTATTAACATATATAGCTATAATATATTCCATGACAAATCAAATGTTCTTCCAACTCTTTTGGAATAATTTTTCTTGAATAAAAACAATGTATAAATTGAAAAATTATTTGAGAAGGGTCATATGCATGATATATTGAAAACCTGATGAACTCTTTAACTACATATTCATACTCTTCTATCATACTATAAGCATGATTCCATTTTCAATTCATATTTATCCTATTAGGTTTATAAAATAATAATTTTTATAAAAATTAGTAAATACACATATGATATTTATAATAAAAGGATATAGTTATAGATAATTCTAAAAAAGGGAACCTGGAATTTGAATATTATCGGTGGTGGTGTGGTGGTGAAGGTGAGTGTCACATCCACACCGTTCTTTGGGAGGTTCAGGGTTCGAAACCTGGGAGTCTGCATTTGGGGAGAGCCTCTCCCCTGGGATCCACCCACCTTGCCGGGTCTCCTGGTCTCATCTGGGTGGGAAAAATGAGGCGTGGCCCAATCGCTGATGGATCGCTTGACAGACCATCGCTGCAGGGTCATCACCCTCCGGGACACTCTGCCATCTCGGCTGGCAGCGGCTCCTTCCTGGCTGGGGCTCTCTCCGGAGTGACCCCTTCATGGGGAGGGGGGTTCCCTTGTGTGGAGGGTTCGAAAAGGACACACAGGGGAATTACCTTTTTAAAAAATGAAAAAACAAGGGTGATAGAAAAAGAAACAAATTGGGGAACACATATGTTTTTTATTCCATGTTCTCAATTTGATGTTGTGTAGTATAAAAAGGTGGTAATAAATATTTTGGTAGAAAAAATTTATTTATTATTGTATGCAAGACTTACCTTGAAAATTATTATTATTTATTGTCATTTAATTATGAACTATATTTCTAAATTTGTGTAGAAATATCTTTCCTTGGAACATAAAAGGTCATGTAATCACTTATATGGAATCAAGGATAAGGAGAATTAAATTGCAAGAAACGAATAGACGAAATTGTTATTTGGGATATAATTGAAGTTGGATTCCATGGTACTACGTTTTTTTATATATTATTCTAGTCCATTTTTTATAGGAGTACCAATAAATATATTGGTATAATAAACCATTTATGGACCCCTATTTCAAAAATAGTTTAGTTATAAATATTAGGTACATTTTACATATCCTACAATATCCAAAACCTCTATTCAATATTGAAATATCATACTCTAATGGTTGCTAAAAAAGTACATGTGGTAATTAAATGGATTAAAAATAAATTAAGGTTTTAATTCATAGTAGTATAAGGGTTACATATATGAAAATGGGAATATTTTTTTGATTTTAATCCAGGGGAGCAGGAGGGATACTTGGAACTTGGAGAAAATTGCTAGTTGTTCACTGAGAAAATATTACACACTTATTATTTTTAGTCACCACCATACACATTAAGTGGGTAGTTTTTTGCAGTGTACAACTAGGTGCTCCATGAAATCGATGTGAGAAAAAATTATGAATGATTGAAAATGAGTGTGAAGGTGAGGGAGAGGATGAAATAATGACGCATCAAGGAAAAATATATTGGGTAAAACATGGGAGGAGGGATACTTGTAACTTAGAGATAATTACCTACTCTTCACCAAAAAAACAGTGCCTACATATCATTTTCATTCACCACCTTACATGATAAGTGGCTATGATTTTTTGAAGTTCACATCTAGTAGTTGTAAACAATATGAGTGACAAATAATGATGAATGGGTGAAAATGAACATGAAGGTGAGGGAGAGGGTGAATTAATAATAGATTGAGGCAAGAGAGATTAGGTAGAGAATTAGTGAAGTATATTGAGGTAAAATAAAATCTCTTGCATGAATTATGTTCAAAACAATTTGGAAAATTAAAAACAAACAAATATTTTTGATGGGGAGGAATGGATCACAAGTGATCAAACACCTTGATCTTAATATATCATTATAATTCCTAGTAAAAAGTTTAGATAAAATTTAAACAAATAAAAATATATGGAAGCTCATTTATTTTTAAGAAAACCTTTAAAACCAAAGCAATAATGAAATTTTCATCTTAAAAATCCTTAAAACATTTTTATTCTGAATAAAAATTCCCAAAAAATAAATACAGATTTAAATTTAAATTATAAAAACATAAAAACTCCTTCAAATATCCCATACAAATAAATTATGTATAAATTAACATAAATATTAGATTAAAATACACAAATGATGTTGTATTCAATAAAAATTAATTTTCCTCATATTTAAAGGTCAATTTATAACTTAACTCAAGAATTAACCAAATTAAACTCTTCCTTTAAAAAATGCATTGAATAATAATAATCATTTAATTAAGAATTTATGTATCCTTTATACTATAGAGTAACATTTTTCAAAATCAGTTTTATATATAATAATTTAACCTATGATTATCGCATTTAAAAATACAAAAACACTAAAACAACATTTTTTAATTTTAAATAAATTTAAAAACATTAATTCTATCATAAAACTTTCATAATGAATTGAAAATTAAATTCTTTGATATCAAAAAACATTAATGGAATCATTATAATTTCTAATTTTATTTTAAATCTTTATAATCATATTCTATATATTTTTGGAAAAACACTTTCAACTAGAATTTTAAATTTCAATATTTAATAAACAATTATAATAAATAATTTCATTAAATATATTAATCTTTATAAATCAATCTATATATAACTTTATAAATCAATAAATCACCATGCATATAATTGAATAAATAAGAGAAAAATATCAAAATATATCAAGAAATGTTTCAATAAAATAAATTATAAATGATAACCATTAAGGAAGACACTAAATAGTAATAAGCGGTATCTAATGAATTAAAATAATCAATAATAAAACATCTAACAAGTTCAAGAGAGCATAATTTTGATTATCCAATTTCTAGTAATGGGTAATCCACCCCTATTTATAAGCCAGTTGCCTCACTTAGACCTTTTAGTGTGGTTCACTCGGCATCGAAAATGTTTCCAACACATACTAGCCAATATAGATAACCCCAAACACCTCAGTGAGAAGAATGTGGATTATCCAATTTATTATAGAATGATCCTTGATAATAAACTATGGAGAAAATCAAGTAAATAAATAATAAATAACATTACTAGTATATATTCCATGACAAGATGGAGTTCCATTAAAGTCAAGTATAATTAACTAGGAAGAAAGAATAGTGAAATGATTACCTTCATGCCATAAGGATTCTTTATATGAATATCTTAGAGAATGATATTGATCTCTTTTTTCATGTACTAAACCATTATACTAAATAATTTTCTAGAGAAAATAAAATAAACAACCAAAACCAGGCACTAACTGAATATAACAATCATTGGATCTGGATAAGCATAAAATGATGTGGTGCAGCTAAATTACAAAGGTCCATTATACAACAAACCCATGGAGGTATATGTGGATATCATTGAATAAAATTGTGTAAAACCCAATGAATCCCTTAATAAATATAACCATGACACCTCGAAAACCCTATGATGATGGGTCCCCTCAATAGTACATCATTTGTGGATAGGGATAGGTCTGGTGGGTAAATAAAATAACCAGCATGATGATATGATTAGTTGTAAAGAGAATTCACTACATAGAGAGAATCAGTATAAGGAAAAGTGTTCATAAGTTGAATTGTATTCCTATAATGTAGATCATGAAGTAGAAAATGAGAAATATAAAAAATTAGGATATTTGGGAACCCTATAATGACGACATTCCCTACTATGCAATCAATCAATGAGATAGAAGAAGACAAAAATAGCATACTTTAGATTTAACAGTTGATTCGACTGAGAGATGGTCGAGGGGGAGTAGTGGAAGAGATGAACCTTCGTGAGAGATTGAATGGAACAATGAATCTGGTTTGGTTAGGGTTCTTTTTTAAAGATCATGAATGATTTTATCAGTGCTTTCGAAAAAGAGTTGGTAAAGAGGGGTTTTATAAACGCTAAAATAATAAGCGCTCATAAAAGTCCTCTTTATGAATGCTAAACAAGCACTGATAAATGGTATCTTTATCAACAAAAAAACATTATCATTGATAAAGGTTTATAATTATAATTATAAATATATATATTTGTAAATATTTTTATAAAATTATAAATATATATATTAGGTTTTGGGGGGTATAATTACATTAGAACGCACACACACACCACAAACAAAGGCTAGAGAGGTAGGACATAGCTCCCCCTCCAATGGGAGATCCAATCCATCAAACCGTATTTATTTAGTATAGAGAACATATGCCTAGTGGGTAAGAAACTCATTATATGGTCGGAAGGCCTAGTGCAACATCACACCTGCATCATCCTGCCCGAGTGACCATGACTGCATCATGCATGAATCATCACGTGTCGGCATCATCATCTATGTCACCACCTATATAGTACTGACTAGTACCTTCACCCAATAGGGATTGGTCTCAGGACCTTCTGGATGCCAAATAGGAGTCTTTACCACTTGGGTACATGCTTGTTGGCATAAAATTATAAATATCATTATATCTTTATATATATTTATTTAAATATATATGTATATATATATTATAAATAAATATAAGTTAATATAAATAAATTATATATATTCATTATTCAAATTAATTTTTTATAATTTATATTTTTTTTTATATAAATAAATTTTTAAAAATATTATTTATCTATTTGCAATTTTAAATATATAATTACATAAGTATTAGTTGTATGTGTCTCAATATAATATTTCATTAATTATATAAATATTTTTGTGTGTGAAGTTAATGTATATACATATATATATATACAAGTTCGATAAATGTTAAATTGAACAATGATATTATATAATATCCACTATCTATTATGAAATAAATAATAAGAAGAATGGGTAAATTTAAAAAAAATTAATAAATGTTATTAATTATATTGATAATTTTAAAAAATTAAAATGAATATTTATATATGTTAAAGTGTAAATGAATACATATTAATTATATAAATTTAAACAATAAAAAAACATTAAATATTAATGAAAAAACGTATATTAATAATTATTATAAATAGATAAAATCAAAAACATATTGGATAGTGAAAATTTAAAAATCAATAAAATATAAAAATATTAAAAAACAATTAATATTATTAATGAATAAATAATCTTAAAAATGACAAAATATGAAAAAAAAAAGTAATAAGTAGTATATATTGAATAAAAATTTAAAAAATGATAAAAGTTACCAATTATAAACATAATATATATTAAATATATTGTGTCCATAAATATAATTATAAAATGAATATTAAAAAATAAATAAATTATAGAAATATTATATGTGTGTGCATTGTATACAAAAACCCATTAATTAAATATATGTATCTGTGAAATCAATGTAACACACATTTGATATATGTTAAATTCAAAAATCAGACAATGTTCAAGTAAATTTCCATTACTCAAAGCAACTAGTCGATATTTTTAATTAATATTTATTTCCTATTATAAACCATTTTCACTAAATATATGACTTATTTAATGTAAGAATTAATATTTTGTATTAAATAAATCATAATTTAAGAAATGTTATATATATTGATATATAGAGAGATAAATATATATGAGTATATTTTTATATTAAAAATATTAAATATAATAATGAATAATTATGTATAAAAACCATTAAAAATTAAAAAGATATTAATATGTTTTCAAATATTACATTTTATTCATTTTCTATATTTATAATTAATATATATTATTTATTAAATTTTATAATTAGAATATATATATATATTAAATTTATGCATTTTTATTAACAATTTTTTCACTAATAATTTTTTAATTTCTTCATTTTTAATTTTTTTTATTTAATTATTAAAATTTAGTAATTTTATATATCTATATATAATATATACTATTTATTAATATTTTTAATTTATATATCTAATATATACATAACATTTTTCTTTCATTCTAAAAATGTGTCCTCCCCCCATGATTTCTTTTCCCTCTTAAGAAATAGCACTTACTCATTCCCTCTAATCCACAACAACCTCTCATGGTATTCCGTCCTCTCTGCCTAGGGTTTTCATAGCCCATACACTCCCAACCACTCTCCCTTCTCGAAAATCTTCACTAGTGTATACCACTTATCCCTCATTTTTGGAATCCATCTCTTGCACCACCTCTTATTATCTATTAGATGTCAGACCAATGGAAAGAGACGTCTCCCACCTTTCCACCTTGTCTGAATCCAATGTTTTACATAAAATGATAATTATATCTCTATATTCCATTTATGAAGTCCAAAATAGCTCAACCATTCTCCTTATAAAACTTTCATCATGTTTTAAAATCTATTTTCAATAGATTCATTAAAGATATTCCTTCATCTTTCGATGCATTCCACAAATGTTGTCCTTCAACGGAAGAGTGGTCACCTCTCTGTGGTTTTCCAAACCCTGATCATCCACTACTCCACATACAGTATATTCTTATTCATACCTACTATAGTTATTTTATCTCAGTTGTAATGTTTTTAGTATTTTCCTTTAATTAATAATTTTTCTTATGTTAATACAATATATCTATTTTTTCCATTCAGAAATTAGGACATCTATTTGGTTTAATTAGTAATTATTTAATCAACTATTAATTTTTTTCAAGGTTCGCACTTATCTCTTCCACAAAATCAAAGCGTATTACAGTATAGGTAAGACTAACTTATTTTATTCATTGTATAGTATATAAAAAAATATTTTTATTTATCTCTTAAAGATTTTATATACTCTTGATAACTGATTTGTAAAAAGGAACTGGATTACATGAATAAATTATTTTTTCCATTAAAAATAATATTAAATGTTTTATACTCATAATTATGCATACCATGATTTTATAGAACTACATGAAAATTAAATACAAATATAAATGATATAAATATGAAATCTCCATCAAGTTCTTGAGAATCAAGGATTCATATGAGAGTTCTAAGGAAATAATGGAAAACAAGTTTTCAAATAGGTATTTATCTTTACATGAAATTAATTTTTAATTTATCTTTCATTCATTATATGTATTAATTTTATTTTCATAATTACAAGTTAATTTTGTCATATAAATTATTTTATTACACATAATAGAGTTTATCGTACTCCTGTACTTGAAGCACTATCACTAAATGATAGCATGCAAAGGGGAACACATATTCCATTATCATCTATATCTTGGAATTGTTAATTCATTTTATATTTTGTGGTAGAATTTATTTTCTTTTATCATGATATTTAAATTACCATAAATTGGTAAAAAGTATTATTTTTAATTTAAATTGCCTCAACAATGTGATAAATTGTTAACTATATCATTGGATCAAACAAGTGAAAACAAATTATAGATACCATGTTACAACATGGTATTTCAATTTTTAAGTATGATGTTACTGTATTATGATGAATAATTTGTTTCATATATAAGACTTGTATATACTCATTGAATACTAGTTTATTACTTATGATATCTTTGAGGTAAGATATTAATATTATAACACATTCTACACTTCCCTCCCATTCATAGTAGGTATATCTCATTCTAGCACATGATGTCTTCTCTCTCATTTCAATAAAATTTATTATCTATTCCAATTTAAATATAAGTTGTTTAAATGATAATTTTATTGGTAATTTCACTTCATTTTAAAGGCTAAGTACGTTACAAAATATAATTCCAGTAGGAAATTTTACTTATATATATATATATCTGTGTGTGTGTGTGTGTTGTATGGAAAAATTTATTGTATTATGATTTTTGTTGTATTGATGATGAAATTATACTATGTATGTAGTTTCTATCCAGTTGTCACTTTTTCAATATTCAATGAACAGTATAATGATGAGAAGATATGTAAGAATAAATATTTTCATACATCATGGTGTACAATTTAAAGGTATGTCCACAGAAATTTTTTGTTTCTAACAAATCAATGTTTACCATATTTAGGAATATTACCAAATACATAGTACTAATAATTATAGAAACATTGGTTTTTGTTGAAAATTCATTCTTAATACAAACTATGGAACACATGGGTTAGTTTAATAACATAAATTGTCTCATTAATATAATCATATAGTAACTATGTTTCCAATATTATTATTAATTTTCCATTAATTTATTATATTATATTTCATTTTCATATCTGTATTTTTAGATATTCCAAATCCTTTTAATGTGTTTCAATATTATTGTTCAAAATTATAGTTTGAAAAGTGAACTAAAAAAGTAACAACAAACATAACCCATGGTTATCTTTATACTGCTCAGTGGGATATATTGTGTTAGAATTAATGCATTTATATCCACAATACCTTATAACATTGGTTTCCAATTATACCTCTCCTTAAGAATGAACTTTCCAAGATCACATTTATATTTCGAATTCTATATTTTTCATTCACATAAATGGGTATGAAGGTGGATATATTGATCAATAATGGTGGGTGTCTAAAAATATTTATATTAAAATGAAAAAAACTACCATCTTATAGATATTTTTTCCCATAATGTAAAACCACCAAATTTTTCACAACATTACATATATAACACTACAAATGTGGGTCATAACATAATATGGGCCTTCAGGTAATTATAAAATACATTAACATATTCATTGATTAAATATTTTTTAATTTTATGTAACACATTTTTGGTATGAAACATCAATGAAACAAACCTTAAATAAACTATTAATTATAATGGCTTTAAAAAAAATCAAAAAATGATTCATGAGAACATTTTTTATCTCATCATTTAGAACTGAATTGGGGTTTATTTAGTCACATGAAATTCCAAATTAATAGTTATACCTTCTTAAATGATGATTAACATATACAATGAAATATAACTTACCAACTACTTCTAAAATTACATTTCTTATTATCGGTGACATTGAATATCATAATCAAGAAAGAGATGTAATCATTCGAAGAAAAAGTTGTGATTTACATTGCATACATGAGATTCACCCATTGTACCTTTCATTGAAATATATATATTTTTTCACATGTGCCTATGATGGATGGGTGGATGGTGGTGAGATGATGGGAGTCTGCCCATGCTACCACATGGAGTAGTTTTTTTATCCATTTTTTGAATTTCTTTCTTGTTATACTTGTACTTAGAGATTATTACTACTATTTTTTTATTTGGTTTATATTTTGTACTTTCTATTGTGGAATATATTTATATTTCCATTTTCTCAATTTTATATATGTACCATATCATTGCATCAGTTTGGTAGAGATTATTCCATCTAGTTTGTGTTTGATGACTGGGTTCCAGTCACCAACCCATGGGGATTAGGAATTCCCTTCGAGTATTTAGAGGTTTGGTTGGGTAAATGTTTGAGAGTGTATTCATCTTGGTTCATTACATTTTGGTATTATAAGAGGTATTTCCTTAAGAGAACATTTCCTTGGATGTTTCGTAGACTAGAGATAGGATTTTCAAGACATGAGAGGTAGGTTGTGGTGACTTTCTGGCTAGTTCTTACCCTAAGAAGACCCCAGTTACCCTAAGAAGTGGGGTTTTGTGTCCCCTATTTTGAGTTCTTAATGGTAATCTCATTTTTTTCTTATGTGTTTTCTGTTTGAACTTATATTTTGATATTGTTTGATTATTTATTTTTCTCTGTTCTACAGCAATATGCATCCAAGACATGTCCTATGTGTTCTTAATGAGGGTTAAGATGCTGCTCCCAAAGGGAATCCACTGATGGATTAGAACATTATTGAGGATATTGTGCGGGCAGTTTATATTGTTGACTAGAATGTTCCACATGATCATAAAGCATTCATTGAGGTTTATCCAGAAGTTATAAGAGATAGGGATCATTCATGAGAGTTTTTGTGTGAGAATATATCATGACCTATCCCTCAGGGTTCGTGTCGTGACTACCCCAAGCTCGCCCTCCATAGGCTAGGGTCTGGCGACTAGCACCGAAAAGGTGTATCCATATAACAGGAAGGTATTTCCTTTTTAACTTGTATAGACACACAGTCCAAGAACACAACAAGAAGAAACCACACAGACTAGTATGCAACAAAAAGCAACCACGAAGTAAACTATTGAAGTAAAAGAGTGTTGAAAGTAAAGGGACCAGAAACACAAGCCCAACTGTAAAGTACAAGTACAACTGAAAGGTACAAATACAACTAAAATGTAAAAAATATCTCCTAGATCATCCACTGAGGATCCTACCTGAAGGGTAGGTACATATCATCTCCTCAGCACTCCATGTCAGCATGTCTCCTCTGTGTACCACCTTGTCCTGGATCCCTCAAGTCTCAGCCCAGCTACTCATCATTTGCACAAGACACAACATGGTGCGGGCGAAGCCCATGTATGGGTGAGTATAACGATACTCAGTAGGGACCCTGATACCCCAGTAGGTCTCCTAAAGTTCCAAAAAGGAAAAACCACACAAAAAAACATAAAATCTACTTAGGTATATTCCCATACAAACACTTAAGTTACCAATATATAATCATCTCATACATGAGGGAAGAATAACACAAAGGTAACACCATAAAGGTAAAAGTACCACATAGGTAACATCAAGAAGATAAAATTACCAAACAGGTAACACCAAGGAGATAGAAGTACCACACAGGTAACACCACAATGGTAGAAGTAACAAACAGGTAACATAAATAAGTTAGAAGTACCACACAGTTAACAGCATGAAGATAGAAGTACCACACAGGTTACACCACAAAGGTAGAACTCTCAGCTCAAACCAGGTATAACATAAGAACAAAAGTACAGATGACTAGTCATAATCTAGATCATCTTAATATATTAAGAAGCATTGTTGCTGACCCACATAGGATCGATAGGTACTAACCCCCGCTGACCCACACAAGATCTGACCCGCCCAGGATCGATAGGTACTAACCCCTGCTGACCCACACAGGATCTGACCCACACAGGATCAGTATACACTGACCCACACAGGATCACTGAGAACTGAACCAAACAATATCGGTATGTGCTGAACCACACAAAATTGTTGAGAGTTGTCCCACACAAGATCCAATAGGTGAAGACCCACATAGGATCGATGTTATTTCTTCAAGTTACATCTAGCCATCGGATTCCTCGCACCTGATGTCCTCAATTTCCATAGAATATTCCCCTATAGATATCGGTTGTACCTCTACCTCCACTAATATCCACAAAGGAGTAACCCAAAGGACCACCATGTCGTAAGGGTTTCAACACGACAAACGGTGCGTCAATCGGACGCCCAGTCTGTGAGTTATAAGCATTTTAGTTCCGAGGGCCCAGTAAGATTCGGGTTCGATCCTACCCAGCTTTACTCCAACATTATCCAAAATTCTTGTGGAGTATACCAAAAAGACCATCTCAATCCATGGGTCTCATCACCACAGACGATTTTTTTAAATGGATGCTTGGATTTCAAGATATGACCCTTTAAGTGTTTCTAGGTCTGATTGGGGCCTGGGTCTGGTCCGACCTGGTATGACGGACTAAGTTGTGCTGGGCTATGGCGAGCTTGGCCCGATGGGCTGTGGTCCAGCCCGAATCACATGGTATCACGGAACTACCTACAAGTGGTGGCATGGCTCACAAGGGGGCGACCTAGCTCACATGGGGGTGTGGCCTGCTCGGCAGGTGGCCCAGCGGCGTGAGGTGCGGCCTGCAACTGGGTGGAGCGGCCGTTGTGGCGGGGCCCGCCCTAGCCGCTACCCATAGTGTGAGTCCCCTAGACTTCCTGAACGGTCTAACGGTCATTCGCTTCTTGACCGGTGATGCCACCCGATCGCCGCGGAACACGCCTGAGGCACGGGTTCCACCTCCTCCGCCGCAGCCTACGTACTCACCAGTGGCGTGCTAGTCATGCCTCCCTTCCCATCTGCGGCTGGCCGATGTTCCGACCGCCTCCTCCGACCTCCTCAGCTAATGATTTGCGTCCCCTTTCTCATCGGTGGTGCGCTCATTGTGCAAGACTTCCCTTCCACGTTGGGCCGATGTGTCGGTCGCCTCCTCCCGACTAATGCAGCTAATGATCCACGGCCCCTTGGTCACCGGAGGCGCGCTGGTCATGCCACCCTTCCCTTCCATGGCCGACCGATGTGTCAGTCGCCTCCTCCGACCACCACAGCTGACGAGCCACGACCCGTTTCTCACCAGCGGTGCGTGACAGTGTGCCGCCTCCATCGTAGCTGGTCAGTGCCGTTGTGCCAATGGTATTCCACGAAGAACGCAAGGGTAGCAAGGTAGCGGAGGTTCCAGGCCAGGTTCATTAGGCATGATCCCTCCGCATTATCTTGTAATCAAGAGATAGGATTAAAGGGTTTAACAATCTCTTGGAATTTAAAACTAGATAAACCCATACCTTAAGAATGGTGGTGAACGCCCGTGATTGATGAAGTGGGTGGGTGTTTGCTGCCCCCTAAAACTATCCTCCAACAACATCACTTGATCATCCATCCTTGGTTTGGGGTTTCGGTGTCACTCATCACTGCTCGCCGGAAGCGGCTCTGTTCTCTAAGTTTGGTGTCGCGGCACTTTACAAGCACTTCATTGCTTGACGAAGCAAATTCGATACCTCCGCCCAAGCTCCATAAAAATATGAGAGGGGGAGGGTGTAACATCCCTGGTAAATAAAGAATTTGATTTTTTCACATTTATTAATTTTTGAATTAAATATTATTTTTACTTTAAAATGGTTTCTATGTTCGATAGCGTACCCGATACGCAACAACGGGTTTCTTTGAAATCTTACGTTGCACACTAATAATAGTATATTATTATTTTAAATGGTAGTCTACTCCTAGCCGTTGTATTGGCAGGAATGAACAAAACTAAATACAATATGATTATACATGTTTTTTAAATATATTTACATTTATCCAATAAAAGTTAGAATATTAAAATTTGAATGAATCTAATTTTAAGCATAATTTACATTAAAAGGCTGATTTATCACCTTTTAATGGAGAACCCTTTTTAAATATATTTTTAGGTCACTTTAATACATTATATATGACCAAATAAAATCCTTCTTTATAATGGGGATATCAAAATTTACTTTGTGTAAATTTGTGGATTCTTTCCGATAAAGTTCATTTTTTAATGAATAGTGAAAAATATTGTATTTTAATTAAAAAGTTCCTTTTAATCTAATTTATTTATATGGATAGATTATTTTTTTAATTGGTTTTAAAGTGAAATTTAAATATATTTTTACCATTTAATCTAATTTGTGTCATTGTAATTAATTTCACTTTGAAATTGGACATAAACAAGTATCAATATTTTAATAGTTATTGTTTCTTAAAAACACGCTATTTGTTTTGATAACGGGAATTGATTTTAAAGTTGATTAATTCCACTTCTATGTTTTGAATTTTTAATAATAGATATCATTTTTGAATTCATAATATCAAATATAGCTTAGTCTGAATTTTTGGTATTTTTATGAAAAATATCAATTTTTGATGAATAGTGAAACCACTTAGTGGTAGTTAAAAAAACTGACTTTTTCATTTAAATGAAATTTTACCACTTCTGTGAATTTAATTTCAAAAATCCAACATACATGGTTGTTATAAATAAGTAAAATTTGGTTTATTAAGATGAAAATAATTTTTGGTGAATAGTAACGTTTGACTTTTATTTACCGCGGTTAAAGGTAAATAGGGTAATTCAAGGTTAAAATAATATTATAATTATTCAAAATTAACATAAAACTTGTCCTAACCTTATTGGATGAGTATTCCCCAAACATGGGCCTCCTTGGGTCGATTTTGGGACCCCATTGAGCCACTTGGGTGTGGTAATGACAATTTAGATTAATTAATTTAATGTGAAGGCAAAATTGACATTAACAAAGATATTTTAGTAATTAATTTTTATATGGTGTTATATAAGTCATATTTTCGACTATAAATATTAATTAGAAACATAAAGATATTTCCTACCTGATGTTATTTTTTTTATAATTTTTAGACATCAAATATATTAAATTATTTATGACATAATAATGATGCAGAATTTACATCATTAATAAATGATTTAAATAAATAAGATTATAATGATTAAAATATTATCCAAAACATGTCCAATTATAATTTGATGGTATTATTTAGACCATGAGTCATTGTATCTTCATATTTAATGAATTTTGGACCTTTTAAACTGAATATAAGTTTATAATAAAATAATATTTTCACACTTTCCAAAAGAGCCCCTCCTCCCCCTTATAAAAGGGGACCACTTATAACCAATTCCTCACACCTCTCAAGCCATTTTTCTCATCCAAACTCTGCCCAATTAATCTCCCTACATCCCTATCCTCCTCCTATAATCCTTTCCTTAGGTAGAAGGCACTTCAAGAAGTCCTTTTGATCAAACCAAAGAAAGTTACCCAAATTAAAGGTAACACTTTCTCTTAAATTGTTTTCATTTATATTACTTATCCAACACCTAAAATATTTTTATTCAATTATTTTGTAACAAAACATGTATCCTCAATATACTAGTATGTTTTTATTAGAAGGATTCAAATTACACATACACACACCTCCATCTAATGGGTGAAGAACATAATGTTTCTGTGGATGGAAAACTAACGCCTCACAAAACGATGATTGTTCGATTATCTCCTACCGCCTCTCATGGTGACCATTATGATGGCACTGTATTTATATATGATATATATTATGTTTATTTTTTCTTTATTCTCCTGTATTTTCCATTTATATCACTCCTTTATGGTTTCCATAGTGGGTAAATACGATAATCTCATTTGAGGAAGTGCGGACTACCACCCCCTCAAAGTGATGTGATTCTTTAATTCCTTATGTGGGATGTATAATGGATGGAGTTAATGATATTATATATGATATTATACTGGAATTATAATATAACTATGTATAATTATGTTATAATTCCATTAAAATAAGAAATATAAATGAAAGTAGCATTCATGTGTACGTACGGCTTACCGTCTCCATGAACGGTGCATTTCATTTCTTACCTCTAAATGTTATGTACTATTATAAATACATGTATATACTGGATATATGTTATATATATGATATCTAAATCATGAATATAATTCTAGATATAATGAACCTTTTACCACATGAACAACATGTAATTATAAGAAGTCCATTTTTGACTCAAGTACCAAATATCGACAAAACAAACATTATTAACTTAAATGATTACATAATGCTTATAACATGGTAATTAGTGATATAAAAGTAATAATAAACTTTAAAAAGGTTCCTAAGCAAGTATAAATTAACTTTATTCTATTATTACGGAGATTAAAGAATGATCAAGTCAAGTCGGACACGAGGTAAGGGGTCCGACCTCTCTCTTCCTTTTCAAGTACTCTCTTTTATGTCATTTCTTTTATGCTCCATGTTCTTATGTCGGAGGATATTATTTTATATTAACCATACAGTAATTTTTATTTTAATATTATGAGAGACCCCCTATTACTCTCATCAATTCATTTTATGAATTTTTAAGTGGTTCCATTAGACTGTCGAATTTTTGTAAGGGATTTTCTTATATCACTTTTAATTCCGTGAGATTTCCATTATTCGCCACTTATTCATTACATGTGGTGTATTGTGTACTGCCATTTGAAATATATTATCATGATTCTAATTATATTCATGGTATTCTTTTATTAATTTGGTGTTTATTAACTTTTGTTCATATGACTCAGTTGATTACAACGTGGTAAAGGGTCTCATCTCACTTTTTATTCCCGTGAGATTCATGCTATATTTTCCACTATTTACTTTTTTGTGGTGTATGTACTGCACATGATTTTACTCTTTGTGTAATATAATTTAATTTATGAGTATTTAAATCTTCATTGTATGATACTTCTTTCACAGGGCATATGATTTGTAAGTTACCAAATTGGTAAGGTAACCTTTCACCCTCCTCTTTTTAAAAGACTTCTTTTTGTTATGTATTTTAAATTACATCATATTATATTGGGATATGTTATTCTATATCCTTATTGATGTAAACCTTATTTCAAAGTGATGATATACCCTTTTTGTCTCATCAACTCATTTTCTTAATTTTAAAGTGACGTCGTTATGCTGTCAATGTTTTGTAAGGGAACTTCTTAACCCAATTTCAAATTCTTTGGGTAAAACATGAGCTTCTTGAATATGTCATCCTATGAATATGTGTGAATGACCACTGATTGTTTTTCACTTAATATCCAATTATATTCGGTGTATTTATATTTTTCACACATAATTATGTATTTTATTTATCCTTAATTTAAGGATACCATCTTTATTAGGGATTTCATCTCAATTTACATTTCCATTGAGACTTTATTGTTTTTATGCACCAATTCACTCTTATATGGTGTATATACTATCCTTTGAAATATTATATCATGAATACATTTATTCTCATGATATTATAAAGTTCTAATTAAATTTTATTCCTCATTTAATTGCATTCAAGCATCTCTCTTTTTGTTAAAAAAACTCTTTAACAAAGATATCGTTTCAAATGTTTTAAAGATTTATTCTTCTAAATATTTATTATTAATGTCCATGTTTTTAAAATGGAGTTTTGGATTTATTTATATGGACATTAATTTTTTCAAATGATAATTCATTTAAAAGCATCAAAGTGGTATGGGACACTTTGATTCAAAATTCTCTTTTTAAATGGTTTTGAAAATGATTTGATAAAACATTGTTTATTTCAATATCTTGATTTGATATATTGGAATGTGGAAATGTTATCTTTCCTTTATACATGTTTCATATGTTATGATTCGGTTATGGTTATTGGGAATTTTTTACGTATACAGGTGGTTCCGTGATAAACCTAGGGCGGGTGAGCCCAAGATAGCACTCCAATGCATTGGGTAACGTGACAGAGGTAAATGTGATGTTTCTCCTAAGAGATTTAGGGAATATACCGTGATGGGTATTCCAAGTTCAACTCCATATGTAGATGTGATAGCTACAATGTAAGTTTGATATGTATTCCATAATTAACCTTATTGATTTATGATTTTTGTGTGTTATTCATAAATCTCATGATTTCATAAGGTATGTTATGATTGAAAAGTATATTTTCGTTGATTTGTATTTATTGATGGGATAATGTTTTCATTCCTTATTTTATAACCCTTACTGAGCTTTTTATGCTCATCAAAAGTTTTTGCAATGTTTTCCACAGGACTTAAAGATGAATAGTGTCAAGGATGGGATCAAGGAAAATTCATTTTATTTACAACATGGAACTAGACATGTTTCATTTTAAGAGTTTTTGTTTTATGAAAAAAATAGATATTGAGAAGTAGTGTCTACTTGTAATATTCAAGTTATGATGTAATATTTATGGCCTACTTCTCTAAAACTCTAAACCTGAAAAGTCCCTCAATGTGAATTATTCATTTAATTCAATATTATGTAATGTTTAAGGTCGGGTCCTTACAGTTGGTATCAGAGGTCAGTTTAGATAACATTAGAGGTTAGGGTACAATTTAAGCATAAGTGACATTGCCATAATGGTTATGATTTTAGAAAGAGTTATAGTTATTTTTATAAAGTGAATGAGTTTAACATAACATAAATAAGTATGTCTTAGTGTTTACCCTCCTCATAATATATTATATGATGATTTTACTGATATACTCACACTGACCTTTTTGGTTATAGTAAATGGTTGGATCTAGTAAGCACCAAAGTAACAGTGGATGTGAAGAAAACTATAACTGTTTTCTAAACGAGCAGCTGAATGATATGGGAGTTGCAATGAGAACTATTGTGGTTATTCTCAACCAACTATCTAGAGTCATGATTGACCACCTAAACCTTAGTGATTTTTATGAGACATCATATATGAGTGAAACAAATCCATATGGATGTTCAGGTAATAATCATAAAGGTGAGTATGTTCAAAAACCTATGTGTCAAAGATGTGAAAATAAACACATAGGAAAATGTTTCAAAGGGACAGAAAGATGCTATATATGTGGAAATGATGGTCATAAAGTAAGAACCTTCCATGGAAAAAATAAGCATCTAGTTGACTCTAGGAAAGGGAAAGAAGTTCTTTCTGAAGGATCAATTGAATGTTTTAAATGTGGTGAGCATGGTAATTATGCAAACACATGTTTATGAAGAAGTTTCAGGAATGGGATCACCAAGATCGTAGTAATATTCATTCACCAATACCTAATGTCATTCCGATTGAGGATGAAGAAACTAACAATGACCAATGAATGGTATGGATTATTTCTTAACATATGTTTTCCTATTATTGAAATATTAGGATATGATTCATGTTTTTTTGTAGGAAAGAAGTATTTTAGAATAAGTTGGTAAATAATGGTTAATGGATCATGAAGAATTTTGGATGAGTAAGAGGTCAACATATAAGGGATTCAAGAGTTATAGTAGATTTCAGGATGGTGAAATGATTAAAAGTATTAAGACTCTTTTGATTATGGGATTAAATTAGGAGACTCTTTAGAGTATGTGTAACCCTGAAGTTTGATATATGAAAATTTTATTCAAGGAATAATTATCTTTTTGTGTTTATAGTTATAAAGAACCATTTGGGTTTATATGATCCTTGAATTTGAGGCAATTATCGGTTAATACATTTTAGGATACAAAACGAAAGTTATTAGATAACCTTTGTGGTTAAAATATGTTATGGTTATTTTTGTTGAATTTTTCTATTTTGGGAATGTTACAAAATTATGTAGTTTTTGAAAAGGTACAATACACAAACCATGTGACAACCCATCGCGTCAGAAGAAGCTGTGGGAATCAAACCCACAACCAAAGTGCGACTGGTATTTATCACCTAACACTAGACTACGTGAAGTCCTTGGTTAGTATGACTAATTCTTTTTAGTTATACGATCTTATGAATCAGTAATAAGTTTATTTTGGGTTATCTATGGAAATGATTAACCTATCATGGAGAATATGTGATTAGGTTAATTACTTTTCAGTATGAGACTTTAAGAGTAACTGAGGTTATTTGGAGATAAATTTTAAGATCTACCTTGGTAGACTATGTGATTAAATCCTTTAGAGATTTGGGTTTCAATCTTAGTTTAGATTACTTTGAATAATTTTAAGGATAAATGTTTATTTAATGGTCTTTCTTGAACCTTGGGTTCTTTTTGTTGAATTTTTACGATTATGAGTAGTATTTCTTCTTATAAAGGATTATCCTTTTGGTGATTATCTGATATTTTACTAAACGTTTTGGTTTTAGTTAATATCTAAATACTTGGGAAATATATAGTTCATCTTTTGTGGATTATGTGATTCTCTCGAAGTTGATTATAGCGCTCTTAATGTGAAAAAAAATTATCCAGAATATTCATCGTTTGGATAAAATGTGAGGTTGTGTTAGAAATCTAGTAAAAGATGAATGTCTACATGACAAGTAAGTATATTTCCTTATTTTTTTGGTTAAGCTCATGAATAAATTCCTCAAAGAAAAGTAACTTTAATCAAAAACCTTGTCTTTTAACTTTTCCTACTGGGGAATCAAAGACTATTTAACCCATCATAAGTTTGGGATTTTCTGGTGGTTAAATTTCTCCTAAACATGTTTCCTAACACTCTCCATTAGAAATTGACCCTTTGTTTTCTCCTCTATATCCTAGATTTCATGGAATCTTAGTATGGGTTAACTCGGGTGACCATTGAACTTCTATTTATTTCTTTTAAAGTGATAGTTTTACTGACTCTTTTTTCTGATATGGGATATTCAATAGAGTTTCCGAGCCCAAATTTTAAAATTGTGAGGATGTAATTCCCAAATGGGGGGAAGGATGTAACATCATCGGTAAATAAAGAATATGAATTTTTCATATTTATTAATTTTTGAATTAAATATTAATTTTAATTTAAAAGGGTTTCTATGTTCGATAGCGTACCTGATACACAACAATGGGTTTCTTTGAAATCTTACGTTGCACACTAATAATATAATATTATTATTTTAAATGGTAGTCAACTCCTAGCCGTTGTATTAACAGGAATTAAAAAAACTAAATACAATATGATTATACATTTTTGTTAAATGTATTTACATTTATCCAATAAAAGTTAGAGGCATAAAATGTGAATGAATCTAATTTTAAGCATAATTTACATTAAAAGGCCGATTTAACGCCTTTTAATGGAGAACCCTTTTTAAATCTACTTTTGGTAACTTTTATACATTATATATGACCAAATAAAATCATTCTTTATAAGGGGTACATCGAAATTTACTTTGTGTAAATTTTCAGATTTTTTCCGATAAAGTTCATTTTTTTAATGAATAGTGAAAAATATTATATTTTAATTCCAAAGTACCTTTTAATCTATTGTATTTATTTGGTTAGATTGTTTTTAATTGGTTTTAAAGTGAAATTTAAATATATTTTTACCATTTAATCCAATGTGGGTCATTGGAATTAATTTCACTTTGAAATTGGACATAAACAAGTATCAATCTTTTGATAGTTATTGTTTCTTAAAAACACGCTATTTGTTTTGATAACGGGAATTAATCATAAAGTTAATTAATGACACTTATATGTTTTGAATTTGGGATAATAGACATAATTTTTGAATTCGGAATATCAAATATAGCTTAGGCTGATTTTTTTGTATTTTTCTAAAAAACATCAATTTTTGATGAATAATGAAACCACTTAGTGGTAGTTAAAAAACTGAATTTTTCATTTAAATGAAATTTTACCACTTCTATGAATTTAATTTTAAAAATACGATATACATGGTTGTTATCAAGAAGTAAAATGTGGTTCAGTAAGATGAAAATAATTTTTGGTGAATAGTAACTTTTGACTTTTATTTGTTGCGGTTAATGGTAAATAGGGTAATTCAAAGTTAATGGAATATTATAATAATTAAAAATTACCTTAACACTTGTCATAACCTTATTGGATGAGTATTGGCCGACCATGGGCATCCTTGGGTCGATTTTGGGACCCCATTGAGCCATTTGGGTGTGATAATGACAATTTAGATTAATTAATTTAATGTGAAGACAAAATTGACATTAACATAAATCTTTTAGTAATTAATTTTTATATGGTGTTATATAAGTCATATTTTTGACTATAAATATTCATTGGAAATATAAAAAAATTTCCTACATGATGGTATATGTTTTATAATTTTTAGACATCAAATATATTAAATTATTTATGACACAATAATGATGCAGTATTTACCGCATTAATAAATGATTTAAATAAATAAGATTATAATGATTAATATATTATCCAAAACACATCCAATTATGATTGGATGATTTTATTTTGACCATGAGTCATATTATCTTCATCTTAAATGATTTTTGGACCTTTATAACCTGAAGATAAGTTTATAATAAAATAATATTTTCACACCTTCCAAAAGAGCCCCTCCTCCCCCTTATAAAAGGACACCACTTCTAACCAATTCCTCACACCTCTAAAGCCATTTGGATCATCCAACCTCTACCCAATTAATCTCCCTAAATCCCTATCCTCCCTCTAGAAGCATTACCTTAGACATAAGGCACTTCAAGAAGTCCTTTTGATCAAACCAAAGGAAGTTACCCAAATTAAAGGTAACACTTTCTCTTAAATTGTTTTCTTTATTTTACTTCTCCAACCCCTAAAATCTTTTTATTCCATTATTTTGTAACAAAAACAGTATCCTCAATATACTAGTATGTTTTTATGAGATTTATTCTAATTACACATACACACACCTCCATCTAATGGGTGAAGAACATAATGTTTCTGTGGATGGAAAACTATCACCTCACGAAACGATGATTGTTCGATTATCTCCTACCGCCTCTCATGGTGGCCATTACGATGGAACTATTTTTATATATGATATATATTATGTTTATGTTTTCTTTATTCTCCTGTATTTTTTATTTATAGAACGCCTTTATGGTTTCCATAGTGGGTAAATACGATAATCTCATTTGAGGAAGTGCGGACTACTGCCACCTCAAAGTGATGTGATTCGTTAATGCCTTATGTGTGATGTATAAAGGGTAGAGTTAATGATATTATGTATGATATTATACTGGAATTATAATATAAATATGTATCATTATGTTATAATTCCATTAAATTAAGAAATATAAATAAAAGTAGCGTTCATGCGTACGTACGGCTTACTGTCTCCATGAACGGTGCATTTCATTTCTTACCTTTAAATGTTATGTACTATTATAAATACATGTATATACTAGATATATGTGATATATATGATATCTAAATCATGAATATCATTCTGGATATAATAAACCTTTGACCACATGAACAACATGTAATTATAAGAAGTCCATTTTTGACTCAAGTACCAAATATCGACAAAACGAACATTATTAAGTTAAATGATTACATAATGTTTATAACATGGTAATAAGTGATATAAAAGGAATAATAAACAATAAAAATTTTCTTAAGAAATTTGAAATTAACTTTAGTTTATTATTCTGGAGATTAAAGAATGATCGAGTCAAGTCGGACACGAGGTAAGGGATCTGACCTCTCTCTTTCTTTTCAAGTACTCTCTTTTTTGTCATTTCTTTTATACTTCATGTTCTTATGTTGGAGGATGTTATTTTATATTATACATACTGTAATTTTTATTTTCATATGATGAGATACCCCCTCTTACTCTCATCAATTCATTTTAAGAATTTTTAAGTGGCGTTGTTAGGCTGTCGAATTTTTGTAAGAGATTTTCTTATCTCACTTTTAATTCCATGAGATTTACATTGTTCGACACTTATTCATTGCATGTGGTGTATTGTGTACAGAAATTTGATATATATTATCATGATTCTCATTATATTCATGGTATTATTTTATTAATTTGGTGGTTATTAACTTTTTTTCATATGACTCAGTTGATT
Source organism: Viscum album (assembly GCA_963277665.1). Lineage (NCBI taxonomy): Eukaryota > Viridiplantae > Streptophyta > Magnoliopsida > Santalales > Viscaceae > Viscum > Viscum album. The sequence goes on along the minus strand of OY728128.1, from coordinate 990,570,866 downwards.
ACAACGTGGTAAAGGGTTTCATCTCACTTTTTATTCCTATGAGATTAATGCTATATTTGCCACAATTTACTTTTGTGTGGCATATGCACTGCCCATGATTGTACTATTTGTGTAATATAATTTCATGTATGAGCATTTACATTTTAATTTTACGATCTTTATTTCACAGGGCGTAGGATTTGTAAGTTACCAAATTGGTAAGGGAACCTTTCACCCTCCTCTTTTTAGAAGGCATATTTTTGTTATGTCTTTTAAATTACATCATATTATGTTGGGATATGATATTATATATCCTTATTGATGTAAACATTATTTAAAAGTGATGAGATATCCTTTTTGTCTCATCAACTCATTTTATTAATTTTAAAGTGACGCTGTTAGACTGTTAATGTTTTTTAAGGGAACTTCTTAACCCAATTTCAAATTCTTTGGGTTAAACTTGAACTTATTGAATATGTCATCCTATGAATATGTGTGAATGACCTCTGATAGTTTTTCACTTAATATCCACTTATATTGGTTTTATTTATATTTTTCACAAATAATTATGTATTTGATTTATCCTTAATTTAAGGATACCATCTTTATAAGGGATTTCATCTCAATTTACATTTCCATTGAGACTTCATTGTTGTTATGCAACAATTCACTCTTATATAGTGTATATACTGTCCTTTGACATATTATATCATCAGTCTCTTTATTCTAATGATATTATAATGTTCTGATTAAATTTTATTCCTCATTTAATTGTATTCAAGCATCTCTCTTTTTGTTAAAAAACTCTTTAACAAAGATATCGTTAAATGTTTTAAATATTTATTCTTATAAATATTTCTCATTAATTTAAATGTTTTCAAAATGGGTTTTAGGATTTATTTATGTGGACATTAATATTTTCTAATGATAATTCATTTAAATTATTCAAAGTGGTATGGGATACTTTGAATCAAAAATCTATTTTTAAGTGGTTTTGAAAATGATTTGATAAAACATTGTTTATTTAAATATATTTATTTGATATATTGGAATGTGGAATTTTTATCTTTCCTTTATACATGTTTCATATATTATGATTATGTTATGGTTATTTGTCATTGTTTACGTAAATGGGTGGTACTATGATAAACCTAGGGTGGGTGAGCCCGAGATAGCTCTCCAATGAATTGGGTAACGTGATGGAGGTAAACGTGATGTTTCTCCTAAGAGATTTAGGGAATAAACCGTTATGGGTATTCCAAGTGTAAATCCCTATGTAGCTGTGATAGCTACATTGTAAGTTTGATATAGATTCCATAAGTAACCTTTATGATTTATGATTTGTGTGTGTTATTCATAAATCTCATGATTTCATAAGGTATGTTAAGATTGAAAAGTATAGTTTCATTGATTTGTATTTATTGATGGGAAAATGTTTTCCTTCCTTATTTTATAGCCTTTACTGAGCTTTTTATGCTCATCCCAAGTTTTTGAAATTTTTTCCAGAGGACTTAGAGATGAATAGGGTCAAGGATGGGATCAAGGAAAAGTCGTGCTATCTAAAACATGGAACTAGACATGTTTGTTTTTAAGAGTTTTTATTTTATGAATAAAATGGATACTGAGTAGTAGTGTCTACTTGTAATATTCAAGTTGTAATGTAATAGTTATGGCCTAATTCTCTAAAACTCTAAACCTGAAAAGATCCTCAATGTTAATTATTCATTTAATTCAATATTATGTAATTTTTAAGGTCGGGCCCTTATAGTTGGTATCAGAGGTCGGTTTAGATAACTTTAGAAGTTAGGGTATAATTTATGCCTAAGTGACATTACCATAATGGTTAGGATTTTAGAAAGAGTCATAGTTATTTTTATAAAGTGAATGAGTTTAAGATAACATGAATATGTATATCTTAGTGTTTACCCTCCATATAGTATATTATATGATGATTTTACTGATATACTCACACTAACCTTTTTTATTATAGTAAATGGCTGAATCTAGTAGGCACCAAAGTAACAGTGGATGTGAAGAAAACTATGACAGTTTTCTGAAAGAGCAGTTGAATGATATGGGAGCTGCAATGAGAACTCTTGTAGTTATTCTCATCCAACTATCTGGAGTCATGATTGACCACCTGAACCTTAGTGATTTTTATAAGACATCATATATGTGAGAAACAAATCCCTACGGATGTTCAGGTAATAATCATAAAGGTAGGTATGTTCAAAAACCTATGTGTCAAAGATGTGGAAAGAAACACATAGGAAAATGTCTCAAAGGGACAGAAATATTCTATAGATGTGGAAATGAAGGTCATAAAGCAAGAACCTTCCATGGAAAATGGAAGCATCTAGTTGACTCTAGGAAAGGGAAAGAAGTTCTTTATAAAGAATCAATTGAATGTTTTAAATGTAGTGAGCATGGTCATTATGGAAATACATGTTCTATGAAGAAGTTTCGGTAATGGGATCAACAGGATCGTAGGAATATTCATTCTCCAATACCTAATTCCATAATGATTGAGGATGAAGAAACTGACAATTACCAATGAAAGTTATGGATTATTTCTTAACATATGTTTTCCTATTATTGAAATATTAGGATATGATTCATGATTTTGTTTGTAGGAAAGAAGTATTTTAGAATAACTTGGTAAAGAATGGTTAATGGATCATGAAGAAGGTTGAATGTGTAAGAGGTTAAAATATAAGGGATTCAAGATTTGTGGTAGATTTCAGGATGGTGAAATGCTTAAAAGTATTAAGACTCTTTTGATGATGGGATTAAATTAGAAGACTCTTTATAGTATGTGTAACCATGAAGTTTGATATATGAAAATTTTATTCAAGGAATAATTATCTTTTTTTGTGTTTATAGTTATAAATAACCATTTGGGTTTATATGATCCTTGAATTTGAGGCAATAATCGGTTAATACATTTTGGGATGCAAAACGAAAGTTATTAGATAACCTTTGTTGTTAAAATATGTTATGGTTTTTTTGATGAATTTATCTATTTTGGTAATGTTATAAAATTATGTAGTTTTTTATAAGGTATAACACGCAAACCATGTGACAACCCATCGCATCGGGCGAAGCTATGGGAATCGAACCCACAACCAAAGTGCGACTGGTATTTATCTCCTACCACTGGACTACATGAAGTACCTAGTTAGTATGACTAATTACTGTTAGTGAGATGATCTTATGAATCAGGAATAAGTTGATTTTGGGTTATCTATGGAAATGATTAACCTATCAAGGAGGACATGTGATTAGGTTAATTACTTTTCATTATGAGACTTTAAGAGTAACTGATGTTATTTAGAGATAAATGTTAAGATTTACCTTGGAAGACTATGTGATTAAATCCTTTAGAGATTTGGGTTTCAATCTTATTTTGGATTACATTAAATAATTTTAAGGATAACTATTTATTTAATGGTGTTTCTTGAACCTTGGGTTCTTTTTGTTGAATTTTGGAGATTAAGAGTAGTATTTCTTTTTATAAAGGATTATCCTTTTGGTGATTATCTGATCTTATACTAAACGTTTTGGTTTTATTTAATATCTAAAGACATGCGAAATATATAGTTCATCTTTTGTGGATTGTGTGTTTCTCTCAAAGTTGATTATAGTGCTCTTAATGTGAAAAAAAAGTCATCCTGAATATTCATCGTTTGGAGAAAATATGAGTTTGTGTTAAAAATCTAGTAAAAGATGAATGTCTACATGAAAAGTAAGTATATTTACTTATGTTTTTGGTTAAGCTCATAAATAAATTCCTCAATGAAAAGTAACTTTAAACAAAATCCTTGTCTGTTAACGTTTCCTACTGGGGAATCAAAGACTGTTTAACCCATCACAAGTTTGTGATTTTCTGGTGGTTAAATTTCTCCTAAACATGTTTCCTAACACTCTCCATCATAACTTGACCCTTTGTTTTCTCCTCTATATCCATGTTTTCATGGAATCTTAGTATGGGTTAACTCGGGTGACCATTTTACTTCTCTTTATTTCTTTTAAAGTGATAGTTTTACTGACTCTTTTTTCTGATATGGGATTTTCAATAAAGTTTCCGAGCCCAAATTTTAAAATTGTGAGGACGCAATTCCCAAAAGGAGGGAAGGATGTAACATCCCAGGTAAATAAAGAATATGACTTTTTCATATTTATTAATTTTTGAATTAAATATTAATTTTACTTTAAAAGTGTTTCTATGTTTGATAGCGTACCTGATACACAACAATAGGTTTCTTTGAAATCTTACGTTGCACACTAATAATATAATATTATTATTTTAAATGGTAGTCCACTCCTAGCCATTTTATTCGCAGGAATGAACAAAACTAAATACAATATGATTATACATGTTTTTTAAATTTATTTACATATATCCAATAAAATTTAGAGGCATAAAATGTGAATGAATCTAATTTTAAGCATAATTTACATTAAAAGGCTGATTTATCGCCTTTTAATGGCGAACCCTTTTTAAATCTAGTTTTGGTCAGTTTAATACATTCTATATGAACAAATAAAATCCTTCTTTAGAATGGGGACATAAAAATTTACTTTGTGTAAATTTTTCTATTTTTTCTGATAAAGTTTATTTTCTAATGAATAGTGAAAAATATTGTATTTTAATTCAAAAGTTTTTTTTAATCTAATTTATTTATATGGTTATATTATTTTTATAATTGGTTTTAAAGTGAAATTTAAATATATTTTTACCATTTAATCTAATGTTTTTCATTGGAATTAATTTCACTTTGAAATTGGACATAAAAAAATATCAATCTTTTGATAGTTATTGTTTCTTAAAAACACGCTATTTGTTTTCATAACGGTAATTAATTTTAAAGTTAATTAATGCCACTTATATGATTTTAATTTGGTATAATAGACATAACTTTTGAATTCGTAATATCAAATATTTCTTAGGCAGAATTTTTGGTATTTTTCTGAAAAAACTTCAATTTTTTATGAATAGTGAAACCACTTAGTGGTAGTTAAAAAAACTGACTTTTTAATTTAAATGAAATTTTACCACTTTTGTGAATTGAATTTCAAAAATCTGACATAAATGGTTTTTATCAAAGTGTAAAATTTGGTTCATTAAGATGAAAATAATTTTTGGTGAATAGTAACTTTTGACTTTTATTTACCGCGGTTAAAGTTAAATAGGGTAATTCAAGGTTGAAAGAATATTATAATAATTCATAATTACATTAACAATAGTTCTAAACTTATTGGATGAGTATTGGCCGACCATGGGCATCCTTGGGTTGATTTTGGGACCCCATTGAGCCACATGGGTGTGATAATGACAATTTAGATTAATTAATTTAATGTGAAGACAAAATTGAAATTAACAAAAATATTTTAGTCATTAATTTTTATATGGTGTTATATAAGTCATATTTTCAACTATAAATATTAATTGTAAAGATAAAAATATTTCTACATGATGTTATTTTTTTTATAATTTTTATACATCAAATATATTAAATTATTTATGACACAATAATGATGCAGTATTTACCTCATTAATAAATGATTTAAATAAATAAGATTATAATGATTAAAATATTATCCAAAACATGTCCAATTATTATTGGATGATTTTATTTCAACCATGAGTCGTATTATATTCATCTTTAATGATTTTAGGACCTTTTGAAACTGAAGATAAGTTTATAATAAAATAATAGTTTTACACTTTCCAAAAGAGCCCCTCCTCCCCTTTATAAAAGGGGACCACTTCTAGCCAATTCCTCACACCTCTCAAGCCATTTGGATCATCCAAACTCTAGACAATTAATCTCCTTATATCCTTATCCTCCCCCTAGAAGCCTTACCTTAGGCAGAAGGAACTTCAAGAAGTCCTTTTGATTAAACCAAAGGAAGTTACCCAAATTAAAGGTAACAGTTTCTCTTAAATTGTTTTTTATTATTTTACTTATCCAACCCCTATACTCTTTTTATTACATTATTTTGTAACAACACCGTTGTCTTCAATATACTAGGATTTTTTTATGAGAATTATTCTAATTAAGAATACACACACCTCCATCTAATGGGTGAAGAACAAAATGTGTCTATGGATGACAAACTAACGCCTCACGAAACGATGATTGTTCGATTATCTCCTACCGCCTCTCATGGTGGACATTATGATGGCACTGTATTTATATATGATATATATTATGTTTATGTTTTCTTTATTCTCCTTTATTTTCCATTTATATCACTCCTTTATGGTTTCCATAGTGGGTAAATACGATAATCTCATTTGAGGAAGCGCGGACTACCGCCCCCACAAAGTGATGTGATTCATTAATGCCTTATGTGGGATGTATAAAGGATGGAGTTAATGATATTATACAGGAATTATAAAATAACTATGTATCATTATGTTCTAATTTCATTAAAATAAGAAATATAAATGAAAGTAGCGTTCATGCGTATGTACGGTTTACCGTCTCCATGAACGGTGCATTTCATTTATTACCTCTAAATGTTATGTCATATTATAAATACATGTTTATACTGGATATATGTGATATATATTTTATCTAAATCATGAATATCATTATAGATATAATTAACCTTTTACCACATGAACAACATGTAATTATAAGAAGTCCATTTTTGACTCAAGTACCAAATATCGACAAAATGAACAATATTAAATTACATGATTACATAATGTTTATAACATTGTAATAAGTGATATAATATGAATAATAAACTTTAAAAGTGTTATTAAGAAATTATAAATTAACATTTGATTATTATTCAAGATATTGAAGAATGATCGAGTCAAGTCGGACACAAGGTAAGGGATCTGACCTCTCTCTTTCTTTTCCAGTACTCTATTTTATGTCATTTCTTTTATGATCCTTTTTCTTATGTTGGAGGATGTTATTTTATATTAACCATACTATATTTTTTATTTTCATATGATGATATACCCCTATTACTCTCATCAATTCATTTTAAGAATTTTTAAGTGGCACCGTTAGGCTGTCGAATTTTTGTAAGGGATTTTCTTATCTCACTTTTAAATTCGTGAGATTTCCATTGTTCGCCACTTATTCATTGCATGTGGTGTATTGTGTACTTCCATTTGATATATATTATCATTATTCTAATTATATTAATTATATTCATGGTATTCTATGATTAATTTGGTGGTTATTAACTTCTGTTCATACGACTCAGTTGATTACAACGCGGTAAAGGGTTTCATCTCACTTTTTATTCCCATGAGATTCATGCTATATTTGACACTATTTACTTATGTGTGGTGTATGAACTACCCATTATTGTACTCTTTGTGTAATATACATTAATTTATGAGTATTTACATCTTCATTGTATGATCCTTCTTTCACGGGGCGTATTATTTGTAAGTTACCAAATTCGTAAGGGAACCTTTCACCCTCCTCTTTTTAAAAGACTTCCTTTTGTTATGTATTTTAAATTACATCATATTATGTTGGGATATGTTCTTCTATATCCTTATTGATTTAATCTTTATTTACAAGTGATGAGATACCCTTTTTGTCTCATCAACTCATTTTCTTAATTTTAAAGCGATGTCGTTAGGCAGTCAATGTTTTGTAAGGGAACTTCTTAACCCAATTTCATATTCTTAGGGTTAAACTTGAACTTCTTGAATATGTCATCCTATGAATATGTGTGAATGAAATATGATTGTTTTTCACTTAATATCCACTTATATTGGGTGTATTTATATTTTTCACACATAATTATGTATTTGATTTATCTTAATTTAAGAATACCATCTTTATAATGGATTTCATCTCAATTTACATTTCCATTGAGACTTCATTGTTGTTATGCACCAATTCACTCTTAGATGGTGTATATAATGTACTTTGAAATATTATAACATGAATCCATTTATTCTCATGATATTATAAATTTCTGATTAAATGTTATTCTACATTTAATTGTATTCAAGCATCTCTCTTTTTGTTAAAAAACTCTTCAACAAAGATATCGTTTTAAAAGTTTTAAAGATTTATTCTTCTAAATATTTCTCATTAATGTCCATGTTTTCAAAATGGTTTTTAGGATTTATTTATATATACATTAGTGTTTTAAAATTATAATTCATTTAAAAGATTCAAAGTTTTATGGGACACTTTTATTCAAAAATCTCTTTTTAAATGGTTTTGAAAATGATTTGATAAAACATTGTTTATTTCAATATCTTGATTTGATATATTGGAATGTGGAAAATATTATATTTCCTTTATAAATGTGTCATATGTTATGATTATGTTATGGTTATTGGGCATTGTTTGCGTATACGGGTGGTTTCATGATAAACCTAGGGCGGGTGAGCCCGAGATAGCTCTCCAATGCATTGGGTAACGTGACGAAGGTAAACGTGATGTTTCTCCTAAGAGATTTAGCGAATATACCATGATATTTATTCCAAGTGTAAATCCCTATGTAGCTGTGATAGCTACAATGTAATTTTGACGTGGATTCCATAATTAACCTTTATGATTTATGATTTGTGTGTGTTATTCATAAATCTCATGATTTCATAAGGTATGTTATGATTGAAAAGTATGGTTTCCTTGATTTGTATTTATTGATGGGATAATGTTTTCATTCCTTATTTTATAACCCTTACTAAGCTTTTTATGATCATCCCAAGTTTTTGAAATGTTTTCCACAGGACTTAAAGATGAATAGGGTCAATGATGGGATAAAGGAAAAGTTAGGCTATCTAAAACATGGAACTAGACATGTTTCTTTTTAAGAGTTTTTATTTTATGAAAAAAATGGTTACTGAGTAGTAGTTTCTACTTGTAATATTCAAGTTGTAATGTAATAGTTATGGCCTAATTCTCTAAAAATCTAAACCTGAAAAGATACTCAATGTGAATTATTCATTTAAATCAATATTATGTAATGTTTAAGGTCGGGTCCTTACAGAGGGAGAGAAATGCTTGTGGAAATTAATGGGGATCATTAATTAGGAACCTTCATAATTCCCCAATGTTGTTGTTACTTATGATTGAAGGGTATAGCTATATATTGGCATGACATGTCATCGGTCCCACCATGCCGTTTGTCTATTAGAGGAAAATAATGAAAATAAAATAATAAGGTTATATTATTTATTCTTTTAAAAATTCCCAAAATCTAACTTTTTCTCTAGACCTACTTCGGTCTAAGTGAAGCCTCCACTAAGAGAATATCAATTTTGCGGATTCAATGGCGCCCTCAGATTTTTAATTCGAGCAATGAGTCAAAAGATAGAAAATTTTGCCTCCATGTTTACAGAACGTACCTGAAAAAAAGTTTAGAAAATTAATAACAGTCACCCTCAACTCGCGTCAGTCGAGGTTAGGCTCCGCCTAAGGAGAACACACCCTCACAAGCTCAATGGTACTCTTAGATTTTCAATCCAAGTTACCATTTAGAAGTTATGGATTTTACAGTAAAATAATTGTCAAATAATTATTTTATTTACGACCAAAAATTAACATTCACGGGGGGGCCATGCTAGCCAATGTTAGTATCAGCCTAAGGAAATAATACCCTCACGAGTTCAGTGGTGGTCTCAGATGATCAATCAGAGTTACCATTCATGAGTTATAAGCATTTGAAAAATAAAATAACTTTATTTAATTATTTTATTTATGGTTAGGCCATTTTTGGGTTTTCTTACCAGAGGCATCCGCCGACTAAACTTAAGTCATCCCTGGGGTAAACCCACAATCCTGAACACAACGGTGCCCTCATATTTCTAATTTGGGAACCTTTTAATAGTTATCCCACTTTTTCAGGAAAATCACTCACGCATGCTATTTAAAGTTTAACAAAACTTTAACGGATCATTACGAACACTTCGGGCCTCATAATCACACACCTTCTGATTTCACGGTATCGAAATAATCCCCCAAATAATTTAAAAAACACTATTTGGAATTTCTAGTTCTTTATAGAATGCATTTTCCATTAAATTTATGAATAAACCTTAATAGGTGTAGGACTATATTGAAAATATTTATAAGATCTTAGACTTCCTTGAAACACCTAATAATATAAAGGTGATGTGTGTAGTGTTCAGACATATGATTCCTAGAAAGCATTGTTAGGATTCCACTGTGTAGGCTTATAAGCATGAGGGATTAGACTGGAAAGGTTTCAAGACTCTCTTCTTCTAGAAGTTTGTTCTAGAATCATTGATGATGGAAAAGACTCTATAGTTCATCTATTTTTAGTAGGTAGGGTGTGTGGTGTCAATATACACAAATCGGTTTTCTAATCCAGTTAATTTTATGCCTTAAGTTGTAAAGAATGACCAGTTGAAAGATCAGATGTATCTATAGGTTTTTCCACCAGATATCATATCATAGTTATTTATGTTAAAACTCTTGACCTATACAAATATAGTAGATAGATCTATGATGGTAGATATGATTATGGTAGCCAAGGTTGGATATTCCACCCCTTATCTTCCACCTAGTGGTATCTTTATAGGAATTCCAAGGAAAAATAAGAAGTGTAAGGATCATCATAGGAGAGATGGGGGGTAGTTCTCAGGAGTATGCATCTTTGGAAACTCCATTTATAGCTAGTGGTGTGCCTATGACATGCTATCAGTGTGGAAAGATTGGGAACACATTGCATTCTTGTCTTGCACTAGCAGAGATATGTAATAGATGTTTGTGTTATGGTTATTTGTAGTTTTTTTATTAGGGTATTTATACATCTTGATATGGTCAGTGATCATTGAATCCAAGGGATGCTAAAGCATAGTCAGATTCTATAACTCTATAGGGATCCAGCCATAGGACTTAGTATTGATCCACCTTCATGTAGTATATTAGTTTCTAGTGGAGGTAGATGTGTATCCAATGATAGTGACAGGTACCAAATTTATTTCATCCTTAGTTTAAATTGATATTTTTAATACTTTTGATTCCCAATCATTTATATATTTTTGTTTCATTGATATTTTTAACCTCCCAATAGAACTAATTTCCTCTATTATAGATTTAACAACACCACTTGGGATTTTCTTATTCTCAATTTAGATATGTTTGATGTCATCATGGGGATAGAAAATATTTTCTCTCATTATACTGAGTTTTATTATTATCATTGTCATTTCTTATTTATTCTAGATGATTGGATCTCACAAGTGTTTCTGGGAGAGTGGGATCTGAGGCCTGGTCATACATGACCTTTCCATCCATAGCTCGAGAGTTTTTTGTCTATTATTGTAGTTAGTCCCTATGAATTTTATTCTATTGTTGATCTTCCCACCATTTTTAGGGTTTTTCATACATTTTCCCAAATGATATCTCCAAGATTCTTCTAGAGAGTGGTTGATTTTAAAATTGACCATCTACCAAGTATGCAGCCCATATTGATATCTTCCTATCGTATGGAACTAGTGGAGCAAAAAGAGTTCAATATTTAGTTGTAATAACTGATGAAAACCATTTTATTTACCCTAGTGATTTTCTATGGGTATCCCTAGTTCTATTTTCCATGAGGGAAGATTGTTCACACCGATTTTTTGTAGACTATCTGAAGTTAAACCTAACTGTTAAGAAAAATTATTCTTTGCCTCATGTGGATTATTTGTTTGACTAGTTAAAGGGGGAGAAGTGTTTTTTAAAGATTGATCGTCAGTCTGGTTATCATCAACTCATATTTTGGGAGTTTGATATAGTGAAGAAGGATTTCAGGAGTAGGTACGATTATTATGAATATCATGTGATGTTTTTTCTTCTTACTAATGGTCTTATAGGTTTTATGGATTTGTTTAATTAAATATTAAATTAGTATCACAACACTTTTTTGGTTTCATTCATAGTTGTTATTTTTTTTTATTCATGATCTGAGCATTAGCATGAGCACCATCTGAGTTTGGTTGTGGAAATCCTGAGAAGTAACTATTTTTATTGAAATCTTTTAAAATAAAATTTTTGGATTCATGACATGATATTATTAGAGAACATGATTTCTGATTATGGATTATTAGTTGATACTAATAAGTTTAATGTTGTTTTCATTGGGAGATCCACATAACCTCTTTGAAATTCAGATCTTTCATGGTCTTGTGGGATACAATTAATGGTTTTCCAAAATTAATATAAATTGTCACAATTGACTAATCTTACTAGGAATGGGGAGAAATTCATATGGGATGAAAATTTTCAGCCTTCTTTTTATGGGATAGAATGAATTCTAACATCATCTCATATTCTGATCTTACCAGATCCTGGGATGGGTAAAAGGTTTTTTGTGATTCTTTTAGGACCATTTTGGGATGTGTTATCATGTAGGATGATCATATCATATTTTACGTATCTCATCATCATCGACTATACTAAAAGAATTAACCCACTCATGTTTTAGAAGTTTTTTCAGTTATTAATGTGCTCAAGTGTTAGAAGCATTATATTTTTGGGGAAAGGTTCATAGTTTTTTCTAACTGTAAGAATTTGAGCTATATATTTCTACCAAAATACATGAATCTCATATAGATTCAATGGGTGTAACACATCTAGATGATTAACTTCAATATTAATTACACCCTAGGTATTAGAAATATCATTACAGATGCTCTTAATAGGAAATTTCTATCACAAGAATTTTAGGAATCAAAGGCAGAGTAGAACCTTATTGGGAATTGTGCTCACCTTCATCTAGATGCTCAAGAGGATGTTCCAGGTGTCTTCCTAATCAGTGTTCAGTTATCATCATTTTTACTTCAGTCAATTCTGAAAAATCAGTAGCAACATGTTGAGTTCAGAGAAATTTGAGAAACCCTATATGGAAGGGAGACCGTTTCTAGTTGGTCTCTTTCTTCAGATTGTATACTCAATTTTGGGGATTAGTTTTTTTTTCATGGAATCAGTGTGAAGCTCAGTTTTTTTATTGTCATATTTCTTTATGGTCTATTTATTAGAGAACTATGAATATGTATTATGATGTAGGATAGTGATTCTCATGGCTGGGTATAAAGAAAGACATTGTTGATTATGTGTCTCGTTGTTACAGCTACCAACAAATAAAGTCAGAGCATCTGAAACCTTCTTGTTTTCATCAACCTCTTTCGGTGCTAGTATGGAAATGGTATGGGGCATCCATGGAATTTTTTGTTGGGTTACCATAGAATCCCAAATAGAAGAATGATATCTGGGTGGTTTTTTATCAGTTTACAAAGTCATCTCATTTTATTCCAACCAAATACACCCCAAAATTTGAAGTTATAGGTAAGTTGTATGTGAAAGAATATGAGAGGTTACATGAGGTTCCTTCAACTGTTATTTAAGAAATGAATCATATGCTAACATCAAGATTTTGAATAAGTATCCAAGAGGTTATAGGGACTCAGGTCATATTGAGTACAACTTATCAACCATATATAGATATTTAAACAGAGCGTATTATTCAGATTCTAGAGGATATACTTGGTACTTGTATATTGGACTTCGGTGGATCATTGGATAACCATGTTGGACTGGTTGAGTTTCCCTCTAATAATATTCGTTAGTTTTCAAAAGAATGGATCCCTTTGAGGATTTTAATGGTCACTTGTGAAAGTCACCACTTTGTTCGACGGAGGTAGGTAAAGCCTCTATGTAGGGACTAGGTTTAGTTTAGGATACATCCATGAGGATTCAGAATATACGTCAGGATCTGATTACATCATAGAATAATCATAAATCTTATACAGATTAAAAGTGTTTCCCTTCGGAGTTTTTTATAGGTTACTAGGTTTTCTCTAATGTTTCTCTGTAGTTGGGTCACCATCAACTTGGAAAATATGGAAATATGGCTATGATATACTAAGACTATTTGAGGTCATTGAGATGCTTTGGAAGGTTCTTTAATGGTTGTAATTACTAGTTCAGTTGACAAGCATTCATGATGTTTTCCACATATCACAGCTTATGAAATATCATCCTAAATTCTCTGAAATTCTAAGTGGAGAAGAGATTTAAATAGAGTGAGTTGTTTTCATTGTGGACCATCTAGTCGATATCATTGACTCTCAAGTGAATGTCTTTCATGGGAATTATGTTTTATTGGTCTGATTTTTATAACGACACTTATCATATCCTTAAGATAATTGGGAGCACAAATCTTTGATGAGGTAGTAGTGGCCTCACCACTTTATCGAAATTCATTCTTCTACATTACTTCCCAGAGATAGAAAGTCTTATAGTGGGGAGTTTGTAACATCCTGTTACCCACCCTTCTCCAAGAAATTTTTGTTGTCAGCATTTTATCTAGATTGATCATTTCATTGATTGATCGTCATGGTTGTTGTTTTATGTCTATCTAGGAAAGTACTACTTTTAGGTTCTTCATTTCATTGATCGCGATAGTGTTATGGAATCATTTTATCATATTATTTGTCCCATGATAAATTTTCTTGATTTCTTTTATATTTTTGGTGCGATATTTTTTCAGGCTCTATTTATTTTATTGGTTGTGGTGACATAAGTGTGTATTCTTGAGGTATATGTCATATCAACTTCTCTTCCAACCCTTTTTGTATATATAATCAATTTTAATATGTATAGATTGATTCTAGGGAAACCATTTTCATTGTTTTATTCTCTTTTTCAGGGATCCTTTGCAGACCTGTGTGAACCATAGTTTTAAGGTAGGTGGTTCCATCTCAAGCATGTGTTGAAGAACTATATTTCTCTTATTTTTTATAAATTGATTTATAAATAATTTTTTTTATTTTTTTTGTATGTAAATGAATTTTAGGTAAAATTTTGTTTTTCTTTAGTTTTTAGTAAATGAAAAAAGGTTTATTTTCAAATAGTTGAAATGATTTCGGAAATGTGGCACAAGGGAAGCCTTGGGTATGTAGGTGGATGTTTTATCATAGTATCGTCATCCATACTTCCATCGAGAGGTTATATCATGGGGATTTCCTCTTCTCATTTGGCTGGTCATTCTAGGGAATTGTTCTGGACATTTTGGGGCATTCACTCATGGGGTTCTCATATGCTCCTTAGACCAGTGTGTTAGAGACTTCTATGCACTAGTCATTAATGTGGTATGAGTAGTCTACTAGCTTGGCCAGTTGAGTTCCATGGCATGATTTACCAATGTTTGAGTTTGAGTTTTTACTGTTTTTCTTTTGATATGCATTCTTTGGATTTTGATAAATTATAATGAAAATTATGCTTGAAATTGATATACCTTCCTTTGTTTTGGAATTGTTAAAAAAAGAGAAATATTTACAATTCTTTGGATAAAATTGATTTACTTCTTATCATGCCTTATTATATTTCAAATGATCATACTTGGATTATTTTTCAGATACATGTATTAGAACACCAGGGTGGGATCATACTAAGCATGTTAGAACACTCCATGTGCACTTATTTTGTGGTGAATAGACTATTGTATGTCTTTCGATATAGGGAAATGTAAGGGGCTGCAGTGATGCAGTGGGGTTTTCTATCAGCTGGAGGGGTAGCTAGTGGTGAGGTGGTGGGACTCTTCCCATGATATCTCCTGTAATATTTGGTTTTTTTCTATCTTAATAGTACTTTCTACTTGTACTTTTACTTGGAGGTTTTTCTAACATTATTTTTCTTTTATTTATGTTGTTTTCTTTCTATGATAGAAATATTTATCTTTCTGATGTTGTCTATATTCTATATATGTTCTGTGTTGTTACTTCAGTTTGGGAGAAGTCATTCCCTCTTTTTTTTATGCATGAGTTCTTGTCTCCAACCTATTTGGATTAGGATCTACCTTTAGATTTATGGCAGGTTGGGTCGAGTACTGGTTTGAGAGGGTATTCAGGTCGGTTTGTTATAAGATAATATTAAAATGTATTATGAATTTCTGTATATATCACCCTATGAAGCTTTATAGAGTATTTTTTATTATGATCTCCAATATATATATCATATATTAGAGATATTACATTTCAATTTATAATTATGAAACTATGAACTACATTGATGGTAATAATATTTAACATATCTTGAGTAAAATAAACATTTCTAAAACAATACTAACTTCTCAGCTTGAACATAATGTAATGTACCCAAAAAGAATAAGTCTATAATATGTAGAATTACCAATAATATTTGTCTTTAAATATCATGATGATAATGGTTTTCCTATAAGTAGGGATTATTATTTGGTAGATTGTATTATGTTTCATGCATAAATGGAGAGATATATTATATTTGAATATTTCTTAAAAAGATCACATATGTATCTTCATTGAAATATTTTAAAATAATGAAAAAAATCATTCATTATACATTTAGAGAGTCCTGTTATGTATTTTTGTTATTAGCTAATGGTAGAGAGTTTATTGAATCTATAAAATAATTTCCATTTTAGGGAATGGATCACTTCTTTCATATACTATTCAATAACATGTTATTATCCAATAATATATCTCATCATTATATGTTTTTTCATGAAAAAATAGAGCATCTTGAGTGGATATATTCAATAAGCCCAACGACATAGCCTGCAAATACAAGGTATGTAATTTCACTATATTTTATATTTTATAAATAATTATAACTGATTGGTATAACTATTAATACAGTTTATTTCTATACATTTTACATCATATGTTAGGAAATTACTTATAATTTTTGTATTATCATCCATGAAATTTGTATATATCCATAAAATTGTACGTTTAAATTTTGTTTTTTTTATTATAGTATTGATATTTTTTATATAAAATCATATTCTTCAAAATTATTACATTCATTTAGATTATTATTCTTGAAAAAATTTCTAACACACACCTTCTGATACATAGAAAATTTTAAATACATGTTAAAAAAAATTAAACCATATATGATAAGTTTCATACAAAATTTTTTGTTCCTTATACTAATCAGTCATTTAATATCATTGGAAACTGTATGCATTTATTAAAATAGATATGATTATTTTCATATTAGGGTATAGGTTTTATGTAAAAACATGGTTTTCATATTTACTATATTTTGAATATCATTCAATTTCATAAAAAAATTTACCTTGGTGTTTTCATATGTCTTATTTAGAATATTTCATTTTTAAAATTATGGACAAGTTTACAACCAACACTAATATAGTATCTCATTAAAATATGACTATTTGGTTCATTTGGTAACTTAATACCTATAATTTTATCATACTTGACTACTATATTGATTATAGAAAACTGTCATTATAATATTTTCAAATACTATTTTTCTATTTATCAAATTTCACACCCATATATTATCAAAGTAAAATGTATGATATTCTTTAAATAGAAAACATTCTACACAAAAATGGTAGATATATTATTTTTTATCCTCATATACCAGTTCCAAATTCATTAATTTATACTCAATGAAATTTTTTAGTTGTAGAAGAACATAATTATATCACAAAAAGACTTTATAATGTGTATACAACTTTATAGAGTAGTTTAACAATATAACAAAAATGTTGATGGGTATCATTATGTATTCATTAACTTTTGCTTCTAGGTATTTTTTCATTCACGGATATGAGGTAATGGGCAAGACTTTCATTTGTAGAGTTTTAGAATGTATTCTATTGTCACAAGGTAATATTGTTCTTGCATTTTCTTCCAGTGCAATAGTTTCATTACTACTTATAGGTGGGAGGATAGTCCACTCTAAATTCATTGTTCTAGTATCTATTAATGAGAACTCAATTTTCAATAATCCGCATAATAGGGATCGTGAAGAAAATATTCAATGAGAAAAATACATTATTTGGGATGAGGCACCAATGATTCATAAAAACTTTTTTGAATCTCTTGATCATTCATTTGAGATATATAATGCTAGTCAAAATGATAATCATTTAAATTTAACTTCTGGTGGCCTGGCTATTTTTATGGGGATATTTTAGGAAAATATTACCTATAATACCATGTGGTAATAGAAGTGAAATTATGTCTGAATGTACAAAGTCATCATATCTGTGGTGATACTATTAAGGTTTAACTTTAAAAAATAACATGATACTAAATTAAACAACCTACAATGATGATTTAGATAAAGTGTAAAAAATTTCTTAGTGGAATTTGTATATTGGTGAAGGTTGAATTTTTGAGCCTAATGATGTTGAATTTGTCATTAAAATTCCATCAATGTATCTTGTTACATCAGTTGAAAACCTAATGACTGTAATTTTTTACTATACATGCCCAAATTTCATAATAATTATGATGAATTTATTTACTTAATGGACCATGAAATATTATCACCACCCCATGATATTGTTCACGAAGTAAATGACTACATTTTATTTTTGACTACCTGTGAAACCAGAGATTACTTTAGTTTTCATTTTGTGTGCAATGAATATTTTGATACAGATAGGCCATAGAATAGATACACATCTTACATTTTAAATAGTAACAATGTATTCGGGTTTCCTACCAACAAAATTACATTAAAGATTGGGGTACCCATTATGTTTCTCATAAATTTAGATCAATCATTTGGTTTATTTAATTGTAATAGGATGATCATTAGGCACTTGGGTGACTATGTAATTAGAGAAAAAAATTAAGTGGATGGCATTCAGGGAACCTTGAAATCATTCCAAGAATTAATATGACACACTATGACTATATATGGCCTTTCAAACTACAAATAAGTCAATAACCTTTTCTTATTTCATATGTAATGACTATTAACAAAAGTTAAGGCTAATAACTTTCTTGTGTTTTGTTATATATTTGAAATATTTTGTTTTTTCATGGACAACTATTAGTTTTTGTATCTTGGTTTACGTCGAAAAAGGGTTTGAAAATAGTAGTAGATGATAAAGATAACATGGTCTCTAATTCAACAAAAAATATTGTCTACAAGGAATTTTTTGATAACTTGTCTCGGATATCCATTAAATTACATTATTGAAATCTCAGTGTGGTTTTCCCTTTCAAATATGTATACTATCAAGGTTTTCATTATTTATTAATATGATTTATTTGTACACTAATTCAAAGGCTACAATGTTAAGAAAATTTCACTATCAATAACTTAATTGAATGAAATTATCCTTGAATATGACAAAATACTAAAGATACAAGTTCAAATTTTTAATATGTGGTGAACTTCAACTTCCATGTACTCTAATGATTTTTTACCTCATTCTTGGTGTTGACATTTTGTGTTTTACATATAAAAATGAAAAATTATTTTTTTTATTTTTTATTATTTTGTTATTATATATAGATATTACATTACATTATTTTATAATGATGACATAAAAAAATTAACATTCTATTATAAATTTTAACATAACATTTGTGAGGAATAAAAAATTAATGTTCAATTTGTGTTTGTTGACAAATCCCAAAGTTCAAACTTCTGTTTCATGAAAGCATGTTCTATATTATAAATAATTTCTAAATTGCTACAAATTAGGGAAGATTCTTGGAAACTATACGTCTGAGTAGAATTATGTTTACATCAACCACCCATGTTCTTCCATGTGATTCTCAACTGCCACTCTTTAGTATTGATTTTATGTATTTTAATGACAATATTCAAAAAAGGGTTTTGAAAAAAAATATAATAATTAAATATTTCTACCCCTTCAATTTTTTTAATCTTATGTATTTTCAACACAACTATACTCAACATAATAACCTAATACTCTTGTATAAAAAATCTTATCACTTATTACTATTTAATTTTAAATTTACATATAATATAATGTATTCTTTTATAATTTACATTGTATTTGGCATAGTTTTAATGTTCATTAAATAATATTTATTTTATTATTCTATACTTGATCAATTATAAGGCATTTTTGTTTATACTATCCTATGAAATATATGGGGCATTCTAACTAAAATATGAAAAAAAATTATTGATTATGGAAGGTTATCCACTTTATCATTTTACTTTATAGGTTTGATAAATTATACTTTACACTTTTTTTATTTATTTTTGTTATAGATGGTTATAAGTTAACTTTAGTTTATGGGGTGATTTTTTAACCAAATTTCATATTTCATTGAAAACAACAATGATTCATCTACTATATTGATATACCAACTTTTTAGGGAAAAGATATTGAGAAGTATGCTTCCTAACTATTCAGTACCTTTTTCTATTTATATTTACTGTTCATATTGTAAATTTATTCAAAAGTAAACTCTCCACTAATATTTTAGAATTTCATGTGGGTTATATTATGATGAAAACTATCTTCAATGCAATGAAATTAATTTTCAATATTGATATTATAATAATTAAAATCTTCATAAGTATGTGTCATTTTTCCTGAAGTTACATGTCATTTATTTATTTTTTAAATTTTCTAAATCATAGATGTATTTTCCATGATTTCTAATAGATAATGTTGTATATTATTCAATTATCTGGTCTGCTTTGATCATTTCATCAAAATTTCATAGTCCTCCAATAATATATTCAAACATTTATGTTACACATATGCTATTCAGGAATAAAAAATCTACTCTCTCACATAAAAAACTAAACTGAAATTAGTAATATGTTCTGAACTTTACAATTTCAATATGTAGTATTAGAAAATGGTCAACTTTTTTTTTAATATTCAAGAGAATAATATCTTATCATATTTTCAAATCCTACAACGTGTTTAATTTTAGCAACAATTCAAAAAATTCAATGCACCCGTAGTTGGTATTAGGAATTGTTTTGTTCTTTCATGAAGAAAGTTGACAATTATGATGAAAATATTTAGTTTTAGAACTAAAAATCATATCCTAACACCATTTTTCCAAGGTTTTTAGTTATTTATTTTCTTTATTACTTATTATTATTCTATTATTTTGTCATTATTCAATTATATTATATTATATAAATCATTTTCCAAAAAAATATAAAATACAATAGATTTAAAGTGTAATATATTATGAACGATCTCAAATTTTAATTTTAATTTATTATCTTTGATAATAAATTAATGAAATTTATAATTAAAAAATCTACAGATTTAATGGATTCTTTGATAGAAGTAAAAATATATAATTGTTTACATTATGTCAATACATTTTTAGTTTATTTAAAATAACATTACAATTCATTTTCAAAGTATTAAAATGATGAGTGGTTTTCTTCTATAGTTAAATATTTTCATATCAAATAGATTTTTTTATCTTCTGATGTAATGAATTATATCATTCATAAATACCAGATTTCCTTAAAACAAAAAACCAAAAAATTTATTTTCATTTCTGGAAATGAAAATTTTATTATGAATTTTGATCACATCTTTGAATATTTTCTTGTACTATTGATTTCAAATAAATAAATTTCATTTATAAAAAACTACATCTCCAGCACATTATTCTTTTTATCCTTTCTATATAGAAGAACTAGAGTAGTGGACCATCATGATTTAGTATCAGCAATGAACATAACAAGGTACTATATTTTTCAATTTCATAAATTTTATTTATTAAAAAATAAACCCCACTATATTGTAATATTCCTTTTATACATAATTTATAGAAGCCTCAGAGTAATAGATATTTACAACTTAGTTGTATCACTAATGTTGGGTTTGTTAAATCAACCATGCATATTTTGTCTACTTAGGTATATATATGTACTCTTGATTGACTTTTATATTTACTAAAACATATAATTAAGAAATTGGAATATTTTTTTGTAATTTCCTTATTTTATATGTTTATAACATATGGTTAATTTATTATTTTCAATTGGATATTTTAACATCTTGATTTTGGATTCTATAATTTTAACTGTCCCTAATATTTTCTATTTAATATTCTAACTCGTTTTACTATGTAGAAAAATCTATTGTGTGATTTTGGTAGAAAGGATGCAATGCAATATAATATTATAATTTTTGGAGACATCATAACTACAAAAAACCATGATAATGAACAGAAGCCTTCTAGAAATGAAAACAAAAAATGAATACTGAAAAATGACTAACATTTTGTGAGGCTACAAAAAATTAATATTGAATTACAATTTATTATTTAAAATTTGATTTCAACTTTGAATTTTTATTTTCAGTAACTATAGAATCATACATTCTAGTTTTCTCATATTTTATTTCACCAGTTTTTTTCACAATTTTTAGTTAAGAATATGTATTTAATATACACAACAAAAATTAAAATATTTAGTTTAAAATAATGTTTTTCAAATTTCTATTACATATTTCAATAGATTGATATTAAATAGTAATCAAATGAGGTTTTTTAATTAGAATAAGAGAACCATACTGCTAAATTTTTTCCATAGAGTAAGAACATTGGTCCAATCAATGTACCATGAAGAAGCTAAAAATGGTTCTAATAATTCCGGTGTCTCTTTCCCTTTACACCAATCAATATCTTTCCTTATAAATCTCAACTCATATTAGCCCCTCTTAAAATCCCAACAATCTCACAAGACAAAATCTCACAAAAACATTCTCATCCATCTTACTCTCTTAAAATAAGCACCAAATCCATCCATGAGAACCCAAATCCAATGAAGACTAAGTCAAATCTTAACCAGACCCAAATATATCCTTCCAACTTTCTACTTTATTCAACCTTATTAACTCGAGCTAAAATAATCACAAGACTCTAATACCTAGTTTCAACCTGCATAATTTAAATTTAATCTTTATTTTAACATCAGGAAGTATATCCCCTGTCGAACTCCCCAGTCAAATATAATTTTCCATATAAATATAGACCTTAGATTCCAAAATCTTTCTCATTCTAGCTTTTTCTCTACTACTTCTTATATAAGAACAAAGTACTACAATCACTATTTTAACCACTTGGATATTTCTCTGGTGACACTTTTAATATGTTACATTAAATTTTCTTTGTACATCATTATTAAGACTCATGTTATTAAATATCCATCATTAATTTCATTCCAATGAGGAATATATTTTCTATATACTAAAATGTATACTTAGTTTGTATTTTCATGTGTCTACATTTCCATTTTGATGGGTTTTATTTACATGTTTTCCAATTTGTCGGTAACCTTTATTTGTGGAACTGTATTACATTTTATTCAAAAATATATATACTATTCTAAAAACTACATCATAACATATGGAATTCAGGTTTTCTTTGTAGGATTTCTTTTAATAAATATAATATTTAAATTTGAAAGTTTTAGTATTATTGGATTTTATAGAAGGATTAGAGTTAGTATGTTGTGTGGTAAAATACATATTTGATTAAATATATCTTAAATAATTACATAAATGAATAATTCGGGAAGATATCATATATGTTATTTTCATAGACTATAACATGAAATTTCCAAGCATATAATATTTTATCTACATAAGTCATTATTTATTTCTTCAACAAGTCAATATGTTCCTCCAATTTCGCAATGAAGATTCACCTTTAGGAGTTGATGATTTGGAATCTCCAACATCAACCAGGGATGTTTAATGAAAATTTTGTTAATGAATTTTTATTCATTTTTTAATTTCCATAAAACTAAATTTAATGAAAAGTTCTCTTTATCAGTGTTGTATAACTTAGATTTTAATTGTTTTATTAGTGTGTAAATTTCATTGTTTTTCCTTCTTGTACCCTATAAATTACAAGGATTATATAGTTATTTTCAGAAACAAAAAATATTAGTACACACAATATAAAACTTCTTATAAAATTCTACTCTTTTTCATTGTGTGTAAAAATCTGAGTACACACAATATGAAATAATTCTATTCTTTTTTTCAAATGTAAGATAATAATTCCAGAAGGGTACACTTTATGTTATATCGTTTTTTTCAACATTTATCTAAAACTATATAATTTTCCACTTTAAATCAATAATTTATTATCTTACATTTTAGGATCTTTTTAGTTTTCAAGTTTTAGATAATTATATCATAAATCATAACTAATAAAACCTTATAACATAAAGTGGACACTTCTGATCAGTATCTATTTTTTCCACAATATAAAACGTTTTATATAAAACATGATTTCCTTTTAAAAAAAATATTCATGACTTTCAACTTGACCACTTCCTCTCTCTTAACCATCCTTAGTCCCTTTGAAAAATATTTTATAAATATGGTATGGGAATAAAAAGATTGAAAAGGGAAATAAAAAAAATAACAACGTTAGTCTAGAGAAAAAAATGAAAACGAATGAAATTTTTAAAATTACCTCAATGTCCTTTGAGTGAATCAAATAAACTATTTCCATATATAAACACACACGTTTTCTCAAATAAAATAACTATAACCCAAAATAAGAAAATAAAAACACTTTTCTTGGAAACATATATCATCACTTTCATAAACCCATGTCAAAAATAACTAGAGATTAGTTAAATACATAAGAGGAAACCTCTAGAACCACACTCTTTATTTTATATTAATATAAGTAACATTAATCAATGCATTGTATCACTCTCTAGGTGTACCCATCTTATAATCTATATCGGGATCACCCAATGCTATCAGGGAAAACCCATTATATAACCTTTATCGGGCCAACCTATGAGCTATAATGTAGATCAACCCTTTATATAAGCTATATCAGTTTCACCCATTTCACATGTATAATTTTCAAGTACCATTTCAAGAATAAATTTTTTTTTTTCTTTCACATTTTCATTATAAAAATCTTGTAAAACACTTAAAATCGGATAAAAATCACTTTTGGATATTAAAATACCCATTTTTTATAAAACCAATTTTCAATACAAACATACCCAGAAATATGGTTTTTATTTTAATAAAATAATAAATCCTGAAAATGAATCCAAAATTAAAATTACAGTTACAATGGTGGTAAAATTCATTATCTTTATATGTGTTAAAATAAAACATTCATTTTATTGTTTGCAAACAAAGTCAAAAATTCCATAAATAGATTAATTTCTTAAAAAACATAGAAATAAATAAATAAATAACTTTATAAAACTCTCATGTCCACATAATTAAATTCATAAATTCATTTTAAAAACATTAACATGGAAGATAAATAGAGCTAGAAGATAAACATTAAAAGATGTTTTTTTTACTAGAAAAGTCTATTCCCACTTTGAAAAAATTTAAATTGTAATAAAAATGAAATAATAACATTAAAAACATTAAATATAATGATAATATTTGAATTAATGATATAAAAATTCAAAGTGGTATGTATATACACCTCATAAAATAATATAGGTTCATAACATCAAAATACCTCATAACAAAAGGAAATTGAGATGGAGTCCCTTATCTTGTGTCCAAATCATCATGTATGTTATTTATGTTTCTAAATAATAAACTTTGGTTAATTATTTACTTTATTAATAACCTTTTTTAAGTTTATTTTTCCTTTTACTTCACTCATTACCATTTCATATATGATTAATTAGTCAATTAATTTTATTCTAGATGTTTTGATAATATTCGGATTATGTGTCAAAAATGAACTTGGTAGGATAAATTTTGTAAAAGATTTCATTATTCCGTCATATATAGAATAATAATAATAAAATAATTATCATTTTTTAAAAAATATATACCAATAACCCCAACTATGAAATATGTCTATGAAAAATGAATTGTTTTACAAGCTTAGAGATAGTAGACTGCACATATTCATGAATAACATTTCCATATTTCAATTATCATTATTGAAATAAGGTAAGAGTTATTTTATATTACTAAAATTCTCATCCTATCATAAATAAATATTATTTCATTAAATAAATTTATCTATATCATTCATGTTATGTGGTGATGAGAAAATAATCGCATCACTTCGTATAGGTGGTAGTCCACACATACGCATGACTGATGTTATCATTTCTCAGTGGATAGAAACATAAAAGTACGTCATATATATTATATTTTTAGAATAATAAATATATCATTAATATAATATTTATTTCATATATATCACATTTATTCATTAAATTTATCCTAATTACCTTCAATGAAAAGCGTTAGTGAAAAAATGAATCACATCGCTCTGTGATGCAGTAGTCCATCCTACACATGGGTAACATTATCTTATCCTCTCTAGAATTTAAATTAAGAAGTTATATGTGATATAATAATTGTAGAAGTATAATTATGTTCAAAATATCATATATATATATATATATATATATATATATATATTTTAAAACTACTAGTATAACAATTCATGATGGCGATGATGAAAAATGAATCACATCGGTCTGTGAGGTTTTAGTCTGCCACACACATGAATGATGGTTTTGTTTCCAATATGGTGGAATAGGAGATAGATTTATTTTAAAACATTAAAATAATAACATCTAAATATTTTTTATATAGTAGTGTTATTATATCATCATGATTGAATATTATTTTAAGGAGGTGGAAGAATAAATAAAATAAAATTGCTCAATTAAGGACGGTACCTCTTCTTCGGACAACCTCTTTAGGTTTGAACCAAAAGCATTAATATGATGACTTTATGATAAAAAATGAGTTTTTATGTCATGTATAGGTAATTTAGTAAGGTATTTGTGAAGTTATTTTCCATGAAAAATTTATTTCAATATGTGAAGATGAGAGGGGTGGGTGTGACATTTAGTGAGGTGAGTGTCACATTTTTTATTTTTGAAAAGAAAAAGGTTTACCCACATCTTTCCCATACCAAAATGATCCCGAGTGGACTATTATATAGAATTGGAAATTATAAGAAATAAATATTTCCTAAAAATATATTTTATACAAGTTTTTTTGGTCATTTTAACCATTATCATTTTAGTTTAACCCCCGGTAAATCCATTTTTACCATAACCACATCAAAAGTTTTTTACTATTTTAACTATTCATGATGACCAAAAATTGAGTTGAAATTATTATATAATATATTTTATGATCATTAAAAATATGGATTATATTTTAATAAACTGAATTCACATAATCGGTATCATTTATTTTAAAATTAAACTCACAGAGGCAAACAAAAAGCGGTTTTTTCAAAAAGTGTATTTTTTCGGTATGTGATGATTTTATTTTAACACTATTACTATTAATCATCACTGTATGAATTTAAATTAATCTTTATTTTTTATATGACCTATAAATTTCATTTAAATAATTCACCATTACAGGTTTTTTTAATTACTTTAAATAGAGAATCATTATGCAATTTAATTCAGTTTTCAGAAAAATCATGTTTTAAACCAAAAAATAATCTCATATTGAAATCTAATATAATGAAGATTAAAATGTATTTAAGTATATTAAATATAATTTAATAATAAATATATTAATTTAAATATTATTTAAAACATAATGAGACTTATAAATTACTAAATTTATCAAAAATAAATGACATTTTTACAAAAAAAATGATATTTTCACTATTAAATGAAAAATCAATATTTTTTGAAAAATCATCAAATTTCACCATAAGTTAATTTTGATATTATGATTTCAAAAATAAAATTCATTTTTTAAATTCAAATTCTATAATTTTTAAATTAATCTTTTAAATAAAAAACCTTATAAGAAAAGAGTTTGGTTAAAAATATTTCATTTTTTATTTAAAAATTAGTACATATTTTTATATTGAATAAAACTATCTAATTTTTAAATATTAAAAAATGAAAATGATTAATTATTTAACTATGTTTTATAGTTTTCAGGATCATGTGGAATTCATATATATCATTTCTTATAATGTGATAGATGGTACTGAGATTATATATCCCTCTAATGCATTGGGTATATCATTCTCTCATGAGATGACTGAGGAGTCATTTCTGTTAACTACAAATAAAGATTTCACACTAAAACTTGTTTATGTTTAGAGGATATTCATGGAGATTTGGATGATCATATAATGGTCTTCAAAGGAGTTTTAAATGAGATATTTTGAATAATTCAATATTGTGTTGTTGGTCATAGATCATGACATAATGTAAGAGATCACATCATAATTTTTATAAATTAAAATGTAATACCATTATAGTTCGTGTAATAATTCCATGATCAAGGTTTTTCTAAAATAACTTGAGTATTTATTATAAACTCAAAAAAAGGTAAGATTTAGAATTAAATTTAGGTAATTGACTAAACTCAATAGGATATATTTGACTAAATCTAATTATTTGGGACACATGGAATAATTTTGAAGGGTTAAAGAAATTAATATTAACCATAAACATTGATTAGAGAGTTATATTAATAGAGAAAAATTTAAAAACTACACACATAAGTTTCATAGAAAATTATAATAGTAAAATATTAGTATCTCCATTTTTTATAATAGAAGAAAAGAGGGAGAGACGCATTGGATATTAAAAAACATTTATTATCTATTTAATTAAAAAGGATAGAAGAAAAATATGGATTTCCATTAATATATATTTCTATTAAACAATATGCAATGCAACAAGATAATTCCAATGTTGAATTAACATTTACTTGTGAAGTTTAAAGCTATTGTGATTATTCTAGAAGACAATAATTCTATCTTCATATTAAGATAAAACACTCTTTTCCCTTTAAATTGGAAGAGTAAAACAATTTTGGATTCCATTTGAGAATCAATAATGTAGTTATGATATATGAAAAACTATTTTTTTAAAGGTAAACATCTATAGGCCCTCAAGTCTATAAAATGATTATGCCTTCCCCAAAGTAGTTTGTATAGAAGAATAAGAGGGAGTGACCCTTGGATCGATAGTAATTTCTTTATAAAAAAATTAATGGTAGTGTTTATTATCATATAGTGACTACATTATAAAATTTCATCCACCAAAAGTGAGTGTACTAGATTTTTTCACATCAGCACACCGTTGGTGCGCGCTCCTTGGGTATATCCCATTATTTTGAACTAAGTAAAATATACGTTTGTTATATTCTATAACTTTAAATATATATTTTTTATATTAATTATGATTGGAAATGATTGAATGATATATTTAATGTGATCCTTCTAATTAGGGAATAAGATCTATATAGGAAAGGTACTTTTATGAATAAAATGTTTTAATCTGGTCTATACACCGATTCACCCCCCCCCCCCCAAGTATTCTTACATTTAACTTAGTCACATCACCTTCCATTATTTTTCACTATACTATTGTTATTCATCCAATTTCCTTTCTTACCAATTAAAAAAACCATAATTTTTGTATCCAAATAAATATTTTATATCTTCAAAGAATATTTTTTAGGCCCCTTTTACATTGAATCTATCATTTGTCTCTTAACCATAATATTATTATTATTAAACATAAATACAAAAGAACAATATTTATAGTTATCTTTATTATATTTGTGAATCTTTTTTAAAGGGGTTCTAAATTAGGTCTCTAAATTTTTTATTATAAAATTAACAATAAAACTTATAATGAGATATTTGGAAAGATTTGTATCCAAATTTAATCCAATGTTTTCCAAAATTTAAAAATACCCTATTATCTTGAGTATATGAGGTCCAAAAGGGAAACTTTCTCTTAACTTGTGCATAAAGAGAAATTTGTATATTTTTTATCTCTCCTTTCTCCCTCTGGGTAAATCAACTAAAGATTATATGAAATGAAGTATACCACTTTTTCTTCATGATTATTTTGTATATCACTCAACATTAATGATGGAATAATTCATTGTATACCTAATTCATCACCCACTTATCTCTAGTACACATATTTATCATACTCATTAGCTTGTTTAGGAATCTCAATAAGTTTTAAGTATTTTAGTATATGATGATTCCTTTCTTATTATAAAAAAATGTGTTAGTTCCTATTTCACTCTAAAAAAAATTCACTATTAATGAAATTCTCTATATCTAAAATAGATCATATTTATTGTGATTTTATGGTATTTATTACAATTATTCTACTATAAATAAAACAATAGTTTTTTAATTTATCTCTATTCCCAATTATTAAATCATTGATTATTGAATCATTTAGGCCCACTACCATTTAATCAAGTCTCAACAACCCTCTTAATTAAATTTTCAATATCAATTTACATTGATATTATAGTGTAAATATTCCCTATTTCAATTCTTATAATCTAGAATTTTTTTTAAAATTTCTTGAAGGTATTTATCTAGGATTTACTCTATCTAAATTCATTAACTTATAGTTCATTGATCCATTGAGTAGAATCCCAAATCCAAAAATCCTATATATGTATTTCTATAAAAATTTCCTCGACATTACACCAAAAATGAGAATAAAATTTATCTTAATATAATATGGTTATTTTAAGATAAAATAATTATTATTACTCCCCAATAAGTGAATATACAATCACAAGTTCTAGAAAAGTATTTTGATCAAACACAAGGAATAATGATTATTTCAGTTTCCAACATTAGTGTAAGGTGCACAGTGTTATTCATTTTATTCTTTTATATAGTTTTGGTTTCTTTCAATGTGATCTTGATGAGTTGTAGGACTATAATTTATTCCACTACCAGGAACTAGTTTTTTATCCTTAGAATTCATGCAGTGGTATCATAGCTTCACCAATTTATTTTATTATAGAAATAAAGTTTAAAATCAATAACATTAGATATCATAAGGGATGTAATCTATTACGTTATAAAATTTACATTGACGTATATATATCATAATGGGTTTTGTAAAATACGACAATGAAAATGAACTATGGTCTATCTTATTATATGTTATATCATAATATGTGACATAGTAATTCTATTTGATATGAGATATAATAGGTTGAGTCACAGATTTAATTCTCTTACTTTTGAAATGTAATAGTGTATGATATGGGATATCATATCCTAAAATAAATCTATCCATGTACGAAAAATTATAGAATCATACAACTAAGGTGATACCATGGCATATCGTAAGTGGTGATATCCAAGGCAGAAAGAGATTCATATTGTGTAGTAAATATATCGCAATCTAGGATTATTGAGCATCGGTGGTTTTATATTACTCAAGGACCCTAGCCTATCGCTAATTTGTGAATTATCTATAATAAAGTATGATATACAGAATCCATATGAAGTAATTCATTTACTATGATATTTTTGATATTTTAAAATATATTATACATGAAAAAAAATTATTTTCCATTATTCTAAATTATGATATTCATTGTATAATTTTCAAATTACAATAAAAGGTATTTTGGGATATTTATTTAATGTTTATAGTGTTTATAAATTAGTTATAATAAATTATTAAGTTTTTATGAAATATTTAATTGATAAACATTCCATTATATTAATTTTTAATATTTAATTCCTTTTAAAATTATTTTTAATTACTTATAAGTTACACCTAAAAATATTATAAGAAAATTATAAGAGTACTTTATAAATTTTTTTATAAAATTAAAAATAAGGCCAAAATGAAAATGTGTATATGTTTAATATTATTAATTGTTTATAATATTTAATTTGAATTATTTAAATTAAATCCCTTAATTGATAAAATATTTATACTATATCAAATTGAGTTTTGATGGTTGATATGACAAAGGTTTAGATAATATTATATAAGTGATGTTTAAATTATGTAAATTTTTTACATGAAATAATTCTAATTTAAAATGTTTATATTTCATTTAATACCATATATTTTAAGTAAATTTCTATATGATGAAAAATATAAAGGAGCTCATATTATAAGTAAATATAGTGTTTCAGTTTATTTAATTATGGAATATCCATAATGCATGAATAAATTATAAATTATTTATAGGTGTTATAATTTTTATGTAATTGAGGAATCTCTTGACTAAAATACGCCATATTTGAGGTACTTTGGTTCAGACTTCTCACTGTCCTATAGGCTTATTACTTTTCTATAAATTGGAGTTGCTTATCTATTTATCCATGATTAATCTTGTGAGGATTGTTGATTTCCTTTGGTTCTAACGCATTACCTGAAATGGTTTAATAAACCTTATACATGACATGAATTTGGATATGTATTAATATATTTTTCTATTTATTTGGTTTTGTAACATAGGATATGAGTTTTGTCAAGGGTTACACACCAATATGGTATGGACATATTGATTTGGTGGAACGATCAGGGTTCCAAACTAAATCATTATAATCATGAATACTTATAAATAGAATACATTTGATAATTTGGTGAGATTAAATCCCATTAAAAAATCAGTTTCAAAATCAATATAAAGTGGACACTTGTCAAGACCACAAACATCTACCTAGGTAGGTTCAGGTAAAATTATGATACCCTTATATCATCTTATGTAAGTTAAGAATGTAATTTGGTTACCATAAGAGTTAGTGCGCATTTTTGGAGTTTCTATTGGGTTACACTAGTTTGGAATCCATGAAAGTGAAGATAACATAGAAATGGTGTTGATTTTATCTATGAAGTTCTTGATATATCATGTAGCCACTCTAAGAGGGTGAATCAGTGTGAGCCTTTTTATTGAATTCCACTCTCTTTTAGTTATCCCTAATTGATCTTCAAATATCTATCTTAGTTAAGATCTATGGATCTTTTTAGGAATTCCAAACACACTCCACCACATAAAAATCAATAAATAAACAATATACAAAAGAATGTGACATTATTATAGGGTTTAGTCCCAATGTGTGTATCTAATCCTTTTTTTGTTTGTCTTGGGTTTTTGATCAATATTATCAATAATCAATTATATAGTTTACAAAATTGTGGGATGGTTCCATCCATCACTCATGACTTATAAGGGGGAGGTTTCTGTAAAAACCATACATTTAATGATATATTTAATTTTAAATAAATTGGATTTATTTGATAGCTTGATTAATATGCAACTCTGAACCTAAATGAAAGGTAATATGGTATACATTTTTAACCTAGCTATTTAACTGGAATATATGAATATGAGTAATAAAAATAAAAAATATATGCATAATGGACCTACTCAATAATAAAGTATGTAGGACTACTAATGTTGTTCCACCATATCTCACGTACTTTTGGTTTTTATGGTCTCAAATACCTTTTATATGTTTCTAATGTTTTTTAAGTGTTACCTGCATTTTTTATCATTATCTTGTTTCATTTTTTTGAAATAGTCATGTTATGCAAGTTTGTTGAAAATTTTCCTAAAAATGGAAAATTAGAAACGTGGGGAATTTGTCTATATGGAGAAATGGCTATGTCAAGAAATCGGCTATGTCAATCAGCTATGTGAAGTAATCAACTATGTGAGATGGCTTCATCACAAAAATTATCACATTTAAATTGCGTACATTAATGAATCATCTATGTGATAAATCAGTTACATCGATCAAACAACTATATAAATTGGTTATCTGAAGTAATCAGAAATGTGATTGGGATACATGGTGAAATCAGTTGTGTGGTTCCAAATGGCTACCCAATTTTTTTGGTTTCACAAATTTCATTACATGATCAAGAAGCCTACATAAATAAATATGAATATATAAAAAAATGACCTATAAAAT
This sequence comes from Viscum album, assembly GCA_963277665.1. Lineage (NCBI taxonomy): Eukaryota > Viridiplantae > Streptophyta > Magnoliopsida > Santalales > Viscaceae > Viscum > Viscum album. Next base: position 990,537,442 of record OY728128.1, on the reverse strand, counting down.
TCAGCTATGTGTATAAATTGGGTAGGTGAAGAATAGATACATGAATTCAAATCTATAAAACATGGATACGTGATGATCTAGAATCAACAATGTTGTTCTGCAACCTTCTATTTATTACAATTTGGGTACATTCAATGGAAATTAATTTTGTTGTGCATGAATTGATTTTTTTATTACGACTTTATAGTAAAAATGATTATAAAAATTTCTAAGTACCTACAAAAATAAATAGTAATTTGATAATTTAATTGTATCTATTGTTGAAAAGGTATATTATAGAAAATAACTTGTGTAGTTTTATTAAAATACTTTATTTTATAGATATGATGCTATGAAATTTGAATATTTATTTTTTCATGATTTTTTAGGAGTGCGAAGAAGATAATATAGTTAATAAAAAAGGTTCTTTATCTATAATCTATCAACTCTCTCAAATATCTATGTGTGATTCTTTGTTTTATGTGGAAAAGAAGAAGATGATTCAAGATCTATAATTGTGCTATCAAATCTTTTTTTTCAAAATACACTCGATGAGTAGTTTTTCATTATTATAATATCTCCTAGAGATTTCATATCTTTTGACATTTGCATCTTAAAACTGTGAGTGTCATCTCTAAACTCTCTCTTTATTCTCTCTTTCTTTATGCATGTTCTTGGAAAAAGGACCTTGAAGGCATGTTTTTTTTAATTATTATTGGAGCCCAGTTAAAATATCCTAGTGTTATAACAAGTTTCTATTACTTTGACTAAGTCATGAATTCCCTGGAAAAAATACTAGAATTCCTCATTAAAAGGGATGTTCTAGTGAAAATCATAAAAATCTTGGAGTTGGGTGTTTATGGAGTGTACTAGGTAATTTTTGTTCCCTAAACTAGTATAAATATATTATAAATGGTTTATTTACATTGGGATTTTACTTTCAATGTGTTTATATGTTAATAAAAGAGAAGAAGTAATAATATCTTCAAGTATGGTGGTTTTCTAAGTTAAAAAAATATCAGAACTCAATTAAACCACCTCTTGAGTTTTAGTGTAGTCAGTATCTAACCAACAGTTGGTATCAAAGTAAATTTTGTGTTATTAATAGTCAATGGTTTAAGTCTAAAGATTTTCTTAAAATGGATAATATGACTTAAAATAGGGAATGAATTCCAATAGTAAGAGATCCCTACTCTAATAGTGATAATTATATATTTTTCAAGGTGAATATGATCATTTATCTTAAGAAAATTAGCCTAAAGGTTTATCTCAAATATAAGAAGCCTTATGAAATTCAAAAGAAACAACGTGAAATATGGGATGTTGATACTGAATCCATATATGAATTAAACTCTAATGTAATTAACTCTATCATCTATGGACTAGGTCATGGTGAGTTCAACTAACTTTCACAATGTGAAACATCTCATGAAATGTGGACTACTATACTAGTGGATTATGAAGGAATATACAATGTGAGAGATCTTTGATGAAATAATGGCAACCTTAAGTTTGATACTTCTAATATGAGGAAAGGAGAAAGAATCGCCAATCTGAATGAAAAACTTACTGGGATTTTAATTAATTATTTTTCAATTAGATCACCTATTGTTGAAATAAATCAAGATTTAAAAATTCTATGAATTCTTCCACCTAGACAGAGTGGAATATCAAGTTCCATTAGGTAATCTAAAGAGGTTAAAAAATAAAAAAAAATATCTTATTGGAACTCTAGTAATGTATTAGGTTGGGATTAATCCTAAATCTAGAAATAATAGATTGGTTAAGAAGGATAATTCTTATTTGAATGTATCAAATTATAAATATTACAAGAAAAATAAATAGATACAAAGGGTTGAGTCATAAAATTAAGAATCCTCAAATAGTTTTTCTTCAAATAGTGAGTTAGCTCGTTTTTAAAGAAACATCAAAATTTTCTATAAAAATATTAGTGGTTAAAAAAAACCTTATATAAGTACAATAAGTATGAAGTAAATTCTAAATAATCTATAATTTGACGAATTAAATAAGATCAAGAACATCAAGCTATATTTCCCTCAATTTCACGACAACAAGAAATATATGAAAAAGTATTTCAAGAAGGTTGTATCTAAGAATAAATCCATGAAAGATACATAGATTGCTTCTAAAGATTATAGTGATGATACATATTTAAATTTAGAAGCTAAATTTTCTAATAAAATGGATTATATGTTCTTTATGGAACACTCATCTAAATCATCTATGGGTGGAAAGTAGTGTCGAGAAATAATTTCATTTCAAAAGAATTTTATAATCCTCTATAGACTCCTGAGGTAAATTTTCATCCCAATCTGAGACAATGAACCTATTAACTCCATACGACCACACCACCTCATCCACATACCTCTTAACCAAAACCTCCACTATTCTTAAATTCTTGGTCATTAAGAAGGGGGCCAATTTCATCAATCGATCAATGATTACCCAGATAGCATCGCAAACTCCATAATATTTGGGTAATACAAAATTATATTTATTTATATGTCATCCCATTTCCACTCATGAATTTCAAAGACTAAAGCATACTACCAAGAATACAATCCCTAGGATTTACCTATTGGTACACCAAACACCTCACCATGAACTCTACAAATCCTTGTTTCTTCTTTCTATTCCAAAACTACATCCTCATTTTATAATGAATCTTGGATACTTCTCAGTGTATTTACAAAGGTTATATATAACACTTGTTAGGGAATCTATCCTCCATTACTACTAGAATAAAATACCTCCCATGATACTGCATCCAATTCGAACCATCCTCAGACCCCCATTTTGGAGCATCACCAAGGACAACACGATCATGCATCACCTCTTCCTCTGGTTCTCCCCACTGAGACTCCACAACCTAATGAATCAAGGAATATTGTACTATCATTTACAATAAACTAACTCTACCATAAACCACCCCTATATCTAAGTGTAAGGTTTTTAACTCCCCCGTAACTCTCTATATATCCCTAAACTTCTAAAAAATATCTTTTCATTTCTTTCTTCTCCAAGCGTTGGAAAAAATATTCCATTTTCTTGAGTTATAGAAGATCTAAAAATCATAATCTTGAATAAATCCAAAAACCTCCACTTTCAAAAATTCATATCATGTTGTGAAAAGATATACCTCAAACTCCTGTGATCTGTGAAGACCACAAATCACTCCCCTATATGGTAATTCTACCGCAACTTCATTGAAAAAACAACCCTTGTTAACTCCAGAACATGGGTGTCATAGTTACACTCATGGTGATGTAACTACCTAGAACCATAAGAGATCATTTCCCTTTACTACATTAACATACATCCCAAGAAAAAATGGGAAGTTTCAAAAAACACCTCAAACATTATACCCTCCTTAAGAAACCGAATCACTGAAGTACTGACTAACTTCTCCTTCAGGGTAACTCAATGATTCCTTTTATTAATCATTCCACAAAAAAATCCCTATCCTTCCAAGCCTATGTTTTAAATGAGGAAGAAAATCATGAAATATTGTACACAAACCTTTGATAATATCATGTGATACCAAGGATGATATGATCCTCTGCCACATTTTTAGGTGCAACCTAAGAAACAATTTCCTCGATCTTGGATGGTTCTACTAATACACACAATTGAGATGCTAAATGTCTAAGTAAATTCACCTATTGTTTCCAAAAATTATACTTAGAAAACATTCCATAAATCTGGTGGCATTGAAGAACCTATAACAAAACTCTGAGATGATCGACATGCTCCTCCACTAACTTTTAGTAGAAAAATATTTCATCAATGAACATGACTGCTAAATGATCTAGGAATTCTCATAACATGGAGCTCATGAGTCCCATGATCATAGCTGGGGAATTTGTGACACCAAAAAGAATGACTAAAAACTCAAAGTACCCATACCTGCATCTAAAGGTAGTCTTCAGCTTATCTCTCTCCTTCACCCCCAACTGGTGATATCTCGACCATATATCGATCATAAAACCCCAAATCACCCCACTCATCTAGTTGAAAATACCATATATCCTTAGAAGAGGTTAATGGTTCTTGACCATCACTATATTCAACCCCTGGCAGTCTATACACAATATCATACTACCATCCACCTTCTAGGAAAACACACAAGAGAACCCCATAGTGACACAATGGTCTAGATAAAACCCTTTAATATCGGATCATCTATATGAATCCTCAACTCTGGAAACTTAGATGGTGTCATCTAATAAGGAACCATCAAAATCAGATAAGTATGAGGTTTCATATCTATCCTGAACTCCACATCACATCGAGTGGGTATATCATAACCACCTCAAGGAAAACATCCAGAAAACCCCCAATGAACCTAGGGACACACACTATATCATCATCCACTAATTCCATTGATAACTCGACCGTCAAATAAATAAGGTTCTCCACATGCTGAATTCCCACCTAGAAACCCCTTTCTCCACGGAAACCCACATGATAGAAATCCACATCAAAGAACATGGCTCTTTTATGAAAGTAGTCGATATATCATGTATAAAATACAACCAATCGATACATTGAATGACATTGTATGACTACATATGTAGGAAGAAAATATCCCCACGGGATAGATGAGGCCCCATTATCTACACCCCTACACACATCAAATAAGATGTTATGCCTCTGACTAGCTTAGTCAACACCAGGGGCACGAGAAGCCACTATATATCTAATATTAGAGAAATAACTATAGCGGGTGTAATAAAGGATCATGATACTCCAAAATCAAACAAGGAACTAACAAAGATAGATGACAAACTGATCGTTCCTCAAATGATCTCAAGCCCCTCTAGCATTGTTACCTCCACTATGTGAAACTGACCAAGCTCAGCTTCTCTACCTATCTGTTGACAACCACCTCTATGAAAATTCTTGGGTAGAGGTACCTAAAAATGAAGAAAATATTAGAACATCCTCCAATTTCTCTATCTCCCCTCAGTAGAAAATAATCAAAATTCCCCTTCTACTATAATGGTCTCACTAAAAAATGTCGGTGATCCTAGTGTTGAACCTCTATAGCTTCATAAAAATGAGATAGAAGAACCAATGTGCACTAATTTTAGTGATGGCAACAAAACCCAAAGACAAAACACACTAGTCTGATATCTCTATGAAAATCACAGAATCCACTATCCCCAGAAGTTCTTAAGGGAAGATAATGAGTTTGGCCCCCACTGGTTAAACCCTTGGATGTACTAGTGCCTGAGACCTACTACTAATAACCCTTATCCTCAAGCAACCCTAGTGATTCCCCTGTCATATTAAACCGCCTCGTGAATTCATCTGCTTGATGAAAACCACTTTCTTCTGAACCTCCAAATACATTGGAAACATTAAATAAGTAATTTTATGCTAAATAGAAGAATAGAGTGCCTCCTCAAGAACTATCTCTTGAGACCCCCCGTATGGAAAAATAATAGTTAAAACATAGAAGTTCCTTAATATTTATTCCCAACTCTCACACATAATTACTCCCCTATTGAAGAGAAATATTCTCTTGCCTCTTCACTTCCTTTATGGTCAATAAAAGGAATTTTTTCCAGATGTTTTTCTAAAAATAGACCCATGAAACATTTTACACCATCCTCTCAACCAGATATAGTTTCCACTACTGACACACTACTCCCTAACATCTGAAGTTTTACTAAAGGGACCCAGTATCCCATTGGAGCCCAAATCAAACATAAAGTGATCTCGAGATCCTCCTGCAAGGTCTATGTCTCTATTACCAAATAACTGCCCTTGAACTCTCCAAAATAGTTTCGCTAAAAAACATGAAAACCCATCTTCTAAGCCTCATCCCCATCTGCCAAATTGAACCTTCAGTGATCTATAGGATGAGCCTATTAAACCTCAACTTCTTCCACAAAAAGACAACATCCAAGAGATATAACTGAAAAAAATTCTAATCTCAATAGTATGGAATATTATTTAGATTCATTTTAATTAACATTACTCATTTTAGCCTTTCCAAAAAAAACCAACTCAAATTGAAGCAAAATTGATCATGATGCATGTTCCTATGCTAAGACTCTGCACTACCAATATGTCCAACTCACTTAGTTATACAATAATCATTGAGTTCATGAACTAGATCACGGGGGGGGGGCTAAAATCTAGTTTCTTAGCCAGTCTCTATGTCATATTTCATGCTCCAAGGTCAACTGGGACTGTTTCCATACCAACCCATGAAATCCTCACTATGCCTAACTCCAAACTCCTTCTTGTCTCCCAATCATCAACTCTGATACCACTCTGTCATGACCCCCTCCCTCCAAAGATACCATAATGAGGGTAGATAGGTAATGAACCCTGAATTCCACCACCTGTATGCCCTAAATTAGAAACTATCATAGATGGTATAAAAATATCATGAAATGAGAGGCATCACTCTCTAAAAAACATATAAGTTTAGGAGATAAGATTAATCATACACAATAACCTACATGAAATAATATAAAAAGAAACCAAAGACATCTCACAATACATGTATAAATAAAACTAATAAAGTTAAATGTCTCCAAAAATAAACTACCCAAAAGTAAAGTTAAATAATTTATATAATAACTATCCAAAGATCTTAGCTAGTTACATCTATCTTGTTCCATTTAGTCCTCTTGGAAACTTGAAAATCAGTTTACCTAGATAGGGTGAGTGTACGAGTATACTAAATATGAACACCAAAGTCTCTCGTGTACATGTGAAAGTTGCATTCAAACGCACCCATGAGAAAATAGAAGAACCAATAGCACTGAAACAGTTCAACTATCCATCCCAACCACACTAAGGCATGTTCACTAAGTAACGCAATCCAAGTATAATAACATAATAAGAATCATATTGGTAAATGATACCCCATACCAGTTTCCCATTGATTTTATTCTCTCAAACCCCAATATATTATTTCATGTCTCTCATATCACTTCCAAATAACATTTAACTTGAACCCATGGAATTGTTACATCAAATCATGCCCATAAACACCTAGGCCACCACCCCACAACATAGTCACATATCATCATTCCCAAAGACACATGGTCTATCACATAACAAACATAAATATAGTAATATGGTATCATTAACATTAAGTATATCAACCTCTTTCCCTCCTCCAACCATGAAAACCCCCCACCATAAGCCACCCCATAACACGAACATATCACATCTCACTTGAAAACACCCAGTCCACCACCCCACAACATGATCATATCACATTTTGCCTAAAAACACCTGGTCCATCACCAAGTGAACTAACAGGCCTCTGACTATCACATCCTGTGCATATCCACTCTCCCAGAAAATAGAGTGGGAAAGAGGGGGTATCCATCCATCCATCCTTTTCACCAGGATATTGGAAAAAACACCCCAATGTGAAAATATAGGTGTTGAAAAATAGTTATCAATGTTGGTGGGGTGTGTATAGAAATCACAAGGAATATAAAAAAATATACATATTTACACACACAATAATAGCCCATGTGTTCACAACCAAACAATAATTAACTCACAATATCCCCACTTTCACTGCCACATCTAAATTCATAACACCGCACAAGCAACAAGACATATCTCACAACACCAACCAAATCTATTGTCTCACCCATTAATTTCATTATTTACCAATAACTGAATTTAAACACACATCCCATCATTTAATTTTACATTATTCATTTCCATCCCTTTAAGTATACCAAACCCTAGCCATTTCAGTCAATATTTACCAGTTATTCTGTTACTATCTAAGCATCTAGAAAAACATAACCATTCTCACAAGATCCTCAACATCCCCCACAGAATCATCACCTCACCACCCCATAATCACGGAAAAACAAACCACCAACTCACCTCCCCTAAAAACGTAAAAAACACCATCTCTCTTCCAAAAAATCACAGCCTAAAAAACCACCACCTCATAACCCCAAAATCATATCTAAAAACCCATCACCTTGTTTCCCCAAAATCACGACCAAAAAACCACCACCTCACCACCCCAAAATGATAGTAAAAAAACGACCACCTCATCCCACAATATAATAGACAAATAAACCACAACACATCAAGTATAATTTTCAAAATTTAACAAATGGGATTTTATCACATTACACCATGTTTTAGGGGAGTTATCACAAAATAAATAAATCTAGGGGAAACCATTTTATTTTTCAAATATAAGTGGTTATCTAATTTCTATTTTGGGGTGATATCACAACAGTATGAAATAGGGTTTCCAAATAAAAAAACTACAACACAATAAAAGGCTCTCAATAACCACAATTTTTAGTGAGGAATTTAGCCCGTACAATCACAATATCATAACAATATCAAAGCTATAAAATCATGTGAATCATCCCCCTTTCCCCTTCAATTTCAATCATCCAATTAATTTACCTTGGTTTGTATAGATAAAACTATCACCCAAAGATAAAAAAAATTGAACCCCTCCCACATGATACAAAAAAGTGAGAAATAAGAGATTCCCTACCTTGGAGAAGATTTTCCAACTCACTGTGCACCATAGGGAAATGATGAAATTCCATTAAACCATAATTGTGCATAAGAACCCATGGATAAACCTACACCACACAAAAGGATAATCAAATAACGTCCCAAATCACACCCCATACCAAATCCACACCATAGAAATGGATCTATGAATGAAGAATATGATAATACCACCATGAAATCAAGAAGAACTCGCCACCAGTCTCCAATGAGGATCCATTAGAACCAACGGATCATGGTGAAGCAATAAGGGATATAAGATCCTTCAAAATCTCTTAGGTTTAACAAAAAATGAGATAGAAGTAATCCAAGGTTGAAGGAATAAAATCAACCAAACAAAACAATTTAAAACCTTGAATCCGAGCACTTTCACCTCATGTAACCCATTCATGATGTGAAATCCTTGGGTTTACAAAAAAATCAATCTTTCACCAAAATTCATGAAACCTCATCCTATATTTGAATACGCATCATGAATTATTTTTAACAACATGAACCTATTTCATGGGTTCCCCATCATACGTATACAAGATGTGAAACTGGAAAACTAAAAAAGTAGTGAAACATTAGTTCACATCGTGTAAATATTTCACAATATGAATATCCTGTAGCATCCCTATTGCACCTCCCACCACCATGGAACCTCCTCACGAATCATATAAAACACCTCCAACAACAAAAACCGATAAATTTATAGTTTTAAAAGGCACAGGTCACTATAATCCTTGTAATTGTGTGGAATGATATGGTACCAACTCACCAGGGTTTCCCTAGTATGGTGTGCGTATAACTTAGCAGGAAAACACCAATGGTTCCCATAATATATCAATATATATAATTCATTAATACTTTGATATATGTAGAATAATAAATATATTTTTGTATAAAAAATACCTTCTATGACTATGGGTAACATCCATGTCACCCGGTTGAGACTATACCTTCTTTTTCTGATGATAGATGTCTCTGAACATGATACATAAAAACCTAATGGAAATAGTTTAACTCCTTAAAACCATGTCATGAATATATATATAAACTCTCATAGAAGAAATATTATCCCGACCCTAGAAAAATCTTATATATCTTATATCCTTGAGTAGAATGTTTCTCACCCTGTATACCATCGTCTATCATTGGGTGGAATAACGTCTGACCAGAAATAAATCATGTATAAATAGGGGAATAATACTTTCCTCATATAGAGTCATATATAATTAAACAATGTAGTTTTTTTCTCATATATAGACACATGTCATTGAGAGAAAAACTGGCCACCTAATATCCTACCATATATATTCTAGGGGAATAGATACTTCCCTGTATACCATCAGATATCATTGAGGGGAATGAATCCCACATAATTTACCATAATATATCTTTGGTTAAATAGAAATCACCCCATATACCATCATATATAATCATGGTGAACAATGCACACTCCAAATACCATAATATATAATCAATGGGAAAGAATCTGGCTTTTATACCATCAAATATTTTTAAAAGGGGTCATATATGCCTCGTATACCATCATATATCATCAGGGGGAATAACTCTCACCCAATAAACATTTATATATCATTAGTGGAATATCACTCACCCCAAATACCATCAAATATAATCATTGGAATAGTTCACCCCTTGTATGACATCATATAGAATTATGGGTAGTAATACCTTCCATATATCTTACTATATACCAAAATCATTAGGGGATGATCAGACTTCTCAAATATCACTATATATCATACACATTGGTGGATACACTTCTTTCCTGGATATCACAATATATCATAATCCTTAGTGGAATTAGTGGTCCTCATAAATATCTCCATATATCATAATCACATGGGGTGAAAACTCAACCAAACCTAATATACATTGCCTAGGTTGCTCTATAATGCACACAAGTTATTCCCATATTCACATTCATACTATGATATAGTTGTGTTTTCCCCCATGTTTTAATTCTATTCAATGTCAACTAGGGAATCAGCTATGGTCCCCTAGGTCACATCAAGGTCTGCACCCCCTGAATAGGTTCTTTCATCTTATTCCAAAACACTAGGGTGAAATAAAATTTCCTAAATTGTATAGAATCCCTCAAAAATGACATAATCATATTATTTCCTAATTAGCCACACAAGTAATACAATACTAGTAATTCTAAAAATGGATGGTATAATGGTCATCACCCTTCCAAGTCGGGTTAGGTTAGTAACCACACACCCATCGTAAACATAGATCCTCTCCATGGTAATCCCATTTAGATACGCACAAACCTATGGAGGAGTAATACACACCCACACACACTGAAAAACTATCCAAGAGTATAAAGAGTCTCAAGATTCCATATAGTGTACCTGTAAGCCAATAATTCCCAATCCATTAAACTCCCCTACTCAAAAGGTTATAGAGACACCTATTTCAAGATTAATTATGCTCATTAATCGATCTTAAACCCATATAGGGTCTATATATCACATAGAACATATTTATGGCTATGCATATGACCATTGGAAACTGATGTATCAGTATTAGTGTTTTAGGGTATGTCATTGAACAAGAATTATAATCTCTTCTTATGGGAATTTAAAAGGTACAATTGATTTTCCATTGAGTTTTCATCATACATAATTATCAAGACCCCATATCACACGGTAAAAATTCAAATCTATAAACATTAGGGATATGTTTATGGAACACCCGTATCATTTTGAGTTATTCAATTTTCAAAACAAATCCACCACTGTTGAACATGATCAACCGACCATCGTCTATTAATTTGAGGACTTAACTCCATAAATAACCCCATTTATCAATTATAAAACACCTATAATTAATTTATATATTATACCAATATTAATTCAATATTTAATTACACACCAATGCTTCAGGTATAATTGAATAATTACTCACTAGGTAATATTTCATGGCTTAAACGGTGACCAGTGGGGTGCACACCACCCCTGTTATCCACCTAGAACTCTAGTATAAAAAATATCCAACTTCTCATGTCAAATCTTCCATCAATTTTCACAAAACCAATGGAAATCCATAAATTATTCTAGATAGTGACATATCTTAAGTGAAACAGTACAATACCTACTGTTTTTGTCTTCCTAAGACTACCTTTAGCCATCTTGGCCATAACCCCATCTTATATGGATAATTCCACCATTCCCTAATGGGATCTTCACTTGATACATATCCCAAAGACACCACAATCTATAAATTCCAACTCTTTGATGAGTTGTGAATTTTAGTGGAAATTTGAATTTTAGGAATTCTAAGGTGGGGCCATTTTTTGAACCATGATTCAGAATTTAATTATAAAAGTTTGAGTTCCATGATTTGATATTTTTTATACTATTTATTGATCATGGGGTTACTTAGGTTCTCAATATAGTATCCATAGAGTTAGGTTGATTTTAAGAGTATTTTAAATGTATTTTTTACTATACGTGATCGATGCACGATCATGAGAAAACATGTGGGTTGAATTTGTTATAGAAGATAGAGCATAGCCAATGAAAAGTTATAGAAAAAATGTACAGGGCCACAATTTCAATTAAAGAGGTTTTTTACATGGTTGGAACATGGTTAGTTAAATTGTACATACAAAATTTTTAGGTTGTTTTTATTTGCGTTTTGAAGGATACATGATTGGTGCACAATTTAGAGGATGTGTGTTACACATTTCGTACCATATATTTAGTGTAAAATTTAAAAAAATTTGTAACCAAACCATTAAGAAAAGTGATTTTCATTAAAATTTGAATTTTACCAAAATTCCCTTGTATCCTTTTATTCCTCTCCCCCACTTTTCTCTCCTCCCACAGGTGTGGACTAAGGGATCGAGATACCCCTCCCTTCCTCCTCTCATCCCCCTAAGTTTGGGGAGTTTCGTAGGTTATTACTTCAGGGTTTTATGGTGACATATTATCCTCCACTAGTCTTTGTTCCTCTTCTTATTTCTTCTGTGATTTTGGATTCTATAAGTTAGGGTTTGTAATTATTTCCACTGGATCATGATGGAAATCCCCTAGCATCTTGGGGGTCTCATACACCTCTCATAGAGGACATCTCGGGAGAACATGGTTAAATTTTCATTCATCATTACAATTTCATTATATTAGACCATGGATTTATTTATTGTTTTGGATTATAATTAAATTAAATTTGTTACTAAATCAATTTCAGATGTTAAGGATTTTCCCCTTATTGGTTTCGAGATCATGTAGCAGATATTCTTTGGGAGGTTTTTCATCATTTCAATGTGATAAGGTCATCGAGTGACGTTTTAGGATTTATTAAATTTTATTTTATATTTTAAATTTATTTATAATTAAAATAATTTATTAATTTTAATTGGATAATTAATTATAAAGTGTTATAATTAATTAATTCTGACATCATGGTTTCAGATAAGTGTCTGGGGGTTAGGGACCAGCTTGTAAAATCCTAGGTAGTGGAGGTTGGGTTGCGAATTAATGGGAAATGGAATGATTGAGGTAGGTGGCCTTGAAAATATTTGAGTCTCTTGGTATATTAGTAATTTATATAAGTGTGTCTTCATGTTATATTTCTGTCATATTTCATTAAAATGTGTGATTCTACCATAAAGTTGGGAGAGGATCATATCGGTATAACAGTGAACATGGACTTTACAACCTGATGAATGTATTGAGGGTGTAACTATGGTCAATTGAGAGTTGATCGACCTCCTTATGGATTTATTTGTTGGTTCTAGTGGTTTTAAAAGAACAAGGGGCCTCATTTTAGAAAATTGGATTCAAAAATAAAGAATAGATTTTTATAGAATTTGAAGGAAATGGGTGATTTGATAAATATGACTTCACCCAGAATTTCAAAATGATCATTTTTTATATGGAATTATTTAATGGTATTTAGACCATGGTCCTAACTTCAGTAAAATACATCATGATTTTCCTTTTTAAAAAGTGAATTGTAACAAGGTTTTCAATCCTTTTAAAAAGATAAATCTTAGACGGATTGGATATGGTTTGGTTCATTTGACCACATGAGGGTGAGTCCCTATTTTCAAAATCCGGTGTTCTCATTTTGATTTAATATTGTGATTGTTTATCGATTATGTGATCTATGTTCATGTAATTTTAATGTGTATCCCTGTAAGATATTTTTTATGGTATCAAAGTGATGGGTTGTTCTATATGGATATTTTAGACCCCTTAAAGAGTATATATAGATCTGAATGGACATGGATATTATTGGGGGACATTATGGCTTGACTTAAAAGATGGGATTTAGACACATGATTGGGACTGAGGAACTCAGGTTTTGTGTTTATGAAAAGATGTAACCTCAAGGACCTTGGTGGGTGCCTTAGTATGATGTTCACTATAGAGAGGTTTTTTGTATGATAAAGCTATATAAGACTGTGAGTTCCACTTTAGAACATGAATCAAATGTGTGGTACTTATATGGATTAGGTGATAATGGAATTTTGTGTGATTGAGAGGCAGATCATGATTTATGAGAGATGGGTAGGAAAAACATTCAACCGTTTTGTGGTGAATTAGATAAGAAATTATAAGAGGAACATGCTACCCCCTATGATTTTTGTATTCATATATATATATATATATATATATATATCAATCACCTAGTATTACCTTATTGTAATTGGGTTTTATCTTGATTCTTTGGAATTCATAGGGTGATAACCCTTGGGTTTGGCGATGATTCTTGATAATTTAGAACACTGAGGGTGATAACCCTTGGGTTCAGTGATGACGCATGATATGTCGTAACACCAAGGGTTAAAACCCATGGTTTCAGATATGAAAACTCGGGTTTGATGATGATGATTAATGATCATTGATCACCTAACATCATATATTACAGATAATATTAGATCCCGCTACCATGGGATTCATTGTACATTCTCTTTGGATCTTATAGTTATGATTGATACTACATGGATTCCTTTTTATAATTCTAGGGATCCAGTATTTATTGCTACTACTCAGTTGATCATGGTTTGTTTATTTCGTTTTCATGGTTTTTTGATGTGCTCATAAACACTTTGGCGCTGGATAAAGGAGGTGTCATAGCGATAATTGGTTTTGAGATAATCCTTGATCCCCCTGGGAGGTTACATGTGTTTAGATTCACTCAAAAACTGGCCGATGAATGTATATTTTTGTGATTTAATAGTATTTTTTAGGTGTGTGTGTTACATGTGTGACCAAACATCATATAATATATATTACATGAATATCCACCCGATCATAGCAGCACTCTATATTGTTGGGGAATTGGTGGTTCCTACTAGGTCATTATACTCCCCATACCCATGTACATGGAATGAGTTTCTATTTATGTGGGTGGAACTTCCTTTTCTCTCTCAACGAAGAGGTATTTATTAGAGCTGGACACACATTATTGATCAAAAACATTGTGGAGGTTCTATATATGATAGATAGGATTATATTGAGTTATTCTAGTATGAGATGTCTCAAGAATAACATACATAAATATTGCATCATTGTTTATGAATACTTAATATAATTTATAATAATCCTTGTATCAAAACAATACAGGTATAGTGTCTTTAGAAATGAGATACATAATCACCATATTTGATGAAATGTATTCAATATCTCCCACAAAGTTATTATCTCGTAGTACCCCTTTTATACATATATTACTTAAAAGCTTTCTTCCTAGCCTGTGGAAAATTGAAACATAATAAATGGTGAGCTCATATTCTTAGTAAGGGTAAACATGGGAAATATAAATTGATAATATTATATAAATATAAGATAAGTATAAAGGGTATAAGATCATGGTTATAACCTATTATGATCATATCCAATCAGTCAAAGACTGTAAATCATGATTCATGGTAGAATGATTAAGTGTTTCTAAATACATGAGTCACAAGAGTATGGAATTGTCATTAATTAATCATGATCCATGAGAGCATATTGTAAGCATAAGAACATATCACAAGGATTTTTGAATAATCATGAGAATAAAAAAACATTTCATTACACAAGGTTAACTTCAAATACATTCATAGTGTACAAATTCCCATATTGTATTATGTTCACTCCCCATTCCATCATTTCCTTAGTCAAAGTCCATTCCCAACACTATCACAGTGGAAAGAGTACCATACAAAACTAGGTTCAATACCTATTATAGTTAATGTTATCTCATAATTTATCCATCCTTAAACAACACATTGAAGGTATTTAATGTAACCACCTATCACATAATTTATATCATATATGTGTGTGCCACTATATCCTAGAAAAATTCATCATTCAACCATATCGTAACTCACAAAATAAAAATGAGTTTCATAAAGTTTTTATCATCATAAAATCATAAGAAATATAAATAACATGCATGGTATCATTATATAATATCTCTAGTGAATAATAATAATCATTAAAATATGTTGACATAGATGAAAAAACCATTTAAAATAGAATTTAAACATTTCTTTCAAAATAAGAGAAAATATTATTTTCCTTCGGTATCATTAAAAACTAAAAATTTCCAAAATATTGATAAATTTATTTTCTTTTAAAATAACCATATAAACTTATAAAATAATATTCCAATAAAATAATGTTCACGAAGGTATGAAAATAAACTTATTCGGTAAATGTTAAAATACATATTCTTATCACATTTTTGGTAAAAATGTCTAAAAGTACCTCATTCCCAAAATGATATTAAGATTCACTATAAATCATTGAGAATAAATTAAAATATGGTTTAAAATTACAATATATAATAATTTTATAATATAAAATAACATTTTTTAAATTTTTTTAAAGAACATGGACATGGAATAAAGAGTTCATCGACGAAAATGGAAATAAGGTCGACTTTTCTTTAAAACATTTTCTCAGACTTTTTAAGTTCCAAAGAGAAGAGATCGAAAGTAATAAATGAAAACATAAAAAACCATATAGTAATAAAAATATTTTGTTTAATAGATAAATATCATATAATTTCTCTAAATGATATTTATGCATAAACAATCCCAACTAAAAATGAGATTCCAACATAAACCCTTACCCTATGTCTTTACTTTCTCCATATGTTCTCTTAAGTTTATGTATAATAAATTTATATTTATTAAAAATAAATCCAATAACCATATTAATACTTATATTTAAATATATAATTCACTTATAATTCTAAATTACCCATTTATTAACAATTATTCATTAAAATCACAATTTGTGGGGGAAAGGTCTATTTTCCCTAAAAGTTTATATTCGAAGGTTTCAATACATTCACCCAAGTCATAGTATCATCATGTAAATCATATTAATCATTTATAATTATCATATTAATTCATTTTATGTAATTTTATAATCATTCATATAATGTGGTGATGTAAAATCAATTACATTA
Organism: Viscum album; assembly: GCA_963277665.1. Taxonomy (NCBI): domain Eukaryota; kingdom Viridiplantae; phylum Streptophyta; class Magnoliopsida; order Santalales; family Viscaceae; genus Viscum; species Viscum album. The sequence continues at coordinate 990,520,483 of OY728128.1, read as the reverse complement.
CATTGTCAAGAGAGTAATTCAAATGTATGCAAAATTAATGTTTCCTTTTTCTAATAAATGGAAATAAATAAAGTTAAATAATAATTTATCAGTTAAGAAATACAATAATATAATATATATCATATATATTAATTAAATATATCTACATTAAAATCCATGTGTGGAAGATATGAAAAATGAATAGCATCGCTCTGCGGAGGTTGTAATCCATATGTATGCACGAACAACATTATTATTTTTCATAGGAAAGAAAGGTGGTAGAATTTTATTTTTCTATTATAAAAAACATTTAATTGTTGTAAATATACAAATTTAATTATGTTAATATGGTTATATAATATTTTAGGGATGTTAAAAAAATAATAATCTCAAAATAGATTGATACAGACAATTACCTCTTCATTGGGAAACCCCTTTTAAATTACACATTTATCCTTCAAAGGTTAGTATTTTTAGAATAAAAAATATATAGATGACATGATAAAAGATTTTAGAAACGTATTTAGGATTTTTTTTAAAATATATATGGATCAAAATGTGTGATGGAGTTATGGGGAGAGAACCTCCTTTTATAAGTCAGTGGAGTTTCATTCTTGTAAATACTTAGTATATTAAAATATAATAAATTCATATTCAAATGAAGGTTGAACAAAAACATCCAAAATACAAATATAATATAATTTTTGGTTTAAATTAACTTAATATATAATATTTAGATAATTTTATAGGTTATTTTTACAATTTTCTCTTTAGTTTAACCCTTCATTAACCCTTTTTAATCTTTACCATATTAATGAATTTTTATCTCGGTTACTCTTCATTAGGGATAAAAATAAAAATTTTATATTTTCCAAATTTTTACATGATGGTTTCAAATATGGTAAAAAAATAAAATTTAATTACTATGAGTCATATAAATTCATTTTTAAATAATTATACAAAATGCAATGAAAATCACTTTTACAAAAATACATTTTACGCATAACGCTAAATTTATTATAATTCGTTATATATTAAAATAAATTAAATGAATTTTAACTTATTAAATTGAATATATTATCATTAAACTTTATTAAAATAATTTATTAATTTAATTTAATAAGATAAAAACACATTGTGCACATGAAATCATTTTTTCAGAAAGAATACAACTTTTTACCTTCAAAGGATTTTATTTTAATTTCTAAATAATTAACGACCAATGAATTCATTTTATTAATGTTTAAAAAATAATATTTTATAATTTTAATACTCTTAATTAATTTTTAAATAAAAAATATGTTTAATAAATTCTCATAAACAAAATACTTCAAAACAGTTATTTAGGATAAATAGTATCTGCTAAATGAATTAGAAATTATTTTCAATGGTTATATACCATATAATATGCTTAATTTTGTGATGTATAAGAATTATTTACACAAATTCATGGTTATGTCATTTACAAGATATCTAATTCATTTATTTATTAAATAGAAATTCATTCTAAAATCATGAGGTGTTGCACTCTACCCTCTTATAATAATTTTACCCTCAAAATTCTATCACTCTAATACAAAAATATGAGAAAACATCTAACTCATTATATAATTAGGATTCAACATATATTTCTCAAATTTTTTATTCCTCTAAAAACATTTACCAGGTGAGTAGACTTGTTCCATATCTCTTTACCTCTATTATCCAAAATTTATACCGATTTCTGCTCATAATAAATATCATACTCCAATGGTATGACATATGAATTTAGTACATGCAAAGGATCTAATTTGTAATTTCCCAAAAGTAATACATGGAACACATCATGAACTTGGGAGAGGTTTGGAGGAATATCCATGTGAAAAGATAACATCTTTATAAAATCAATAATCTTAATGGGGCCAATATATCTAGGGATTATCTTTCCCTCCTTTAAAAATATAATATCATTTTTACAAGGATATATTTGGAGGAATACCTTATCACTGGCTTTAAAGTCTATATCTCACTTATGATTTTTAGTATAATGTTTCTATCAACTCTGAGCTACCATGATGTATTACTGAATGGATATAACCATAACGTCTATTTCCTCATCTAGATTAGGTCGTAATATCTTTTATTACCCAACTTAAAACTAGTAGGTTGGAGTCTATCACATATTCCCAGAAAACATCTGAATTTCCAAGTGAAATATTTTATTTTAAGAAAATTCAAATGGAAGAAGGTGTTTATATCAATCCAATTTGAAACCTATAGAGAAATATATCAACAAATTTTTAGGGTTTTAATGTTTCCCTCTAAATTTCCATCTGACTGAGAAAGATATGAAGTGCTAAATATCAACTCGATATTCAAATAATACAATATAATTCACTATAACATTGAGGTAAATCTAATATCTCCATTAAATATGATTAATATTGGCACTCCCTGAAAACATACCACTTCCTTAACAAATAACTTGGAGAGTTTATAAAGAGAGAAATATTCTTTGATAGAAATTAAATGTGTTGATTTTGTAAGGTGGTCAACTATAAACCCAATGTAATTATTCTCTTTCAATGTTTAGGTGATCCCAATGATGAAATCCATGGTGATTTTTTTCTATTTATACTAATGTATGTGTAATATTTTTAACATACCTTTTTAATTCCAACTCTCATATTTAAATTATTTATATACCAATAGTCGAGATATATACTCTTTATTACCTCTCTTCATGTTATCCCACTATAAATTATCCTTAATATCCTTATACATCTTCATACTTCCATGATGAATGGAGAATGATAAACTAGGAGAATTATCTAAAAAATTCTTTTTCTATTATGGTATTAACGGGACACATATTCTATTCCTGAACTCAATCATTCTATCATGGTCAAGGTTAGACTCTGGAATAATCCTTACCTTCTTTTACTCCTCCACGTATTCCCTTTATGCCTCTTTAATATTCACATTAATTGAGGGTTGAACATTCATCTTGGAAATAAGGGATATTTATATTTTCCTTATGATTTAAAAGTTCATCATCTTCAAATCCATAAGTATTACGTCTCTTTTAATCTATATAATGGAAAAAATATCATGGTTCTTCTGAATAAAAGCATCATCCACTGTGTTCACCTTCCTAAGGAGGTAATGTATTGAGTAGTCATAATATGTAATCAGTTCCAACCATCTTCTTTAGCTCATATTCAACTCTTTATATGTAAATATAAACTTTAAGATTTTATGATCAGAATATATATCACACTTTTGACTGTAAATATAATTCATTCATATATTTAAAGAAATAATTACTACAGCTAGTTCCAAAAATCATTATTCAGGTAATGTTTCTCATGAACCTTCAATTAGCATGATGAATGAGCTAAATTCATTCCATTATATAATAGAACACATCCCACACACTTTTTTGATGCATCACTATAGATCACAAACTCTTCACCACTTTAAGGTAGTTTTAGCACAAGTGAACTAACCAAACTTCTATTTAGTTCCTTTAAATTTTATTTTAATTAATATATATAAAGGAGCTTGGATCCATTCTATATCTATTAAGATATTGGATTTTATATTAATTATACACTTATCATAAACTTTCAATTGTATCTTGGACACCTAAGAAAACTATAGATTTCAATTTTAGTGGATATTCTGATACAATGTTTAATAAATTATTGTTGGAACCATGGTATTATATGCATGAATTGGAGTATGGTTTTTGTCTGTTGTCAATCCTCAGTGGAAGTTCAGAATGTGTACCAGCAAAGTGATCATACAGTTCAAGCAGACAACAGTATTGAAGGTGGCGTCGTTTCCCAGTGTTTACCAAATTTTTGGTCCTGAAAATTGACAAATAGAGAAAAGTGTTTTTGGTAAAGATATTTTCTCTCCATATGTGTTTCAAGATTAGAACATGGAAAAATGGAAAAGGGATAAGGGACGCGCAAGTTTTGGGATGGTCGCGCAAGTGACTTGCACGCCGAGAAAGGACTTGTGCACCGATGCCTAGGAGGTTTAGAAACTTGCGCTCTGGTTGTTCTTCATAATCATAAATTCAAAATATGGAAAAGGAAAGTAGGTCGTGCAAGTATTGGTGTATTCAAACAAGTGAGTAGTATGATAAAGGCTAGGGAGATTGGAGCTGTGCGCCGGGACTTGCGCGCCATGAGGAAACTTATGTGCCACCGCGCAGGGGGTCCAGTTTTCCTATAAATAGAGAACCACCCCTCCTCATTTGGAACAAAGTTCAAGACGTAGAGATTTTTCGAGCTCTCATCGTGCAAGTGGTCAAGTCACGCAAGTGGTTGTTGGGTCGCACAAGTAGAGGTTGCGCGCCGGTTTTCAGATGCGCGACCAAGGAGGTTTAGGTGTTAAAGGTGCAGAGTCACGCAAGTTTGGAGTTGAAGGAGGCAGTGTCGCGCAAGTGTGTTGGTGTCACCTATGCGCAGATGTTGTACCGTACAAGTTACTTGTGCACCATTCATGAAACTTTTGTGTCGGTCTTGGAGAAGCGCTCTAGGTGAGGTTGTTGTAGGCCGGTCATTTTGGAGTTGCACAAAAACTGGAAGATTTCTTGATACCTTCGATGCAAAGTGGGATTAGTATACGAGTGAAAGTTGGACATCAACAGAGAATCTACATTCAACAGAAGATGCATTATTTTGTAATTATGAAGAGACCTTCACGTCTATAAACTAGGTGTGACTTCACCAAGGGCAGTGAGCCAAGGGGAGTCAATGGGAGTGACTTGAGGGAAGCAGTGAGCTATCCCTGAACTTTTGTAAAGGCAGTGAGCCTGAGATAGAGTGACTATTCCCAAACCATTGTAATCCACAACTAGTGAAGATTAGTGGAATTTGGTACGACCGATAACCTGTTAGTGTATGCTCCTTGGATGTAGCCCTTAGCGGTGAACCAAGTAAAAATTATTGTGGCATCTCTTTGCATGTGAATGTTTCATTGCTGATCATATTCATCATATAGGTTTAACTTGTTCCTACCAACATGGGAACAAGATTATGGTTTTTAAAAGAAAAATTTGGCACCCTGATTCACCCCTCCCCTCTCAGGGTGTCCCAGGGTCCTATAAGTGGTATCAGAGAGAGGTTACTGGTGTTGAATATATCCTTTGTCATCTTGGATAATGCAGTCAATATCATGGGAGTCCCTCTATTCGATGGAATTAATTTTCAAATTTGGAAGAATAGAATGAGATCTTATCTAAGATCCCTTAGAATGGAAGTTCTGTTTTCTAATGTGCAGGGTGTAAATGTCACTAATCCAATAGGGTTAGCTATGACTGAAGAAGAAAGGAAAATTCTTGATGCAGATGCTAAAGCACAAAATGCACTCACCAAATCCGTTTCTGATCAGATATATCTAAAGGTAATGAGTTTCACCTCAGCAAAATCCATGTGGGATAAACTTGAAAATATTTATGAAGGATATATAAAAGTGAAGGAGGAAAAATTAAAAGTCTTGCACAATCGGTTTGATGATCTGAAGATGCATCCAGATGAGAATGCAGACTCATTCTTCAATTGAATTACTGAAGTGGTTGGAGCAATTCGGGGTCTCAGCAAATAAATCAAAGACATTGATATAGTAAAGAAAATATTAAGAAGACTTCCACCCCTGTACAATGAAAAGGTGTTATCCCTTGAGGAAATAGATCGTTCCAAACTTTCTCTAGATGATCTACTGAGCATCTTGGTAGCATATGAAAGGAGAGTCAAACCAGAAGATGCTATGACTTGTGTGAGCAAGGAAACGGCGTTCAAGTCCATAGATAAACTGAAAATTGCAAAAGATATTAGTGTTAAAGATGACGAAGAAAAAGAAATTCTTTCTCTCATTACAAATAAGTTCCAGAAGGGAAAAAGGAAATTTAAAGGGAAGTTAACTCTCGCATGTTTTCGTTGTGGAAAAGTTGGGCACATTTCCTATTAGTGTTTAAGAAAGATCAATGATGAAGATAGTGAAGATGAGAACATCAAGAAGCCTCGAAAAATATTTTTCAAAAAGATAGACTTCAAATCTGGAAAGAAAATACATGGAATATTTTTGTCTGTGAAGAGGAAGATGAGGATACTAAATTTTGTGAAGAAGAAGAACCCGAATTTAAAACGGTAAAGCATGCTTCCATGATGGCTACAGTTGAAAAGTCAGAACCCTTGATCAATAAAGACATAGATAATCATATTACTTCGAATGGTGATTCAAAGACTCAAATTAAGGATGCTTTTTCCAAGCTTGAGAATAAATGTAAGAGATGCAATAAGTGGAAGGAAATGGTGGAAGAATCATCAGAATATGTTGATGAGATTGAAGCAGAGATTTAACGACTAGAAGAACTAGTGAGAGTTCAGTCTTCAATCCTTGAAAGCATATATGATGTTGTAGAACTAAAGCTTAACATTGAGGAACAAGAAAAGGTCATAAATGAAATTTCATCCAGACTGGAAGAGAAGTCCAAGACTGTTCTGGGACTTGAGGAAGAAGTTGTTACTCTTAGAAGTAAAATTGAATGTCAATCAACGACAAATGAGGGCAAGAAGAAAATTCATTTTGGAATATTCTTAGATGTAGAATTACTAGAAAGAGCCATTTGTGGATTAGATGGTATTGGAAAAATCTTAAGTGATCAAAGACCCACTTTCATGGGAAAGAGTGGAATTGTATGTGAAGCTGAGACATCAACTGCTGGAAGTAAAGAGAGCCAAAAGAAAGACAAGATAAAAGTTGGACATGCTAAAACATTACCTAAAATGCTGAAAAAGAAACCCTCAATCCAAACTAAAAGAAGAACTGAAAATTATCCTCAAACTTTCATAAATGACAGCCAGTTCAACTATTCTCCCAAGGAAGAAGGCATGAGGATAAATTCAAGTGAAAAGACATTTCCTCTCATGAAGTGTCAGTTCTGTGGTTATCTGGGCCATACCATGTCATATTGCGAAGAGGTAAGGAGTTACTTGAATGGGGAAGATCTGGGAAGTCAACAAAGGAGAATGACTTCATATCCTCCATCTTATAGAATAAATAGCTTATATGGTTACTGTTTTAATTGTTCTAACTTTTTCCATAATGCTATGTATTGTAGGAAGAGGTACGACAGGAGAAATTCATACAACACTCAAAGATGGGCCAGTTTTCATCCTCCTGATGGTGTTGTTCTCACAAATAGTTTTCCCCTCTGGAAGAAGATTATGGGTATGAATAATCAGATTATGTGGAAGAAAGTATTAAAAGTCCATTAGTATCCTATTCTCAATCCAATATCTCATGGAAAGAAAAGAATAAGATCGAGAAATCCAATCTTGCAGAAGTATCCCTCAAAGCTACAAAGAGAAGCATCACATGGATCCTTGATAGTGGATGCTCTTCCCATATGACAAGAAATTTTGACCTTTTAAGAACATTGAAAAGAAGGTTTATGGAACAGTATGGTTTGGTAATGATGGTGCTTTGAAGATTAAAGGTAGTGGGAATACTGCTCTCGCCAATGGAGAGCTGAAGAAGACCGAAGTTATTTATGTGGATGGTCTACGCCACAATCTCCTTAGTGTAAGTCAACTTTGTGACTCAGGGCTCATAGTAAACTTCAATCAAAAAGGCTGCACTATAAAAGGAAAAACAGGGAATTCTCTTATGAAAGGCTATAGAACAGATGAAAACTTATATCAGGTTGACAGCAGAGTGAACTCCTGATATTTGTCTGTTGAAGAAGAAAAGAATTTGTGGCATCGAAGGATGGGGCACATTAACCAAAAAGACATGGAAAAGATATCTAAGATGAATATATTCATGGATATTCCCATTCTAAAATGTGAATAGGAAAAGTATTGTGATGCTTGTATTTGTGGGAAGCTGGTCTGTAGTTCATATCGGCCAAAGAAGAAAAGGGCATCGCATCTTCTTGATCTCATTCATACAGACGTATATAGCCCAATAAATGTTGTTGGAACCTATGGAGAAAGGTACTTCGTCTTTTTCATTGATGATTATTGTAGAATGGCTTGTGTAATGGTGATTCAGAGGAAGCGAAAAGTACTTGATTGCATGAAAAATTATCGTCAGATTGCCGAGAATGATACAGGACGGACAATAAAAGTCATGTGATCTGACAATGGAGGGTAATACACATGCCTTGAGTTTGAAAATTACCTAGAAAAACATGGAATACAGCATGAGGTAGCTATTGTGAGAACTCCACAACAAAATGGAGTTGTTGAGTGTCAGAATCGACAGGTTAACAATATGGTCAGGGCTATGCTGATTGAGAGTGGTGTCTCTCGCCATTACTAGAAGGAAGCTGTTGAAGCTGTAGTGCACACTCAGAATCGAATAGGTCTTTATATGGGAGAAATGAAGAAATCATATGAATTGTGTCATGTAAGGAAGCCTTCATTGAAATACTTTCGTGTTTCTGAAAGCAAATGTTTCATCTGGAATAAAGAAGGAAATCAAGGGAAGTTTGGTGACAATGCTAATGAAATAATTTTTCTTGGGTATCCAATGAACAACAAATCCTACAAGTGTTTTAACAAGTGATTAGGAAAGATTGTAGTAAGCAGTGATGTTAAGATAATTGAAGAGAAAACCACAAATTATTTAAGGGCATTATATGCTGATGTGATAGAAAGTGAAGAAGAAAGTTAACGTGGAGAAAATACAACTACAGAAATAGAGGAAGATGTACAAAACACTTAGCATTCACATCATGATTTTGACTCAGAAGAAGAATCTGAAGAAGAGACTGTGGATGGAGAGAATGCAATTGAACCACACAGGAGAAATCGTAGAGCTGAGATTGATCCATCTAACATAATTGGGGATAGGAGTGCACCCACACAAACAAGGAGGATGAGGAATAACACGCAATCTGCATTTCTGTCAGTTGTGGAGACATCCTTATTTGGAGAAGCTGCAAAGGATGAATCTTGGGTGAAATCCATGAATGAAGAGTTAGACCAGATTGATAAGAATCAGACATGGGATCTTGTCCAGAGACCCGAAGGTCAAAATTTGATTGGTAAAAAATGGATCTTCAAGAACAAGTTTGATGAGCATAGAAGTGTTATTAGAAACACATCTCGACTAGTATGTAAGGGATATTCCCAGATTGAAGGTGTAGATGTTGAAGAAACCTTTGCTCCAGTGGTTAGACTTGAGTCAATCAAGATTTTCCTTGCTATGGAACTCCAAAGAGGATATAAAGTGTATCAAATGGATGTTAAAACTGCATTCTTGAATGGTGTACTTGAAGAAGAAGTCTACATTGGACAACCAGTGGGTTTTATTCTTGGTACTGATGAGGCAAAGGTTTGAAAACTAAAGAAAGATCTATATGGTTTGAAGCAGGCACCACCGGCATGGTACTCCCAGCTGGACTCTTATCTCAAGAAGTTGGAATTCAAAAGAGGAGGAGTATATCACAATCTATATGTGAATAATTCTCCAGAAGATCAATTCATGGTTCTTGTCTACATTGATGACATCATATTTGGTGTCAGCAGGTAGAAATCTGATGATGAATTCACCAATCACATGAAATCATAATTTGAAATGTCTATGATTGGAGAGCTTACATATTTCTTGGGACTTCATGTGATTCAAAATAAGGATTGCACTTTAATTTCCCAGGAAAAATATTCAAGAGTGCTGCTGAAGAAGTTTAATATGAAAGACTCCATACCAATGTCAACTCTGATTGTTTTTGGGACTAAACTTGGAAAACATGAAGATGGGACCTCTGTAGATCCCACCATGTATAGAAGGATGATTGGGAGCCTATTGTACCTAACAGCGACATGACCAGATATTTTCTTTGCTACATGTCATGCGGCCCACTTTCAGAGTGATCCAAAGGAGGAGCATACGGTGGCAGTAAAAAGAATCATGAGGTACATTCAAGGTTCACATAACTTTGGGTTATATTTTACTGCTGGTGGGGACAGTGAATTATCAGCGTTTTCTGATGCTGACTGGGCTGGAGATGTAGTAGAGATAAAGTCTACCAATAGTGGAGCATTCTATATTGGAAATAAATGTGTTGGGTGGTTGAGCAAGAAACAAAAGTACTTCTCTTAGTACTGCTGAAGCTGAGTATATCTCCGCCACAAAGGCATGCACTCAACTACTATGGATGAAGAAACAACTAACAAATATTGGTGATGAGGTGGAGAAACCAATGGTAATTTACTATGATAACAAGAGCGCAATTGATCTTATGAATAATCTTGTTCAGCATTCTCATACAAAACATATTGAAATCAGGTATCACTTTATCAAAGAAAAAGTTGAGCAAATCTTGATTCGAATGGATCATGTGGGAACTGATGAGAAAGTGGCTAATATACTGACCAAGCCACTATCAGCGGCGGTGTTTGAGAAGCATCGGTTGAACCTCAGAGTTCTTCCACCTCCCAATGCATTAGGAGGTTAGAAAAATCCCCTCTCCCCGATTATGATAACTGTTTTTATCTGTTTATGGATGTTATGAAGGTTTGTGGGGGAGATACCAACCATTGGGAGTATGGTTTTAGCTGAACATTGAACAAATTACCGGTATTTGGGTTTATTGTCAATGGGGGAGAAAGGAATAAATTCAAACATGTTCAGGAATGTTCAGGCATATAATGCTCCTATGACACGATGTGAATTCAGTGTCAGTGATAGGATGAGAAGGATAAGAAGGAATACATCAGTCAGGTAATGCTTCTTGGTCATCATTGAGAATTCCAAAACACTAGAACCCAATTCAAGATTCCACTCTTATTTTCTACACCGAGCATTCCTCACGTAGACTTAGAGTGTTGGCTGAGTTGATTCTTGCGTTTTTGGTTTTCACATAGATGGGGATCTATTGAATTTATTTTCTGATTTCCAACAAACCCAAAGGGGGAGATTGTTGGAACCATGGTCTTCTATGCATAAATTGGAGTATGGTTTGTGTTTGTTGTCAATCCTTTGTGGAAGTTCAGAATGTGTACCAGCAAAGTGATCATAAAGTTCAAGCAGACAACAATATGGAAGGTGGCGTTGTTTCCCAGTGTTTGCCAAATTTTTGGGCCTCAAAATCGAAAAATGGAGAAAAGTGTTTTTGGAAAACAAACTTTCATACCATATGTGTTTCAAGATCAGAACATGGAAAATGGAAAAGGGATAAGGGCCACGCAAGATTTGGTCTAGTCACGCAAGTGACCTGCGCACCGAGAAAGGACTTGTGCGCCGATGCCTAGGAGGTTTAGAAACTTGTGCGCCGGTTGTTCTTCATAATCAAAACTTCAAAATATGGCAAAGGAAATTAGGTCGCGCAAGTGTTGGTGTATTCATGCAAGTGAGTAGCATGACAGAGGCTAGGGTGATTGGACCTGCGCGTCGGGACTTGCGTGCCATGAGGACACTTACGTGCCACCGCGCAGGGGGTCCAGTTTGCCTATAAATAGTAGACCACCCCTCCTCATTTGGAACGAAGTTCAAGACTTATATATTTTTTAAGCTCTCTTCGTGCAAGTGGTCAAGTCGCGCAAGTGGTTGTTGGATCGCGATAGTAGAGGTTGCGTGCTGGTTATTGGCTGCGCGACCAAGGTGGTTTGGGTGTTAAAGGTGCAGAGTCGCGGAAGTTTGGATTTGAAGGAGGTAGTGTCACGCAAGTTTGTTGGTGTCACCTATGCGCTGATGTTTTACCACGCAAGTGGCTTGCATTCCGTTCTTGAAACTTGCGCGCCGGTATTGGAGAAGCGCGCAAGGTGAAGTTGTTGTACGCCGGTTGTTTTGGAGTTGCACAAAAACTGGAAGATTTCTCGATACCTTCGGTGCAAAGTGGGATTAGTATACGAGTGAAAGTTGAACTTCAACAGAGAATCTACATTCAATAGAAGGTTCATTCTTTTGTAATGATGAAGAGACATTCACATCTATAAACTGAGTGTGACTTCACCAAGGGCAGTGAGCCAGGGGGAGTCAACGATAGTGACCTGAGGGAAGCAGTGATCTATCCCTGAACCTTTGTAAAGGCAGTGAGAATGGGACAGAGTGACTTTTCCGGAACCATTGTAATCCACAACTAGTAAAGATTAGTGAAATTTGGAATGACCGAAAACTTGTCGGCATATGCTCCTTGGACGTAGCCCTTAGCGGTGAACCAAGTAAAAATTGTTGTGTCATCTCTTTGCATGTGAATGTTTCATTGCTGATCATATTCATCACACAGGTTTAACTGGTTCCTACCAACGTGGGAACAAGATCCTTGTTTTTAAAAGAAAAAATTGGCACCCTGATTCACCCCTCCCCTCTCAGGGTGTCCCAGGGTCCTACACTTACTTCTTTTAGGGATCCATTGATATACTCTTTATTATAATTATGTAACCCAAGAATGATACTATTTGTGGAAAGAATTCCCATTTAATAAATTTGGAATGAAAATTATCATTTCTGAATGTCTTCATCTCAATCCTCAAATTATCTTCATGATCTTCCATTTAAATGGAATATACAAGAATATCTTCTATAAAAACTACCTTAAAATGTTCAATATAATCACTAAGGACTCTATTCATTAGATATATGAAGATATATAGGGAATTTATAATTCCAATTGATATCACTATAATTTCAGAATGACCATACCTCATACAGAAACCTGTCTTGTATATGTCTTCCTTTATGACCCATAACTAATAATATCTAGATTGGATTTCAATCATTGAAAAGTATTAAGAACATTAAAATTGATAAAAAAATCATAAATATAGGGTATATGATACATGTTCTTGATATTAATCATGTTAAGTTCCTAATTATCAATGAAAAGACACATTGGCCCAAAATTATTTTTAAAAAAATAATAGTTTCACCACATGGTGATGCACATGAAAGAATGAATCCTATATGTATATTATCTAGTTGTTTCATCTTCAAATCCTAAAAAGTAATTAGATCCATTTTATAATAATTACTTAAAATATGTGTAGCACCAGGTATGATCTCTATTGAAAACTGAAATTCACAATTCAGGTAAAGATTAGGAAACTCTTCATGAAATACATTGGTAGATTCCCATACAAAAGGAATATCAATAATTTTCAGTTTCTACCCAACCATTTGACTTGGATACCTCTACAAAATAGGTAGTATTACCCTAACAATTGAACTAGTTTCCACTAGAAGTTTATATTTATCCTCAAACTAATGAAAAATAATGTATTGATTTGGAATATCAAACATGTCTTCCATTTCAAGAAAATTGATATAATCTCTATATATAGAGATAAAATATATTCTATAAATCGCATAAAATTCAACTAGAGGTAGAATCGAAAAAAAATTAGGAATCAAATTCAAATAAACTTCTATTAGAGATGAGTTATCGACTTGATATGTGATTATCATACCATTAATAATTTTCACCTATATTTCAACATCAAATCATTGTGGTGTTAATATCCCTTAGTAAATTTATTAGATATAAAAGAGTGTGTATAACTAAGACCAAATAAATAATTTTTAGTTATATAGTGGATAACAAGTGTACCTTTCACTAGTTCATTATCATGACCCGCATAGATTGTTTTGATCATGTGATCTTTACCATTATCACTTAAATTAAGAGGTAGTTGAAACTGATTGTTGTCATTTACCCTTATATTTAGGCATTGTTTGGCATTATTATTATACTCCTTGAAGTTGTAGCATTTGATTGTGGGTGGAGAATTTTGTTATTCTCTCTACACATTTATTTCATTGTCACTCCACATTATATATCTTCGACATTCACTTTATTAATGGCCTTCTTTATCACACTAAACAAAATTTACTAGTTTCCTTGTGAAAAAATTATCCCTGCTTCTTTCCATACTTCTGAAATAAAGAATGATTTATTTTTCCCTCCAAGTGTTTTATTTTTAGAATTTCGTCAAAAAATAATCTTTCTTTTCTTATAAATCCCATGAGAATGATGGGAATGTACATTCTCCTTTTTTACCTTGAGTACACATTGAAATATTTCCTCATATATATTAAACTCATTTATGGATAAAACTTTTTAGAGACTTGTTTTTAAGACACTTAAAAACATATCAATTTTTCATTCAAGGTTGATGAAAAAATTTGAAGTGAACCTCAAAGATATTGTAAAATTTTCCTCATGGGTACCAATAGATACACCATCCTTTTTCTTGAGATCGATGAATTTATTTTACATTTTTATTATAATTGTTTATTGAAATTAACAAATAAAAAATACTCTACAAAAATTATCATATTCCATAGAGTTAGTTTATTCTTATTATTATATATTCTTAATAAGATTCTAACATTTTTCTACTTCACCTTCCAAATGATACACTATAAGCAAAAAAATTTAATGATTCGAACACTGGATAATGGAAAATATATTTTCAATAGAACTGATCCATTTATTGGAAAATAGTGGATCAAAGGACCCACTAAAATAAGGTGGATATTGCCTCATGAAAGACTCAATGGTGCACTAGTCCCTCCTTTTATCATTCATAAGATCAACATGATTCATGGATTGATAGAGTTGTGTGATAATGAAATTTTGTTTTTTATCCCAACTCTCATTTTTTTGGTTTCTTATGAGGAAAAACATTTCATTATCCACCAAATTCATTTTTAATATGATATCTTTTTATTTCATCAATTTACTAAAACCACAAATAATAATTTAATCATAAAAATATAATAATTAGAGTGATAAATCATATAATCAGAAAAATAATTCCTGAGATGTACAAAATTATGACACCTTCTTATCAGTATATGGAAATTTTAGTTTCACCCTACATAACTTTCAATAAATCATAGGTTTTATTATGTTTTATCTTTATATTATTTATAACTTTCTCTATAAAAATAATTAAACCCTACTCTGATAACAATTGATGCATCTCAAGTATAACATGTATAAATATTACACCATTATAGATGAATATTCAATACACTTCACAATAATATACACCCCAGAGTAGTTAACATTTAGTGTCTTTAGAGACAAGATACATAATAAAATTATTTAATGAAATATATTCAATATCTCCAACAAATAATTTATCTCATAAAACCCTTATTGTACATATCCTATATAAAAATTTTCTTCATTACCTAGTTAAAATGGAAACATAAAAAGGATAAGATGATATACTTAATAAGGGTAAACGTGGGAGATATTAATCGATGGACATATAAAATCATAAGATAAGCATAATTATATGTGATCATGATCATAATTTATTAATTTCATATGCACAAGATCCCCATCCCAGTTGGTGAGGACTCAGAAAATTCATCCATGATACCAGATATCAAATCTGGGTAGAGACATATTTCTAGGGTACTATAAAAGCACTATAGTAGGTACTGTTTGATACTATAGAAACTAAAACTATTCACCTGTTTGGGCTTTCGAGCCACCATTTTGGTCCTCAAGTCCTTTAAGGCCTTTGGGCTATCTAAATATTTTAGGATAGTAAGGCTTACAGACCACCTCAAGTCCTTTGGGAGACCACAAGGCCTTTGAACCACATGTAATTGTACTTAAATGGACCATGAAGACTCTACAAGGAACTGACTCCATATGAGAATTTAGATCAGGCACATTCACCAGAGTAGAAGCTAATGGATTTGGAAGAATGAGAGGGTATTGAAATTTCCATTGGGACTAGCCTATGAATGCATGGAAAGCCTAGCTGAATAGCCATGTAAAGGAGGAGAGAAAATATCTTGATGTAGATGTTGGGGAGAGGCAGTTCCAAATAGTTATAGTCATGATGAATTCCTCTAAAACCTTTGGTCAAGTAATGACAAGAAGCTTATGTTCCATGTATGGGTTCCAATTCAACCCTTAAATGAGGGATTATCAAAAATTAATAAAAATAGAAGGCCTTTGGGCCATTCGGGATAAATTATTGATTTCATACCCAATCATTCATAGATCATAAGTCATGTGTCATAGCATAATTATTTATATTTTAAATATACATGAGTTATAAGAGTGAGGAATCATTGTTAATAAATCATGATCCATGCGACAATATCATAAGCATAAGAATATTTCATAGAAATTATGGTACAATCATAATTATAAAAATAATTTAATTAGATAGGCTTACTTACAATACAATCATAGTGTAAAAATTATCATAGTTTATTGGGTTCACTCCCCATTCCATCATTTATATAGTCAAGGTTAACTCCCGTGATAATCATAGTGGATAGAGTCTATTACTAAACTTAGTTAACTTCCCATTACAGTACATATTATCACATGATATATCAATTATTACCCAAATATTTGGATGGATTTAATAGAACCACCCTTCACATAATCAAATCCATACATATCTGTGAAAAAAATATCACAAAGAATTTCTCTATCCACCATAGAAAACCCTATGGAAAATAAGTGAGTTTAAAATTTTTTTTTCTCATCACGTATTCATAATACATCCATATAAATAACAAGGATCATATAATTATATCATATCAATATTTATGTATAAGAAACATCTAAAAATGTTGACATAGATTAAAAATACCTTTAAAAGTGTATTTGAACATTTCCTTTAAAATAGTGTAAAATAATTTTCCCCTTTGTATCTTTAAAAATTAAAATTTAAAAAACATATTGAGAAAAATATTTTCTTTGAAAATATACATGGATAATTATAATGTAAGATTCAAATAAAATAATTATAATGATTTTAGGAAAAAATTTCCATTTGGAAAACATTGAAACAAATATTCATTTTATACTTTTGGTAAAAATCCCACTGTAACTTGTTTAGAAGATTTAAATAATATTCCTTTAAAAAATTGAAAATAAATTAAAACATGGCTATTTAATTTCTTTAAATAATAATTTTCTAATAGAAAATAACATTCTTGAAAACATTTTAAATAACATGGAAATGGATGAGATTATTGATCAAGGGGGAAATAAGGGAAGAAAAATAGAGAGGATAATGAAATTAGAACATGAAAACCCTAGAAATAATTACAGTAGAATAAAATTTAAGTAGTTTAAGAGATAAATATCATATAATTACCCCAAATAAGATTCAATTATAAATAATCCTGATCAAAAATGAGACTACAACATATTCCCTTACCTCAGGTCTTAACTTTATTCATACAAAATTTTATGTTCCTAATGTATAAATATATATTTATTATAAAAATATATTGGGAACATAATCATACTTATATTATAATATATAATTTTAAATTTCCCATTTATTAACAATTCTTATTAAAAATCAACATTCAGGTGAAAACTGTGTTGTTTTCTACGCATGTTTCAGATAGATAGATTTAGTACATGAACCTTAATCATGATTTCATATTATCCAGAATATCAATAATTTTATTAGTATTATATTTATTTATTATACAAAATTTTATAACCATTCGTATAATCTGGTGGTGAAAAACGAATTACGTCACTTCATGAATACGATAGTTCATAGATACACTCAAATAATGTTTTCATTTTACAAACATTCGAAAGAAATAAATATGATTCAAAATATATCTTTGAAAATAATAATAATAATATCATATATATCATATATATTCATTAAATCCATCCATATGACCATCTATTTTTAGAGGATATGAAAAATTAATCACATCTCTTTGTGGAGGTGGAAGTTTTCACGTACGCAAGAATGATGGTATCATTTCTCCTCAGATCGAATGGAGGTAGAAAATTTATGTAACACTAACATAAAAAATTTAATTATAGAAAAAATACCGATTTTATCATGTAAACAGTGTTATATATATTTTTTATAAGATTATAGAAGAAAGAAATTTAAAATATATTGGTAAAGACAATTACCTCTTATTTGGGACACCACTTTTGGCTAACACCTTATGCCATCAAATGTTGGTCTTTTGAGAGGACCATCAGATATAGGACATGAGTAATGTATTTAGGAAGGTATTTTGGTTAGTATATCTGATCTATATGGATAAAAATATGTAAGAGAATGAGGTGGATATGACCTCTTTTTATAAGTGAAGGGAGTAGCACTCTTGTAAATACTTAAAACATTAAAATACAATAAAGTCATATTCAACTGAAATTGGATCAAAATATAGTCAAATTTGAATATAATATAATTTTAGGTCCAAATACACTTAACTAATATAATTTATACAATTTTTATGTTATTTTAACCCTTATCTATTTATTTTGACCCCTGAGTAACAATTTTTAACCTTTAACGTAGTAATGAATTTTTTTCCTCGGTTGTTATTCGTTAGGGCCAAAAATGAAATTTACCTATTTATAAAAGGTTTTAAATTATTATTAAAAATATGAAAACCATTTTATGAAATTTAATTCCTATATGTGTCTGAAATTCATTTCAACATAAGTTCACAAAATGTAATGAAATGAATTTTAAGAAAAAATTATTTTTAAAAATAACACTAAATTTATTCTCATTACTTTCCTTGTAAAAAACATTAAATAAATGTTAAAATATTTTAAGGAATATATTATCTTTAAATTTAATTAAAATTATTCATAAATATTAATGAATTTAATTTATTCGGATAAAAACACATTGCACACATAAAAGAAATTTTTCATAAAAACATCACTCTTTCCATTCAAATTCTTTTATTTTCATTTCTAACCAATTGATAACCAATGAATTAATTTTAATAAAGAATAAAAAAAATTAATAATTTTAATAATTTTAATAATCTAAATAACTATTTATATAAAAAAATTAAAAGAATAATGCTCATTAGAAAAATACTTTAAAACATTTCTTTAAGATCAATAATATTTACTAAATGAATTAGAAATTATTTCCAATAATTATATAACATATAATCTACATCATTTTATAATGTATAATAATAATTCAAAAAAATCACGTTTTTGGGATCCATGATCTATAAAACTAATTTATTTATTAAATATAGATATATTCTAAAATCTCAAGGTGTTACACATAGGCCATTTTACTTTTCAACTTTATTTTTAGTTATTGATCAGCATGTATTGGACAATGTTCCATTTTTTATATTTGATGCCTCTTTATTTATTTTTGTTTTTATACTACTCAATTATATTTGATTCTTTATATAGGTAAATTTACTTATATCTACACTAGACTACAAGGGGCCCTTTGTCTCCCTATTTATGTCTATAGATATTTTTGGTGGACCGTTATGATTATGGGTCATTAGGAATTTTTAGTTGAATGGGTCAAGACCCCCAATAAATGTATTGGAGATCCTAGTTTCCCGATGACTAACATAGTACCTCTTCACTAATTGGAATTATCAAGAATATGGGGAGGTAGATCTGAGGTTATGTGTTATCCCTACATAGATACCATTTGGGAAGTCTGTATTAAGGAATTACAAAGTGGTATTAGATAATTTCATGGGATGGGATAGTGTTTTTTAGTAATAGATATACATTTTAAGGAATCTGGAAGCCAACTGAGTGCATGTTTGGCTAGCATAAAATCAGTTCACACCCAAGTTGATAGGGGATTTATAGTGTCGGGACTAGGCACTCTAATATGAGTGAGGTGTTTTTATGGACTGAGGATACCAATTTGTAATAAATAGTACTCGAAATAATTCATAGGGATTAGTTTTGGGCCAGCGAGTAGTACATGAAACATGATAGTAGTATGCTTAGTAAAGGATATGCACACTTATGTGTGGGGGTTTTTTGACATATTTTCCTAATGTAATTTATATTAATTGAAGAAGCATATAATATAATTAATTTTTTCCTAACTACATTGTAATGTGTGATTATATTAATATGGATTCAAGGGGTCTACCTAAAGAATGAAACACACATCTATGGGAAGTTTTTTTGGAAATTTTCCCACATCAAAATCCATTATTAACTAAACAAACAAATAATATATTAATCATATTCCCAAATAAACTATAATGGGTGATTATATTAATATGGATATAAGGGGTTTGATTGATTTATTTTGATTTTTATTTTGATTTTATTTTTGGCTCTTAAAAAGAAATGAATTTTTTGGGATGATAGATTATTTTTGGAAAAATTCAATTTTCAAGGGAAAGCATGTGTGGTGACATGAGGTGTGATTAAATGAATTTAGAAATATGTTTTCACTTGAAATGGCTAATGAATCTAGTGATTTTGAAATATCATAGAATTTTTAAAAATTGAGAAAAAATATAGAATTTGTTTTTTGAAATTGGATTCCAAGATTGTTTTATAAAATGGGATCTTTTTTTGGGAAAAGGAAGTAAAGGCTGGTGATTTTTGGTGATTTTGGTTTTTGATGTAAACCATTGGATTTTGAGGGGAATTTTGTTAAACTTGTGTGTTTTTTTATATTTCTAAAAATGTTGTAAATTTATTTTAAAGTAGGAGACAAGTTCCTATGTATCCACATTTTCATTGTTTTTTATATGATGAACTAGGTGTGAAACATGTGATTAGATTGTGTGTATTACTAATTTTGAATATTCTTATAGACACCACCAAGTGAGTTCAGTCAGTTCGTTCAAATTTATTAATGTTATAGAGAGAAATTGGTTCATATGTAGAACAATTTTATGTGTTATCAGTGGTTTTTTGGGTGTAACCTGGATGTTTAACTCAAGAATTAAGTAGTTATGTCAGGCTTTTTTTGGGGGTCGGATTTAGAAATATATTGAGGTGGACATATAATATTAGGCTCGAGTATCTGGTTGTTTTTTATTAGATCTATATTTGAGACCAATATTTTTGTCATATTAGGTGATTCATATAGTTGGGATCACCGTTAGTTGGAATCATTTGTTCAGAACAGTATTATAGTGAGGAGTACAATAATTGATCATGGGGTTTTTGTATTTCAAGATCAATGGGAGTGGTTGGAAACCATCATGTTAATTGGTAATTGTAGTTCTAAGTTAGTTATTAGTTTGGTTTGAGTGACTAACTCTCATCATTACATTTGATAATGAATGGTTAGTATACTATAGAGATCAAATGTCTTGGTTCTATTATACGATGATGAGAATAATCATATGGTTGAAAGAATCATTTTGGTTGATGATTATTTATTATAGAAGTAGGATTTGTATGATCAAATAGACTTTATTTTATGATTAAAGTGTGAAATTAGATGGAATGTGGGTATTTTCCATGGAATCGGCATGGTATTGATAGGTTCTAATCATGAGACAGATCATAGGTCAAATAGTGCTCATGGATATAGTGTGCAGGTTGTACGGGACAGAAGAGGATCCAACTGAAAAATTACATTTTTGGGACTTTTATGTTAGTTTTGGATGGTTTAGTTATTTATTTGGGTAATAAATCATTTCTATCAGGTAATAAGTTGGTGAAGTGGTGAAAAGGCGGTGAAATCGTGTTTTTTGTGGAAAGTAATCTAATGGTGGGTCAAGCTGTGTTTTCTAAAGAATTGGATTCAGTGAATTAGAACCCACGTTATGAAAATTAGTTAGGACATTTTTATAGTTTTTTTAGGACTATAATGGGACTTCTTGTCTAAAGTTCATTGTATTTTAGTTTTTTTAAGAGATGTATTTTGGAATCACATTTGGAATTTGTATGATGACCCAGAAAGTTTGGTGTTTATATTTGAAAGATTTATGAGGATTACTAACAATGAAAAGTAGTATGGCATGGAGGTTTCAAATGCCCACTACTTTATGAGTTTTGAATTTCATAGTAAATTTCATTTTTTGTAATTCTAGTGAGGGAGTAATTTTTTTAAAACTGTATTTAAATTTGAATTATAAGAGTTATACCCCCCCTAAATTGATTTTTTGGATACTTTTTTAGTCTCGTGTGCAACCCCATGTTTTCGACCACATCTCAGGAACTTTGGGTTGATTTTTAAAGGTTTTTGGAACTCTTTTTCCCTATGAAGTGTCATATGAAAATATTTTTCATAACCTTTTGAGTTGTATTTTTTTATAGGGTAGTACACAATCACCACATGGATGAAGAAAACCAATGAGGGGCCTACAGTTTCTATTACATATGGGTTTTGTATAGTTGATTCATGGTTTAGTAAACCATGTGGATGAACTACATTAGGTGTATCTCCTTTTTCAGTGAGTGGTATATTGTTGGCGAACAGTTTAGAAACCATGTGTCCCAACTGTGAAAGATAATTTTTCATAGATTATTTATATCTCATTGTTGGTGAAAGGTTTGGAAAACCATGTTTCATGTTTCTTTTTATTGAAAATGATTTTTTTTTCAAAATTCCCATTGCTGGATTTTACCCCTCCCTGTCTTTTGTCTCATCCCTTGAATGTGAACTAGGAGATCCAGTTCCAAATCTTTCCTCCTTCTATCGTTCTTTATTACGAGATTTTTCTTGGGAAATTCCTTCAGTGTTTAAAAGTGAGACATTATCCTCCTCCCTTGTTCATTCATCTTATTGTTTTCACTATAATTTTTTCTTATTGAAGTTACGTTATGTAAGGATTTTCATCAGATCATAGTGTAAATCATCCTAAATCTTGTGGTTTTCATATACAGATCATATAGAATATCTTTATAAGACATGATTATGTCTGCAGTCGTCATTATTACTTAAGGTATGCTGGTCTATGGAATTATTTAAGTTTCAAGCATAAAAATAAATAAAATTTATTATTGAATCCATGTTGGTTGTTATGTATTTTTACTAAATGATTTTCTGGATCGGGTCATGGGCATTCCGTGTGTGGATGGTCATTATTTTAGTGTGATGAGGCTTTCATGTGATGTTTTATTCTTTATTCCTTTTTTTTCAATTTTATAATTAATTATAATATACATAAATTATTAATTTTATGTGGATAATTAATTATAAAGTGTTTTAATTAATTAATTGTGACTTCATAGTTTGATATATCTTCCCAAGAGTTGGGGAGGTTCTTATAGGATCCTAGGTAGTGGTGTTCTATTTTAAAATTAATGGAAAATGGTATTTTTGAAGTGGTTTTACTTTACAATATTTTAATCTCACTGTTGATTGGTTATTAATTCTTGTGTTAATTAATTTTTATATTACCTACCTATTTCATTGACTTGTGTGATTAATCTATAAGGTTTAGACAAGATTTCATAAGTATAATAGTCAACAAGGATCATATATCTTAAAAAATGGTTTGATAGTGGTTCCATATTCAAAAAAGTATGCGTAGACCTACTTGTGTATTTACATGGTGTTGTGATTGGTTTTAAAATAACAATGGAATTCATTTTAAAAATGTGATTTTCAAAAAGAATAATGATTCAAAATTGAAATTAAATTAAATTGGTGATTTGATAAACAAGCATTAAAATATAAATTCAAAACAGAAATTTTTTTTTCAAAGGAACACTTGAATATCATTTTGACCGAAGGTATAGCTTCATCAAATGATGACATTGGTTTTCTTTATTAAATATAATATAAATACGTTTTAAATCCTTTTAAAAGGGAATTCCTAGTGGGTTTTTCATGATGGGGTTTGTTCTTTTTTACTATGAGAGGGTGATTCCTTATTTTTTAAATATTGTGTGCTCGTTGTTCTTTTACCTTATGATTTTTTATTGAATGTGTGTTTCATGTTGATTTATGTTTCATGTGTATCCCTGTAAGAACTTTATTGAAGTATCTAAGTGAAATATTGGTCTAAATGGATATTTCAAACCCCTTAAATGGTAGAGATAGGTATAAAGGATCATATTTGTTTTAGGGGGAATTCATCCATCAATTGACAATATGAGGTTGAGAGATATGAATGTGACTGAGGAACCCAGGTAAACTGTTCATGTAGTGATGTGAAATCAATGACCATGATGGGTTTCCTAGTATTATTTTGATATTAGAGAGGGTTTTTTCTTGATATGGTTTTAAAATATTGGGGTGTCACTTCAGAACCTTGATCAAACTTGTGGGAATTATATAGATTAAGTGAAAAGTTTTGTGCAAGATAGGTTGATCATGATTTAGGAGAGATAGGTTGGGTGGATGGCAATGATTTTAGTGATGTGTTAGATGAAATGTTATGATAGGGGAATACTAACCCTTTTATTTTTGTATTCATATATATATTAATATCATATGATCATCTCTTAGGTATCATCTTGTAGTCTCATACTTTGAAATTCCAAGGGTGATTCCCCTTGGGTTTAGCAATGACTTTTGATAATTTATAACACTAAGGGTGATACCCCTTGGGTATTACAATGATGCGAGATAATTTGGAATTGTAATGTTGAATCGCATTTAGTTCAATGATGATGAATGATACTTTGGAACACTAAGGTTGATTCCCCTTCGGTTCAAAAATAAATTCTAGTTCTCATTGATTTCCTAGGATCACCTCCTAAATATCTTCTTACATCCTGTTACCATGGTATGATTTGTACAATCTCCTATGATCTAGAACTTATGATAGATACTATGTAGATACCTATTAATACTTCCAAAGATCCATCATTTAATCCTACTACTGGGTTAGACATGGATCAGGTATTGGTATGGAATAGTTCAATGACATTCTCATAGACTCTCTGATATTGGATGAAGGAGGTATGATATCGATTACTGGTTTTAGGGGTACGACTGGGTCCCCTTAGTTGGTTACCTACGTTCATAGACACCACATCATTGGTCAAAGTAGGTACATTGATTTTATTTTATACAATTTTTATGGGTGGGAGTGTTTAATATGAAAGAATAATTATTATATAATATATTTTATGCAAGTCTAATTGATCATAGTAGCACTCAATAATGTTGAGGAATTGGGGGTTCCTACTGGGTTATTAGAGTCACCCCCTTACTTGTGTTCATGGAATGGATTTTGATTTACATTGGTAGACCTTCATGTTTTCTCTCAAGGAATAGGTATTGTTTGGATTTGGACATGGGTCTTGATCAAGAAGGTTCTAGAGGTCGATGACTCGGTAGGAAGTGTTACAATTAGTTAGACCAAATGATAGTTTACTTTTTTGTTTTTTAGTTATTTATTAGTATGTACTATCCAATGTTTAATCTGTTATATTTTATACATGTTTTTTATTTATGTTTTGTTGATTCTCTATTATGGATGATTCATCATATTATTAGATTTTATTCTTACTATTATTGACTATGAGGTCCCCATTATCTCACTGTTTATGTCTACAAGTATTTTGGGAAGTCTATTATGCATAAGAGTCTTGAATAATTTTTTATATAGTTGGGAATGACCCTAGGGGAATTTTTTTATTGTAAATATTCTCCCCATGACTAACATATGCCCCCTCCACTAGTCATAATCTTCTAGAATATAGGGAGGCGCACCTAAGGCCATGTGGAATTCCTACTGAGGCACTATTCACATAGTATAAGTTGGGTCATTACACAATAAGTATCTAACAAAAGTTTATAAGAACCAAGGAATATAAATAAAATTTTATCTTAAATGATGAGGAAATATACATTGAGTTTCCAAAGATAAGGTTGGTCAGATGGAAGAAGATGAAGGGAAGATGATATTGACTTCCCCCTATCCGTACATCTCGAAAATAAATAATCCCATAGGGGGTTTATAATTTTAAATTCCAAAATATAATTCTAATCCTATACCCAAAAAATGGATAGTAGGCCCCACCATGATGTGATCCCTAGATCCACATTGCTACCAACCATGCAGAGTTTCCCAATGACATTGTTTCTTGAGGACCCACTATAGTGCAACCTACCAACTACAACATGACCCCCCCCCATACAACCCTCATAGTGCCACCCTAAGGCATTGTGGTATGATAAGTTTTTCAAACTAAATTTATAAAATCCTAGAACCATTACTTACCATATTTTCCCTAACATATGATCATATTACTCTAGTTTGTTGGATGATAATATTTATGTATACTCTCACAACACCTATGTATTCCCTAAATTTTTTTAGTGATCCTTATGTATTAACACTTATATATTTCTTTTATCTCTAGATAAACCCTTACCTATCATGTAGGTTAACCCTAAAATGTTTACTTTGTTGTGAATCAACCCTTCTATACCATAAATATCAACCCTTATGTATTACAAGGTGGACCAAATTTAACCTTTATGAGTTTTGGGTTTCCAATTTTCTATCTCTTAAATATCAGTGTAACCCTTACATATAATTTAGATAAAAGATTTTCATATCATCCAAAAAACCCTTACATATCATATACTTTACCCTTTTTTTAAATATTACACATTAGGGTAACCCTTTCATATCTCAAGGGAAATTATATTTACCCTTATGTATTATACTTTAACATTTTTGTCACCCAAATATATTAACCCATACATATCGCAATGGAAATAATTTTTTGATACCCTTACATATCACACTTAACCATTTTTTCAATTAAACATGTTCCTTAAGGATAAAACCCATTATTTATCACACACTAAAGACTCTAAATCTTTACATCTTATATATCCCTAATTGTGTCATGACACCTCTACCACCACTTCATGATCTATAGCTTGTAGTAAAACCTGTATCAATAAAATTTATCCTACTCCAAAACTCATTGGATAACCTAATGCATCTCATTATCATGTGATTACATATAAAAACACCAACGATATATCTTCCAACTCTAAAAATCCCAATTCTCAATAATTCATCTTCTCTAAAACCAAAAAGTTTAATTACCCTAAATTTTCTCTAACCCATAACATTTATACATATTAATAACTCCCCACCATGACATTTAAAATTCTCATTAAGTTACTTTAAAAATCCAACATAAACAATAATGGTCATCAATCCCCAATACATGGCCTAAATTTTATGCCTCCCACGGGTTATGGTCATGTCAATATTGTACCAAAACTAGCTCCATTTCTCAAAACCCAGAGAACCTCTCACCTTGTCCCAACACTATGTTGTTTATATCATGAATTATATATTTTGACTCTCACTAAGCTATAACATATGAACTCCATAGATGGTACCTCACTGCGATGACTACTCCTAAAATCCCACCATCTCGTATTTTGCAAAGGTGATTATTTCCACCAACTCCATAGTGATTCCCTACTCTCAATGAAAGTTTTAAATTCTCAAACCAAAACCATCATATGATGTTGTTTGACATCACTGGTTCATACCAAAATATCACCCACTCAACCAAAAATTCGATCATCACCCTGTTATTCTCATCATAACCCACTATATTACACTTAAGACTATATTTATGACATGAATCATAGATCCAATACACTAATCATCATACTTCTATGTGAGAACCAATGTTCCAGAGACCCAATTTCTCAACTTATATATTTCCCAAAATTGACCCTTGGTCATAACACCTTATTATAATCTCATATATAGTGGCTGTTAGCTAGTGAACATACTAAATCCAACTAATTCTCATTGACCAACACCCATATTTGGATATTTTATATTAACCTTAAATAAATCATCTATTTTAATCCAAGAAATTCCATAAACCAAAACCACCACCAAGTTGGTTATAGTAACAAATAATCCTCTATATTTACCAAATAATTCTCAAAATGATAACCACATACTTAGATCATCTTCAGTGTGCTCCCCACCATAAAACTATCCTAGTCACTAATCCATGAAATTGTTCTTGCATGATTCCCACCGTCAGCGGCATAGTGACACTCATGATCCCTGCTCATATTTATCTAGGATCCAATGATATAATTTCACCCCTCACAAATTTTTTCCAAAACCGTTAATAATAATCCACTATACACCTAGTTTTGATGGATCTAACTCAACTTCCAAGTCCTTTATCACTACTGTGTGACTCTCAAGTTCAATCCCATTATAGTCCCCACTTAGTCTTGTAGAAACTAATAGTTTAACTTGTACCTTAATCACTATAGTTGAGGAGCCTTATTGATTCTTTAGAATTAATATTATGCCACTTGTTCACTTAGTGATTCAAAAGACCCAATAGTTATATCACTGCATCAATTTTCATAAAAACTAAAAACTCATCTCTCATATGAGTTGACTTTCTTGACATAGACAGGATCCTCATGACCACTCAATCATTTAACCAACTCTCTAACTAGACCTCATCCCATGCATTGGTTACACCTCGATGCACCAGTTCTTACTAGTCAACCAAACTTGACCATACCACATAGTAGCCCATTCTCTGAGAAACAAATATATTGACCACCAGAATCAATGTCCCGCCTTTTCCTTATTCCTTGATTAAAACATGTTGTATCATAACTTTATATTATAATCCCATATCCTATCACCATTCATTCATAATCATTCACCAATACCATTGATATCCAACAACCTAACTCTATGCAGTCAAGGAATTAATGAGTCCTAGACCCCACTATAATTGATAGGCATCTCTGAAGGTATTAACCCTAGAACGGATCTCAAGGGATAAAATGTATATATATATATATCCCAAAATAAATTATTAATACACTAAATAAATTAATGAAACTATTGTTAAATTTCATCATTTATCATGGCCTCACCTTAAGAGTCATGTAACTTACATAAATAAATCTCCATATCCCAGAACTTTCCCAAAAATTACTCAATAATGTGTCTTAATATAACTGAATCCACACATGCCTAACCAAACACTAACCTCGCCTTCTTTGGGATAATATTATGTCACAACTATCCACATGCCATATAGTCTAAACAATATACCACAATTACAATCCAATGTAAGAGATTATCCACTAAACCAATCTCACAATGGTGATCAACATCCTCTGTCACCAAAAAAAAGCATACCCAAGAAGGCATACACCCTAGTGCTACCCTACCAGACTATTTTACTCATTTCACTTGAAGTCATATCCCATTAATCATAGTCTCAAATACCTAATTAAATGTTCATACATGCTTCCCATATATATCAGACCTATCACAAAACATAGAGAATCTTTCATTATTTTATTTCCAACATTATAACTAAGAAATCCCCCTGCATGATTAGAATACATACTTAGTATAACTTCTCATGCATCATGATCAAATAAAAATAATCTACCCAAGCTTGATGTCTCTGAAGGCACTCTCAAGCCTAATCTAACCCTACTCTCAAGTAACCCCCACACATCACAACTCATCTGTAAAAATAATAATAGATCATCCTAGTTCTCAATTATAACACTGAATCACTAATATCCTAAGTGGCATCTCAACATCACTAGTCTCTCCCACCTATATCATTAGTTACATCCCAAATGTGTTATAACTCACTGAGATGAATTCACACTCCCATCTATGATATCATAAGGAAATTAACATGAATACACACTCACTCTAGGTTTCTCATATATATATATATAGTGGGAATCACATACTCAAGTAAACTACCCACTCTATAGAACTAGTTCTAAGTGGGAATTTGTGTACTAGACTACCCCTCTAGGACTAAGGTCACATCCACAAACATATACATGAAATATCCATATAACTATTCATATCAGGAAAACCATACATATCTGGTTTCATTAAATATAGTTCCACTAATAAGTTATTTGGTAAAGCACCTAATAAGATATTATTAACAGTTTATATGACCAAAGCCTATTTTTTATAATATTAATATCACGTTCACACACAAACTTGACCATGTAATGTGAACCTACATCCTTGATATGATTCATAAACTTACACTCACTTGCTACCTCAATCCATAAGAAAAATAAAAAATTAATAAATATAAAATATCATTATTATCAAGAATAAACTCAAAAATAACATCTAAAAGCAAGAATATCAATCTCAACATCCTATAAACATAAAATTTAGCTCATGTTTGTGATGGATAGTTACAATAAATAAATTCCATAAAAATTTCTAACCAAGACTAAATTGGGTATTCCTTGTCCCAAATAATAATAAAAAATAAACAATTAATTGATACCACTTTGAAATGAATATGGTCAGTTCCAATCCCATATCGAAGGAGGATGTGAAAAAATCAACTCTTAATAATGTAGTTTCGATACCTCGCCCTTTAAGAAAGGTTTTCTATGAGAGAGTCTTATGCCCCTAATCTCAAGAGAAATAAATACATGATAGAATGACTCAGAGAAGATAGTATCATGATCACAGTTTAGACTAGGATATTACAAATAGCATCAGATCATGTACCCAACTGGTATGCTAGTGAAGATGTTTGGCCCACCAAGTGAGGGGTGTGTGCAATTCCCACATCAGAGCTAGAGTTGAATAAAGAACCAATTTATAAGGTTGTTTGGATACAACAACCTTTAAGATGAATTTTCTAGGGTATATTCTTAGGACTATGATCTTGACAAAAATGAACCCATAAGGTTGAGGCCTTACGTAGAAAATATCTTGATCGTGCATGGTAATAGTCTCTTACAACACCATGTTATGGTTTATCTTTATAAAAAGTTTCTAAAAATATAGAATTATTTACATAATATTGATATAAAAATATTATTTATTAAATATTCCCATTAAAATGAAATAAGTTTTACTTCCTAACATAAAATATATTGTGTATCTTAATATGATATTCTTAAAAATACAGTTTTTAAAAGACCAGTGGGAGTATTTTAGGACTAATAGAAGTTAAATTAAAAAAATAAAATATTATTCCAATCAAAATAAAAATTTAATGGTAATTAATATCTTAAAATGTCTATTATAAATTGGTAAAATAATAATGTAAAGAGTTATATTTTTTATCAAAAATATTTTAAAGAAAAAATTTGATGGAAGGGTTCCAAGAATGATGATGATGATAAACATAGAGATGGTTCTATATTAATAAAATATTTAATGACATTATAAAATTGGTTATTAAGAATTAATGAAGGTTGAATAATTTTTAACTAAATTTAAAATTAGGAATATAATTCATAATTCTAACCATTGTTCGAATGGGTTTACTTCATATAAGTTATGCATGAAAATAGTTTAGTAGGAGGGTTTTATCACATGGTCACATAGATATGTGGCTAGAAATATATAGGGATGTAATGAGTTTAATAAAACCATAAAATTTTATTAATAATAAGGCCTATCTTGAAGTCTATCATGCATGATATGACTAGATGGGTTTTTATGTATAGATTTGTTAATATTGTTAAAATAGTTCAATAATATAAAAAATTGTCTTATTATACCAAAGGAAATCTCTACATTATCATTCATTCAAGTTGACTGCATATATTACATGAATTGAACTAATAATTTACCTCACAAAGTTTAACATACACTTATACTTAACCGTTTTTCATCATGATGTATTATAGAGTGTAAAAAATATTAAGGTTAGTGTGGGTGGGATTTTTTTATAGAGATATGAAATATGCTCATAAGGCACAAAACAAGTTTTTGTGTGTTAAATGACCCATGAATTATACCACATGAAGTTTCATAAACTATATATTCATTATACTATGGGAGCAAGGTTTATATTTATATTTCCCTAATAACTAATTTTTGAGAGATACACAGTATGAGAACCATCACACTTTGATAAATTTCTTACATATACCTTAAGGATTAACTAACAACGGGTTGTTTTGGGGTGTTATTTCTCATTTCATTGGTTGGTGTTTAAACAAGATCTGATTTATCCTCTCATATAACGAGTATAATATCTAAGACATTGATTTAGATACACTAAGTAAGTGTATAATTTTAAGAACCCAGTTTTTGCTACAAAAGACTTTGGAATATTCTTGATAATATTCCAGAGCAGCGCCTTCAGACGGCGTGCGATTCCGAGCCCCGGAGTGACCGAAATTAAATTTTCAGTGCGTTCACACTGGAAACACCAAATGAATGAGATAACTCCTAAACGGATTTCCGGATCAGGGATCCGAGTGTACGGATGGGTCCGGAATAGGGTGTTTACCCTATTAATGACATAAAACATGTCGACGTGGGACGTTTGGACCCCTCGCCCGCTTCTGGAACGTTTAACAGATTAATTAATTAATTAATTAATTCGTTTAGTGTTGAAACTCGAATATCTCTTAAACAATGGCTCAGATTGGAAAACTGAGGGCACAGTTGAGTTTGGAGCGTGTCGTTTACCCTATGAGGGGTATAAGTTTTGTGGGTGCGGGCCGTCTGTGAAAAATGGCCCCAGGGGCATTTTCGTAATTTGGCGGCCTCGGGCGTTAAATTTTATAACTTTTGAACGGTGTCTCGGATTAAAATTATGAGACCACCGTTGTGCTCGGGAGGTCTTTTTTACCCTAGGGGAGGATTAACCTCGACCCTGCTGAGGGTTTGGGTTCGGGCCGACGGGCGGGTGGTTAAGCGTTTTCTATTTAAACGCTTAACACACATCTCCCTCTTCTCCTTCCCCTTTCCCCCCTGGCAGCCCCTCCTCTCCCTCTCCTCCTCCACCTCCGGCGAGGCGACTCCAGCAAGGCAGCTCCGGCAGGGTGGCGGTTCGGCGGCGAAGCTCCGGGCAACGCCCACGAGGTAGGGTTATGTTTTTTGCGTTTTAATTCCCTAACCTCCCTTTGAACCCCAATTTTAGCGTCAATTTGTTGTTTTCTTTTCGAAAAAATCCCGTGGACGCGTAGTACACAATTTTTTCTTTCTTTCGTTTCTTTCGGAATCAAATTCAGAGCTCGGTGGCACCCGCAATCATCCGCTGAAGATTGCGGGTTTTCGGTTTCCGGCGGGTTCGTGCGGCGGCGCGGCTCGACGGAGAAGGCGGCGCGCGGGTGGTTTCGGCGGTCGGCGGTGCGGGGGTTCGGCACAGGACCGGCAAGCGCGGCTGCTAGCCAGGTTGAGGGACCGGCGTCAGGTGGAGCGGCCGCGGAGGAGGTCGGCGCGCCGGTCGCATCCGGTGGAGGAGGGAAGACCCGTGCGCGGTCTTCCCAGGGTCAACGAGGACCGGCTTCGGCCGGTCCGTTTCAAAGGAGGCAGGGACCCGCATGAGGCGGGTCCTGTGCTGCAACAGGAGACCGACCTTTTGTCCGGTCAGATGAGGAGGGCCAGACCCGCTCGGGTCTGGCGGTTTGAGGCGGGCCGGCGGCTCGGACCGGGCCGGCCGAGGTGGGCCGGCCCGGGTAGGCCCCCTTGCACTCGGGGGGGGGGGGGGGGGGGGGGGGGGCGTAACTCTTAAACGGCACGTCCGATTAACGCTCCATCTGCGGCGGTGGAACCGTATTGACGAGGCGGACTTTTTGAAATGGTTTTGGGAAAATTTTAATTCCCGAAATAATAGGCCTCGGTGGCGCGGCACGTACGTCGAAGGGTTTGACGTCTTTCTGGGAATCTTGTTTTGAGCGGCGCGGACGCATGTGACGTCCTCTTTGAGTGCCGTCAGTTGCATTGGGACCCTGCCACCGAGACGGAGCTTCCCAAGGCAGTTCCAGGCGTTGAGGCCGAAGTTGTGGCATGGGCCCCACGGCCCGTCTTTTGAGCTGCGTGCAGCTTTTAGCGGCTTTTTCCTCGAACATCCGTTCGAGGCATGCGAGCAGTTGATGTTGGGTGTTTTTCCGAGGGCATCACGTTGGTGCAATCCACCCGCCCTAATTCGGCACGACGGTATGGGGCCCACGAGGGTCATTTGGGCGTCGATGGTGATTTTCCATCTTTATCACCGGGCGACCGTTTTGGACAAGTGAATAGTCCATTTCGTGTACTTTTTCGAGAGGATCACAACAATGCGATCCGTTCGTTGAGTTTCGGGACCGGGTTGCGGGTCCCACGAAGCACCTCTCATGTGCGGTGCGCCGGGATGCATCTTTTTCTCCGGATATCCGTTGCACTCAAGTGAGTAGTGCTTTTGACGTGTTTTCCCGAGGGGATCGCAATGGTGCGATACGCCCGACTGTTTTCAGGGCAGAGGCTCGGGATCACGGGACGCCGTTCGGGCGTGAGGCGGTGTTGGTGACTTTTTCCGTCGGATATTCGTTGGAGGTGAGTAAGTAGTCAATCTCGCATGTTTTTCTGAGAGGATTACAACGGTGTAATCTGTTTGGCTATGCGGAGCCTTATACATGATCTTATTAAATGTGGAAGCATGAAAGGTTCTCCAGTGGCGGTTTGTCCTACCATGTTGGTAGCAGACCCTTGGCGTGTGATCGCGCACTCTTGGGAGAGTGATATAAATGGTTCACGAGATGTGGTTGGTCGTGCCTAGGCCCTTGAGGTGGAGTTGTTACATCACGCCTTCGTGTTGACGTTGGGTGTCGTGTGCACGATAGCCTTTGGGATGGAACGTGGTATACTCTGGGAGTATACGGGAGCGCTTGGAGGTACGTGTGGTTTGTACCTAAGACGTTTGTGCGCTCAGTTGGGGTTGACGTGGGGCCACACGTCGTGTGGGCCCCATGTACGTGTCGTGTTCTGCCTTGCGTACTTCGACCTCTCACGACGTAGAGGGTCCCTCTGTGCTTGTTTGTTTGACCAGCAGGGTGGAGTTTCCCCTGGCCCGGTGCTCTTTTGTCTGACCAGTAGGGTTGAGCAGTCTCCCCCTGGCATTGTTCTCGATGGATCGGCCGGTAGCGGTTCTGGTGACACCCAGTGATGGAACAGGTGCTGAAACCCCTTTGGGTGAGTTGTGCTGGAGTTGGGTGGTCGCGCGATACCCACTCTGTGTTCGGTTGGCCAGTTTTGTACCCTACAATGGGGATGTCCAGGGCAGTTCTAAGTTTTACCCTCCAGCGGGGCTGTGCAGTGGTTTACTCATCGACTTCTTCAAGTTTACCCTCCAGCAGGGCTGGGCAGTGGGTTGCTCACTGACTTCTAGGGTTTACCCTCCAGCAGGGACTGGGCAGTGGGTCACCCGATGCTCTTAGGGTCTACCCTCCAGCAGAGACTGGGCAGTGGGTCACCCGACGCTATTAGGGTCTACCCTCCAGCAGGGTCTGGGCAGTGGGTCACCCGACGACCTCTTAGGGTCTACCCTCCAGCAGGGCTGGGCAGTGGGCCGCCCGTCATCTAGTTCCAGGTCTACCCTCCAGCACGGCTGGGTAGTGGGTCGCCTGTCGACTTATTCCAGGTCTACCCTCCAGTGGGGCTGGGCAGTGGGTTTCCTGATGATATGTGGTTTACCCTCCAGCAGGGCTGGGCAGTGGGTCGCCTGATGATGTATTAAGGTCTACCCTCCAGCGGGGCTGGGCAGTGGGTCGCCGGAGGATGTGTTATGGTTTACCCTCCAGCAGGGATGGGCAGTGGGTCACCCAGTATCTTAATATGGTTTACCCTCCAGCGGGGTTGGGCAGTGGGTCGCCTGACAATGTATTAGGGTTTACCCTCCAGTAGGGCTGGGCAGTGGGTCACCCGATATCTGGTTATGAATTACCCTCCAGCGGGGCAGGGCATTGGGTCATCTGTTGGCATTCCAGACTCATTCCTCTCGACTATGCTATTCTATGGCTTTCCTCCGTGTTTACCAGAGTGGGACCCTTGGTTATACGGGTCAGTGTTGTGACGACTTGACTTTGAGGAGACCTCTCGACTCCAAGGAAGTGATGAGGTGTGGTTTGACTTTCCTAGAACTCTCAAGTACGAGGGGCGCTTTCCCCACCGAGATGCGTTCTTGTGACGCAATCTAAAACCGTGCGGGCGAGTCAGTGCCGCCCAAAGCGGATAGTTTCGAAGTGCAGTGATTGAGCCCCTTGGCTTGTGGTTCGGGGCAGACATGCTGGATGCTGGGCGATGATGATGGTTATGTCTGGGACTGTTGGCTACTCTTTTCTTGGGCTGAGCTACGGGGCGGAGATCCCCTTACGACGTTGTTCGGGCTTCTTGTTTGAGCATATGGACATGTATATACCTTGTTTCCGGTACCCACTTCTTGGGTTTGGTTACACTCCTTCCAGGTGAGGCGAAGACGCGCGGGGTATGCCACGTGCTTTCCATGTCTAGATTCTCGTGGCTGGACGAGTCTACTCTCCTGCTATAGGTAGCGAAGACTCGACAGAAAGTTCATCTTCTCACTGTTTCCAGCTCCTTGTTCCTAGAAGAGTCTACTTCCTTCCTCTTGTTGGGTTGAGCTGGACTCTTTACTGCACCTTCAGTTGTACTCCTTTACTTTCCATGTTCTCTCTACTACTCACCCTTCGGTACCTCCTTTTCTTCTCCCTCGAGCCTTTGGGGTATCCTACTGAGTATTTTTATACTCACCCCTTCTTGGGCTTTGCCCGCACTTGGTGTGCCCTTGCAGACGACGGACAGGTGGAGCATGACTTCAGTGGAGCATAGGAGCTTGTGATCTTGGACCGTGTGCAGTGGTCGTGGACGGGTTCCAGGTGGGAGACCCGTCAGTTGTTTCCTTTTTGTTTACCTGTTGCCGGGTTGTGGCACTTTTTGGTTGGGTGCGTGTTTTGCACCTTACTTTTCAGCTTGTACTTTGTACTGTCAGAGGTCGATGCACTTTGTGGTTTATATATAGAAGTTTCCCTTTCCTTTACTTGTCTTTTCTTTTACTCTTCATTGAGTTTGTTGCGTGTGCGTGTGTACAGATGATTAGACAAAGGCCTCCCCAAGTTGTTGTGCCTTCGGTGCTGGTCGCCAGCCCCTGGCCTATGGAGGCGGGCCTGGGGTAGTTGCGGCTCGAGCCCGGGTAGGGTCGGGTCATGACAAAGTGGTATCAGAGGTGGTTTGTTCCTTGGGACGTTGTGCGGATGTCCCTAAAATAGGAATTGGTTGGGATATAGGGCAACAATGTTAATGTGTCTCGAGAGCGGCTCTTAGGCCAGGGAGTCCAGTGATGGTGCGGCGGCCGACGTATCCATTCACCAGGACCTTGATAACCTGCTTTTTGACTTGGCATGCTGAGACACTTGTTGCAGGAAAATTTTTTGTGCATCCCTTAGGACTGAGTCTTTGACTGTCCTTCTTGAGTCAGCTCCCCATCGTTGTTGTTGTGGTATATACATATATGCTCATCTGACTACGACACTCCTTGAAAATTTTCAGGATGTCTCTGCGAAGACAGGCAGCCAGGATACCAGCTCTGGTTCGTGACGACGACCCTGTGAGCTACGAGGCCAACGTTCAGAACCCATCATGCGATCCCTTTTCTCTGGGTGGGCCGGTAGCAACACCCCCACCTGTTGAGTAGCAGGCAGTTTCAGCAGAGTAGGTTGAGCTTGAGCACAGGTTGAGCGCGCTCCGTGAGTTCCAGCGGTAGATACCGCTGAGGTTCAGTGGTGAGCCAGACCCTCAGGCAACAAAGGTTTGTCTCGAGGCGGTGGTTTGCCATTTCAGGCTTGTGCAGACGCCAGCCGATCATAGAGCGGCTTTGGCAGCCACCCATTTTTGTGGAGTAGCTCGGCGATGGTGGAGTCTGGTGAGTCAGTTTCTTGACGAGTCGTCACTTTCGTGGGACGACTTTCAGTTTTTGTTTCGTGAGGAGTGTTTCCCCTCCTGCTTGTGCTCCGTTCGGATTCAAGAGCTCCTGCTGTTTCAGCAGGGAGGGATGACGGTGGCCGAGTACGCTGCTAGTTTTGCAGACCGTGCACGCTTTTACCCGGACTTGGTCCATGATGACAACTTCTGAGCGCGAAAGTTTGAGCAGGGTCTCCGCCGAGAGATTTTCTATCATAGTACCCTTGGGCGTTTCCACATATGTCGGGGTGCTAGATCATATGCTGGTGACAGAGGGCTTCCTGTCATGTGTTGCGGTTGGTAGTGGCAGTGGGCGCGATGGAGCCGGGACGTCTGTCGTAGCTAGCAGGCGCCGGAGGACAGGACCTCGATGCAGGTGGCCTTCCCACTGTCGGTTTTCGAGATGTGGTCGTATACCACTATGGAAAAAATGCGCAGGGCCTCAGCCGAGGATGCCCTTCCGTGAGTGGATCCCGAGTCGTGGTCGTACACCACAGTGGCGCCGGAGGGCACCAGGGTAGCCCAGACAGCACCGGTGCTATACTTGTGACGGGAGAGGTCACTTGGAACGAGACTGCCCGACCCGAGTTGCTGAGAGCTTCGGGCAGGCAGCAGGCGCACCACCACGGCAGAGGCAGCACCGTGATCAGAGTAGTGGCCAGAGAGGTGGTGCTAGTAGAGGAGCTGGAGGTGGGGGAAGACGTTACAAGATCTCCCCATCACCACTAGGTGGTCCACGTCAGGCTCCAGGAGCTAACGGTTGGGACCATGGACAACCGCGAGCTTTGGATGTCTACGATCCTGCAGAGCATGGGATGGTGCGAGGTACCCCTTGCGACTCTTCCACTTCTTGCAGTTGGATTGTTAGGATCTGCGCGTGAAAGGATTTTCTCCCTGCTCCTTGTTTGAGGTGTTACCAGGGTGACACAAGGCGTCGGGTGTAACCCTGTGTTGGTAAGGAAAAAGGCGTGAGACCTTTTCCTTTAGTCGATGGTGTTGACTCCTTCGCATTTTGAGCGTGTAAGAGAGCATCGACTGTGGAATCTTGCGTGACCAGATATCCTTGGGTGTTTCACCATATGGATATTCTGAAGGAGGGAATCGTCGGGCTTTGTTCCAGGTGCGGGCGGTGATTCCAGTCGCGGCGTGCGACGTAGAGGTTTGACCGGGGAGGTGAGCTACCCCCGAGGGCCTTCGAGCCGTTTGTGATCGTGCAAAGGGATGGAGAGGTACCCTACCACCTTACCTTATCCCCAAAGTCTGGAGTGGGTGCACGACGTCGGCATGGTCTGACCTCGCATGAACGGATCAATCCTTTGGTCTTTGTGCGGTGATGCGGAGCTGTGCGTGGTTTCTTCTGGGTATGGGAAAGCCAGGTGTGGGCTTCGTACCCTGTGTTGCTCCCTAGTTTTGCTTTTCGAGAATGAAAAGCTTGAAGGAGGGAATGATTTAAGAACCCGGTTTTTGCTACGAAAGACTTTGGAATATTCTTGATAATATTCCAGATCAGCTCCTTCAGACGGCGTGCGATTCCGAGCCCCGGAGTGGCCGGAATTAAATTTTCAGTGCGTTCACACTGGAAACAACAAATGAATGAGATAACTCCTAAAAGAAGTTCTGGATCGGGGATCCGAGTGTACGTATGGGTCCGGAATAGGGTTTTTACCCTAGTAATGACATAAAACATGTCGGCGCGGGACGTTTGGACCCCTCGCCCGCTTCTGGAACGTTTAACGGATTAATTAATTAATTAATTAATTAATTAATTAATTCGTTTAGTGTTGAAACTAGAATATCTCTTAAATGGTGGCTCGGATTGGAAAATAGAGGGAACCGTTGAGTTTGGAGCATGCCATTTACCCTAGGAGGGGTATAAGTTTCGCGGGCGCGGGTCGTCTGTGAAAAATGGCCCCAGGGGCATTTTCGTAATTTGGCGGCTTCGGGCGTTAAATTTTATAACTTTTGAACGGCGTATTAGATTGAAATTCCGAGACCACTGTTGTGCTCGGGAGGTCGTGTTTACCCTAGGGGAGGCTTAACCTCGACCCTGCTGAGGGTTCGGGTTCGGGCCGACGGGCGGGTGGTTAAGTGTTTTCTATTTAAACGCTTTAAACACCTCTCCCTCTTCTCCTTCCCCTTTCCCCCTGGAATCCCCTACTCTAACTCTCCTCCTCCAACTCCGGCAAGGCGACTCCGGTGAGGCAGCTCCGGAAAGGCGGCGGTTCGGCGGCGAAGCTCCGGGCAACGCCCACGAGGTAGGGTTATGTTTTTGCGTTTTAATTCTCGGACCTCCCTTTGAACCCCAATTTTAGCATCTATTTTTCGTTTTCTTTTCGAAAAAATCCTGTGGACGCGTAGTACACGATTTTTTCTTTCCGTTTCTTCTTTCGGAATCAAATTCTGATCTCGGTGGCGCCCGCAATCATCCGCCGAAGATTGCGGGTTTTCGGTTTCCGGTGGGTTCGAGCGGCGGCGCGGCTCGGCGGAGAAGGCGGCGCGCGGGTGGTTTCGGCGGTCGGCGGTGTGGGGGTTCGGCGCAGGACCGGCGAGCGCGGCTACTGGCCAGGGTGAGGGAGTAGCGTCAGGCGGAGCGGCCGCGGAGGAGGTCGGCGCGCCGGTCGCGTCCGGCAGAGGAGGGAAGACCCGTGCGCGGTCTTCCCGGGGTCAACGAGGACCGACTTCGGCCGGTCCGTTTCAAAGGAGGTAGGGACCCGCATGAGGCGGGTCCTGCGCTGCAACAGGAGACCAGCCTTTTGTCCGTTCGGATGAGGAGGGCCGTACCCGCTCGGGTCCGGCGGTTTGAGGTGGGCCGCGGCCAGCGAGCCGGGGGCTCGGACCGGGCCGGCAGGGGGGGGCTGCCCGAGTAGGCCCCCTTGCACTCGGGGGGGGGGGGGGGGGGGTAACTCCTAAACGGCGCGTCCGATTGACGCGCCGTCTATGGCGGTGGAACCGTATCGACGAGGTGGACTTTTTGAAATGGTTTTGGGAAAATTTTAATTCCCAAAATAATAGGCCTCGGTGGCGCGGCACGTACGTCGAAGGGTTTGACGTCTTTCCGGGAATCTTGTTTTGAGCAGCGCGGACGCAGGCGACGTCCGCTTTGAGTGTCGTCAGTTGTGTTGGGACCCTGGCACCGAGGCGGAGCTTTCCAAGGCAGTTCCAGGCGTTGAGGCCAAAGTTGTGGCGTGGGCCCCACGACCCGTCTTTTGAGCTGCGTGCAGCTTTTAGCAGCTTTTTCCTCGGACGTCCGTTCGGGGTGTGCGAGCAGTCGATGTTGGTTGTTTTTCCGAGGGCATCGCATTGGTGCAATCCGCCCGCCTTTATTCGGCACGATGGTGTGGGGCCCACGAGGGCCATTTGGGCGTTGACGGTGATTTTCCATCTTTATCACCGGGCGACCGTTTTGGACAAGTGAATAGTCCATTTCGTGTACTTTTTCGAGAGGATCGCAATGGTGTGATCCGTTCGTTGAGTTTTGTGACCAGTTTGCGGGTCCCACGAAGCACCGCTCGTGTACGGTGCGCCGGGATGCATATTCTTCTCTATATATCCGTTACACTCAAGTGAGTAGTGCTTTTGTCGTGTTTTCCCGAGGGGATCGCAATGGTGCGATGCGCCCGACTGTTTTCAGGGCCGAGGCTCGGGATCACGGGACGTCGTTCGGGTGTGAGGCGGTGTTGGTGACTTTTTCCGTCGGATATCCGTTGGAGGCGAGTAAGTAGTCGATCTCGCGTGTTTTTCCGCGAGGATTACAACGGTGTGATCCGTTTGGATGTGCAGATCCTTATACATGATCTTATTAAATGTAGAAGCATGAAAGGTGCTCCAGTAGCGGTTCGTCCTACCATGTTGGTAGCGGACCCTTGGCGTGTGATCGCGCACTCTTGGGAGAGTGATATAAATGGTTCGCGAGATGTGGTTGGCCGTGCCTGGGCACTTGAGGTGGAGTTGTTATGTCACGCCTTCGCGTTGACGTTGGGTGTCGTGTGCACGATAGCCTTTGGGCTGGAACGTGGTATACTCTGGGAGTATACGGGAGTGCTTGGAGGTACGTGTGGTTTGTACCTGAGACGTTTGTGCGCTCAGTTGGGGTTGACGTGGGGCCACACGTCGTGTGGGCCCCATGAGCATGTCGTGTTCTGCCTTACGTACTTCGACCTCTCGCGATGTAGAGGGTCCCTCTGTGCTCATTTGTTTGACCAGCAGGGTGGAGTTTCCCCTGGCCTGGTGCTCTTTTGTCTGACCAGTAGGGTTGAGCGGTCTCCCCCTGGCCTTGTTCTCGATGGATCGGCCGGTATCAGTGCTGGTGACACCCAGTGATGGAACAGGCGCTGAAACCCCTTTGGGTGAGTTGTGCTGGAGTTGGGTGGTTGCGCGATACCCACTCCGTGTTCGGTTGGCCAGTATTGTACCCTCCAGTGGGGATGGCTAGGGCAGTTCTGAGTTTTACCCTCCAGCGGGGCTGGGCAGTGGGTTACTCATCGACTTCTTCGAGTTTACCCTCCAGCAGGGCTGGGTAGTGGGTTTCTCACTGACTTCTAGGGTTTACCCTCTAGCAGGGACTGGGAAGTGGGTCCCTCGATGCTCTTAGGGTCTACCCTCCAGCAGAGACTGGGCAGTGGGTCACCCGACGCTATTAGGGTCTACCCTCCAGCAGGGTCTGGGCAGTGGGTCACCCAACGACCTCTTAGGGTCTACCCTCTAGTAGGGCTGGGCAGTGGGTCGCCCATCATCTAGTTCCAGGTCTACCCTCTAGCACGGCTGGGCAGTGGGTCGCTTGTCGACTTATTCCAGGTCTACCCTCCAGCGGGGCTGGGCAGTGGGTCGCCTGATGATATGTTAAGGTCTACCCTCCAGCAGGGCTGGGCAGTGGGTCGCCTGATGATGTATTAAGGTCTACCCTCCAGCGGGGCTGGGCAGTGGGTCGCCAGAGGATGTGTTATGGTTTACCCTCCAGTAGGGCTGGGCAGTGGGTCACCCAGTATCTTAATATGGTTTACCCTCCAGCGGGGCTGGGCAGTGGGTCACCTGACAATGTATTAGGGTTTACACTCCAGTAGGGCTGGGCAGTGGGTCACCTGATATCTGGTTATGAATTACCCTCTAGCGGGGCTGGGCAGTGGGTCATCTGTTGGCATTCCAGACTCAGTCCTCTCAACTAGGCTAGTCTGTGGCTTTCCTCCGTGTTTACCGGAGTGGGACCCTTGGTTATACGGGTCAGTGTTGTGACGACTTGACTTTGAGGAGACCTCTTGACTGCAAGGCAGTGATGAGGTGTGGTTTGACTTTCCTAGAACTCTCAAGTACGAGGGGCGCTTTCCCCACCGAGACGTGTTCTTGTGACGCGATCTAAAACTGTGCGGGCGAGTCAGTGCCGCCCAAAGAGGATAGTGTCGAAGTGCGGTGATTGAGACCCTTGGCTTGTGGTTCGGGGCAGACGTGCGGGATGCTGGCTGACGATGATGGTTTTTTCTGGGACTGTTGGCTACTCTTTTCTTGGGCTGAGCTACGGGACGGAGATCCCCTTACGACGTTGCTCGCGCTTCTTGTTTGAGAATATGGACATGTATATACCTTGTTTCCGGTACCCACTTCTTGGGCTTGGTTACTCTCCTTCCAGGTAAGGCGAAGACGCGCAGGGTATGCCACGTGCTTTCCGTGTCTAGCTTCTCGTGGTTGGACGAGTCTACTCTTCTTCTATAGGTAGTGAAGGCTCGACGGGAAGTTCATTTTCTCACCGTTTATAGCTCCTTGAGTAGAGACCCGTATCTTATCGTACATGAACATTACATTACATTTGCGGAATACTTAGTACATAACAAAAACACACACACAAGGATCGTAATAGTTTAGTGTCTTTGGAAACTCGGAATAAAATCTTCTAATCGTGGGGAAAGATCTTCAACATCTCCCATAAAGATCATCCTTTTTTTTACCTAAGACCTTTCTTTATATCCTGGGGAAAAGAAAACATAAAAGGGTGAGCTCAAATGCTCAGTAAGGGTAAACAAAAGAAATATCAATCACATAATTTTCATAAGAACATAACATTTTTGGAAATCTTAACCTGCAAAAGAGAGCATAATTTCATAACATGGGATAAATCATAGTAGTGAAATGAAATCATAACATAAAACATTACTCATTGTGGCATACACACATAATCATAGAGAATCATTTCTTGTTAGTCAAGACTCATTGCCAAGACTATCTTAGTGGACAAAGTCCCTTTCTGAATCGAGTAATCCTCGTTTCAGTCCTGTTTCACTGAACCGGTATAACCTACCATTCCAGCCATGTCTATCTCATGAGATATAAAATCTTTACCCAATGCATTGGAGGGAGATATAGGTCCCACCCATCTCTTAATGAATCCTTTCTTATGTGTGCCACAAAATCATAAATCATACATCATTGCATAACCCATGTAATAAAAATGGGATTCTTAAACAACATGACATCATAAAACCATTCATATAAGATAAAGGAATTCATAAACATAATTCCATCACAACATAGTCAAATCAATGTAAAAATATGGATAGAAACAGAACCCT
This sequence comes from Viscum album, assembly GCA_963277665.1. Taxonomy (NCBI): domain Eukaryota; kingdom Viridiplantae; phylum Streptophyta; class Magnoliopsida; order Santalales; family Viscaceae; genus Viscum; species Viscum album. Next base: position 990,476,588 of record OY728128.1, on the reverse strand, counting down.
TTATTGTCTTATATGGAAAATAATTTTGATAAAACACTTGAATTGAATTCTTGAGGAAAATATCCTTTCTTCTTCAAAATCAATTTCTTTTCACAAAACATCATGCAATTTTAAAAGAAAGAGATTTTATTGAAAATAGTCATTAAATCTTTTAGAGGAAGCTTCATGAAAATAAGGCTTTATAAAACATTATAAATCCGTTCGTGCCGTATAAGTTAAAAAAACATTCTTCGTACTTTTGTCGGAAAAGTCAAAAAGTACCTCGTACGGAAAAACGACAAAAGATTCCTTTCATATTCTTTACTAAAAACTCACCTAAGGGTAAAATTTGATTTAAACTATTGCAAGTGGATGGAAACAATATTACATATTGAGGGAACATGGACGTGGATGATAAAATACACCCCAGTAAATACTTACGAATAAACAATCTCGGATAAAAATGAGATTGTGATATTTCCCTTACCTTATGTCCGACTTGCTTTGTAAGTGTCCAAACCTCCTGTATAATGATTTAAATCATGTTATTGACTTATTCCAGAATCATATTCATTGTTATGATATCATATATGGTTCACTTATGACATTATATTACCCGTTCTTTTGTAAATTCCATGTTAAAGAAGCGTTTTGGGTAAAATCGTTTCATTTATCTTAGGTGTTTTGACTTGTTGTTCTTGACATCACTATTACTTATATCATGATTTACTTACTTCCAGAATATAAAATATGATTTATATATCATATATATTCAGTATATATATATATATAATAGGTAGATAAATAAAATGAAAAACACCGTTCATGGAGACGGTAGTCCGTACGTACGCATGAACGCTGTTTTCCTTTCCTTATTGTCTTGAAATAGAAGTAAGTAGATGACATACATATGTATATACATAAATCCAGTAGCTTTATAATGTCATATATTTCATTATTATTTCTTATATATACTTTATAATCATTTTTAAATGGTTAACATGGAGAATGAATCTCATCGCGTCGTGGAGACGGTAGTCTGTACGTACGCACGAGCGATGATATCATTTCCATAAATATTGAACTAAATTGGAGTGGATTATACAATATATCAGAATCAATATGATGTTGTAATAACTATGTATAGTTATTCTTTACACCATTATACCCATCCATGTAAGGTGGTGGTGGAAAATAGATTACACCACGGCGTGGAGACGGTATTCCGTACGTACGCACGCGCGGTGATTTCTTTTTCCGTAGGATGGATAGATGGTGAAATAGGTTTGTTTAATACTTATAATAACATATCAGTATATGAGTGATACTGATGTTATTACTTCATAATGAAACAACCTAAGAAGAAGAAGTGGAAGAAGAAATAAAGATGAAAGAATTGGTAACGGTAATTACCTCTTCTTTGAAGCGCCTTTTGGAGACCTCCTCTTAGGGAACTAAAATTGGTCTTTGAGTAAGACCAGAACCTCTAGGATGTTGCTAGGGAAGTGGAGAAGATATTTTGGCAGGGGTTGGCCGAGATTTAGTGCTCAAATTGGTGTGAGGAGGAGGGGGAGGAGGTGTCCTTTTATAAGGGAGGAGAGGGGCACCTTAGGAATATCTCAAATTATTATTTTATATTAAAGTCAAAATCGGTTTATAATGGTTCCAAAGGGTCTTATTTCGAAGCTAAAGTGGGGATGGGTCGAAATCCTATCAACCAATAGGATTTAGACAAGTTTAGGGTATTATTTTAACCTTATCAATTAGATTTAACTCTAAGTTAAATAATTTAACTTTTACCGTGTCTTTTTGTTTTCTTTCACTATATGGTTAATAAACTTACTATAACATGCCAAACGAACCCCAAATTGTATATTATTAATACATATATCCTTATCTAAGTCATTTGGCCGAACCTTAGATTTTTAGGAATAAAATAACAATTAATAATATAATATTTGATTTAAAAACTATTTTGTGTCAATTTTGACACTATTTGATATATGATTTTTGTGAAAGTCATAACAGAATTATATGTTCGAACCAAGTTGATTAAATCAACACTAATATATCATAGTAACCTATAAAATTAGTGGAATTCATAAAAAGTCTTAAATTACATTTAGTTTGGTATTTATATTATCAATTATGTCAATATTTCATTAATAAGATAATTACTGCATCATCTTTGTGTCATAAATAAATTATATTATTTGATGTCTAAAAATTACAAATAAACTACCATCATGTAGGAAATCTTTTTATCTTTCTAATGAATATTTACAATCGAATTTATCTTATGTATAACCCCATATTAAAAATGATTTACTTATTAAACTTTGATTTTAACTATTTTAACCCTTCTTTAAATAAATTAATAATAAATGTCCTAATCTAATCCAAGTGGGACTAAATGGTCATATTTTATTCCTAAGTTTGTTTTTGGTCGAATTACACTTGTCCAATAGAATTAGAACATGTGTTAGGGTAATATTAATATCATATTTACCCTGAGTTACCCTATTTACTATTAACCGCGGTAAAAAAAAGTAAAAAGTTACTATTCACCAAAAATTATTTTCATCTCATTGAACCAAATTTTAGTCCTTGATATTAACCGTGTCTCTCGGATTTTCGAAATTCCATTCACAGAAGTGGTAAAATTAAGTTTTATGCAAAATTCAATTTTTAACCTACCACTTAGTGGTTTCACTATTCATCAAAAATTGAAGTTTTTCAGAAAAATGCCAAAATTTCATCCCAAGCTATATTTCATATTCCGAATTCAAAAATTAAGTCTATTTTACCAAATTCATAACATAAAAGTTGCATTAATTAATTTTATAATTAAATCCCGCTGTTAAAACAAATAGCGTGTTTTTAAGAAACAATATCTATCAAAAGATTGACACTTGTTTATGTCTAGTTTAAATGTGAAATTACATCCAATGACCAACTTTGTATTAAATTGTAAAAATATATTCTAAATACACTTTAAAACCACTCAAATTAATGATTTATCACTATTAATTATTTCGATTAAAAAAGTTGTTTTTAATTATAATTTAGTAATTTTCACTATTCATCAGAATATGAAAGTTATCCGAAAAGTACCAAAATTTCACCTTAGGCTAAATTCGATACTCCAAATCCAAAAATAAAGTTAATTTTGAAAAATAAGATTTACTGGATTTCAAAAAGTGGTTATTACTATTCATAACGGCTAGTTTTAATAATATTTTTATAGCATATCGTTGTTTAGTGAAACTCGGTATTGCGTACTACACACGCTATCGAGGAAGGTCGTGATTGCGTGTAATGCAAGGCAAGTCAAGGATGTTTGTTGTGCAAGCTCCTTTTGGTGTAGCGTAAAACACAAGACATTAATAAAATTAAAAAGAATATATTTTTTTTATAAAATCTTGGGCTGTTACATTCTACCCCCCTTAAAATGAATTTCGCCCTCGAAATTCGTCGGGGTTATAAATGGTTTACTATTCGAAAGTTTCTTTAATAGAAACCCACATCGTAAAAGGGAATACCAAAACTTGGCTTTAAAAACTAAAGTATGAAATGTAACGATTACCCAAATAAACTAATCACTGGGTTTCTGCATAGGTGAAAATATGGATATGGAAGAGAAATCTAACCATCATGTTATGATGGAGAGTGGTAGAGAACATGGCTATGGAAAAGCCAGTAATCACAAATCCATAAATTTGTGACGATCTAAGGTACCATCTGATTCATCAGGTATAAGATCACTAGGACAACATTTTGGGTTTTCAAGATCATTTCCCTAAAGTTGAAAATTTGAATTAGAATAAATACTTACTTTATTTTGATACAATATCACTGTTGTTCGTGCCCTGAACAATTTCCACTTCATCTCTTAAATAAATGAAGTTGAATTTGTTATTCGTGAAGTGTTAGCAGATCATGTGATAGAATGACGGGTCATTCCATCTGTTTCAAACAAAAGGTTAGCAAAATTATATACATAAGTCGATCTATAGTGAGATTAATCACATATGGACTTATACTTCATATATCATACTACTTAATATAATAAAACTAGTTTCTACTAAATAGGAACTTTCTGTAGGCTAGTGGTAGGCGATAAAGGCCAGTCGCACTTCGGTTGTGGGTTCGATTCCTACAGCCTTGTCCGAAGCGATGGGCTGTCGCCCGTCCTGTAGGTTGTCCCTTTTTCTAAAACTACGTTACTATAACATCCCATCAATAATATCGAAAATCTTCTATCCTTAAACAATACTAACTTATGTCCAACATAATCCAGTCTAATCTTTAGGCTTATACATAATACTGCAGTCCACTCTCATAATATAGTGACAACGATTACCAGAGATTTAATACTGTCATTGATCCCCACATATCATAAGATATGTCTTGTTGGTCACATTCCAAACATTCAAAGTCCTTAATCGTGTATTCTCTTGAATACCTTAGTGAAAACATGAGTGCAGTTAAAAGTTAACACTTTCCACATACCAAAATCCTCAAAATTCTATATACTCAAACCATGATATCACTTAGTCCTTATATCAATCATGAGCTCATGAATACTGTCAAATATTTCATTTTCTTATTTTCCCTTCATTATGCGCATATCATCTTTTTTCCAAAAATACCTCAATCACTTCGAATACCACATTAGAGCAATACATAAATATTCCAATACACCATAAAAGTACCTCAACAACATTATTCTTGAATACCAATACATAAACACTTCAGTCCATCCACTTCAATGACTGTCCTGGAATAAGTCCTTCCTTGATTTAGAAGTATCTTTTTAGGTCAGGGCATTGAGTTGGGTAATTCCCATGTTCTCCACAAATAAGACATTGAACTCCATAACAATCTGTCACTCTATGACCCTTTTCTCCACACAGATAACATCGGTCCCTCCATTTGAGGTATTCCTCAAGGTTCTTCTTCCCTTCTTTATAAATCTCAATCTTCCTTTCTTTATGATCCTCAACATGCGAACATGCATAATAGTTTATCTTCCTCTTCTTTGATGAATTAGTCATACCACTAAATTTCACCTTGTTAATCATATATCGTGATGACTGATTCGGCATAATCACAATATCTTTATCTCTAGGCATCACACCTTTTTGTTGCTCATAGTCACAAATTTGTCCATTGGATTCAATGTTAACCGAATTCCTTCTGGTTCCCTCCATTAACTAAAACACAAAAAGAATTTTGTGAGAGGCGAAATCATGCTAGGGAAGACAACATAGTAAAGGGGGAGCACCCTCAATATCTAACATATTAGGTTAAATTCTAAGATCGTTACCGTAGTTCTAGGAATATATCCTATACGTATACTTATCCTTAGGGACATCCCTAGACATACCTTAGAAACATCTCTAGGGATCTCACTAACGTTCTCACATCCTAGTTTCCAAAGGTTGACTAAACCTTTCCTCTGATACCAACAGTAGAGACCCGTATCTTATCGTACATGAACATTACATTACATTTGCGGAATACTTAGTACATAACAAAAACACACACACAAGGATCGTAATAGTTTAGTGTCTTTGGAAACTCGGAATAAAATCTTCTAATCGTGGGGAAAGATCTTCAACATCTCCCATAAAGATCATCCTTTTTTTTTTACCTAAGACCTTTCTTTATATCCTGGGGAAAAGAAAACATAAAAGGGTGAGCTCAAATGCTCAGTAAGGGTAAACAAAAGAAATATCAATCACATAATTTTCATAAGAACATAACATTTTTGGAAATCTTAACCTGCAAAAGAGAGCATAATTTCATAACATGGGATAAATCATAGTAGTGAAATGAAATCATAACATAAAAAATTACTCATTGTGGCATACACACATAATCATAGAGAATCATTTCTTGTTAGTCAAGACTCATTGCCAAGACTATCTTAGTGGACAAAGTCCCTTTCTGAATCGAGTAATCCTCGTTTCAGTCCTGTTTCACTGAACCGGTATAACCTACCATTCCAGCCATGTCTATCTCATGAGATATAAAATCTTTACCCAATGCATTGGAGGGAGATATAGGTCCCAACCATATCTTAATGAATCATTTCTTATGTGTGCCACAAAATCATAAATCATACATCATTGCATAACCCATGTAATAAAAATGGGATTCTTAAACAACATGACATCATAAAACCATTCATATAAGATAAAGGAATTCATAAACATAATTCCATCACAACATAGTCAAATCAATGTAAAAATATGGATAGAAACAGAACCCTTTATTGTCTTATATGGAAAATAATTTTGATAAAACACTTGAATTGAATTCTTGAGGAAAATATCCTTTCTTCTTCAAAATCAATTTCTTTTCACAAAACATCATGAAATTTTAAAAGAAAGAGATTTTATTGAAAATAGTCATTAAATCTTTTAGAGGAAGCTTCATGAAAATAAGGCTTTATAAAACAGTATAAATCCGTTCGTGCCGTATAAGTTAAAAAAAACATTCTTCGTACTTTTGTCGGAAAAGTCAAAAAGTACCTCGTACGGAAAAACGACAAAAGATTCCTTTCATATTCTTTACTAAAAACTCACCTAAGGGTAAAATTTGATTTAAACTATTGCAAGTGGATGGAAACAATATTACATATTGAGGGAACATGGACGTGGATGATAAAATACACCCCAGTAAATACTTACGAATAAACAATCTCGGATAAAAATGAGATTGTGATATTTCCCTTACCTTATGTCCGACTTGATTTGTAAGTGTCCAAACCTCCTGTATAATGATTTAAATCATGTTATTGACTTATTCCAGAATCATATTCATTGTTATGATATCATATATGGTTCACTTATGACATTATATTACCCGTTCTTTTGTAAATTCCATGTTAAAGAAGCGTTTTGGGTAAAATCGTTTCATTTATCTTAGGTGTTTTGACTTGTTGTTCTTGACATCACTATTACTTATATCATGATTTACTTAATTCCAGAATATAAAATATGATTTATATATCATATATATTCAGTATATATATATATATAATAGGTAGATAAATAAAATGAAAAACACTGTTCATGGAGACGGTAGTCCGTACGTACGCATGAACGCTGTTTTCCTTTCCTTATTGTCTTGAAATAGAAGTAAGTATATGACATACATATGTATATACATAAATCCAGTAGCTTTATAATGTCATATATTTCATTATTATTTCTTATATATACTTTATAATCATTTTTAAATGGTTAACATGGAGAATGAATCTCATCGCGTCGTGGAGACGGTAGTCCGTACGTACGCACGAGCGATGATATCATTTCCATAAATATTGAACTGAATTGGAGTGGATTATACAATATATCAGAATCAATATGATGTTGTAATAACTATGTATAGTTATTCTTTACACCATTATACCCATCCATGTAAGGTGGTGGTGGAAAATAGATTACACCACGGCGTGGAGACGGTATTCCGTACGTACGCACGCGCGGTGATTTCTTTTTCCATAGGATGGATAGATGGTGAAATAGGTTTGTTTCATACTTATAATAACATATCAGTATATGAGTTATACTGATGTTATTACTTCATAATGAAACAACCTAAGAAGAAGAAGTGGAAGAAGAAATAAAGATGAAAGAATTGGTAATGGTAATTACCTCTTCTTTGAAGCGCCTTTTGGAGACCTCCTCTTAGGGAACTAAAATTGGTCTTTGAGTAAGACCAGAACCTCTAGGATGTTGCTAGGGAAGTGGAGAAGAGATTTTGGCAGGGGTTGGCCGAGCTTGAGTGCTCAAATTGGTGTGAGGAGGAGGGGGAGGAGGTGTCCTTTTATAAGGGAGGAGAGGGGCACCTTAGGAATATCTCAAAATATTATTTTATATTAAAGTCAAAATCGGTTTATAATGGTTCCAAAGGGTCTTATTTCGAAGCTAAAGTGGGGATGGGTCGAAATCCTATCAACCAATAGGATTTAGACAAGTTTAGGGTATTAATTTAACCTTATCAATTAGATTTAACTCTAAGTTAAATAATTTAACTTTTACCGTGTCTTTTTGTTTTCTTTCACTATATGGTTAATAAACTTACTATAACATGCCAAACGAACCCCAAATTGTATATTATTAATACATATATCCTTATCTAAGTCATTTGGCCGAACCTTAGATTTTTATGAATAAAATAACAATTAATAATATAATATTTGATTTAAAAACTATTTTGTGTCAATTTTGACACTATTTGATATATGATTTTTGTGAAAGTCATAACAGAATTATATGTTCGAACCAAGTTAATTAAATCAACACTAATATATCATAGTAACCTATAAAATTAGTGTAATTCATAAAAAGTCTTAAATTACATTTATTTTGGTATTTATATTATCAATTATGTCAATATTTCATTAATAAGATAATTACTGCATCATCTTTGTGTCATAAATAAATTATATTATTTGATGTCTAAAAATTAAAAATAAAATACCATCATGTAGGAAATATTTTTAGCTTTCTAATTAATATTTACAATCGAATTTATCTTATGTATAACCCCATATTAAAAATGATTTACTTATTAAACTTTGATTTTAACTATTTTAACCCTTCTTTAAATAAATTAATAATAAATGTCCTAATCTAATCCAAGTGGGCCTAAATGGTCATATTTTATTCCTAAGTTTGTTTTTGGTCGAATTAAACTTGTCCAATAGAATTAGGACATGTGTTAGGGTAATATTAATATCATATTTACCCTGAGTTACCCTATTTACTATTAACCGCGGTAAAAAAAAGTAAAAAGTTATTATTCACCAAAAATTATTTTCATCTCATTGAACCACATTTTAGTCCTTGATATTAACCGTGTCTCTCGGATTTTCGAAATTCCATTCACAGAAGTGGTAAAATTAAGTTTTATGCAAAATTCAATTTTTAACCTACCACTCAGTGGTTTCACTATTCATCAAAAATTGAAGTTTTTCAGAAAAATGCCAAAATTTCATCCCAAGCTATATTTCATATTCCGAATTCAAAAATGAAGTCTATTTTACCAAATTCATAACATAAAAGTTGCATTAATTAATTTTATAATTAAATCCCGCTGTTAAAACAAATAGCGTGTTTTTAAGAAACAATATCTATCAAAAGATTGACACTTGTTTATGTCTAGTTTAAATGTGAAATTACATCCAATGACCAACTTTGTATTAAATTGTAAAAATATATTCTAAATACACTTTAAAATCACTCAAATTAATGATTTATCACTATTAATTATTTCGATTAAAAAAGTTGTTTTTAATTATAATTTAGTAATTTTCACTATTCATCAGAATATGAAAGTTATCCGAAAAGTACCAAATATTCACCTTAGGCTAAATTCGATACTCCGAATCCAAAAATACAGTTCATTTTGAAAAATAAGATTTACTGGATTTCAAAAAGTGGTTATTACTATTCATAATGGCTAGTTTTAATAATATTTTTATAGCATATCGTTGTTTAGTGAAACTCGGTATTGCGTACTACACACGCTATCGAGGAAGGTCGCGATTGCGTGTAATGCAAGGCAAGTCAAGGATGTGTGTTGTGCAAGCTCCTTTTGGTGTAGCGTACAACACAAGACATTAATAAAATTAAAAAGAATATATTTTTTTTATAAAATCTTGGGCTGTTACACCTTGTGCCTGGACGAGTCTACTTCCTTCCTCTTGTTGGGTTGAGATGGACTCTTTACTGCACCTTCTATTGTACTCCTTTACTTTCCATGTTCGCTCTACTGCTCACCCTTCAGTACCTCCTTTGTTTCTCCCACGAGCCTTTGGGGTATCCTACTGAGTATTTCTATACTCACCCCTGCTTGGGCTTTGCCCGCACTTGGTGTGCCCTTGCAGACGATGGACAGGTGGAGCGTGACTTCTGTGGAGCGTAGGAGCTTGGGATCTTGGACCGCGTGTGGTGGTCGTGGCCAGGTTCCAGGTGGGAGACACGTCAGTTGTTTCCTTTTTGTTTACCTATTGCCGGGTTGTGGCACTTTTTGGTTGGGCGCGTGTTTTGCCCCTTTCTTTTCAGCTTGTACTTTGTACTGTCAGAGGTCGATGCACTTTGTGGTTTATATATAGCAGTTTCCCTTTCATTTACTTGTCTTTTCTTTTACTCTGCATTGAGTTTGCTATGTGTGCGTGTGTACAGATGATTAGGCAAAGGCCTCCCCGAGTTGTTGTGCCTTCAGCGCTGGTCGCCAGCCCCTGGCCTATGGAGGCGGGCCTGGGGTAGTTGCGGCTCGAGCCTGGGTAGGGGCGGGTCATGACAAAGTGGTATCAGAGGTAGTTCCTTCCTTGGGACGTTGTGCGGACGTCCCTAAAAGAGGAATTGGTTGGGATATAGGGAAACAGTGTTAATGTGTCTCGAGAGCGGCTCTCAGGCCAGGGAGTCCAGTGATGGTGCGGCGGCCGACGTATCCATTCACTAGGACGTTGATAACCCACTTGTCGACTCGGCATGCTGAGACAATTGTTGCAGGGAAATTTTTTGTGCATCACATAGGACTGAGTCTTTGACTGTCCTTCTTGAGTCAGCTCCCCATCATTGTTTTTGTGGTATATACATATATGCTCATCTGACTGCGACACTCCTTGAAAATTTTTAGGATGTCTCCGTGAAGACAGCCATCCAGGATACCAGCTCTGGTTCGTGACGACGACCCTGTGAGCTACGAGGCCAACGTCCAGAACCCATCATGCGAGCCCTTTTCTCTAGGTGGGCCGGTAGCAGCACCCCCACCTGTTGAGCAGCAGGCAGTTTCAGCGGAGCAGGTTGAGCTTGAGGGCAGGTTGAGCGTGCTCCGTGAGTTCCAGCGGCAGAGACCGCTGAGGTTCAGTGGTGAGCCAGACCCTCAGGCAGCAAATGTTTGGCTCGAGGTGGTGGTTCGCCTTTTCAGGCTTGTGCAGATTCCGGCAGATCAGAGAGTGGCTATGGCAGCCACCCGTTTTCGTGGAGCATCTCGGCGTTGGTGGAGTCTGGTGAGTCAGTTTCTTGACTAGTCGTCACTTTCGTGGGACGACTTTTGGTTGTTGTTTCGTGAGGAGTTTTTCCCCTCCTACTTGCGCTCCGTTCGGATTTAGGAGCTCCTACAGTTTCAGCAGGGAGGGATGACGGTGGCCGAGTACGCGGCTAGTTTTGCAGACCGTGCACACTTTTACCCGGACTTAGTCCATGATGACAACTTCCGAGCACGGAAGTTTGAGTAGGGTCTCTGCCGAGAGATTTTCTATCATAGTACCCTTGGGCGTTTCCACATATGCTGGGGTGCTAGATCATACGCTGGTGACAGAGGGCTTCCTGTCATGTTTTACGGTTGGTAGTGGCAGTGGGCGCGACGGAGCTGGGACGTCTGCCGTAGCTAGCAGGCGCCGGAGGATAGGACCTCGATACAGGTGGCCTTCCCACTGCTGGTTTCGGAGACGTGGTCATATACCACTGTGGCGAAAAGGCGCAGGGCCTCAGCCGAGGATGCCCTTCCGTGCGTGGATCCCGGGCCATGGTCGTACACCACAGTGGCGCCGGAGGGCACCAGGGCAGCCCAAAGATAGTCAGTGCTATGCTTGTGATGGGCGAGGTCACTTGGCACGAGACTGCCCGACCCGAGTTGCTGAGAGCTTCAGGCAGGCAGCAGGCGCACCACCACGGCAGAGGCAGCGCCATGATCAGAGTAGTGGCCAGAGAGGTGGTGCTAGCAAAGGAGCTGGAGGAGCTGGAGGTGGGGGACGATGTTACGAGATATCCCCATAACCACTAGGAGGTCGACGTCAGGCTCCCGGAGCAGGCGGTTGGGACCACGGACAACCGCGAGCTTTGGATGTCTATGATCCTGCAGAGCATGTGATGGTGCGAGGTACCCCTTGTGACTCTTCCACTTCTTGCAGTAGGATTGTTAGGCTCTGCGCATGAAAGGCTTTTCTCCATGCTCCTTATTTGAGGTGTTACCAGGGTGACACAGGGCGTCGGGTGTAACCCTGTGTTTGTACGGAAAAAGGTGTGAGACCTTTTCCTTTAGTCGATGGTGTTGACTCCTTCGCCTTTTGAGCGTGTAAGAGAGCATCGACTGTGGAATCTTGCGTGACCAGATATCCTTGGGCGATTCACCATATGGATATTCTGAAGGAGGGAATCACTGGGCCTTGTTCCAGGTGTGGGCGGTGATTCCAGTCGCGGCGTGCGACGTAGAGGTTTGACCGGGGAGGTGAGCTACCCCCGAGGGCCTTCGGGCCGTTTGTGACCGTGAAAAGGGATGGCGAGGTACCCTACCGCCTTGCCCTATCCCCAAAGTCTGGAGTGGGTGCACGACGTCGACATGGGCTGACCTCGCATGAATGGATCAATCCTTTGGTTCGTGTGCGGTGACGCGAATCTGTGCGTGGGTTCTTCTGGGTATGGGAAAGCCAGGTGTGGGCTTCATACCCTATGTTTCTCCCTAGTTTTTCTTTTCGAGAACGAAAATCTTGAAGAATAGAATTATGTAAGAACCCGGTTTTTTCTACGAAAGCCTTTGGAATATTCTTGATAATATTCCAGAGCAGCGCCTTCAGACGGCGTGCGATTCCGAGCCCCGGAGTGGCCGGAATTAAATTTTCAGTGCGTTCACACTGGAAACACCAAATGAATGAGATAAATCCTAAATGGAGTTCCGGATCAGGGATCTGAGTGTACGGATGGGTCTGGAATAGGGTGTTTACCCTAATAATGATATAAAACATGTCGGCGCGGGACGTTTGGACCCCTCGCCCGCTTCTGGAACGTTTAATGGATTAATTAATTAATTAATTAATTCATTTAGTGTTGAAACTCGAATATCTCTTAAACGGTGGCTCGGATTGGAAAACGGAGGGCACTGTTTAGTTCGCAGCGTGTCGTTTACCCTAGGAGGGGTATAAGTTTCACGGGCGCGGGCCGTCTGTGAAAAATGGCCCCAGGGGCGTTTTCGTAATTTGGAAGCTTCGGGCGTTAAATTTTATAACTTTTTAATGGCGTCTCAGATTAAAATTATGAGACCACCGTTGAGCTCGGGAGGTCGTGTTTACCCCATGGGAGGCTTAACCTCGACCCTGCTAAGGGTTCGGGTTCGGGCCGATGGGCGGGTGGTTAAGCATTTTCTATTTAAACGCTTAACACACCTCTCCCTCTTCTCCTTCCCCTTTCCCCCTCTAGCAGCCCCTCCTCTCCCTCTCCTCCTCCACCTCCGGTGAGGCGACTCCGGTGAGGCAGCTCCGGTGAGGCGGCGGTTCGGCGGTGAAGCTCCGGGCAACGCCCACGAGGTAGGGTTATGTTTTTGCGTTTTAATTCCCGGACCTCCCTTTGAACCCCAATTTTAGCGTCGATTTGTTGTTTTATTTTCAAAAAACTCCCGTGGATGCGTAGTACACAATTTTTTCTTTCCGTTTCTTCTTTCGGAATCAAATTCTGAGCTCGGTGGCGCCCGTAATCATCCGCCGAAGATTGCGGGTTTTCGGTTTCCGGCGGGTTCGAGCGGCGGCGCGGCTCGGCGGAGAAGGCGGCACGCGGGTGGTTTCGGCGGTCGGCGGTGCGGGGGTTCGGCGCAGGACCGGCGAGCGCAGCTGCTGGCCAGGGTGAGGGAGCGGCATCAGGCGGAGCAGCCGCGGAGGAGGCCGGCGCGCCGGTCGCGTCCGGCGGAGGAGGGAAGACCCGTGCGCGGTCTTCCCGGGGTCAACGAGGACCGGCTTCGGCCGGTCCGTTTCAAAGGAGGCAGGGACCTGCATGAGGCGGATCCTGCGCTGCAACATGAGACCGGCCTTTTGGCCGGTCGAATGAGGAGGGCCGGACCCGCTCGGGCCCGGCGGTTTGAGGCGGGCCGCGGCTAGCGGGCCGGCGGCTCGGACCGGGGTAGCCCCCCTTGCACTCGGGGGGGGGGGGGGGTAACTCTTAAACGGCGCGTCCGATTGACGCGCCATCTGCGGCGGTGGAACTGTATCGACGAGGTGGAATTTTTGAAATGGTTTCAGAAAAATTTTAATTCCCGAAATAATAGGCCTCGGTGGCGCGGCACGTACGTCGAAGGGTTTGACGTCTTTCCGGGAATCCTATTTTGAGTGGCGCGGACGTATGCGACGTCCTCTTTGAGTGTCGTCAGTTGCGTTGGGACCCTGGCACCAAGTCGGAGCTTTCCAGGGCAGTTCTAGGCATTGAGACCAAAGTGGTGGCGTGGGCCCCACGGCCCGTCTTTTGAGCTGCATGCCGCTTTTAGCGGCTTTTCCTCGGACGTCCGTTCGGGGCGTGCGAGCAGTCGATGTTGGGTGTTTTTTTGAGGGCATCGTGTTGGTGCAATCTGCCCACCCTTAGTCGGCACGATGGTGCGGGGCCCATGAGGGTCGTTTGGGCGTCGACGGTGATTTTCCATCTTTATCACCGGGCGACTATTTTGGACAAGTAAATAGTCCATTTCGGGTACTTTTTCGAGAGGATTGCAACGGTGCAATCCGTTCGTTGAGTTTCGGGACCGGGTTGCGGGTCCCACGAAGCACCGCTCGTGTGCGGTGCGCCGGGATGCATCTTTTTCTCCGAATATCCGTTGCACTCAAGTGAGTAGTGCTTTTGACGTGTTTTCCCGAGGGGATCACAATGGTGTGATGCGCCCGACTGTTTTCAGGGCCGAGGCTCGGGATCACGGGACATCGTTCGGGCGTGAGGCGGTGTTGGTGACTCTTTCCGTCGGATATCTGTTGGAGGCGAGTAAGTAGTCGATCTCGTGTGTTTTTCCATGAGGATTTCAATGGTGTGATCTTTTTGGCTGTGCGGAGCCTTATACGTGATCTTATTAAATGTGGAAGAATGAATGGTGCTCTAGTGGCGGTTCATCCTACCATGTTGGTAGTGGACCCTTGGCGTGTGATCGCGCACTCTTGGGAGAGTGATATAAATTGTTCTTGAGATGTGGTTGGTCGTGCCTGGGCTCTTGAGGTGGAGTTGTTACGTCACGCCTTTGCGTTGACGTTGGGTGTCGTGTGCACAATAGCCTTTGGGATGGAATGTGGTATACTCTGGGAGTATACGGGAGTACTTGGAGGTATGTGTGGTTTGTACCTGAGACGTTTGTGCGCTCAGTTGGGGTTGACGTGGGGCCACACGTTTTGTGGGCCCCATTTGCGTGTCGTGTTATGCCTTGCGTACTTCGACCTCTCGCGACGTAGAGGGTCCCTCTGTGCTCGTTTGTTTGACCAGCAGGGTAGAGTTTCCCCTGTCCTGGTGCTCTTTTGTCTGACCAGTAGGGTTGAGCGGTCTCCCCCTAGCCTTGTTCTCGATGGATCGGCCGGTAGCGGTGCTGGTGACACCCAGAGATGGAACAGGCGCTGAAACCCCTTTGGGTGAGTTGTGCTGGAGTTGGGTGGTCGCGCGATACCCACTACGTGTTCGGTTGGCCAGTGATGTACCCTCCAGTGGGGATGGCCAGGGCAGTTCTGAGTTTTACCCTCCAGCGGGGCTGGGCAGTGGGTTACTCATCGACTTCTTCGAGTTTACCCTCCAACAGGGTTAGGCAGTGGGTTGCTCACTGACTTCTAGGGTTTACCCTCCAGCAGGGACTGGGCAGTGGGTCCCCCGATGCTATTAGGGTCTACCCTCCAGCAGAGATTGGGTAGTGGGTCACCCGACGCTATTAGGGTCTACCCTCCAGCAGGGTCTGGGCAGTGGGTCACCCGACGACCTCTTAGGGTCTACCCTTCAGCAGGGCTGGCCAGTGGGTCGTTCGTCGTCTAGTTCCAGGTCTACCCTCCAGCACGGCTGGGCAGTGGGTCACCTGTCGACTTATTCCAGGTCTACCCTCCAGCGGGGCTGGGCAGTGGGTCTCCTGATGATATGTTAAGGTATACCCTCCAGCAGGGCTGGGCAGTGGGTCACCTGATGATGTATTAAGGCCTACCCTCCAGCGGGGCTGGGCAGTGGGTCGCCGAAGGATGTGTTATGGTTTACCCTTCAGCAGGGCTGGGCAGTGGGTCACCCAGTATCTTAATATGGTTTACCCTCCAGCAGGGCTGGGCAGTGGGTCACCCGATATCTGGTTATGAATTAGCCTCTAGCGACGCTGGGCAGTGGGTCATCTATTGGCATTCTAGACTCAGTCCTCTCGACTAAGCTAGTTTGTGGCTTTCCTTTGTGTTTACCGGAGCGGGACCCTTGGTTATACGGGTTAGTGTTATGACGACTTGACTTTGAGGAGACCTCTCGACTGCAAGGCAGTGATGAGGTGTGGTTTGACTTTCCCAGAACTCTCAAGTATGAGGGGCGCTTTCCCCACCGAGATGCGTTCTTGTGACGCGATCTAAAACCGTGCGGGCAAGTCAGTGCCACCCAAAGCGGATAGTGTCGAAGTGTGGTGATTGAGCCCATTGTCTTGTGGTTCGGGGCAGACATACGGGATGCTAGGCGACAATGATGGTTATGTCTGGGACTGTTGGATACTCTTTTCTTGGGCTGAGCTACGGGATGGAGATCCCCTTACGACGTTGTTCGGGCTTCTTGTTTGAGCATATGGACATGTATATACCTTGTTTCCGGTACCCACTTCTTGGGTTTGGTTACTCTCCTTCCAGGTGAGGCGATGAAGCGCGGGGTATGCCACCTTCTTTCCGTGTCTAGCTTCTCATGGTTGGACGAGTCTACTCTCCTGCTATAGGTAGCGAAGACTTGACGGGAAGTTCATCTTCTCACCATTTCCAGCTCCTTGTTCCTGGATGAGTCTACTTCCTTCCTCGTTTTGGGTTGAGCTGGAATATTTACTGCACCTTTAGTTGTACTCCTTTACTTTCCATGTTCGCTCTACTTCTCACCCTTTGGTACCTCCTTTGTTGCTCCCTTGAGCCTTCAGGGTTTCCTACTGAGTATTTTTATACTCACCCCTGCTTGGGCTTTGCCTGCACTTGGTGTGCCCTTGCAGACAACGGACAGGTGGAGCGTGAATTCAATGGAGCGTAGGAGCTTGGGATCTTGGACCACGTGCGGTGGTCGTGGCCGGGTTCCAGGTGGGAGACCCGTTAGCTGTTTCCTTTTTGTTTACCTGTTTCCGGGTTGTGGCACTTTTTGGTTGGGCACGTGTTTTGCCCCTTTCTTTTCAGCTTGTACTTTGTACTGTCAAAGGTCGATGCACTTTTTGGTTTATATATAGTAGTTTCCCTTTCCTTTACTTGTCTTTTCTTTTACTCTGCAATGAGTTTGCTGCGTGTGTGTGCATACAGGTGATTAGGCAAAGGCCTCCCCGAGTTGTTGTGCCTTCGGCGCTGGTCGCCAGCCCCTGGCCTATGGAGGCAGGCCTGGGGTAGTTGCGGCTCGAGCCTGAGTAGGGTCGGGTCGTGACAATAATCATACCTAGATAAGACATTTGATTAGATTATCTATTTGGGTTAAGGGCGAGTGTTGTGCTCAACTGATTAGACAAATTGAGGACATATGAGTATTTATACAGGATTGAAATACACCATATTCCATGGTAACATTGTATATTGGAAAAATGATCATATAAAAACACAATATTGTACATGATATAATTGGAGGAACCAGGTATATAGATACATGTATTTGATTAAGATCACGATATATCCCTTTGTAGCTTGAGTATCATAAATGAATTGATATATCCCACTCTTCATTATATTTATGAATTTTAGAATTAGTTTTTATTGAAAATTATATAAAATCTCATGGGGGCATACTTTATGGTTTATTGAATAAGGATTTGGTTTTATATATAATGCTTTACTAAAAGTTTAGTATCATTTATCGAAAAGGATTTTTGGATAGATATTAACAAGGTATTTCTTGTGATGTGATATCAAGTGAAGTGATTATAGCTTTCCAAAAATGTTTTTGTGATATCCAAAAGGGTTTTTGGATATTTTTTCACAAGTTATTGTATACGATACAATATAAGGTAAAACAACACAAATTCTATATGGATTTAGTACAAGTGGAATATTGATAGAGATGTGTCCTAAAGCCTATATACATATGATGGGTTTAGGCATATATAATAGTATATGATATATAGGATATTGAAATGTATGATATACTTGTATTTATGGAATATTGTATTCCTTTAGAGAATACCATTAGATACGATATCAAATATCTTATCACTAACACCTTAACCAAATCTTGAAACAAAATATATTTGTATTATAATGAATTTTTATCCATGAATCATTTTTTATGATTATAAAATCTAGTACAATGTTAATCCTCAAATTTAATATCTCCTTATGTTACTTATCCTTATTACTAAAATTCCATATAATTAAACATTAGGAGAATGAATTTGTTGAGGGATACAAAGTGTTGTACGTGAAGTCATTTATAAATAATGTATGATTACATACATTCATAATTAAGGAGCATCATTATGGGATATAAAAGGAGTTAGTAACCATGAGATGGTGTATTTTTAATACTACCTAATCTACTGTTAATTTTATCATTCCTACAAGCTCTCTTTATCTTACACACTTTTCCATCAAGAGGTACTAGCATACCATGGGCATGTAGGAGAATCATTCAAGTGCATCGAGAGATTCATATCATCCCATAGATACACTAAAAATTATGGAGTTTGTTAGATACGTCTTGGGGATCTTCATCAAGCATAATGAATGAAGATTGTTGTTGAATCCATCATTGGTATAAAGTAAAAAAGTGTTTATAATTTTATGTTTATACATGGTTTAAACTTTATTCATGGTGATATTGGAAATTCTATGTTTATAAATACTTCTTATACATTTAGAATATGTTGTTTTATCCTTAGAATACCATCAGAAACACCCTTATTTCTCAATGTTTCTCCTTTTTTAAATTAACTTTGATTTATTACCTAAATCACCTCATTGGGATACTCCATCTTTAAAATTCTATACTGACACATGTGTGAGGGTATCTCTCTATAGAGAATTAAATTTAATTATTAATTATTGACACAAAAAACCTTATATAATTTAAATATTTTGGGATGATAGGCGTATCATCAAAAATTATTTTAATAATTATTATTATAAATTTAAATTTTCAATAATTAAATAAAATTAAATAAATTTAAAAATACATAGGTCTGTCCAACTAATTTTAATTCACAAAGAAATAAAATATTTTCAATGAATAAAACGTTAAAATGAATTTATATAACCATTAAGTAGTTTAAAATTTATAAATTTATTTAAATTAAAAAATTATTTTTCTGTTTCAACTTATGGCCCTTGAGTTCCCATTGAAAACTCATAAAAGAAGTTAAATCATTATTAGAACTTTTTATGATATATATATATATTATTATTATTTTTATATTAATTTATATTCATTTATAAATAATAAAATATTAAAATTAAAATTAAAAAGTAAAACCCCTGGAAGATTTGGTCAAACCCCTATTTTATATAATTTTATTTTATTTATTCGATATTTAAAAAATAAGTAAAACATATATGTTCTTTTAAATAAAATCTTGTTCAATTTAACCTCTTATTAAACATAAAAACTTTGATTCACATGTGGTCTTGACAACTAGAACCAAAACATTACCATTGAGATTAATTTTAGTAAATAAAATAAAAATAAAAAGTATGAATTAGTGTGATCACTCTAATACCACTTGAAGAATTTGGGCACAAAAGAAGTTGTGTGATGTGATTATAGTTTAAAATTTTCTATATATACTAGTCGAAATTTACATAAATCATTTAATAGGATAATAAAACATAATTTAAAAATAATTAATTAAATAAAGTAAATATCTTGATTATTTTATTATTGATTTAATTTCCTCTCGTCGTTTACATCACTAAACCAATTTCTAATCATGTTGATTTTCCCATTTCTTCAATAATACAAACAATAATTACTCTATTTATATTTATACATGTTTCATGAAGCTCCAAATGATTTTCTTGATATCTTAGGTTCAAGCATGATAGAATCAAGGGATTCACATCGTTCATTCTTGATATCATATTGAAATATATTACTTTATATGTCTACAAAATTGAGAGATGAATGAGAATTAGAAATAATCCTCTCTCTAGGAATTTAGAGGATAATTATACTAAATAGGAGTTTTTTATAAGATAGATGGAATATTTCAGTTTTTATACTTAAATTAGAATTAAAATAATTTCATTTAAGTCCATTATTTTAATTTTATGTTATGGGAATTAGAGAAGAAAAAATTAAATAGGGGATAAAAATGATCACAATTGTTTATGTGGTTTAGGAATAATAAAATATGTCTATATAGGGGAGAAATAATTCACTATTTTTGGAGAATATTACAAATATTTTCTGTGAAATAGATTCACACACCACTCCAGTAGCCGTGTATATATAATGATAGGAACAAATATGAAAAATATTTACAAATTGAAACTATTCTTATCATGAAATGAATTTTTAGCTTCTCCAAATGCACACTATCATGAAAAAATGGCTTCTATGACTCCATATATATCTCACATGAAAAGTTATTTCTAAAACTCTACGTGAACTCCATGTGAATCTAGAATTTCTGAATCCACGATTCACATAAACTTAATATGAAATTTTCAATAGAAACTTTGAGTGTACCTCATGTTCTTTTTCAAAAAAAAATTCCTCATGCCCAAACCCCCAGACTTATAAGAAAGGGGTCGTTGGCCCCTACAACACCCTAAAACCTCAGTACTATGGTCATAAAGTTGAATTGGGGGTTCGATGTATAGTCTAGATCACATCAATTCATTCTCCAAATATCTCAACATTTTTCCATAAAAAACTCCCTTATCACCTCTCTTAAAATATTAATAAAAATATTCTTATTTTATGAGATATGTATTGATCAAATATCATTTATTAAATGAATATATAACAATTTATTAAAATAATATTAAAATAGATTTATTAAATCATTGACTCGAATCAAATCCGCCTATAAATATTATCGAACATTGAATAATAAAATAATTTTCATATGATAAAATTTATTTATTTTAACTTAACTTGTGAATGAATATTTATTTTATTATCTTAACTTAAAAATAAATAAATAATTATTATATTTACTCATATCATTAAAAATTAAATGTTATGTTCATTTATCTTGTAAAAAATAAGAGATAAATTTTTAATCAATTCTGATTGACTTGAATAGTCATGTGATTTAATTTTCTATCAATATAACTTAAATAAATATTATTCTACAAAATGGGAATACATTTATTATAAAAATAGATTTAACTAACTCGATTAATCTTCGGGATACACATAGTGGGTGATCCTTTAGGATTATATTTTAATGGAATTAGCTCTAATCCATAGTCCAAGAGTAATATCTTGAAACAAATCATGGCCTCCATGATGAAAATATGATCATCATAATGAGAACCTCATACAGATGCTACTGTGTAATATAATACCTTTGTTATCTAGTATCTCTTCAAATGTGAATCATGAACATTTCACCATTCTATATGTTTTACCTATCTTTCTTTGACTTTCTGAAATGAGTATTCAAAGACCAAGTCTTCCACGAAATTTATTAAAAACCATTCATTTCTTGAAATGGCATGTTATATATTCTTTCATTAACTCAAAAAAAATCCCTCCCTATACAATTCAATTAATTTCATATAACTTATAATATGAATAATGTATGCTGATTTTTTATGAAAATATATCATCATGATTTTTTATGATACATAAAACTATTTTATTCATGAAATAAATTAATAATTATCTCAAGTCTTAGGACCAATACACACAATTGCATATAGGAATTATAATGATAGATATAATAGTAAAATTTCTATTTATGGTTCTATCCTTTTGACCTCCCTTCTTGAAGATCACCAAGTGAAATGTTTTTTAGAAGAAGACTCAATTCATGTAATCCCCTGATACTAGATAGTCACACATCATTAGTGTCCATTCAAACTAATATATCTAGAATATAAGCTTATTTTTAAGAATATCATTATGACATCACTTGGTTCCCATTATACCAGGGAGTTTTTATAACCAATTTATGTAAAAAATACATTAAGTTCATTATCATATAAAATACTCAAAAAATAAAAAAAATATTTGAAAAGAATATATATTTGTAATTGAAAGTACATGATAAAGATAGATCTAGGGAAATAACTGCAACAACAACGAGTGAATTTTTTGCAAATTTCCTTTACTTAATGACTAAGAAATGTGATTTTCTGTGAATAATAAATTACAAGTTGAAAAAATGGTAATTTTCATAGATATAACTCTATATTAAATAATATCTATTTATTTTTATCAATTTATACTTCATTTATTCTGTATAATGCATTTTAATATATTTACTATTCACCTTTGTATTTCAATATCCCCTAAAATATTTTATTTTTACAAAAAAAAACTTTTTATCTAATTTTGAAATAAAAAATTAAAATGTGTAATCAATTTTATTAAAATAATTAATTAAATATGAAAAAATTAATTATCAAATAAAAACTTATATTTACATAAAAACAAGTTTTAAAAGCTATATTTTTTATCAATAAAATATTTTATTATTATTCTCATTGTTAGTTCTTGTTTAATTTTTAATTTATATATATCCAATATATTTCTTGGAAGTTAATCTATATATATTATTAACTTCTATATAAAAATTAATTGTTAGTTATAACAGAAATAATATACTAATCGACTATATATATAACAAAGAATTATATATTTTCTTGAATACTTCTTTAAAATTTATTTGTATCATTCATTTATTATTTGTAATAAATTTTTATCAAATTGGTAGAATTTTTATTTATGTATACTATTATTTAAATGATAAGTTTATATAATAGTATAGGATTTCATATGAGGGTGAATTTTATTGTGCTTGAAATTTAATGCTCGTTTAAGTGTTGTTGGGTCTATAGAACTCATTTGTTCATAAATTAAGTGATCTATCTAATCAATCATCATAGAATATTTTCAGTGAAAATTTTATTTCTGATTAAAAACTAAAAATAGTAAATTCACCTTGACTAGGATTTTATATTGAAGAACAGAATAAATTTTTGAGTTCAAAATTAGGTGTTTACCCTATAACTATATTTTCATAACTTTTGGATGTATCTAAATTGATATGAAATGATTGTGAAGTAATTTTTCTAATAATTAAAATAAATTACGGATCAATTATTTATTAAACATATCCACATCCTCTATATAAACTCATTTTATCAAAAGGATAGGTGATATAGGGTATGATATGAAGGGATCTCCATAGAGGGATCACCAATTATGACATATCTTAGTTGATGTATATTCCCAAATTGGGAGTGGTTCTTTGATTTTGACCCAATATTTATCTCATTAACTTGTCTATTCTCATTTTATAATGTATAATTTGAGTTTTTCCTTAAATTTTTCCTATATTATTATATATGATTAGAGGAATAAACCACACTGTGGATTTCAAAATCCAATGTATAGATTTCGATGAATATTAGAGAAAAGTCATTGGGATGATTTTGAAAAAAAATTATAAATTTTTTTATTTGAATTATTCATTAAATTCATTATACATTATGGAAAATACCATGATGATTTTACTCTAACCCATTTGGACTCACTCCAATCAGAGATATAGATTAAAAAATAACATATATAGAAGTTTATGACCTTTTTAACTTCTCATGGTAATTTCAGAAACATAGATTTCGAATTATAGAAAACCAAGGTTGTATATATAATCAATGTGTATAAATCTACCACACCATTAAATTTGGTGAATTTTGGTAATGATTATCTATGGGATATTCAATGTGTATAGTGGTGTGGTGGTGTGGCTCTGGTGTTGGTTGTGGGGAAGTATTAGAAGAATGAAGGTCATCTTATCTCGTATTACACATTCATGGTATAAGGACCCAACCTTAAAAATTATGTAATCTTGAATTAAGTTAATAATTCACATTGAGGATATTTTTAGGTTTAGAGATTTAGAGAATTTGGTAATAACTTATACATAAAAACATTAATATTACATGTAGACACTTCTACTCAGTATCCATTTTTTTATAAAATAAAAACTCTTAAAAAAAGAAACATGTCTAGTTCCATGTTTTAAACTGCATGACTTTTCCTTGATCTCATCCTTGAACCTCTTCATCTTTAAGTCCTATGGAAAACATTTAAAATCTTGAGATGATCATAAAAATCTCAGTAAGGGATACAAAATATGGAATGAAAACATTAGTCCAGGAACACATAAAAATCAAAGATATCATACTTTTCAATTTAAAACATAATCTCTTTGACATTCCTCACAAAATCATAAGATTTATAAATAACACATAGAAATCATAAATAATAAAGTTAACTTGCGGAATACATAACATACATACATTGTATCTTTCACAACTATATAGTTAGTTACATTTGGAATACCCATCACAGTATATTCCCTAAATCTCTGAGGAGAAACATTAACGTTTACCTCTATCACATTACCCAATGCATTGGAGAGCTATCTCAAGCTCACTCGCCCGAGGTTTATCATGAAACCACCCATATATGTAAACAATTCCCAAGAACCATAACATAATCATAACATATGAACAAGAATAAAGGAAAGATAACATTTCCACATTTCATTCAAAAGATATCAGTTCAAGATATTTACATAATCAATTCATTTAAAACGTTCAAAAAGAAGAGTTTTGAATCAAAGTGTCACATACCACTCTGAAACTTTTGAAAGGAATTTACACTTTAAAACACTCATTTATTTATAAATAAATCCTTAAAATAATTTCTAAAACACAGAAATTAAAGATAATTATTTAGAACATTAAATCTTTAAAACATTTAAAACGATGTTTTAGTTAAAGAATCATCTACCACTTGAGAAACTCTTGAATAAAAATGATTAAAGAATAACATCAGTGAAAAATAAAAATATCCTGATAATATAGACATTAATGATATAAAATTTAAAAATGGTTGTACATACACTTTATATGATAATAAAGGTGCACAATATCAATATATACCTCAATGAAAGGAGATTGAGACAATGTCACTTATGAAAATTCAGCAGCCTAATGGTGTCACTTTAAATTTCAGAAAATGTGTTGAATAAAGAGAAAAGGGTCTCTCATAAAATGAAAATAAAATGGAAATAAATAATAATATATAATAACATATCCCAATATAATAAAATGGAAATTAAAATACATAACATAAAATAATTCTTTAACTAAAAGAGGAGGGTAAAAGGTTCTCTTACCGTTTTTGTAACGTAAGAAACATACACCCCATAAAATAAGGATTATAAAATGAAGATGTAAATACAAATAAATTAAAGTATATTACACAAATAATACAATAATTTAAAGTACATACACCACACAAAATGAAATAGTGTAAAATATAGCAAGAATCTCACAGGAATAAAAAGTGAGATGAAAACCCCTTACCTCAAGTCTGACTTGTCTTGTATGTTCCTTTTTTTTATTGAATAATAAAATTAAGTTAATTTATAATTTATAAAGAAACTTTATTAAGTTTATTATTCCTTTTATATCACTTATTACCTTGCTATAACAATTATTTAATTATTTGAGTTCATATCGGACATTTTGTCGATGTTTGGGACTTGAGTCCAAAATGAACTTGTTATAATTACAAATTTTCCTCA
The DNA here is from genome assembly GCA_963277665.1 of Viscum album. Classification (NCBI taxonomy): domain Eukaryota; kingdom Viridiplantae; phylum Streptophyta; class Magnoliopsida; order Santalales; family Viscaceae; genus Viscum; species Viscum album. The sequence continues at coordinate 990,450,896 of OY728128.1, read as the reverse complement.
TGGTAAAAAGTCCATTTTCTCCATAATGATATTAATGATTTAGATAATATATATATATATATATATATATCCATTATACATGTATTTATAATAGTCCATATCATTTGGACATAATAAATGAAATGCATCGTTCATAGAGATAGTAAGTCATATGTACGTATAAACACTACTTTCATTTATTTTTCATATTTAGAGGAATAAAAACCAAATGATACATAGGTATATTATGGTTCCATTATAATATAATATTTTATATATGTTACATAATTTCATTAACACCATCCTTTATACATTCCAGGTATGTCATGAATGAGTCATATCACTTTAAGGGGGCGGTAGTCTGCACTTCCTCAAATGAAATTTTCATATATATACAACATTAAAAGCATAAAGTTTTGTTATAAATGATAATTAAATAATCATAGAGGTAAAATAATTATCATATATATAATATAAAATCTCATTTCCATCATAATTTTCACCATGATAGGTGGTAGGAGATAATAGAATAATCATAGTTTCGTGAGGCAATAGTTCGTCATCCAGAGAAACAATATGTTTGTATCCATTAGATGGAGGTGTGTGGAAGTGTAGTTCAAATAATTCTCATAAAAACAACCTAGTATATTTTTTATACTATCTTTTTTATTTAAACAAATAATAATAATATCATTGGGAGTGGAGAAGGAAAATAAAAGAAAAGAACTTGAAAGAAGATGTTACCTTTAAATCGGGTAACTCTCTTTGGTTTAAAAAAATGATTTATTTAATTGCCTTATACCTATGGGAAGGCTTATAGAAGTAGTATAGGGATGTTGGGAGATTATTTTATTGTATTTTTTATGAGTCAAGAGTCTTGAGAGTTGTGAGTAATGGGTTAGAGTTGGTGGCCTTTTATAAGGGGGAGGAGGGGCTCTTTAGGAAAGTTTGGAAATGTTATTTTATTATAAACTAAATTTAGATTTAAGAAGGTCCCAAAATCATTTAAAACAAATATAATGTGATTATAATTCAAAATAATCTCATAAAATGGGTTTTAGAAAATTTTATGGCATAAAAGTAACCATATCTTTTAGCCTTAACCCTTAGTTAACTATTTTAACTTTTACCATGTCCTCCTATATATTCATACTATATGGTTAATATATTTACTATAAAATTCCAAGAGACCCAAAATAGATCATTAATGAAAATTTTAAAATTATATATGTCAGTTGGCTGGATCTTAGATATTTAGGATTATTTTATCTTTTAATAAAATATTTATTGTTTTAAAAACTCATTTATGTCAATTTATAAACTATTCTTATCATGACTTTTAAAAAATCTATAACAACTTGATTATTTCAAAAAACCTAAACTAAAACATATATAAAAAGTTATAATCATCCATAAAATTAGTGGATGGCATAAAAAGTTTCAAAATAAATTTATTTTAATATTTATAATCTCTTTTATTTCAATGTTTCAATAATAAGGTAATCACTACAACACCATTATATCATATATAATTTTATTTATATGATATCTGAAAATTATAAAAAAAATACCATGATGTATGAAATATTTTTATATTTCTAATTACTATTTATAGTCAAAAATATGACTTATATAACCCCATATAAATTTTTTTTAAAAAAGATATATGTTTATGTTACATTTTCCTTTACTTTAAATTAATTTTTATAAAATGTCATTTTCACTTACAAGTAGCTCCATGGGTTCCCAAAATATACCCAAGGATACCCATGTTCAGAAATGTATCATAAAATAGGGTTTGGACACATTTTAGGGTAATTTAATATTATTATAATAATATTTTTTACCCTTATTTACCATATTTACCGTTTAACCATGGTAAGTAAAATATTTTCTAAAGTTACTATTCATAATGTCTAAAAATAAATGTAACCTATTTATACAATTTTTAAATACTGATTCCAAATATGGAATCCATTTATTCAAATTAAAAAGGAAAAAGTTTCAGAAATTAATTTAAAATTAATTCCCATCGTCAAAACCAAAAAGTGTGATTTTAAGAAGTAAAAACTACCAAAAGATTAACTTTTGTTTATGTCCAATTTCAAAGTAAAATTAATTTCAATTAACTAAATTGGATTAAATGATAAAAATATAATCTAATTAAACTTTAAAACCAATTAAAAGGATAGTATAATCATGTAAATAAATTAGATTAAAAGGCATTTTGGAATTAAAATGCAGTATTTTTTACTATTCATCTAAAAATGAACTTTATCAGAAAAATACAAAATATTTACCCAAAGTAAATTTTAATGTGACCCTTATAAATAAGAAGTTTATTTTTTCAAATGTAATATATAAAAGTTTAAAAATGAATTAAAAATGTTTCTCCATCAAAAGGCGGTAAATCGACCTTTTAAAGAATATTCGAGTATTCCATGCTTAAAATTAGATTCATTCTTATTTTAAGCCTCTAAAATTTATTGGATAAATTTAAAAACATTTGACAAACATGTTTACTAATAATATAGTTATTTTTGTTCATTACTGCCAATAAAATGGAAAGGCATTAACTACCATTTAAAATAATAATGTCATATTATTATTATTTCCAGTATCACTCAGCATTGTGTGCAACAGAAGACTTCAGAGAAACCTATTGTTTCATGTCGGATATGCCATTGAAAATAGTATCCCATTTAAAGTAAAATAAATATTTAATTCAAAAATATTAATAAATATGAAATTTTCATATTCATTATTTACCAAGGATGTTACACATGGGGTATCCCACATATCTTTAAGGGATTCAAAAATCGTCACATTGGTGAATCAAAAAAAGTTCATTCTATCAAACTGATCAGATGGATCTCAATTTTTCATGTCATCCCTAGCTAGGTGTGACACAACTAACAACATGGGAACTTCTCATTCATCAAATAAATATAATGGGATGGATTCCATCACATGGGATTGGCATTATGAGGCATGATCCTAGACACCAAATTTAATATATCATATGACTATCAATGAGTGGTAGATCTACAGAGGGTGAGGTGACACAACACCCTAGGATCCTCCTCATCTACAAAGTGAATTTAATAAAATTACTTAAATTCAAAGTAGTTATGGAGGTTTGTGGGGATCCCATCACTGAAATGTGGGAATTCCACAAAACACCCACATCCTAATTGTACAGATGTATGTAGTCCACATAGCGGAGTGTGAAGTGTCCAATTTGAATACCCAATGTTTTTTATACTCCTTATGGCATCCCAAATCTATTAGAACCAAGTTTTTATAATTTTGAGACTATTTTATGGGTGAATTACATGTTATATTATGAACCCTCTTTTATAAAATTTATTATTAATATAATAATAATTTAACATTTTCAAAACAAAATTGTTAACACAATTTATCACTCTGAGTCACCATATGTAAGATTATTGAGTGGGAAAAACTTAGTGAGGTTTGGATTTCTAGGTTGAGATTTCAAAATTTCTTAAATGATCATTTAAATATTAATATTGTTGTATAATAATAAAATGTTAGGAAATATTAATAATAATTATACAAAGAAGCTTCAATTACTCACATGGATGAGTTACTAAATTATGAGAGTTGGTGAGAGGTTCTTGTGAGCATCTCAGTGGATGTGACATGGTGTTATATAATAACTTAAAGTAGTCATTTATATTTATAATAAATTATCTTGAACTATGTTGAAAATACTTATTTTATTTTTTAATTAATTGTAAAATAGTTAATTCTACGCATTTATCAATTATGATAGGAATAGAAGGGAATATGAAATTAAATAGAAAGGATGGTGAGCATTAGTGAATATAAAATTCAATTATCTAAATGATGAAAAACATATGAATCTATTAAACTAAATAATTAAATAGAAAATATAACTTTAGATAATTAGTGTTAAATAAAAATAATTATTGGAATGGAACTATATGAAGTTAACTAAATGATATAAATGTGATCATTTATATCAGGTCTTTGAGTGACATTTATTGCGATGAGAAATGTGGTCAAAAATATTAAACTATAAAGGGTTATAATGATATATATTGTTTTATGTCAATAATGTAAATGAAATAATTTTATATCACTAAATATGGGTATTCTATCAAATGGTGTGGTATAGACATAAATGAATAAAAGAACATTAATGAATGTACAGAAATTGACAAAAGTATAATAAAGAATGATATAGTGAACCTTAGGGACTAAAGTATAGGAATCATTCTGATAATGATTTATGTGATCTATGAGAATATTTAGATACTTAAAATGGATTAATTTTTGTTACTTGAGTTTATGGGAATATAATTCCAAGTGAATAATGTTGTATCAACCAAGTTTTATTGTGTCTAGTTTAATAATTCAATAACAACACTTATCATTATTGAATTATTATTGATATCATCTAGGTAGTTGATAATGTGGAAACCCATTGAAGATGTAGTTAAATACAATAATGACTAGGTGGTAAGTATTGTATTTTTTTTGATGTGGGTAATAAGATAATTTAGTAACTAATATCCATCCTTTATTTAACTACCCATATATTTATTTTATATTTGATAGTGATAAAATGATAATGATAATATAGCATCTCTTGATCATTTCATGGGGAGTCTTATGTGGTTGATAGTGGGCCTTGATTTTGATTGAGGTGATTTATTATCTTTAATCATGCTTAATTTTAGATTTGATTTGACATATGACAAACCTATATTGATGGTCATGGTGTAATAACTTTGAGTGTTTTCAATAATATATTATCTTTAAGTTTTATTAATTTTTAGGAAATGATTTTTGTATTTATTCAAGAAATATTTATTTTAAAATGTATATACAATTATTTATTGTCAAATTTATGATAAATGAAAAATTTTATACTCATTGTACATTTATAATTATTATTATTTACTTTATCACATAATTTTTTTTATTTAAAGGTTAAATATATTTCCATAACATTAATTCTTATTTTTTATATATTTAAATAATTAATTAATTATTATTTATTTTATAAATGAATATTTATGTTAATTATATGGATATTTATTATTCTAATAATCTTAGAAATAATTATGTGAGTCTATGAAATAATAATTTTATTTTAGATTTAAAATGAAATATTAATTTTTCTAAAAAAAATATTATTTTAATATATTTTTGTGTTTTATTTTTAAATTAAATACAATATAGTGAGAGTTTTCTTTTAATAAATTGAATTACATATTTTAAATAATCAATTAAAACTGATATGGGGATTTATTTGTTATAAATTTATAAAAAAAAGATATGATTGTGAATAGAAAATGTGATGCATAATCATAATATTTGATAAAAAATTAAGATAAAAACAAATAAATGATATATTTATTTCAATTTATGTTCTTTAAAGTTTTAATGTATTGATTTTGGAAGTCAATATTTTAATTCAATGTGGTTATATGTTGATTGATATACTTGAATTTGAATTATTTTTTAAAAAATACAAGTTTGAATTCAAATTGAATTCTTTTACTTATTAATTTATAGGTATCTAGAATATTTTAAAAATTTTGATATATATATGCAATAATTTATAATATTTTTGATAAAAATTTTATTTTTTAAAGGTTTGAGGGTCAAGACCCCTTATTTTAACTTAAAAAAGATAACCACTTTTGGATACTACAAATTGAGGGAACTCGTTACATGATATCAAGGAACAAAATCCTTATGGAAACCAGACCCAAAGGACCAAACATGTTCCCAAATGTCCAAATAGAATAAAAATTCAAGAAAAGAACCAAAAAAATACTCCCACTACTAGACAATGAAATAGTGAAATTAGTTGATGATGATGTGTCTCCCCATTACCAAGAAGTTTTCATATGTTGGTCCAGCACAACGTGTCCAAGCCCCCCCCCCCCCCAACCCACATTACCATGTGGGGGGGAGGACCAGATGATTGATGCTAGGAAACTGATCTATCTTTCAATATTCCCACATGACAATGCTTGTGAGAAACTCATAGCACTGTTAACCTAATGTAATGTAAAACCAGACTGAAATCACTATGAAAAAATCAATGGAAGGTTTCCCATCCATCCATCGGGAAATGAGTACAGCTTCTAGAATGATGGGTGTCATCACACCCATCCCTCTTTCAAGGCCGCCCACCCTGCGACACCTGTAAGATGTGTTATCGACTTCCAAATTCAATGATACAAAAACTAATGATCATAACTACATAAAAACCCAAAAATAATATTCCCAAAAATTAATGTGTATTCCTAATAAACCAAGCTTCAAGACAAACTTCAATATAAAAATCACAAACTATTCTCTAACTTTTGAAAAATACATCGAAATCACCCAACTCAGAAGTTGTCAACATAAATCTAGTCTCTCTGATGATACTCTCGCAATGATGACATGAAGTCCAGTGTCAATACACCATCCAATGTACACGATTCCATCACAGTGAACACCATACACCATCATCCTAAATAACAGACTCCATCGCCCTCTTTCCTAACTCCCTCCAGCGCCAAGAATGCATTGTTTACACTAACTATAATGTAATGAAACACTTACAAAAGGTATAGAAAAGTTTACAATTCTATAAATACATAACACATAAACTTATAATTTCAATGGATTAATTTATATTTTTCATAGGTTGAGTAAATAATTTGAACTTCCTCTTAAAATAAGGGTTCAAATTCAAGTGGAATTATATTTCTTATTATAAATTCTTTATCTAGAATAATATGAAACATTTTAGAGACATATGAATTTTTTTAAAATTCTTATATAAATTAAAAATTAGTTTTCAAATTCAAAAGGTGAATTTGAATTCATTGTAAATTGAGTAAACCATTTAAAATCCTTTAAATATATGAATTTGAGTTTAAATAGATTTATACTTCTTATTATTACATAATTATCTAAAATGATAAAGATTAATATAGAAAACTATGTAATGTGTATTACATGATAAGACACTGAAAATGTCATATAAATATTATAGAATTAATAAAAATTAATTTTTATATAAAGATAATATAAAAAATTATCAATGCTAGAATAATTCTTGTGTATCAAAGGAAAAGAAAAAAATTGGTGACTTAGTTATAATATTAGGAAAGGGTAAGTATTTTATAAAAATTATAGGATAAATATGATGATACAAAATTGATATAAATAGTATAACTATAATTTAATAATTATTTATATATTATTAAACTCAAATTGTAACACCCTGACCCTAGTTACCTAGAGTCGGTGCATTATTACATAATATTGGCATGATTACAAGGAATCAAGTCCCGAAAGACCAATCAGTTTAGAAGTCTTGGAAAATAGATTACATACATGAACTTCACATTACAATTTCTATCATAAAATATAACATAGATAATCCTTTTAGAATTATATTATTCTCTAAGCTTAAACCTGCATATAAATCATAATACACTTCTTGGAATCCTAAGAAAATAAAACATACGAAAGGGGTGAGCTCAGATTCTCATTAAGGATAAACAATATAGTCGAAGCTATCATAAATAATCATAAACATTTATGGAAAGGTATAAAATTTAAACACAAGCCCTTTAAACATAAAATTTAGTATAATGTGAAAAATATAAATTAAATAATTCCATTTACTTATCACGTGGATATTCTACTCGTCAAATAATCACATGTAACATCAATTACAAATCTCATAATGATGGAATGTATAATATTGGACATCTTAACCACAAATTCAATGTCCTGTGTTAGGAATCTAAATATAAATTTTTTTAAGGACTTGTTCCAAGACACTAGTTTTTCTCATGAGACCTACCGATGCATCGAGGGGATATAGTAGTCCCCAGAAATCACATACTATTTCCAATGAATTTCTCATATGAAAATGATGAAACATAATCTAAACAATTGTATTAAAACTAGCATACGAAAAGTCAATACATTAACCACAAACTATTAATGGTATAAAAATAGAACATCCACATTAAAACATAACTCATTTAATACAATATGGAAGATTGTATTATAATAAATCAAACCCAATCAATAATTAAACACAATGAAGTATATTGGAATAGATGAAAATAATCACTAAAACTATTTGAGATAAATACTCCCTTGTTCAAAAGAAACCTTTAAAAGTTGCACTATGTATCAAAGAAGTCATTTAGAAGATATTTTTGAATCAAAGTTTTACATACCAATTTGAAACTTTTCAAATAAATTTTAATTTTAAAAAATTCTTGTCTATATAAATAAATCCATATAACTATTTTTAAAACATGGATATTAATTAGAAATATTTAGAATAATAAATCTCTAAAACATTTAAAATGATATTTTAGTTAAAGAGTTCCTAACCAAATAAATGCTGCTAGAATACAAACAATTGAGGAATAACATTAATAAAAAATTTATAATATCATGAGATTAAAGGGATTCATAATATAATATGTCAAAGGACTATATATACACCCTATAAAAGAGAATGGGCTCATAACAACAAAGAAGTCTCAATGGAATGTAAATTGAGATGAAATCCCTTATAAATACCGTATCCTTAGATTAAGGATAAATGAATGACATAAAAATGTGTAAAAAATATAAATACCCTCAATATGATTGGATATTCAGTGTAATTAAATTAGATTACATTCACACATATTCTTTAAAAATTCAAACCAATGACATGGATGTTTAACTCAATGAATGGAAATTAAGTTAAGATTACCCTTATCAAGTTCATATTAATGACTTGAGAATTTATAAATGGAGTTATTATGTGTATAAAAATTATACCCACATTAATGGGAGTTTAAATTACTACATAAATAAATAAATAGTTATTTCACACATAATCTTGGAGTAAAATAATCAATGAAGTGTGCTTAAAACCTAATGAGTTGAAATTAAAATTAGATGTTCCCTTATCTATTTGGTAACTAATGAAACATACACTCTATGAAATAAGGATCATACAATGAAGATGTAAATACCCATAAATTAAATTATATTACACAAATAATACAATCATGGGAAATAAATACACCACACCAAATGAAATAGTGTAAAATATAGCATGAATCTCACAGGAATAAAAAGTGATATGAAGACCCCTTATCAAATACTTTCCTTTAGTCGAGGGGAAGTTTAACCTCATGTATAATGGTTAAACAATTTTTATTAAATTATAAAATTACTATATACATAAATATGATATCATATGTGATCCTCTAATATTTATTTGTTAATAATATTTTAGTAGTATCATTGTTTTGGGTGTTAACTGATTCATTTTCCTTTATATTATTTGTTATATAAGTCTTGTTTGTTATGGGTAATATGTATTTTATTCATATATATAATGATATTAAGTTCATAAAAATTATTTTTTAATCATAAAATGAAAATTATTCTTGAATGGTTATAATGGGGAATGAAATCTCATCGCATCGTAGAAAGGGTAAGTCGTACGTACGCACGAGTGAAAATATCATTCTATTGAGAGAGAAATCATATTTAATTGGATGGTATATTATAAATACATAATAATTAACATTTTATATTTATTATTTACATCAATTATACTCATTATTATTCCCATCCAAATATTGAAGTGTTGAATAATAAACTACACCGTGACGTGGAGACGGTAAGTCATACGTACGCACGTATGGTGACTTTGTCATTCATAGGATGGATAGAATAATTAAAATGGTTTTAACATATTTATAATAATGTCACAGTATGTATAAGGTACTGTATTTTTTATTTTGGTATGAAAAAAACAAATAAATAGGATGTGGAAGAAGAAAATAACTTTGAAAGAGGTGATGAAATAATTACCTCTTCTTTAGGTGCTTCCTTTGGATTTGAAAAAACGAGCTCATTAGGTTGAATTTATGATCAAAGTAAGGACTCTAGGTTTAATTGAGGGTATTTTGGAGAATATTTTATCATGTTTTGGTAGAGCCAAATGGATTTGAAGGTGTGAAATTATGATAAGGGGAAGTTCCCTTTTATAAAAGAGGCGAGGGGAACTTTAGGAAAAGATTGAAACATTAATTTATTATAAACTTATTTTAGGTTTCTAATACCTAAAAATGGATTTATTTATAAGATAAGGTTGATATGGGTGTAAAACCTCTCAAACAATAGGTTTTATACATGTTTAGGTCACCATATTAACCTCATGTTTTATATTTAACTCTTAACTAAATAGTTTAACTTTTACCATGTCTTCTTGTATTCTTACACTATATGTTTAATAAACTTACTATAAACTGTCAATAGATCCTCAAGTGGTTAATTAATGAAATATATAACATTATTTAAGTCCTTTATCCTGACTTTATATTTTTTGGAAAATTATAGCATTTAATAAAATAGAACTCTTTTAAACTCATTTATGTCAATTTCGACACTATTTAGTATTTGTTTTTTTTAAGTGAAAACAGGTTTATTTCGTTGAAAAAAATACATTGAATCAACCCTAACATGTCATATTAACCTATAAAATTTTTCTATGGAATCATATGTTTCAATATACATTTATTTTAATATTTATAACATCAATTATTTTAGTCTTTCATTAATAAGGTAATTACTACATTCTCATTGTGTCATAAATAAATTTAATTATTTAATGTCTAAAAATTAAAAATAAAATACCATGATCTAGGAAATCATTTTTATCTTTCTAATGAATATTTATAGTCGAATTTATCTTATATATAACCCAATATAAAAAAATTATTAATTATTAAAATTATAATTTAACACTTTCAACTCTTCTTTAAATAAAATATGATAAATTTCTTAATCTAATCCCAGTGGATCAAAAAAGATCATATTTTTTCTGAATGTTGATTTTGGTAGAAATACACCTATCCAATAGAATTAAAACATGTGTTAGGGTAATTATACTATCATTTTTACCTTTAATTACCCTATTTTTTTTTAACTGTGGTAAATAAAATTCAAAAGTTACTATTCACAAAAATTATTTTCAACCTATTGATCAAAATTTTACTAATTTATTTCAACCATGTCTCTTGGATTTTTCAAATTCAATTCACAGAAGTGGTAAAATTATGTTTTATGCAAATTTGCAAATGTTCCTATAAGGTGGGTAAAAGACGTTAAAAAGTTCAATTAAATTTTATATGTCTAATCTTATTATAAAATTACTCAAGTAACTTATATTGTTCACATATATGGATTATGTATCTATTTGTAATTTAAGAATAATTTTAATTGAAAATAATTAATTAAATTAAAATTTTGGTTTTTATGTACTATGTAGTATTTTTCTCTATTCTTCAAAAATTGAAAGTTTTCATAAAAATACCAAAAAATCACCCTAAGATAATTTTGATATTTCAAATAAAAAAATGAAGTGTATTTTACCAAATTCAACTGTTAGGAGTTTCTAATATTAATTTTATTATTGTTCACAAAAGAACATAAAAAGTAGTTCTTTTAAGAAAATAGTTTTTCTAAACATATAACTATTTTAACAAGACATATACATTTAATTATAAATATGTTTTATTTATGTGAAAACATTATATATAACATTTAAAATTTATTTGTTATAATTCATATTATAATATTTAATTGATAAATATATATATATATATATATATATATATATTTCTTAAATAATTATAATACTAATGTGTTGTCTCATAGAAACTCAATCTTGTGTATAACATAAGGAAATTCATTGTTGCGTGCAGTATAAGCTATTGAATTACTTTAATGATATAAATTACTATGAAATATTGGGGTGTACTATTATCCCCCCCCCCTTGGAAATTTCATCCTCACAATTTTAAAATTGGGCTGGGACATCATTAAAAGTCCCACATCAGAAAAAGAGTCAATAAAACTATCACTTTAAAAGAAAGAAAGGGGAGTACAAAGGTCACCTGAGACAACCCATACTAGGTTTCCATGTAGGAAAACATGGATATTGAAGATAACCTAAGTGTCAATTTATGATAGAGAGTGATATAAAACATGATCAAGAGAAAGTTAACAATAAGAAAACCACAAACTTGTGATGGGTTAAACGGTCATTGTTTTCCCAATAGAAAAAGTAAATGGACAACATTTTGTTTTATGTTCCATGTCATAATGTTGAGGAATTTATTTATGATATTGAATAATAACGTAAATTTATATACTTAATTTTCAAGTATAGTTTCATCCCTTAATAAATTTCTAACACAAACTCATCTTTTTCCAAGTGATGAGTATTCCAGATGAATTGGTCACACATGAAGCACAAGAATAAACTTCTAGAGAATCACATAATCCACAAAAGATGAACTATATATTTCCATGTCCTTTATACATTAACCAAAACAAAAATGGTTAGTATAAGATCAGATAATCTCCAAAAAGGATAATCTTTTAAAAAAATAAATACTACTCTTAATCTCCAAAATTAAACAAACAATACCTGAAGTTCAATAAAGACCATTCAATAAAAAATTGACCTAAAAATCCCTCAACATAATCCAAACATAGATTGAAACCCAAAACTCAGAGGAATTTAATCACATAGTCTTTCATAGTAAATCTTAACATTTATCTCGAAATAACATCGACTACTCCTAAAGTCTCATACTTAAGTATAATTAACCAAATCACATATTCTCTATGATAGGTTAATCATTTCATTTAATAACCTGAATCTATATAAGTCCAAAATAAAAACATAGATTCTTCTAAAATAAAAATCCACTATTACTCCTAAAATTAAATCCCATAGTATTCTATTTTCCTTAGGCATATAGTGTTCCCAACAGAGCGAATGTCTTCCAAAATAAAATTTATCACTTAATCACCAAATCATTTTCCTATACTATGGATATCCATTTGATAAAACATAAGATCCCAAATCAACTAATTCTTGTTCAATAATATCATTTAACTAAAAATAATTCTTTATACTAACCAGGGACTTCATGTAGTCCAGTGGTAGGTGATAAATCCCAGTTGCACTTTGGTTGTGGGTTCAATTACCGCAGCTTTGTCTGATGTGATGGGTTCTCACAAGATCTGTGTGTTTTCCTTTTTAAAAAACTATATAATTTTATAACATTCCCAAAATGAGATAAATTCCTCAAAATAACCATATCATAATATAACCACAAATGTTATCTCGTACCTCACATTTTCATCCCAAAAAAGTAATAACATGTAATTGCCTCAAATTCAAGGATCATATAAACCCAAATAGTTATTTATAACTATATCCAAAAAAGAAAAGATAATTCTTCCTCAAATGTCATTTTCACAAAACAAAACTACAGGGTTACACATACAAGAGAAAATTCTACCAAAGTAATCCCATCAAAAAAGAGCATTAATACTTTTAAACATTTCTTCATCCATTTATTTTCACATAGGTTTTTCCTTGACCTAGTGGTTATCCTATAGAATAGGGCATTGACTCGGGTAATAGTAACATCCCAATTCTGGAATCCACCCAAGGGTACCCCGTACCCAGTTGGTCACATGGCCTCAAGAGAATTTCCCCAAATTCTAGAGGCTTCTGACTTGCAGCGAGGGCCTTGGGTGTGATAGTGGGAAATCTAGGCCCTCATTGGGAGAGTAACACAGCAAAAAATAAATAGATAACAATATCAGAAGCAGTAATAACATGCAAGAATTAAATAGTGGAATTAATAAACAACTGGAGCACACATATATAAATGATTCATGATACATATGTCTAAGAAAGAATCCAAACAAGTGAAAATGTTGGAATACATTACTAAACCAAATTACAAGGAAATAAAATAAACTCCAGCAGCATTACAAGCCTCGGCTTGGACCCATGATCTCCAGATCCAAAGCAATCAAGTACCTGAAGTAGAAGGGTGTTTTCCCTTATCTAGACCTACAACAATATGATCTATTTGGGCCCAAAATCATGACCCAAACAGGGTTTGAAATGAATCACAGTTGGCAACCACCCAATGATATGTGCCTAACAGTCAGTAAATATATATGGCAGGAAAATGAAAAAAAAATCAGTAAACAAGGAAGTACTCAAAGTAAACTATCCTACAGTTTAAATTAAAATAATTTTCATTTATTAGTTAAAAACCCAAAAATCATAAGTAAACCTTTGGTAAGTACTCACAGCATAACCCCTCTAGTTCAACCAATCAAACACAAGAAACCCACTGTGAAGAAATCACAGTCTAACCCCTTTGGTTCAGATTTAGAAAAGACACTCTGAGGAAGCACTCACCATCAATTCCCCATGTGGTCTCGTATCGGTAATTTTAGAAACTCTAGGGAATCACTCAATGTCCAATTACCCTTGTGGTCTTGTAACGAGGAAATAAAGACACTTCGAGAGAGCACAAAGTCCATCCCCCCTATAGGCTCTCAATGTAAAAGTAAATAGACACTATGGAAAATCCCTCGGCATCCATTCTCTCTATGGTCTACTACACCATGTTCACACAGACCTGTGTAAAACAATCGTGTACAAAAATATATGGCAACCAAAGTAAACCTCAATAACAACTTGGATAAACAATCTAGAGTATCTCAAATCATGTTAGATAAAATCAATTCATCCTAACCACACTAGGCACGGAAAACAAAGTAGCCTAACAGGAAAATCTAGACCAATGGGTAAAAATCAATAAAACATGGGAAACACATCCATAGAAAGGTAAAATTTCTCTATTTACAATCATAAACCCTCTACTCAAGCGCACAATCCATAGCAGTAAATAACAGGGCTAAAAACCATGATCATACAATACCCCGGACAACGGTATTGGGCACTTTTGCACATATAACTCAAAGACTAACTACGGAAAGGAAAAAACCACCTACCTCAGCATTTTATGATCACTATACATGAAAATCAGTCCTTGAATCTCCCTGAAAATTCATAGATCTACAAAAATGCTAAAAATGTTCAATCAAGGATATCTCACGAAATAAGAAAAATCATGGAATAAGGCTCTGGAAGAAGGAAGATCTCACCATGGTGATTCTAATGCAAATGATGGTGGTCGATTCAGAGAAGGGATGGCGAGTCAGGGTATTAGAGAAGAATCACCATCCACAGATGCTCCTGGATGAGTCTGACCTAGAAGAAGGGTGTTATGTCGATTAAAAGTGAGACTGGTCCTTTTAATGAAATAAAAATAAAGTACATGTTGTGTATTTTAAAAGTACATGACATGTACTTGCCTTTACCGAGCTCTACTTTAGGCAGTCTCTGGGTCACCCCACATAGCCATGTGCTCGGCCATTACATGGCCAACACATGACTACTCGCGGAAACTGAGTACACGGCATGTACTTATAAGTACATGGAGTGTACTCCTAAAATTTCTAGAAACTCTTATTTTTCTTGAAAACACCAAAAACAAGATTCATACCTAAATAAAAGATATGGGTTCTTACAAACTTCCCCCCTGAAAGAAATTTGTCCCAGAATTTCCCTAGCAAGGTAGCGTAGAAGAAAAATCCTCTAATAGCTCCGGTCACTATGATCCTACATCATACTCCCTCTCCCAAGTCTCGTCATGTACTCGCCCATGCTGCCATATCACTCATGCTAAAGGAACAGACAGGCCATGGATTATGATCAAAAATCTAGATAGGATTCTCCTCGAATGATTTTTCCACCTCTAACTCAACCTCCTTGGGATGAAAGACATGATATGGGTCTAAGAAGTAACGCCTTAGCTGAGAAACATGGAAAACATCATGCATAACCCGATACCTCTGAGGTAACTACAGTTGATATGAAACTGGTCCGACTCTCTCCAAAACTGAAAATATCCCGACGTACCTCGGAAAAAGCTTAGACTGTATCCTAATCCTTTGATGTCCCAACATCGGTGTGACATATAGAAAAAACTGATCTCTGACCATGAACACCATAGGTCATCTCTATCAATCGGCATAAGACTTTTGTCATGACTGTGTTGTGTCCATCCTCTTCTGAATCAACTCTATCTACTTTGTGGTCTCCTGAACAAGATGAGGTCCCAACATAGATTTCTCTCCTACCTCTAGCCAACATAGAGGTGATCAGCATGGCCTACTGTATAAATCCTCAAAAGGTTTCATCTGAATAGTTTCTTGAAAACTATTATTATAGGAAAACTCCAAAAGATGTATGTGCTTCTCCCAAGGACCTCCAAAATCTAGGATGCATGCTCGAAGCATGTCCTCAAGCACCTGAATCGTATACTCAGACTGGACATCTATCTAGGGATGGTAAGTTGTAATCAGTAGTACCTAGGTACCCAAAGGACTTTCTAGTCACTTCTATCCCCAAGAAGTAAAACTGGCATCCCTATCTGAAAGAATGGAGTTCGGAACCCCATGTATATGGACAATATCCAAGATGCGCAGCCTTCCAAACTCATCAACACTGAAGGTATCCTTGATCAGTAAGAAGTGATCAACCTTTGTGAGTCTATCAATGACAACCCAAACTGAAACATTCCCTTGAGGAGACCTGGGTAAACCAATCATGAAGTCCATTGCGACATAATTCCACTTCAACTCAGCAATGGGTAACTAATGCAAAATCCATGTTGGTCATTGATGCTCCGCCTTCACCTGCTAACAAGTGGAACACCTCATAACAAAATAGGCAACATATCTCTTCATACCTAGCCACCAATACCGATGTTGCAGATCTCGATACATCTTGGTGACACTGTGATGAATTGGCCAAAATGAGGAATGAAAGTATCACATCATCTCCTCATGTATGTATCCTGACACCCATACGTGCCAATGAAAATGAATGATCTCATCCTCGCCTTTGGTCCATCCAGGAATAGGGTCCTCTCCTGACATGTTCTTCTGTAAGACTAGGCCTTCAGAATCTAATAGCTTCCTCTTTCACACTTGATCAAGTAGAGTAGAGGTGACAGCTATAAAAGAAAGGAATTTCTTCCCCTGTCTGTTGTACACCTCTAAATTCATCTCAAATAATAGAGCTATAAGATTCCACTCACTACTGGCCTCCTGAACTACTTGTATTTGAGTCCTCCTACTCAATACATCATCCACTGCATTGCCTTTCCCAGGCGTATAGGCAAGCTCAAAGTCAAAGGACTGAAGGTACTCAACCCACCTTCATTGTCTCAGATTCATATCGCACTGAGTGAAGATATACTAGATAATTTTATGGTTAGTGGAAACCAAAAAATGATCTCCCAAAAGATAATGTCTCCAACAACATAAAGCATGAACAACTGCAACCAACTCGAGATCATGCATCAGGTACTACCTCTCATGTGGCCTCAACTGCCGAGACCCATACACAATGACTCCTTCCCCCTGCATAAGAATTGCTCTCATCCAGATACTTGATGCATCACAGTACACAAAATAACTCTTTCTGGATTTAGAAAAACTAGAATTGGTGCGAAATTCAACCTTCCTTTTAGCTTCTGAAAGTTTGACTCATAATAATTAGACCACAAAAAATTATCACCCATCTTAGTTAGGCCCATCAGTAGCGTTGCTAGGTGTGAAAAGTCCTATATAAAACTTTTGTAGTAACCATCCAGCCCTAGAAAACTCCTCACCTCAAAGATATTCTTCAGCTGCTCCCAGGAAACTACTGCTCTCACTTTCTCTGGATCTACTGATACTCCTATCTCTAAGATAACATGACCAAATAAGTGAATTCGGTCCATCCAAAAGTGGCATGTTGAGATTTTAGCATATAACATATGCTCTCTCAGTGTACTCAGAATGATCTCAATATATGTGGCATGGTCATGTCGATTGTGAGAGTACACCAATATATTGTCCAAAAAGACTACCATGAAAGAATCCCAGTATGGATGGAACACTCAATTCATCAGTTCAATGAAAATTGTAAGCACGTTTGTGAAACAAAACAGCATAACCATGTACTTGTATAGACTATACCTACTTCAAAAGGTTGTAAGAGGTATATCAGATGGTCTGACACATAACTAATGATAACTGGATCTCAAGTCAATCTTTGAGAACACCTGGTCTCCAGAAAGATGATCAAAGAGATCATCAATACTCAGAAATGGATGTCAGTTCTTGACCGTCAATTAGTTCAACTTCCAATAATCCACACAAAGTCTGAGGGTACCGTCCACCTTCTTCCCAAGAAGGATAGGAGAACCCCAAGGATAAGTAATGGGTTGGATGAAACCCTTATCATGTAACTCCTTTAACTACTTCTTGAGCTTCTATAACTCTAGTGTATCCACCCTATAAGGAAGAATGGACACTAGTACTGCTCTTGGTACAAGCTCAATAAAAAGTTCCACCTCTCACTTCAAAGGAAAACCTGAAAAGTCCTCTAGAAATGAATCTCTGAAATGATCCAACATTGGAGGAAATTCTAACTGTGATGTCCATGGTCATCTAGATATAGACTATCAATCTCAGTTGCAACTCTGCCCAACCATTGATTCTTTGGTCCACCTCTACTCGCCTGGACATCCCATTCTCACTTATGAAGAAACGATCTACCCTCTGGTGATGTGAAACTCACCCTATGATGATAACAGCTGATGACTACCTGGAAGGGAAATAATCAATCCATTCCAATAATGAAATAATATCCCTTTATCTCTAACACATAGAGGTCCCATAATATGTGACACCCACCAACCTCAAAAGGGCACTCCTTACACTAACGTACACTAGTAATTCTTGTCCCCAACGAGGTGTCCAGCATCAATTCATCACAATAAGTAGAGATACAGAGCCCAAGTCTTTCCAAAATAGTCATAGATATGAAACTATGGGAAGCCCCTATATCGAAAAGTACAGAAGATAAAACTGAGGCAACTAGGATCGTACCTCAAACTGTAGAGGGTTAGGGATCTTGCTCCTACTGGGTCTTCTCCACTGAAAAAATATGGCATGTATCACGACCCTATGACCCTACCTGACCACCGTGAGCTGATCCACCCTATAGTCACTAAAATCCTACCAACTAGCTACTAAAACCGTAACCTTTACCTTTTCCCGAATGATCGGAAGAACTCCAGTTCCCAGACTGAAGAGAAACTAGTGGTGCTTCTCCTAAATGTGGGGTCATAGAAGAAATCTGATCACCATCTGCTGGTGAGAAAAAATGACAGAATCATTGAAGATGACCCATATTTCCACAAGATCGGCACTCCACTGGGTCTCTCAGACAATGTGGCCTCGTATGCCCGCTCTTCCCACATTAGTAGCACACCACCTGGCCACGAGAAGAAGTTTCTCTCCTACTATGATCTCCACGTGTAGACTCCATACGGTGCTTCCTTCTATCATTCTGAGGGGTACCAACTCCGGATGTCAAGCCGCCCCAGCTCTCAGCTCCATAATCCCTTAGATTGTGCTCCGTGATTTGTGTATGGTTCACTATAGAAGTGATGGAAGTCAACCTAAATATATCCATCTAAGATCTGATGTCGTTCCTAAGACCATTCTCAATCATCCTTACTAGAAATAACTCATCACCTCCTGGGATGGGTGTGAAGTGTTACAGCTCTATGAAATG
This sequence comes from Viscum album, assembly GCA_963277665.1. NCBI lineage: Eukaryota > Viridiplantae > Streptophyta > Magnoliopsida > Santalales > Viscaceae > Viscum > Viscum album. The sequence goes on along the minus strand of OY728128.1, from coordinate 990,431,308 downwards.
AGAAGAGTACTCAATGACTGAGAGAGTAACCTACTCCAGACTCATGAAATCTCGAGCTCAATCAGCCCTCAAAGTCTCCAGGTAGAAGTAGTCGTAGAAGGCATGCTGGAACTCATCTCATGCCATAACCTATTGGTGTCCCACCTGTGAGATCACATACCATCATCTCTTAGTGGAGTCTTGAAGCTTATAAGTAGCAATATTCACCCTCCTCTATGGAGGCATCTTCAGATGCTCGAATATAGAAATCATGGATTATAAACATGACTCCGTAGCCTGAGGTCCTCATTCCCCGGTGAAGGTGGGAGGATGATGCTGCTATAAAATCTATGTCATTTCTTCCATTGATGTGGCAGGATGTGGTCCTACCTAGAAGGTCTACATGAACCTCATGAAGCCCTCTTGGAAATGTGCATCATGACCTGTGCCAAGAATGATGGTTGGGGCCAAAACTGGCACTATAAGAGGATTAGTTGGTAGTCCCTAATTAGCCATGTCAGGTGTCTGATCACTACCTTGTATCTGGCATACAACAGGAGGAAGTCTTTGTGGCATGACTCTACTCGGTCAAGCTCACACCTTACGATCAATATTATCAAGGATTGAAATTTATAAGTGTAATAAGGGAATAGTAAATGGAAAGCATTAAAGTTTTCCAAAACATGGATACACGTCATGTATAACACCTACATGGTGTGTTCCCTTAAGCCTTCACATGGTCGTGTAACACCCCATATACACAACGTGTTTCTCCTAGACACAGTGTGTACTTGAAAGATTTCTCTGCCTCGTGTTCTTTGTTACACGGCCGGATACAATGGTTATACTACACGGTGTGTCCAAGATTGACACGGCATGTATAACCTATGTTTTATCCATCTATGTCATTAGTCACACGGGTGGCCACATAGTTTATAGAACACAGCGTCTGCATCCGATACACGGCGTGTCCTGCCAATGATTTCCCAATATCGTGTCTCTGCCCACACATCTAGTGACATGGTTAGATACTACATGGTGTGTAAATATAGTACATGATGTGTACATAAGAAAAATATTTCCTTCCCAAATAGAAGGATACATGGAGTGTATTCATAGTTACACGTTGTGTATTCTGGCTTTTTCTAGATAGTAAGCCTCAGAAACTACTCCAGAACACAGAAAACACTGAAATGAACATTAAAGTGCCAAATTATGATCTGTGAGGGACCATACTCTCTGCAAATCAAATCTTGGAATCTCATACATGTCATAAACAAGAATAACAGTGCAATAATTCACCAAATTCTGGTCCACGAGGGCCTATAACACCTCTGGGATCAAAGTTTGGCCTTCATTCAAGTGAACTTTAGACATTAGCAATACCCCATCAAATAGTAGGTATTATATCAAGGCATATATCACAACAACATGAATATCTAGCATAAACCCTATCAAAACAACATGAAATCAGTAATGCACTTGAAATGGCATGGAAAGAATACATGACATATGATATCTAGAAAGTACCTATATGATGTATGAGAAAGCATACCCTCATATCATTAGGTTGAAATAGAAATAAAACCTCAATGATATCAACGATAATAGAACAAAACATGTGAATCACCCAATGGTGAAATAAAATCAACTGTAAAAAGTGAGAAACCAAAAAGATTACAATAATCGATGTAGATTGGATTTTCCCTATACACAGGATAGCTACTCCCGAGAATAGATTATTACTAAGTACTTATTCCTTTATATCCCTGGATATAGGATCCAAATAGTATGTCAAGATGAAAAGAAATGCCTCTGATACCACTTTGTAACGTCCCGATTCCAGAAGCCGCCCAGGGGTTCCCTACACCTGGTTGGTCACATGGCCCCAAGTGCATTTCCCCAAATGCCAGATGCTACTGACTAGAAGCAAGGGCCTTGGGTGTCATAGTGGGGAAACTATGCCCTCATTGGTAGTGTAACATAGAAAAAAATAAACATAAAATAATAAAATAAGTATTAATAACATGAAAGTAAGAAGTGGAAGTAATAAACAACTGGATCACACATATATAAATGATTCATGATACATATGTCTATGAAAGTATCCAAATAAGTCACAATGTTGGAATATAGTACTAAACCAAATTATAAGGAAAACAAATAAACTACAGTAGCATCGTAAGCCTCATCTTGGTCACATGCTCTCCAACTCCACAGAAATCAAGTACCTGAGGTAGAAGGGTGCTTGCCCTTATCTAGACATGAGAAATGTATAAACAATTTAGGCCCAAAAGCATGACCCAAACAGGGTGTGAGACGAATCCCAGTAGGAAACCACCCAAAGATCTGTGCCAAACAGTCAATGAATATATATGGAAGGCAAATGAAAAATGAAGCAGTAAACAAGGAAGTACTCAAAGTAAACAATCCCACAGTTTAAATTTCATCCATTTTTATTTATTAGTTAAACAACCAACAATCATAAGTAACCCTTTGGAAAAAACTCACAGCCTAACCCCTCTGGTTCAACTAATCAGACACAAGAAACCCTCTAGGAAGTACTCACAGTCTAACCTCTCTGGATTAGGTTTAGCGAAGTCACTCTAATGAAGCACTCATTTTCAATTCCCTCTGTGGTCACGTATCAATAACTATAGACACTCTGGGGAAGAAAACAATGTCCAATTCCACATGTGGTCTCATAACAAGGAACTACAGACACTATGAGGGAGAAAAAAGTCCATCCCCCCTATGGTCTTACAACATAAAATTAAACGGACACATTGGCGAATCCCTCAGTGTTCATTCTCACTATGGTCTACTACACCAGGTTCTCATAGCCCTGTGTCAAAAAATCGTGCAAAAAGATATATGGAAGCCAAAGTAAACCTCAATAACTACTTGTCTAAACAATCTATGGTATCTCACAATATGTCAGATAAAATCACTCCATCCTAACAACACTAGGCATGGAAAAAAGTAGCATAATAGGCAAAGCTAAACCAAATGTTCAAAATCAAGAAAACATGAGAAACACATCCATTGTAAGGTAAAATAAACCTATTTACAATCTTAAATACTCTACTCAATCACACAAGTCATAGCAGGAAATAATAGGGCTAAAAACTATGATCATGCAATACCCCGAACAAGGGTATTGGTCACTTTTGAACATATAACTGAAAGACTAATTACAAAAAGGCACAAACCACCTACCTCGGTGTTGTATAGTCGATATACATGAAAATCAAGCCTTGAATCTCCCTATAATTTTGTAGATATACCAAAATTCTAAAAAAATTCATCCAAGTATATCTCACGAAAGAATAAAAATCTGGGAATGAGGTTTTAAAAGAATGAAGAGCTTACCATGGAGATTCCAATGCAAATGACGGCAGTCGATTCGGAGAACGGATGGTGAGTTAGGGGCTCAGAGAAGAATTGTCAGCTACGGATGATCCTGGACAAGTCTGACCTCGAAGAAGGGTGTTATGTCGACTAGATGTGACCCCGGTCTGTTTAATGAAATAAAAAAGTACATGGTGTGTCTTTTAAATGTACATGGAGTGTACTTTCATTTATTGAGCTCCACTTTAGGTGGTCTTTGGGTCACCCCACAAGGCCATGTTCTCATCCGTTACACAACCATCACATGGCTACCCATGGAAATTGAGTACACGGCGTGTACTTATAAGCACACAGCATGTACTTATAAGCACACAACATGTACTTATAAGCACACGGCATGTACGTGTACTTTGGAAATTTCCAAAAACTCCTCTATTTCTTGAAAACACTAGAAAACAAGATTCATACCTAAAAATAAGATTCGGGTTCTTAAAGTAATGCCAAGTTTCCCTATATTTATGGAAAATGGCTATTAATGGATTCTTAGGATCATTTTTATTTTCTTTTATAGTACACTTCATTTCTCCTCAGCAATTCATTACTTTATGTCCTTCTTTCCCACACATAAATCATTTCTTTTTTCCATTGAGAAAATTTTCCTGGGTGTCTTTTTTTACATTTCCGGCAGTATGGAAATTAAGATTTCTTTTCTCCACGGTCTACACTGCTAGAGCTCTTATCATTTTCTTCCTTTCTCTTCTTTGTTGAGTTTGGAATTTGGTTAAGGTATATGTGGTTGATCATATTTTTTGAAACTTGATTTGACATGAACATGATATCTTTTATGCCTATAAACATTCCATTTAGTTTCTCATTTCCACCATCGTTCCAACCTTGTACATCATGTTCAATGTTAAAATGACTTCTTTGGAATCCAACCATTTACTAAAACCAAAAAGCATAGTGTGAGTAAAAATATTCATAAAATCATTTAGAGAATATCATGACACCTTATTTTAAATCTAAAACATCTTAGGATTAATCAAGGTTATTTATTCTCATTTTATATTAAAATCATTAAAATCGTTTTGTAAATAAAATGTGAATTAAGAATATCCCTCGGGAGTGTCAAACTAGGTGTGCAGTAAGGCCCGTTGTCATGTACTATGATACCCCAGGTCAAGCCCGAAACTCCTTTTCCAAGTTTTCACTCCTAGGTACATCTGTGCCAGAACCAATTCAACTTGTAGTATCCAGAGAGGGATTTATTTCTCGAAAAACTCAAAAAATCTCTAAATTATCAAAATTCTATGAAGTTCTATACAAATTCTAAAAGTATATCTTAGGTTAATGTTTCCTAATTAGAGTTTATCTAAATCTAGTTACCAAGGTTATTGTTAAACTTCATCTGATACAAACTATAACACCCCAACCCTAGTTACCAAGATTCGGTGCATTATTACATAACATTGGCATGATTAAAAGGAATCAAGTCATGAAGGATTGATCAGTTTAGTAGTCTTGGAAAATAGATTACATACATGAACTTCACATTACAATTTCTAACATAAAATACAACATAGATAATCCTTTGAGAATTCCATTATTCTCCTAGAATAAACCTACATATAAATCATAATACACTTCATGGAATCTTGAGAAAATAAAACATAAGAAAGGGGTGTTCTCTGATGCTCAGTAAGGATAAACAATATAGCAGAATCTATCATAAATAATCATAAACATTTATGGCAAGGTATAAAATTGAAACCCAAGCCATTTAAACATAAACTTTAGTATAATATAGATAATATAAATTAAATAATACCATTTAGTTATTCACATGAATATTATACTAGTAGAGTAATCACATTTAACATCAATAACTAATCTCATAATGATGGAATGCATAATTCCAGACATATTAACCATAAAGTCAAGGCCTCATGCCAAGACTCTAAATATAAATTTTTTCAAGGCCTTATGCCGAGATACTAGTTTGTCTCATGAGACCTACCGATGCATCGAGGTGCTATATCGAGCCTCTCCCATTATATACTATGTCCAATTCAATCCTGATATGAAAAGGGTGAAACATAATCTAAATATTTGTATTAAAACTAGCATACAAAATGTCAATACTTTAACCACAAACTATGAATGGTATAAAAATAGCACATCCACAGTCAAAAATAACTCATTCAATACAATAGAGAATATTTTACTATAATAAATCAAACACAATAAATAATAAAACACAATGAAGGATATTGACATAGATGAAAATAATCAGTAAAACTATTTGAGAGAAATATCCCCTTTTTCTTGAAAACATTTAAAAGTCACACTATGTATCAAAGAAGTCATTTAGAAGATATTTTTGAATCAAAGTTTCCCATAAAACTTTGAAACTTTTGAAAGAACTTTTAATTGTAAAACATTCATTTCCAAATAAATAAATCAGTAAAAATATTTTTAAAACATGGACATTAATGAGAAAGATTTAGAATAACAAATCTTTAAAACATTTAAAACATTATTTTAGTTAAAGAGTTACTAACAAAATAAAAGAATCTAGAATAACAATAATTGAGGAATAACATTATTCAAAACTTTATAATATCATGAGAGTAAATGTATTCATTTTATAATATGTCAAAATACAGTATATACACCATATAAAATCGAATTAGTTCATAACAACAATGAAGTCTCAATGGAATGTAAATTGAGACGAAATCCCTTATAAAGATTATATCCTTAGATTAAGGATAAATGAATGAAATAATTATGTGTGAAAAATATAAATACACTCAATATGATGGTATATTTATTGTAAATCAATCAGAGTACATTCACACATATTCTTGTAAAAAAGAAACCAATGACATGGATATTTAACTCAATGAATGGAAATTATGTTAAGATTACCCTTATCAAGTTCATATCAATGAATTGAGAATTTATCAATGGAGTGATTATATGTATCAAAATTATATTCACAAAAAGGGGAGTGGAAATTACTACATAAAAAATAAATAGTGATTTCACTCATAATCTTGGAGTAAAATAATCAATGAAGTGTGTGTAAAACCCAATGAGTTGAAATTGAAATTAAAATTTCCCTTACTGATTTGGTAACATATGGAACATACACTCCATGAAAGAAGGATCTTAAAATGAAGATGTAAAAACCCATAAATTAAATTATATTACACAAAGAATAAAATCATGGGTATTACATACACTACACAAAAGGAAATAGTGGAAAATATAGCATGAATCTCATGGGAATAAAATGTGAGATGAAAACCCCTTACCTTATACATTCCTTTAATCAAGGGTAATTTTAACCTCTGGTATAATGTGTAAATCATTGTTATTAAATTATTAAATAATCATATACATAAATATGATATCATATGTGATCCTTATATATTACTTTGGTAATAATATTTTTAGTAGTATCATTGTTTCAGGTGTTAACTGATTCATTTTTATTTACATGTTTTGTTACGTAAGTCATGTTTGTTATGGATAGGATGTATTTTATTCACATACATAATTATATTAATTTATTAAAAATTATTTTTTTAGTCATCAAATAAAAATTATTCTTGAATGGTTACAATGGGGAATGAAATCTCATCGCATCATGGAGACTGTAAGTCGTACGTACGCACGAACGGCAATATCATTCAACTAATAGTGAAATTGTTTGTAATTGGATGGTATATTATAAATAATGAATCATTAACATGTTATATTTATTATTTAAATCAATTATATTCATTATTATACCCATACAAATAATTACGTGTTGAATAAAAAACTACACCATGACGTGGAGACGGTAAGTCGTACGTACGCACGTATGGCGACTTTGTCATTCATAGGAAGGATAGAATAATGAAAATGGTGGTATCATATTTATAATAACATCACAATATATATAAGGTACTGGATTTATTATTTTGGTATTGAAACAACAAATAAAGAGGAAGTGGAAGAACAAAAGAACTTTGAAAGAGGGGATGAAATAATTACCTCTTCTTTGAATGCTTCCTTTTGATTTGAACAAAAGGGCTCATTAGGTTGGATTTATGATCAACATAAGGCCTATAGGTTTAAGTGAGGGTAGTTGGGAGGATATTTTAGTATGTTTTGGCAGATAAAAAGGATTTGGGGTGTGAAATTAAGAGAAAGGGAAGTACAATTTTATAAGAGAGGTGAGGGGCACTTTAGGAAAATCTTGAAATATTAATTTATTATAAACTATTTTTTGGTTTCTAATAGATCCAAATGAATTTATTTAGTTTCTAAGGTTTTTATGGGTCAAAAACCTCTCAACCAATAGGTTTTAGACAAGTTTAGGTCAACTTATTAACCTTATCTTTTAGATTTAACTCTTAGTTAAATTGTTTAATTTTTACCATGTCTTTTCTATTCTAACACTATATGGTTAATAAAATTTTAATAAACTGTCAAAAGAACCTCAAGTGGTTAATTAATGACATATATAACATTATTAAATTCATTTGGTTGAAACTTAGATTTTTTAAAATATTATATCATTTAATAATATAGTATTTTTTTTTAAAACTCATTTATATCAATTTTGGCACTATTTAGTATTTGGTTTTTATGAAAATCAAAAAAAATGTTTATTTCTTAGAAAACAATACATTGAATCAACCCTAACATGTCATATTAACCTATAAAATTATTTTATTCCATCAAAAATTTTAATTTACATTTATTTTAATATTTATTACATCAATTATTTTAGTCTTTCATTAATAAGGTAATTACTACATCATCATTGTGTCATAAATAAATTTAATTATTTAATTTCTAAAATTTATAAATAAAATACCATGGTCTATGAAATATTTTTATCTTTAAAATTAATATTTATAGTCTAATTTATATTATTTATAAACCTATATTAAAATGTTTTATTTATTAAAATTAGAATTTAACACTTTTAACTCTTCTTTAAATAAAATATAACAAATGTCCTAATATAATTAATGTGGATCAAAAAGGATCTTATTTTTTTCATAAGATTTATTTTTCCTAAATAAACTTATCCAATAGAATTAGGACATGTGTTAGGATAATAATACTATCATTTTTACCTTTAATTACCCAATTTACTTTTAATTGTGGTAAATAAAATTCAAAAGTTATTATTCATCAAAAATTATTTTTATCCTATTGAACCACATTTTTATTACTGATGTCCATAATGTCTCTAGGAGTTTTGAAATTCAATTCATAGAAGCAGTAAAATTATGTTTTATGAAAATTTGCAAATGTTCCTAGAATGTGGGTAAAAGATGTTAAAAAGATCAATAAAATTTTGTATATCTAATATTATTAAAAATAACTCAAATGAATTATATTAGACTAATATATGTACTATATTTCTATTTTTAATTTAATATAAATTTTAATTAAAATTAATTATTTAAAATAAAAAGTTGGGTTTTATGTATTATTCAGTATTTTTCACTATTCATCGAAAATCGAAAGTTTTTAGAAAAATACCAAAAAATCAACCTAAGATAATTTTGATATTTTGAATCCAAAAATGAAGTCTATTTTACCAAATTCAATTGTTAGGAGTGTCAAATATTAATTTTATTATTGTTCAAAAAAGGACATAAAAATTATTTCTTTTAAGAAAATAGTTTTTCGAAATATAAAACTATTTTAACAAAACATATACATTTCATTATAAATATGTTTTAATTATGTGAAAAAATTATATATAAAATTGTTAATTTATTTTTTACAATTCATATTACAATATTTAATTAATAAATATATATATTGTTTGAATAATTATAATTCTAATGTGTTGTCTCATAGAAACTCAATCTTGTGTATAACACAAGGCAAGTCAGTGTTGCATGCAGTATAAGATATTGAATTACATTAAAGATATAACTTACTGTAAAATCATGAGGTGTTTGAAAAATACAAAAATAACCCTGAAAATTTGTATAAATGTGATTTTTTATTAAAAAAGATTTATATATTAATAAAAATGATAAAAATTATCATTATTCATATGTGTATCAATAATTATTAACCATATATTCCCTTTTCAATTTATGATACACTTTTCATGTAAAAAATACATTATTGACCCTTAAAGAATAAATATTTTTTAAAACATCATAAAATATTATCTATATAATGGATCCCATTATAACCTTTTCAAAAAATAAATAAATTTTAGTTTTATCCAAATATTATACCCAAATACCTCTCTAAAATTAATTATAATGCTTCATAAAGCTCTATTCTAGGAAAATTCCCTTCCTTTTAAGGGTTTAGACCTAATCCAAACTTTGTGACTTGAATAACAATGTAATGGTTGTCAAGTCACTCTTTCCTTTCTTATTTTAGAATCTTTTACCTTAAAACTCTTCATATTTTATTTAAATGATTCTATTTTCATGTTATTATAACATTTATTTATCCATTATTTGTGATATATCACTCATTTACTTCTTATCATATCCTTTACATAATCCATAACTATGTTAATCTATGGGTTTCAAATTACATGTATTTTATTTTCTATTTCTCCCTTACCTTTTCCATAATATGGTAATATTTAAAAGTAATGTTGATTTAATGTTCGGGTATTTTCTTCATGTATTATTTTAATATTATATGGGAATTATTTTGAGACTAGGCTCTGAGACGGCGTGCAGTTCTGAGGCCCGGTGAGCCCGGAACAAATGTTTGTATTTAATTTAATAATTAAATTGCACGCACGTGTGGTTTTCCTAAAAAAGTGGAATAACTCCCAAACGGGTGCTCGGATTAGAAATATGAGGTCACCGTTGTGTTCGGAACATCGTTTTTACCTTAGGCGAGGCCTAACTTCGATCGGCGCAGGTCGGTAGTGAAATATGGTTTTTGGACGTAACCGTAATAAAATATTTTATTAAAATATTTTATTTAAATCCTTGCTGAAACGAAATATTTTATTCTTTTAAATATAGATTTCATAAGGAGGGTCAGGGTTACAGACCCCCTAACTCTGATTTTCTCTGGAGAGCTCTGGAGGAGACCTCCCGACGCGGCGACGATGTTCTTGACAATTTTCGCCGACGACGACGACGCCGCAACTGGATCATCACCAACGAACACCGTGGAATCTAGGTAGGATGTTTTTTTGATTATTTCTTCCCCATTTTTGATTTCCACGACAAACACGGACTAATAAACGAGTAGATTAGCCCACGGATCGATCGTTTCTGCGAGATGAGATATTTGGGAGAATCGTGGGGATTTGATTCTGGAAATTTAGTTTGGTTTTCAATCAACATTCTAATGGTGACGAACCAAGATTGACAAGAACATCGATCGAGGTCCGTCCCTCTCTATTGTTGTGTTTTTCTCTCCCGATTCCTACGCGTTCTTCATGTGCGTTCTATGCGTTCTTGGAGGGAATCGATTGTTGCGCATTCGTTTGATGGAGCAACGATCTGAAATTAATGATCCAAACTTGAGACGACCTATCAAAGGTGCGACGGCGATGGCGGAGGAAAAATCAGGGTGGTTCAGAATTCCCGTTCTTCGAGCGTTTTCATGCGGACGGATCGGGACATGCCATCAAGGCTGATCTGGAGCCCGAAACCAACGGAAACAGTTTCGTAGGAGCGGGACGACCCCAAATCCGGAGTTTCATGATGATCAGACAGTTGGATCAAGATCCGGAGGATTAGCCGAGGCGCGCAGAGGAAGACTACGCTTCTGGAAATTTCCCAACTACAGGTCATGTAGTATGGACTACACGGCGTGTGTTCATCGGCGGTTTTACCTGGCGTGTACTTCGGGAGTACACGGACACGGGCAGGGTACACGGCCAAGGACACGCCATGTATACCCCTCCCCGGCCAGACCTGGACAGATACATGGGATACCCCGTGTACTGGTACATGGGCAGGCGACACTGACATAGGTAGGGTACACGGCCAAGGACACGCCCTGTATACCCCTCCCTAGCCAGACCCAGCCAGTTACATGGGATACCCCGTGTACTGGTACACGGGCAGGCAACACAGACACAGGCAGAAACCATGTATGGGCACATGGCCAGCGTACATGGAGCGAGCCCCAGATGCTCAGACATGGCATGTGATTCTTCTACACACCGTGTAGTTTCTTTCTATCTGACAAGATGAATGACACGGGCCGGTAGTACCCGGGTTCAAGGAACACAGCGTGTACTTTTTCTACACGCCGTGTAGTTTGGTTTTACTCGGCTCGAACGAATGACACGGTCCGTTTACATGGGTAGTACCTGAGGTCAAGGAACATGACGTGTCACCATACTACAAGTTGTGTAACCTATCTTAAATGACTTGAGCTACTTTCCTTCTGTGAATTGGACTAGTTTTCTTAGGGTTCGTACCCTTGGTCCTTTTCCTGAAGGTTCTAGTATCATTTCCTTTACACAAGAGTATGATCCCTTTTGCAGAACATCCTGAATAGAGTTGTTGGAATCCCCTCTGTGAGACTTAGAGCCGGATCCTCTATTCATTCTTGGCACCCTAGGTAGATTTCTTGGTATCGATGTGACCAACTTTACCCAGGCGCCGATCCTCTGCTTAGAGGATTAGCTCAGACTGAGTTGTCAGAATCACCCCATGACTTGGTTTTGATCCTCATCTGAGCATCATGTTCTCAAGGTACTTGTGGAGTGTGTCCTCCCGGAATGAGTACTTCATATCTTTCTCCTAAGACCTAGGATTGTGTTCTCCCGGTTACGTGCTTAGTGGAATCTTCAAGCTGGATCTTAGTGGTAGTATTCGCGATAGTCGATTGTGCATGAGTATATCTGGGTATTTTTGTTATATGTTCTATAGTCATATACTGTGTGGAGCTAACTGTATATTTCCTTTGTGGTATTTCCCCTTGTTGTATTTCCTTTGTGATTTCGGGGTGTCCTACTGGGTATTGTTATACTCACCCCTGCATGGGCTTTTCCCGCACGTGTCGTTCTTGTGTAGACGAGCGAGCCTTTGACAGGATTCTAGGTAGACTAGGACCGGACGGTGCTCAGTGAGATCAGGCAGGCCGAGGTGTGTTCCTACGGCTACAAATTGTAGTCCTAGTACCTTTCCTTATAGGTTGTACTTTGTGACAGACTTTCTGTTGGTGGGATTGTACTTTTGGCCCAGGGTTTTACTATCTTGTACTTTACTTTCCAGTTGTACTCTCTGGTTGGGTTTTAGTGTATGCATGAATCTTTTCCTTTTAGTAGTTTTCACTTTTCATCTTTGTGGGCTTGGAGATGTGTGTGTGTGTGTACAAGTTTATAGTCAATGCCTCCCATGTTAGTAGCATGCCTACTCGGTGCTAGTCACCAGCCCCTAGCCTATTGGAGGCATGCTTGGGGAGTTGCGGCTCGGGCCCCACTGGGACAGGTTGTGACAGAGTGGTATTAGAGGTGGTCGGTTCTACCTGAGGACCGAGATTCTATGAGTTGGTTTGGGGCAACAGTGTTAAGTGTTTCGAGTTCGGTTTTCAGGCTAAGGACCCCAGTGTTGGTGCGGGCGGCCGACGTATCCATACACCAGGAATCTGATAACTTGATTTTCGACTCGGAACATGAGAACACTAGTTGTAGGGGAAAATAATAGTACATGAATCATATAGGAGTGGGTTGTGGTTTCCATGTCCTTCTTGAGTCAGCTCTCCAGATATACTCACTGACTGAGATACATTTTATTCCCTTACAGGATGACTCTGCAACATGTAACCGCTAGGATCCAGCAGCTCGATCACGAGGATGACCCCCTCAGTGATGAAGCTTCAATACAGGGACCGGATCCCCCAGTTTTACCATCGGGTGGTGTGCCAGTTATCCCTCCACCTATGGAGCAGTGTTTAGTGCCTTCTGTACCAGTGGAGGAGGAGCATAGGATGAGCGCACTCCATGAGTTTCAGAGATAGAGACCCATCAGGTTTTGAGGTGAGCTTGACCCTCAGGCATTAGAGGACTGGCTTGAGGTAGTGGACAAAGTCTTCCGTTTGGTCAGGACACCAGCGAACCAGATGGTGATCCTGGAAGCCAGCCTTCTGCAGGGCTCGGCAGGACGATGGTGGAGTTTGGTTATCCAGACTCACGATGAGGTGACACTTGCATGGTCGGAGATTTATCATCTCTTCATAGAGGAGTTTTCACTGGTTACCCTAAGATCAGTACGCATACAGGAGCTTCTTCAGCTCCAGTAGGGAACCATGATGGTGGCTGACTATTCGTCGAGGTTTACTGACCTCTCGCGGTACTCGATGGATATGGTCAGATATCAGTACTTCAGAGCTCGGACTTTCGAGAGGTGATTGTGCAGAGATATCTGAGATAGCATCATCCCTATGAGCATTCCAACTTATTATGGGGTGCTCGAGTGGGATTTGGTGGTCGAGAGCTTCTTGGCAGAGTAGAGACAGCCGGCAGTTGTCAGTAGTGGGCGAGCTGAAGCAGACACCTCGGCTGCAGGGAGCCGACGTCAGGGACCTAGGCATGGGAGACGTTTCCAGAGGATATCTAAGGACACAGGATCTGTTGTACAGGGTTCACATGGTGCATCTAGCCAGCCTTGAGAGAGGCGATTCTACTCATGTGATGGCAGGGGACATCTCGCTAAAGATTCTTCGACCCATCATACTACTAACATGAGAGTAGTGGATGGACCACTGAGGTAGAGGCAAAGAGTGGAGCAGACAGATCCGCAGGGTGGCGGATTTGGTAGGGGATCTGGGAGAGCAGCTGGAGATGGTCGGCGTTTTGACCTTTTACCACCACCACCCCCAGGAGGTCCACCCCAGGCTCAGGGAGCTGGTGGGAAAGGGCAGGGACAGCTGCAGGTGGCAGAGGCTTATGACCCAGGTACTCCCTGAATGATTAGAGGTACTATCTTTGTCTTTTCTACTTTTTTGCCGTATTTATAGACATAGGTTCTATTCATTCCTTTCTGGTTGTTTATCTTGTTTGAGAGCTTGAAATTTTAGTTGAGCCATTGACTCGACCTTTACGCTTAGAAACACCAACTGGAGAAGATTCAGAGATCACACACCTCTGTAGATAGTGTGACCTGACCCTTGGAGGCGAGAGTTTCATTTGGAACCTCTTGGTGGTAGCGTCGAGTCCTTACGATGTCATTCTTGGTATGGATTGGCTATCCACAGTTCATTCCCATATCGACCGTTTTAGGTGAAGGGTGTGGTGTGTCTGCAGTGATGGAACGAGGTTCTATTTTGTCAGTGAAAGAGAGACCCAGGCAACGCAATATGGACTCGTGTATAGGAGGGCACAACCGATTTCACATCAGTTGGCTAGCCTAGCCCTTGGCACAATAGATGTTATGAGTTTCTAGTTTCCAGTAGTGGTGGATGAGTATGAGGACGTCTTTCTGGAGGATGTCCCTGGGCTACCTCCCCATCGGGAGATAGATTTCTGTATTGAGTTGCAACCCAGGAAGACACCAATATAAGCATCAGCATATCGGATGGCTCCTGTAGAGCTTCGTGAGATGAGGGTGCAGCTGGAAGACTTGCAGTAGAAGCGCTTTGTGAGACCCAGTGTTTCACCCTGGGTGGCCCCAGTGCTATTTTCCAAGAATTCAGACGGGAGCTTGAGGCTATGTGTGGATTACCGGTGCTTGAATCAAGTGAACCTGAAGAACCGTTATCGACTATCGAGGATCAATGAACTCTTCGACCAGTTGAGAGGGTCACGATGGTTCTCAAAGGTTGATATGCGATCAGGCTATCACCAGTTGCGAGTACGGGATGAGGATATACAGAAGACGGCTTTCAGATGCTGATGCGGTCTCTATGAGTACTTGGTGATGCCCTTCGGTGTGACGAACACCCCGGAAGTGTTCATGGGACTCATGAACCGGATCTTTCAGTCCTATCTAGACCGGTTTGTATCTGTCTTCATCGACGATATCCTTGTGTACTCTGTGTCCGAGGAGGAGCACGCGTGACACCTAAGGATGGTTCTGGACACACTCTGAGAGCACCCGTTGTATGGGAAACTCTCCAAGTGTCAGTTCTGGTTACAGGAGGTCCACTTTCTGGGACACGTTATCTCGGCAGATGGGGTAGCGGTGGACCCAGCCAAGGTGGAGGCAGTGCTAGCATGGGAGCCACCCCGGAGCGTGACGGAGGTGCAGAGTTTCCTTGGGTTGGTAGGCTACTATCGGAGATTCATCATTGATTTCTCCAGGGTTACATCAACCATGATAGATTTGACCCGAAAGGGGCATCATTTCATGTAGACCGAGAGATGCCATTAGGCTTTTAGCAGTTGAGACAGAGTTTGACAAGTGCCCCGATCTTGAGGTTACCGGAGGAGGGTGTTGAGTACGTAGTGTTCTGCGATGCAACAAGAACCAGGCTTGGTTGTGTCCTGATGCAGAGGTAAGCGATGATTGCCTATGGCTCACGTCATTTGAGGCCACACGAGTAGAACAATGTGACCCATGATCTTGAGTTGGCAGCGGTAGTCTTCACATTGAAGATGTGGTGGCACTGCATGATGGGCGGGCGTTTTACCATCTACTCTGATCACAAGAGTCTCAGATATGTATTTTCTTAGAATTATTTGAATTTGAGACAGAGGAAATGGCTTGATTTCCTCCAAGATTATGACTTTGAGATCATTTACACACCTAAGAAGGGGAATGTCGTGGCAGATGCTCTCAGTAGAAAATCTAGTTCACAGTTGCTGGATGAGACGATGGGGCAGTTGGCCTCTTTACAGTTATCCTTCGTGGATGGGGATGAGGGATCTTACCTTCAGTCGATGGTTGTTACCCCTCCACTCTTACAGCAATTCAGGGAAGCACAACTCGAGGATGCTAGCTGTGAGACTCTACGTGCTCAGGTATCCACAGGTGTTGCTACTGATGGATATTCAGAAGGCGTGGAGCACATTGTTCCTTTTAGAGGATGTACATTAGTACCAGTGACGTTGCGGGAGGAGGTTCTGAGGGAGTTCCATAAATCCCCTTTGGCGATACATCCAGGAGTTTCAAAGATGTATCAGGACCTCTAACGTCAGTTCTGGTGGCTAGGAATGAAGAAGTGTGTGGCGGAGTTTGTTTCTTGGTGCCTTACTTGTCAGCAAGTAAAGGCTGAGCACCAGGTGCCAGTGGGCTTGACTCAGCTCCTTGAGGTTCCAGAGTGGAAGTGGGACGGGATATCCATGGACTTCGTGACAGGTTTACCACATACGTCCAGGGGACACGATGCCATCTGGGTGATCATTGATCGGCTCACCAAGTCAGTCCACTTTCTAGCCATACAGGAGAAGAGTTCAGTAGAGAGATTGGGACGCCTCTACGTGCAGGTGATAGTTTGAATTCATGGAGTTCCATCCAATATCATCTCAGATCGTGATTCTTGTTTCACATCCTAGTTGTGGAAGGGATTGTAGGAAGCTTTTGGGACTCAGTTGAGCTTGAGAACAGCGTTTCATCCCCATTCTGATGGTCAGACAGAGCAGACCATCCAGGTCCTAGAGGATATGCTTTGAGCTTGCATAAGTGACTTCGGTCGTAGCTGGGAAGATCACCTACCATTGTTGGAATTTTCTTATAACAACAGTTATAATTCCACTATTGGTATGGCACCATTCGAGGCTATGTACGGGCCACCTTCCAGGTCACCGCTTTGCTGGACTGACCCAGGAGAGTCAGCACTTATGGGCCCAGAGATGGTGAGAGCTACTACAGAGAAGGTACGGGTCATCCAGGAGCGGATGAAGACTGCACAGAGTCAGAAAACGTCGTATGCCGATAGAAGGAGGAGGCCCTTGGAGTTCGAGTAAGGAGACCATGTGTTCCTTCGAGTCTCACCTCGACGGGGATTGCGGAGATTTGGCTGAGGCGGCAAGCTATCTCCGAGGTTCGTTGGAACTTTTCAGATTCTGAGTATAGGTGGTGAGGTGGTGTATTTCTTGGCTCTACCTCCTCAGATGGACCAGGTACACAACGTCTTCCATATGTCGCAGCTTCAGAGGTACGTGCATGATCCATCACACGTTATCGACTGGGGCGAGCTGGAAATCGATGATGGAGCGACCTTTGCTGAGTACCCAGTGGAGATCAAGGATCGGTAGGAGAATATCCTTCGTGGGCGAGTTATTCCCTTAGGTCGTTTCCGATGGCTGCACGGGAATCTCTAGGAGAGCATGTGGGAGCGGGAGGCTCATATTCACGTGCAGTACCCACATCTTTTTGAGTAGCCTTTGTTTTGGCTTTTCGGGGATGTAAAAGCCCTAAGGTGGGTGTGATGTAATGTTCCAGGATTTTTTCCATGTATTATATTAATATTATATGGGAATTATTTCGAGACCATGATCTGAGACGGCGTGCAGTTCTGAGGCCCGGTGAGCCCGGAACAAATGTTTGAATTTATTTTAATAATTAAATTGTGTGCCCATGTGGTTTTCCTAAAAAATTGTAATAACTCCTGAATGGGTGCTCAGATCAGAAACTTGAGGGCACCGTTACGTTCGTAACAGCGTTTTTACCTTAGGCGAGGCCTAATTTTGTCTGGCGTAGGTCGGTAGTGAAATCTGGTTTTTGGAAGTAACCGTAATAGAATATTTTATTTAAATATTTTATTTAAATCCTTGCTGAAAAAAAATATTTTATTATTTTAAATAGAGATTTTGAAGGGAGGGTCAGGGTTATAGTCCCCCTAACTCTGATTTTCTCAGGAGAGCTCTGGAGGAGACCTCCCAACGCTGCGATGAAGTTCTTGACGATTTTCGCCGGCGATGACGACGCGGTAACCGGATCATCGCCAACGAATACCGCAGAATCTAGGTAGGATGTTTGTTTGATGATTTCCTCCCCGTTTTTTATTTCCACGATGAATGTGGACTAATCCACGAATAGATTAGCCCATGGATCGATCGTTTCTGTGGGATGGGATATTTGCGGGAATCATGGGGATTTGATTCTTGAAATTTATTTTGGTTTTCATTCAACCTTCTAACGGTGAAGAACCAAGATCGACACAAACATCAATCGAGGTTCGTCCCTCTCGATTGTTGTGTTTTTCTCTCCTGATTCCTACGCGTTCTTCGTGTGTGTTCTACACGTTCTTGGAGGTAATCGATCGTTGCACATTTGTTTTTTGGCGCAACGATCTTAAATCAAAGATCCAACATTGAGATGACCTATTGGAGGTGCAATGGTGACGGCGGAGGACAAATCGATGTGGTTCGGAATTCCCATTCTTCGAGAGTTTTCATGCAGACAGATCGGGACGTGCCATCAATGCAGATCGGGAGCCCAAAACTGACGGAATCGGTTTCGTAGGAGCGGGAAGACCCCAAATCCGGAGTTTCCTGATGATCGAATGGTTAGATCAAGATCCGGAGGATCATCCGAGGAGCGCAGAGGAAGACGACACTTCTGGAAATTTCCCGACTACACGCCCTATAGTATGGGCTACACGACGTGTGTTCATCGGCGGTTTTACCTGGCGTTTACTTTGGGAGTACACGGAAACGGGCAGGGTACACGGACAAGGACACACCGTGTATACCCCTCCTCGGCCAGACCCATCCAGATACACGGGATACCCCGTGTACTGGTACACGGGTAGGCGACATGGACACGGGAAGGGTACACGGCCAAGGACACACCATGTATACCCCTCCCCATCCAGACCCAGCCAGTTACATGGGATACCCTGTGTACTGGTACACGGGCAGGTGACACGGACACGGGCAGAAACCATGTACGGGCACATGGCCAGCGTACACGGGGCGAGCCCCATATGCTCGGACACGGTGTGTGATTCTTTTATACGTTGTGTAGTTTCTTTCTATCTAACAACCCGAATGACACGGTCCAGTTACACGAGAAGTACTTGGGGTCAAGGAACACAACGTGTACTTTTTCTACACGCCGTGTAGTTTGGTTTTACTCAGCTCGAACGAATGACATGGGTTGTTTACACGGGAAGTACCCGGGGTCAAGGAACACGGCGTGTAACCATACTACATGCCATGTAACCTGTCTTAAATGACTTGAGCTACTTGCCTTCTGGGATTTGGACAGTTTTCTTAGGGTTCGTACCCTTGTCCCTTTCCCTGAAGGTTCTAGTGTCATTTCCTTTACACAGGTGTATGATCCCTTCAGCAGAACTTCTTGAATAGAGTTGTTGGAATCCCTTCTTTGAGACTTAGAGTCAGATCCTCTATTCATTCCTGGAACCCTAGGTAGAGTTCTTGGTATCGACGTGAACAACTTTACCCGGGCACTGATCCTCTCCTTAGCAGATTAGCTCAGACTGAGTTGTCTAAATCACCCCATGACTTGGTTGTGATCCTCATCTGAGCATCATGTTCTCAAGGTACTTGTGGAGTGTGTCCTCCCGGAACGAGTGCTTCGTATCTTTATCCTCAGACCTAGGAGTGTGTTCTCCCAGTTACGTGCTTAGTTGAATCTTCAAGCTGGATCTTAGTGGTGGTATTCGCGATAGTCGATCGTGCATGAGTATATCTAGAAATTCTTGTTATATGTTCTGTAGACATATACTGTGTGGAGCTAACTGTATATTTCCTTTTTGGTATTTTCCCTTGTTTTATTTTCTTTGTGGTTTCGGGGTGTCCTACTGGGTATTGTTATACTCCCCCCCCCCCCCCGCACGGGCTTTGCCTGCACTTGTCGTGTCTTGTGCAGTCGAGCGAGCTTTTGACAGGATTCTAGGTGGACCAGGACCAGATGGTGCTTAGTGAGATCAGGCGGGCCGAGGTGTGTTCCTACGGCTACAGATTTCAGTCCCAGTACCTTTCCTTATAGGTTGGACTTTGTGACAGACTTTCCTTTGGTGGGCTTGTACTTTTGGCCCAGGGGTTAACTATCTTGTACTTTACTTTCCTATCATACTCTGTGGTTTGGTTTTAGTGTATGCATGCATCTTTTTTTTAGTAGTTTTTACTTTTCAGCTTTGTAGGCTTGGAGATGTGTGTGCGTGTGTACAAGTTTATAGGCAATGCCTCCCATGTTAGTAGCATGCCTACTCGGTGCTAGTCACTAGCCCCTGGCCTATTGGAGGCGGGCTTGGGGAGTTACGGCTCGGGCCCCACTGGGATGGGTCATGACAGTTAAAATATTATAATAATTAATTTAAAAAAATTATGAAACTCAAATATTTAATTTTTTCCCTTATTTTATACTCTTAAAAAACATTGCACATTGATGGTTGTTCTATGTTACCTAAGTGAATTATGATGTTTAATTTCTCACTTAATCATTTCAATGATATTAATAAAAATATATTTCAATATTTAATATAACTTTAATAATCAAATAATTTGTTGTTTATTTTGTTCCTTTAGTGTAAGAACTACTGATAAGTGGGGGTTGAATCAGTGGTTATCTTTAACGATTTATGTACTCTTAAAATTAACCCCTGCAACATGTTAAAGTTTCTATCATTTTCCACTTCATAAAACTTGACTAAAATTTATATGAGATGTTAGGAAAGTAAAGTGGGGAACACAATATTTACAAAGTACTCCCCCTATTGGGGTAACTATATCATTTCCATGGTGATTCATGTATGTCCATTTAAATCCACAATAATATATAGTGAATAAAATATGATCCAACTCCCATTAAACTTAGTATATCTCCTTATTGGAAATTATACTAACTCTTTTTAGTTACAATGTTTTCTAATATAATTGATCAAAAACATGATATGAAAATATTCTTAACAAATCACAAAAACTTCATCTGGAAATTCACCATCTGGTGTGACTCTATGTAGTTCTCTTTCTCTACATCCGGTATAACATCGTCTAGTGTACCTCAAAATATCCTACACCAATTATTGGTTATCTTTCCCATGAAAAAACCCATTTTCCTATTATTATTTCTCTTTTCATTGAATCTTATTCAAATGTACCAATATACTTCACACATTTTTTCTTGTGCATCTAACCTGAGTATCTATCTGGTACCACTTCTTCATCTAGTTGTTACATAATTTAGAAACTCACCCTTCTCAGAAATATTTTTCACTTTGGCTCTCTTTAACACACCTAATCAGTTTTCAACACTCCCATTTAATACTTTCACCTCTTTATATTGGTGCACTACCAGGGAAAAACGTGGGAACTTAAAAAATGCTTTCCCACTCAACTCAAACTCAAATTTCAAATATCCGGCTCAAATGAATTTATAAAGAACTTATCAAGTATTCATTAACTTTATTTATGCTTCTTACAAAATCAACATCACCAAATTTCTTCAAATTTAATTAAATTTGTTGTTAAGGAATATCCTAAAACTTATTAACCATGGAATGATAAAAAATGTTGAACAAACAACTTAGCATCGCCATTGTAAAGGACTATACAATGTTTTGTAAATATTATCAAATATCATTCTAGTATAAAAATATTATCCATGAATTCATAACTCAAATTTCATACAACACACATTTATAACTGGATTTGTATAAAATATTCATAACATGAACTTAGTCCTCTTTCATCTCCCAACTTTGTAACTCAATATTTTAATAAATTTAACTACAACTCAATAACTTGTAAATTGTATAGACATGATCGGTTGAACTTTGTATAACTGTAAAACATCTTTATATAGGTCAACTTCATATTTTAAAAATTTTATGAACTTCATAACATGAACTTTATACCATGAAATTTTTAAAAAACTTTTCATAAACTTTTTAAAACAAAAAATATGTCCATTGAAAATGCAAACATTCTTACAACTATTTTTCTAGTAAAACTGAACAACTTTCTTACAAATATTTTTCTCTTGAAACTCATTTTGTTGGAACTTATACTGATTTATTCAATCATACATCCTTTATACCATAATTACCTTTATGACTTCAAACTTTATACATCATTCATCTTTAACATTGTAATTTCAACTATGTAAACCTTGAACCTTCAATTTTGTACACCCATTATATCTAGAAACATTGTCTTGGACTTTGTACTGCCTCTTTAGCTTGGAAATCTCATACTTTGTTATACTCCCCCTTTTTACTTGTTTCGCATTATATAAAATCATAAAAATTCAAAACTGAAATCTTTATATTTTTATTCATCTGATACCATTATATAGACTCAACCTTTATGCATTTAATAAAAATATATTTAGGATCAAGAGTGTCTTCATGATGTTAGAAACATGAATATTGTTATATCATCTTCTGACTTTGCAAATGGTTCTGAGGTTTTGTAAGAAAAAATTCTTAAACAACTTAACAAAAATATATTACGAGCTCCAAAAAAATTTTCATACTAGAAATACAAAAACATTCACAATAATATATGTTGAAAAAATGAAAAACACATTACAAAAACAACCCAAATGATCCTCAATCTCCCCCCTTTATATTTTTTACCAACATTCAAAACATTCTTAGCAAAACCTTTTTTCACAACTTTTTACCAAACCACTGCTTTTATCATAGAGAATATTCTGACACCACAATGTTTTATAATGTAATGTTTTTGAAGAAATTATTTATATTGGTGATAAAAAATTTTATATCCCTGGTAAGATAAATCACTGCTTAACGTTTTCTTCCCATTTTTATGATAACACAAGCTTCATATTTACAAAATATTTTTATACATAGTTGAAAATTCTCTCCCCATTTGAAAATATAATCCAAATCATGGTGGAAGATAGTTCCTTAAAAATTTAAAATTCATTGGTGTAAAAATAAAATTTATTTATAGAATTTATTCCTAAAATATAGTTTTTGTCATAGCTTCGTTGAAAACATTAGAAATTTGATATATTTTTTGAAATATATTCATTTATAATATCTCTTCTTGAAACATTCCCCTTAATTAAATGATACTTAATATCAATGTGATTTGATCTGAAATTTTGTACATAATTTTGGGAAATATGAATGGAAATATGATTATCACAAATAATCTTTAATCATCTTCCAATATTCAATCTCAAATATTCCAACTAAACATTTATCCACATAATTTATGTCCAATCTTGGGTGGTGTAAAAATATTCAAATATCATTATGATCAAAGTGATAGAACTTTGTTTATTACTATACCAGCTCACATGAAATTATCCCAAGTATAAATTTCCTCCTTACGTTTATTTTCTAACATTACACTCTCTAATACAATATGCATCATTGTATCCTATAAATTTTATCATTCATTTTTATATAAAGTAGTCCAAAAGATAATGTTCCTTCTACAAACATAGTTATTCTTTTTTATACTAGAAAATATGATTCATTTGGATCACTCTAATATCTTTCACACAATGTAGGAACATATAAAATGTATGGTATCAAAGTTGAAAGATAGAGTAATATTCTTCTTGACTTTTAGAAGAATATCTAATTCACACTTTGATTAGATTCACCTTTACTCAACTTTATACCATTAGATATCTAGTAATAAAAAATGTCCTTTAAAAGTACTAGAAATGGCCTTTATCAGTGCTAGAAAAACACTGACTACATGAGTGAGGTTAAAATACTTGTTCTTTTATCAGTGCTGATAAAGGGGACCTTTATCAGTGCTAAAAACACTAATAAATGGGACCTTTATTAGTTCTTTTAAAAGAACTCATAAAAGAACCATTTATCAGCGCTTTAATTTAGTGTCTCTAAAGGAACCATTTATCAGTGCTTATAAAAGCTCTTATAAAGTTTCATTTATCAGCCCTTATAGAAGTATTGATAAAGAACCTTTTATCAGCACTTTTATTAGTGCTGATAAAATAGACCTTTATCAATGCTTCTATAAGAGGTGATAAAGTAAACCTTTATCATTGCTTTTATAAGAGGTGATAAAGTAGACCTTTATCATCACTTTTAAAAGCACTGATAAATGTGGACTTTATCAGTGCTTTTAAAAGTGGTGATAAAGGTTCATATTGTAGTGTGTTGTAATAGCACACCACAACACCACTATAGTGTATTGTAACATCACACCCTGGAACTAGAAACACACCAAAGATAAAAAAAGAAGTCCTAATAAAATATTTAAATGAATGGAAATTTAAAAATAAAACACCAGAAAAAAACACTATATTATAGACATTTCAAAAATTTGTTCATACAATTACATAAATACTAATTATTACATACCTTCAAAAAAATCAATGTTCATTTATGTTTTAATCCTGACCCGACTCATGATATTTCTTAACAAACCACCCATGATCGAGAAATATAACTCACCTGTATAAGAAAACAATTTATACGTTAGTAATAATATAAAGAAATAAATCAACATAAAGTGTTGATTTTTCTAAAATTAATGTCAATTTTAAATTAAAAAGACCCACTTGGAGTCATACCGGTCACATCGTGCATAGGATTTAGGTGTGGATGATTCCTCCACATCACAAATGGCTTATGGATAATTTTACTAAAGTATTTAAATAATTTTAATGTTTTTTCTTAGTTTGGAGTAGGTCGGTAGGTCTTTTTACTAAAATTGATGTCAATTTTAAATAAAAAAACACACTTGGATACATTTTGGTCACATGGTGTGTAAGATTGAGGTGCGGACGATTCATGAATTTATCAAATCACGTATGGATCATTTTCCTAAATAATCGAAACAAACTTAATGTGTTTGTTTAGTTTTGATTAGGTCATTTTGTTTTTTTACTATAATTGATTTCAATTTTAAATAAATACACACTTAAAGTCATATTGGTCACACTGTGCATCGTATTAAGGTGTGGTTGAAACCTACACATTCTAAATCACTTATAGTTTTTTTCCTAAAGGATCAAAATAATATGAATTTGTTTTCTTGGTTTTGAGTATGTCACATGTCTCTTTTTATAAAAATTCATTTAAACTTGATACATACACTTTGACTCATACATATCACATCATATATTAGTTTTATGTGATACTAATTCCTAAAAATCAAAACTGATTTTTGAATCAATGACTTAAATTATCAATAAAATCTGAGTGTGTTTTCTCAGTTTTCAGGGAGTGAAACTTTTTAAATTCAAATTTTGATTTGAAACTCCTAACAGACACATTAAGATAGTTTCCTTTTTTACTGAAATTAATTTTAATTTAAAATTGATAGAATTACTTTGAGTCGTGCGAGTCACATTATGTGTCAGATTGAAGTTCCACTGATTCCTACACATCCCAAATTCACAAAACAATCATAATTTTCAATGTTACCATGATTTGTAATGACATTATTTGTTGAACTGCTAAAATTTCATAAGAAGCTTCGAACAAACCACATCGACAAAAAAAAGAATCCACTTATATATAAAAACAATTATTTTGTGTAATACTAAAAAGAAATAAATTAAGAATAAATATTAAATAATACATTAATTATATGTACACAGTTTTTACTATGAAAATATCAATATTACCTCTCTTATTTAGCACTGGAGGGAACTTGAAAGAAGGTGATAAATGTCAACACTACAGCATTGAATGGTTTTGAGGGAGAATAAGTCCGGTGAAGTTTTGGTTCAAAAAGGGAAGAAATATTTATAGAACACCCAACTCGAAAATAAGAATCCACATGTATAAGAAATAAATTATTATATCAGTAATACTAAAAATAAATAAATTAAACATAAATATGAAAAAATACATTAATTCTATAGAAAATTATTTTACTGTGAAAACATCAAGATTAACTCTTTAATTGAGCAGAGGTAGTCTCATTTCTCTTCATCCAAAGGTAGTGGATAGAACTTAAAGAAAAGTGATAAATGCAACATTATAAGTGTGAAATGGTTTTGAGGGAGAAGAAGCATGAAAGTTATACAGAGCACCCCAACCCGAACAAAAGAATCCACCTAAATAAGAAAACAATTATTATGTGAGTAATACTAAATAAATAAAATAAACACAAATATGAAATAAAACATTAATTGTTTTGAAAATTATTGTGTTGTGTAATCATTAATATTATCTTTCTAATTGAGTAGAGGTAGCTTCATTGCTCTTCCTGCAAAGGCAGTGGAGGTAACTTGAAAGAAAGTGATAAATACACCACTAGAGGGGTGAAAAGGTTTTAAGGGAGAAGAAACATAAAAGTTGTATAGAGCATCCCAACTCAAACAAAATAATCCACCTGTATAATAAAACAATTATTATATGAGTAATACTAGAAATAAATAAATAAAACATAAATATAAAACAATAAATTAATTCAATGGACAATTATTTTACTGTAAAAACATCAAGATTACCTCTATGATTGAGTAGAGACATTTTCATTTCTATTCCAAACAATTCATGACACATGGAAAAAAATATTCTAAAATAAACGAACTCTACAAGGAATAATGAAAATTAAAACCACATTTCATTATATAATTTTTCAGTAAAATAAGTATATCATAAAATTACTTCTATATCTTTCTAAATGGTTTCCTTCATTCTATTTTGTTCTTCCATCATGTAAAAAATACATTGTATGCATGATTATTCAATCATTTAATTTATATTATGTTAATGCAGTAGAGAACATATAATATTAGGAAGAAAAACATAATATATTAAAAAACACTTTTACCTTCTCATTGAACTGTCTTTCTTTTTTTAAAAGGTTTCAAGGATTTGGTTTCTCTATCAAGAATCCAAATCCCCTCTTTGTGTTCCCCAATAAGATACAATACATTTTCTACATTGGGAATGACATGAACTAATTGTGATATCCCAATAAAAGGGTCAGCCTCGATTGAATTTTCATCTGAATCAACATTTGTTTTCATCATCAGCAGGACAATCAACCAATTCTTGTTTATTAGATTAGAGACATAAATTACATGCACTGCTTGTGATTCCATTATGAATGGATCATATTTTTCCCCTTCCATTAAAAAATTCACCTTCATGAAGCTTTTTTCAACAACTTTCACTCCATTGATATTGTCAACCCATTTTTAATGGAAAAGTGGAACTTGAAATGTTTTATAATCCAACTCTTATGTATTTTTGATAATTCCAAAATATGAAATATTTGCATAAATTGGATTTCTATCATTGGAACATGATATGTGAATCACTTCATCCACAAGTCTAACTCCACTATTTTGAATCATACTAAATTTATAAAGTTCTTTTTTATAGAACATATAACCATTTATTACAAAACTAGTATAAGATATTACATTTTCATTCGTTCCTCTGTCTATCAATTTAAGTTGTTCAAAAATTGAATTTATATTTTCATATAACTCCTTATAAATTTGATCTCTGAACCATCCTATAAACTATTGATTATGTGTATTTGATATACATCCTTCAGATATTAATGGATTCAAATCTCTAAGAATTTCATTGTGGGATTCAATGTATGGATAAAAATATTCACTATTATGTAATATGTAAATATTTGCTTTCACTCACTCTATTAAGGTATTTTTAAAAATATCACTTTTATAAATACCTTTTCCCATAAGGCATTCATTGAGACGATACTTTGGGAGATCGATTCTTTCAACATCTGAAAGGTAATTAGTACAAAATTCAATGGATTCTTAAAAAATATATCATTATGAAAAATAAACTTATGTCTGACTTCGATTCTTGACATGACCTTTCAAAATCATCATTTAATGTTTAATGGGATACATATATCTATAATGGATAGAACCACATAGTTGATTCTATCTGACCAAGTGAACTATTAGGTGGACCATTACATAAATTAATAATGGTGGGAAGAACATTTATAATTCACATAATAAGATTGTAATATCTTTATTCATGATGGGAAACTTCACTGGGTCTATAACTTTACTGAATATGGCTTTGAAAAAGAATAAGAGTGTAGTTAATGTATGTCATACATTTTGGGGAAGAATTAAATGGAATGAAATGGGCATTAAATCTTGCATCAAAACATTACAGTCATGTGATTTTAGTCCATGTATCTTCAAATTAGTCATTGACATGAAATTCATGATATTTGATAAATACACAAATAAAACTTTTACATTAGTAAGGAAAAGAATTTTATTCAATTTTTCCAATCTAGATAGAGTGTAAGGTACTGGAGGAAGAAAGTTTTTCCTTTTACCATTCATCGATGCCAACTCTGCCCTTATCCCCATTTCAATCAAGTCTAACCAAGCCTTGATTCCACCTTTGAAATTTTTAAGAACAATTAGTAATGTGTCAATAACACTATAAAATACATTTTTTCTACTTGCATTAAATAATTAAAATATCTAAAATATAAAAAAATCCAATACAGTAACTTAAATAAAATTGTTTTATTCTTCCAACCTGAATTTTTAAGGTTTTCCAAAAATGGTTTACCAAAAATAGTGTCAATATTTGTCACTTTTTTGTATAGTTGATCACCCATTACTGGAGACTTTTTTATACCATGTTTGATATTCTCATCTAATGATGTCATCTAGGATCGGTATTTAGATCATCAAGGTAAAAAATTATGATTTCCAAAAAACAAATTCTTTGAGGAATGTTTCAACTGAACTGAGTTTGTGAATTTTTTACAAATGGGACACCCCAACATTCCATTAATGCTACAGCCTGATAAATTTCCATAAGCGGGGAATTCATTTATCGTTTTATACAACGTAGCCCTCAATGTGAATTCTTCACTTCTTTGGGAATCATAAATTATAATACATGTATCCTAAATAAATTTTAGATCTTCAATCAATAGAGCCAAATAGACATCAATATAATTACTGGGTTACTTTGGTTTAGATATAAGCACAGACGACATAATGTATTTTCACTTCATGAATAACTATTGCAGGAAGTTATAATTTACAAACATGAAGGTCCATGTACTGTGAGTTCTCTATACACCAAAAGGATTTATTCCATCTGTAGATAACACAATATGAGAATTTCTCATCTCATATATAAATTCAGCAAACTCTTAACCAATTTTATTCCACTAAGGAGAATCTGCTAGACGTTGTAGGTTCCCATCTTTAATTATTATATCTATATTCCATGTTAATTAGATCATGGTTTCCAAACATCCATATTATCTTTTAAACCATAGAATGATAGGAAATTACCATAAAGATTTTGAAATACATGATTCATTTTTCTTGTATCGATTTGAGATGCACTTAAGGCATTTTAGGAGTGATTTGTGGTCCTTACAAAACAATATGAAATCATTTAGATAGGTATGTATTTTTTATAGATCATTCCCATTGAACATAGAATTAATTTAGAATCATATTTTTTACATGGTAGTTTATTTTCTTCAAGTATCATATATTAAATAAGACTAATTATTTATGTAAAGTTGGGGTCACTCCATCTACTGCCATCTTTGAAATTATACAACTTCAATATAGGTGACAATGTTATGTATTTAGTACAACAGGTATACAATGGTTTCTTGGAAAATCTCTTTAACTCCTCAAACAACTTTGGAAAATCATGAATATCATCTTCAATTGTCATTATCATTATCATTTCTTACATGTTATCTCCATCATCTTTTACAAAGGTATTCATATAAAATGATTCATAAACCATAGTATCATCCCAATAGATTTACACATTCATTTTTTCATATGTTTAGTCCAAAATTTGTAGCTTTGATCTATTTTGTAACAAATAAAATTCTCTTCCAACTATTCTAGACTAATTTTTCTTGAATAACAACAATTTAAACACAGACATAGGATTTTAGAAGGTTCATATGAATTCACTCTTGAAAAGTTGAGGAACCCTTTAACTTCATCTTCATATTCATTTGTCAAACGATTAACATGCATCCATTTTTGGTTCTTATCCATCCAATTGGGTTCATAAAAAATTAATTTTATAAAATATATAAATAAATACAAATTATATATTCTTTATCAAAAGTGAAAGTTATGGAAAATTATAATAAGGGAAACTCAACATTAGATTGTTTCAAATAATTTTAGTATGTTGAAGAAAATGGGTACTTGAATTTAAGAAAAGAATTAATTCACATCAATTTATTCTTAAATCCCCTAAAAAATGAAAATATAATATAGGAAATTAAGGACTAACAAAAAACTTAAATACAATAAATAAGAATAATAAACTCTCTTTCAATCAACTGGAAGATATAAAAATATATTGGAACAAGTGATGTACCATCCTAAGGAATTATTAGATTTAAAATTAATGGTATATCAATATTTAAAAACATATCAAGAATCTCGGGATTCCATATCACCACACTGACCCATCCAAATGAAATTAAAGGTACTCCAACTGGATGTAAAATTAGAATTTACAAATGGATTACATGAATAGAAATTTTACATCAAACAAAAACATAGTTTTATCATTCTTTAATATAAAATAATGTTTTTAAATTGAAAAAGGTGATGTATGAATTGAAACAAGAACTAAGAGCTTGGTATTTAAGGTTAGATGAATTATTAAAGAAACTTTAATATTAAAAAATGATTAATTGATCATAATAATTGCATAAAAACTAATTTTATGGATATATTGAATGTGTTTGTCAATGTGGATGACATAATATTTATAGGTCTAAGAGATAAATGATGATAATAATTTTCTACATTAACAATGACCAATGTTTAAATGTTGATGATTAGTGATTTGACATTTTCCTTAGTTTATAGGGAACTCATGTAATTCATGGGATATTTATTTCCCATTACATGTATGTGAGGGAAGTGTTTTATATATTTCCAAAGGAAGATAGAAAACCCATATTGAAACCCATTGAAAATTGGATAAAATTTTCAAAAGTTGTGGATGGAATGCCAATCTAAATCATGGAGTGTGGGAGATTTTTTATATTCCAACTTTTATGGTATTAAATATTGTTGAAATACTATTTTTCTACATGTCATGTTGCTTGGTATCAAAGTGATTCCATGGAAATACACTGGTTATAAGTTAAATAAATACTCAAAAGGGGGGAAAATTATTGAAAATCTACATTTTTGATCAAGAAATTATAATATCTTATAGTGGTATATAGGTCTCAAATAAATGGTATAACTATAAAGGGGTAATCTCAAAAGAATATTTTTAAAAAAAATCATTAAGAGAGGGGGAGTAGTATGATGATGAAAAATTATAATGTAGAGGGAAACTAGTATATAGAATCAAGGTATAATATTTCATATATTATTATTAAAATGATTTATAAATAATGTTGGATTAATCTAAAGAGAGAGAGAGAAAATATTTTTTTCAAAGTATAGAGACAAGAAATTTGTATTATTGAGAAAATGTAAAACACATTTAATAATAGATATAGTTTCCAAAACAAACCCAAGACAAACATATATCAAACACCCAAACTAGCCAATGATAGTGTCCAGGGACATTCTCAATCCCCCCAGGCTAACAACAAGCACTATGGCATGAAAAACAACATAGTGGGAATGATTTGGCCAAAAAATAAATAAAACTAGTAGAAAGAAATTTTAAATAAAAACTTACATGATGCATCTATACATTGGATTCCCACACCAACCCAGATAAGTAGAAAAAAGAAGATATGAATCTTTATAATATAAAATAAATCCCTTAACCTACCATCAACTCCCTCACACACAAAATCCCCAATTTCAATTTCTAAAATTTCATATATATGGAATACCAGTGATAAAATAAAGAATGAAAATTATGTGTAGAGCTTTGGGTGATCAATTTTGGAAATGTCTACAAAATAAAACAACCAACTAAACTTCATGTGACTCTATGTGTCACCATTAAGTCTAGAAACAATAAAATCTCCATGAGTGATCAAGAGATGAATAAAAATTGGAAATTGAGAAAATTAGAAGGCCTACCTCACTAGTATACAATCACTGAACCATAAATAATGACATTTCTAAAGAAGTTATTAAAAATGAAACCAAAAATACACAAAAAAAATTAGAAGTCATACCTTATTGTGTTGAAGAAAATTAGAAACCCTCTTCAGAAACCTTAACTTTAATCGAACTTCAGAATTCAGATGAGATGTTTGAGAGGCAATAGAGTGGGGTGATTTGAGATATGGCTCACCTAGGAGGATCAATGGTAGTAGGTGGCTTCTGTGAAAAGCTTCTGATATCGCGATGGGTTCTCAAATGGTTAGGTTTTTTTAATTAGATTGGGATACTTTTATCAGTGCTTATAAAAAAGATCCGATAAAGGTAGGTCTTTATCATTGTTAAAAAACACTAAAAAATCAATATTTATCAGCAATAAGATTATAGTGCTAATAAATTTTAATTTTATCAATGCGCTTTCTAGCCCTGATAAGGCCTCATCTTTATCAGTATGAAAAAAATGTTGATAAAGATGATTTCATCAGCACTTATTACTTAATCACTGATAAAGGATTTATAATTATAATTATAAATAAAAAATTGTAAATATTTATATATACTTAATAAATATATATAAATATAAATATATTAAATATATTAATTTTCAAATTTATTTATTATAATTTTATAATTATTTATTTATAACTATATAAATATTTTTTTAAAACAATATTTATATCATTATATATATTTATATAATTATACATATATATATTTAAAAAATATAAATAAATATAGTAAATATATTCATTATTTAAGTAAATTTATTATAAATTTAATAATTATTTACATATATACAATTATTTATTTATATTTATATTAATACTTATAAAAAATATTTAATTATTTATAATTATATATATAGTTGTATAAATATAGTAAATGTACATTTATAAATATATTTATTCTTAAATATTTGTTTACAAATATATTTTTAACATTATTAATGAATATTTAATTTTAAGTGCATGATTATATGTTTAAAATGAGTGAAATTTAATAAATTAAGAATAAGTACACTTTAACAATATTAAAAAATGGATAAGTTTTATGTGTGTGTATTGTATATAAAAAATCATTAATTTCATATATATGAAATCAATATAACACATATTTGGTCTATGTTTAGTTGAAAAATCAAATTACATTCATTTATATGTCGAGTACTATGTAACTAGACAATATTTTTAATTCATATTAATTTTTAATTATATACCATTATTAAATAAATATATGATTATTTAATGTAAAGTGCATAAATATTTTGTAATATATAAATCATATTTATATACATTAACATATATTGATATATTTAATATATATATTTTAATAACATTAATTATCATAATTATATAATTAATAAAATTGTACATATTTAATAATGTATAATCAATTTATTCATATTTATTAATAATTATTTAATTAATAAAAATTAATATTTTTATAATAAACTAGTTTTTTATTTTTATTTTTATTTTTATTTTATTTTATTTATCCAAACCTTATCACCACTAAAAATAAAGTGATGATAAATGTTTATTTTATCATCACTGATAAATGGTTAAATTTATCAACACTTTCCATAGTACTGATAAATATGCCATTTATCAATGTTTTTTCAAGCACTGATAAATACATGTGCTGTTAAATGTGGGTTTTGTAGTAGTGATTATTATATAAACTTATTTTTATTCTTCCAAGAAAAATTTTTATATCGACTAATTGGAATAGATTTATTGATATTAGAATATGTATTTCCCCTTATTAAACTGGTAATCCTAGAAATAAATTTATAACTAAAAGCACAAACATTTCAAAGTTCTTCATTTTCTCGTAAAATTATTCATAATTTTTTTCTATACATTTTGAAAAAAATATATCATCAATATAAAAAATGAAAATTAGTGTATCTATGGTTATTTCCTTAACATATAGATTAATATCAACTTTTCATTCAAAAAGGTTCAACTACTTTAGGAAACTATCAAGTTTAGAGTTCTATGAACAAGAAGCTTGTTTCAACCCGTACAGATATTTCTTTAGCTTATACACCATAGTTAGATCATTTTCAATTATGAACCCACTAGGTACCTCAATATATACTTCTTTATTAATTTATCAATTTATGAATGATGACTTAACATCCTAATGATAAACTTTGTAAAAACAATCTATATAAACTTTCAAGAACATTCTTATAGTTTCAAGTATTCAAATGGGGGAAACCTTTCTTCAAAATCAACACCTCCAGCTTTTTGAATAACCATTTTTGACAACTCATGGTTTGTTTCTTGAGATTTTTCTTTTCTCATTAATCTTATTTCTAAACACTCATTTTGTTAAAATAACATTCTTTCCTAGTGGTCATGGAACATGATCCTAGTTTTCATTTTTCTCAATATAATACAACTCTTCATTCATCTAATTAATCCACTTTTTATGTTCAACATTCTCTAAAACTGGCTACGGTTACATCTGTGAGATAAGCGATGCTTGATTCTCTAACTTCAGCTTCTTTATTGTTTGAACGATAGAATTTTCTTTTCCAATAATGTTATCATATTCAAAATGTTTTCAGTAAACTTCATTACTTTATATACTTTCTTATAGTTTCACTTTACTAATCAAAATATTGATCTAAATCAACTTGTACAACTTTTCACTCACAGTCATCTTCCTCCTCATTATCATGTTTATAAGTCATCAATATATCTTTCGTAAGATATTCCTCATCATTATCAAAAAAAAATTAAGGAAGTATAATTTTCAATATCTTTAACATCATAAGAATTCAATAAATTTTGTAGACATTTATTCTTACAATTTTAACTTCTTATGTTTTATGAATATCCAATAAAAAATCTTTCTTCATCAATTTTATAAAACATTCCAAGATCTATATTTTTATCTTTATTTAGATAGGTATTCAAAAAACCTTGAATTATTTTACCGTAGGATTTTTCTTAGAACCCGTCTCTTAAGGATTAATTTTATATTTAAGTCATTATAAAAATATATTTTTCATGTGAACATTTATAATAACAGTTTCTCTCTAGAAAAATTTAGGATGCTTGTATTTGATGAGAATATTTATTCCCATTTCAAATAAACTTCTTTTTTCCTTTACATTACTTTATTTTGTTGAGGAGTGTAGGTATCACTGTATTGGTGTTTTATTTCATGTTTCTTCAGATAGGACTCAAAATAGTTATTTGTATACTCCTTTCAATATTCAATTCTCATCTTTAATACATATATACACATATTTATCTCTCAAAATATCTTCTTAAACTTATAAAAATATCCTCAAACACTAAATTATGTTCATAAATATTATGTTATTAATCTGAGTGAAGTCATTGATGAATGTAATAAAGTAAAAAAAACACATTTTGTTTATTGATGTCTCATTTGCATTCAAATATAAGAGTTCATGAGCTCAAGAGGTCCAGGGGATTAGATTCCAACTTTCTTATGCATTCCACTAACCATCCTTCCTTTCAATAAAGTTATACCTACAAGATTATTTTTCCTTTTTATTTTTTATGGGTTTCTTACAAAACAATACTAAAAAAGTGTGCTCAAAACTTTTTTCCAAGATTCCCAATTCTCCAATACCACAACCTTTTTTTATCCTCAATTCATAAA
Source organism: Viscum album (assembly GCA_963277665.1). NCBI lineage: Eukaryota > Viridiplantae > Streptophyta > Magnoliopsida > Santalales > Viscaceae > Viscum > Viscum album. Next base: position 990,395,450 of record OY728128.1, on the reverse strand, counting down.
TACCATGTGTTACAATGATCTCTAATCTAGAATATATTTCTACAAGTTCCTTATCCCTTTGTAACAAATTTTACATCATTCAAACTATTAATGATACAAAAATATTTTCTAAATATAAATATTTACCATCATCACAATGTTATCTAAAACTCAATATGTTGTACTTGATCTTATCAAAATATAGAACTTATAGAATCTTTCAACTGAATCCACTAAGTGGTTCCCCGAGATGGTTGGACACATATACTCAAGTGTGCCTCCACATATGCCAAAAGATTCCAACTAGAAATGAGGACTTAGGGTGTGTATGTGAGGATATTATGACATCATGAATCATAGTATGGAACAATGATAAATGATAATTGTAATTAGTGTAAAAAATAATAAATAAGTAGCATCATAAATAGTAAATAATTTAGATAAATATTCATATGGAAGATGAATCATAAATAGGTATAAAATTATGATTGTGATTTCATGTATCTATACAAAAAATGAGGTGCATGTGATATAGGGGAAACATTAATATACCACATTCTATACAAAAATTCAAAAAAGACCAAAATTTTCCACTACTAGTATCGTGAGTATAGTATAGGTCCTCTTCTCCCGTACTCTATCCCAATACTTGGAATTAGACATTGAAAGTAGAATGATTCAATTTATCTATACCTAAAATCATGAATTTTTCTCACATAATAAGGGAGGATCGATAAAAGTGTGAGATATACTTAGTAGGCCACCACTAAAGGAGTCTATAACAATTCATTCTATGCATATAAAATTAAATTTGTTTTAATAATAAAAAAATTAAAATAGTAATGGATAAATAAATGAAATCAGATCGGGTTCCTCTCAAAACACTTGATTGATGCTAACTGGTTTGGACTAAGACAGATATATCTAAACAGAAGGAAACCTATACAGATATAATTTGGGTGTATAATTTTTCTCTAACATACATGCAATGATCAAAAACTGATCTTGGAACAAGGAATGTATCAAGTATGGACCAAACCCAAGCATATTATTTGTCTTGGTAGATGTTTCCTTTGATTAATAAATTGGATAGCACAAAATTATAAAGGAGGAATCTCTAGAATTTAAATAATCATCATCACGGTCCTGTCTAAGGATAATCATATAAAGGAACCAGATTGTTGCACCAGGAGTACAAAAAATACCCAACACTATAAGATTCTATCCAAGGTGATCCAAAAAGGCCTCTCAAGTATCACTCTCGGTGTGGTGTAAAATGTGATCCTCTGAGCCCATCCTAGTTGTACCATATAGGGTAAAAAGTATTTCCCATGGATGGTGTAAACATATCTCCCACTGATCCTATCCATGTTATATCCCCTATGGAACCAGTACCACTCATGGGTAAGTAAGTAATCCACCTGGTGAGATCATCCATGGAAATCTTTAACTATGATCCAAGTATCACTACTAGTGTGAATGTACTATTTCCCATTTCTAATTATGAATCACAATAATCCCATCCAAGGAGTCCTTAAGTCAGGACCCTTATATCACTCTCAAATTAAATTGAAGGGAAGGTTGTGGTTAGCACTAACTCATAATATACCATTGAAGAATTATTTACAAGTATTCTAAATCATTTAGTTAAAGCAGTTCAAACAATGGCATATAAAATAGGGACCTAAGTCATATTCAAACAACTTTCATTAAACATTTCACATTCCAATACATTTGTTACAAGGGAATTCATATGGAATAATTAATATTTATGATCTCATTTATAATGCTTATGCCTCCCAATACCTAAAGAGGGGAACAACCAAAAGGGGTGGCTCATGTTAAGGTAAATGCACCATAGTGTTGATAAGTAGGTAGCTAGGGTCTCATTACACATAAGAATGACCATTAATTTAATTAATTAAAAAATATATATTTGAAGTTGGGAATCTTATAAAATGGAACAATGATTCATGATAAAATAAAACTATAATTTTATAGAAAAGAACTAGACAACCAACCTTAATCTCGTAGTAATCTTCATGTCCTGTGTCGGCCCTTGAATCGAGCTAGAACTGGAGAAATCAGAATAATAGATGAAAAACCAAAAAAATAAGGAATATAAACTCACACAAAGATAGAATATAATATGTGAAGATAAAAATATAATTTAATTAATATGATTATAGATCCTACCATTAGAAATCCATTTCAACTGACAGTGAAGGAAATGGTTTTCGGACAAATTTATGGCTTCAATGCCTAGGTAGATCCATTGAGGAGGAGCTCGTGCCGGAGGGTATACTATGTTTGAGAAATAGTAGGGGAATGAGAGAAATAATATTAAGCGTAGTAATTTAAAAACAAAACAAAAATACACAATTTAAGAGGTGTGTGGTTCGGCCACACAGTTGGCCCAACCGTGTGGCAACTGTGCTCCTAGCACCTCCCAAAGACATCCCTCGCACGAGCTAAGTGCACGGGTTTTATAATAGTTCCCAACCCATGAAAAAGACCTTTTTATATTGTCTTAGATAAGTAACATTGCCATACATTCTAGGTTTCATGGTTTATTCTAATCATTTTCCCAAAGGCACTGATCTGATACACCCCAAATGGTTTGGCCAAACTATGTGGGCTTAAGTTCATAGTTTGGTCAAAATTTTCCCCTATCCTACTTCCTACAAAACTCAGAGATCCAGGCTTAGAAAAATCCATATATTCTCCTGATACCTTCATTAGGCCTTAGGGAACATTCATAGGTGTGAAATTAATTATTCAAGTGAAAACAAAAAGGTTTATTACCTCATCAAAAATATTGGATAGTTCAACCTCTCGTCTTAAAAAAACTCATCCCTGAGTTTCCCTTCTGGAGGAGGTAAATAATTTTCTATGAAATTTTATACCACTGAGCATGTACATTAGCCTCTCACTCTTAGGTCTCTTCCTATACACAATTTTTCTTCCATATCACATAAACCAGTTTAACTGACCTTCCTCAAAGAGCCTTCATTCTCTGAACAACGAAATGCATCGGATACTCCTCTATGGATACTTCTACCTCTAGCTCTATATCCTTGTGGTCAAACAAATGATATGGGTCAAAGTGATAATGGATAAGCTACGATAGATGTAATAAATTTTTAATGGATAATTACTTTCAAAGTAACTACAACTGATAGGGTACCATATTGACTCTCTCCATGATCTCAAAAGGCTTGAAATAATAAGGCAATAACTTTCCCTGTCTCTGAATCCGTATATGAACCAATCTAGGAAAAACTCACATAAATAATTGATGCCCCACCTAAAACTCTATACGTCACTAAAGACGATTAGTATAATACTTATTCTGAGACTGAGCTATATCCATACATTTCTAAATCATCTAAACTTACTCTAAAGTATCTTGTATGAGATGAAAACCCAGTAGTGTTTCCTCACCTACCTCTAACCAGCACAGGGGTGAATATAATGTCCTAAAATAAAGGGCCTCATATATTGGCATATAAATAGTTTCTTAAAAGTTGTAATTATAGGAAAACTCAATGATATGTATATTATTCTCAAAAGAACCTCAAAATCAAGGATTCATTCCTGAATCATTTCCTCTACCACCTATATCATCCACTTGGACTACCCATCAGTCGAAGGGTGATATATTGTACTCAAGATCACCTATGAAACTAGTTCCTTTTATAACTCCTACTATAACCATGGTATAAAATGATCATATTTTCCACATATGATAGAATTTGTAACACCATGAATCTACAAAATATCTTGGATATAAATCCTTCCAAGATCATAAAATGAGATAGTCTCTCGGATATGTAGGAATTGAAAAACATTGGTCAACCTATCAATGATTATCCATACTGTATCACTACATTGAGGGGATCTTAACAAACCCATCACAAGATCCATAGTGCTATCACCCAGTTTCTACTCAGGAATAGAAAAGGCTATATAAGTATAGTAGGTCATCGGTGATCTACCTTTAACTACTGACAGGTGAAAAAATTCATGACAAAACATGCAATATGCTTCTTCATACCCGGACACCAATACTAACAATTTAAATCTCAGTACATCTCGGAAATACCATGTTGTACTTCCCATAAAGATACATGACATTCTTACATCAACTCATCAAACATTTTATCAAGCACCCATAAACACCCGTGGAAGTACAGAATCAAATTCTCATCAACAACGCAACTAGGTAGTGGGTTCTCGCCTGAGACACTCTTCCTCCAGATGAGGTCCTTGGATCTGAAATTCATCTCATCCACATCCATTCTATAAGGGAGGATTTCACTACTAAATATGCTGAAAACAAATTTCCATGATATTCCCAAAAACCTAGGTACATTATAGAAAATGGGTCCATTAACTACCACTCACAACTATTCTATTGGAAAGACTGTGTCTAAGTATCCTAGCTCAGTGAATCATCTACATAATTCTCATTCTCAGGTGTATAATAAATCTCAAAATTTAATGACTAAAAGTATTTTACCCACCTACACTGCATGATATTCAAATCAAACATTTTGGAGATATATTTGAGACTTTTGTGATCCTTCTAAACAATGAACCACTCACCCATTAGATAATTACTCCAACTATATAAGGAATATACATCAATAGATAGCTTAAGGACATGTATATGGTAATTCCTCTCATGAGGTCTCAATTGGTGGGACTCATATACTAAAACTTGATCTCCCTGCATCAGAATTTCTCTCAGCCTAATTCTTGAAGCATCATAATAAATAATGCATCTTCTAACTGTATTTGGAAAAAAATTAGGATTGGAACTAAATTTAGTCTCCCTTTAAACTCCTGAAAAACTATCTCAAAATCTTCGGACAAAAATAACTTTTCACCCTTCTTATTCGTTCCCATGATAGGTGATTCTAAACATGATAAGTCCTTTATAAAGGAACTTTAATAGCTAACCAACCCCAAGAAATTGTGTACATAAAATAAATTCTTAGGATTCTCCTATAAAACCACTTCACTCACTTTCTCTATCTCTATTGATACTCTAGACTCTAAATTTATATAACCTAGGAAGTGGACCATATCGATCTGAAAGTGGAATTTAGTGATCTTGGTATACATTTAGTGCTCTATCAGTGTATTCATTGTGATCTCAAAATGTTTGAAATGGTCATGTCGAGTATAATAATACACTAAGATTTCTTCCACAAAGACTACTATAAATGGATCTTGATATGGGTGGAATACTCAATGAATCAAATCCATAAAGACAATATGTTCTTTTTTAAAGTCGAACAACATAACTAAATACTCATATAGGTCATATCTACTCTGGAACATTGTACATGGTATCTCTGACAATCTATCACACACTTGATGGTATCCTGACCTCAATTTGATCTTAGAGAAAACCATCGCTCCTCAGAGATGGTTAAAAAGGTTATCTATAAGAGGTACTGGATACCTTTTCATAACCATATGTTGGTTCAATCGGTAGTAATATATGATAAATTTGAGTGTTTCATTCACATTCTTTAAAAAAATACAAGTGAACCCCGTGGTGAAGTATTGTGACATATAAAACCCTATTCCTCAAAGTTTACCAACTTCTTCTTAAGTTCTGGGATCACTATAGGTTCCATCCTATAAATAGAAATGGACAATGGTTCCACTCCTAGAACTAGATTAATGGTGAACTCCATATATCCCATGTGAGGAAATCCATATAATTATTTAGGGAAGATTCCTTTGAAATAATTCACAATAGGAGGGAATTATATACATTGAATTCCCAGTTCACTCATAAAGAGACTATCCATCTAGATTGTCACTGTTCCAATCCCATGATTCTCTATTCTAAATTTACCCACCTATACATCTCATTCTCCTTATGAATGTATGAACTACGCTTGAGTGATGTAAAATATAGCCTTCTGAGATGGAAATCAACTTGATCATGATAAGGCACCAACCAGTATATCCTGAGTATGATTTCAAATCCAGTCATCTCAAGGAAAAAATTCCATAAGAATATGTACCCACCTATCTCAAGGGGTAACACCTTTTACTATTTCACACTCTTCAATCAAACCCCTAATGATGTGTTGAGATTCATCACATCATAGAAGTATTCTATATATAGGACCAAACATTAAATATTTGAAGTAGATATAAATTAGTGAAAAGAAACTATATCAAATATAGTGGAAACTAAAGTAGAGGCTAATATAATAGAACCTCATACTATATAAAGACCTGAACTATGCTCCTCATGTGATGGTTTCACTAATAGATATGGAAAAATCAGCATCCCTAAGAAGCAACCTGACTAACCATGGTAGCTCTGCTATATGGGCGATGAAGCTATGAGGTTTGACTACCTCAACCACGAACAATGGCTCAACTTGACTGGATAGTAGCCGACTAGCTCTCAGTCTAACATAGAGCTATAGATCCAGTACCGAATTGCGGTGTTAGTACAGATTTACTCTCACTAATCATAGTAGGTAAATTTTGGCTTAAAATATTAATGTGATCCATACTTTAATAAGATCGGAACTCAATATGGTCCATCATTATATGAGGATTATTATGGACAGTCCTACCACATTTGTGGAAAACCACATAGCTATCTTTAAATGTCATCAAACCTATGATGTCACCTTGATCAAACTCCAAGCGACATTTCCTGCCAGTTGGCATATTGTCTCAATCCATGGATACTAAACTGCCCAGAATCACACCAACATCTTCCCTAAGATTCTACTTAGTGATGTGATTATGTTTATTCATTTTTTTTATAATTATCCTTTTTAATGGTTGAAGGGGAACCCTCACATGGCCCATAGGATTCATGACATTACATGACCTGAAGGGTCTTGTTCACTATCTCAAAAAATGTGGTTAGTTAGAAAACATTCACCTGCAATCATATGGTGTACATAATACCATCCTCAAATCATCTCAAAATAATAAACATATAAACATCTAGTGAGGGTACACAATTCTAAATTTCATTAAAATGAGTTGAATACTCCATAACTGTAATCGCTCCTTGCTGAAGGGGTGTAAACTCTCTGGCGCGATCCTCTCTCAAATTTAGTGAAAAAAATAGCCATGGAAGGATATATAGAAGTTCATCCAAACCATACCCTAATCAAGATAAGCTGATAAATAACATCCCACCAATGCTTAGTGGATTCATGGAGCATGTAAGTTGAAATCTTGACCCTCTACTCTAGATTAATCTTCATAAGGGTTAAACAATGTTAACATTGCCTATATCCATGATACAACAGCTTGAGAACCAACATCCCCTGAGAAGGTGGAAGGATTATTAAGTTTAAATTCTCATGTACACTCTACATTAGTAGGGGAAGGTCATAGATCTCCCTGAACAATCTGCATGAAGTGCAAGAAGCTATCTCAGAACTAACTATCAATTCCCAGTGGATGATCAAATGGATGTGAATCAAGTGGAACTATAGGAGGTAATACTAGTGGATCGGGGACTACCACCTGTAGAAAATGATCATCTCTACACTTATAGTGCATGAATCAAGGATTTCATGGTGTCATATCTCTACAATTTCAAAACACATTTCTCAGAAATTATTTAACATCAGATAGGAAACAATGATAGAAGAAAATGATAGCTATGCAGACTTCCTATAAATGAGTCACACCCCTCTACATTTTATTAAATATAGGTCTAGGTTGTCAATAAAATCACAATACATCACTAGAGAAACTGCCTCCTACCCAAAACTAAGTTTAGGTTAGGGTTATGGTCTCACATCACACAACAAAGGTTTTGGTATGTGGATTGTCAATTAAAAGGTATAGAGGAAAAAACCCATTACTTTACAATTGGCATCCCCATTTAATGGTAACCATTTTATTTAAAAGCTTAAATTTAATTGATTTCTTACTCATTCATATATTTAAAAGGATATCATAGTATAGTTATTTTCATAACCCTTCCCAATTTATAGAAGATCATACTCTTTATAAATTTCAGTAGGTATGTCAAGTAATTGCAACCTGAACTTTATATATGGTATCAAGATGTAACAGGTCATATAAAATGATTTGATTAAATGAATTTATATTCCAAACTTATATAATTACATGCTTCATAAATTAAAATTGGAATTTATGAAATCAAATCAATGAACATTTCAATCCATAGAACATTTGGTTCATGGATAAAATGTGTCATAATTGGTTAATTGAGGTGACATCAACAATTTATATAGTAAAACAATGTTTATATTAATTCAGATACTTTAATTAATATGATTATTTTATCCTTACAAGAAATGTTATCACATTTCTATATATAATATCCCAAACACTAACTATATACATTAGGCAATGCATGAATAAAGTAAACATGGCTTGGAAAAATGCATGGCATATAAATCATAAAGTTCTTATAATGATGCATAAGATGCAACTTACTTGTCATACTAAGACAAGGAAAAAATTAAATCCATGATAATAATATCTATAATATTAATATCACAAAATATTTATGTCACCCAATGTTGAAACCTGTTCAATTTTAATATGTATAAACCAATAAAAATAATACCACATCCCAGTTAATTTCTGTTTCCCCTATATGGTGGTAAGCTACTCCAAGGAATAGGCTCATTACCAAATTTTGATACATCTTAGTATCATTTCTAATACCCAATTAGTAATACAAAAGGAAAATATAGCTTTGATATCACTTTTTAGTGTCCCGCCCTGAAAGACACTAAGCAGTGCCCCGAGATGGTTGGCCACATGACCTTAATTGTGCCTCCCTGTATGCCAGAGGCTTCCAACTTGTAGCTAGGGCCTAGGGTGTTTCCATGAGGACACAATTCCATAATTAATAATTGTGTAGTATAGAGGTAAATGATAATGGTAATCATAAAACGAAGTAACAAATAAGTATCAATAGAAACAGTAAATCTTTCATAAAAATAAATAGGTGGAATCTGAATCATAAATATACACATAATGATAATGATGATTTCATATAGGTATACAAAAATGAGGTATATGGGATATAGGGGAAACAATAATATACTACATGATATATAAAAATACCTAAAATAAAAAAATCTTTCACCACTATCATCATGAGCATAGGCTTAGTCCTCTGCTCTCATACACAATCCCAATACTAAGAATCAGGCATCAAATGTTGGATGCTTTACTTTATCTGCACTTGAAATCATGAAGTCTACTCATGTACCAAGGGTGGCCCAATAAATGGGTGAAACAAACTTTGTAGGCAATGAAAAATAGTGTTTAGAGAAATATAATTTGTGTGTATAAAATCAACAGTGTGGTAATAAGGAAAAAATTAATAGATTAATGGATAAATATATGGCATCAGATCGAGTTCCTCTTATAACACCCAACTGACACTGCCTACTTTGGTATAATCTAGATATCTCTGAATATAAATTAACCTATAGAGATATAATATCAGTATATAAAGTTTCTCAAACATATAGTCAATTATTAATAAAATTTCATCACCTCTAGTTTTTATGAATTATTTTTTTCAAATAAATTAAAATTCTTTGATGGGTTGCATCGCACACTACACCAAGTTAATATTTCTTTATACGCAACACAAAGTTAATATTCTGCAACAAGTATCAATGAGTTTATCTTGCGGTATATGTAACACTGCATTTGGATTTTGTTACACACAATATTTAGTTTCTTTGATAGCTTGCATTACACGCAAGACCGAGTTTTATCGAACTACAATATAATGTTAATATTAATATTTAATATTATAGTTATGGCCTAGCCATTAGATTATAGGGAATGAATATAATTGTCTAAATTCTGAAAATATATATTTTTCACATGTTTGTTATTTTTCTATTGATAATATAAAGGATAATAATCATTTAAAGGAAAAAAAATAAATATATCCTAAAAACGGTATCTTTTCTAAAAGATGGTTTAATCATGTTTGGAACACATAATTTAAAATTAAATTTTACCAAATTCATAAAATTTATTTGAAAAAATAAACATTATTTTTTAAAGTGGAATATCAAAATTATAATAGGGTGAATTTTTTATATTTTTCTAAGAAGTTTCATTTTTGATGAATATTGAAAATACTAAATTTTAATTGAAAAGAACATTTTAAATTAAATAATTTATAATGTTAAACTATATTTTGAATTGGTTTTAAAGTAAAAATCATTCAATTATACATATATTAATCCAATTTAGTTCATTTTTAAAAACTTCTTTTTCATCACATCTATGGGATTAATTTTAAATTAAATTATACTACATGTATGAATTGAAGTTGTAAAAATAGATTCTATATTTTGACTTAGAATAATTTTTATTTCTAAAAAGTTGAACTTAATCTTTTTCCGAAGTGATTGGTTATAATACTTAAAATTAATTACAGTGATTCAGAAAAATATGAGTTTACATAGTGGTTAAATATAGAATATTAGGTGTAAGAATGACACAAAAATTATCCAAAACACATTTTATGGATATATTTGGACCCTTAACAAATTATTCTCTATTTTTATGATTTATTTGGATAATATTCCATCAAATTGACCAATATAATAAGTTAATTAAGAAAAAGAAAAAAATGAACATTTCTTGCCTTAAATATTTATAAAGCATTGGGATATGGAAAAAATAACATGTTTAGATATATATATTATTTTTAAATTTAAATGATTTTTTTATCATGATAATTTGTTTTAAATTTTTAGATATTAAATAATTACTTTAAATTCTAAATAAATGCCAATGAAAAATTTATTTGGTTAATAATTAAATAAAATAAATAATACTCAAAATATTCAAGCTGAAGATAATTGAATGAATTGTTGTTACCCATTATTTTTTTTTATTATATCATGATGCAATATTTTTAACTTATTATATTATAATTACATTATTTCCTTGAATCTTATAAATTAAAAGTATATAAACAATGTTAAAAATGATAATAATTTTATTTTATATTTTATGATATTTTATTAAATGATTTAAAATTTATAAAAAAACATATATTCTTCCAAGTTATTTTTAAATGTTAATATATGGTTAATTCCTAGACCAATTGACCTTTTATGATGAACATATAGACCCTTAAATAGTAAAAAATCGCCATGGTTATGGTTAAAGTAGTGTTTTTGTGCATAACGTAGAATTAATTTCCAACACATATGAAATATTTATTTTATAAATTAGATATGATATTTTAGAATCATTGGGACTATATTTTATAATAATTTTCACTCTAATTTATTCTTAATGGGCAAATTTTCTAGGTTATAATATTGGTTACCATAATAAAAACCAAAATGGAAAAAATAGGGAAACATAGAAGTTAAGGAAGAACATTATAAAAATGAATTTATTTATTTGGTATGAATGTTTGTATGGACCCAATAAACCATCCCATCCATTATTATAAATTTTTTTGATCCACGTGGGTTAAGGGATACCTCTTAATAGTGAATAATTTTTATTATTTACAAGAATTTTACTCCTCAACTATAAAATGGTACTCAATCTCCCCCATTCTTGACACATATCAAGACATTTTCACTAAAAATACATACCAAAATCAATTATAAACTTATATAAATTAATTATATAATCCTTAATTTTGTCATAAATCTATCCAAGGAAGGCCTTTGGTGTGAACCTAAAGAACATACCTGAAGAAGAGGTAGCGTTCATCAACGAATGAATCTGTTTTATTTTTTCCTCAAACCAATTAAATTATTTTTATATCATGATTATATACAAACCTTGGTATCTTACATAAAATGGTATGTTTTTATACTAAGTTTACGACCTAAAAACACACACACTTTCATAAAATGGGTTATGAAATCATCGTTCGAGTGTACAGAGGAATACCGCATCGGGAACTAATGTTGTTCTTTTTTTCATTACCGTCTTTCATGGTTGATCATAATAATGTAAACAATATTTATATATTATTTTTATGATATTTATAATTTTATTATGATTATTTAATTATTATATTACACATACCTTCATGTTTTTCATTTTATGGGGATATTATAATGTCGTTCTTGTGTACGGCGGACAACCGTCATGCAATCGGGAACTAATGTTGTTCTTTTTTTCATTACTGTCTTTCATGGTTGATCATAATAATGTAAACAATATTTATATATTATTTTTATGATATTTATAATTTTATTATGATTATTTAATTATTATATTACACATACCTTCATGTTTTTCATTTTATGGGGATATTATAATGTCGTTCTTGTGTACGGCGGACAACCGTCATGCAAAGTGATGTGATTCATTCACACATTACATATAATGGATTAAGGATGATTTTAATATAAATATGTTATATATATAAAATGATAATTATTATGTAATGATAATATATTATATATCTTTCTTTATTTCAATCTGATAATAAAATGGAAAGAGCGTTTATTCTTATGTATGACCTTTTCTCTCCATGAACGGTGTATTTCATTTCTTATTTCAATATTTTATAGATTATTATAAATAGATATATACTGAATATATATTCTTTTTATAACATTTTTATCATTATGTATATCATTAAATCCTGATTAAAGTAATATGACCAAAAATATAACAAATAAAAACTTTTACGAAAAACAAAGTTGTTATTACCCAAACAATGTGACGTTGATATGGAATCTTTATAAACTGGTAATAAAAATCATTATTAAATCATATATTGTATTATATAAATGAATATTATTCTATTATATATTTATAAAAATATTATATTTATTATTTATTATTTTTCAATGAGTATGACAAGAAAGGGGACTTAAGGTAAGGGATTTATGTCTAAAGTTTTCTTTTTTGAGACACATTCTATATTCACCACCTATTTATTCTATTTGATTTATATACTATGGATGAATTTAATTTATTATTATTTTAATAAAATTTATTTCTATTCAAATATCCATTTTAGGATCTCTATTTTATTGGGTTTATAGTTTAAAATTTACCAAATCGGTAAATGATTTTTGTCTCAATTTTCCTTCTTTGAGGAGTATGTTTTGATATGCACCTATATTCTTTCAAGAGATGTATATAAAAACTATTTTGCATGTATTAGAATTAATTTATCTACACTCATGATATTTTAAGTTCTATTTTATGTTATTCCTTCAGGGGGATTGTGATTCCAAGGTTACCAAAGCGGTAATAATTTTATGTTATAATCTCATCATTTATGAGGATTGTTTATGATTATGCTTACACTGATAAAATAATATAATTTATATCCCAATAATTATCATTAATTGTATTATCATATGGTTATTAATTATATATTTAAGTAATGATGCCATTCTCCACTCTTTCATACTTAATATAATTAAGAAAATGTTTCTATGAAAATCTGATATTATTTGTATCTTCAGTCGAAAATCTAATTTCTTTAAAAATAATGTTTTTTAAAACTATTTTCAAAAATGTTCTAATATTATCCTATTATTTGTAAAATAAATTTTTACCCATGTTTTAACTTTTAAAAAATGGTTTTAAAATGAGTATTCTTGTGGTTTTCTGGTCAAAGTATCTTTTGACTTTGACTAATAATATAAAAGGAATCTTCGTTTTTTCATATACGTCATGTATAGGATTCTCCATCATCATGAGCAATGAATTGGTTCAAGATTAAATTATTCATTTCAAATAATATTTTCAAAAGAAAATTTTTTCTTAAATTTTTTATAAATTTTTTATTTTAAATTTATTTCCAAATAAAGTAATTTTGAAAAAGAAATTATCTTTTAAAAAATTTTGTAATTGATTTTCATATATTCCTTTATAATTTTAAAATTGTATTTTCAAATAAAATTATTTAAAAGGTTTTTTATTTTTAAAAATTATATTAAATGGTTTTTAAAGTAACCTTTTTAAGTTTTCAATGTTATTTTCAAATAAAATGGTTTTCAAAAGTTTTTAAGATTTAAAAAACATTTTTCAAAATAGAAATTATATATTACTCAATAAATTATTTAAATTAATTTTAAAATATTTATTAATAAGTTTCCAATTTTATTTTAGAAGAATATGATTTTAAAAATGTTTTATGAAAGTGAATTTTAAATAAATTCTATTTTCCATAAGAAATGTTCTAAGTGATCTTTTAAAATCCTTCTTAATGTAAGATGACATGCTTTGATATATTTTATGATTTATTAGGGATATTATCGAAGGACACCGTTATTATTATTTCCTTAAATGGTTTATATTTAAGATTTTTTTTATGAAACCCACTTCTATTCTATGGGTTATACCCTGATAAAATTCTTGTGAAACACATTTATTTTCACAGGATATTCTATGATTAAATGATTATAAAAATTTTATGTTTTTCATAGGTTATGATATGATTAGTTATTTATAATACCAATTTCATTTCATGGGTTTTCATATGATTAATTTTTATGATCTTGTGGAACACATATGTATGATTTATTATGTGACAAGTGGGACCTATATCTCCCACCAATGAGTTGGGTAAATATTTATAAATCTAATGAGATAGATAATGGCTAGAATGGGAAGTGAACCTTATACAATAAGTTACTTTTTCCATTATGATTGTTTTGGGAGTGAATCAATTCTACTATATCGAAAGGATTTTGACTAGGGATGTTGGTGTGTCTCGCCCAATAGGTGTATCCCCGATGAAGTGTGATGATAAGTTTTAGAAATTATACTTCAAAGGAATGATTTTATATGATTATGTGTATGCCCCAAATCTATGTCCAATGATGATGTTACTCTCTTGTAGGTCATATTTTATGATTATATTATCATTCAAGTATTTTGAACTACCAATCCTTATTCCATGACTGATGATTAAGATCTTTGATATGCAGTGTATAGTTTTCAAATTGTATTCTCTTATTCTCAAACCCTTATGTTCATGTTATGATTATGTATCACCTTTATTTACCATTACTAAGCATCTAAGATCACCCTTTCTAATGTTTCCTTTCTTTGGGTTATGAAGAAAGTATTTAATTAGTATTACTAAATGGTAAAATATTTGTAGGAAACATTGAATATATTTCACCAAACATGATGATTATGTTCTAGGACTCAAAATGAATTAAACTATTATGGTTCTTGGTTATGTGTTTGGGTAATGTAATGAATTTTCATCTAAAAATATGTAATATTCATATATATTAAGTCTAGGTCTCTATAGTTGGTACCAAATAAAAGGTTTATTAAACCTTTGGAAACTAAGATAAGAAGACATTAGTGATGTCCCATGGAATATTTATACATATATATCTAGGGATTTCTTTAAGTATAAGTCTAAGGAGGAGACAAAGAATAGAAAAATGTCCTCGAGTTTTTCTAAAGGATTTGGTGATTAATTTCCTAAAAATAAATCCCTATATGGATACTAAAATTAGATATGGATATAGCACATATGTACCTAGGGTTACAAACCTAAAATCAATGTATTGAGCTAGAATCGATCAGGAACTGGTGTATGAAAAAGGGCCTTTCTACCCACCTGGTTTGACGATCTCATGGGATATGCTTTGGAAATTCACAAACGCTTTATGAACCATCGTGAAAGATTTAAACAGATGATGACTATGAATAACCTAGGAAAAAACTAAGGTTTCATATATTAAAGAAAAAGGTGTCATGATTTCAACATCCTATAAGTGATTTTTATAATTATTTGGTTTCCCATTATGATTAGTGTTTCTCAAACTATGATTTTTGGTTTTATTAAATGGTGGGAAACAAAAAATAATTGGGTTAACATTGAATGTGATTTCCTATTTAATAATGATCAACCAAATGGGATAATGACTATTGTATAGGACATTGTGATTAATCCTAATCAGATTTGATGGAAATTATTAACAACATATATTTTGACCAACTCTCAAACTCACCAAAGAATAGAAGTAAATAGTTTTGTAAGAGTTTATGTAATGGAGACCATGGAGGAAATAATATTCAGTTTCTTATGTGTCAATAATTTGAGAAGAAACACCCAAGTCAATGTCTTAGTGGAATAAGAAGGTATTTTGACTATGGAAAATAGGGGAACAAAGCAAGTAACTGTAAAGGAAAAATGAAGAGTTCAGTTAATGAAATGGATGGGAATATTGGAATTTCTAAGGTATTATCAATGGAAGAATTATTTAAATTTTGAAAGTATGGGAATTATGAAAATAAATGTCTATGGGGTAAAGTTTTTGAATAAAATCAGAAATGTGGTATGAGTATTGGTTATATTTCTAATGATGAAGAGACTACAAATGACATGTGAAATGAAATTAAGTGTTAAGTTATAAGACTATGAAGCTTAGTTAATTGTTTAATAATTAAGTTGGATGAATAAAGTATTGATATATTGGAATTAAAATATTGTGTTATTTGAATCATGAAATATATAATAGTTTTTCATTATAAATTTTTATTAAGGATTTGAATGACTTTTTTGAATGATTCTGATGGACAAGAAAAGTGATTTAATAGCAAGGTGATATTTTTGATTAAGGGAAAATAACCCTTAACATGTTCCTAAGGATAAGAAAATGATTATTTGTGTGGATAAAGGGATCATTGATATAGATAAAGTAGATTGTATATTATTTATGACCTCATAATTGATAAAGGATTTGTTAAAAAAGCAATTTATCCTATCATTAATTAATTTTACATCATTTTTAGATTTATAGAATATATCCAATACTCTTTGTTTTAGGTAAGTAATGAAGAAAAACTTATATTTTAAATAAGGTTTTATAGTAATTAGGGTTATTAAAACGTTTCAATAGAGTACATCATGAAGATATTCACATGTTTGGTATGTGAAAATAAATAGATACTTTATTATATATAGGGGATTAATGATAATTTTATTTTGAGAAATTTGGTAACATTCTTTCTCAAGTTTTATTTTTTAATATTTTTAAAGGGTCACAAGGCTTACTATTTATGAAATGCTTTATATTTAACTGTGAATGAGGTTTTAAAAATTAATGTATTATTTTTTCATACGAATATTTATGAATATTGGATAAACCATGATAACCATTATTTATTGATGATAAATAAAGATAGACATAATGACTTATCATTCTTTCTATGGATATTATGATTCCTTAGTTCTTCAATCATAATAAATTCACCTTCATCTATTGGAGAAATAGATGAAGTGGAAATTGATCAACACATAACTATCAGAGAGATAATTCTTATAAAAAGGAATAGAATCAAGTAATTATATCTTCTTGTGAAAATTGTACAAATTTAGGAAAAGTATCTTGGAACAAAAAAAATCCTAGTACTTTTATTTTTTATGAATCAAATGGACCCTTAAAAAATAACATAATTATGGTTTTGTGATTATTAAATTTCTATGGATCACCCACTTTCTTATGACTAGTGATCTTTACTACTCTCTATAATTATTTATTTTTTTATTATACATTCATGTTTTCACTTGACACTTATTTTCTCCTATGTGGTAACCTAGTTATGAGTTACTTTGGGTAACAGTTATATTTCCAACCTTAACTTTTTATAGGAAGTTTTATTATTAATTTTTATAATGTGGGTTTCTATGAAACAAACATTAAAGTAATAATAATTTTATGACCTAGATTAATTTTGAGGGTGAAATTAATTTTAAGGGGATAAAATGTAACACCCTGAGTTTTTAAGAATTATTTTTTTCAAATAAATTTTATTTTTTTGATGGATTTCATTACATGCTACTATAAGTTGAACTTTATTTATATCAAACACCAAGTTAATATTAATCTAAAAAAAAACATGAATTTTATATCATGGTACATGTAACACTATGTTTTTCTTATGTTACACATAATATCAAGTTTCTTAAATAGCTTTTGTTACACACTGGACTGAAGTTTACTGAACTATAGTATACTATTAATATTTTTATTTAATATGATAGTTATCATCTAAGATTGGAATTGAGATAATTAATAGGATTAACTAACTCATTAAAATATATATTTCACATTTTAATTAGTTATCTATTGATTATAAATAAAATAAGAATAATTTAAAAGAAAAAGAAATATTTTTAGAAAAAATAGTATCTTTTCTAAAAGATGGTTTCACCATATTTGGCGCGCAAATTTTAAAATTAAATGTTACCATTTCATGAAAATTTATTTGAAAAAATAAAACTCATTTTTCAAATCATAATAAAAAATTATCTTAGGGTGAATGTTTAGTATTTTTCTAAAAAGTTTCATTTTTTGATGAATAGTAAAAAATAATGAATTTTAATTGAAAACTGCACTTTCATTTAAATAATTAAAAATTTTAAAATATATTTTGAATTGGTTTTAAATTAAAAATAGTTAAATTTTGAATATATTAATAAAATATAGGTCATTAGACTAATTTTAAAATTTAATTTTGGATATAAAAACATCGTAAAATCTTGAACATTTTAACTTTACAAACATACTTTCTCATCGCATCTGCGGGATTAATTTTAATTAAAATTATACCAATTTTGTGAGTTTTATTTGTAAAAATTGATTGAATATATGGAATAGTAATAATTTTTAATGTTTAATACATCTAACTTAATTGTTTACCAAAGTTATTAGTGAAAAAATTTAAAATTAATTATAATTATTAAGGAAATATTTAAAAAATCAACCTCCTTGCCCTTAATATTTATAGATCTTTTTGATATGAAAAAACAAAATATATTTGGTTATTAATATTTTTTTAAAGTTAAATGAGTTTTTTATCATGATAATTTATTTTAATTCTTTAGATATTAAATAATTACTTTAAATGGTCAAGAAACGACAATGTAGAAATTATTTAGTTACTAATCACCAAATGATACTAAAAATATTAAAATTGAAGTAAATTGAATGAATTACTTTATTATATTAGTTTTTTTGAAGAATAAATTATAATAAATAGATTTTAAATTAATGTATTCTAATTAAATTATTTTCATAGTATTTTTAAATTCAAATTATGTAAATAATGTCAAAATTGGCATTAATGTTATTTTATGATAAATGATATTTTATTAAATGATTTACAATTACTAAAAAAACTTATCTTATGAAAAGTGATTTCTTAATTTCAATAAATATAATATATGTTACATTCATAGACTAATTTACTTGTTATATTAAACATATTGACCCATAAATGGTAGAAACTTTGTTAGCACAATTATGGTTAAAGTAGTGTTTTTGAACATTACATATGCTTCTGTTAAAATTAATTTCCAACACCTATGGTATTTTTAATTTATAAAATAAATATTATATTTCATATTAATTGGATCTAAATATTCTAATAATTCTAACTATAATTTAATCCCAATGTAATAATTACCTAGGTTAGAAAATTAGTGACCTTAATAAAAATCAAAAATGGTAAAAATAAGGAAAATTATAAGTTAAGGAATAACATTATAAACATGCATTTATTATTATGTAGTGGAGGTATTTATAGATCACATAAACACTCCCCTCCATTATTATTAAATTTTGTATCCATATGAGGTAAGGGAGACCTTCCAATAGTGAATACTTTTGAATATTTACAAGAATGTCACTCCTCAACTATAAAAGGGAACTCGCTCTCCACCATTCTTCACACCTATGAAGACATTTGGCACAAAAAAACCTTTAAAAATCACTTCTCAAATTATATTACTTTTTCCTAGAAGCATTAAATTTGGTATATATCCCACCAAGTAAGCCCTTTGGTGCCAACCAAAAGGACATACACGAATAATAGGTAACGTTCATCAATGGGAGTTTTTGTTTTATTTATTCCTCAAACTCCATCAATTATTATTATATAATTCATGTATAATAAATTAAGTATAGTAAATATAATAATAATTTTTTATGATAATTTTTCACCCTTCAACCATACTGACTTCTGTCAAATGGATTATAGAATCATCGTTCATGTGTACGATGAACTACCGCCTAGCAAACCGATGTCATTTTTCTTCCACTACCACATTTCAAGGTTGGTAATAATTATGGACACACTCTTTATATATTATTTTTATGATATTTATTATTTTATTAGGATTATTTAATTATTATATCATGCATACCTTTATGCTTTCCATTTTTTGGGAATATGATAATGTCGTTCGTGTATACAGTGTAGAACCGCCCTACGAAGCAATGTGATTCATTCATGCTTTAAATCAAATGTATTAAGGATGGATTTAATAAAAATGTGTTTTATATATTACATAAAAATTATTATTAAATTATAATACATAATATACATTTCTTTCTTTTAATCTAGAAAGAAAATGGAAATAGCGTTCATGCTTACGTACGGTCTACTGTCGCCATGAACGGTGTATTTCATTTTCTATTTATATCTTTTATAGATTATTATAAATACATATATGATGAATATATAAAATATTAATATAATTGTTATTATTCTTTATATTATTAAATCATGATTAAAGTAATATAATCAAAAATATAAAAAATCAAAACTTTTATGAATAACAAAGCGGTTATTACTCAAAAATCATAACATTAACATGAAATCGTTAATAAAAGAGCAATAAAAGGACACAAATATATGGTATTAAATATATTAATATGATTATTTAATATATTTATAATAAACTTATATTTATTATATAGGAGGTTTCAATGAGTATGATGAGATTCAAGACTTAAGGTAATGAATTTTTATCTCACTTTTCCCTTTTGTAAGACACATTCTTTATTCACTGCCTATTTATTCTATGTGGTGTATATACATCTGATGAATTTATTTTATGATTATTATCTTTATTTTTTTCTATTTACATATCAATTTTAGGTTTTCCTTTTCATGGGGTTTATGGTTCAAAAGTTACCAAATCAGAAAAGGATTTTGTCTCAATTTTCTATCTTTGAGAGGTATGTTACGATATACACCTAAATTCTTTCATGAATAGTATATTCATACCATTTGACTTGTAATATCATGAATTTATATATCTTAATGATATTTTAAGTTCCATTTTATGCTATTTATTCATGGTGATTATGATTCAATTTTACCTAATTGGTAATAATTTTATGTTACAATCTCATCATTTATCAGGATTATTTTTTATTATGATTACTGTGATAAAATATTATGATCTAACTCATAAGAATTATCCTGAATTAATTTATCCACTATTTATTCATGATATCTTAAAATAATGGTACAAATTTTCCACTCTTTGGTTGGATAATTAATAAAATGTATTTATGAAATTTCATTTTATTTCTCTCTTTGGTTGGAAATTTGTTTTCTTTTAAAACCAAGTTTTATAAAACTGCTTTCAAATATGATATAATATTATCATATGATTTTTAAAATATATTTTTACACATTTTTTACATTTTAAAAAAAAATAAAATTAATCTTCTTTTTATTTTTATTTTTTTATCAATTCTCTTTTGAATTCTACATATAATATAAAAGGAATATTTGTTTTTATGTATACATCATGTATGGGATTCTTTGGCATCATGAACGTTCCATTCATTAAATATTACTTTATACATATTAAAGATAATTTTCAAAATAAATATTTTTCTTAAATATTTTTTAATGATAATTATTTAAATTGATATTTTAAAAAAAATTAAAAAACATTTATGTTTTAAAAAGTGATTTAATTTTTTTTTCAAAGCATCTTTTATATGTTTCAAAATTTATTTTCAAATAAAAGTATTTTAAAGTTGTTTTATGTTTAAAATTTATTTTAAATAGTTTTTAAATTGTCCTTTGTATTTTTCCAAGATTATTTTTAAAGAAAATTGTTTTTAAAAGTTTTTAATTATAAAAAATAGATTTTAAAATAGGAGTGTATATTTTCCACAATAAATGTTTTAAATGAACTTTAAAATATGTAATTATATGTTTCCAATGTTATTTTCCAAGAATATTATTTTGAAAATGTTTTATGAAAGTTATTTTCAATGAAAGGCTATTTTCCTTAAGAAATGTTCTAAGTGATCTTTCAAAATATTTCTCCATCTAAGATTACATCCTTTGATATAGTTTATGCTTTACTGGGGATATGATTCAAGGAGACAATTCCTATTCTTTCATTTAATAATTTATATTTAAGATGGAATTTTTTTATGAAACTTATTTCTCTTCCATGGGTTATATAATAATAAAATGATTGTGAAACCCATTTCTTTTCATGGGTTATGTTATGATGAAATGATTATCAAACCTGAATATATGTCACTGGTCATGATGTGTTTAAATGTTTATGATACCCATTTTATTTCATGGGTTATGATATGTTGAATTTCTATGATCTTATAGCACACATATATATGATTTCATTATGTGATGGGTGGTACCTATATATCCCTCCAATTCATTGGGTAAATATTTATATATCTCATGAGATAGACATGGCTAGAATGAGGAGTAAACCTAGTACAGTAAGGGATTTTTTCAATTATGATGGTTTGGGGAGTGAACCCCTCCCACTATAAGGAAAGGATTGTGACTAAGGATGGTGGTGTGTCATGTCCAGTCTTATAAACTACAAATATTTATTCCATGACTCCTTACTGTAATGTTTTATATGGTGGTTATGGTTTTCAAATGTTATTATCATGTTCTCATACCCTTATGTTCATGTTATGATTATGTATCTCTTTTATTCACCCTTACTAAGAATCTGATATCACCCTTTCTTTTTTTTTCTTCCCCTAGGTTATGAATAAAGGTTTTAAGTGGGTATAATAAAGGGGTATATCTTTGTGGGAAACATTTAAGATCTTTCCCAAAAACTATAATATTGTGTTCCAGGTTTCCAAACGCACTAAAATATTATATCCCTCATGAAAGTGTTTGTGTATTGTAATGAATATTCATCTAAAAGGATGTAATATCCATGTATATTAATCTTGAGTCTCTAAAAACTAAGCCTATAACATGAAAAGTACCAATTATAGACCAAATCCAAGAATATTATTTGGTTTAGAGGATTTTTCCTTTGATTAATAAATTTTAAAGCTTGAAATTATAAAGGATTTCTCTCTAGAATTTAAAAAAGCATCATCTGGGGACCGTCCAAGGTGAACCGTATAAAGGAACCTTAGTATTTCATTAGGAGAACATCCAAAATTGTAAGAGTATATCAAAGTTAATCCATAAAGGCATCCCAAGTATCACTATAAACATGTTTTATAACATGAGACTCTGATCCCATACTAGGTGTACCACATAGGGGACTATATACTACCCATTGATGGTGTAACCTTATTTCCCACCGATGCGGTCCAAGGTATCTCCCCTAGGGAACTGGTATCACCCATGGGTAATTAAGTAATATTAATAGATATCCTATCCAAGGTAATTTGTAAAAATGATCCAATTATATCTCTCGGTATAAAGGTAATCAATACCATTTCTAATTATTAAGTGTGATGAGCTTGTCCAAGGTGTCCTTAATTTTGGACCCATGTATCACTCTTGACTTAAAGTGAAGGGAATGTTATGATTAGAACTGACTCAAACCATACCACCCAATAATTATTAATAAGTTATCCAAATCATTTAATTCTATTAATTCAAACTATGACATAAATAAAATGGTCCTATCTTATGGAACCCCTCCTTTTATTACAAAGCTTTTCATTACATTGTACAAAATTAAGGATCTTTTAACATTTAGTTTCTTGGAAACTAGGTAAATAATAAAAAAACATAAAATATTTTTCTAAATAACATTAAAAATATATTCATTGGTTCATCTTAATTACTTTTACTATATCTCGTAACTTAGGTACATAAATCAAAGGAAAGGGAGAGCAAAAGGCCCATTAATGGAATAAGCAAAGGAAACAATTTACAAGTGATCTTGAAGAATATCAATAAGAACATGTGTAATATATTTATGGATTGAGGAATATCATAATAAAAAGAACATAAATCATAACATTGAAATGTGGTTACAACATTTAAATGATACATTAATAAGAATGTCCCCAAGGTTTTCTATTGAGGTGTCATAAAAATTACCAAAGTTGTTCACTAAGGTATCATAAAATATGAAATCTCTAGAGATTAAATTATTTACCCATTTCATTAGATAGATATTAGGGAAAATCCTTCATATGAATTAATTTTAATGTGATCCACATAGATCATAATAAATCATTTCATAAATAACCCATGGAGAATAAAATAAAATTAGTTTCATATCAAAATCATGGTGTTTCAAAAGTACTTTAAAAACATGATCATTATGTCATTTTTAACCAAGGAAAAGGGAATTCAGGTTTTACATGTGTCAATACCAGAATAAAATAAATAAATTTACATATTTTTTAATATTCCTGTACAAAAAATAGGTTTGGGTATTTACAAAAAGAAAATGAAATGGAATTTTTTGAGGAGAAGAGAGAAATTTTGAGAAGTAAAATTGGCAGCATAACGGGTATAAACGCGGTTTGGGAAAAGGCTAAAAAGATAAGTTATCAGTGTATAAAATTGATAAAACATAATTTTGAAGTAATTTATTTAATAAAAATACAATAATATAGTGAAAATGTCATTCATAATACAAATACAAAAATTGGTTCTTGAAATAAAAAGAAAATAAGGATATTTTCCTTACCATGAAAATTAACTCCTAAAACATGAGGATTGGAACATTGGGGTATTCAGGAAACCTTGGTAGGATTAATTGGGAGTTAAAACTATTATATATTTATAGAGGATTAATTATGATTGATTGGAAATGGAGAAATGGGTGGTTATTTAT
Source organism: Viscum album (assembly GCA_963277665.1). Classification (NCBI taxonomy): domain Eukaryota; kingdom Viridiplantae; phylum Streptophyta; class Magnoliopsida; order Santalales; family Viscaceae; genus Viscum; species Viscum album. Next base: position 990,370,597 of record OY728128.1, on the reverse strand, counting down.
AGCAAAAGTGGAGGATTTGTTTATTAATTTTCGAATATATGCCTTGAAAATCTAGGTAGTGGTAAAAGAAAAACCATAGGCTTTACTATGGTATTTTCCCATGGTATTGGATACTTGGGACACATTTTATGTTATTTTAATCCATATAAGTGAAAAATAATTATATATTACTTATTTTGGCAAGAAAAATTAACGTTTTACCAAGATAACATTTTTAAAGCTAAAGTTTTCATTTTTGAATTTGGAAAGTAAATTATATATTTGTAAATTGATTAAAATTTATTAAAATAATTTATATTAATAAATTATAAAATTTTATGTCATTTATTTTGGTTAATTATTTATTTCATAATTATGACATAATTATGATGTCCTTAACACACCAAAAAACACAAACTGTATTTTTACTATTCATGAAAAAATAAAGTATTTTTTAAAATTCTCATAAATTCACCCTAACATAATTTCAGTGTGATGATTTCAAGAATGATAATTATTTTATCATAATAATTATATAAATATGATAACTTTAACTTTAAATATAAAAATTCCTATTTATTAAAAATAATAGTGAATTTAAAATGCATAGTAAAATTTCTAACACTTGAAAAAAATATTTTATCATTTATTTTTAAATAAGAGATTTTTAATCATAAAATTTAATTAAAAAAATTATTCATAATACCTTATTTTATTATAATAATTATATATTTTCTGAAAAGTACAATCTCTCTCTTAAAAATCAATTTATCCAATTTCATCTCAATTTTATTAAGAAAAACTATTCTTAAAACAGAAATGATAGAATAAATATTTTATTTATACAATGGAATTAAACATTAAGTTACTAATTAATTGAAATATATCCCCTTCTACACGTGTATATTCCCTAATAGTAAGGTGTGCAATAGTGGAATTTTTTTGGGGTGCCTCAGCTAACATTGACCGAGTGGTAATCTCTATTAACTTAAACTTACCTATTTGTGATTTCGTTAAAGCTTTTATTATTGAAGCTTAGCTTGGTATTGGCCAAGGTAAACCCCCAATGATGATACCTCCCTCCCAAGATCCAATAGATGGGATTTAAATAGAATGAATCTACTGGTTGGGGCCATCAACTCTTCGTTCTGTATAGATTTTTCTTTGTCAAAATATTACTTATAAACTCAAATGATAATGTGAAAATTATTATCAAGAGTATAGTTACCAATGGTCATATTGACCAACGGTCACAATTGACCAATTTCCTTTTAACAGTTGAATCCAAATGGTCATATTTCCCTTTATATTCACTTTATTAAAAAAGATTTGGTTTTTTTGTGAATAATATAATATAACACACATTTTCAGGAAACAATTATCATTCAAAAAGTATAGTTCATTATATTCTTCCCTAATTAAGAAATGTTGTCCCTAAAATTTACACTCATTCTCTCAGTTGAGTGAAGTTATGGGTACTTCTACCTCATTTTCTCCTCTAGTTTTCACATCACTTCATATGTATGGTTCCTCCACATCATATTGACGAGGTGGGTAGTCTTGTTGAATAGAACCATGTCACTATGGTCCAATATCTCCATTGGATGCTCCACATAAGAGAGGTAATGTTCTAGTTGTACCACCCTAGGATTTAGTACATGCGAAGGGTTAGGTGTTTACTTCCTCAAGAGAGAAATGTGGAATACATAATGAAATTTAGCTATATTTGGTGTAATTTATATCTGATATTCCACTACTCCTAAGCTATCAAGTATTTCATAGGGGCCAATGTACCTGATGCTAAGCTTCCCTTTATTCCAAAACTGCATGACTCTCTTCCAAGGTGATATTATAAAGAACGTATTTTCACCAATACCAAACTCTAAGTCCCTTCAATGGTTGTCGTCATATCTATTCTACTAACTCTCAGTAGCCTTTGTGTGTTTTTAATGGAATGAACCATTTCTGTCACCTCTTGAACAAGATCAGGCCTAAGAAACCTTCTCTAACCAACATCATCCTACAAGTAGGAGTTCTACATCACTTCCCATATACATCTTCATAGGGTTCGATCTGAATATTTTAATGGAATCCGTTATTCTATGAGAACTCAACTAATGGGAGATTTTGATCTCATCTACCTTTAAATTTCATTTATCATGTCCTTGAGTGTCTAAATAGTCATTTTAGATTGGCCATAATTTTTTGGTTGATAGTCCATACTAAAATTCAATTAAATAATCACAAAAATAATTCTCCGTAATTTTGATGTGAACCATGGATCATGATCACATATGATAGAGAGTGATACCCCGTGCATCCTTATCACTTCATGTATATCTTTGAAAGTTTGTCAAGGGATGAATCTTCCCGAATAGTGATGAAATGGGCAGTCTTGGTGAGATGATCCACTATAACCCATATCACATTGTTTCCTATGGACATTATCCAGAGACCCATCAAAAATTACATAGTGATATTATCACACTTCCATGTTGGCAAGGGTATTGTTTTTAATACCCCTTTAGGAATTTGTCTCTTTTCTTTCACTTGTTGAAACAACATTAACCTTCACTAGTACAAAAAATGTTTTTTACGTCGGTTATTTTTCATTTTTTACGTCGGTTTTTAGCCGACATTAATATGGACGACGTTATAAATATTGTTTTTTACGTCAGTTATTTAAAAACCAACATAAAAAAACATAACAGAGCGGTGTTTATCACATCGGTTATTTAATAACCGCCGTGATAAACCATTTCCCATTACTTTATCACGTCGGTTATTAAATAACCTACAGGAAAAAACCAGGGTGGAGGGTTTATCACATTGGTTATTTTAATAACCGACATTATAAACCAGTGGGGGGGCTGTTTAAGGCGTCGTTTATTAAATACCCGACGTGCTAGACCCCTAGAAAATGGTTTATCGCGTTGGTTATTTAATAACCGACGTTATAAACCATTTCACAGGATTTAATCACGTTAGTTATTAAATAACTAACGTGATAAACTAGTGTGGGGGTGTTTATCATGTCGGTTATTTAATAACTGACGTGATAAACTAGGAGGGAGGGTTTATCACATCAGTTATTAAATAACCGACGTGATAAACCAGTGTGGGGGTGTTTATCATGTCAGTTTTATAATAACCAATGTGATAAACCATTTCCCAGGTTTTTATCACATCGGTTATTAAATAACCGACGTGAAAAACCAATTTTTTTTTTAAAATAGAAAGTAGTCCTCTACACTCCCCAGAAACAACCAGAAACCAAACCAAGAATTTGTACCATAAAAACAGAAGTAGACCAAAATAAGAACCAAAGCAAAATTAAGCATTTACATTGATAACGTTTAAAACTTACCCTACAGGACAGCCCCCCACCACCCCCTCCCCCTGGACAGCCCCCCTCACCCAGCTGGATAGCCCCCACCACACCCCTGGACACCCCCCCCCCACACACACACACCCCTGGACTGACCCCCGACCCCCTAGACTGCCCCAAACACCATTTGACATCCCCACCACCCCCTGGACAGCCCCCCACACCCCTGGACAACCCCCCACCCTCATGTATACCCCCACCCCCTGGATAGCACTCCCACATCCCTGGAAAACCCTCCCACACCACTGAAACAGGACCAAAAAGTTACCAACAACATACTGGAACTCCCTCACCCCAGTAGACTACCCACACCACACCCTTGGACACCCCCCACACCCCTGGACATCACCACCACCCCTAGATATCCCCCCACCCCCTAGACAGCACTCCCACACCCCTGGACAGCCCTCCCACACCCCTGAAACAGACCAAAAAGTTACCACTGAATAACCCCCACCACACCCCCCCCCCCCCACACCCCTAGACTGCCCCAACCCTCTGGGCAGCCCCCGACACCCCTGGACATCCCCCCACACCCCTGAAATAGGACCAAAAAGTTACCAAAAACAGACCAGAACCCCCTCACCCCACTAGACTACCCCCACCACACCCCTGGACACCCCCCCCCCCCCCCCACACCCTTAGACATCACCACCACCCCCTGGAAATACCCCCACCCTCCTGTATACCCCCACCCCCTGGACAGCACTCCCACACCCATGGATATCCCTCCCACACCCCTGAAACATGCCAAAAAGTTACTAAAAACATACCAGAACCCCCTCACCCTACTGTACAGCCCCCACCACACCCCCCCCCCCCACACCCCTAGACTACCCCCCACCCCTAGACATCCCCCAACACCCCTGGACAGCCCCCCCCCCCCCCCCCACACCCATGGACTGCCCCACCACCCCGTAGACACCCCCCCCCCCCCACACACACACACCTTTAGACTGTCCCCACCCCCTCTACAACCCCTGGACAGCTGGTGTTGGGAGAGGAGGTGCCCCCATCCCTCGGGGGGCATGCTGCTGGAATTTACTCATCACTCCCACATGTGAAGCTTGAGAACTCAAAATGTTTCACATGTGGGAGTGATGAGTACCTTCCAGTGACATTCATCCCCTCGAGGGATGGCGGTGCCTAATCTTCCACCCCCTGGACTGCCCCCCCCCCCCCATCCCCATGGACACTCTGTACCCCCCCCCCCCCCCACTGGATTGCCCTCCCACACCCCTGGAAACCTCCCTCACCCCACAGGACACCCCCACACCCCTGGACACCCCCTGAACACCCCCCACTCCCCTGGACAGCCCTTCCACCATCCTGGAAATGCTCCCACCCCCTTGGACTGCCCCCCCCCCCCCACTCTCATGGACACCTAGGATACCCCCAACCCTACCAGACATCCCTCCCACACCCCTGGATACCCCCCCCCCCCCCCAACACCCTTGCACCCCCTCCCCCCAAACCAAAATCCATACCAGAAAAACCATCATAAGTAGACCAAAACAAGAAGTAAATAAAAATTAAACATTCAAATATATAACATTAAAAACTTACAATGTCAACTTAAAAAAACTAAATCCAACCTAAACAACTACCAAATACACAATTACAATGACAGTATTCAAAATTACATTTTACACTACAAATAACTAAAAATCAATCAAACCTGTACAATAATTTGACCATTCCACTTGTAAGTCTTTGACGTCTTCAGCACTATAGGGTTGAGGGTCAACAAATAGCTACAAATTAAAAGGATAGTAGTTAACGTGTATAATTAATAAATCAAATGAACTAATATAGAAATGTTTAAAAGGAAATCTTACCAGGTCAAAGTTCACAACTGTCCCAGTTGTTATTATTTCATACATAAATCTTAACATATGATATCTGCATTCAATGATGCCTTGTTTTTCATGAAAATTCTGTTTGAATGAGTGTAAATTCAATATATTATTTATATGTAATAAATCAAATAGTAAAAATTATAAATGGATATTTACCTTTACATTTACATATTTGATCTTCGCACTCCTTTTCTTTGTGTTTTTTCGAAAGTAGACCCATCCCCTGTTAGAAAATAATACGAATGGGATAAATTTAAAATTCATTATAATAAAGAAAACTATTGAGAAATTGAAACTTACTTTTCCAATATTTTCTTAAAACTTTCCCACACATCACCATGGACAGAGCATATCCAATAAAGTGTCTTCTCCCTTGGGAAAAAACTCCTAACATCCAATGATCACTGATAAAAAAAATAAGGTTAATGGTTTTTTATGTTAAAAGATAATGAACTCCTTGAGAGAGATGTGTTTCATACCTCTCAAAAAAAGGAATCATCCAACATTGTGTAACTATATTCTGTTCAAGTCTTTCATCAGTATAAACCATTCTTTTTTCCTCATCTAATGCACATGCTTCAGGGGAAATCAAATGTAGGTCCATGAACCCATATACATATGTACGCTCATTCTTCTCACAAATGTTATAAATATACCTAATAAAAAACAGACATAAGTATACATTTTTAATAAATATAACACAGGAAAAAGGTGTTAAGACTTACATGGAATAAGTCTGCACCACATTGATGCCCAACTTATCTCCAGTAACAAGCTCCATGATATCAGCATTCATAATCCACACAGTTATTGTAACACCCCGGGTAAATAAAGAATATGACATCTTTATATTTATCCATACTTTTGAATCAAATATTAATATTACTTTAAAGGGGATGCAATGCTCGATGGCGTACCCAATACGCAACAACGAGTTTCTTGGGAATCTTACGTTGCACTCTAATAAAAAAATAATATTATTTTAAATAGTAGTTAACATGTAGAAGTTTTATTGGCAAGAATGGTTAGAAATAACTAAAATATGATTATATATGTTTTTAAATGTTTTTACATTTATCCAAAGGCTTAAAATACGGAAAGAATTCAATTTTAGGCTTTTATACCCTAATTTTCACTCAAGGTTCACTTATCGCCTTCTGATGGTGAACTGTCATTAAATATAGTTTTGATCACTCTTATACATTCTTTTGGACCAAATAAAACTCTTTTTTAGAATCGGGACATCAAATTTTACTTTGTGTAAATTTTTGGTATTTTTCCGATAAAGTTCATTTTTTTAATGAATAGTGTAAAATGTTGTATTTTAATTCAAAACCTCTTTTTAATCTAGTTTATTTATATGATTAGATTATAATTTGAATTGTTTTTAAAGTGAAATTAGAAAATATTTTTATCATTAAATCCAATAGTGGTCGTTGGAATTAATTTCACTTTCAAATCGGACTTAAACTACTGTCAATCTTTTGATACTTATTGTTTCATAAAAACACGTTATTTGCTCTGACAGCGGGAATTAATTATTAAATTAATTAATGTGACTTATATGTTTTTAATTTTGTAAAATAGACTTCATTTTTGAATTCGTAATATCAAATATATCTTAGGGTGAATTTTTGGTAATTTTCTGAAAAACTTCAATTTTTGATGAATAGTGAAACCACTAAGTGGTACTTATAAAAACTGATTTTCCGTTTAAATGAAATTTTGCCATCATTGTGTTTTGATTTTCAAAAATCCGACATACGTGGTTTTCATTAATAAGTAAAATGTGGTTCAATGGGATAAAAATAAATTTTTGGTGAATAGTAACTTATTAAGTTTTTAATCGCGATTAGTGGTAATTAGTGTAGTTTAAGGTAAAAATAATGATTTAATAAAATGAGATGAGATTGAAACATGTCCTAACCCCATTGGTTGTGTCATGGCCGACCAATACAACTCATGGGTCGATTTAGGGGACCCCATGGAGCCACTTGGGTGAGATAATGACTTTAATGCCTTTTTTTAAATAAAGGTGAAAATGACACTAACATAAATTGTTTTACTAAAACAATTTTTAGAAGGGGTTATACTAATCATATTTTTTATTATAAATATTAATTATAAATCTAAAAATATTTTCTACATAATAGTATTTTTTTATAATTTTTAGACTTTAAATAAATTAAATTATTTATGACATCATGATGATGCAGCGATGACTTCATTATTTAACGATTTAAATAAAATGGAAAGATAATGTAATATCTAAAACCTAAACATGTCCAAAACCTATTGGATGGAATATTTAAAAGCCTTATCATCTTATATTCTAAATATATCAATTTGGGACCTTAGAAATTCGAAACACTTTTGAAAATAAAATAATAGTTTCATGATTTCCAAAAGTGTCCCTCCTCTCCTCTTATAAAAGGCCCCCACCTCTACCTCATTTCACACACTACTCAAGCCTTTGGATCGGCCATCCCCTGACCATTTACTCTCTCCACATCCCTCTCCTCATCCTAGAGGATTCCCTTTGGGCAGAATCCTTTCAAATGAAGCCTTTAGGCTCAAATCAAAAGGAGTTACACTTTTAAAGGTAATTCATTCTCTCTTGTTCATTTGTTTTATTTTGCTTCTCCAACCCCCTAAACTCTTTTTATTCATTTTTTTGTAACAACTCCAGTATATTCAATATACTAGGATGTTGTTATAATAAGTATTCGAGCTAAACTTACACACACCTACATCTAATGGTTAAAGAACATACGGTTTCCGTGGATGGTGAATTTCTGCCTCATGAAATGATGATTGTTTAACACTCATATAACACCTTCAAAGGTGGCCATTAAGATGTCACTATATTTATATATGATATATAATATTTTTATGTTTTACTTAAGCTTCTGTATTTTTCATTTGTGGCTTACCTTTATGGCTTCCATTATGGGTATACGTGATATCTTCATTTAAGGAAGTGCGGACTACCGCCCCCTCAAAGTGATGTGATTCGTTAATGCCATATGTGGGACGTATAAAGGATGGATTTAAAGTTATTATATATGATGTTATACTGGAATTATAATATACCTCTATATCATTATTATTTATTTCCATTAAAGTATGAGATAGAAATGAAAGTAGCGTTCATGCGTACATACGGCTTACCGTCTCCATGAACGGTGCATTTCATTTCTTATCCCCAAATGTAATGTACTATTAAAAGTATATGTATATAATGGATATATATAATTAATGATACATCTAAATGATGAATATAATTCTGGAATTAAAATATACATACCTATCATTTAATTTTAATTCCATTAATATGAGAAAGAAATGAAAGTAGCGTTAATGCGTACGTACGGCTTACCGTCTCCATGAATGGTGCATTTCATTTCATACCTCTAAATGATTATGTAATATTATAAATACATGTATATGCTGGATATATATGATATATATGCTATCCAAATCAGGAAGGTCATTCTGGATATAAAGAACCTTTGACCACACGAACAACATGTAATTGTAAGAAGTCCATTTTCGACTTAAGAACCAAATATCGACAAAACAAACATTATTAACTTAAATGGTTACATGATGTTTATAACATGGAAATAAGTGATATAGAAGGAATAATTAACTTTAAAAAGGTTCTTAATCAAGTATAAATTAACTCAAGTTTATTATTCAGGACGTTAAAGAACGATCGAGTCAAGTCGGACCCGAGGTAAGGGATCTTACTCCTCTCTTTCTTTTTAAGTACACTCTTTTATGTCATTCCCTCTAAAGATCATATTTCTTGTTATTGGGATGTTATTATATTTTACACTTACTATAATTTTTATGTTCATGTGATGAGAGACCCTATTCTCTCTCATCAATCCATTTTGGAAGTTTTGAGTGGCGCCGTTAGGCTGCCGAATTTTCGTAAGAGATCTAACCTCTCTCTTTCTTTCTAAGTAATCCCCTTTATGTCACTTTTTTTAATCTCCTATTTGTTATGATGGGGGATGTTATTTCATATTCCTCTTGCTGTAAATTTTGTTTTAATGTGATGAGATACCCTATTTGATCTCATCAATCCATTTTTGGAAGTTTTAAGTGGCGCCGTTAGGCTGCCGAGTTTTCATAAGTGATTTTTCATCTCACTTTTATTCCCGTGAGATTTATGCTACATTTGCCACAATTTCCTTTGAGTGGTGTATGTACTGACCATTATTTTACTAATTGTGTAATATTCCTTCATTTATTAGTATTTACATCAATGATGTATTGTCCTTCTTTCACGGGTCGAATGTTTCGAAAGATACCCAAGTCGGTAAGGGAACCTTTCACCCTCCTTTTTTTTAAAAGACTTCTTTTGTTGGGTCTTTTAATTTACATATTATTATGTTGGTATATGTTATCATATATCCTTATTGATGTAAATTTTATGTCCAAGTGATGATATACACTTTTTATCTCTCATCAACTCATTTTGATGTGACGTCGTTAGGCTGTCAAGGGAACTTGTTAACCCAATTTCAATTTCTTTGGGTTCAACATGTAGTTATTGAATATGCCATCCTTTTAATATGTGTGAATGAACTTTGATTATTTTACACTTAATATCCACTTATATTTTGTTTATTATTTTGTCACAAATAATTATGTAATTGATTTATCCTTAAACCAAGGATACTATCTTTGTAAGGGACTTCGTCTCAATCTCCTTTCATTGAGGAATATTTCGTTTTATACACAACTTTCTTTTATACGGTGTATAAACCCCTTTGACTTTTACTTTTATACAAAAGGAATCTTTTTCTACGAAGCGTTTTACATAACGACAAAAAGGAATGTTTCTTTTAACGTACGCGGTGACAACGACCTTTTCCGCCGCCGCGAGTATTATTTGGTCTTTGGCTTCCTCAACAAGCCGTAATGTTTTTAAAATAAAATAAATACCATATACTATTTTATGTATTTTGGTATTGAAAATAGTTTTGATAAATGATTCTATTATGTAAATATATTTATAATATATTGTGATTGAAATGTGTAAATGTTATCATTCCTTTATATTGGTTTTATGTTTTATGATTTTATATTGGTACTTGGACATTTTAACGGGTGGTTACGTTATAAACCATATGACGGGTGGTGTCGTGAATACCAGGATGGGTGGTTACGTTATAACCTCCAATGCATTGGGTATGGAAGTCGGTCGTATGGCTATTCCATTAAGTATGTATGGAAATTGGCCGTATGGCTATTCCATTAAGTGATATGTGTGGAAGTAGACCGTATGGTTATTCCACTTAAGTATGTTTATGTCCCAAGTTACCTTTATATGTTATGTGTTCTTTATATGGGTTTTATGGTAATCTTTTGGTTATAAAAGGGTAAGTAATGAACTTTTTTTCAGAGAAGAGTTTTTACTACTTCGAAGAGGTGAAAAGTATTACTTTGATATAGTATACATGGTTTACTTGTTGTTTTGAAAAACTAACAGTTTTCATTCTTTGTGTATCCCTTACTGAGCTTTTTATGCTCATCCCAAGTTTTTGAAATGTTTTTCACAGGACTTAGCATGGAATAGGGTCAAGGATGGGATCAAGGGAAAGTCATGCTACCTAAAACATGAAACTAGACATGTTTCTTTTTAATAGTTTTTATTTTATGGTAATTTAGTAGAAGCGACTACTTTGTAATCTTTTGAGATGTAATAGTTATGTCCTAATTCTCTAAAACTGTAAACCTAAAAAGATCCTCATTTTGAATTATTCATTTAATTCAATTTTAAGTAAGGTTTAAGGTTGGGGCTTTATAGTTGGTATCAAAGGTCAGTTTAGATAACTTTAGAGGTTAGGCGATTCTCTAAGCATAAGTGACATTACCATAATGGTTTGGATTTTAGAAAGAGTCCTGGTTTTAGATAAAGTGAATGAGTAAGTATATCTTAGTGTTTATCTTCCTCATTAGTACATGATGGTTTTGTTGATGTACTCACACTGACCTTTTTGGTTTTAGTAAATGGCTGGATCTAGCAGGCACCAGAGAGACAACAGGTTTGAAGAAAACTGTGGTGGTTCTCTGATTAAGATACTAGATAAAATGGGGGATTCAATGAGGAATCTCATGGTTGTTCTAAACCAACTATCAAGGAGTCATGATCAACCACTTGAACCTTGGTATGTTCTGTGATGCATCATGTATGAGATGACCAATCAATGTGGAAGTTCAAGTAATAATTATAAAGGTAACCATTAGAGTTTATATGATCCTTACTTTTGAGGTAATTATGGGTTATTATATGATATGATGGAAAATGAAAGGAATGAGATAAACTTGAGGTTAAAATATGTTATGATTATTCTTGAAGATTTTATCTCATTTTGGGGAATGTTTTAAGAATTATATAGTTTTGGAAAAAGGAAAACACGCAGACCGTGTGACAACCTGTCGAGTCGGAAAAAGTCGCGGGAATCGAACCCACAACCAAAGTGTGACTGGTATTTATCGCCTACCACTGGACTACGTGAAGTCCCTGGTTAGTTTGACTGATTCTTTTTAGTTATATGATTTTATGAATTAAGAGTAAGTTGATTTTGGATTATTTATGAAAATGATTAACCTATCATAGAGGATATGTGATTAGGTTAATTACTTTTCAATACGAGGCTTTAGGAGCAACAGAAGTTGTTTGGAGATAAATGTTATGATTTAACTTGGAATACTATGTGACTAAATCCTTAAAATTTTTGGGTTTTAGTCTTAGATTGGTTTACTTTGAGGAATTTTATGGACAAATTGTTTATCAGATGGTCCTCATTGAACTTTGGGTTTTGTTGGACAAATTTTGGAGATTAAGAGTAGATTTTCTTTCTAATGGGTTATCCTTTTTTGGGTTATCTGATCTTGTACTAATCTTTGGGGTTTTGGTTTTGGTTAAAGTCTAAAGACATGGGAATTATATAGTTCTTTTTTTTGGGTTAGTTAATTCTCTAGAAGTTGATTATAGTACTCTTAATGTGAACAAGTCTCCCTAAATACTCGTCTTTTGGAAAAAAAATATGAGTTTGTGTAAGGAATCTAATAAAAGTTGAAAGTTAACATGATAAGTGATTATGTTTCCTTATGAATAAATTCCTCAATAAAAAGTAACTTAAAACAAAAAATGTTGTCTATTAACTTTTTTTACTGGGGAATCGAATACCGTTTAACCCATCACAAGTTTGTGATTTTCTCATGGTTAACTTTCTCCTAAACATGTTTTCTATCACTCTCCATCAGAACATGACCCTATGTTTTCTCCTCCATGTCCATGTTTTCATACTTGGAATCCTAGTATGGGTTAACTCGGGTGACCTTTGTACTTGTCTTTCTTTATTTTAAAGTGATTGTTTTACCGACTCTTCTTCCGATGTGGGACTTTCAAGGATGTTTCAAAGCCCAATTTTAAAATTGCGAGGACGCAATTCCCAAAAGGGGGGAAGGATGTAACACCCCAGGTAAATAAAGAATATGACATCTTTATATTTATCCATACTTGTGAATCAAATATTAATATTACTTTAAAGGGGATTCAATGCTCGATGGCGTACCCAATACGCAACAACGAGTTTCTTGGGAATCTTACGTTGCACTCTAATAATAAAATAATATTATTTTAAATGGCAGTTAACATGTAGCTGTTGTATTGGAGGGAATGGATAGAAATAACTAAAATATGATTATATATGTTTTTAAATGTTTTTAAATTTATCCAAAGGCTTAAAATAAGGAAAGAATTCAATTTTAGGCTTTTATACCCTAATTTTCACTAAAGGTTCACTTATCGCCTTCTGATGGCGAACTGTCATTAAATATAGTTTTGATCACTCTTATATATTCTTTTGGGCCGAATAAAACTCTTCTTTAGAATCGGGACATCAAATTTTACTTTGTGTAAATTTTTGGTATTTTTCCGATAAAGTTCATTTTTTTAATGAATAGTGTAAAATGTTGTATTTTAATTCAAAACCTCTTTTTAGTCTAATTTATTTATATGATTATATTATCATTTGAATTGTTTTTAAAGTGAAATTAGAAAATATTTTTACCATTAAATCCAATAGTGGTCGTTGGAATTAATTTCACTTTGAAATCGGACTTAAACTAGTGTCAATCTTTTGATACTTATTGTTTCATAAAAACACGTTATTTGCTCTGACAGCGGGAATTAATTATTAAATTAATTAATGTGACTTATATGTTTTTAATTTTGTAAAATAGACTTCATTTTTGAATTCGTAATATCAAATATATCTTAGGGTGAATTTTTGGTAATTTTCTGAAAAACTTCAATTTTTGATGAATAGTGAAACCACTAAGTAGTACTTATAAAAATTGATTTTCCGTTTAAATGAAATTTTGCCATCATTGTGTTTTTATTTTCAAAAATCCGACATAAATGGTTGTCATTAAGAAGTAAAATGTGGTTCAATGGGATAAAAATAATTTTTTGGTGAATAGTAACTTATTAAGTTTTTAATCGCGATTAGTGGTAATTAGTGTAGTTTAAGGTAAAAATAATGCTTTAATAAAATGATATGAGCTTGACAAATGTCCTAACCCCATTGGTTGTGTCATGGCCGACCAAGACAACCCATGGGTCGATTTAGGGGACCCCATGGAGCCACTTGGGTGAGATAATGACTTTAATGCCTTTTTTTAAATAAAGGTGAAAATGACACTAACCTAAATTGTTTTACTAAAAAAAATTTAGAAGGGGTTATACTAATCATATTTTTGATTATAAATATTCATTAGAAAGATAAAAAGATTTTCTACATCAAAGTATTTTTTTATTAATTTTTAGACTTTAAATAAATTAAATTATTTATTACATCATGATGATGCAGCGATGACTTCATTATTTAACGTCTTAAATAAAATGGAAAGATAATGTAATATCTAAAACCTACACATGTCCAAAACCTATTGGATGGAATATTTCGAAGCCTTGTCATCTTATCTTCGAAATATATCAATGTGGGACCTTATAAATTCGAAACACTTTTTAAAATAAAATAATAGTTTAATGATTTCCAAAAGTGCCCCTCCTCTCCTCTTATAAAAGGCCCCCACCTCTACCTCATTTCACACACTACTCAAGCCTTTGGCTCGGCCATCCCCTGCCCATTTACTCTCTCCACATACCTATCCTCATCCTAGAGGATTCCCTTTGGGAAGAATCCTTTCAAAGGAAGACTTTAGGCTCAAATCAAAAGGAGTTACACTTTTAAAGGTAATTCATTCTCTCTTGTTCATTTGTTTTATTTTGCTTCTCCAACCCCCTAAACTCTTTTTATTCATTTTTTTTGTAACAACTCCAGTATCTTCAATATACTAGTATGTTTTTATAAGAAGGATTCGAGCTACACTTACATTCACCTACATCTAATGGTTAAAGAATATACGGTTTCCGTGGATGGCGAATTTCTGCCTCACGAAACGATGATTGTTCAACACTCATATAACACCTTCAAAGGTGGCCATTAAGATGTCACTATATTTATATATGATATATAATATGTTTATGTTTTACTTAAGATTCTGTATTTTTCATTTGTGGCTTACCTTTATGTCTTCCATTATGGGTATACGCGATATCTTCATTTAAGGAAGTGCGGACTACCGCCCCCTCAAAGTGATGTGATTCGTTAATGCCATATGTGGGACGTATAAAGGATGGATTTAAAGTTATTATATATGATGTTATACTGGAATTATAATATACCTCTATATCATTATTATTTATTTCCATTAAAGTATGATATAGAAATGAAAGTAGCGTTCATGCGTACCTACGGCTTACCGTCTCCATGAACGGTGCATTTCATTTCTTGTCCCCAAATGTAATGTACTATTAAAAGTATATTTATATAATGGATATATATAATGAATGATACATCTAAATGATGAATATAATTCTGGAATTAAAATATACATACCTCTCATTTAATTTTAATTCCATTAATATGAGAAAGAAATGAAAGTAGCGTTCATGCGTACGTACGGCTTACCATCTCCATGAACGGTGCATTTTATTTCTTACCTCTAAATGATTATGTAATATTATAAATACGTGTATATGCTGGATATATATGATATATATGCTATCCAAATCAGGAATGTCATTCTGGATATAAAGAACCTTTGACCACACGAACAACATGTAATTGTAAGAAGTCCATTTTCGACTTAAAACCAAATATCGACAAAACAAACATTATTAACTTAAATGGTTACATAATGTTTATAACATAGAAATAAGTGATATATAAGGAATAATGAACTTTAAAAAGGTTCTTAATCAAGTAGAAATTAACTCAAGTTTATTATTCAGGACGTTAAAGAACGATCGAGTCAAGTCGGACCCGAGGTAAGGGATCTTACTCCTCTCTTTCTTTTTAAGTACACACTTTTATGTCATTCCCTCTAAAGATCATCTTTCTTGTTATTGGGATGTTATTATATTTTACACTTACTGTAATTTTTATGTTCATGTGATAAGAGACCCTATTCTCTCTCATCAATCCATTTTGGAAGATTTGAGTGGCGCCGTTAGGCTGCCGAATTTTCATAAGAGATCTAACCTCTCTCTTTCTTTCTAAGTAATCCCCTTTATGTCACTTTTTTTAAGCTCCTATTTGTTATGATGGGGGATGTTATTTCATATTACTCTTGCTATAAATTTTGTTTTAATGTGATGAGATACCCTATTTGATCTCATCAATCCATTTTTGGAATTTTTAAGTGGCGCCGTTAGGCTGCCGAGTTTTCGTAAGTGATTTTTCATCTCACTTTTATTCCCGTGAGATTTATGCTACATTTTCCACAATTTCATTTGAGTGTTGTATGTACTGACCATTATTTTACTCATTGTGTAATATTCGTTCATTTATGAGTATTTACATCAATGATGTATTGTCCTTCTTTCACGGGTCGAATGTTTCGAAAGATACCCAAGTCGGTAAGGGAACCTTTCACCCTCCTTTTTTTTAAAAGACTTCTTTTGTTGGGTCTTTTAATTTACATATTATTATGTTGGGACATGTTCTCATATATCCTTATTGATGTAAATTTTATGTCCAAGTGATGAGATACACTTTTTATCTCTCATCAACTCATTTTGATGTGACGTCGTTAGGCTGTCAAGGGAACTTGTTAACCCAATTTCGATTTCTTTGGGTTCAACATATAGTTATTGAATATGTCATCCTTTGAATATATGTGAATGATTTTGATTATTTTACACCTAATATCCACTTATATTTGGTGTATTATTTTGTCACACATAATTATGTAATTTATTTATCCTTAAACCAAGGATACCGTCGTTGTAAGGGACTTCGTCTCAATCTCCTTTCATTGAGGCATATTTCGTTTTATACACAACTTTCTTTTATACAGTGTATAAACCCCTTTGACTTTTACTTTTATACAAAAGGAATCTTTTTCTACAAAGCGTTTTACAGAACGAAAAAAAGGAATGTTTCTTTTAACGTACGCGGTGACAACAACCTTTTCCGCCGCCGCGAGTATTATTTGGTCTTTGGCTTCCTCAACAAGCCGTAATGTTTTTAAAATAAAATAAATACCATATACTCTTTTATGTATTTTGGTATTGAAAATAGTTTTGATAAAGGATTCTTTTATGTCAATATATTTATGATATATTGTGATTGAAATGTGGAAATGTTATCATTCCTTTATATTGGTTTTATGTTTTATGATTTTATATTGGTACTTGGACATTTTAACGGGTGGTTACGTTATAAACCATATGACGGGTGGTACCGTGAATACCAGGACGGGTGGTTACGTTATAACCTCTAATGCATTGGGTATGGAAGTCGGCTGTATGGCTATTCCATTAAGTATGTATGGAAATTGGCCGTATGGCTATTCCATTAAGTGATATGTGTGGAAGTAGACCGTATGGTTATTACACTTAAGTATGTTTATGTCCCAAGTTACCTTTATATGTTATGTGTTCTTTATATGGGTTTTATGGTAATCTTTTGGTTATAAAAGGGTAAGTAATGAACTTTTTTTCAGCGAAGAGTTTTTACTACTTCGAAGAGGTGAAAAGTATTACTTTGATAAAGTATACATGGTTTACTTGTTGTTTTGAAAAACTAACAGTTTTCATTCTTTGTGTATCCCTTACTGAGCTTTTTATGCTCATCCCAAGTTTTTGAAATGTTTTTCACAGGACTTAGCATCGAATAGGGTCAAGGATGGGATAAAGGGAAAGTCATGCTACCTAAAACATGAAACTAGACATGTTTCTTTTTAAGATTTTTTATTTTATGGAAATTTAGTAGAAGCGACTACTTTGTAATCTTTTGAGATGTAATAGTTATGTCCTAATTCTCTAAAACTCTAAACCTAAAAAGATCCTCATTGTGAATTATTCATTTAATTCAATTTTAAGTAAGGTTTAAGGCTGGGGCTTTATAGTTATTGCACGTCCACAAACATGAGCTTCCCTTGGAAACTCATAATGATCCGCCAACAAATTTAAATATCTTGACAATCTGTCAAGACTACTAGAATCTATATCTGATGTCATATCCATTTGTCTTTGTTGTTTTCTATACAGTATCTCTTTACCTTTAAAGTATTCTTGTAAAAATAAATAGAAAAATATATTATTTTTCAAATGATAAAACAAATTTAATAAAAAAATAAAATATAAGATATAACATACATACCACTATGGTAATGAGTCGAAGAAGTCTGGATGGCCAAATTAAAAAATGGATGATACTATGTCAAACTGTCGTCACCTCATCTGTAGGTAATGGTACTCGATCTGATCAATCTATAATATCTTGTATAGTGACCCTCTGATTCACTACCCTTAATTGTTGATGATGAACTATATCTCCTATACAATATACCAACCCATATAAAACTATATGATATTGAGGATCATCAACATACAAATCACAATAAGTAGGAAGCTGCGTTGGAGGAGTAGGATAAAAAATGGGGTCCGCAGGCTGAGGTGGTGGAGTGGGAGCTACTGGCAGAGGTGGACGATAAATAATGGGGTCTATAAGGGGAGGTGGAGGAGTGGGATTTGCAGTCTGAAATTGTCTTTGCATGTCTGAAAACATTAAATGTACCGGCACTCTAATTTTTTCCTTCATCGTCGCATTAATATTATGAACTTCAGCCTCCAAGGATTCTATTTTTTTTATAAACACCCTCAATGTAAGTAGTTGAAGAACGTGGAAACACTTTTCTTACCAGTACACCTACCGGATATCCTCATACACGGCCAGGATGTTCGGGCTTTCCCAATGTTGTAGATAAAATATCTTGCCTCCCAATAGCTGTAAATACTCCCTGTGAGCTCTACTCCTCAAGAGAATCCTATATTAATTAATTGAACATTTCTGTAACGATTGAAATTATATGAAAAAAATAGTTAACTTAAATAAATAAAATAGATATCTTACAATCCTCTCAGCTATGATTCTCAAATCTTATGAAAGATACTTCCCTTTTTTACCATCCGAGCTCTCTTCCATTTTTCATGTCTAGATGGAGGGGGTGGAGGGGCCACCTCCCTAGAGCTTGAAGACTCAGCTGTTAGTTTTTATAATTTTTCCACTATCATTTGTTCTTCCAATAATTTAAACCCGACCCGATATAAACTATGATGGTATACATTTTTAGATTGGATATCCTAATGATATTTCCTGCTGTAAATTAAGAATAATAAATCGTTAACAAAATAGTAATAAGATCATTTATATAAGAAAGCTTATAAAATTTTACATTACCCTTACAAAAAATGATTCTTTTCTTCTACTTTCAACAAATTTTCTCCATGTGTCTTTATTTATGAAAGGATAAATACGGCATGGATTGTCATGACTCCTATGACCAAAAATGAAATCAGATATGAGGGTTGACTTGAAATCCTTCCTTCTCCTGGAAGCCATCGATAAGCATTTCTTCCTGACTCCTCCAGTGTCAGGAATATCAAATTTCATCTGATAAAGAAGAGGTTAAACATATTATATATACTAGAAATATTCAAATAATAGGCAAACAATAACAAAAGATCTTACCAAAATCGTCTCCCACAACTGAGAGATTATCGCTTTGTCCACACTTCTCCAGTCATCATACAAAATTCTTACTTTTCTATTACCCTGAGTGGATACAAAACTCTTAAAATATTTTTCATTTGGACCTCTAGGAATATCATCCTCATCAAACTCAACGGGTATCCTTTGATCCTGCGTACGGGCAAGTGATAATTTTGGTAAACGTGTGCACCCACGTTTACCAACTCTTGAACTATTTGTAGTAATGGGAGCACATGAGGAAGATTGGGGAACATCAAGAGGAGCATGTGAATGTTCCTCCCTAGAGGTATGAACAATATTCTCATCTCTAGAATCATGTGGTTGACCAACTGATTGATCTTCCATTATCCTTCAAATCAAAAAAACAAACATTAGTTCACAAATATACAAATTTAAATATTTTAATACTACTGTAATCAGAAAATAGAAAATTGTACTAAGTTACGTAATAGTAAACATGGTTAATATGGTAAGCATGTTAAAAAATGGTAAAGATGGTAAAGATAGTCAAGATGTCAAACATGGTAAACCTGGTAAACATGGTAAACATGGAAAAGTAATTGTCACTGAAAAAAATAATAGATATATAATTTATGTAATGGTAAACATGATAAAGTAAACTAAACAAAATTAAAACATGGTAAACATGTTAAACATGGTAAACATGGTAAACTAATTGTCACTGAACAAAAATAGTAGATATATAATTAATTTAATGGTAAACATGATAAAGTAAACTAAACAAAAATAAAACAAACAAAAACTTATACTTATTTTTTTTAATACATGTTTTAATATAGAAAAAACATACAATATCTACCATTTTATGAAAATAATAAATGTAAACAATAAATAAACAAATGTTACTTGTAATTTTAGGAATGTACAAATGTATTGTTTTCCCAAATTCCTTTGTCGTGATTATTCCTTATGGAACAAACCATGTCTTCAACATGCTCATCATTATGTTCTGTTAATCTTTCCATAGAAGTAGGTATCTCACATAAATCATCATCTTCATCAATTTCATACTCACCAACATATTGTTTTTTCCGTTGTAAAACAACATCCCACTGCATATCTAATTGATCTACTACATAGAAAACTTGTTTTTCATGTGTTGCCATTATAAAAGAATCAGTTGTGTCTTACAATATATTCAGATTAACAAATATCATTCCAAATTCATCGTGTCTAATACTGTTGTTACCGATAAACCATTTACAGTTAAAAACAGTAACTTTAATTTTAAAGTAATCCACCTCCCATATGTCTTCATAATATGCACTTCTATTAAGTCACTCCATAATATGCACTTGATGCAGAAATTGGGTTTTTGACCTTAGCACTCGAAAAATGCATTGCTTCTACAAACACCAATTCACCACTATTCTGAACTGCACTTCTATTGTCCTGAGCTTTCGTATGAAATGTATAGCCATTAATGTCAAAACCAGACCATGTTATCACATTTAAACATAGACCACCCACTATCCATTTTAATTTCTCTGATACATCTGATCTACCAAGAAATGTCTTTTTAAACCATAAAAAAAATGTTTTGTTGTGCTCATTCAAAAGACACATTTCTCTCTTCTTTGGATGACATTGTTTCAACTCATTAATATGCAATGTGATATACGGTTGAGCATCAGCTATGTTATTCAAGATGTATGATTCTAACTTCTTCATCTGTTCAGCTAACAACGATTTGACTTTCAAGCCATGAATCCCCTTTCCCTCATTATTAACTCATTCAGGGTGAGATGGAGGCAAACCTATGTGTTGTGCCACAACCAAGTAGCTCGTACAAAACTCTGCAACCTCCTTAGAAATATACTTTTCAATAATGGAGGCTGCAGTTTGATATGGATTCTCAACATACCACTTAAATATTTTCATATACCTTTAAAAAGGATACATCCAACAAATATATATAGGTCCACAAAGATTTATTTCTCGAACCAGATGAATCATTAAATGCACCATTATATCAAAAAAAGTTGGAGGAAAATACATTTCCAATTGACAAAGTATAAAAATTACATCATTTTCCAAAATGTTCAAAGCATTCACATCAATCACCTTATTACAAATTGAATTGAAAAAATAACACAACTTCATTATAGTCTTTCTGACACGGATGGGAAATATTCCACGCAATGCAACTGGTAGAATTTGTTGCATCATGATGTGACAATCATGAGATTTCATACCAATCATCTTCAAGTCCTTCAATGAGACAATTTTTTTTACATTTGAATAATAACCTTGAGGCACTTTGATATCATGAAGACACTAAAAAAAGCTAATTTTCTCCCTCTTCGATAATGTATGACAAGATGGGGAAAGAAATGTCTGTCTTCCATTAGGAGTGGGAGCTAACTCCAAACGTATTCTCATTGATAGTAAGTCTAATCTTGCATTCAACCCATCTTTTTTATTTCATTTAATATCTAACAATGTTCCAATCAAACTATCACCGATATTCTTCTCCACGTGCATGACATCAATATTATGTTTAACTTCATGATATCTCCAATATGGTAGCTCAAAAAATATTGACCTGTTCTTCCAAATATGTCTATCATTACTAAATTTTTGTGTCTTTCCCAATGTCACATCAAGGTTTTTCACCCTATCAAAATACAGATCCGGGGATAAAGGTTTTAAAGAAATATCAAATTCTTGTGTGCCATTGAATGCCTTTTTTAGTCTTCTATAAGAGTGATCCATAGGTAAAAACTTTCGATGACCCATGTACAATGTTTTCCTCCCATGATGCAATTGACAATATGACGTCTGTTGTTCGTAAATTGGACATGCTTTATGCCCTTTAACACTATATCCAAACAAATTTCCATATTCTGGGAAGTCATTTATAGTGAACAAATGCACTGCATGCAGTTGAAAATATTCCATTTTATAAGAATCATACATCCTAATACCATCCTCCCATAAAAGTTTCAAATCATCTATCAACGGTGACAAGAAAACATCAATATCATTGCCGGGTTGCTTCGGACCAGAGATCATTATACTCAACATGTTATATTTGCACTTCATACAAACATCAGGAGAGAGGTTGTAAAATACCAATAAAACAGGCCAAGAACTATGTGTGCTACTGAGGGTTTGGTATGGATTCATTCCATTTGTGCACAACCCTAGTCTGAGATTTCTAATTTTATTCCCAAATGTTGGATACTGCTCATAAATTTTCTTCTATTGTGGACAATCACCTGGATGACGTATTTTTCCACCACATAACCGCTCATCATCATGCCATATTAACCTTTTTACATCACGTGAATTAGCAAATAATCATTTGAAATAATGAATTATAGGAAGATTCCAAAATACCTTTGAAGAGAGCTTTGTAATCTCTATATCAGCCTGTGATTTTTCTTTCACCTTATACTGTGATGTCCCAAATTTAGGACACTCTCACAAAAATTCATATTACTTCCTATATATCATATAGTCATTCAGAAAAGTATGTATTTTCTTGTATCCCAATCCCATCGGGCATAATATTTTCTTGGCCTTATAATGTAAATCCAAAAGATCTTTATCTTTTGGAAGAATGTCTTTCATCAATTGTAGAAGCTCTGTATAACTTATGTCACTCCATCCATGTTTCGCCTTCCAGTTAATAAATCTTAACACCGATGAAAAAATCATAAAATCTGTACAACCAGGATATAATGGTTTTTCAGCATCACCATATAGACGCACAACTATCAGTTCTGTCTCAATTTGTTCTGCTGCAATATCGCGAATCATTTCTTCAATTCCATCGAAGTCACCATCTTTCAAATCATCATAATAAGTGACATTCTGTCTAGTTACACCATGCCAAATCCAAGGGTTGTAATTCGGATTAAAACCATGACAAATCAGATGATCTTTTATCTCTATACTTTTTAACTTCTTCATATTCAAACATTTCAGGCATGGACAGAAAAAAATGTCACAACTTGGAACATTTAGTTTAGAAATTTCCAAAAATCCATCAACACCTTCTTCACATTCATTGCTCATTCGATGTGCTATAATCCAAATTAGACTCATTATTACCTATAACAAATATCAAAATTATACATCTTTTTAAGATAATAAAAATATATGTTTATATGAAAAAAATCATAATTTAAATGTAAAACAATTTTTGAAATATAAAACAAATCTATGTGTATTTAAAAAAATATGCTTGAATATGATTTTAAAAAGAAAATATAGTTAGATATAAAAGTTTTAAATTCCATGGAATCAAAGAAAACTATGTGGCCTCCAATGGTTGATAGAAAATTGGAGAAAATGGAGTAAACCTGAGAATCAAATCAAATTTAAAATAAAAACTCTGATGGAGAAAATCACAATGTAAAGCCAATCATCACGGCACAATGGAATCATATTGAAACACAAATATCCATGAAACAATACAATCATCATGTCATAATCTCACAAACCGTGATGCAATAGTCAATCCCAACTGACACTTATCCCCCACTCCCTTTGACACCCCCTGGACACCACCACCCCCTTCGACAGCCCCCCTCTCCCTGGACACCACCCCTCACCCCTGGACACCACCCCCCACCCCCTTGGACACCCCCTTGACACCACCACCCCCATGGACATCCCCCCACCCCCTGGACACCATCCCCCACCCCCTTAGACAGCCCCTGGACACCACCACACCCTTGGACAGCTCCCCCGCCCCTTAGGACACCACCCCCACCCCCTGTATAGCCCCCCCCAACCCCCTTGGACACCCCCAACCCTCTGGAACCCCCCCCCCCCACCCCCCCTCTGGACAACCCCTAAACCCTCTGGACATGCCCCCACCTCATTGGATAGCCCCCCCCCCCCCCCCACACACACACACCCCCTGGACTGCCCCCCCCCCCCCCCACCTCCATGGACACCCTAGACACCCCCCAACCCTCTGGAAAACCCCCTGAACCCTCTGGACACCACCCCACACCCCCTTGGACACCCCCTAGACACCACCACCCCCTTGGACAGCCCCCACCCCTCTGGACACCCCCCCCCACCAACCCCTGGACAGCCCCCACTCCTCTAGACAGCACCCCCCCACCCCTTGGACACCCCCACCCCTCCAGGACACCACCCCCACCCCCTACCCCCTTGAACACCCCCTGGATACCCCATAACCCTTTGAACACCCCCCCCCCCCGGACAACCCCCAAACCCTTTGGACAGGCCCCACCCCCTTGGACACCCACCACCCACCCCCTTAGACAGCACCCCCACCCCATTCAACACCCCCACCCCCTTGGACCCCCCCCCCCCCCCACCTCCATGGACACCCTGGACATCCCCCTACCCTCTGGATAGCCCCCAACCCCTCTAGACATTCCCCAATCCTCTGGACATCCCCCCCAAAACCATGCGATTTTAACCTCAAGCTACTGGTTTTGGAATATCTAGGGATTTTAACCTCAAGCTATTAGTTTTGGTATCATGCCATTGTTCAAAATGAGAACCATGAACTATATCTCCTACTATTCTAAAATGATCTATTGTTTAATGAATCGGTTTTTAATAGCATATGAATACAAATAATAGTCCCTGAAAATAAGCGACGTTAACAGTTTATGGAACAAAAAAAGTGATACCCAAAATAGAAACAACCAAGGATCGAAAACAATCATTCCACCATGAAAAAACATATATACTTATAAAATAAATCATACTGGTACACGGAATGGGTGTATCACAATGGTTTAGATATAATTTACAGTAATATAGGTGAATGAGATCATTAGTTGTCAATGACAACAAATATTACCACAAATGTAGGGCATCCGTGAAACAAAAACAAATGAAATAGAAGTAGGTGAGTCTTACTTGAATATTGCGAGTCGATCTAATAGATCTAGTGATAATAAATAAGATTATGATGGAAAACGAGGTAATAGGGTTCGAAATCGAAGAATCTTACCTAGTTTAAACAAAAAAATCGCAAAACGTAAATACAGACTATCCGAAAAAAAAAAGAACGAAATAAAGTCGTGGGAGGCTCACCTGATTGTTGCGAGTGGAGATGAAAGATCTAAGAAGAGTAAAGATAATAAAATATGATGGAAAAACGAGTTTAATGAAACAAGATTGAAGAGTCAATTCTAGGTTTTCCATGCGAGAGAGATGAGTTGCAGGTCTGTCAATTGAAAAATCAGAAATGACAATCCACGAGGCGTGATAAATTTTTTAAATATTTTATAACATCGGTTATTTAATAACCGACGTTATAAACTATTTTTATTACATTAATAAGGTTGGTTATTATAATAAATGATGTTATAAATGTATCAGATACCGCATTTTTTACGTTGGTTATTTATAACCAACGTAAAAAAAGCCGCGTGTTGGTTTTTTACGTCGGTTATTCTATAACCAATGTAAAAAACACATCAGAAAACATAGTTTTTACATCGGTTATTTTATAACTGATGTAAAAACTGCCATGTTTTGGTTTTTTACATCGGTTATAATATAACCGATGTAAAAAATTCTGCGGGTTTGGTTTTTACGTCGGTTATCAAATAACCGACGTCAAAAAGGCCTCTGATGCCGCCTTTTTTACGTTGGTTTTAGAATAACCGACGTAAAAAATTCATTAGATGCCTCATTTTTTACATTGGTTATCAAATAACTGACGTAAAAAATGTCGTGCATTTTTTTCTACGTTGGTTATAGAATAACCGATGTAAAAAATTTACCCTTAGTATTTTTTACGTTAGTTATTTTATAACCGACATAAAAAACCACATATCACATATTTTCACGTCGGTTATATATAACCGACGTAAAAAATGGTGATGTTAAAAACATTTTCTGCACTAGTGCTTATAGTGTAGTCAGCAATCTCCCTTTTAATGATATCCCATAAATAATTATCACAAAGGACCGTATACATTTTTTGTACTTCTAGGATGTATAAAAAAATATAGATCCATGCGCTTCATCCATCAGCTCCTTTATTTCTGGAATAGATGGAACACATAGCCTTGTATGAAATTTTGGTACACCTTCTTGATTAATATTGAACTTTAAAAACTTTCCGTTATTCACATCCTCTGTCATATTCTATTAAAAAAAGATATTCTCTTTGATATTTATTAATATTATCTAGTAATTATGGTAGATAAATCATTTCGTATTAGTTTGATGATATCCCTTCCCTTACGATTCCCATGTCCATTTTTACTAGGTCTTTGATCAAAGGAAATTATTGAATCCTCATAATTTTTATCATAACAGGGTCTTTCCAACTTAATGAATCATCAACATTGTTTTCTCTTATGGGATGATAATTAATTGAATAATCATAGTCTTTAAGAAGTTACAACCACCTCATCTATCTCATGTTCAGTTCGTTTTTTATGAAAATATACTTCAAAATTTGGTGGTCTTTGTATATATCACATTTCTCCCCATAAAGATAGTGCATCCATATATTTAGAGAAAAATATCCACATCTAGCTCCAGGCCATGTGTAGGATAATTCTACTCATGAAGATTCAACTCTTGAGATGCATAATCAATGACCTTATCTTTTTTCATGATGATGTACCCAACACCTTTCAGAGATGCATCACTAAAAATAAAAATTCTTTCTCTGATAGGTGGTAGAGTTAAAATAAGTACAATAACCAATCTCTTCTTCAGATCTTGGAAACTTTATTCACATGAATTTTTCAATATAAACTTGGCCCCTTTTTGGGTTAACTTGGTTAGTGGATTAGAAATTTGGGAATTGTTTTTCAAAAACCTCCTATAAGATCCCTCTAAACCAAGGAAACTAAGAATCTCATTTAATATTGTAGGATGATTCCACTCCTCCATAACCTTTGTATTTATAGGTTCAATTGATATTCTTTCATTTGTTACAATGTTTCCCAAGAAAGAAACTTGTTGTAACCAAAATTCACATTTTCTGAACATTCTAAATAGTCCCCCTCTCCTATAGTTTTTAATATAACCCTTAGATGATCCTAAAATTATCTTGTCTAATGAGACTAAAAATGCATTGAGGGACTATATTACTTCAATCCCCATCCATCACTTAATTTATTCCAATGAATTCACCATTTAATGGAATTAATTATTAATACATTATATAATCACCTTGCCTTAGTAATCAATAAGCATCTATATATGAATAATAAACCTATGGGATATTAATAATTTCCCCTTTAAATGAATAGAATAAAACAATAATAATTCATTCATAGAAAGAAAGTGGAATGTGTTATTAAATTATATCCCTAGTGAAACATAATAACATTGAAGGATGTTTACATAAATTTAAAAAAAACATAAGAAGAATACTTTGAATAGTACCGCATAAGAAGGGATCATAAATAAAATTGTTCGATACCATGTGTTCAATATTCAAAAGAAAATTAGTATAAGATCATTTTTAGGGTAATTCATTGAACATAATTGTAACTTCCCCAGTTTGATAGCCATTATAACTGGTTCCCCAATCCGGGTCGTCACATGAAATCAGGCATGCCTCCTCGTATGCCAAAGGCTTCCGACTAGCATCTCGGGTCTATAGAGAAACGTTGGAGAGACTATACCTGCTTATCAGAGTAATTACATAGAAAAAATAATATAAAAATATATAATAACTCGTAGGAACAAATAAATGCGCAACATATGGAATAAGACAACAAGTAACCAATTATAACTTGTTATAACAATTTGATGAATACACTACATGTCAGGCAGTCATACAATTAAAATCCCAAAACATAAACTACAAAATGATACCAACCACATACCCAAATCCCAACTTGATCATGATATCCCATGCTCTAACCAAATAGACCATGCATGAACCAAACACCAGGTCCATTTCAATAACATATACCTAAAAACAAGTAACATTTGCTTAGGTACCCAAGTGTCATGGCAGCCAGAGTAGGGTGTGAGTACAAATTAGTAGGCAACCACCAAAATTATCTGAAGTTGTAACCAGTTTATAAAACAGTGTATGAAGAAAACCATAGTAAAATAAATAAATAAAGCAACAAAACAAAAGTAGATACCTATATATATCATAGTTGATAAATTTAAAAAAGAACCATTTTAACCATTTAGTTCTCTAGGGGAAACCATTTATTTATCAAGCTATGTGGAAGTGCTTCTTTAACTATTTAACAATTAACATTAGTCAACCATATCACATTTCACATATTTATAATAAACCAAATGCCCCCTTATGCCGTGTTGACATCAAAACATCATGTAATTTATTTTATCTAATAAACCATGTTAACATGATAACAAAACTATCGCGGTTCCCACTACATTAACCCCCAAATCATATCAACTACTATAGTCCCAACATACCTTTAAATTTGATTTAATGAATAAGAAAAAAATCAAAATACTTGTTTAAAATCATCTTGAAGCCTCCCTTTTAAAACATGGGTCTAACTCTTAAAAAATAAGACATCTCCCAAGGCTTTCATTTTCCATTTCCCTAATTCAAATTATCCATTAAACCATTTTCAAAAAATGGGATCAATTCACTAAAATCAATCATCATTTGAAATCTCTAATGAAAATACCTTTTAAAAGAACTTTTATTGTTAACCCCTCCTTTCAAAGAATTACTCACCTTCAAACATCATTTTCTTTCAATAAATATATAACTAGGTCAAATCCACAAAACACACCATTTAAACCATTTCAAAACCTCCTAGGTGTTTCATAAAATCTAACTTATAATCACTTAAATCAACCCATTAACCATGCCCACATACCCAATTACACTTCTACAACCAATTCTCTCTCATAATTTCTGTATCTAAATGTTTGAAAATTGATTCACAATTTTCAAGTGTTCATAGTACCGCATGGGTAGCCCTAGGTTTGTTCCCACTTCACCAATGGATCCAATAGGGTCCGTAAAGGGTTCTGCACCTCAATCTAAGCCTCAAATAATTTTCCATAAATAAAAATATTAAAATTCTTCAAGTAAATATATTTTCACAACTATATACACATATATAACAATGATAATATGGGTTAAATCATTAAAACAATCTACCACATTCTCATGGACAACCACTCATTTAACCCTAGACCTTTATTAGAACCCAAACATCCATTAAATCTCCATCCAATAATCTACTTTAAAAAGATGGTTTTAGGGATTAAAAAGAATTAGAATGATTCTAAAATCCCTAATCTAGAAAAAGTAAATTATTTGAGTTTTATAATCACCTAGATCTTTGATTCGCACCAAAACGCTCTCCAAATGACCAAGAATCAAATGATAATCAGTTTTTGGATGTCTATGATAGTTTGGATCATCACCCAAACTTATGGATGGGCAATAAGAGTGAAATTAAGATTATAACCCTTAAATCCTGAGATAGAAAAACTAGAATTTCCCACTTTTCAAGGGTCACACGGCTAGCCAAACCATGCTCCAACCATGCAACTCCATCTTTCCAAGAGGGGTCAAGTTGCATAGTTTTATGGAAGCCCCCCACATGGTTTGGAAAACTGTCTGTGTGGTGATATTTTGCCAGTATCTATCCAAAATGGGGGTTTAGGCTGCATGATTTCCCTGTCCAAGTGCACAATTTGTACTAACCATGTTCTAACTATGCGCTTCACAATGCTTGGCCTCTTTTCTCCTCTTTTAATATCCAGAACCCCATAGGACACCCCCAAAACTCCTCATACACCTGATAACCACTTCATTATCCAAAAATAGAGGAATTTTAACCAAATTTTAAACTAAGAAGTACCTTTAAAAAAGTTGGGGTCTTACAACCTCCTCGCCTTATAACGTCTCATCCTTGACCCGCACTTCCAAACATTACTAAGCCTCCATGACCAAAAGTTTAGTCCACAGTGCCCACTAATCAACATTTATTTCTGAATATTCCTCCTGAACATGTCCATGTCATCCCAATGATCAGACCAAGAAAACCATCCTACCCTAAAGAAACTTCCCCCACCGTAAATCCACAACCATGAACTGATTCTCCTCAATTATGCATCAACCTCAACTCATAGTCACCAACATCAAACATTAGAGAAAGGTCTGGGTAGCACCACTGAACCACCTCACAAGAGGATACCTATAAATAACTACATTGAACAAGGGGAGCCAATCGAAACACCATTGGTTCGATCCTCTTCATAGCTCACAGCCCAAATCACTTGGAACTATCTCACCTAGTTCTTCCAAATCTATTACAATAACCAAAGCTCAGCATCACCTGAGGGAACATCAAGATTCCAACCACATCTCACAACCTACCCTAGTCCACAAATCAAGGTCCAATGACCTCATTGCATTTCCAACCATTTTAAAGGCATAACCCAAACATAACCCTCATCTCAAGGTACTCAACTAGTAAAAACCTGAGTTGATGGTCATTTCCAAAATCGAAACACTAAGATGACACTCATCCAATCCCATCCAACCTGCACTTATACTCACATCATCAACCAACCACTTTCTCACTTTGTTGATCTCCATCGTACACTTTATCTCTCTACCACCATAACCTAGTGTTGTACACTTATACCATCAAAAAAATACCAATAGAACCACAATTCAACTTTTTCAAATTACTCGATGTGTTTCTCAGCTCACTATACCCAATATCCATGAGAACTCCACTCAACTATGGAATTCAGCATTTCCATCAAAACTAATCGGTTTGGTCACACTTCTATCAATCACATATCAACTAAAGACAGCTTGGTTATTCCTAAAAATCCATTCCCATTAGGAGAGAACACTTATCATCCCAACATTTTCCGGAGGTGACTTACAACCCACCACATCTTGAGGACTCACTATGTTGGCACCCAACATCCACCGTTGGCATGTCACACTTGTACTTGTACATTATTCCTTCACACTTAATGTATACCACCATCATGTGTGAACACCTAATGGAGTCCACTCCTATCCTCTTGTGAAAATCACCATCATAGAATTTGTTGATCTGCAAACCATTTTAAGGTTCTACAATACCCACCAACATGACTCTAATGCAACCGCTTATATTTTCTAATAAATTAGCTTGATCCTGAAGTCCCTGGTGGGCTTGATCAAACACCACATTCAAGTCCCACCTGGACTTCCCAATTAAACCGAAATGTGTAACTCACAGGTTTCTTATTGGAATCCTTGTACCACTACATCCACTCCACATCCTTCTCTACACATCTCTGATTTATGTTCCAATCCACACCTTAGAAGTGTGTTCATCATCACTTTACTCAAGAAATTACAACCACTACATCTCAAGATTCGATCAAAATAGGAACCTCAAAATTTGGATGTGCCTATCTATATTTTCTCAGAACAACAAATCTGACAACATCTTCTACCCATTTTCATCTTTTGAGAATGGCACCCATTGAATTCATCAACATCTGGACCATCCTGAGAACCTCTATCAAAACCGGTTGATGGTGTACTCCCCACCATACTGCTCCATATATACTACTCCATGGGTGTAATCTCTAAGAGGATCCATTTATAACCAAAACACATTTTAGTAGCTAGGTGTAAATCCAGATCTCTCTCAACTTACACAAGATGATGTCAAGATATTGGACATGATCACCACTAGATAAAAGTACACTAAGAAACCATCAATGAATGTCACCATGAATTATCCATCTCTAATGTCACATCCCACCATGGGGGAACCATAACCTACCAAAATTATTGGGATTCCCTACCCACTAACAATTCATCAACAATCAGTCACCACAACTCGAATGAGATTTCCATCCAAAACTCACTACTGCTTAACGACTCTCCGCCAAGTGGTCATGACCCAACATTACCTTTGGAACCACTTCCATTACCCCACTCCAGTTTTTACAGTAAGAACCTGGTGATTTTCTCAAAAATACAACGACCACCACACCGATATACAAGCCAACTATCTCATGTATAACATGCTCCTCCCACTGTGATAACATAGAAGAATATCATGTTCTTATCCTGAGCCACCTTTTCATGCATATCCAATGGTATCATGAATTCCCAGAAAATTCCCACATGTAGACCACATCAGATCCCTAAAGGTATCACACTTTCCTATGACCACACACTGAACTCAGCTTGAGATCACTTGAGTTTTGAACTACCAAAGCTAAGACCAAATTCCTGATTACTCATCTGATCAGGCCTCATGGTCTTTCATCCATATTGGACTCAAGGAATTCTTAATATTCTCATCCAAAAAAACTACCATTCACACAAGAAAGCCCAACCACATGACCACCACTACCTTAGGTGTCACCACCAAACCAAAAAGTACCTATCCATGCTTCGGTCACCCTTATTTTGTTCACCCAAAATCAACATCTATTCCCACATCAAACACTATCAAATCCACAGATCAAGGATCCTAACAACCCTACCTCTTTCCAAAACTGGACTTATAACCAACCAAAAGAACTCATATACCACTGTAGAAAGAAACTAAGGCATAACCATTCACATTTACCAAAAACTTAATGGCACTAATCGTGTATCAATTCAACCTATGAAGAAACCACCCATTCTTCACATCCTAAGGTACCTTCAACACTAGTCCAGCCTCCCTTGAGGCTACCCTTGATTTCCCAACACTATCAACTCACTTCCACACTCTTGTTGAACCTCCAAAATCATTAACCTTACCACTTATAGCTCTATCCTAAACTAGAACTAGTAAACACGTTTTTTGTTCCACTTCCAAAGTCAAAAACATATGCATGTGTCATACACACCCAAAAGTGAAAGCAATCTCAGCTGATCTAACTTACAGGTCATCATTGAACTTCAAATGGTACCAACTCCATAAATTGATTTCATGTTAAGAAAAGGACATTGGCCTACCCCCTAATCCACACATGTTAAACCTTAAACAACTCACTTCACACGGGAAACACTCATATCCCCATTCCAAAACACACCATGTATAATGCATTGAAGCAACCATTTACTCTAGGGTTCACTCCAAGGATACCCGCACACATACTCCGGCACTATGAGTCAAAAACCCACTCTATGGTCCAAAACACAACTTTCAAAATTACAATACATAGGTATTACCACACCCACATTACCGGAATACATATCCTAACCCAAGGTCCACAAACCTATTGAGGTCACACAAGCACCTCTCTTTTACCATGTAACAAAATCCAACAAAGTATCATGACCCAAAACTAAGGTCTCAAAATATGGCACTTTCACTACCCAAACCACCCATACATAGGGTCTGATAACAACACTAAGGACACCCATTCCCAATGTCCCTATAGGTTCTATCAATTTTCATCTCCCTTATTAAATAAACTTTACCATTCAAAACCAAAGGTTTCATATTTCAAAAATTTTAATTTTAAAAGCTAGGAATTTACACTTTAAAAACCCTTTTTATTAAAGAAAGATTTAAAAACATTTTATTTATCAAATATTTCAAGGAAATATCAATAGACAAAATTTTCAAGATAAAAAGCACACTACCGGCATATGAATCCAAAGGAACAACCAATCACAGGAAACATAAAGATAACTTATCAATCCTATGTGCCTAACATGATGCATGAACGAACACACCCTCTCTTTACATACTAGGACATGGGATAAAACCACATAAATCAATAACATCACATCCAGGTGTACCACTAGAGGTGGAAATAATAATCAAATATAGAAACAAAAAACAAAACATAAATTTCCACCCCTAGCAACTTCGGTTTTCCCTCGTACATGGGGTTGCAGGTACCCAGGGATAAGCTCATTACCAATACCTGACATG
Organism: Viscum album; assembly: GCA_963277665.1. Taxonomy (NCBI): domain Eukaryota; kingdom Viridiplantae; phylum Streptophyta; class Magnoliopsida; order Santalales; family Viscaceae; genus Viscum; species Viscum album. The sequence goes on along the minus strand of OY728128.1, from coordinate 990,336,381 downwards.
ATCCTAGTCTCTAGTCTACCATGTACAAATATTAAGAAAAAAGACATACCTGTGATACTACTTTGTAACGTCCCTAGCCTAGTAGCCATTATAACTAGTGCACCAATCTTGGTCGTCACATGACCTCAGGTGCACCTCATCATATGAAAGAGGATGCTAACTATCAGTGTGGGTATATAGAGAAATGTTGGGCAGGATATACTTTCTTATCAGAGTAATGGCACAGTAGAAATAATTCTAATAGATATAATAACCAGTATGAACAAATAAATGTGTAGTATATGAAAAAATCCAACATGTAACCAAGTAGCACACAATATAATAATATAATGAATACACTACATGTCAGGAAATCATACAATTAAAATCCAAAAACCAAAACTTTCAAAATATCCCAAGCATGGCCTGAATTCCATACCTCTCTTAACATCCCATACTCCAACAATATATCCCGTGCATGAACTAAACACCGGGTCCTTATCCTGAACCTCTACCTGAAAAAAAGTTACATATGTTTAGGTACCTAAGTGTCATGGAAGCCTAAGATGGGTGTGAGTATAACACGGTAGGACACCACCAATAGTGTCTAAATTAGTAACAATCCAATAAAATAGTGTATGTAGACAAACCTAGTGAAATAAATAAACAACTCCAAAAAAAGAAATGAAGATGACTATATATTTCAGAGTTGAGAAATTTATCAAATAACAATTTTAACCATTTATTTATCTATGGGAAACTAACCAAATAAACTAGCTCTGATCACACTAGAATCATAAACCATATCATAAGGATTATACACTTATTAATTGCAAGGGGGAATACACTAGTCACAATCAACTTACCCTGGATCCTCGGTCCGTAAATCAAGTCATGTATTCATGTTTGGGAAGCATAGAGCCTAAGTCCAGCATCCCAACCCATGCTATGTTCATAAATTGGGAGTCATAGAGCCTTAGTCTGAAACCCAACTCAAGAATACATAACACTATCCTTGGAACCTCATTCCAAGTAGTCTCATTCTATACAACTGTTAGGGTAATAGATCCTCAGTCTGACCTGTTTACAAATACATTATAGGGGTGGGGTTTAGAGCCTCAGTCTAACCTGACTTATGGGCATAGATCCTCATGTCTAATACCCAATAGTACCATCAATCCTTATGAAAATTCTTCCTTAACCATTTCACAATTACCATTATCAAACCATATCACATTTCCCAAATTCATAATAAACTAAACACACCCTTATTCTTTGTTAACATCAAAACACCATGTCATTCATTTCAGTTAATAAACCACGTTAATATTCTAACACAGCTATGACAGTTCCCATTACATTAACCCACAAATCATTTCAACTAATATGGTCCCAACATACCCTTAAATATAATTAAAGGCATAAGACAAAAAAATGATCATTTAAAATCATCTTGAATCCACCCTTTTAAAACAGGGGTCTTCCTCTTAAAAATTAAACATATCTCAAGGATTTCATTTTCTATTTCCAAAATTCAAAATAGCCATTAAACCATTTTCACAAAAATGGATCCATTACTTCAAATCAATAATCATTTTAAATCTCTTGTAAAATCCCTTTTAAAACAAATTTGAGTTCAACACCTCCATTCAAATCATTACTCACCTTCAAACATCATTTTATTTCAATAAATTTATAACTGGGTCAAAGCCCAAAAACATGTATTTAAACCATTTCAAAACCTCCTAGGCATTTCAAAAAATCCAAATCATAATCACTTCAATTAACCCATTGACCATGCCTACATACCCAATTACACTTTAAAACCCATTATCTCTCATAATTTCATTATCTCAATGTTTACCAATTGATTCACCATTTACAAGGGTTCATCATACCCCATGGGTAGCCCTAGGTTCAGTATCACTTCACCAGTGGACCCAACAGAGTCTGTGAATGGTTTCCCACCTCAATCTAAGGCCCAAATCACAATCCATAATTAAAGGAATTAAAACAAAACAAGGAAATACATTGGAACAACTACATACGTATATATAACAAAAAGACTATGGCATAAATCTTTAATACCACCTACCTCATGCTCGTAGACAATTGCTCACTAAACCTTAGACCTTGATTTGAACCCAAACAACCAAAAAAACACTATCCAAGAATCTTATTGAAAAGAGGTTTTTGGGGATTGGGAAGAAGTAGAACAATTCTACAATCCCTAGCCCAGAAAAAAAAGAAAAGGAAATGAGAATTATACTCACCCTGATCTTTGATTCACACTAAAATGCTCTCCAAATGACCAAGAATCAAAGATGAATCAACTCTTTGAAGTCTATGAGATTTTTTTTATTCACAAAATCTATTGGAGGATGAATATGAGAGAAATTAATATTAGAAACATTAAATATCGAAAGGTAAAAACTATAATTTCTCACTTTTTAAGGGCCTTATAGTTTGGCCACACAGTTTGAAAAATTGTGCACCAACTGTGCGGCTCCCTTTGTCCAAGAGAGGAAAAGCGTCACATTTTCCTAGAAGCACCCACACATTTTGAAAGAACCATGTGGTGACCACGTACCATACTCTATAAAAAAGGGAGGTTTGGTTGCATGGTTTCCCTAGCCAGGTGCATGGTTTGTACTAACTGTGTGCTAACTTTGCATTCCACACTTTTTTCCCTCTTTCTCCTCCTTTTTTGTCTCAAACCCCCCCATGACACCTAGGAAACTCCACATACACCCGTGAACCACTTCATTATCCAAAACATAGGAATTTTAACCAAAATTTAAACTAGGAAATCCCTTTATGTAAGGTTTGGATCTTACAATGACTACATAAGTGATAAGATTTTGAGAGGAAAATGAAAATGAAACTATAAAACGATCTTTTATCAAACATTTATTAACATTATCATTAAATTATAATATTATGGTCCACCTTCAAAAATATTTTTAAAGAAGGTAACATTAAAATCTTTTTAAAACAAAAATTTAAAAGAAATATAAAAAATAGATCTTTAAAAGATACATGATAGTTTTCTATAGTAAATGTGGACTAAAACAAAAAATATATAAATTTGAATGGAAAATATCCTTTTTTATTATTTTAAAATACCTTTATTGAAAACCCACATATTAAGAATGATAATATACCTTTATTTTGAAAGTATTTGTAGATAAATAATAAGTTCACATGAGATAATACATATTTGTATTTCAAAATAATAAATGAAACTTTTTTGTAAAGAATTAATATGGACAAAAAGGAAAAACAGTCATCAAATAGAATGAGGATTATTCTTAACAACGTTATACTTTTATGAGAATGAAATTCATTAAAGAATAATAATTGAATTAAAATTTTCCTTTTCAACCAATAGATACTATGGAATATAATTTGAAATAGTGAATTAAAGAATATAGGGAACTTAGAATAATGGATTTCAAGAAGAAACTATTTAACTTAACGAAATGAAGTTGAGTTGGAAAAATAAAATACAACATGGGTAGTGTATGAATTAAAATAACATGATAGAGAAATTATGAAATAGAATTATAATTTATTCGATTAAATGATATTTATGATCAAATAATTCAATGGGGAGTAACTAAACCATATTAAATAATAATAAGAGTAAAATATTAAATCATGTGTCAATGAAGGGGGATTGAGATGAAAATTCTTAAAAGTTTGGTATATTTTGAATGTAAATACCATGAAAGACAGAAATCTATATATATTTTGAAATTAATTAAATAGAATGGAAATTATGATTAAAAATAATATTTTAGTATATACACCACTAAAAATAAAATAAGTGGTGAATATGGAATATGTCTCAAAGTAAGAAATTTGAGATAAGAATCCCTTAAGTTAACTCTTGATTTCAATGAAAGTGATTTATCTTCATGTATAATAAAAAAATAATCTTTATAACTCATTTAATAACCATATTTATATCTATTTCATTTTCTACTATTTAATTATAATCATTTTTTGTACATTTATTAGTTATTTATTATTATTTTTATAATTAGATGTTATTGATTTAGATTTATTTGCATAAGAATTGTAATATAAATGTTCATCCCTATACATTGGTACCAATTTCATCATTTCTTGATAACTTAAGGTACTTAAATATATATTACATAATCATTTACATCTTTTTAATTTCATTTAATGAGAGACTTATTCAGGATTTGTTAAAATAAAATCAGTGATGAGCTAGTTTTAGTAATTTTTTAACAAATGAAAGATGGTTTCTTGATTAATGAGTTAAATATTAATATTACCTTTATTGAACTGAAAAAACATTATTTAAACAATAATTTCATTTTTATTCATTCATTTCATTCTTTGAACCAGCCATGTAGGGTCATTATTAAAGATCAACAATGTCGTTTTATGGAGTTGTTAGTCCGCACATACACACTGACGACATTATCATTTTTTTATTGATCAAAAGGAACATATAAAATGGTTTATTTTTTTGGAATAATAATATTTATATATATATAATATTTATTCATTAAATACATTATTAGTACCATGATTGTATGGAAATAATAAAAATAAAATGTTTCTTCTATGGAGGTGGTAGTCTGCATGTACGCACAGGTGATATTTTCATTTTTCTTATGGGTAAGAGGTGAATAGATATTGGTTATAACATGAATATAATAAAATTTAAGTATACCAATGATAATTATTTATTTATATTAATATAGTTATAATATTTTTGGAGGATGATGGATGAAAAAGATATTGAAGAAAAGACTTGTGGTGGATATTACTTATGTTGAGTATTTGAGTCTTTTCTTTAATCACTTATTGAAATTGAAGGAAATAGGACACATTATTATAACCAAGGGATGAAAATATATGAGTGATTATAGAAAAGGTAAAATTTTAGGTATTTAATAATAATGAGAAGGATTCACTTTGATTTAATCAGGTGTCAGTAAGCTCCTTTTTTAGGTGAAAGAGATGGAATTTTCCTTGGAATTGAATGGTGCATGGGGGGTGAGGATGGAATTACATGAGATTTAGGTGAGATAGATGAGGAAATTTAGGTAATAAATGTAGGTATAATTTAAATCCTAACAAAATTCTTATATAAGTAGTTTTTTTAAGTCAATTTAGTAAACTTCAAGCTACATTATGTTACTCATTTTCACCATTAATAATCTAGATTAGAAATAAATCGTTTTAATTGTTTTTTACTAAAAATAAAATATAACCCCTCCTATATGACTTTAAAATTATGTATAAAAAATTTTAATTCATTTAATCTAATTCAATTTATAAATTTAATAAAATTAACTATTATAAACATATATATATGTATATATATATATAATAAAGATAAAAACTATAGAAAATGTATTTCAATACATTAAGAATTTTTATTATCATTTACTATAAATTACTAATTAAATGGGTGTTAATAAATATTTTTATGTTTTTTAAAATAATATTAGAGTCACTATTTGAAATATATAAATTTAATTAATTTAGATAAAAATTACACAATGTTTAAAGAAAAATTCTTTGAAAAATAATTTTTTTACACTGGTAAATAATATTTACTTTGGTGGATTGTTTTTATGTTAAAAATGAAATGGAATTATTAAGAAAATTGTATATGATGATCAAAAATATTAAAAACATTTTATCATTATTGAATTCTAGAGTTGATAAAAATTAATTTTAATATAAGAATGCATAATGCATAAAAATGAAATATTTAGTAAAATACATTTTTTAGAATAAATCAACACATTTTTATTAATAATAAAATTTATTTTTATTTATACATTTAATTTATAACGTGGTTACATCTACGTATACCCAAAAATTAAATGTCTACATTATAATGATCAAATTAAATATTTAAAAAATTATTTAATAAAGTGTTTTATGGACCCTTTTGGTCTAATGTTGAGTGAAAAAATTTATCTTAATGTTATTGTATTTTAATTTATAATATGTTACATTCTACCCCCCCCCCCAAATAAATTGTTCACAAAAAATTTTAATTATCACGAAAATATATTGGAGTATCCATAATATAATCATGACTCAAGATATAGTTTATAATTACATGTGAACCATATTATATTAGGTAAGACTTGGAAACTAAAATTTTTCATCATAATGAGTATATATTAATATTCTCAACCATTTATTCTAAATTTAATTCCTTAGTTAGGACATATAAGTTTCTACAGGCATACCTTTCACTGCTTTATGTTTATGATCTAGTTTCCAAACAAATACTGAAACTAAAATGGATATGATAATATCATAGTAAATTATCAAATGAATATGAAAACTCAATTATAATATTTCTTCACTAATGAAACCTTTATTTCAACCTTTGATACATTTGGTTCCACTATGATATAATTGGTCAACCTATAGCTCCTTCAGTTTAACCGGGGTATCCCATGGTCATATTCTAATTGGGTTCTCTAACCTAACTATTTATATATCAAATTCCATTTAAATACTTACTAAGGGTTCATAAATAGAATGTGAATCAGCTAAAACATATCCCTTAGGAGTGTCAAACTAGGTGTTTAGTTAGTCTCCTTTTTCATACACCAAATAAAGATTAATTTAATACCAAACCAATATTTTTTAGGATTATTACCACTAGGTTCATCATTGTAAGATCCCTTATCTACTTTTTTTTATCTTTGGAAAGATTTTATTTCTAGTAAAACACATAATATCCACATTACCATACTTTCAAGAAGTTATCCTAGACTTATATTTAATTATTAGATTTTTATTAATGTATTACAGTCCTGATTTTTAATAATAATTAAATCAAGAACTTCCTAACTATATCCAACACCTAAAATTCATGGAAACCTATACTCCAAGAATTCAATATAATCCTTCTTACCAAACAACACTAATCACATACTAATCAATTAAAACTTTAATCATGTATACTCCCAAAATTTTCTTAATTGTTTCCAAAAAATAACATGAATTTCCTTAACACTAAATAACATACCATCCATAAGGTTTGACTATACCTTGATGGTCTATGATTCCTAACCTATAAACTTGTATAAACCCTGATTTTGTACAAAAAATGATTCCCAAAACCCACACTCTAGAATTTGGTGCTAAAAACATATAAATTACATATTTTCTTTGAAATAAACTTAATAGGGACAAACATAATAATACATAATTATTAAATCAACAAAAAAAATTGATTCACTTATACACAAAAAAAACCTTTTACCTTTAGATTTTTAGAGAGTTAGGAAAAACCTTTGAATAATAAAACTCAAATCTTTCCCATCCAGTGGAAATTTTTAATATTATAAAAATAATTTCTTAACATAAATTCATTAACATATCCCAAAAAATTCTCCACGCATTATACTCTTCTAGATATGTCATGCATAATAAATATCATCATATCCTGGGGAAATAGAAACATAATAAGGGTGATCTTAAATTCTTAGAAATGGGTATCATATATTGGAAGCTATCAAATCATGATAATAATATAAATAAATATGGTAGGATTAAGTAAGAATCAAATAACTCCATATAACTAATCACTTGATCTTGAAATAAATCCATCGATGATATTAAAATATAAATAATCACATGGATAAAAATAATTTATTTGGTGGTGGTTAAATTCATAATACATTTCATATTAATCTTACCATAAAGTTCTCATCCAAGATATATTATATGCCATCAATACTACAGCTAATAAATCTTAATAAATGGGAAGGAATACACCAAACACACAAACTATTTTATCTGATGAGACCTACAAATGTATTGAGGGGTGATTTTACTATTGGACCACCCATTACTTAATTTATACCAATGCATTCACCATATAGATAAAATTATTATCTATACATTACACAAACAAATTACCTTAGTAATAAATAAACATCTATGTTAGAATAATAAACATATGTGATACCAATGTTTTCCCCAGTTAGTAAATGAAATAACATTATCATGATATATACATAAAATAAATCTAATTGTATTATTAGAGAATATCCACTATGAAACATAATAACTTTAAAGAATGTTTACATAGATGAAAAAAAAAATTATAAGAAGAATAATTCAAATAGAAAATCATAAGAAGGGATAAAGAATAAAATATTTGGATACCATGAGTCCAATATTCAAAATAATAATTGTATATGAGTATTTAGAGGTTAATTCATGGAATATAACACAGATTTATATATAAATTTTATATTTTTTGAGTAAAATTGAAAATAATATATAAAAGATATATTTCAGAAAACATTTCTTACCATTATTATAAAATGATGAAGTTATGGGCCACTTCCAAAAATGGTTTTCAATAATTTAAGATGAAAACCTTTTAAAAAATCCTTTTAAAATAAAAAAATATATCCTAAAAAAGAGACATTATGGATTTCCAAATTAAATTTGGAGTGAAATATAAAATATATGAATGTGAATGTAAAATCAATTTTAATATTTTAAATTACTTTTATTTAAACCCCACGTCATAAGAAGGATAATAAAACATTATTTTAGAAATAATTAAATAGAAATATTATGTACATTTGAGATAATACATATTTGGATTTAAAATATAAAAGGAAATATTTCTGGAATGAAATAATATAGACCTATAGAGATAAAGTTCATTAAATAGGATGATAGTTATTCTTAAAAACAATATAGTATTATGAGAATGAAATTCATCAAAGAAGAATATTTGAATTGAAATTTTATTTTTCCACAGATATAAAAGAATGAATATCATATGAAATATTAAATCTAAAAACATAAGTAAATTTTAAGAATGGAGTTTAATAAGAAACCTTGTAACTCAAAAAAATGAAGTAGAGTTAGAAAAATACCTTATAACTTTGGTAGTGTATGAATTAAAAGAACAAGTAAGAGAGATTATGAAATGTATCGTAAAATCATATTATTAAAGGTTATTTATTATGAAATAATTAAATGTGGTAGTAATTATTCCTTTTAAAAGAATAGTAAGTAAAAATATGTAATCATTCCTCAATAAAGTTGAATTTGAATGAAAATACATACAACTTTGGTATATTTTGAATAAAACTCTTATGAAATATATAACATGGTATTTATTTTTAAATTCATTAAATTTAGTAAAAATTATGACTAAAAATCAATAAGATATAATTAATATCACACAAAATAAAACAAATAGTGAATATGGAATATGTTTTAAAGAAAGAAAATTGAGACGAGAAGCCCTTACCTTAATTATTGATTTCTATGAAAGTTATTTAAACACTAGTATAACAAAGATAAATATTATAATAATTCATTTAATAACCTTATTCTAATATATTTATTTTTATAATCCTTATTTATAATAATTTATTACATATTTATTCGTTATTTATTATTTATTATCATCATCGGATGTTAATGATTTTGATTACTTCACACAAACATTGTAATGTCAATTTCAGTCTCTATACTTTAATAACAAGTTAATTATTACTATATTATTTAAGGCGATATAATAGGTCTTACTTTATTATTTATAAATTTATAATTTTATTCTATTATATATTTAGTTATGAACATTTAGGATGAAATTGATGATGAGCTAGTTTTGGTAATTTTTTAACGAATGAAATGTGGTATCTAAATGAATTAGTCAAATATTAAAATTAAATTTTCTAAACCAAAAATAAAAAATATATATATATTTACATAATAATATAGTATTTATTCATAAATTTAATTATTATAACCATCCATGTAGGGTGGTGATGAAATATAAACTATATCATTTCGTGGAGGTGATAGTCTGCACGTACACCCAAACTTGTTATCATATTACATAGAATGGGAGGAATGTAGAAAATGATTTATATTTTTAGATTATTAATATTATTATAAATATCTTATTTATTAATTAAATAAATTCTTATTACCATCCATGTAATTTAGTAATTAAAAATTAAACACATCGTCTATGGGTGTGGTAGTCTGCATGTACGCAAGGGCAACATTTTCATTTTTTAAATAGCAGAGAGTGGAATAGGTAATGATTGTAACATGAATATAATAAAAATTTATTATACAAATGGTACTAATGTAATTATATTAATATATTTGTAATAAGTTTGGAGGAGTATGGATAAGAAATATAAAGAATAAAATGATGGGAGGTGGATATTACTTATGTTGAGGATTTGAGCCTTTTCTTTAAAAACTTCTTCAAATTGGAGGACTTGGGCCACTTTATTGAAACCAAAGGATGCCAAATGTATAAATGTATAAATGTATTATGTGATAGGTAAAATGGTTAGGGTTTCAAAAATAATTTAAAGGATAAGTTTTTATTGAATATGTGTCAATGATCTTCTTTTATAGGTGAAATATATTGACTTTCCATAAGAATTGAATAGCGAGTGAGGGGTAAGAATATGATTTAATGAGAGTTGGGTGAGTTAGGTGAGGAAATATTCTTTAGAAATATAGTTATGAATTTAAAATGTATAAAATTTGGAATATAAGGTATTTTTTAAGTTAATTTAGTAAAATTTGAGTCACTTTATGTTACTCATTTTTACCCTTTAAACATATAATATATAAAAAAATAATTTTTATAGAAAAATGAACTTTCAGACTTTAAGTTTTTTTATTTTTATTTACTATAAATTAATAATTAAATTTGTGTTAATGTATTTTTTATATGTTAAAAAATAATCTTTTAGTAATTATTTAAAATATATCAATTTAATTAAATTAGATGATAAATTAACTATGATTATAAAAATAATAATTCCTCAAATGATAACAAGTGTTTTACTATAGTAACCAGTATTCGAATTAGTAACTTATTTTAAAATTAACATGAAATAGAGTTATTAATAAATTTGAATATGATGACTAGAAGTATGAAAAACATTTCATTAGACTCAATTTCTAGAGTAGATAAAAATTAATATTAATATACGCATGTAAAATAAATAAAAAGGCGGTTTTTAGTAAAATATTTTTTTGAGCATGAATTTATCTTTTTATTTATTTATCTACACAAATAAAATTTCATAAATGAATTTTTATTAAAAATAACCGTTATTTTCCTTTTTATATATATTTCATAATGTGATAACTTCTATGTATACCTATGAATTCAATACCAACATTATGTTAGTATTATCTAATACTTAAAATTGTATCTTAAAAAATTTATTACTATTCATTTTGGTTTAGTGTTTCATGTGGAAAAAGTTATCATAGCTTTAATGTATTATAATTTATGGGATTTAAAATTTATTGGGTCACCTAATCAGTTAATGACTGAAAAATATACCAATATAATTGAAAAAAAATCATGCTTCAATCATGAAAAACTCATCATGGTCATTCATCATTTGGAATGTGAATTGAATTGGTGGTGGAAAGAGATCAAAGAACAAATCCAAATGATGAAATTATGTTTATATAATAGAATGAATTCAAGTAAGTATATTTTTACATACTTTATATCTCAAAATACTAAATCAATTCATTAAACTCAATAAATAGTGGGATAAAACTATCAAGGATTATGTGGAAAATAAATCATTATAATTTAAAGGTATGACTTGGGAAAAAACATTCAAAAATTTGAGTATTTTGAAATTATAAATAAATATAATTTGATTAAATAGATAAAATAGATGAAAACTACCAAGATATATCTATTATGAGGTAAATGATGAATTTATTAGTCATATAATAGAAACATAAATTAAATTCTCAATAAAATATACATTTGATGTTGTACCTATTTTAAAATGCACTCATTTTTTCATTTTAGGAAAAATTAAAATTTTGAGGATGAAATTTATTTAAGGAGGGGGAATGTGATGATCCAAGTGTTATCAATAATTTATTAGTTTTATATTTTATTAATTTTCATGTTATGAATTTATATTTATTCAAAAATATTTATTTTAAAATATATATATATGATTGTATCATGGCATAATAGATTATAAATTATCAAATAGATACTCGTTATAAATTTAAAATTATTATGTTTACTTTATGAAAAAAATGTGTTTTATTTAAAGGTTAAATATATTTCTTCAACATGATTTATTATTTTGATATATTAAAATAATTAATTAAATATTTGATATTTTATAAATGGATATTATGTTAATTATATAGATATTTATTATTATGATAATATTTGAAATAATTATGGTGTGGTATGAAACAAGAATGTGATTTTTTTAATTAAAAAAGAATTTTTATTATTCTTAAAAAATAATGTCTTAATATATTTTTAGTTATATTTCTAAATTTAATATTTAAAATTCATAGTTTCATCTTAAAAATTAAATTACATAACTTAAATCATCAAATCAAAAAAATATGTAATGTATTTTGTTAATAATGAAAGATATAACTATAAATATCAATCACTGTTTTTTATTAAAAAAATATTATAAAATATTATAAATAATTAATTTATATTTTATAAAGTTTTAAAGGATTAATTTTTAAATTAAATATTTTAATTAAGTGTGTATAATTTTAGTGATACGTTTGAATTTAAATTCTGTAAAAAATAAATTTTTTAATTCAAATTGAATTTTATTACCAATTAATTTATAAGTATCTAGAATATTTTATAACAATTGAAAAATATTTTGATTATTTTTTAATATTATATATATAAAAAAATATCTAAAAGTTCACAAAAATTCCAGTGATCATTGGGTATTTTGGAAAATTTATTCCCTTATATCACCATATCATGTACCACAGTGTGGTACTCCTCATGGTCCCTCAAAATAGGCACCATGGATCCACCATGATGTGGACTCATAGAAATTTTTGATATGTACAAGATCTAGGAACCATGCACATAAACAAGGAAAGTAACCCTCTAATATGGGTATTTCACCTTCCACCATAGGTTACACCACTTCATTCCCCCCTATGGTGGCACACCTGTAAAAAAAATTAGTTGTAGGTCCACCTGACTTCACTCTACCATCGACTAGAATACCCAAAACACCTTTTGGTCCAAGATAAATATCCAAAAAAATCCTCAATATGTTAAAACTTTTGAATCTCAATCTGAGTCCCATCTCTCAAAAAAACCTCCACTTAGAGAAAAAAATAAAATTCCTATGGAATTACTCAACCCATATAGATGTTGTTCTTTATAACCTCCCCATCATGATACTTATTATCACTGATAATCCTCTTCAATGCTTCAACCATTTATCCCAACCTGTATTGGTCAATCAATCATTGTCGATTCACCATGTCATACTCCACAACACCGATTGAGCTTCCACTACACAACTCCATACATCAAGTTCACTAATCAATAAAATCAAATCCATCGCTCCCCATTATCACCAAAACACCTAGGAAGTGCATCATGGAACCAATCCATCCATAGACACCATTATTTCATTGACTGATTCATCAAAGTCTCATAGTGATCCCCACTATTGGTCTCTACTCATAAGGTTCAATTTATTTCCATGGTTCTTCTCATCATTAGATTCGCCTATTAAGACTCATAACCAGTGGTCCAAATACATACTTAGTGTGGTTTCCATCTCACCACATAAAATTATACTTGAAAATACAAATTATAAATCCTCTAGATGATCATTTACAAAAATAGTTGTCTACATGCATCTTCATGATGTCTCATCAGTGTCTCATGACAATAAAATCCTCAAAGGCATCAATTTACCATTCAGCACCTACACCAAAGTTTATACTTAGAAATCGGTATAATTTTCAGGGTCAAATCCTTTACAAAAATTTTTTTTCACATGTCCTCACCCCAAGTATTGTAATTCCCTTAATCTGATGCACCTTCTAATCACATAAAAACCCATCATGATTTTGATGCCAAAAGATAGACTTCATCCGACATCATTTATGAACCTCAAATATGGTATCCACCCAAGGACCAAATAAAATTATATTCACTGGTACATTGGTACCTAAAAATCTTATTGATCATCCAACAACTCTTCTCATGTAAACATGACCTGATCAACACAATATCATACATCCATGATCCATGCCATTACATTACCATACATAATGTCTTGATATGTCTATTCAGCTCACACCCAAGTTCCAACATGAAATTTCAATCATTTTAAATTCCCAAATCATGATAATCCTATCATTGGTACTCATGAAATTTTAATTTTAAATGAGGGTCACACCCCCCAATATCCTATGGTTAACTCCCTACCATATGGAATTATTTGTACTGCCTCTTGAGCATAACCAGAATAGGCTCCACCATCAAGACTCCCTGATAATACTTTTCAAGGCACACACTTGGATCAATCATTCCAAATCACCCTAATCCATCTCTAATGTCACCTCTCATCATAGATGTACAATTAACATCAAATCAAAACTCTTAGAAATCATGATAAAAAATTATTTATCAAATACTTAAATCCTAGGATCATACATGGCCACTCAACGATCTGTAAACAATGATCATTGTGTATAACCAGTGCATGTTTCCCTGATCTCAATAAAAATGAATAGTTTCGCACTCCCTTACCAACCTATCATGCACCCAAATCACACTCCAATGAGTCACACAACAGCAAACCAAGTATCATGCACCTCAACCACAGACCATGTTCTTCATGTATTTTAGTCCCATGTTATCAGAAGCACCATCAGTGCTTATCTTCATAATCAAGAATTTTTTTACCTATGATAAGTTCTACAACTGGTGTTGCTTCCAAAATCATAGGTTTCTACCCATACTTTTCCTATTCTCCCAAAAGTGAATCCATAACCAACAAGGTCAATAACTCAATTGGTCCATCCCTAGAAAACCCAACCTTGATGCCAAAAATAATAGAACTCATAGTGCTCTTCCAAAAAATCCCACGGTATCTCACAATCCTATACCATATACATGGAACCACCTCTCATGCATCAATATCATAACCCAAAACGTCTACCCATGATTCCCATCTCTAGGGAATTCACAATTCTGGGATAATCCCTCCCTTAGGTTACCCATGAATCTCACAACACATCAATTTGCTAAAAATATTGATTCACATCTAAAAAAATGACTAGGCTCTGCCACCTAGCCCACAAATTGTATCTTGTATAAGTCATAACTCATTGGAAACATCTCTTTATTTTCATCTAAAATTTTACATGAAAACTAACATGCTAAACCCTTATCCCTAAAGCTCTCACATATCTATATTATGAATCACATGCTTAGTCATTATCCTTCTAGGTCACTAATCCTCATCTAGAATCTATATATGAGACTACCTCCTGGATCACCACAATCTCATCTATGTACACACATATATAACAGTATCATTCCATGAAAGTCAATGTTGGGTATACCATAGCCATATAGTTTTTTTAAGTATAATTATAGTAAAAATATATATGGAAAAATGATATATTGGTTGTTATTGAAACTTTAAATAATCTATTTTATTTTCATTCACCCCCCAAAGGTTTATCACTAAGGAATTAAATTCATATATAACCCCACTATGGTTCACTATATAACCCTTATATGGTGGGAATTTATAGTCATTATCAAAGAGTATCTCACCTTAATATCCATATGAACTATCATCAATATAAAATATATTATGGTTCAACTAATAATAATTACACAAAAAATTATATGGGAAAGAACCATATATGTTATTATTAACACTTTAAATAACTAATCCATCATCTTTAATGACATCAATTACACATAATAAAGATTATATCATGTGATTCCTAAATGACAAGATTGATGCATATGCATATCCTCTTTCCAATAATAAATGATCCAGAAACCAATAAATCATAAATACAAAACTCAAATGCATCACATTAGGTGAAATCATATAACCATAAAAATGAAAATAAAGAATAAAAATCCTATATCCATAGTAACTAAGATTTTCCATCTGAAAAGGTGTTAATGACACACCATTCTTGATGTCTACAATAAGATCTAACACATTTATATATCACATATTTACTATCTCCACAATTTAAAAAACGAAAATAAATTTTTTTAATACCAATCTATCATTCCATGGCCCTGAACCAATGAGAAATGCCTTGAACAAAGAGATATTAAGACCTCAAACATACCCCCCCCCCCATATGTTGGAGGATACCAACTTGAAGTGGGGTATAGGGTAGTATCATGTGGAGAATATACCCCTGTATCATAGTAAGAAACAATGTAAAATAACCAAACAACATCCAAAATAAATAACCATCCATCGGACTGCTCATAAGATAATAAAACATGGCATGAAATATCAAAATTGTTGGAAGTATGAAATTTTATAGACTCTTGGTCATGAAATTAAAAAACAATTTATCACCAAATGGGATGATTACACATTCTTAGTAAAAGTAAGGAAATTAAAAATAAAAGGATTTTCTACCTTCATTGAGGCATACCTTAATCCCATTCTCAAAGTCCATTTGAGCTATCTTTCTCGATCATGCTACTCAAGAAAATTATAAACCTAAACCTATGATCAGTGAAGTCTAATTAGGTGCCCAAGGACCATGGTCACTTGAACAGGGTTTGAGTACAACTCAATATTCCCCCACCAATATGATCCCATAAATAACTAGTAAATAGAGTGTATATGTTACATGATATTCTCAGAATAAATTAATAAATAAATTTTGGAAGAATAAGTTAATAAACATCATAGATCCTTAGTATCTGACATAACACATGATATCAACTATACCTACTTCAAATAGTGTTATAGTGTCTCTGAGAACATCTCAAAACTATTTAAACCAATACTAGGTCTAAAGGAAATATAGTAGTATGTGAAAGCATCAGATCCTTGGAAGTATCTAAAGTCATCCCAATAGTATCAAGCACAAATGGTAAAATCCATGGGAGGTAATCCAAGGTATTTTTCATGGATAAAGAATGTATATTATTCATATGGAGATAAATCTAGCCAATCATATTGACCCTGAGGCTAAATCCCATTATCCTGGGAATTCTATATAGACCTGAAGGTTGAAAATGAGTGGAATTCTTAAGGCATTCATATGGTAATAGGTGAAACAACCGGATCCTAAGAACATGTTATAGTCATCCAATATTGTCAAGATCAATTGATGGATACAAGAAGAAAGTCCAAGGAATCCAATGATTATCAAGGGCATGATATCTCCCCAAAATCACATCAAAATGTAATGAACTTAATGGTTGAATATCAGGTGACCATCCCTTTGTATTCTATTTATACCAAATGAATGAATCCCTAGTAAAACCAGGGCATTCCACTTAATGTTTCAAGGTTAGTGCATCCTTGATGTAATATATTTTCATTATAACAATAAGAATATGAGTTTTAAATATGATTGAACTCGTGTCAAATAATATATGTTATCCTATAAAGTGCATGACCTAACATTGTCAATAATTCCATGTTTGGATCACATCACTAATCTAGGTTCAAGTACAAAACCTAAAGTTACCAATACCTATTTCTCTCACACACCCCACCCTAGGGTCAATATATCATTATAAAACCCTCCAAGGTCCCTTAGGTCATGAAAATACTTGTAAACCCTTCATGAGTACCTCAATCACAATCTAAACTCTCATGGTATTCCAATCACTTAGATTTCATAACAACCATCATTATACTCATGATTGCATCAGGGTCTCACAAGCCTCATAAGGTAAGTCTCACAGACATCACTCTCAATATATTATACAAGTCCTATTTCACTTTCCATATAATCTCAGGTTGATCCTCTCACCCAATTTTTTCATAATATACTCAGGTCATACTCACCAAGTGCTCAAATACTAGTGGGGGAGGAACACTCGCCATATGGTTATTTGATCAGTGCTCTAAGGTTTCATTAATTCCACTATGTATAATTAAATATAGATATTTATAAAAAACTAAAAATATTACTAGTAACTAATTAAGTGTAATAAGTGGTGAGGTCAAGTTTGAACCCATGAGATGGTTATGGTAGATACCTAGAAATTGGGTGACTGATTGAGAGTGAAAAAATAAATTTTTGAGAATATATATGAAGTTTAGTAATTTCATATTTGTGTTCTAGTGAAGTGAAGTGAAGTGAAGAGATATATTGATTAATTATTCATTCATATTGTTGTATTTAAAACTTAGGGAGTCCTCAGTCTTGATACTTTCTCTCTAACTCAGTAATTCAACCTTTTATATGGTCAATTACTCAGGGTTATTAATGGTTCGGTTTCTTTGATTCCATATTTAAATGTAATCATCATGAATAATACATTTCTTATATGAAATTAAGGATGGTTAGTCGTGTATTTAAAGTATTTACCAAATTCAAATCACAATGGTCAAGAAATGATAATAGTGAAATTATTAGGAAATTAAGTGTGGATACACAATCCATTCATATAATTAGAATAAAACTACAATTACCTAGAACAAACCCTTTAAATACATAACTTGGAATTATGAATAATTCCCCACTCATGCTACTCATAAAGAGGTGTAAAATAAAAAGAACCTAAAAGATGATATAGAAGTAGTAGGTTCAATAGAAGAAACATAGTAGTATTCTTTATTATATTAGTTCCTCCTTTGATAGATGATTTAATTTAGTAGTAAAACCCCTTAAACATATAGGTGAATAAACCATTAGTCTTGGACTTCTCATATTAAAAATATACCCTTAAATTTTATCAAAGAAATTTATGCATATTTTTTGTTATCCTTATTCAATTTCCTCAGCCTGAATGGCCCGAAGGCCTTCATTTTTTATTGATTTTTGATAACCCCCCTTTCAAGGGATGAGAGGGAACCCTTACAAGGCCCGTAGGCTCAGAGATTACATGGCCCATAGGCTTAAGAGATTACATGACCCAAAGGTCTTAGGGAATTCAAACAGACTATCTACAAGGAACTGCCCCTCCCCAGCATCTGCATCTTGATAGTAGCTCTCCACCTTTGCATGACCGTCTATCTAGGATTCCCGTGAAAGCACAGGCTGGTACCGATGGCATAGCCATACCCTCTCATTCTGACAATCCATTTGGCTCTACTCTGGTGAGTGCACCTGCTCTGAATCCTCTTCTAGGGCTGCTCCTTTTTTTTAGTGTGTCTGGGGCCTGCATTCATGTGGCCCGAAGGCCTTAGGGTGGCCCTAAGGCCTTAAGGTGGCCCAAAGGCCTTGAGAATCAACTGGCCTGAAGGCCTTGGGTGGCCCGAAAGCCTTGTAGGACCCGAGAACCAAACCAGTGGCCCGAAGGCCCAGATGGATGAATAGTTTCGGCTGCTATAGTACCGAACAGTGCCTGCTATAGTACTGCTACAGTAACCCAGAAATATGCCTCCACCCGGATTTGATCTCGGGTCTCTTGGATGCACCTATCGAGTCCTCACCAATTGGGCTGAGGCTATTGTGCAAATTTAATTTCCTCAGAAATATCACAAGTTTGAAAAATGTAAATTCTACTTCTAATGTCACCATGCCCCCATGATATTTCTTTATCTATTTTTTTATCCATTTTCATGTAGTAACCTCTTATCTAATCTATTTATGAAACCACAAGAACCACTATGATGAATTAGTAACCCTTTTGAGTTTTATGAATCTTGGTGGAACGTAGCCTCTCCTACCATGATGTAGCCTCTAGGATTTCACACTTTATTTTCAGGAATGGGGTTCCATGTTCATCACCACATCGAATTCCTTCTTGTTTCTTATTTATATTTCACACATGAAACAAATAACCATGACAAGGACCATATATTTTAAAGGTCCTTTCATCACCATTTTGAATCATGGTCATACCTTTCTAATAACGATACATGCTCCACAACATTTTCTTAGTTGTTTCTACCTTATCAACCATCCATGCAACCATTTCAACCATAGATAGCTTAACACAACATCTTTAAATTTATAAATTCATTTCATTGGTGCAATAGAACTTTCTATGACTTCCAAGATATTTCTATAACTTTAAACATGTTGTTTCTAGTGGCTTCAACGACATAATAGAGCTTGGATAAAGCTTCCAATAATGTCCATGGAGGTTCTCTAGTGTTTCAATGGTGGTCCAATCAGTGCATGTTGATTAAGGGTTTGTCTGACAGTAAGGATGTTGGACTGATGATGAAAGTTGTTATATCAGTTAAAGTAAATAGTTCCCAGCCAAAATTTCATCCCTCATCAGATTATTCTAAGGTTGAGATATTCTTAATATAATAGTTTGATAGTTAAGTATCTTAAAATACAACCAGTGTGTCACCCCATGTCTTGGCTTCCCCTCAACCTGTCTAGCCCACACGATCACATATCCTCCTTGAGCCTGGATTTTTACCAATCGATACTTTATATCTGTAATAAATTTGTTCTTATTTGAGTTATGGATCCTTTAATTTCCACCAAAATTCATTTTAAATGTTTAAATATGGACTAATATGAATTTTATTTGAGGTTATGGAGATATTGAGGGTTTCTAGGACTAGTTTGAAGCATAGAACCCAATATTTGGGGTGAAATAATCCTAGAACACTTTTACTTTAAACTATGAAAAGTAGGCCGCATATTTAGATAAAATTATGTTAGGATAGGTAGTGATTAGGAGAAGGTCGCATGGTTAGAAAAAAAGAATTTGATTTGTGGTGCACAAATGTGAGACCATGACTTCAATTTTGAAAATGGTTTTGTTTATGGTTTTCACATGGTTAGTTAAATCGTGCAAGAAAATACTGTGGGATTACCCTCTCTATATCAAACCATGCATGATTGGCACATGGTTAGTTAAACCATGTGACCCAGTTTTTTGGGTGAAATGACTATTTTACCTCCACTTAATTCTATTTCTAACCTATTTCTCCCATTTTTTTCAACACACAACAGCCCCTCCATTTTGAAATCCTCTTTAGTGAATATTATTGTATTTATCATTGAGTCTCCATCTAATCTATAATTCAAGTATCACTCATCTCATTGTATATTTATTAGTAATATCTTGATTCCTTTTTATTTTTTCGTCATTTTATTTAGTTTCAACGGTTCTATTTATGTGGAAGATAATATTCCTTATTATTAGGTTTTTATCTATTCTTCAATTTTCTCCCAATATGAGCTGAATAAGGAGAAGATATTATATGAGCTATCAACTACAAACCTAAGGTATAAGGTCTCATTCCTTTAGTTAAAATTCAAAGTGTTTATATACCATGTTGTGTCGTGTTCCCAATTCTTGGTTGATGCCTTCATATGGATTACAATCCTTGATACATGATAAGTGTAGCCTAATAATTAAATAGGCTTATTAATTAATATTTATAGGTTGATAACCTTGATTTGAAGCAACCCCTTGGGTGTGTTGTGTATTAAATAGGCAATTTTTATGGCATGTGACTTTGGACACTCTTATGTGTGCCTTTTCCCTTTGTCATGTGATGTTTAATGTTGAATTGGTAATTGTAGTCAAATTGAAATATCAATTGTAATTGAATTAATTAATTGGAAGGGATGAATGGTAATTAACCTTGGCATATTCCATGTAATTTCTTAATTAAGCATAATTGATCTTTATTTTGATATGACCTTGTGAGTTAAATATAGGTTATTCCATGTGATAGTTTATTTAAGCATGAGGTTTTTTTTTGATGAATTTACAATGTGAGTATTTGACATGAAAGCCATATAGGATTGGAAAATACTTTGATTCACCTTTTGAGGTGAGTTTTATTTGAAATGATCTTGGTGATGACCTTGACATGTTAAATTTATTTGATTAAATGGTTTTATTTTGGTTAAATTTTTATATTCCTTTGGTGAAACATGGATTCAAATGAGAATTCCTTGGACATACTCTATTGGTTGAACCATGATTTTTCTTGAGTGATAATTGGACTCCTTAAAGGTCTTCCAAGATGGACTTTTATGCTTGAATATATGTTGAGTGATACATTGATTCATATGAGAATTACAATGAGGGACTCAAAGGGTGTTGATCATTTTTTCATGGGTGATACTTGGTATCCCTTAGTTTACCGCCAAGGATGGACTCAAATAGAAAAGATGTTACACCACACCTAGAGATATAACCAGGTTCTTTAGGATCACTATGAAAGGGCTTGTAGGGTATTGGTTTATATTACACCGGGAGTAATAAATGGATTCCAAATTAGGAATTCCATGGAAGGGATCAAGTTCATAAATGAATAATGAATGAAATGATCTATATGATGTGTCTGTTAAGCCAAATCACAAAATTGTATTATTACTTGACTTACACATTAGGGATAGACTATTTATACGTCCTTGGATATGTTTGATTATGGGGGATGTTGGTCTTTATACCAAGTCTTGATATTTTTTTATTAAATAAACCTGATGTTTAAATGTGTGTGATCATAATTGAAACGGGTCTTACTATTAAATCCGAAACTTATTTCTTAAATGAAATTGATTATATGAATTGGTTATAAATGAGAACCTATAATTAAAGGATGTTTACTTTTGAGTACTTCCTTTTCTTTTTATATTTGTTCTGCACAATGTTGTTATATATATACACAGACGGGATGGCACATACCATAGGTGGTTTCCTACTAGGATTGTGTATTACACCCTATTTTGGTTTCCTTTGGGTACCCAAACAGACTATATTATTGCAGGTATAGATATGGGAAAGCACCCTACTATAGGTTATTGATGATTACTTATGAGCAGTGGAGCATGGGACCGAGCTGAGGTTCGGGATGCTGGCTAGAAACTTTTGGTCTTTTGTATTTTACTTTTGTTCCATGTAGTGTATTCTTACCTTGTATACATGTTTTGGTTGTTTTTTAGAGACATATGACATGTATGATCATTTTTTATATGAGATACCTTTTTATATTGATATTTATTCGAGTTGTTTATCTATTATATGATTGTTGTTACTTCTTCTAATACTTGTATGTTATTGGATATTTCATTGTGTTACACTCTAGTAAGAGGGAATAGTATCCCCATAGACACACCCTAGGCCCTTGCTACAAGTCAGATGCCTCTGATGTTTAGGGAGATGCACTTGAGGCTTTGTGGAAAACTAGGCTCATGGAACTATTGAGTAGCATCCGGTTCTAGGATGTTACACAGTGGTATTAGATAATTTTCTTTTATGGTTTGCTTTAATATTTTGAAACAATATAAACTAATAAGAAGGAAATGGTGTTTAGTAATGAGTTGTTTCTATTCATAGCTACCCCGTATAAAGAAAAAAAGCCAAATTTCCACGAATTAAATTGTTATTTTATGTATTTTGGAAATTATAGTTGATTTTATTTGACTAATGGGTGATTCACTTGAATTGTGATTTTATAATTGATATGATTATGTATTTTATTATGTTTCAACCTAATGAGATGAGGGTAGTCCATCTCATGCATCATATAGGAACATGTTAGAAATCACATGCCGTGCATTATGCCATGCCATTTAGGATGCATTATTGGATTCGTGTTGTTGTGATAGATTTTGTGATAGATATACCTATTGTTGTGATAAATATATTAGAATGTGTTGTGCTATAAAGTAGGTGGACACTATACTTTGGTTCTTGAGGAGTATGGACCCTCATTGATTGTAATTTGTAGAACCATTTGGTTCAACCTATTTAAAGTGAATTGTGATAAATGTGAAATGTGAATGAATTCAAATGTGAGTGAGTCTATGAATTCAATTGAAAATGATTTGGGAACTAGGAACTATTAATGAAGATAAATTAACCCAGACCCTACACTACTAATAAGAAGTAGGTAGTATCTCTTTCTTGTATATTATTTGTACAATTACAAGACCTAACTTATGGAGTAGGAAGATGGGTGTGTTCTTATAGAGGAAGGATTGTGCCTATCCTTTTTAAATATCTGTGATTTTAAGCTGCAAACTTTGAAAATAATCTTAATATGAGGTGTGCACTTAGAATTTATAGAGGTATTTCTCCATGTATTCCTCCAGTCATACACCAGGAGGGAGGAGACAATCACACTTTGGAGGTTGTGGGATTTAGGATACTAGTGGAACCACTAGTAGTGTCACTGGAAAAACCAGTAGTAGTACCAAACACAGGTATAGAGGCACAATTCCAGGAAGTCTTTTTGTGGTTCTTATAGACCATTCAGGGAGCACCACGACATGCCCTGACTATGGTAGATTTGATGTGTGAGTTCCATAAATATCATCCAGACATATTTTCAGGTTATGGGGGGCCATAGGCTGAAGAGTCATGGCTATAGTCCATGTTATTAATCTTTGAGAATCTAGAGATGCCTCCTAATAGAAGGGTAAATCTTGCTACATATATACTGTGTGATTCCTCCAATATATGGAGGGATGTCATTACTTAGATGAAATGTCATCGGGATATGGCCTGGAAGTATTTTCATATGGCCTTATATGATTATTTATATCTTGATACATTGAAGGATGATAGATCTTGGGAGTTCTTGAACCAGGAGTAGGGTGCACTGTCAATTATGGATTACTTGGCCCGTTTTACTGGTCTCCAGCATTTTGAACCTATTCTGATGGGTGAAGAGTTATCTAAAGCCAAGATATTTGAGGATGGTCTTAGATATTAAATCTAATCACATATGAATTTATTTTGGATAACTACCGTTTCTAGAATAGTGAATTGGGCGCTAATCACATATTGTAACCTAAGAGAGGCTAGAGGTGTGATCTAGGGAGATTCGACATCTCGATCTAGAACTAAATCAAATGGTAGTAGGAAGCATTTTCTGGATATTCAACATGGTGTTATTAGTAGTCAGATCACATACTCAAGTAGCTAGGTGAGGTGCTACCAGTGTGGCAGGCTAATACATACGAGGCCACAGTGTACGAGGGACCTAGTCAAATTCCTTTACTACACCAAGATAGGTCATCTATAGAACTTTTATAGACCTTTTACACCATCATATAGTGATAAAGGATCACATCTAATCTATATTTATGTGTATGGTTAGAATCTTCTCATCAAGTAGGGAGATGGAGTAAAGTTGGATGATTAGGTTAGGGTGGTGGTTGTGGACTTAGTAGTCAGACCCCAATTTTATAGTGACAGTAGAGCAGATCTGGTCAAGTTATCCAGGTAGTATCAAAGGGTCACGGTTCAGAATAGATATATACAGTGCAATAGACCCTTGAGTAATAAGATTCTGGACATTCTACTCATAGGTTATATTCTAGTAGCCTCTACTTTATCTTATACACTTTTAGATACTGAGTCTTCTTATATATTTATATCCATTCTCATTGTGAAGATCCTTGGTCTGAGTTTATGTACTTCTAATGGCTTCAACACACTTGAGACTCTATTGGGTATTGGAACAGAGGATTTATGTTAGTATATAGATTTACCCATTTATATAGTTAGGTGTCACTTCTTATGGGATGTCTTTATTCTCAAGATTAAAGGTTTTGACATCATTATTGGGGTGGACTGTTTGGTTACCTTTCATACTTTCATTGATTGATATCACCACAAGGTGACCTTAACATCACTAAAGGGTGGAGTGTTTATTCACAAGAGTGAATGGGATTTCTAGGGATGTCAAGCTAGACCCAAGCATAATGGGATGGGTGGGATGATAGCCCAAATTTTGAGTTTATATATGGATGATTGGGGAACACATCATATTGATTTCCCTCCAGTGGTTGATCACTTTATAGATGCCTTCCCAAATGATTTTTTTAGAATTACCTTTAGTCAGAGAGGTAGAGTTCTCTATCAGTCTAGTTCTAGGAGTTGAAATAGTATACATTCCTATATACAGGAAGGATACTTCTAAGATGAAAGATCTCAAGAGGAATCTAAAGGATTTAGAGGTAAATAGATTTATCTGTCTTAATACTTATCCATGGGGTTATCTGGTACTTTTTGTGAAAAATTGAGATAAAACACTTAGAATATGTGTGGATTACTAGGAATTGAACTAGCTAATGGTTAAGAACTGGTATCATCTTCCATGGATAGATGATCTTTTTATCCAGCTTCAAGGAGGTTGGTTTTCTCGAAAATTGATTTGAGATCCGATTATCATCAAGTATGTGTTAGACCATCAGGAATACCTTGCACAAACTTTTGTAGATGGTATAGTATATATGTTTATTTGGTTTTATTGTTCAGTATCAAAAATGCACTAGTGGAC
Organism: Viscum album; assembly: GCA_963277665.1. Classification (NCBI taxonomy): domain Eukaryota; kingdom Viridiplantae; phylum Streptophyta; class Magnoliopsida; order Santalales; family Viscaceae; genus Viscum; species Viscum album. Next base: position 990,310,156 of record OY728128.1, on the reverse strand, counting down.
TTCATGGAAATGATGAACTGACTTTTCCATCCTTATCTAGATTCATTTATAGTGGTTTTGTGGATGATATCTTAGCGTATTATAATAGTCGACAGGACCATTCCAAACAACTTGAGATCATATTGGATACACTGATAGATAATTTTTTATATGCTAAGAAAACTAAGTTCCACTTCTAGATGGATCATATTCACTTTTGGGTCACATTAACTCAGAGACATGAGTATTTGTTGACCCAGAGAAGGTGGGAACTATAGTTTCTTGGGAGCAGTCCAAGAACTTATTTGAGGTATAGAATTTCTTGGGGACAGATAGTTACTAAAGTCATTTTATATAGGAATTATAATTCCTTGCAGTGAAACATAAGGTCTTGACTAAAAAGGGTGTGATTTTTTTATGAATAGATTCCTTTGAGACAGCCTTTAGGAGTTGAAAAGAATATTAACTTTAGTACTGATACTAATTTTTTCAAATCTGGGAAAGAGTTACATGTTTTACTATGATACCTCATGTATTAGGATTGTAGTAGTTCTTCTAAAGGGGGGTAGAGTCTTAACATATGGGTCTTGATAGTTGAGACCACATGAGAGTAACTACCTGACGCATGATCTTGAGTTTCCTGTAGTAGTTCATGATTTGTGTTGTTGGAGAAATTACTTAATTGGAAAGCATTTATTGGTGTACACGAACCACAAAATCCTCAAGTACATATTTACACAGTGTGATCTAAATATAAGGTAGTGAAGGTGGGTTGAATACCAACAGTATTTTGAATTCAAGCTTTCCTACATACCAAGAAAATGTAATGCAGTGGCTGATGCATTGTGCGAGAGGAATCAAATATAAGAAGTGAAATAATTCAGTAGTGAGTAGTAGCTTATGGAATTGTTCTATAAGATGTGATTGAAGGTTCAAGATAGTTAGGGTAATACTTTTCTATAATGCTTAATTTTTACATCAACCCTACTGGATAGAGTGAGGATGATACATCTATGAAACTCAAAATGCATAGTTCTATGGGAGAGTGTGGCAGTTGATAACCCTCCTCATGGTTAGATTGTAGGTGAGGATTAGATTCTGTGATTTCATGGTCATGCATGGGTTTCTTTAGACATGGGTGAGGAGCTAATGTGAGAATTTCCTGCTTTGGATTGGGTATTGCACCCCAAAATCACCAAGATGTATCGGGATTTACATCATTAGTACCAGTGGATAGGTATTAAAAGATATGTAACTAGTTTTTTTATGAGGTATTCTACCTATCAGCAGGTGAAGGGAGAAAACTAGTTACCAGCCAAACTTTTACAGTAGTTACCCATCCTTGAGTGGATGTGGGATGACATTTCGATGGATTTCGTGGAAGGTTTACCTAAGTTGCCTCAAGGTAACGATGTTGTATGGGTTATTTTTGATAGGCTCACAAAGGTATCTTCTTTCCTACTTATCAAGTAAACATTCAGTTTTAATTATATTGGTAGGTTTATATCTGTGAGATAGTATGGATTCATGGGGTCCTTTGCACTATAGTTTTGGATAGGGATTCTCAGTTTTCTTCATAGTTCTAGAAAGGGCTATAAAGGGAATTAGACATACATGTCCTTCTAAGAATAGCATACCACGCCCAGATAGATTACATATCAAAGAGAATGATTTAGGTTCTTTAGGATATGATTTAGACATGAAACCTAGATTTCAAGGGCTCTTGGGAGAGGTATATACCCTTGGTTGAATTTATCCAGAATAATGGATTTTAGGATACCATTCATATGGTAACTTATGAGGCTTTCTACTGTAGGCCATGCCAATCACCCCTATGTTGGTTAGAGGTAGGAGAGTCAGATTACTCAATAGTTTTTCTATAATGGTCATATTTAATGTATCATGGTTTTTCAAGTTTAGTTTTTCATGCAATATAATCTATCAAACACATAATTTTTTAAATGAAACTATATAATTTGAAATCTATAGGTGTTACATTCACTTAGTGGGTTTAGGATAAAATTTATAACCATATAAAACCTCTTGTTTCATTTACATGATTTCATTTTATTTTATATTTTGAATAAATGTTTATGTGATATTAGGGTAAAATGTTTTGAGTAAGTGAAAATAAGTTTTTTAATTAGGGTGAAGTTGTTTCTTCCTAGTTTAGGTACATTAGTGTTATAATAATTCCATCCAATGATCTATTTTAGCTATTAAAATATTCAGATGGAAAAACTATAGATGTGTAATTTTTTAATATATTCTCAAACATTAGTATTAGATTATATGAGGTTATAATATGATTAGTATATTACTTAGCTACAACTCAGGTAATATTATTTCTCACATAGATTCATTTTCAATTTTAGTGGTTGTTTCTATTGTTGAAAGGTGATGGAATAAAATGATAGAAATGTATGGATTAAAAATTTTAATGAAACCAATTTTTAATTATAAAGGATAAAGATAGAGGGATATATAATCTAAAAATACCTATAAGTTTCATTGAAATTTTTTAAACCTGAGGTAATGGAAAAAATTATATTAGAAGGACTTAGGTGTGGTTAGAAAAATTTTGGAATGGAATGTGACCTTCAACATATAGAATAATAATACTATATAATAGGTTATTATAACCCTATTAGATATATAATATATGATTACAACACTCAACAAGGTGTTATTAGTGTGATGTTTGTTCAGCATGAGGTTATTGGAAGGATGGTCTGATATTAATCATGTGAATGATTTCAACATGATCAGAAGACATCCCAATTTTGTGAATGTGAATTTTATGTATGTTATTTGGGACATACAATCATTATCTTCATTATTGGAATCTTGGGATGAAATGGTGATAATAGTGATAAATTATAACAAAAATATCAACTTGGTCTTCAAGAATTTTTGAAACATGATTCTAAAGAAAGAGCACTAGAGGAGGGAGATTCATACATCTTCTAGAGATGCTTTAAAAGAAAATAGAAGATAGTGATTACCTTATCAAATAATTCAAAGTCAATATAAGGAATTTAAAGAGATAAGAGAAGAGGTAAATCTAATAGACCTAGGAAAACATGTTGGCACTATAGAAAAATAGGTCATCTTAAGAAGGATTTCCAAAATAATAAATGAAATTCTAGAAGATCAACTTCTAGTATATTTAATTCCATGAAGCCAGTAATTGAGAGTATTTTCAACATACTCTTTAGTGTAAACACACTAGTAGAATCTTAGATCATATATTCAAGTTCATCGTTCCACTCTACCAATGAAAAAGGATGCATAACAAATTATGTGTTTAGAATGTTTTATAGAGTGAATATATAAGATAGTGATTATCTTGACATTGTGAGGAATGTGAAAATTTTATGGAAGGATGGTAGTGTCCTTGATCTAAAATAATTCAGATATATTGGAGGTCTCTAGAGGAATCTGGTTTCAGTGGGATAGTTGGATGAAGCAAGTTATGGAATGAACTTCAGAAATGTAGTGTGGAAAATCACTCAAGGTTCCTTAATTTTAGATATATGTGTAAAGTATGGAATATTATATCTAACCAGAATGAAGGTGGTAGTTTCACTCACTGGAACTTAAAATTTATGTAGTTTATATTTGTGGAACTATCAAATTAGGCACCTTAGTGAGAAGGGTATGATAGATTTAGTGGAAAAAGGAATATTGAATATGGATCATTTAGAATTCAGAGGTTGTGAAAGTTGAATTCTTATAAATTAATGAAAGGTGAGCTTCAACTTGAGTATAATAAAATTGAAATATTAGAAGCTAGAGATTGTATATACATATACTTTGGGACCTTCCTCTGTTATATCTCATAGAGATCCACAATATTTTATTACTTCTATTGATGAATATTTTAGAAAACTATAGGTATAATTCAACATAAATCAAAGGTATTTTGAGACTTTGTTTTCTTTAAATCAATTTTTTAAAGAGATACAATATACAATATGAAATGCTTGAGATTATAAAATGGAGGTGAGTACACAAGAAAAGGTTTCTGGAACTTATGTAGACATAGAGCCACTGGGTATGAGAATACTATACTAGGGTAACCTATAAAAAATTGTGTATCTAAATGGATAATAAGAAATTTATGGAAATATCATGGACTATAAGGTTTCATTCAAGAATTCATAAGTCATTTTGGGTGGAATAAGTCAATAATGCAACTTAATCAATCGGTTCACCTCTGAAACCAATGGGATAGTAACTACCAAAATCTTTGTGGATAAGAAAAATTATAGATTTATCTCACCTTAAATTATTTATAAGTTTATCCTACATGCATTTGGATTCTAGGGATAGATATAAACTAGAAGAAAAATCCCATTCATGTTTATTCATAGGTGATGGTGAAGAAAACCTCATACTTCAAACTTTCAATTGTGATAAAAGGAAAGTCATCAAAAGTAAAAATATTCTATTTAATTATTAGTTCCTATAGAAATATAAAAATTTATAGGAAAAATAATTTTAAGGAAAATAGTCAACATAAATCCATGTTTATCCAAGTTCAAAAATTAAAAAGTGTTCTAAATGATTTAATCCTACCATAAATTCATAAATTATAAAGGAAAGTTCAAAGGGAAATATAGAAGGTTCATGAATGAAATTAGAGTAAGATATACCTAAAATATCTATAAATATTGAATATATGACCATATTTCTAGATGATTTGGTTCCTAAGATAGAAAATCCATAAAATAAATTTTTGAGGTCAACAAGGGTCAGACGATCAGCACAATGGTATGGATCTAACTTGAAATTCTTATTTTAAACTGATGTAGGAGAACTAGAAATCCTAGAAGAAGTGGATAACCTCATATATTCATATAAATTATAATTATCTATAAAGTATTATTTGTATTCACTTCATGTGAAAAATATATGGGAGTTAGTGGAACTTCCACTTGGAAAGAAGGCACTTGAAAACAAGTGGGTATTTTGGTTAAAAGAAGTATTTGATATAGGTAATAGGTATAAGTAAATACTTATAGTCAAAGGGTTTCAGAAAAATGTGGTAATTAACTTATCTGATATATCTTCTCAGTAGTAAATCATACTTTCATTCAAAAATTTCTCAACATAATTTCTTTTAAAGACTTATATTTGGATCAAATGGATATGAATATTTTTTTCTTCATGATTATCTAGAGGTTGAAATTTACATGAGGAAACCTCTTGGTTTTTTGGGTTAAGGATTATTTTGAAAACCCAAGAGATGTTTCTCTAGTTTGAAATTAGTTCCAATGTAGTGGAATCATAAATTCAATTCATTTATATATGAAAAATGTTTTAATTGGAGAAACTCAGACTATTTTTATTACCATAATGGGTACGGAAATGGGTACTTCAACATTTTTTTATTGTACAGGGATGAAATTATTCTGGTGGGTTCATCAATTCAAATGAACTAAGGGTGATGGAGTAATATTTAAGAAAGTTTGAAATAAAATATATTATTGAAGATAATAATATATTAGTCATGAGGATTTAACAAAATAGGAAGATAAGGATATTGGTTTTTTCTTAGAGGGAGTAATACATGCCCTCAGGAAACATTGAATTCGTATGGGCTATAGTCATATTATAAATTTATATTCCCAATATACACTTACTACTAGAGAGTAGTAAATTGGTAGTGTGGGGTTGAACTCATGAGGAATACTGAAATTTCACCAGCCAATCAAACAAAACACTTTAGAAGGATTCATTACTTTCACTCTTCGGGTTTGATTTTAACTAATAATATAATGACCATGACCCTAATAGCCTAGAGTTGGTGCCTTACTTTATTTCATTTTTATAGATACGAGGAATATCAACCTAAATGACTAAATATGTTAGTATCATTTTAAAACTAGATACTTGTATGAAATTAAAATTTCATTTTAAACATAAAATACAAAAAAAAATATTTTCATTGAGAACATAATTATCCACCTTAATGTAATCCTATATATCAATCATAATAAACATCTTGGAAACCTAGGTATAAAAAACATAAGAATGGGGTGAGGTTAAACACTCAATAAGGGTTAAATAAAGTGGAAGTAATAATAAATAAATGAGCATAGTTAACATGGAAAGGTAAATAACTAAGCATGAAAACCATTTAATCAATAAACTAAGAATGAAATGAATAGATAGATTTTTTTCATAGTGAAAATACTCTGGAAAATAATAACTGAAGTATTAATGAAATTATTAATTATTGGATTTCATGTATCTAGAACATGAACTACTAACATCAAGACCTTTCATAATATAGTTTAGTATTTATGGGTAAAAAATCATTTAATTTGGACATAGTATTCACATCATTAAACTACTGATGCATTGAGGGGTTTTTCTATATACGGTCCTGACCCGTTCTTGCATCCAAATCATTCATTATATATCGAATAATTAATTGAATCAAAGTGTCCCATACTACTTAAAAATATTTGAATTATAATACTCATTAAGAAATAGAATTAAAAAAATATTAAATAGAATGATAATGATATGGTATGTCAAATGGTCTGTATATACACCTCATAAAAGAGGGTGCATGTATAACATCAAAATATGCCTCAATGATTGGAGATTGAGACGAAGTCCCTTACAAAGATCATTTTGTTAATCAAATGGATAGATTATGTGTATTCACTGTAAATCCAAATAAAACAAGTATAAATAAAATAGCAGATAATTAAAATTAATTTTACACATAACTTTATCATGACATAATCACTAAAATAGAATTTTAACCCAATTAAGGAAAATTGAGTTTAGAAATATCTTACCACTTGTAATCAGTTGAGTTATATGCCCTTAAAAGTAATATTTATCAAATGAAACTGTAAATACCATGAATAAAATGAGATTCATGATATTATATATCAAATAATAGTATAAATATTCCACACACAAGAAATAAGTGGTGAATAAGGCATATATCTCATAGAAGTTAAAGTGAGATGAGAAAAACCCTTACCCCACACTTCCCTTTAGTGTAGAGTTATTTAACCTCCAGTAAAATGGTTTAAAGAATATTATTTACTCGTTAAAAGACTATAAAAATATTTATAATACCTTATATTATCCATTTATAACATCTTACAACCCATTCATTAATAATATTTCATTGTTTTCATTGTTTTTTGTGCGTTCATTTTATGGTTTCATGATCGGTTCATTTGTGTATAATTATGGATATTCTTGTAAAATGGGATTAAAAATCCTAAATTAGAATAAAATAGTATTAATTAAATTCTATAATTATAAATGGTCCAATATTTCATTTTTGTTTCTAACATGAGGAAGATTCATTAGATAAAATCTTAACGATAAATGATTTGTTTATTTGTGGTGGTTTTTCTGAACAGCGCAAACTAGTCTCATTTTATTTACTATTCTGAGTATATATTACTTCAAAAAAACAAATAGGATATAATATACTTATTAAAATATTATTTAACAATAATAATTGTTTTATGAATAGCCATGAATTCAGTAATGGAAAACAAACAAAAACATTTTTCACGTAGGAGATTAACCGGCATAACTTGAACAATAGTTTCATTTGTTTGAATAAGAGAAGGTAATGAAAGGATTAGATATAAGATATTTTCATTATAAATATAAAATTATTGTATGTACATGATTATTTAATTATTATTTCATGGTTTATTAAGTAGGTGGGGATAAAGTATAAGAATAAATGAAAATAAGAGAGGTGTTTTGAGAAAATTACCTCTTGAATATCACCTCCTTGAAAGACCCTTGAGGACATTAGATTGGGTATTTTGCTGATAATAGAAGAAATTATACATGGGTATAGTGATTAAGAGAGTTTTTTATCAATATTTTAGTAGATAAAAGGCTTTTAAATTTAAATGAGGTGGTGATGGGTGGTATTTATACTTGAGGAGAGGTGGGTTTAAGTTATTAAAATAATGATTATTTTATATATAAAGAAAATCATATTGAGGTGGAATTAATTTTAACAAATTTGGATGTAAATTAATATTTTTATTTTATTTTTAAGGTCTATAAATACCTCAACCAACCATTATTTTTTTTTATTTTTTGGTATGTTAATCTTTTACCTTTTACCTTTAACACTTGTCACTATTTTACCATTACTACGATAAATAATTTTTTACCATAGTAACTTTACTATAGATAAAAATGAAATTGAACTTACAATATAATTTTTAAATTATTATTCCAAATATATGATCCATTTTATATAATTCAATTCACATAATTGGAAAAACTATATTTAAAATTAATTCTGTAGACACAACAAAAGAGCGTGTTTTTAAAGTGAAAAGTTCAAAAGTTTGAAATATTTTTACATTCAATTTCAATTTGAAATTAATTAAAATAAACTAAAATGGTTTTATTAATTTATAATTTAACTAATTACACTTTAAAAACAATTTAAAATACAATTTATCTATATAAATAAATTAGATGAAAAATAAGTTTTTAATTAAAATTCAATATTTTTCACTATTCATCAAAAAAAAATTAAACTTCTCCAAAAAAATTCCAAAATTTCACCTTAAGATATTTTTTATTTTACTATTTCAAAAATGAAATTTATTTTTCCAAATAAAACTTACAAAATTTCCAAAATTTATATTTAAAATCGGTGTGCCATCAAAATGTGAAAAACTGCTTTTAGAAAAAATATAGCTTTTATGCTAAAAATTAAATTTATTCTTATCTTAGGACTGTAAAACATATTGAATGAATTTAAAAAAATTAATGAACATATAAAATATAAATTTCATTAATATATCTCACTAATAGTGATTAATTTAGTTTATTAATATAAAATTTCATTATGGGGATAAAAATAGTTTTTTTATAAAAACATTTCCTTTATGTTCAATCGGATTTTATTTTTATTTGTAATTAATTTTTAATCAATGAATTAATTTTATAAACATTTTTAAACTATATTTTCATAATTTTTTTAATATCATTCATTCCCTCCACTCCAAAATCTAAGTGATTACGATCACAATTAAATAATAATATTTAATCATTTTCTTAAGCACTGTGTTTTGTGTAATGTAAACTATCAAAGTGATTTAATTTAAAAATAGGAAAACCATAAAATATTGGGTTGTTACATTCTCCCCTCGTTTATTAAATTATGTCCTCATTATTTGAAATTTTACTTTGAAAAGAAATGGTTGATACTTGAAAATTATTTTATGGGAGACCCATATTATAAATAGGGTTAATAAAATATCCCCTTAATAAGAGGGATATTAAAAGGTGAAGGTCACCCAAAAAATTAGGATTTCGAATAGTATAGAATTAGTATGAAGTGAAACTTGAGATGTGGGATAAAAATATATCCATCATGTTCGGATGGAGATTGATATAGAACACAGTCATTAGAAATTCTACCATCACAAAACCGTAAATATATTATGTGTTGAAGAGGCCATTTATTTTTCGGTAAGAAAATTAAAATAATAGAATTTTTTATTCTAAATTCATTTCTAATATTTGATATGTTATTTTATGATTCAAATAAGAACTTAATAAAAATAAACATACCTGAACACTTTCCATGTCATAAGTAAAATCTCATCCTTTGGTTGTGCTTCGATCTACTTTCACTTCATCTATTACACCAAGAAATGAATTTTTTTGATGAATTTTTTTATGCCTAAAGAACATTAATGGATCATATGATCTATAATTTATTCCTTAGTCCTTTAAATGTTTATTGAAAGCAAAATAGTTAGAACATGATATCCAATATAATAAATCATACTTTAATCTCAAACAATAATATCCAATGTTCAACTAATCCATTCCATAAGTAGTTAAATTTAGGACCTATTCAAGATAAGTCTATACAAATTTAAAGATAAAAAATTTAAAAGGTAGGTCACTAAATTTTCAAAATAAACTTAACATTAGATTTCCCAGTCAAAATCATATAACTATTAAAGTCACATAACAATATGTGAATACATTCTTCAAGTATTCTCTTTAAGTATTGTAATAACCTTAATTACCATAAAACCTTACTGAAAATATGCATTCTTTCTTATTCCTTATAAAAACATTGTTTATTTTATATATTCCTTAAATCAAAAATTGTTCTTAACTCTATCAATGGTATCTTAAACAACTTTTTCAACAAATCAATAATCTATTCCTGAGTAGTCAACACTATCTAATTTACTTTATCTTTATCAATCATCTCTTTATATCAACACAATTATTACAACATCAAGACCATATTATGGTTTATATTTCCCTTAATCAAGTATTTTTTTTTAAAAAATTAACATTACATTGTATCATTTTTCTTGGTACCATTAAACACGTGTTTTCAAATCCTTAACAAAAAATGCTTTAGTGAAATCCTTATGTATTTCTTAATTCAGATAACTAAGAAATCATTGATAAAATACTCAAATAACATAATTATAGAATCCAAACATAATCACATTAATCATTACTCTTCATCTTTGGTAGTAATATAAGTTTACCATGATCAATTAGCTTATTTTGAGGTATATTCCCTAGATTCTTGGGGCATTATTTTGTTCAATTCCCCATATCCTTGCTGTTGAAGCATAGAATATAGGAAAATTCTTTCCTTCTATTGAAATCATAAGCACGGTGCCCTTTTTCTCCACACTTGAATCAAAATCCTTTTCTTATTAAGCATATACCGAGGTGTGTTCTTTCACAATTATTACATGTGGAAAAATTATTCTTTACCTTATTCCCTTTGAATCTATTATACATAAAGAATTGTTTCTCTTTCATGAAATCACATTATACTATTTTCTAAAAAATTTAGAATGTTTTAGAGACTAGCTATGTGTAAAATATTTTATGAAACCTATGAAAAATGATCATTCTTACTCTTCGGATTACATGCATTGATGTGGTTTCCATTCCTTCTACTGGGTATCATTTTAAAAATTATTTAATACACTAGATTATATCATAAAAAACATAATGTATAATCCCAAATCTAGTTAAATAGTAAACATAAATTGAAAAATTTATTCCCAGATAATCTCAGTCATAAACATAGTTTCTTTGGGATGTTCTTCTATACTTATCCTTAAATTCTATCATAGGGTTGTGTTTGGTAGACTTTATTTTCCTAAATCTAGTTTCCAAGGTTTCTACTAAACTTCCTTTGATACCAACTGTAATGACCATGAACCCAGTATCTTGGATCCAGTGCCTTACTTTATTTCATTGTCATATATAAAAGGAATCACATCCCAAAGGATAGAATAGTTTATTAGTCTTGGTAAACTAGATACATATTTGAAATTAAAATAAAATTTTAAACATAAAATACCAAAAAAAATATTTTATTTGAGAACACCATTATCCCCCTTAGCATAACCCTGAATATAAATCATAATAAACTTCTTGTAAACCTAGGGAAATAAATAATAAGAAAGTTGTGATCTCAAATGCTCAGTAAGGGTTAAATACAGCAGAAGTAATAATAAATCAATGATCATAATAAACATGGAATGGTAAATAAACAAGCACACATTTCATTTAATCAATAAACTAATATGAAATGCATATATATATATATATATTATAATAGTGAAAATCCTCTTAATAATAATAACTAAATTCTTAATGAAATAATTAATTATTGGAAATCAAGTATCAATCACATGAACCACTACCATCAAGAAATTCTATAAGATAGTTTAATAATTATGGATAAAACTCCATTAAATTTTTCCACATTATTCATCTCATGATACTATTTATGAATCTATGGGATTTTCTATATATGGTCCCCACATGTTATTACATCCAAATCATTCATTATATGTCAAATAATAAATTGAATCAAAGTGTCTCATGCCACATTGAAACATTTGAATCATAAAAACCATGAAGGAATAGAATTTAAAAAAATGTTAAATAACATGAGAATGATATTATATGTAAAATTGGATTTATATACCTCTCTTAAAAGAGGGTGGGAGTAAAACATCAAAATATGCCTCAATGAATGGATATTGAAACGAAGTCCCTTACAATGATCATTTAGTTAATCAAATTGATTCATTGTGTGTATTCACTATAAATCCACATAAAACAAGTGTAAATAAAATATTATATAATAATAAATAATTTCACACATAACTTTATCATTCCATAATCAATGAAATATCTGTTTAACCTAATAAATGAAAATTGAGTTAAGAAATCCCTTGCCACTTGTAATAAGTCAAATAATATGCCCCAAAAAAAGTAATATTTATCAAATGAAACATTAAATTCAATGAATGTAATGATATTAATTATTTTATATATCAAATTTCAGTATAAATACACCACACATAATAAATAAATGGTTAATAAGGCATATATATCATAGAACTAAAAGTGAGATGAGAAAAACCCTTTCCTCATGCTTTCCTTTAGTGTAGAATTATTCAACCTCTTGTATAAGAGTTTAAAGAATATTATTGACTCATAAAAATAATATATTCATATTTATAATACCTTATATTTTCCTTTTATATCATCTTACGACCCATTTATTAATAATATTTCATTGTTTTCATTGTTTTGTTTGTGTTCGTTTTATGGTTTCATGATCAGTTCGTTTGTGTATAATTATAAATATTCTTGTAAAATGGTATTACAACTCCAAAAGTCGAATGAAATAGTATTAATGAACTTATAAGATTATAAATGTTCCAATATATCATTTTGGTTTCCAACATAAGGATGATTCATTGGATAAAATGATAATGATAAATGATTAGTTTATTTTGGCGGTTTTTATGAACATCACAAACTAGGTTCATTTTATTTACTATTATGAGTATATAGTACTTATAGAAAATTAAATAGGATATAATATATTTATGAAAATATTATTTAATCATAATAATAGTATTATTACCATCCATTAAGGTGGTAATGGAAAATAAACAAAAATATTGTTTACATAGGAGATTAACTGGCCTAACTTGAACAATAGTTTTGTTTCATAGAACAAGAGAAGGTAATAAAAGGTATGGATATGATATATTTAATTATAAACTTAAATTTCCTGTATTTAAATTATTTTGGAATTATTATGTCATGATTTATGAAGGATTTTAGGATAAATTATAGGAAGAAATGAAAATAAGATAGGTATTTTGATAAAATTGCCTCTTGAATATCAACTCCTTAAGAGACCATTGAGGACCTTGAATTTGGTATTTTGGTGATAATAGAAGAACTAATATGTGGTGATAGTGATTAGGAGTGTTTTTTATATATATTTTAGGATCTAAAATGCTTTTTAGTTGAAATGAGGTGGTGAGGGGTGGTATTTATACTTAAGGAGAGGTGGGTTTAAGTAATTAAAATAATGATTATTTTATATTTAAAGCCAACCATATTGAGGTGGAATTAATTTACAAAAATTTGGATTTAAATTAATTTTTTATAGTATATTTAGGGTTAAGAAATACCTCAACCAACCATTAAATGTTGTAATTTTTAGGTATGTTAAGATTTTACCTTTTAACTTTAACCCTTGTCACTATTTACTATTAATGTGGTAAATAATTTTTTACCAGGGTAAATTTATTATACTTAAAAATTAAATTGACATTAAAATATAATTTTACCTTATTATTATAAATATGGGATCTATTTTACTAAATTAGATTTACATAATTGGAAAAATTAGATTTAAAATTAATTCTGTAGACACAATGAAAGATAATGTTTTAAAAGTAAAAAAGTACAAAAGTTTGAAATGTTTTTATATCTAATATCAATTTAAAATGTATTAAAATGGAATAAATTGGTTTTATTGATGTATAATTTAACTAATTATACTTTAAAACCAATTTGAAATTTAATTTATAAATATAAATAAATTAGACAAAAAACAATTTTCAATTAAAATTCAGTATTTTCACTATTCATCAAAAAAATGAAACTTCTACCAAAAATAGAAAAATTTAACCCTAATACAATTTTTATATTTTTATTTAAAAAATTAAATTTATTTTTTAAAATAAAACTTATAAAATTTCCAAAATTTAGATTTAAAATAGGTGCACCATCAAAAGGCGGCAAAACTGCCTTCAGAAAAAATATAGCTTTTTATTCTTAAAATTGGATTTATTCTTTTATTAATATTATAAAACATATTAAGTGAGTTTTAAAACATTTTAATGGATATATAACATATAAATTTCATTATTATCTCTCACTATTAGTGTTTAATTTAATTTATTAATATAAAATTCCATCATGGGTATAAAAATAGTTTTTTATAAAAACACTTCCTTTATATTCAATTGGATTTTATTTTTATTTATAATTAATTGGAAATCAATTAATTGATATTATAAACATTTTTAAACTATATTTTCATAATTTATTTAATCTCTTTAATTCCCACCATTCCAATAGCTAGGTTATAATTATCACAATTAAATAATTATATTTAATCATTCGTTTAAGCTCGATGTTCTGTGTAACATAATCTATCAAAGAGATTGAATTTAAAAAGAGGAAAACCATAAAATCATGGGGGTTTTACAAAAACATTATAGTTTATATTTAATTTAGATAATAAAGGAAGTGATCAGGGTAAATTTTAGGGATCTTGACAGAAGATAATCCTAGATTTGGCATAGCATAGTCCTATGGATTAGGCTGTAAAACAGTGAAAATGTCACTAGTTAGTTTTGGTAAAGACAATTGGATCTACTTGTGCTAAAAATCTCCCATTTTCAGGGTATAGTTTAAAACCTAGGTGAATTATTCTTGGATTATATTCAAAAATCATCATATTTTAATGGTCATAGTCCTGCTCAACTCCAATTAGGTAAGGTTCATTCAATTCCACTTCCCATGGTCAAGGTTATGGAAAAGAATATAATGAAAAATTATTATTAACATAATTACTAGCCCTTACCAAGGTTCAATGTAAATATCCATTAGACTTAAAAGAACCCCTACCCTCAACCCCTACCCCTTGGTGGAATATCCGTGAAAGGAGGTGATGATCAAAAGCAATGAAATATTAAACATGTTATGCATAATTGTGAAACAGTTGATAAAGAAGAAATATCGGATTAAAATAAGAAATAATAAATTTTAAACAATTAAGAACTACAAAAAACCGATAAAATTCCTATTTGTAATGAAGAAACAATGATAGAATGAACAATATAGAATCCAAAAAAGTAATAAGTAATAAAAAACTAATTATGAATTAAGGAATGATTAAGATTGGTGAAAGTGTTGATGAAGAATGGTGAGAGGTGTTGAAACAGATGTTATAAATGTAAACGATATCAAAATGGGTGAATAATGGGTGAATAATGATTAACAACTCTAATATATTCAATAAAACAGTGAAAGTAATTAATGAAATCTAGTTTAGAATGAAAATGGATGAAAACGAGAAGAAATAGGGGAATGAAATGATAGAAAATAAAAGTGTTTTGAACATTATATATCCAAAGTCACTCAAAATATAAATAGGATCGAAAAGTACATGATGTGTAAATCATGCACATCATGTACGGAATTAAGTGAATTTTTTCCTGATATCTTCATGTCATGTAAGTTTATTGCATACCGTGTAGTTGAGATTAACATTTCCCACTAAGTAATCATTTTATATATTTGACTGGGTGAACCTTTCATTTCATGACATATCTTCACATCATATATGTGATTCAATTTTCATAGGATTATAATCTTTGAAATCTTCATGTCATGTACCGGATGTACACATCATGTATTGGTTTCGCATCATGTAATGTCTTCACGGGCTAGTCTGTGGATTTGAAGGCATGATTTGGATAAGTTATACATGTCGTGTATGTGATACCTGGTGTGTAAAGCCTATTTTTGGAACTTTTTTTATCATTTCTTCCCTTATTTCTAGAATTCCTAATTCCTATGAAAAAAACCAAAACCCAGTGAATTATCTAATAAATAAACAATAAATCTTAAATAAATATATCTAATATGTATGTATAATTTTAGCTTATCAAATTCCCCCACACTTGAAAAATTCCTTGTCCTCAAGAAAAAATCATATCAATAGGTATTTCAAAAGAAACAATTTTTAAAATAGGAAAAATTAATTATGACTAGGAAAATGAAACTAAGTTTATGAAAAAAAGTCAGCCCTACAAAATCAATCCTGTAGAGAAAATCAGTCATCCTCAAGGTTCAGTTCTTTATCTAGATTCTTTATTCTTTTGATTAAAACTTCATAACTATTCCTTAAAATTTATACCCATTTTTTAATTTATATAAAAATGAATTTTCTATCATCACTCAAGGTAAAATCTAACTAGAGTTATACTCATACCCTGAATATATGTTCTTAACCACAATCTTTCATTAGTTCTATTGTCTTCACTTTATAAAGACAAATACAAAATCAGTCATCAAAAAGGGTTCAAAAGACTCTAAGGTTGAGGGTAAGTGGGAATAAAGTGGAAATCAATATCAAAATGAGGGTAATCTCTAAAGTATAATTCAAGATAAATGAAAATAATAAAATGATGTGAATCCTCCATGATCAAAAGTTGTTCATGCTACAAACAGCTGAAAATTGATCCATGAATATATCAAGTAAGTATAAAAAATGCACCATTTTTATTTATTTTTATTTTCTTTTTATTTATTTTTCAAAATTCATGTTTAGGAAAGATATCACATCCATCCCCTAACCACATACAGTTCATCAGAGGATTCATCAGTCTAGAAATGTTGATTTTTGACCTTCGTGATACACAACTCAATATCTTTTTTTTCTAATTTCTTTATTTTTCAGTGGAATAAGCTAGGTATATTAAATTAAAAAATTAATCATGGATAACAACATATCATTATGGTGAAAATTACACAGTACATCTTCTCAATAACAACATCTCATGTTCATTAGCAGTGAAAATTCCCCCCCACACTTGTTCAAAATATAACCATACATAATACCAAGATCATGGTAGAAAGGGATAATCAGATTGAATGGTCTACATAAAAAAAAATTTATTCATGGATATTATGGGATAAAGAAGGAAAATGTAAGGTGGGTCTCAGGAAAAATTGTCTCAACAAATATTTCCTCAATAATATTAAAAATGTATTTGTTCAATCATAGACTCAATAAGATCTCAATGCAAGTTCAGATAGGTTTACATGCCCCAGGTTTCTCTCTAGAAATATACTTATAAAATAATATAAAATCATGGGTCTAAAATACTTATATGAATGGGAGTACAAAAACATAACTGGTAATCACTCACGGTATAAAATAAAGTAATAATTTAATCAAAATAAATTTTAAAAACTTTGAAATTGAATTAAATTATCAAACTCATCAATAATGTTAAAAAATAAATAGGAGTAACACATGGATTTCAATAATCAAAAACCTAAATTTTTCTTTTATTTAAAAAGTTTAATCGAGTTTTTAGGTTTGAATCATGCATTTAGTGAAAAATGTATCCTAGATAGGTGAAAAAAATTCAATAATCCAAGTGTATCAACAATAAATCTCAAGAAAGAATCCCTCACACTTAAAGTGAGACAGTGTCCTAACTGTCTTGGAAAATATCATGGGAGGGATATTAATAACATCCTAGACAAAAATTAAATGGAAATTTAAAATTTAAATTAGGGAATAGAGATCTCCCTATGATGAGTGTCATGCCTTGGGAAAACTTAGTGAATGTTGATTTCAAATTAGGCTAATTAAAAATTTTGTTATAATGAAAAAAACCTAAACTAGAGGAAACATTAGTCCACCGGTTTTAAACTTTATAAAATAAGGTAAATGGGTAGGTTCACATAGTGAATAGTAAAAAAACATCTCAAATAAATTCATATATGTGAGTACAGTGAAGTTTTAGGAGACCTATGAACCATAATGCTACTAAAATGAAAACAAAAATCCTAAAGAATAGATAGAAAATAAATAATATATATAGTTTTCCTCCCATAAAAAACTAACTATGATATCATCAGCCAGACGTATGAACAAAATCATCATTTAGTGTCATGCATCTTCTTAGAAGTCCATTGCCTCTTATAGAAACTAGTGTCTTTGACATTGAGATCACAGGGATTCTTAGTGGGATTTACCACCTCATGATCATATCAAGCATGAATATAATGTGGTAATAATATTATTTTTTATCTTTGTTGTGGGGATATCTGTTGATCATGGATCTATAGTGAGAGATCCTCAAGCTGGTTGTCGATGTCTTCCAGATGCTGAGTCATCCAAAGTAGGAGGGAAGATGGTGGTAGGATAGGCATGTTAATGACCATAGATGAGGAAGAAGAGATAGAAATGGATAATTTAATACATTAAATAAATGAAAATACTCCAAATAGTAGTAAATCAAAAAAAATATCCTCTGTATATATAGATATATGATACATTAGTGTGAAATGGAATACAAGTAGTATAAAATTGTCACCCAACCAGAATCCAAAAAGGGAGAGGGTTATAAAGGAAAACTAAGACTCAAGGGTGCTCTCACTGGAAGTTGCATCCGAAGAACCATATAAAATAGTGGTTACCTTGATATATACCTCCATACCGATGTCGTCAATGGATAGGTACAAAGAATCATCGATGACCACTGCAGGTGTTGTCGCATTGGTAGCTATCTCGGTAGAAGGTGGAGGTGAGGTGCTTATCCAAATGGTGGCCATGTTTTTCGAAGTAGGTTCGATGAAAGTAACATCAATAGATAGTGGTATGGATAGGCCCTTCCCCATTGGGCCTACTCATCTAGATACTTCTTCTGGGCTACAGGGTCTGTTAACTCTAAGGGTAGGTCAACTGGGGTGTTGAAGGTGGGAGTGGTGGATGAAAATGAAGGGTTGGAAGAGGCTAATGGATGTAATGTTATAGTTGATGGTTGTGGGGTATGGATGGTAAATAATTGTGGTGTAATAAATGATATGTCTAGGTAGCATTAGATCTAATGCAGGTTCTCTAGAATATACTAGTGTACGATCCAAAGATTTTTCAGGTAGGATGGGGTGGGTCAAATATGGTAGGTCCATTAGTAGTGGTGGTGGTAGGGATATAAGGAATAGTGGCTAGTGGGATGTAATAGTTGGAAGTGTCAGAGGTTGGGGTGGAGCTGGTCATAGTTTTGGTATAAGGGGCATGAGTAGGGGAGGATGGTGTTGTTTTTTCAGCTACAAACTGAGCAAGGGCCTCGTCAGCATCCTCCATATATGATAGCACCCATTAGTATACCCTTACATAATTTATGAGTAGCCCCATTTTGTGGATCAGAATTATTGTAATTCCTTCCATATTTTCGAGGGAGGTGTGGGGATATGCAGACTCAAAGTAATTGAGATGCCTAGCCAAGTGAGTAATGAAAGAACCACCCATCAACGTACCAGGAGTCCTCTTTTCTAGGGTCTTATATAACTTGTTGAACTGCCTATCCATGTTGATGGTTGGGCCACCCATGGATGATGTAATAATGATGAACTCGGTCTAGATGACCCCCCCCTGGCCATCACCACAGGCTAGCCAAGCATGATAAAGGGCCCTATATAGGATCCGGAGGGTATCACCTTGGATCACGGTGCTCTTCATGGTGTGAGGATTATAAATGATCTGGAGGTCTATAGAGATCTTGATCCAAAGTTGTGAAAACACAACATTTTTAGGCTTAAGTTGTAATGTTAGGAAGACCAAATAAGTAATGAACTCTGTGAAATAGATGTTTACACTGATAGAAAAGTCTCACAGGATGAGCACCCAAGTCCTACCTCCATGTCTAAATTGAAAAAAGTTGATGCCAATCTCAAAGGCAGTGAGGAACTTGAGGAAGATCTCCCTAGATGTCTCATCATGCACCCGGGTGATCGGGTTTAGGTTTAGTTATCCTATGAGGTCAAAAACCTCTTGGTGGATGTGGATCTGCTCAATTACTATGAGATCCAATGTTTTTTTGTCCGAATTGGCTTGGCCTATAGATAGACCAAGCGAATCTAGTGTGAAGTGTTGTAAAAGTATAGGAAGGGATGAAGGTGAGACCATTCAGGGTCATGTGATCCACTGGAATCTAACAGTGAGTCATTATTAGTATTATAAGAGGTATAATTGAAATCATAGGTTGATGAGGATGGATCTATAGTTGGTGGTGGATGTGTGGCCTTCCACCCCTTGGGTGGTAGGAGTGTGTCCTCATGCTCTGGTGCATGGTCAGTGGGTGGGATGATACCATATTGGTTTTTTCTATTATGGATAGTGATTAAGGTGAGGGTTTGGATATGGTGTATATTATGAGATGAATGGGTTCATATTTGTGTGAGTAGGACTCATGGGAGGGGATGCGTCGTGATAGGGGGTGCACGGGAAAGGAGTGACGGGGAGATTCTGCGTGAACCCTAAGTTCATGATATTTGAAAAAATTCCCTGATATTTAAACATTGTATATTTCATACACAGAATTAAAATATTCAAGTTTTTTTATATTTTAGTCACTCGACTTTTACAATCCGTTTTTTTTCTTACACGGCATGTTATTTTCATTTTGTGTCCTTTTTGGACTAGTTCCTCTCAACATACATCTAGAAACCCTTAATCTTCCTAAAGACTATAATAACCTATCCTAGCCTATTAAACCTACTATACTATTCCTCCCAGTCATTTCTTTATTAATTTTATGTATCTATATAGTCTTATAAGTTGAATACTTTAGCTTTTATTTGATACCATTTATAGAATGATTCTTGAAAACATAGGGGATTAAAGGTGGGATAACCTTTATTGTCAAAGGTTAAATTCAATTTGAATTCTTATGAGTACTGGATCCCTTATCAACATGAGTTAATTTCTTATTATTATCTTCACTGGTAATATGCCCATCTATATTATCAGTAATATAGGTGGTTTGACAATACAAAAACACATCACTTTTCTTAGCGGCCTTATCTACATTGAACACAACCTATTCTTCACCAAATCTAAAAATCAATCTTCCTAGGTTAACCTAAATCATAAACTTTTTTTTGGAGAGAAATGGTCTTCCAAGAATGAGTGGAATACCACCTTCCTCTTCATTTAGGGAGATGACTCTTAAGTCCACCATTTTTTATTTTCTTGAGAGAAAGTATTTAAATAATTTTTTATAATATCTTTCTTGTAAAATTTCCTTTAAAAATGATATGTTGAGGTGCAGTTGTTTAAACATTTCAAGTTTTGTTTATTGGCTATCCTTTTTTCTCTATTTCATCTATTAAGGAAATGGGAGAGTTGGCTTGTATTATGGTGGTACTTTTTCCTTATTAGTATATTATTTTATTGGATATTCCTTGGTTGGTTCAACTTCATTAATTTTCCCTTGACCAACTATATCAGAATCTTTTAACTGATACTTTTAAACTCTGTACGGTTCCTGAAAATCCAATACATTTTCACTTATAACAACTATAGCTTTAGCCTCTTCCCTTGGATGAACTTTTGTATTACTAGTAAATATACTTGGTAGCCAATCTGATAAGGTCTAATATATTTTCCTCAATTTATGATCTAGGTTTCATAGTAAAACCTTGTGGTCTTTCATCTCTATGTCTTGGTTTTTCATCCTTTGATCTACTTTATGCATAAAGGAAGTGAGAAATTTTTCATGATTATTCTAGAGAGGTTGGTATTGTTTTGGTGGTCATTATGGATATTTTTTGAATTTATTCATTTGTGTGGGTAGATATTGTTGAGCACTAGGAAAATGTTGTTGGAATCTTTGTTGTCAAGGATATGGACCTTGTTGTGGGTATTTAGGTTGTCCCTAATTCCTTGGTGGTACCTATCAACTCCTCTACTGAAAGTAACCTTGGTTTTACTGCTACAACTACTGAGACAATATTTGTTGATAGTTTTGTCTTTGAAATTTCTTGGGATATTGGTACTATTATCCTTATTGATTTTAATTTATGTAATTATAATCTTGTAATTGAGGTTCCTTTAATCCTACCTTACATTTTTGGTACTGGTGTAGACCTCTACACATCTCACATGATTGAATCTCCATTTCAGGAGTAAGAGTGGGTGGTGGAATAGCGAGTAATGGAAAACAATAATATTTTTTGGTGATAGGATCAACTTGAGCTTCTAAGTAGGTAGTCTCTTCTACTTGATGGATTCTACACCATGGAAGTCCTATATCACTTTTCCACATACTGGAATTTTGATAAAATTCATCAAGAATTTCTTGGACAACTTATGATGTCTTAATCATGAGTCTTCCATCAATAGTGGAATCTACTATAGTTCATGAATCCAGTTCAAGTCCTTATTTAAATGTCTATAACTAAATCCACACATCTATTTTATGATATAGAAACTAACGGGTAAACTCTTTTTATATAAACCATGTTTACGATGCTGAATATCCATATTCCAAGGTGAAGTTTTGAGTTTCATTCTGGGGCATCCAAGTTTAGATTGGTGGGAAGTACTTGTCAATAAATTTCTTTTCTATTTTTTCCCAAGTCATGACTGACTCAAGAGAATGAATTTTTTACCAATACTTTTCACATTCACACAAGTATAATGATAAAACTCTTAATCTAATGGTGTCTAATGATATTCCTTGGTTGAAAAAGGTATCTCCAACCCAAAGAAATCTTGAAATGTGATCGTGGGAGTCTTCACATTGAATCACACTAAATTTAACCATATTCTATATCATGTGAATGATTCTAAGCTTATTTTTGGAAGTGTGCACCTGAATAGGTGGATAAAAAATGATGGATGTAACACCACTAATGGATGGAAATCCATAATCAATAATGGTGCACTCCTGCAATGTTGGTCACTCACCTTGATTATCAGGTGGCATATATTGGGGGTCTTGAAGGTTTTATGGTTTAAGATTATTATGCTCATCCACAGTGAAGCAGTGTTGTATAGAGATTTTTATATCAATATTGGGATTTAAGAGAAGCTTTTCTTGTGCATCCAAGATTCTTGAGCGGTTCAAGGGTCCCTGGAACATGAACTAGCTATGAAGAAGAGGAGAGAGATAGATAAATAGAAATAGGATTTAGGTGAATCCAAAGAATAGAAAAGGTAAAAAATGAAAATGGGGAGAAAAAAATAAGAAGGGTGAGTGGTGAGGTAATTTGGGGTTTGATCCAAAGGTCATTGTTCCTGAAAAACAGTAATCCTTGGAAACAGTGACAAAATTTGATGTTCCTACACGTGTTATTGACTTCACACAGGTTGTGGTCAAATTATAAATTTATAGTCCCAAACAAAACTTACTACTAGGTTGTAGTAAATTGGTAGTGTGGGTTTGAACCCATGAGGGCTAATTTCATGATATCCAATCAAACAAAACCCTTTAGAAGGATTCCTCACTTTCACTCTTCAGGTTTTGTTTTAACTAATACTATGCAGTTTGGATTTAATTAGTATAAAAAAAGTAAGGGAATGGGGTCAATTTTAGATCTCTTTATAGAAGATAATACTATATTTGGATTGGTATAGTCCTATGTATTAGGCTAAAAAGTATTGAAAAGGTCAAAAATTAGTTTTGGTCAAAGAAATTGGATCTACCTATAATGAAAATATCCCATGTTCATTGTATAACTGACAATATAGGTGAATTGTGCTTAAATTATATAAAGAAAACATTATAGGATAATGGTCATATCCCTTATTAACTCCAATTAGGTTAGGTTCATTCAACTTCACTTCCCATGGTCAAGTTTATGCAAAAGAATGTGATGAATAATTATTATTAACCTAATTACTATCCATAGGGTTACCAAGGTTCAATCTAAAGATTATTAGGCTCAAAAACACCCCAAATCTTAACCCCTAACCCTATGTTGGTTATCCATGCATGGAGGTGATGACCAAAAGCAAGTAAATATTAAACATTCTATGCATAATTGAGAAACACTTGATAAAGAAGTAATCCAATATTAAAACAATAAAGAATCAACATTAAAAAATTAAGGGAAACACAAACCATATAAAATACCTATTTTAAATGAATAACCTATGATAGAATGAACAATCTAGAATCAAAACATATAATAATCAATCAAACACTCACTATGGGTGAAAAAATGATGAAGATCGATGAAAAAATTGATGAAGAATGGTGAGTTCATTTGAAACTGATGTCAGAAATGGAAATTTTATCTCAACAAATTAAGAATGGGTGAATAATTTTTAATAACTCAAAATGATTAAATAAAATAATGAAAGGAATTAATGAAATCTAGTTTACAATAAAAATTGTTGAAAAAAAATAAATTGAATAATAAAATGAGAGAAAATAAAATTGTGTTATAAATTCTATACATGGAGGGAACTCAAAATATAAATATTCTCAATAGGTACGCAATGTGTAATTTGTGAACATCATGTCTGGGATTAAGTGAATTTTTTCCCGATATCATCACGTCATGTACGTTGGTTTCATTTCATGTAATTGAGATCCATATTTCCTACCAAAGAACCAGTTCATAGATTTTACTGGGAGAGACTTTGAACCTTTCACATCAAGAAATATTTTCACATCATGTATGTGATTCACTTTCCATGGGATTATGATCTTTAAAATCTTCACATCATGTATTGGATGTACACATAATGTAGTATCTTCATGTGATGTAATGTCTTTATATGTTGTTCTATGGATTTACAGGCATGATTTGAATGAGTTATACACATCATGTATGTGATACATAGTGTGTAAAGACAATTTTTGGAACTTTTAATCATTTCTTTATTTAATCCCAACATTCCTAATTCTTGCGAAAGTAAACCAAAACCCAGTACATTATCAAATAAATCAATAATAAACCTTATAAATGTATCTAATATGTATTTATAATTTAAAAATTTCTAGTATATATGGAAGATCAGTTACATAATTTCAATGACCTAATGCCAAGTTGTCTCAACTACACTTTTCGGTCACTTTAAGATTTTGAAATAACAAGTACCATGAATGGAAGAAGATTCAAAGAACATAATAAGATTACTGTATGAAATAGGGTCAGGTATTCTCATATATACCATGGTTCTCACCTGACTAGACATAGATCATATAGTTGGAGTGGTCATCCAGTACATGGGGAATCCAGGGAAATATCACAGGGAAGCTATAAATGGAATTGTCTAACACAATAAAGGAATGAAAAAAATAAATTATTACTTTATATAAAATGGTCCATTGTTTGGGTATATTGATACAGACTTTGGGGAGACTCAAACTCATGGAAGAGAAAAACTGTATATGTTTTCACTTTTTGAAGAACCATGATTAGATTAGTTATATGTTGAGGTTTCAACCAGTGATTACACTTTCCATAATGGAAACAGAGTAAGTGGAAGAAATGGAAGCAAGTAAGGAAATGTTATGGTTGATCCATCTAATTTAGGATCTCAAATTTAGCTAAGAAAGTGGTATACTTTAATGAGACATTCAAATTAAAATTAACGTGTACTAAATTATAGTCTTTCATGTCATGATAAAGAATATTAACCTTAAGAACCACTTTATTCAGAAGATGTTGTAATATAGAGATTTAGATCTAAAAGAGATAGCTGGGAAGTAAAATCCATTTGATATGTTCACTGTGGATTTAGTCTAAGAGATTCAGAAGAAAAATTATTCACTATTCACGCTTGGGTAAATGGGAAAGGAAAAAAGAATGAGCATTTCATGCGTAAAAAGTTCAAGGGTTAAATTTTTCTAAAGTGTTAGAGGGTGTCAGGGAGTCATTTGAAGTATACTTTAAGTAGAATATTTTTGGTATTACATGAAGTATCTTCAAGTGATAGAGTAAGTTTATGAGAAGATTAAAATTATGTAGACCCTATGGTCTTATTAGTGTAATGTAAGCAGGATTTGGTGGAAAGAAAATTGTTGATTGAAATATGAGAATATTTTTATGTATTCTAGGGTACTTGTTATCTCATAGGATGTTTGGTTGGCGTTTTGATCACGTTAAGGAAGGTTTTTTCTATGTTTGAATCACTCTTTTAATGGATGTTGTGAGAAAGAGTGAGGAATTGGAAAAACAATTCATAAACCTATGATTGGTAGTGAAGCTTAGTAATATTATAATATATTAACAGTTTCATAATGTAATGGATGGACCCTTGTGTTTGAAGTAGGTCAATGCAACCTATTAACTGGGTGGGACCCTCTATAATAGGGGTGGGACCACATTTCTGAGGCTTTGAGTGATCATCTGAGTTATTGATCTATGTGGTTTCCTAATAATAAGTTATTATAACTAATATACTTCTGATATAATG
This sequence comes from Viscum album, assembly GCA_963277665.1. Taxonomy (NCBI): domain Eukaryota; kingdom Viridiplantae; phylum Streptophyta; class Magnoliopsida; order Santalales; family Viscaceae; genus Viscum; species Viscum album. The sequence continues at coordinate 990,283,824 of OY728128.1, read as the reverse complement.
AAATATTATGATACTTCTCCCCATTTACATACGACAAAAGTCAAAACCATGTAAAACCTCTTGTGTCTTTTAATTACTTTCATTTACTTTCATATTTTTTCTGCATGTTTCTGTGAGATGAAAGTAAAAATACTTGATTAAGTTCAACTCAATTTAGTGATTAATATTAGTGTGTTTCATCTGAGTTATGATACATTAACATTGTGATAATTACTTATAGTGATATTTTTTATCCATTGTGATCTTCTTGTGGATGAAATTCTGGTGTGTGAAGTTTCTGTGTGATCCTTAACAACTTATAATTGAAATAGTTCACATGTATCATGTTGAACTAGTTTTATAAAATTTCTAGCTTTATCAAATTTAATAGAAAAAGGTTTTTTGGTCATTATACCATATAAGGAATCGTGTTATACGCTTAAGAGTTTCATTACAAAAGATTCTAAACACACTAATTGATATATTATTGACACTTATTTGTGGTTTTAACTAACCAAGACTTATCTTGAAACAATTAGGTATTATATGGGTCATATATTTTATATTCAAAATTAAATACCGATATAAGATCTCCCAAATTTATGTATAATTAAACTATATTAAAGTATGATATACCATAAAAATTTTATTTTGAACTTGAAATAAAATCTCATTCTGTCCAAACTCGACATTGAGATAATGTTTTGGTAACATACATTACATAATATTGGTTTTCAAATACAAAAATTTATCCAATAAAAATGTGAGGATGTGATATTCTCTAGTAAACATAGAATTAAAGATCTATAAAACAACTCAAAGATTCACTTTAATCTTATAATATTTTTTATATTCCTTGGTTCTTGTATTCGAATGTAAATATGTAATTCCAATATTGTATCTAATACCTAAGAAATAAAATAAAAATATTGTATTCAACAATTAATATACTTGAAGTATAATCCTATAATTAACTATTCTTTAATTTATTATATATCTTATTATAATGACTTTTCTTATCATTTTCAATGAAAATATCCCCTTGTTAGATGATCTCTCTAATTTCCTTGGTTTTTTATAAGGACATTGTGAAGGTTACTTTGGGATTGAACTTTACATTGGCCTTTTTTCCTTGTATTTCTTCTTGTTCACCAAAAAAAACAATAAATATTTGTCTTTATTTAGGTTCTTATAAACTTGGAAAACTTTAACTAAAATATATTCAAGTAGTTTCTCCATACAGTTTATTTTAAAATTCTCATTGAAACTGGGGTAATCAGGTGATAAGGATGAGAGAATGGGATGTATTGAATGACTGTAATTCATAATAAATCCAATTCCAATACCAAAGTTGTTTATTATTTAGATAATTATTTTTTAGTTAGGTTGAGTGGGAATCCTTACATTACCCAAAGGTCTAGAATACTTTAATTGAAGACTCAGAGACACAAATACATTATACATTTGACCCAACTGAACTGAAACACCCTACCCAACACCACTTTAATTTTTTCACCTAGATCACAACCTAATGATACATTCATCTTTTCCTTTACCCATATATATTTGTGTGGTACTTAAACCCATTGTTGTGTCCATTTTATACCTCCAATATCCTATATACGGTTAGCTTCACATGGTGATAGCTACTACTCTGATCTATAATCCTAAGGCTGATTTGTTTTTACCCTCACTTTCTTCCTGAGGGGGCTCATCAAGTAGCATGTGTGACATCCTCAACCTCAGATCACTCACCAGTTTCCCGAATAGAGTTCCACATAATCTTGATCCCATATACCCATATACTAGAGGCATCCAAATACTAGGGATGGATAAAATCATAATTTTGGTGAGATTATTCCCTCAATATTAAAACCACTAATAACAGATAAATAACTAAACCTCGTCCATGATGATAATCAAAGTATGTTGAAGTAATAAAACATTCCCATATTATAACAAATGAAATGATGTCATATATGAATCATCTCACTAATCACCCACTGGCCCAATAACATATAAAAAATTAATTAATTAATTACAAGGGGAGGCTCGACTATCATCCCTAAGCCTCATCTCCAGACTCCATCTAAGTTATCTAGCTTGACCATCCAAACCCAAGAGATTGTTTTACCCTCACCTATGATCTTGATGTCTTATTGGGTACAAAATTTTTAGGTATTCCCAAATAGGATGTGAGTATAACTTAGTAGGACACCACCAATGGTGTCCCTAACAAACTAGTATATCAGTTCATATATGATGTATTCTCAGTATAAAAAAAATCAGAATTATAAAAATATAATCATCATTACCTGGGGGTTATATCCCACCCTGGTGCTTGATAGCCTATTTATATATTACACACACCTAAGGGGTTGTATCCCATTTTGTAATAGTTACTAGGCCACCATTACCTATGGATCATATTCCTACTTGACGCCTAATAAAAAATTCACATATTATATACACCCGTGGTAATCCCCTCTCCTCGAGATGATCACATAGAATATGAATAATAGGACATTGTAACCCCATACACAATCTCACAAACTCATCTACATTTCTCATCACTAGGTAACTAACTCTATGACTTGAAGTACATCCCAAATCACCTACATGGGAATCCACTAGGATCCTTTAAACTGATCTCATTCCCCACTCACTAGAAACAAACCACATACAATATCCAAAGGTGTTCTCTTTAACTTTAAACACTTCCTAACCATGTCCTTAAGAGATTAGTCTAAATCCACATCAAATTCTCACATGATAACATGGTCCCACTAATAGGGTACTATTCTAAACTATCTTTCACTAACGACTTTTGAAATCCCATTCTAAGTCATCAAGTCATTATCATGACCCCTCTTTGGGTCTCTTCCTACATCTCCATTAGTATATATCTCAACCCATCACTTGGTAGAAACCCTCTCAATATACCTCATCAAAACATAGAAGAATTATCTAACTCATGTAACCAACCAATACTTTAATATACACTCAATAGGTTATTTTAAATCATGAATTAAATGCACAATCATCTCACACATCACTACTTAGCTTAAGCACGTCATTCCTACTCAATTAGCCTTAGAATACATACCTAGGTTATGTGAATACCATCTCAAGCCCAAGTACCCACCCTAGGCTTCTTGTGACCTCAACCAGCATATTCTCCCCCTTGATGACATAGTAATTAATGAATCTATTTCCCACAAACATATCTAGATAACCTACACAAACCCTAGGAGTCTCAAGGACACCTTGTCTCATAGTCCACAATGTTTCAATAATTTCATTCCTTACCCTATGGGATCTCTATATATCATGGAAAAAAATCTTGGTTAAGCCCTTATTTATCAATTACTGATCAAACAATCTAGTGTTCAAGGGTCCATCATATCCCCATACACATCCTTTAATTTCATGAGAATTTAAGAGAGACAATTAATTTTATAAATTAATTGTTGAAAAAACATAAGTGATTAGAATCCATATCACATGAACATTTTAAAAATTCATAACCTTAAGGAAATTATCAAGGAACACCTACCTCATTTAAATTTATCCCCTTAAGAAAGGCTCAGATGTCATCATCGTCTAAGCTCTTCCATACATAAATCAATCTCATACCAACTCTTGAGATCCTATCTCAAGTTATCAAATTCAAATAATTAATTATAAAATTTATAATTAATTATTTAATTTAAACCAAAGATTCATTATCACTTAAAAATCACTAGGAAGTTTCCACTCATCAAAACCTCTAGTAACCAAATTACAATGTCTCGTGAATTTCTATTGGTTACCCTATGAACAAAATTCCCATCCCATAGAACCCATACACTCACTAATTTCATCCCATGTAATCAAAAATCATATAAAATTTTACAGGGTGACATACCTCTAGTGAAATGGTGAGAAAAAAAATGTATTCATCATTTCAAGATATCATTTATCTATCAAATGAAAAATCCCCATCAAATTGGTAAGATTTCTTCTATCATAATCATTTATTTATTTATAAAAAAAGACATGGAAGGATAAAAAAGAACAAACACCTCCAGGGACAAAGTAAAAATAGGCACAAGCCTAAGGAGGTCTAAAGTAATGTAACCCAAGGGAATTCCCCCTTATGAGTTCTACCCTCCAATTTTAAGATGTTCACATTTGAGAAACAGTAGATGTTGGAGTTGGGCTCAGCTAAGGAGTCAAGGTGGTCCCCCACTTTGTTTCCTTCATGTCACATGTGAAGCACTTTGATATTGGTATTGGGAATCATATATAGGCACTTTCTAATGGTGTGGGATATTGACCATGGGATAAAACCAACACCCTTAAGGGAATTATGCAGAATTAGGGAATCTGTCTCCACCTTAGAGAGAATGATATTGGCCTGTTGGCAAAGGGTGAGGCCAGTAAGAGTGCCCTCGGCTTCTACCTATATTGAATACCCACTACCCAGTTAAGAATAGAAGGACATAATGACCAAACCTTTGGAGTCTCTAAAAACCCCACCACCATGGATGGTTCCCAAGAATCAGTAACCATCAGTATTAAGTTTCAGACTACAAGTAAGAGGATTCCATCACACCCGGAGGGGTCTTGGGACATTACTAGGGATATGGGAAACTGGGACATTAAGAAGTAGGTGTTGCAAGGAAGGAGTTTCCCACCATTCATCAAAGAGTCTTACCATATCCAGAAATATGTTCCTGATAAGAAAGATGGTAGATCTACCATAGGATTGGACTCCCTAAAATTTCAGCTTATTCTGAGCCTGCCAGAGACATCATCAGGCCGAGTGGAACACCAGAATGTAGCATGTATTCTTCGTACTAGAGACACCCAAGCCGCTGAACCATATCTCTAGGAAAGATTCCATGGATAGATCCAAAGTTGAGAAAGAAGTAAATGGACCAAAAGGAATCCAGAACTCATGTGCCCTAGAACCCTCAAAAAATATGTGATCCACTATCTCTTCACATTGATTCCTACAACAGCAGCACCTGGAGGCCAATCTGATGCCACATCATTTAATATTGTTCTCTGAGGGTAGTGCATTGTTTCTAATCTGATAGAGAAAGAATTTATACTTCATTGGTATCTTATTACACCATAGGGTATCATTTCATTCATCTAATGAAGGTTGTGTAGATGATAGTCTCCCAAAGTCCCTGGAAGAGAAGGTTCCTGAGCATGAAGGAGTGAAGACACACATGTTCGCCTCTTCTATGACAATGATGAGATCAAAAGGAAATTTCAGGTCCTTATCAAGCATATCTAAAATGAAATACGTATGCATGGAAGCATACTTGAACATAATATCAGGAATAGGACACCTTAGAAATCCAATGGAAACCCCAACCTTATTCTAGTGCCAAAATGATAAGTTACCATTTCCCAAAATCCATCAGGTAAAGGGATGAATGACTGGAATAAGAGATAGGATATTAGATGATTAGGGGGTTACACGGTGTTCATCCCGATCCGAACCCTCTCACTATCTCCCTTCCATAGCTTTCCCCCAAAGCGAACACTGCTCAAGGACATCCCAGGAAAATTTATCATGCATGAAATGAATAGTATCACTAAGGCTTCTAACATTAAAACCTCCCTGCTGGATAGGACATGACATTTTTTCCCATGAGGCCCAATGCCTTTTTCCCTCTTATAGATATTCCCAAATAAGGTTTTATAAAATCCCATAAATCCTAGAAATAACTCCCTTAGGCACATTAACTGAAGATAGCGCATAAACAGGGGTTTCCAACAATATGTTATTCACCAAATAAATATGTCTCCCAAAGTAAAGAAACTGGTTCTTCCAGTTGAGCACTCTATCCATAATTATACTCACCACATGGTTTAAGTCCTGTATCTAGATCCTACCTGAGGAAATAGGAGATCCCAAGTAGTCCATTGGAAAATTTCCTTTTCTGCATGCCTAAGTAATTGTACAGAATAAGGCACGCCCAGTGGGACACTTTTTGGTGATAAAAAGGTTGATGTTAGCTGTATTGACAATATGGACACTCTATTGGAAGTAGGTCTCCAAATATTTGGTAAAACCTCTAAGAGATATCCTACTGGCATTCATAAATACCATGGTGTCGTCCGAAAACATAAGGTGAGTAATATAAAGAGAGCTCAATCTCATATGGTAGGGAAGTATCTCACCATTTGATACACACCTATTGATGAGCCGACTCAAAAAATCATGGGCTAGGATGAAGAGGCTTGAGGACAAGGGGTCCCCCTATCTTAGCTCATAGGAGGACTTGAATAAACCATGAATTTTACCCATGTATGATACCGCAAGCCATGAGGAACTAAAACACCTGAAGAATAGATCTATAGACTAGGGAGAGGACCCCAAACTTGTCAAAACCATGTTGATGAATCTCCACTCAATCTAATCATATGCCTTGTTCATGTCAATATTAATGGACATGTTAGATCCATGAGTTTTGTTATTGAGGTCCCTAAAGAGATCTTGGGCCAAAGAAATTGCACCTTGAATGCACCTACCCTTCACAAAATTGTGATGTTCCAAGGACACCCATTCCAGGAGGTGAGACGCAATCCTAGAGTTGGTGATACTGAATAAAAAAATTTAAGGCATGTTACACATACTTATAGGTCTAAAGTGGAGGAGGGACCAAGGGTTCTTGATAATGGGTATGAAAACCAGAGTGGTAGCAGACGCAACCCATGGTAGGCTCCCACCCCTGAAAAAATCTTGAATTTCCACAATGACATCATGCTTAATCACACCCCATGAACCTCTGTAAAATGATCCTGGGAACCCATTTGGGCCAGGCATACTTTTAGGATTAACGTTGAGCATAGTTGCATGAATCTCAGCCTCATCGAGGATGGAACCCAACATGTCATTGATCTATAAAGAGATGATGTTAGGAATAACTTCAAGGATGTACTCATTCCTCCATAGATAGCCATTAGTCATAAATGGGTTAGGACCTGCCAGAAGATCAGAGAAGAAGGTATGAGCACTAGCCCCAAAAACATTTCAGTCTGCCGAGGAGGTGTCATCATCCATCACAATTGAGTGGTTCGAATGATGATTTTGTTCCTTGATGCATGCATGGAAAAAGGCAGTGTTTTCCCCCTCCCTTAACCATTTAATTCTAGATTCTTCCCTTGAAAATCTTTCCTACCCAAGAATGATATCAGAGAGGGAATCCTTATTCACAGCTAAATCCTCAAAATCATGGTTATTCCAATCCTCCTCTAGGATGGTTTCAAGTCTTTTAATAACAACCATAAGCTCATCAAGATTCTTGACAATGGGGGGAATAGAGCTTTCTCAAACCTAGAGCACCCTCTTAAACCTTCTTAGTTTACCATACATAACTATTCACAGATGACCCTAGTGAGGACCTACCGAGACCGTACTAACCAGATGATAAAAACCAAGATGAGGGATCCATTTTTGAGAGAATCTGAACTTGGAATGATTATCCTATCTAGAGGAAAGGGAAACCAGAAGAGGGGAATGGTCATAAATCCCACGAACTAAATGATCAACCTTGGCATCATCGAACATGGAGATGGCTTTCATGTTAGTGAGGCAGTGATCAATACGGATCTAGGAGAATAGGTTCCTCTTTTGGTTATTACACCATGTGAAGTGGTCCCCTGAAAATCCCATGTTCATAATCCCTTTGCCTACCATAAACTGCACGAAGTCTAAGCTTCCCTTCCTAGGAAAAAGACCCTAGCCTTTCCTCTTCTAAGGACTATCAACATTGTAAAAATCACCCTCGATGATCAAGGGAAGATTTCCCGGATCAAAATAATGGATACCACTCCATATATATTCCCTCTTTTTGGTATCACAACTCCCTTATATAAATGAAATGAAGATGCACTTGTTCCCTTGAGACACCCTCATGGTGATTTGTTGGTCATCAACCTTAACACTAACCACTGAAATACTCTTGTGCCAAAAAATCCAAATGTGACTATTAGAGGGATAAACATGCATGAATCCATGCATCCTAAGTTTTCAAGAAAACCCATTGATTTTCATAGGGCTCTTCTTATTCTCAAGGACCACGATAATTGAAATTTTATGGATTCTAACATGGGAGGCAATAAAGTTGGACTTCACCCGGGCACCAAGGTCATGGGAATTCCAACTGAGGGCACATAACATTAAAACAATAGTTCCCCAGTAGTGTCTTTAGGGTTCCAGAACTTGTTGATGTGAGAGGAAGCACACTCCCTGCTTTTCCTGGATTTGGATATTTTGCATATCCCTGAATTCTCAGGAATCACCAGAGGAGAGGGGGGAGAAGCATGCAATTCTTAGGAATCCATCCTGCCCTGACCCCTGACCGAGCTATGAGAAAACAGGGTGACATTATCACCTTCATGAGTAGATAAAAACAAGCCACCATGGTGTTTGGGAGTTTGAGGAACCTCAATCCAGGAATTGGTGGGATTGGCTCCAAGAAGGTGTATCTTCTTAGATGCAGGATAACCATGAACATCTATCGGGTAGGGCAGCTCAAAAAAAGGAATCCTTGTTGAAGGATAGATAACCATAGATCCTAGATTACCCATAATAACCTTCATAAAATCTTCCATCTGATATCTCTGAAGAAAAGAGATCATGGAGATGAGAAGGTGAGTTGGTGTAATCTGAAGGCTCTGGGGAATAAGCACCAAAAGGGCCGAGCATGGAGAGGAATCATCCACTGCCCGCTCCATCACGCCATCCCCCATCACACAGGTGGGAAGGGAAAGATATTTCACCCAAAGGATCACCGAGAGAAACAGGTAGAGGATCCTTTTCATTATCCAAGACCAGTGGTGCGGATACCCTATAAACAACCATGTTGGCCTCCCGAGGATGCTGGTGGTGCCCACCCTGATGGATCTTTCGACAGACCTGCATAGAGTGACCTTGAATAAAATAGTGGGAGCACTACCTTTGTAGAACCGAGTAGAGAATGGGTTGGTCCCAATAGAAGGATCCCTCCATGCATAGAGAAATATTTTCCGGAAGAGGAGAAGAATAGTCCACTTCCACACAAATACGGACCACAGAGACATCCTCACACCAACAGTTTCGATCATCTGAGAAAATAAATACACAAAGGGAATCACCAATAAAATTGAGGAATAACTCATTATGAAATGGAAAGGGAAGTCTAGGGAGAGATATCTAGAAGGCTATAAGGGAACACTCCTTGCCCTTGTGAACATCCAAATACCACTGTGACAGATTAAAACGCCATCGACCCCACACATGGGGGGCCATGCATCGAGCAAAAATAAAATCCTCCTCTGAGACGAGGACTATGAAGAAAGAGTTCTGATGCACTAAGGAAATGAGGAATGGAGAATTCAGGCCCCAGGAAAGAACAAACCTTTGGAATTCCTAGAGATATGGCTTCGCACCTCCAAAATGCACCACTATCATCCACCTAAGGCAAGCCAAGGCATCTGAATAAGCCAAAGCTGGGATGACAAAAGAAACACACAAGTCCACCCTCGGCCCCTGAGGCGAGGGTAAGGAAACTTTCAGAAAACATGACCCTGAGGGATCTTGGAGAGGACCACAAACAGTGTCCCTGAAGGATTTTCCAACTCAGAGGGAACTAGAGAGAGGAGAAAGCGACTCCGGAGGCAGCGGCGGGGAAACCAAGCCAGAAGAGGATCCAAGATCTAGGGGAAGCGAGGTTTCTAGATGTGGTGGAGGCCTAGCTGATGTAGAGAATAGGCTACAATAATACCTTGTATATACATAGAGATCCCCAAGGAATCACCCCCTCCCACACCCACCCACACACCTCGAGGGGGAATCAAATGGGGAAAGGGATGGGAGGATCTAACCAAAATAACTATCCCAAACACCCCAATAGACCTAAAAATAAATGTGGTTTTCCCTAAAAATATGATTCTACCATTGTTTTAAAAATAAGCATAGAAACCCATCAAATATTATCCTATATTTTCCATGTAATGAATCCCTATCAGTTTCACCTTTTTTGATGTAGACCCTTAGGTCACGGCATGACCCTGCTCTCTCAACCAGAACAAATAAATCCCATGACCCACTCTTAATGTGTGCCTCCTCTAGTCACAATATGGAAAATCACCCTTGAGTAATATTAAAATCTCAAGTACATGGGCTCCATGACGTAGTCGCCTCCTTATATAGTATATCATTCAACCTTGTGGTGCACCACACCCCTTATCACAATGTGAACACTTCATCCATGACATGAAATTCCTTATATATGAAAATCACAAAGTAAAATATGTAATATTTTCTAAATCCATACATAAGGGTCATAGTCAGAGCATCTCACTCTTCTATAAATTGTGACCATATATAAGGTTCTTGTTCTTAGTGAAGATAATGTAATAATCTTCCATTTCTTGACACCCATAGGTTATGATGTGACCCTCAACTCATTAATATCATCCTTCCCTAGAAACCTCCACCATTTAAAGTCACCCACTGGTCATAGAATGACTATCATCTTCTATGATATGGATCCTTCTTGTAAATGGAGAAATTCCTAAATCAATACCTCATCATTGCATGACTTTTCCTAGTCATTGCATGATGATCCAACCGTAGCAGACTTTCAACTGTAGGTCCACCCTTACCATACTTCAATGCTCACTCAAGAACCCAAAACATCATTTTTGTCCTATAAAAACATCTAAAAATATCTCATTGAGATTTTTTAACCCATGGTATCATGATCCAAGACTTAATTCCCAAAACATCCCCAACTCTGAAGAAAACTCAAATTTCTACATAATTTCACAACCTATAATGACACTGGTAGTTAAAAACTCCCAATCATAACAATTATTGTCCTTATGAAAGTGAAGGTCCTATAACCATCATTCCCAACCTAACTATTTCATCAATTTACCACTAACTGACCACATTCCATCCATAAATATTGAACAAGATTCTTCCATGTAACTCAAAACACTGAGGCAAGATATTCACTGAAGGATAAGCTACTCACTTATCACCATCACTAAAACTAAGACAACACTCTACTAAACACATCTATCTTGAGACACTAGATCATAAACAACTTATCCATCCCTGGGTAGATGGTTGTACCCACCTACAAGGGCTGATTTTAGGTCATGGTTCTCCCTACCATTGGAATCACAAACTGAAAACATACTTATAGTGTTCCATGAACATGTTTAATTCGGTTTCCACCTCAATGCACCCAATTCCACACAAAAACACTGGTCATTCCTATATGGATTACTTATTCCTAAAATTATTAGTCTCATCCACTAACATTTTATTATATTACTTGATCACGATGTCATAATTCTTAGTTACATCGTAGAATCATCTAAACACCCACATTGAAATTAGAACTTGGAACATTGTGTAACTCGATGGTTGGGTCCTCAACTACCCACACAGGCCATCGTACTCTCTCCATGAGCATCAATTCACCTATGATTTGACTGAATCTTAGGTCTCTCCAATTTTATCTTGATTCCAATTCATAAACATAGACTCCATCTAACACCGCATATGAATACTAAATCTTGAATTTAATAATAAAACAAATAAAATTAGATCCAATTTCCTACTAATATCTTAGTTCCTTCTTGATTATCCATTAATTGGTATCACTGTATTTAAAAACATAGCTACACAAATTTTATACCTATATAGCTGATTTAATGGTCTCCACATGTATTTTCATCATTATAACTTTGCTGAACCAAAATACCCAATATCAATTGCCCACATTGGGATGTACCAGACCCACACTCTTAGAATCCGAGTCTCAAAAACACCTTATTTATATGTTGGATATAAAATGAACCAGAGTGACCCAATTTTAAACATAAAAAATTATAATATCACTAACAAACATTGAGTCACCTACATTTGAAAGATCTTATAGGTTTAGAGTTTTAGAGAGTTTTGAAAAACATTTAACTAAAAAATCCCACGTATTTCTCATAAAATGGAAATTTTTTCCATTATATGAGAAAATACTTAATATATAATAAGTCTTTATCATATCCCACAAAATTATCCACACATTTTATTTAGTTATACATGTCATGTGTAATAAATTTCTTCATAAATTTGGTAAATGGATAAATATAAAGGGTTGGTATAAAATGATCAGCAAGGGTAAACAAAATTATTAAAAATCAAATATCATTAGTGATAATAAGATGATCATAAATAATATGGAAGTAATATATGGTCAAAATAATTCCATAATCAAAATAAACTGTGAGCATAACATATTTATTGTTGATGTATTACCAAATAAATGCATGGATAAAAATAATCGGTTACTTAGTGATAAAATTCATAATTTTGGATAGATAATTCCACTCCTTAAGCCCAAACATCATGATCATAACATCATATCCTTGTATATATAAAATATTTTGTTTTTTGAAGGCATACACCAAAAAAATCAAGATAGTTTATCTCATGAGGCCTATAGATGCATCAAGGGTCTATCTATATTAGTTCCCACCCATTGATTATTTAGACCAATGAATAAATCGTATAAAAGAATTAATAAAGTAAAAAAATACATAATCAAAATTTCTTAGTAATCAATAAACATCCATATTGAAATAAAAGTATATTGATTGTCAATATTTCTAAAATCAATAATTTGAATGGATTTCTTCATAAGCATCCCTCAAACTAACAACATATAGAATAATTATTACATGTTTAAATAAATAATTTACCAAATCAATTGATGTATTTAATCAAGGAGAACATCCTTTAATGAAAGGAAGTAAATATTGAGTGTTTATAAAGGAAATGCATTAGAATAAAAATCATGCTTATAAAAGTGGATGATTTGGATCGATAGAGGAAGTTGTGGAAATTTTCTTTAATAGAAAATAACATTAAAAAATTAATACAGAGAAAAACGTTATATGGTATTATTTGAATAATTTCCTTGATCAATCATAAGATATGTCAAAGGGTAATTACTTGGATTAAAAATACTTTTTAGGTTTTTAAAAAAATCACTTTTGAAATAGGAAATATCCTTGATCTTTTGAAAACATTTTTTTGATAAAACTAGATGAGTAATAATTTATTCAAGAAACCATGAATTAATATAGAGGAATTTTTATATATAATACAAATATGGTTAAATTATTTTTTTTATAAAGAATAAAATCTTAAAAATATATTTTATAAAACATTTTTAACATTATCGTAAAAATTAAATTTATGGGTCACTTTCTAAAGTTATTTTATAAAATATTTATTTTTAAAAAATATAATTCAATAATAGATCCTTGAAAATACATAAATGTTATCAAAATAAATTTTGGTTAGAAGATAAAAAGTTTGTCTTTAAAGGATGGAAAACCATTTTTAATATTTTGAAATATCATTTTTGAAAAACAGCATCATAAAAAGAGTAACCAAAATTATTTTTAAAATAAACAAATGAAAATATATAGGTAATTTGATATAAAACATTATTAAGTTTATAATTAAAAATGGGAACATTGGTATGAAATAAAAATAAGGTCAAGGATTGGAAATCATCATTAAATAGGATGAAAATTATTCTCAACAATGATATACTTTTTGAGGAAGAAATTCATCATGGTAAAATATTTTAATTAGAAAATTATTTTACACAAAATTGAAGATAAATTACCATGAAATAAATCCTTGTGGTGTAATAAAATAATATTTTATAAATAATTTCTAAGATAATCATTTTAACTCAAAGAATTGAGATGAGTTAACAAAAATCCATACAATAATGGTAACTTAATAATCAAAGAATATAATAGGTACAAAATTAAATAGACAATAAATTATCATAAAATGAAATATATAAATTATAATATAAGGTAATGGGTTAGTGAATACACCATATAATATAAATAATGGTGTGAAATATCAAACACATCTCATTAATTTTAAAATGAGACAAAGAACCCCTTAACTTGTTTTTGATCCATTCAACACATGCACCTAAATTCTTAAACAATTAAATTAAGTTTATTAGATAAATTATTAAGAGCCTTGGTAGTATATATTTTATTTAATATATACCATTTATAATCATATTAAATTTATTTATTTTATATTTTGTTTTTATGTTTTCATGAAAATTGAATCGGTGTCAGCTAATTCGAGTAATTTGAACGATCAAAGATGATATTTTAATAATAAGTTAAATAATTAATATAAGATTTATTGAACTATAAACCAATAAAAATTTTATTATTAAATTATATTAATAATATTTTTTAATTTCTCATAGTAATCCATGATATATTTTAATAGCATTGTTCAAATAGATGGTTAAACCAACCCTATACAAGAACATGCTATATCTTGATGGGTGGTTGCGATTATGGAAATGTATAATATCATTATAATATTAGTATAATGATATTTTTTATATTTTTTATTTTTTTGAGTCATATTTTAAATGGTTTTTATAAATAAATAAAATCAATATTAAAAATGAAAAAATGTTATTTCATGGAAGTGATAGTTCGCATAATGCATAATTAATGTTATTTTGTTTTTCTAAGTGGATAAAATGGAATTAATAATAATTTTTTAATTAATATAATAACAATTCTGCACAGAAATTATATTTAGGTTATTATATTACTATTTTTAATGTAGGTTTGGAATATAAATATTAAAATTAAAGGGTAAGGAATAAATAATACTCACTTTGGTACCTTGGAATTTATCTTTAATGTATCTTTAGAAAAAAATGTCTTGGGATAAGTAATTGAGACAAGAGGCCTATGAACATGAGAGATGGTTATATGCAGATAAAAACTTAATATTTTAAGGAATAAATTATAAGTAATGTATGTGGCATGAATGGGTGTAAGTGTCCCATTTTATAAGTGAATATAAGGGCACTTTTGGGAACACCCATTATTTTTCAATATTGTAATGAAACTATTCAAGGGTAAATGGTTCCAAAAGTACTAAATAATGTATTTTGGAGTTATATTAGTTCTATAAAACCTCACCCTATTATTTAAACACATTTTTTAAACAATTTTTAAGTCATTTACTCTTATATTTTTACTTTTACCATTTTTTTATTTTTATCAGGGTACCTAATTTTTACCCAATTAACTTATGTTTTAATAAACATGTAAAATAACCACTCATAATAAAAAAAAATATGAATATAATTTTGACCTATATTTAATCAAATTAAATTTATAAATAACATATAATTAACTTTTAAATTAAAACAGTTAACATATAGAAAAATTATTTAATGTAAAAATGTTGTTTTTGTCATTAAGTGTTCTTAATCTTTCTTAGTGTTTATTTAAAATTGAATGGGTGATAATATATTTATATATTGGTATTAAAATTATATTATATTTATTTTTTTATAAGGTATTAATTTTTTTTATTAGATAAAAATTACACAATATTATTTAAATAGTTCTTTAAAAATAATAGTTTTACCATTATCAAGGTCATTCACATTAAACTTAGTAATCATACTTTTGTACCCAAAAATATAATCAAACTTATATAAATAATAATAAAATATTGATTTAAAACATGAAAATATTTTTTTAATTTAATTTAAATAAGTAATGAACCCTGATTTTTTATATAAATGAATAAAAACATTTTTTAATGTGAAAATTACTTAAGCTTCTAAAAAGGTAAATATAGGTTTTATAAATACAAAAAAAAGAAATTTTAAATGATTTATTTTAATTATAAATATATATATTATAGAAAAAAATTCAAAACATTTTAAGACATTTTTGTGTTATGATAATTTCAAAAAAGTGATGATTTTAGCAAAATTAGTATTTTTTACTATTCACCTAAAAATCAATTTTTTTTAAAAATATCAAAAATTCAATCTAATATAATTTTATTGTGTGGAGTTAAAAAATAAATATAATTTTTTAAAATTAAAATTATAATATTTATAAATTTGACTTTTAAATTATAATTAAATATATATAAATAGTGCAACTTTTATTAAAAAATTCCGTTTTAAAAGATTAAATGTTCTTGGTCATATTTTGTATGAATTTTTTAATTGGTTGAAATATTTTTTATGTACTATAGGTTTTATTATTATTAAATTTTCTTAATAATAAATATTTCATGGATTATTTTAGTTTGGTGTTTTGTATGGCACAAGTTACTAAAGATTGTATTAATTTAAAAGATCCAAAATCTCGGGTCAATACATTCTACCCCTATTAAATAAATTTCAACATCGCTATTTTTAATTATTAATCAAATATGAAAGTGGGTGAGTGTGTTTTAAATATATTCATCATTTTTAAAATAACTTCTCATATAACATCTACCTTACTATCTTAGGCTATGAAATTTTATTTATCTTTCCTCATGAAACGTTAATTTTTTATACAACCATATACCTAATTATATATATACCCTAATCATATATTCTCTATAAAATACCTTTCCCAAAACCATTGTGAATATACAATAAATTAATCCACAATGAAATCATATATTCCCATAAAAATTAACTTTATCTTTAACCCACAAATGTATTGGCCACCTGTTCATAAAGTCATACACTAGTCAACAAACATTTATTCCCCTATTACACCTTCATTTTAAACATATTATTCTTTTATATCTTCCTATGACTCTATTTGTTTAATCCTAGGTTATCCATTATCATTTTTATATTCGGTTCTCTAACCTAATTATTTAAAATCATACTCAAATCCTGTGTGATAGTTTGTAAAGAGAATGTGATTAACCAAATCATATCCATAGGGATTGTAAAATATGGTGTGCCTCTATGACTATATTTTATGCACTAGGTGAAAATCAATTTAATACATAATCTTCCATTTTTAGGGTTATTACCCCTATTTACATATATGTGAGAGACTATATCCACTTATAGTATCCATATAAGGATGTAATTTCAGTAATAACCACATAATATCTACTTTACCAAAACATTGGGATATTATCTTAGACTTAGAATTATATCTTATTCATATCCTAGGGGTTTTCACTAAATTTATCTTATCCCAATCCTTAAACAATATAAATTATCCAATACTGCATCGACCAATCCTAAAGGGTTATCTATACCTTTGAAATTATAATAAACCTTAATTTATCAACCCTTAAGTCAACCTCAACTAATATATTGACCTATAATGTTATCCAAATCCTCATTGATATCAAATGTAATACCTCAGACTCAAGCTCTTGAAATAAATTGCCCAGAAACACTTTCTTTACTTATCATCTTTGAAATGAACCAAAGTGACCCAGTTTTAACCATCTATAATTAAAATTTTGCTAAAAAAATATTGAGTCACTTGAATTCAAAGGACCTTTTAGTTTTATAGTTTTAGAGAGAAAAATTTTAACAAAAAGATACCATGTATTTCTCACAAAATGGGCATTTTTTACTCTATAAGAAACTACTTAATCTATAATAATACTTTTACATATCCAATAAAAGTATCCACATGTGTTATTCTATTAGACACATCTTGTGTAATAAATTTCTACATAACCTAAGGAAATAGAGACATGGTAAGGGGTGATCTCAAATGCTCAGTAAGGGTAATCATAAGTGATAAAAATAAAGGAACATAAGTGGGCATAAATGAACACAAATAATATGAAAGAAATAGATTGTTAAAATAATGTAACAATTCGAATAATGTTTGGTAATAACTTATCATTAGTTTACATATCAATAAATAAACACGTGGAAAAAAATAATTTATTATTTAGGGAAGAAATGAATAATGTCATTTAGTTAATTCCCTGCCCAAATCCAATACGTCATGATCTAAAATATCATGATCTTAACATCAAGGCCCTATGTCTAGGCAGTGTTTTATTCTGAGAGGTCATACCCCAAAATACCTAATCTACTTTGTCTCATGAGACCTATTGATGCGTTGAGGGGCTATCTATATCTGACCCCACCCATTTCTAATTAATTACAATTCATTTATCATATGAAGAAATGAATAAACTATAAAACACACAGTCAAAATTCATTAGTAATCAATAATAATCTATACTGAAATAACATGTATATAGATTATAAATATTTCCCCAATTAATAAATGGAATTTATTTCTTCGTAGACATCCCTCAAACTAACATCAAATAGGGTAATAGTTATATGGTTTAGTCAAAAGTTTACTAATAAATAAATTTATGGAATCTAGGTGAACACCCTTTAATCAAAGGAATAAAATATATGGTGTTCACAAATGAAATGCATTATAAACAAAATCATGCCTATAATAGAGGATGATTTGGAAAGACAAAGGTAGTGATAAATTATTTCTTTAATAGAAAATAACAATACATAAGGAATCTATATAAATATGGTGGATGGTATAATTTTAATAATTTCCTCAATCAAGAATAAGATATATCAAATGGTGATGGCTTGATAGAAAACGCTTTTTTGGAGTTTCAGAAAAATCTCTTTAGAAATAATAAATATCCTTAACATTTTAAAAAAAAATTATTTTACAAAACTAGTAGAGTAAGAATTCATTTTAGAGACCATAAAAGTATAGAGATAAAGTTTCATATATTATAAAAATACGGTGTAATGATGTCTTTATATGGAATAAAAACTTAAAAATAAATTTTAGAAAATATTTTTAACTTTATCTTAAGAAGATAAAGTTATGGGTCACTTTCCAAAGTTATTTTAAAAAGGTGAAGTGAAAAATTTGAAAACTTCTAATTTTTGAAAAATAAGATTAAATAATATATCCTTGAAAATATATAAATGTTATCAAAATAAATGTGTGGTGGAAGATAAAACATTTTATTTTTAAAGGATGGAAAAACCTTTTTAATATTTTAAAATATATTTATTAAAAACTCATATAGTAAAAAGAGTAACAAAAATTCATTTTTAAAATAGTATAGGGTAAATATAGAGGTCACATTATATAAAAAAATAATTATTTTTCTAATAATAAAGGATAAAATTGGTGGGAAATTAAAATATGGACAAGGAGAGGAAATTATCATTAAAGAGGATAGGATTTATTCCCAAAAATAATATAATTTTTTAAAAAGAAACTCATCAAGGTAAAATATGTGAATTAAAATGTAATTTTCCACCATACAGGAAGATAAAGTACCATGAAATTAATACTTAGTGTTTATGAAACTAATCATGGAGAAATAATTTCAAGTAGAATCATTTTTACTAAATAAAGGGGGTTGAGTTAACAAAAATACATACGGTAATGGTTATGTAAAAATCAAAGAACATAAGAGTGATGAAATTAAATAGACATTAAATTATCATTAAATTAAAGATATTAATTATACATGAATTTAATTAAGAATTTAATACACTATATAAGATAAATAATGGTTTGCAATATCAAACATGTCTCAAGAATTTGAAAATGAGAAAAGAAACCCTAACCATATTTATGATACATTCTACGCAACCACCTAACTTCCTAAATAATCAAATTAAGTTTATTAGATACCTTATAATTAACATTATTCATATAGATTTCATTTAATATAGAACATTTATTATCATATTCAATTTATTTATTATATATTTTTTCATATGTTTGTGTGAAAATTGAATCCGTGTCAGCTTATTTTGGTAATTTTAACGATCGAAGATGACATTTTAATAATAAGTTAAATAATTAATAGAGACTTTAAATAAACATAATTTTCATAATTTTCATATTAAATTATAATAAAATTAGTATTTAAGTTCTCATATCCTTCCATGATAGAGTTTTATTATATTGTTCAAGTAGGTGGTTAAACCAACCCCAAATATGAACACGCTATTTCTCAATGGGTGAGTATGGTTAAGTAAGTGTATAATATCATTATCAGATAATAATAATGATATTAATTATATTTTTTCATACCAGTGAAACAAAATTTAGTTTTTTATAAATAAATAAAATCAATATGAATAATAAAAAAGTGTTACTTTGTGGAGGTGATAGTCCACATAACACACAATTAACATTATTTTGTTTTCCTAACCAGATGTAAAGGAATAAATAATGGTTATTATATTAATATAATAGTAATTAAGTATAATAATGATACATATTTCATTAAATTACTATTTTTAGGTTATTTTTGGCAGATAAATATTAATAATAAAGGGTTAAGGGTAAGTAATACTCACTTTGTTACCTTAAAATTTCTCTTGAAAGTATCCTTGAAAATGATGGTCTTAGGATAACTAATTGATACCAGAGGATTATGAACTTGAGAAAATATTATATTAATAGAAAAATGGAAATTTTTTGGTAATAATTTTTAAGTAATGGTTATGGAAATAATTGGTAAAAGTTTCCACTTTTATAAGTGATGAAAATGGAACTTTTGTGAACACCTATTATTTTTCAATAATGGAATGAAACTATTCAAGTGTTAATGATTCGAAAAGAAATAAATAATGGATTTTTTATATTGGTTCTATAAATATTCAATAATTTTTTAAAACTTTTTTAAAACATGTTTTAAGTCATTTACTCTTTTATTTTTACTTTCACCATCTTTTTATTTTTACTGAGGCAACAAATTTTTACCCAAGTAAATTATGTATTACTAAATATAAAAAATAAAAACACTTAAAAAAATTGGGTTTGATGAACCTAAATTTAAAATATATTTAATCCAAATAAATTTCTAAATAATATATAATTTAATTTTAAATTAAAACATTTAATATATAGGAAAAATATTTTGTAGAAAAAAGTTGTTCTTTCCATTAAGTGTTATTAATCTTATTTGGTATTGATTTCCAATTAAATGAGTGATGATATATTTTTATATGGGTTTAAAAATAACACTAGATTCATTTTTGTAGAATGGATTAATTTATTTTATCATATAAAAATTATACAATATTATTAAAACAATTCATTGAAAATAACATTTTTACCATTATCATGGTCATTAACATTAATCTTAGTAATCATAATTTTATAAACAAAAATGAAATTGTACAAATTAAATAATATTAACATTTTGATCTAAAATATGAAAATAATTTTGTAATATTTAAATTCTATAACTTATGAAAACTAATTTTTTATATAATAGAATAAAAATAGTTTTTTAAAGTAAAAATTACTTAAGTTTAAAAAATGATAAACAAGGGTCTTATAAATACAACATAGTAATTTTAAATTATTTATTTTAATTATAAATATATATATATATATATTATAATAATAATTTTTCAAAAACATTCAATACATTATTAAATAAAGATAATTTTGTAAAAGTGACAACTTTAGGAAAATCGGTATTTTTCTCTATTCCCCTAAAAATCAATTATTTTAGAAAAAAAATAACCTTAAGATAATTTTATTATATATAATTAAAAAATTAATTTCGTTTTTAAACATTAAAATTCTAAGATTTATAAATTTAACTTTTAAATTAGAATTCAATATATATAATGAAAACTAATTTTATTGAAAATTCATTTTTAAAACATTAAGTGTTCTTAATCATATTTTTTGTGAATTTTCTAATTGATTAAAAAAATTAATTAGTGGAGTTTTATTATTATTACATTTTATTAATAATAAAAATGTTGTGGATCATTTATGTTTGTTGTTGTGTGTGACATAAGTTATCAAATATAATATTAATTTAAAGGATCTAAAATATTTTGTCATGATACACATTTTAACCATTACAGAACATAATGTCCAGACATAACTATCCCAAACATACCCAAGTGCCAATAAAAAACAATAATAATTATCCATTCACAACCTAACAAGAACATCATTCTTGATGATCAAAAAAATCCTTTTACAATAAGTTTCATACCCTCCATCAGTATATGGTTCACTTTCCACCATATGGATTTTCTTACACTGCCCCTTGATCACATGTACCAACAAGTTCCATCATCACACATGTGTCACTCCTCTCGATCCATGATTGTCCAATTCCAAAAAATAACTATCAAGGATCAATCTAAAATCAACTGAACCATGGTACTCTAATTCATCCATAATATCACCATCTATCTCAAGGGGAGCTGTTCTCATTCTCATAAAAATCCCAATTCACCATGCCCATAGTCATCTCATTGAATCCATCGGTCCTTGACCCACAAATGGCCACTCACTAATCCAAAAACCAATAGGTAGCACATATAACTAGTACACATTTTCCATCATGCATCAATAATTCTCTCTGAAATTCACATTAACCCTCACTCTTCTCCACCTAGGAAGAGAAATCCTATAAGAACACTCTCATGGGGTCTTACCCACCATCTATCTCGATCTCATCTAAAGCCAATAGGTGTACTCTCCAATACCAGCTAATCACATAACCAATATCACATACACTGAGTATCATTCCATTAAACCTATTTTCACACACCTAAACTATAGACCGTTCTCTTCTTATCATTTCAACCTCGCCTACCAAATGCACTAAAAGTGATTCCTTTCTAAGAATACCAAGGCATATCACCCATGTTGAGGCCTACCGTGTGATCACCTGCCACTCAAGCATCATTCTAAAACTATATAACATTTTCTAATGTTTTATCTATCATATATCTAACCATTTAGGATAAAAATACACTATTTCTTAAATATCCCCACCCATAATCAAGAGATATGGTAATATGAATGATCCTTCCCTCCAAACACAACATTAATACCAAAAAACACTCTAAATGATTCACATCTCAAAATCCCAAGACACCTCACATTCTTTTCCTCTACTCTTATAAGATTACCCACATCTCAAAAAAACACATTACCAATTAAACCACTTCTCTCAATCATTTATCACCTATACTAAACCCACTAGGGATTATAACCATAGAATACAATGCATGTACCAACCCACCAAGTATCACTATACATCCTGAATAGAGGGACTGCAAATCCATCACTAAAAAACATCCCTCTATAATATCCACATGAATAGACTTCATTAATAAATATATTGCGTCTTGATTGATTACGATGAAACAAATAAGTTATATGGGAAAAATCATATAAATTATTATTGATAATTTAGACAATTGAACCCTGTCTGGTTAATGATATCAATCATATACAAACACATTAATTTCATGTGAATTTTATATTCCAACAATAATGCTTGAATATGTTCCATTTCTACCATGGGCTTAGATAAAAATAGAGAAATATTGATCTCAAATACACACATCCTATTTGAATAAATATATCAACTGTAATGGTGAAAACTAAGAACAAAAAACCCATAACCCAAGTAACCCAGACTTCCCACTAGAAAGGTGTTCATGATACACCAGTCTAAGGTCCGTCATAAGATTTGACACATTTTTATTCTATATATATCATATCCCAAATAGTAAGACAAAAAAATATGATCTAATACAACTATATTAAATCCCTAATGGGTAACATTCACCATTATCTTGTATAAAGTGCCACAAGACCTTAGGCATGCCTCCTCACATACCATAGGTTTCCAACTAGTGGTGAGGGACTAAATCATACATTGGATAGAGTATTACCACAATATCATAACCATAAATAACCAAACATCATCCATAATGATAATTATAGTGTGTGAAGGAAACAAAAAATACCCATGATATAACAAATAAAATGTATTCATACAATAATAAATACCAATGATCACCCACTATAATGATAAAAAATACAAAATAAATAAATAAATTAGATTGGGAGGCTATCCTACCCTCCTCAAGCCTCATATATTAACACTGTCTAAGCTATATAACTCAACAATCTATTCCTAGACCTCTATATTACTTGTACCTATGATCATGACGTGTGTTCAAGTACCAAAGTTCTAGTTATATCCAACCAAGGTGTGAGTATAACTCAACAATCCACCACAACTAAATTTCATAAAAAAACCAATATAATAGAGCATTTATGATGTGATATGCTCAAAATAAACAAATAAAGTGAAGAAGTGTAATAATATAATCACTGATGATCCTCAGGTTTTAAGGAAAAATTTGAAGTTGAATATACCTACTTTGTCAAGATGTCTCTAAACAATTCACATAATCTCCAAGGGGGGAAGGGGCTCTACCCTAGAAACAAATTTCAGTATTATCATTAGTGGGAAATGTTCCACTCTTGAATCCCATATCACATCAACATCAGGGGGAGAATAGCATCCCATGCTATAATATTATATCATATCATAATTAGGGGAGATATCATCCCAACTTTGAATCTAATATATATTCATCAATGAATATGATCACACCTTGGAATCATATCACATCCAATAGGGATATCACCCATCCCTAGAATCATATATATAGCCATCGAGTTGATAAACACCTGACCTAGAATAATATTTATAGAGATAATATTTACATAATTTTTCACATTTATTTAAATGATTTAAACCCAGACAATTAATCAATTTCCATTTATTTTCATCATTTTTAGATTTTTGGTGTGTTTTGGGCTAAAATGTGAAAAATGCTAAATTCTGAAATTTTAACATATTTTTATCTCTTTGGAATTTCAATAATAAAATTTAAAATATTGATCCAATTTGAGTGATTAATTTTTTTAGGATTACATTATTTTTGGGATTCAACTTCTTCTTCTGGACTAGGAGCTGATTCGAACATCCACAGGCCCTAAAATCAATCTAATAAAAAAATGGTTCTGGATGATAGTGTGGTTCCCACATCAGTAAATGAGTCATAAATCAGGATAAACACCTCTAATTGAGGTGATTTTAGTTGTATTTGAAATATAATTTCAATGTGTGTTTTAATGTTAAAGATCAAGGAGAAATTTCCTGATTAATGTGGACATGGGATGCTCAAAATTAGAGGAAGATTTAGGAAACATTTTTCTAGAAAGAGTGTGTCTAGTTAATTGTGTCATAACTTCTTTTATATGTGTCAAAAATCTTTGAATTTTTTAAGGAATATATAAAATTAAAATGTTAGCATCTTATAAGAAGAACCCTTGAAAAGATTTGGCCATATGGTAGACAGAATAGGAGAAAAAGTTTGGAGAACATATTCTGGAGGAAAGATTTTCTGTTTTCCTTTTTATATATTTTCTTCTTCTTAGTTTTGTAATCGCTTATTCTTACCTATTTTTCTCAGTTACCCTTCCCATGGTAGGGTAAACATCATATAAATTGGGGAAGTTGAGGTTTTCTATTTTTTTAATGCATGAGTTCTATCATTTTATTGAATAAAAACTCTTTCTCTATTCTATAAAGTTGCTTTCAATTTCATATAGTAGTTTTTATTATCAAGTATGATCATATCTGTTTTGGATTATGTTATTTATTTTTTTATTTGTTCAATGATCATTATCTCCCGATATTAGGTTATGGTTTATATATGATAGAATAAACTAGGTCTTAGTGGTTAAGTACTTGACGATCTTCGGTACATGTGGGAGGGGTAGTGGATATCCTTGATTGTTTGGGCTAATTAAGACATGATCAGGTATTTCCTAAGTCAATTTAGAATATTCACTACAACTCTCTCATACAAGAAAGGATGTTATACCAATCAAAGATATTGGAAATTTTTTCTGTCACCATCACCATTTGACTAAGGGAGTGAGACAAAGTGATCATGAAGTCTAACTTTAATCAACTTAGCAGAAAAAGATAGGATAAAATGGAACTATGAGAGCATTTCAATTGGAAAATTGACCCCAACCTAATCACGCTTATCATATAAGAGTTTCAATCACTTTCACTACCAATTTTTTTCAATATTTTTCTTAATTACTTTCTTTTTCTTCCTTGCTTTCTTTTATTTACAAAACCAATCAATTTTAAAAACTCCCCATTTTTCCTCTAATTAAAAGGGAAAAACTATTTTTGGTTCACTCCAATTTAGAAGAATACCTAGGGTTAATTACTAGACTATACATAGGTAATATAAAAAATTGTTTTTCCACACCCCAGGACAAGCATGCGTTAAACTTGGCATTGTTGTGGGGGAAACTGTACAACTTAACAACATTAAAAAAATATTTTTTAAAACTAAATATACCACAAATAAAATAAACCATTAATTGAATTTTATTCAAAAATTGAAAGAATATTAACCCAACTAAGAAAAAAACCTAATAGAAAACTTTGAGGAAATAAACCACTCATATTCAAGTGACACTCTTAGTTTTCACTCTAAACCTAAAATCTTGGCTGGAAATCCCAACCAAACCATATGTGATATGTGAACGCCTCAATTATCCATTCAAAATAACCAAATCATTTCACCTAATACATTAAATAATTTTTTAATTACATGTCAATATGATTTATATGCTTTCAAAGTTTCATGGTCTTGTAGGAGAAGATCCAAATCGGAATATCTAAGAATTCAACTTTGTCTGGCCAAGATTTAGGACAAGAGGAGCACCTAAAGACCAATTTTAGTTTAGGTAATTCCATTTATCACTCAAATTAGTAGTTAAATAATGTTTTTAAAAACTATAACTAGGTAATATAATTTATTGGGAAGATCTAAAAAGATTATTCATGTAGATATTCTTTCCCACATCTAGGAGTACCACAATCAAAAAGGAGATTTACATCATATGACAATAAACTAAAGAGACCCTCTATGAGTACCGGGAGCATTTCATAAAGCTTTATACTATCTACCAACATTAAGAAATGGAGGAACACCAATTCCTTTTTTTATTCTACCAAGGACTTCTCGATAATAATCAAAATTTTATAGATGCCTCATCTGGAGGATCCATGATTGACAAGTCACCTGCAAATGTTAGAGGTCTGATTGAGAAGATTGAACAAAACTTGAAAAATTTTAGAATGAGAGGTATGGGCACCAGGGGGATACATTAGGTACAATTATATGATCTATCTATGTTGATTGAAACCAAAGTTGATGATCTCACAAGGTTAGTCTATCAAATAGTTATTACTTAAGAAAATGGATTGCAAGCTTCATATCATGTATGTGGTTTATGTTATTCATCCACTCATTATAATAAATATTTTTCTGAGATACAAGGGTAGAAAGATGTGGTGTAGCATTTTATCCAATACAATTCCATCAAAATCAACTACATAAACCCCAAGCCCAGTGAGGATATAGAAACCAAAAAAACTACGAGAGATCATTTAATCTTAACCAGTACCCCAATCAACCTTCCTACTAACATGAACAATATCATAACCCCCTACCATTACTAAATATCTAAAAATATCCATATCAATATTAATACTTTTAACCGACCACATTCTAGAGACCCTATGAATAATCGTCCACCATTGCACAACATTCAATTCAAAACCAACAACATAAATATGAGACTGAGAGGATGAAATACATTGTAAAATATTTTTACCACAAATTAAATAGTATCATGGACTTGCTAACCAAAAATACAAGGAAACTATCATTCTATATAATCAAAACCCCAAAATATAATGTCATCTTGATAATAACAGTTAGTAGAAAATAACTCCTATCAATATCTACCCTTGAACCTAAAACAAAACCACCTATGTTGAAGAATAATAAAGTTGGGAATTTTGAAAAAATCTATAAAAATGCATCAAGAAGAAGAAAATAAATAAGAGTGGAAGGATAGGACAACTGTAAAAATAAAATAATCACTATTGTAAAGGAAAAAGGAACAAGAAAGACTTATCCATTCCATTTTCATTATGGATGATATAATCAAATGGATTTTAGGAATAGTCACTTCAAAAACAAATTTTCGACACCTTAGAGAAAGTAGAAACTAATATCCCCCTACTTGAAATGGTAAAATAAGTTCCAATATATGAAAAAAAAATTCTATTTTCACCAAGAAAATAAAAATTAAATTCTATTTTCACCAAGAAAATAATACTTTAAGGTAATGGGAGTATCAAAATGAGAAGAAGTGTCTCAACCCTTATCACTCCACATTTTTCAACAAAATGTCAAGATCAAAGGAAATTTTATATTCCATTCACAATTAGATCTTTAAATTTTTATAATTTTTTATATTATCTTGGTGTTTCAATAAATATAGTTCCTCCCTTATTATACACTTCTTTGCTGATGGGAGACTTGAGGCCTATAAGAGTTGGGGTCTAACTTTCAAATAGATCCTCAGTTTTCCCAACAGGAGTTCTAGTAAAAGATATTTTATTCCCAGTCAACTTCTATGTTCTTAATATAGGAGAATATAGGATCAAAACACACTCACCCATCATTTTAGGGAGACCTTTCCTAAAGATGACCAAAACCATCATCAATATCCATAAATGGAAACTCACCATGTAGTTTGGAGATAGCATTGTCCACTTCAAAAAATTTGAATTTATGTGGCGCCCATTGGATGATCACTCACTATTTTCACTCTCCCATGAAGTTGGTACTAAACCAATTGAAAAGTCAATTATGCTCCATGAATTCTTAAACTTCAGAGATAATTTTTCCATTGAAAATATTATTGAACATTTAAATTCCTAAAACACTGGAGAATCTTATTTCATGTGAGAAGAAGAGAAAAAATCTGATTTCTTTGATGATTTTTTAAATTATTAAGAAGATTATATGATTTATTTTGTGTAAGAGGGCCATAATTTGGAAATGGGTAACCTTAATTTAATTTCAACCCTTGAGAAGCCCTGAGATCTAGAATTGAAACTACTACTCACTAATTTGAAATATGTGTACCTCATGAAGGGAGATAAATTACCAGGGATAATTGCTAATAATATGTCTGGAAACCAAGAATAATCTTTTATTGAGATTTTTAGAGATAATTTGAATGCAATAGAGTGGATCTTAGGATATGTCCCTAGTATAAACCCAAAAATATGCTCACATAGAATTCATATTAAGGGAGATTCCAACCCTTTAAGGCATCCCCAAAGGAGGCTAAATCCCACCTTGATGGAGGTTGTGAAGAAGGATATTCAGAATATATTGGAATATAGGATTATCTATCCCATTTTATATTCATAGTGGGTTATACCCATTCATGTAGTTCTAAAAAAACTATCCTAACCACTGTGATGAATGAAAATAATGAATTAATCCCTATGATAATTAAGAATACCTAGTGAGTGTGTATAGATTTTATAAAGTTGAAATAGGTAACACTGAAATATCATTTTTCCGATCTCATTAAATGTTCATATTTTAGAGATATTGGCATCAAGAACTCATTATTTCTTTTTGGATATATTTTCAGGTTATTTTCAATTACCCATTTCTCTTGAGGATCAATAGAAGACTACCTTTACTTGTCTCTTTAGCACTTTTCATATAAAAGTATGTCACTTTGATTATGTAATTCTCTAGATACATTTCATATGTGAATGGTAACTATATTTTCTAATCACATTGAGTATTTCTTATAAGTTTTCTTAGATTATTTCATAGTTTTTGGAGATTCTTTTGACCATTATTTAAAAAATATTGAAAAAGTTTTGAAAACCTACATTAAAAGTGATCTTATTTTAAATTTTAAAAACTATTACTTCATGGTTGATAAAGGAATTATATTTGGTCATGTAATTTCACAAAAATTTATTGAAGTTGATAAATTAAAAATTGAAGTGATAAATTCATTACCATACCCAACTTGTGTGAAACATGTGAGATCATTTTTTGGACATACAAGATTCTACAGGAGGTTTATCAAATATTTTAGTAATATATCTCTCTCACCTTCTATATTAATTTTTAAATATGAGGATTTTTATTTCAACAGTGTTTGTAGGGAATCCTTAGAATAGTTGAAGAGAAGATTGATTACACCACCAGTGGTGAAACCACCAAATTGGGAAGAACCATTCGAGCAACTTTGTGATGCTTCCAATCAAGTAGTTGGAAAATTACATTGTCATAAAATTTAGAGTATTCCAAAAGTCATTTCATATTCCTTGATAAACTTATATGTGGGCCAATTCAATTACACTACCATATAAAAAAATTAGTTTTTTTATTTTCTTTATAAAAATTTAAATCCTATATTATTGGAACTAAAGTCACTATGTTTTCTAATCATGTAGATATTAGGTACTTGATGAACAAGGATTAAGATAAAACAAGGTTAGTGATAGGGATGATACTAATTTATTAGTATAAAATTGAAATAAAAGATAATAATGGAGATGATAACCAAGTGTATTATCACTTAAGTATACTTCCCAACACTGTTGAAGCTGAAATTCCAAACAAATATCTACTGAATGATCACATTCTTAGAGATCAGTTATACTTGATTGAGTGAGAATTACCTTGGTATACTGACATAGAAAATTATCTAGTAACATCTAAGGTAACATCTCATTTAAATTACCATTAAATTTAAAAACTAAAATCTAAATCGAGATATTCATTTGGGAAGATGTATTTCTTTGGAAGATTTCTAATGATCAGGTGATAAGAATATATTTTCCTAAAATTTAAATTAAATATGTCTTTGATTTTTGTCACACTTTAGCTTGTGGAGTCCACTTTGGCCTCAAAGGGTATCAATTAATCTTTTATAATATGTAATTTATTGTCCCACCCTTTTTAATTATTCTCATGAATTTTGAAAAAGGTGTAAAAATAGAAGTTTTCTAAAATATTTCAGAGACAATAAATTCCTCAAAATCCATTAATTTTTTGTAATATTTTTTAAATATGAGGGATATATTTTATGGTAACTTTATCAATTTCATTTGGAAATTATTATATCTTTTTTTTAGTTGATTATGTTTTAAAATGGGTGGAGGAAAAAGTCACTAAGACTGATGATGCTGCAATTGTTTTGGATTTTGTAAAGGATAACATATTTTTTAGGTTTAGAGATCCTAGATCCATCATTTTTTATCAAGGTACACACCTTTTAAATAATTTAATATATATTTATGGAAAAATTATGGGGTGTCTCATCAATCATCAACTCCCTATCATCTATAGACTGATGGATAAGATAAAGTGCCCTACAGGGAAATCAAAGAAATTTTGGAAAGGTTTTTTAAACCGAAAAGGAAAGATTGGACCCAAAATTTGGAGGATACATTGTGGGATTATAGGATAGCCAATAAAACCCCAATAGTAATGATTCCATATAGTTTTACTTATATTAAATGTTTTCTCCTTCCTGTGGAATTAGAGAATAAGGCATATTATCTTGTGAGAAAGAAAAATTTTGATATTAGAAGTTCTAGAAAATAGAGAAAATATTAGTTTTTTGAGAAGGAGTAAATTATAAGGGAATATTTTAAAAATTATAGGATTTAAAAAGAGATAACAAGAGTGGATCATGGCATGGTGATCCAACAAAAATACTTACATCCTAAAGACATAGTGTAATTATTCAACTCAAGACTCAAGCTAGTCCAGGTAAAATTCATTCCAGATGGGAAGTTCAATTTATAGTTACTCATATATATCCTTTTGGTGTTGTGTATATTATTAAGTATTTATAGTATTATACCATCACTATTAATTTACATTCGCTGAAAAAATTCTATGGGAACTTTCCATCAGATCTAGTAGAGGAGATTACACTCCTCCAGCTAGTTTATTAATAAAATCCATCAGGTCATACCTCTCTATAACACTTCCATTATTAATGTGATTAAGTTAAAATAATTCTTATATGTTAAAATATAATTAAATTCATTTAGGAAACTATATAATTTAATTTATGTGTATATAATGTAACCTTTGTAGTTTAGTATTTTCAATTTTATTTTTTTTTATTTTCCAAAAAAACATGTGTGTTTTTTAAATTCTTGTGTGATTATTTTCCAATGTTTGTGTGTTTCTGAAACTTTTGAGCTGAAATGATTATCTTTGAAAAAAAAATTGAAACCCATTTCTATGATTGAAACAATTTTATCCATGAAATTGATCTTAAATGAATGTTGAAATTGACTTTGTTTCAAGTTCAAATCTTTAGGAAATTTCACAAAAACTCCACTGGTTTTTGTATCCCATGCCATAGTTCATGATCTTTATATTTGAAATCACTTTCCTATGAGGCTTCTAAACTATTTTGTAAATATTTTATACATTTACCTAACTTCTTGAGAGAACCAATCCATGATTTCTTTAACTCAAATTTGAATTATTCCTATCAAAACTTTAGGGTTTTAGGTATTGTGTTTTAAATGATTGAGGCATTTTATTGGTTTCAAAGCCCCCTTTTCAAGATAATCTATTATATTATGGAATGAATTGTTCATTTAATCCTTTTATACATTATAATACATGAACATCCTGTTATTTTATCCACATTACAAGCCAATTTTCCCAATAAAACCTTCTCTTGAAGTTAAATTACATGATCTTGTTGAACTTAAGTGTGGGGGGAAGCTACTATGTATTGTTTTACCTCATTTGGAGAAACTTTTTGCAAAAAATAAAATATTTATTTTATGATTTTAATTACTATAAATTCATTTTATAAAATTTTGTTCCTTTTTTTATCTTTCAAAGAAAATAATTTGTGCCTTTTTGGAGCTTCCAAAGGACAATGAAAGATGTGCCTATCTCGAGCTTTAAAAAAATATTGAATTATGGGATGTAGTTTCTATGATAAAGATGAATAATTGGAGAATGTATGGGATTCCATGAAACAAAATTTATATTATTTTGGATCTGATTTTCTACTGTGGGGAGTGGGTAGGAGACCATACTTGAGTGAAAATAAGAATCATGCAATTTTTCTTCAAAAAGAGCCAAGCCCTCCTCATTTGGACTCAGAATATTTGACATATAAATCTTAATAAATGAAATACATAGAAAATACCAAAAAAATATTCATGATAATCACATGTTATTGACTCATATAGGGTGTATTTTTAAGAATTTATCAAGCCTATGGTGACTCTTGCATGGTTTGGATGAGAAAATCATTGGTGAAAAATTAAAATTTGTGAGATGAGAGAACATTCATGTGTGGTAGGTGTTTTGTGTGCATGGGATGAAAACTTAAGTGTAAATATATTTAATTATATGAATATATAGCTTAAAATAATTATTTTTTATGAGGAATGATATATTTTTTCCTTTTTTAAAAAATGATCGATCTCATGGGTATGTATTCTAAATTTCCTTTAATTTGATTTTGATGCTTACATGTCCTGGATTCCAATTTCTAAGTGTGAGTGAATTTATATATATGATATTTCCACCATTTTTCACATGTATTTCAAAAATATAAACCCTCTAAATTTATCAATTTGAGTTTACTTTCATCATTTTAATATTTTTGGTGTGTTCTGGACTAAAATGTGAAATTTACTTAATTCTGTAATTTTAACAGATTTTTATCTCTTTGATATTTTGATCATAAAATTTAAAATATTGATCAAATTTGAGTGATTATTTTTTTAGGATTAAATTAATTGTGGGATTCAATTTCTTCTTCTAGACTAGGAGCTGAATCTAACATCCACAAGCCATAAAAAATCAATCAAGTGGAAAAAGTATTCTAGATGATAAAGTGGACCCCACCAAAGTAAATGAGTCATAACTAGGGATACACACCTCTAATGGAGGTGATTCCAATTGTATTTTAAATATAATTCTATTTTACATTTTATCATTAAGTATTATGGAGATATTTCATCATTAATGTGTCCATTGGATGCTCAAAATCAGAGGAATATTTAGGAAACATTCATATAGAAAGAGTGTGACTAATTAATTGTGTCATAACTTCTTTTATATATATAAAAAATATTTGAAATTTTTAGGGCCGATGGAAAATTAAATTTATAGAATCTTGTAAGAAGTACCCTTTGGAATATTCGTCTATCTAATGGGTGGAACAAGAGAAATATTTTGGAGAACGGATTCTAGAGGAGAAATTTTCTACTTTTCTTTTTATCTCTTTTATTCTTCTTATTTTTGTAATGACTTATTCTTCCCCATTATTCTTTGTTACCCTTACCATGGTGGGGTAATATTTTGAGTTATTGGGGAAGGGGAGGTTTTTCAATTTTTTAATTGTTGTGTTTTTTCAATTTATTGAATAAAAACTCTTTCTCACTTCTACAAAGTTTCTTTCAATTTCATATAGCGGTTTTTATTATCAAGTACGACCATATTTGATTTTTGATTGTGTTATCGATTTTTTTTTGTAAATGATCATTTTCACCCTCCACTGGGTTCTATTTTATAAATAATATAATTGATTATGGATTAATATTGAATTTATCGATGATCGTCAGTACGTGTGGGAGGGGTAATGGATATTCTTGATTGTTTGGAATAAAAAAGAATCGATCGGGTATTGCCTAAGTTAATTGAGGATATTCACTAAAATTATCTTGTATAAGGACAGAGGTTCAAACAAACTAAGATCTTGTAAAGTTTTTATCTCACCATCACCATTTTTTCAAGGGAGTGATGGAAAGATATAATGTAATCTCACTTTAATCAAATTAGCAGAAGAGGATTGGATAAAATGGAACTATAATATCATTGAAATTGGAAAACCGAACTTTACATGATCACCCTTCTTATATAATAGTTTTCAATCACTTGTGTTTCCAATTTTTTTCAATATTTTTCTTAATTTCTTTCTTTTCTTTCATTTATTTCATTAGTTTTCAAAACCAAAATCCCTATTTTTCCTCTAATTAAAAGTTACAAAATATTTTGTGTGAACTTCTATTTTAGAGAATACCTAGGGTTAATCACTAAACAATACATAGGTAATATAAAAAATAGTTTTTACACACCCCATGATAGGCATGCATCACAAATCATATAGACATCAAAGAAATAAACACCCTACCTAAAGTCATATTTAATCAAGGGGTGATAGTTCCCCTACTTAGAATCATATATATAGTTATTGAGTGGATAAAATCCCAATATATAATAATATATCACACATAAAAAGGGTTATGTCCTATCCTAAAATAGTTACCATCCAATTATTACCCATGGGTTGCATCCCACTTCGATGTCTGATAACACATTTATATATTACATATTCCTATGCGAAAACATCCCACACTAGAATAGTTACTAGGCCATCATTACCTAGGTACCCATCCCACTCCTTCACCTTATAAACCATTTTATATCATATACACCCAGGGGGGACATCCCACCCTCTAATAGTTGACATGAAATCATTACCAATGGGTTGCATCCCTCCCGGGTTCCTGATATAAAATTCATATATTATATACACCAGTGGAATCCGATATCCATGCAACTGTCGCATGGAATATGCATAATAGGGCATCACAGCCTACCCCATAATCTCACCAGCTCAACTAGGTTTCTCATCACTCGATGCTTGGATCCAAGTCTCAAAGCACATCTCATCTCACCTTCATGGTCATCCACTAAGGTTCTTCAGAACCATCTCAATCCACACTCAATATAACCAAGATACATCCAACACCACAAAAATTTTCTCTTGGACTATAGTTCCTTCTTGAACCTATCATCAAGAGATTAGTTTGAATCCTAATCTAATTTTCATATCATAACTCAATCCCACTAACCAAGGAAAATCCCAAGAAATCTCATTATAAGGAACTTGGAAACCCTATTCCAAGTCATCAAATCATTCTCATGACCCTAACTTGGGTCTCATCATGTATCTCCCTTAGGATATATCTCAACCCATCACCTATAGAAACCCCTTCCATTATACCTCATCTAGCCCAAAAGGACTTAGTATACTCATAGAACCCACCAAGACTTTAATCCACCATCAAGAGGGTGTTCCTCATCATGTGTGAGATGTACCATCATATCACAAGTCACCACTAGGCACCAGCCCCTAATTCATGTCCAAACAACCATAGAAAATAGACCTAGGATATGTGCATCCCATATCAAACCTGATGACCCACCTTGAGTCTCCTGTGACCTCAACCGACATCTTTCCCCCTTGGTGACATAGTCATTGATGACCATTTACCATGAACATCAGTGGAGAACATACTCTAACCTATATATCGTCAAGGAAAACCAATCTTAAGGTCCCCTATGTTTCATTTATTTTATTAAAACCCCTCTATGGTCTCTATATCTTATGGAACAAATTCATTTTTAAGACGTTGACCATCAGATTCCAAGACACCAAGCTAGTGCTTAAGGTTTTTTCATGGCCCAAGGAACTCCATTTTATTTCATGTGAATTTAAGGGAGACCATTCATTTTATAAATTCAAGGTCGAACACACAAAATTAGTAAGATCACATAGAATGAACCTGAGGAATAGAGGAATCATGAAATAGGTGAAATTTAAAATTTTGGGTTTACATCCATGTTAAAAACACTGAATCCAAAAAACCAATTACCCAGATTTTATTAAGGATCACATGTGATTAAATTTATGCATGAAAAATAAAATCAAAAAAAAATTAAATAGTACCACATTTTTTTGAATTATATGGTTTGATTCGCTCACCGTCGATGTGTTGTGGCTCAAATATTCCAAAATAAACATCCACTAGATGATCCAAATGTGATCCAAAATTCCCAGATCATCGATCTACATTTCTCATATGCTAGCATGGGAAATATCAAAGCTTTATGAAATCCCCTCGATTTCCTGAAGAATGAAGACTTGGTGAAGAATGAGAGATCGATCCAACCTTATTATTATTTTGAAATATCTCTCTAAAAACTATAGAGGAGAGGAGATGAGAACTTATTTCAATAAATTCTTGAAAATGGTGGAGATTAGAATTCAAGAGGCTAAAATGAGCTTTTATACTTAGTTTATGCATTCCAAAATTGTATTTTGGTCCCTTGAAAGTAATGTCCTTAATTTTAGACCTTTACACACATTTATGACTTAATAAACTTGTCATAAATATCACAAATATTTTATCACTCACTTGTAACACTATAAAATATATTGTGATAAAATATTGACCACTAACTTGGGTTGTATGCTCTCCAAATAATTTAATGAACCTTGAACATTCAATGTTCATTCAAAAATATATATTTTTCTCTTATTCACATTTATAATCAAACAAATTTTGAATACCTTGATAAATAAATTCAATCTTCATTATTCTAAACTTTAATAATATAATTTAATGAATTTTAATTTTTATCATTCATACTTTTATATTCACCATCCCCTACACATGGGGCCCACTTTATCCTAAATTTTTATTCATTAGAATAGGTTAAACTTATGGATACACTTAGTGTGTGACTCTCTAGGTCATTATCTCAGTAGCAGTGATTCCAACCCACATACCAAAAGAAGAATATAGAAACCCATCATGGACCTTAAGGAGATAAGGAATTTCATAGCTATGACTTCCTATTATGAACACTTACTGTGTAATATAATCTCTTTGTCTTTCAATATCTCATAAAGTAGGATACACACTTGTGTCATCATCCTTTTATTTTATTATATTTTTCATGACCATACTAGATGGAGTTACCTTCTTGTATCATGGATATTGATTTATGAAGTTACTACCATCTTAGTCAGCCTAGGCCCATGATATATCTCTTCCTCAAATCGAAAGTGAAAAATTCTATATTGACCATTAAACTAATGTAATACTACCAATGATGTAGCTAACACAAACTACCTCACCAAAATTTCATTATCATGGTTTTCACCTTTCATCAAAGTACATGATCGAATAGCACACATTGATAATGATCACAGGTTAGGATACCAATACACATGTCCATATATTGGAACAACCAATGTCACTTGAAACATGTGGTGATCTTATTCGCTGGTTTGTCCTCATGATCTCATCTACTCGATATCACCAATTGCAAACTTCATTAGAATAAGTCTCAAGGATTATGATCATACGTCACCTGATATTCATACATCATATGTGTCTCATCAATATGATGTATCTAGACCATATGATATATATATTTAAGATTACCATCATTGTATATTAAGGTTCTTATTATAGCTGGGAATTTCTATAACCTTTTGATACGACACATAATCTAAGGTAGTTACCATTTAAATATTAGATGTAGAAATATCAACAATATTATGGTAAGAATAAACACATGTATGTATCAAATTGTATACATGTAATGGTAATAAAAAGTACTATTCAAGTTGTAACTAAGGTAGCCACTATTACAGAACTCCCACTTGCACCAGGGACAACAAGTTAACCATCATTTTTAGCTCTCACATGATTAAAATCATGTTTCTGTTGAATCATATATTTATTTTTTGGGACCGCCACATATCTGCTACATATCTATTCTTCTATGTGTGACCTCATCTCCTTGATTAAAACTCCTCAAGATATATAATCCTCGACTATATACCCTCTTTCCAATGACTTAACTTGACATATTATCTAGTAATAGTACCATAATTTACATTATGATAATAATTTACTTAATAGATGAATTTCCAAGAACTTTAACAAAATGTTTCATATTTTACACTACTTATTAGCTACCTTAGAAGATGAAATGAACTCATTATTTTTATATATGGATAAAACTAGCTTGAATGAGATTTTCTTACTCATTACCTTGGCATGACTGTGATATTAGATCACATTAATCCAAAGAAAACTAGTTTTTTACCCTAAAAACTAGTATCATTTCCTCTCTAGATACTAGGTATACATCGTTCATACTTCATCAAGTGGATTTGGATAGTTTTGATTGCATCCCTTGTAGTTCTCTTTATTACAATAGATATTTTCCTGTTATAAATTATTTCTTTGCAATATAAATTCTTGTACAAATCATGGAATATGTAATTGATCTATTTCTATAGAATATGGAATTAAAATAACCACATTAATATCCTCTTATAACCTTGACATGTCTACATGAAGAGAGATATGTCATGTGACATTGGTAATAATTCTCTCTCAAATTGTTCCAACTTTTAATTTTTTTTAAATACTATGTCAGTATATGTATAATTAACTAATTCTAATAAACTGTTAGATCTAACTCAATAAATATCATTCCCTAGAAATACGGTTGCTACTTTAAGTCA
Organism: Viscum album; assembly: GCA_963277665.1. Taxonomy (NCBI): domain Eukaryota; kingdom Viridiplantae; phylum Streptophyta; class Magnoliopsida; order Santalales; family Viscaceae; genus Viscum; species Viscum album. The sequence continues at coordinate 990,244,833 of OY728128.1, read as the reverse complement.
ATATATGGAGAGTTATTTTTATACTAGTCTTAACTAACTATAAGACCAATAGTTGTTTTCCATATGTTAACAAACATATTTTACTTGAAAAATAATGGCGCTCCCACTAACCCCCAATAGACACATGGAAAATATTCATTCCTAATGAATATTCTATGATCTATTTTCTTAATTTAATCCTATAATGGATTTTAGTAACTTTCACCCTTATTTTCATTCTACTATGTCACCATCCCTTTATGGTTGTATTATATAGATGTATTCCATGATTGGTGGTATTGACATCCAATGATCAATAAAATAATCATATAAATTATCTATTACAAGTAAAATTCTAATGGATTTAATCATAACAACTTGGAATAACCAATCAAGCCTTATTGGTACCATGCTTGTACCATCCATGTATAGTATCATTTGAATACCCACTATAGTATTCAAATTAATAAGCCTCTTGTACTGTGATACATGGAATCCATTGTTGAATTTTAATAGATCTTATCAATCTTAGTTGATTTCCATATACTAATTACTTATAGGAATAATTATTCTCAACTAATAATTTATCACTGACCACAATTAATATAAAACCATCAACACGGTTTTATCCTTCCAACATAGCTTGTGCCTATCGAACATTCCTTTTTACAAGGTCATGTAAAAATTGTTCCTATGAAAACTATTTTTACATCTCTAGTATTGAATAAATCCAATTCAATCTTTCTCCCACTATCTCAAATAAAGATATGCACTGTTTTATATAAATATATACTATAACTTGAATATATATTTTATAACATAGGGATTTTTGTAATATCCTTAGAAAACATTAGACTAATTACTATAGATTCACATTTTGTTTTTGCTTGATGCAAGTTTGTTTATATCTTAAAAAACTCTTTTCATCTAAAAACATGTTCTTATGACATAATATATTATCATCATACAATAACTATCATGATATTCATTTTTAATGATAGTTGACCTATGGTTATGGGATAACGTCGTTATTTTCAAAGAATGTCTTTAAAAATGTAAGTATATACAATTCATGAGTTTTAACATTGATTCTCCTTTTACTTACATTGTGACTCTGATGTATATAAAGAATTGTGTGTTTATGAATTTTTCCACACTATATTTAATTGAGAAATTTTAACATTTAATACTCAATATAAATCCTTCTTATTAGCATCATAGCTTTTATGTTTATAATTTAATGCACACTAAGGAATAAATCAATTCAATATTATACTGATTGATGAATTCTTGTTCAATATATTCTTTATAAGACAAGCCCAAATCCTCTCATAACTTCTTACTAGGCATATTTCATATTTCACTTTTACATTCATTAAATGCTTAAAGTAATGTTATGAAGTATACTTACCACTATCTTACCCTTGGAATATTTCATGCTCTCTAGATGAACTAGTACCAAAAATCTTTATGGATTACATTTCTTTCTAAAGGTTTCTTTGTCTAAAACTAAGTTTATAAGTATGTTGATATTAACTAAGGTCTTTAAATTCGAAGATTCTAAAACCAAATTAGGTATATACTTTAAAACTATTTAGTTTTTCAGGGAAAAGTATTTTCTTTCCACATCTAGGTATATTATTCTTACATTTTATATTCATAATGTATTTCCAATGATTCATGTATCACTGAAATATGACTTGAGTATTTGATAACACAATCAACATTCATTCCAAAACTGGAACAATATATCCTTGTGTCCAATGGAAATATGAGATTATTTTTTTGGTGATACTCTAAATGTTCAACTAGAATCAATAAACATGGAAACATATAAGTTGTGTACTTCTCACTACTGATTTAGGAACCACCTTTTCTTATCTACTTGAAGAACACACCTTACTTCTAATAATGTTTCTTTACATTATTAGTAACTGTATATAAATAAAAATATGTAAAAAAAATATTTTATTTAATACCCAAGAAGTAAAATTGAATTATTACTTATAATTTATGAATATTACTAAATAAAAAGTGACTACTTACTTCTTCAATTCAGTTAATTTAATTTAAACTTCCATAGATATATTTCATAATATACAAATCTAATAACCTCATGTTAAATGCCACTTTATTTGAAGGATATTGTAAAGTTTCTTCGGTGTCTCTCTTTTTATTTTAATTTTTAGCTTGTTTTTTAAATTTTTCTCCATAATAACTAAATATTAATCTTTATTTAATGTTCTTATTTCTTGGAGAACCTTACTCAAAGGGTAATGAATCATTTTATCTATACTGTTCAATTTGTAATATTAAAATAAATTAGAGTAAATGGGTGAAAATTATATGATAAAGGTATCCATCAAAATATCATGATCCATATTTCAATTTACACATATCCAATGTAAACATCACCTATTCATATATTCGCTTTTCTTTCTCCTCACAAGATTCTTGGAGATGAGACGACGTGTGAAATCATCCATGTCCCGATGTTTTATCCACAAATCACATCGCACATTGGTGATATCATTATGAAAAAACCATTATATGCATCATACACGAGTAACATATAATCATTTTTAATACCGTCGCTTCCTGAGGTGGATTAATAGGTATTTTGGATTTTAATGCCTTTAATTTTCTATATCTTAGTATTGTTCTCAAGCTCCTATTCTACTCTTTAGAAATTTTTGCTGAATAGGACACTGACTTTGTCCAATTATTATCGTAGTTTCTTTTATGTTATTTACTTTCAAATTTTCTACAAAAATATAATATAGAAGATTATAATTTTATCTTTATTATCGATTTAGACATTACTATTTTAATCATTAAATGTCTCCCACTATTTTATCAAACTCTAGGAACCCTCTATACTATAATTGGAATGCTCTATCACTTGAGTATTCTAGTGGTAAGGATCCTTGAAACCCCTCCTCGTAGTCTACAATATTTTTCTACACCACTACTCAGAGAGTCTAAGGCAGGCACTAATCTAGACAACCACATTAACTTGCGACTCCTTGATCTATTGAGTGGAGTCCCATATCTTGTAAAGGATTACTTTTCATTTCTAAACTTTTTTCCTCTAAAGTTTCAATAAGTTATCTTTGGATACCCATTTATTTCCTAATTTAGTTAAGTCGACCCACCACTCTCATAATAACTCCTCAGTAGTTAGAGGTACCCTAAAATTTGGCTGAGAGAGCACCCCATACACCCAGTTTTGTTCAAATTTAAATGATGGAAGTAATTTGTGACTTAAAATTTTCTTTGTGGGATTTGGTAAGTTAATCTCAATGAATGAAATGATTTTCTAATTAACATGATTGTTCTATGTGTTCTCACTCGCAACTTAACCAATATTTTAAATAAAAAACATTCTCCACACTTGTTCATTTTATCCTTTCATGCTTGTTTATTATTATACTATGTAATCTCACATAATAAATTCACATTCACAAAATAATAAACCATACGCATGATAATATAAATAAATAATAACATGATCATGATCCATAAACTACTGGATAATATATTGAGTGAATAATGGATTAACCAAGATCATAGGGTAATTCCTTAAGTAAATACTTGACCTGAATTTCATCTCTCATAACTCTTGTGCACTTCACTTGATCGGTTTACAACAGCTCTCAACTCGAACTGCATCACCACGAACTCCTCCAATATTTATAATGTATACTCACGCACAAGTGTGGGTAACTCGGGATATGAAATTACATTTTTTTAGTACTTAAATATGGACACATTGTCCCTAAAGATGGAGGGAAGATTCGTAGATCATAAAAATAAAATAATTGTTACATTTTTTAAAACTTAAATGCATCATTTAAATTAAAAAATAATAAACCAAACATGCATGTGTTAGTCTCAGCTCATGATTAGTCAACATGAAATTATATTACATAATAAAATTTAAATTTTATAAAATTCAACTCAAGGGTATTTTTATTTCCTTAACTTGCATTAAAATAATTATATTTAATTATCAATATATCCCACAGCACCTAAAATAATTTTATTAAATCCTAGACAATTAAATTTTATTTATGAAATTTTATTTTTAACTTTCTAGGTATATTTAAACATAAATAATATCCCTAGAAATTAATTTATGACTAGTGACAAGTTAAATGGGTTAGGTCGGTCGAACCCTGACAGAATTGGTTAGGACCAAGATGGGGTATCCATTTAATGTACATAAAAATGTATATATAAAAGCTTCAAATGATAAAAAGATTCCAATGGAAATTTTTCCTTATTTTAATATATTTTAAACAAACTTCCATGAAAATATTTGAAAATGATTTCAAGGGAAGCTTTGTCCATTTAATTAAACAATATTTCAAGAGAAGCTTTAAACTTTATTTCACGGGAATCTTTATCATTTTAATTAAATAGGCTTTCATGAAAAACTTTAAACTATATTTTATGGGAAGATTTATGATTTTAATTAAATAAGCTTCTATGAGAAGCTTTAAAACTAGAATCCATGGTAATATTTATCATTTTAATTAAAAAAAATCTACTATAATCTTTAAACTATCTTTCATGAGAAGCTTTATCATTTTAATTAAACAAGCTTCCATGAGAAGATTTAAATGAGATTCCATGGGAATATTTATCATTTTAATTAAACTAGGTTCCATAGGAAGCATGTATTTCCAAAGGACTACCCCAACTGGATTCTAGTAGATCTATCTAAAATGAAACATAATTACATCATTCTCTAGATAAAGATCCATCAAAATGGTTTCGATTAAAATGAAGTAAAAATAAAAAGTTTAACTTTTGTAGCAATGTTTTTCACAAAACTCGTCAATATTCGATCGAAAATATCATGACAATATGAACTCTGATCGATGAATTTTCAGTTGAATTGGGATCATATCAAAACCCTCTCTCTTAATAATACAAAACTTAATTTAAATTTAAAACTTTTTGAATTAAAAAAGTACATGTTAGATCTAATACCAATTGAAGGAACCCAGAGCACAGCAGAAGCATGAAAGAGGTGCAATTTAAAATTTTTGGGTTTAGATTCATGTTAAAAACACTAAATCCACAAAACCACTCACCCATATTTATTTAAGTATTTCATGTAATTAAATTTAATCATAAAAAATAAAATCAAATTAAATCTTAAAATGTACCTCGTTCATTTGAATTTGGTAGTTTGATTTTCTCATTATTGATGTGTCATGGATCAAAGATGACAAAATATATGTCCTATAGATCATACACACATGCTCCAAAAATCCTGGATCATCATTCTACATTTATCAGGTGATAAATTGGTAAATCCTAAAGATTTATTATTTCCCATCGATCTCCTAAATAACACAGACTCAATCAAGAAAGCAGGATCAATCTGACCTTGTTCTTCCTTCAATATCTATCTCTAATAACTTGATAGGAGAGTAGAGAAGAACTTCTCTCACTATATTCATGTATATGGTGGTACTTAGAATTCAAGATGATAAAATTATATTTTACACTTAGGATATACTTTCCAAAATTTCACTTTAGTCCTAGTAAAGTAATAACCTTCATTTTAGACCTTTGTATGACTTTAAAAACTTTTCATAAATATCACAAATATTCTATCACTTACTTTTAACACTATAAAATGTTACTTGTTAAAATAAAAACCATTAACTTGACCAATAATCTCTCTAAATAATTTAATGATCATTGAACATCCAATGTTTGTTCAAAAAGTTATATTTTTCTCTTATTCACATTTATGATCAAACAACATGTGAATACCTTGAGAAATAAATTCAATCATCATTATTCTAAACTTGAATAATATATTTGAATGAGTTTTACTTGGGATAATTCATACTTGGACATTCATCGGCACCCTCACATGGGGCCCATTTTTTCCTAAATTCCTATTCATTAGAATATGTGAAATTTGTGGATAAACTTAGTGCGTGACCCTTTAGGTCCTTATCTCAATAGTAATTACTCTAACACATTAACCATGAGTAGAGTATATTAACCTATCTTGTCCCCTAAGGAGATAATTAATTTCTTATCTATGACTTCCTCCTATGAACACTTACTATGTAATATAACCTCTTTATCTCATGATATCTCATAAAGCAGGATACACACACGTGTCATCATCCTTTAATTGATTAATATATTTTGTAACCTTACTACATAGACTTACCTTATTGAACCATGGCCATGGATTTATGAATGTAATATCATCTTGGTTAACTTGGGTCCACAAGATATCTCTTCCTCAACTCGCAAGTGACAAATTCTATCTTTATCATTAAACTAATGTCATACCACCAATGAAACATCCAACACAAACAAACTCGCCATGATTTCATTATCATGATTTTCACCTTGCATCAAAGTACATGATCAAATGGAACATATTGATGATGATCTTGAGTTAGGAGACCAATACACACATTCATAGATAGGAATAACCAATGACACCTGAAACTTGTGGTGTTCCTATTGGTGGGTCTTTCTTCATGATATCATCTACTAGAGATCACTAGGTATGAAATTCATGAGAAGAAGTCTCGATTATTATGATAACCCATCACCTAATAGTCATACATCATATGTGTCATGTCAATATGATGTATCTAGTCCATAGGACATATATATTTAATATTATTGTCATAGTATTTTGAGGGTCTCATTATAGTCGGGACCTATAACCTTTTGATACGACATTTAATCTAATGAATTTACCATTTAAATAGTATATGCATAAATATTAACACTATTATGGTAAGAATAAACACATGTATATATCAAACTGTATACATGTAATGGAAATCAAAAGTACTATTCATGTTGGGTCTGGGGAACCCACTATTACAACACACATATCACATGAAAATATCATAAATATATAAAATTAGGAAAATTTTCAAGGGATTCCTACCTAATTCAGATTTATCCACTTAATAAAGGCTCATAAATAATCTCCCAAGCTCTCTAATACCTCACCTAATCTTGTACCAACTTCTAATCTTCTATCTCAATCTATTACATCCAAATAATTAATTATAAAGAATTATAATTAATTATTTAATTTAAAATAAAGAGGAATAATAATTTAAAATTCATTGGATAGTCTCCACTTAGTGAAATCTCAAGTAAAAGCATGACATTGTCCCATAACATGCTTTTGATACCTCTATAAACAAAATACTAATCATATGACACACGGTCACTCACCAATTTCATCCATGGTAATCAAAAACCTAAGAAAAAATCATAGGGTGACATATCTCTAGTGAAATAGAAATATAAATAAAAAATTAATCATATTGGGATATCCTCTATCCACCACATGAAAAATCCCCATAAATTGAGATGATTTACACCACACTCTAGTGAAATATTAAATGGAACCCTCACCAAGGACACTAAAGTTAGAAGCTAAAAAAGGGAAGAAAATAGAGGGCAAGGGGAAAATCATACCTTGGATCACCTCAGATAACATAAAGGAATCCCCTCACCCTCAAGGGGGAATCAAATAGAAAAATATATGGGGAATATTTCTTCAAAATAGTCCTCCCTGATTTCTTGCTTGGCCTAAAAATGAATGGAGTTGACACTGAAAATATTATTTCAAACTATTTTAAAAATTGGGTTAGGAACCCATCATGACATGACCTATCTGGTTCATGGTGTGATACCCTCCAAGGGTTACACATCATGGAATAACACCTAAGGTTATATTTTGAAATTGTTCCATTTTATATAACCAATAAACCCCACAAAAATCACTTATATCATGACCCCTCTAGTCATAGTATGGAACTTCCTCCTTAGAAATCATAAAAATATTGATTCCCTTACCTCCATGGTGTGTACTCTTCCCTCCATGGAATATCCATCATCATTATGGCACATTGCAACCCTCATCATGGTGTAACCCCTCTATCCATGGAATAAAGATATTTATCTAAAAAATCACAAAGGAAATTATGTAATATTTTCAAAATCCTTATGTAAGGTTCCTCATTATGCAATGGCACTCCTCGTTGCAGCATGGACATATAAAAGGCTCTTTTCCTAAGTGAAAAAAAACAAAAAAATATGTCATGCCATGACAACCACTATTCATAGTGTGACCCTTCACCCATAACTTTCATCCCAACCTAGACACTTACATCATGATGTGACACCCACTGGTCACAGTATGACCTCCAACCACCACGTCATAGCTGTAACACCTCCAGATTTTAATATACATTTCCATTTATATAAATATTATATTGAATAGATTATTTCACACAAAACACAAAACTAAAATTAATTATGATACATTTTATTATAATAAAGTATTACAATATAAGATAAACATTAATACATTATGAGGATGTAATAAGATACATCATCAAGAAAACTATAAAGGAATAAAACCACAAGTATATACAAATATTATGAATATAAAATCCTTGCCTTTATAGTTTTACATGAATATCAGAACCTTGATTATAATTATTGAAATATTTTTTAACATTAGAAATATATTATACATGTTGAGAGAGAATTAAATAAATATAATGAATGGTTTTAGTAATGTATGTAAGGCTATATAAAGGAATGAAAAGTGACCTTTATATGTATATTCATTCGATATATAGTCATTAGATTTATAGTCACTATAAAAATGGCCATTGGATAAATGGGTATTCATGTATTTAATAGGTATATTAAAGATTCATAATTGTTAATAACAAATTGAAAATAATATTATTCAAAAATAATAAATAATGAAACAAAAAAAATAATATTTAATTAAAGTATTGTTTATATTTTTTATTTGTTATTTATTATTCTTATTACTATTATAATTATTAAAGAATTATTTTATGTATTTATAAAATTAAAATAAATATTTTAATATCAATTATTTATAAAATTACAAGTTAATAAGATAAATAATTATTTTTAATGGGATATAGTTAAAACCATTTAATGTTAAAATGTGGATATTTTTGAAAGAAATGTTTTTTAAGTGTTATGTATTTTTATATTAATTAAATTGATTTATTTTAAATTATTATTATAATTTAATGTTTCAGCTATAAAAAAATATATTAACACTCAATTAATTGGTAATTGATATGAAATATGATTAAGAACACTCAATGTTTACAAAATAATTTTCCTATAAATAGAGATTTTTGAAAAATATTTTATGTTTTAACTTACATGTTAAATTTATCATATTTAGAAATTCAATTAAATTTAATGGATTCAAAAAATTCAATCATAACATCTAAATTAGGTAAGTATTTCAATTTAATTTTTGGCCTTAAAAATAAGTTGTTGAGGTAAAAACTGAGTTACCACGGTGAAGGTAAAATGAGGTAAAAGGGTTTAACTAAGTGGTAAAGACTTAAAATATCTATAAATTGTTTTATTAGTGTATTTATGATATATTTCTTATATTTACCACTTTTTATAAACTTTTCATGATAAAATGTCAACCTTACACCTTAGGTAATGAGTATTTGTGGAAATGCCACTCAAAACTCTCATACAAATGGATCTCTCATATACCCCTTCCAATTATATATTTTATATATAAAAAATATTTAATACCTTACCATTTTTCATTTACTAAATAATTATTAGACTTTTATTATCATCTAGTTCTAATAAGGAAGTTGAAATACGTCATTCTAAGGGAAATCGTATCAAGAAGGAGAGAATTTATCAAAGTACCCAATCCTTAGCCATATTTTTCAATTACCTTATCATATTAACTATTTATAAGTATAATTATCCAATATAATGATGTTATATTGACATCATTATGATTCTTAGTAATTTATATTACTATTGTATGACTCTATACTCTTTCTTATTCGTTAGTATAACTTGTTCTTCTTTGGGTTAGTTCAACCACCTACATGAATGATGTTTTACTACCTTCACCATTTATAACATGAATAATGATAATGAAATAAATACTATCAATATATTATATTAAATACTAATTTATTTCATGAATATGGTTATGTAAGGGAGATAAAAAATGAAAGGTATATATAAAGCAACTTATTATTATTTGTAAATTACATTAAACATGAACATCATGGATTCCATTATGATGAACCATACCCATAAATTCCATCAAATGAATATGGTAAAACATAAATAATTAAAAAATAATAATTTAAAAACCTTGATTAATCTATTACTAATGAACTTTTTATCAATTAATGAGGACCCAGATCGTTATTTTGAACTTGTACGAGACAATCAAAATTACAAACATTTGATGATATAAATTAACAACAAATAACTAATATATGTGTAATGGATGAATATAAATGAAGTTTATAAAAGGTAATTTATATTAAAAATATTAATAAATAATTGATTAAGATAATTATGTTTATAATATAGGAGGTTAAAGTTCTTTCATAGAAGTCTGGAGTAAAGGTAAGGGTTTTATCATCCCAATTTTCTTTCTTTGATATATATTATATATTCAACACATTATTATTATATATATGTCATATTATTCATGGGGTTTTTAAATCCATAACATGTTATTTCTTTCAATTTCATTTGATTCAAAGATTACCAAATTCGTAAGGGTTTCCTTCCTATCTCACTTTGAAATTTAGATTTTTTATAACTAAATTTACTTTGAGGGAAATTGTATCTTATTTTACTCTAAACCAAAATTTATTTTCTTCTAATTTTTTCATTTATATGTTTTACATGTAATCTTACCATTCCACTTTCCTTTGATTCAAAATTAAACCGAAAGGATGATGGTAAGTGGAACTAATTTATTCAACTAAAATGATGTTGGTTAACCATTTATACTAATCTGGAATTTATTTTAAAAATAATTAAATGGGTCTCCTTTTAATGTTTTACACATGAGTCATTTTGTGACATCCCGAAATATTGAATGAATTTTTGTTTCCTAATTTTTTGTGTTATTTTAGTTTATACTCAACAAAACTATATTCTTTAATTAATGATGTGAGTATAATTAAAATTAGACCATTGGGTTTTGACTGATATATGACCATTGGTCAATATGACCGTTGGAAATTAAATGATGCGATTGTTGTCTCTAAATACAATTGATCTTGGTTAATTAATACAGAAAGAAGATTTGATGGCCTCATCCAGTAGTCTTGGACCGATCGAATCCCATCTGACGAAACTTGGGAAGGAGGTAGCACCACTGGGCTTTGCTCTGGACCAAACCCAAGCCGAACTTCATCGTGTAAAGCTGGAGCGGAATCGCCTTAGAGAAAAGTTCAAGCTTATAGAAATCACTACTCGGGAAATGTTGGTCGATCCACCCTCAGATTCTCTCACCTCAGAACACCTTACACTTAGGTCTTATGTTGGGTTTATAAGGGGTTATGTAACAAGACTATAGCTACTATGTGTAATCCTTTGAGATAAATAAAATTGTGATTTCGTCCTATGATGAAGTTTGTGTTTTTTTCAGATATTCGAATAAATATAGGATGTATATTGATGAATTTTGGAAAAAGGGGATATTTTAAAATATTTATGTAAACCTTAAATAATTAATTATGTTTAAGGATTTTCAAAAAATGGTCTTCTGGAAATGTGTTCAGTGAGAAATTTAGAATCTAATAAGATAAACTTAATTATCTATAAATAGTAAATTATGAATAGTGATTTTATGCTTAGGATTAGTAATGTGACCAAATGGATTAGTAATCTCTCTTAAATAAAGTATTAATATAATTTAGGCACCTTGATTAAGTAATGTGATTCAATAAAATAGGTAAATAACTGTTTCAGAAATTATTAATCATGTATTAGTTTTTTCAGGCGAATAGTGTTTTTAATTAAAAATTAAATTAAAAATATTTAGAATTTTTTTTATAAAATGGAGTTCATTTTTGAATTCAGAGCATTGATATTTGGTTAAGGTGATTTTGGGGGATTTTTCTGAAAAAAAAATGAATTTTCAGTGAAAAGTGGAAATACAGTTTTTAGTTTCGGCTATTTAATGACATCATTAAGGATGTAATAATTATGTAATCATTATGGTAGACTTATGAATATTAATATAAGTTATGAGGTGTCCCATGTGGCCAATACCATGGGAAAATACCATGGTAAAGCCCATGGTTTTTCCAATACCACCGATGAGGTGTCCCTTGGCCATTAATGACTTGTCCCCTCACTTCTCCTTTAGATACCAAGCCTTTCCCTCATTATTTTCATTTAAAAATCCTCCTCAACGAAGTTCTGGTCTCCTTACCTCCCAATGAGTCCTCCAAAGGTACCCTAAATCCCCCCAAGGTCCCGACCTTCAAGCTTTTGAAGTTGCTCTTCAAGGTAAGGGATCCTTTCACCCTCCTTTTAAGTCATGACTTCATTTATGTTGTGTCTTATATTTTCCATCACTTTATGTTGAGGGTATGTTCTTATATTTTCTTATTATTGTCCATTTTATTTCCAAATGATTATAGACCGTTTCTTCTCTCATCAATTTTTTTTTTGAATTTTTAAGTGACACTGTTAGGCTACCGAATTTCTCATAAAAGGAATTGTGTCTTCTCTTTTCTTTCATGTTTCCTTTTCATGTGGTATGTCATTAAAATTTTCATACCATGTTCTTATATCCATGTTGTTCTATATTTATAATATATTATAAGTTATTTATGAGTTTGTTACTCTTATACTCTCTCTTTCCAATGTTTTCTAAAACCATGTTATATAGTCGTTATGCTGCAGAAATTTTGCCTCAAAATTTATATCTCTTTCTCTCAGGAAATTCCCTTGTTTATTTATGTGAATACCCATACCTATTTAGTTTATATGGGTGTTAATAAATATATAAATATGACATATTTTATTCTTTAATGTACATACATATAACCCTCACTCCCTTTCCATGTGTTATAAATGGTATAATGATCTTATTTTTAAGAGCTTTTAAAACGTCACGATTTTGAAATGAAACCCATTTCTTTAATTCTCTATGGGTTATTTATGAAATGTTTGAATATGATCTATGTGGATCACATGTAAGTAAATACATATTAAGTGTGCACCCTGATAGTGCTTAAATTCATTAGGTAAAGAATTAATCTCTAGATATGACAAGTTTTACGATATGTTGGTGAATAACCTTGGTAATTTTTATGACACCTTGGGGATGGACCTTGGTGATATGTTCATGAATGTCTAAATGAAATTTTTTATCCACATATTCAAGTTATGTTTCAAGTTATTTTCATTATTATATGCCTATAATTCCATTGATCATATCTCTATGTTGTTATTAAAGTTATTATTGATATCACAAGTACACTGATTCCCTTGTTTACCCTTACTGGGCCTTCTGCTCACCCTTTCCTTTGATGTATGTCTCCAGGATATGAAAGGCAGTAATTGTAATTAGGATGATCTTATGATTAATCCTTACAAGTGTATTAGAAGAATTTTTTATGTTGTATTCAAGTTTTATTGTTCTACATTTCCAAGACACTAGACTTTAAAAATCCTCTGTTTGTAAAATGTAATGAAAAGTTATGTGTTAAAAAGGTGGGATGCCACAGTTGGTATCAAATGATAGTTTAGTAATTTATAGAAATTAGGCTATGAAAACTGTAGGAATACCCCTATAGAAAAATTGAAATATAGGGAAAACTTCCTGGTATTTTGGTGAGTATTGAGTAAGTGGTTTATCAAACAAATGCATCCATGTCTAGATACGAGCAGGTAGAGGCGGCTATGGCACAGATGTACGTAGGGGTAAAACCTGAAAACACCGCTTTGAGCTAGACTCGAACGGGAACGGGTGCATGAAAACGGGCCTTTCTGCACTCTTGGTTATGACACTCTCGGGGGATGTGTTTGGTTAATCCTAAGATTTTTATTAATCATTATGAAGGAATTATAGAGAAATATAATTATTTAAGAATGAGGTTTTAAGATGTAGAATCCTTTATAGTTAAAAGATTCGTAAATGAAACAAGTTTCTCACTAAGATTTTATTCTTTTAGAAAATGGAGGGAAATAGGAGGAACCGTGCAAATGGTGACTGCAATGGACCATGCGCTAACGGCCCTCCGATGGAAGCCGAAATGGAAACATTCATGCGAATGATGAACCAACTGACTCAAGTTATGAGTAATAACTTGAATCAATATGAGAGGCATATCTCACCACGAAGGGAAAAACATTATGTTGAGTCCTTTATGCGCCAATGACCACCAACATTCAGTGGATCGACTGACGCATTGATTTCTGAGCAATGGATCAGCTCTATGGAGAAGATCTTTTATGTGCTATGTTGTTCAGAGTAAGAGAAGGTCACCCTGGCTGTCTATCTCTTATAGGGAGAAGCTGATCAGTGGTGGGAACTAATAAAAAACATGAGGTAAAGAGTTAAAGTTTAAGCTATGGAGTGGGAAGAGTTTATAGGGATCTTTTTCAGTAAGTATTCCCCTCGTTCTATGAGAACAAGAATGGAGAAGGAGTTTCTTGAGCTGAAGAAGAAGGAGAATGAATCTGTGGGAAGCTACAAGATGAACTTCACAAAGATTTCACGATATACCTCAAGATTTTTCAGGGATCCAAAAAGTAAGGTTGATAGATTCTTCAGTGGAATGAGACCTCATCTGTGTAAGAATCTAGCCAACTGAGATTACGATAGCTATGAGGCGATTGTTCGGAGTGCGATGAAAGTCGATCTAGAGTTTGGTGAGATGCAGTGGTCTCATAAATCCAATGAAAAGAATAGATCGATGGAACCCAGCTTAGGGAGGACTTTTGATCAGGGAAGAGGAAGAAAGTAAGCGAAACTTCCCATGTGTAATAAATGTGGGAAGAAGCATTCAGGGAACAACCTTCTTGGGAGTGGGAAGTGCCACAAGTGTGGAAGATATATCCACATTGTGAGGAATTGTCATGGTGAGGTGAAACCTCAACTTCCAAACACAAACGACAAGGGGAAGATGGTGTAGGCCCTACCTGATGTCTAGTGCTTCAAGTGTGGAAAACTTGGGCACTTTTCCAATCACTGTCTGAATCCGAGGGCATTGGAGGGGAACCACTATAAGCCTCAGAAAATGCCAAGGGATCAAGGTTGTGCTTTTTCTATTGCAACAGCTGAAGTCGAGGCTCTAAATGAAGTGGTAGCAGGTACTCTTGTCCTCTCAAAGCTATCAAGTACTTTGTTTGATTCTGGGTCTACACATTCCTTTATTTCCTCCAAGTTTGAAAGGAATTTATAATCAACCCCCGAATTTCTAAAATTAGAGTTATCAGTCAAGACTTCTGGTGGGACTATCCAAGAATCGTCAGTGTTTAGAAACTCTAGTATTTACTTTAGTGAGCACAATCTTATCGCAAATCTAGTAGTCATTCCCATGCTGGAATTCGACATTATACTAGGGATGGACTGGCTCTCAAAGTATAATGCTAAGATCAATTATAGAATCAAGGAAATATCAGTAGTATTGAATGGAAAACCTATGGTTATCTTCTAAGGAGAGATATCTCAACCTCATCTTTGTCTAAAAGAACCCTCTATATCCTTCTTTATGTAGTAGATCGGTGAATAAGAAGAAGGAGATGGTAGTTTGATGATATAAAATATCCTCATCGGCCAATAATACGTTGATGTATTTCCAGAAGAGTTTCATGGACCTCCACCAGAAAAAGAGGTGGAGTTCTCCATCGAACTCATACCTAGATCTCATCCGATATCAAAGACCCCATATGGGATGACAAATGTGGAGCTGGAGGAATTAAAGAAACAACTCCAAGATCTTTTGGAGAAGGGTTTTATCCAACCAAGTGTGTCTCCTTGGGGAGCAATTGTTTTCTTTGTGAAGAATAAGGATGGATTGATGCAGCTATGCATTGATTATAGAAAACTGAATGGGATCGCAGTTAGGAACCAATACCCTCTTCCAATAATTGATGACTTATTTGACCAACTTCATGGGGCTCAATTCTTCTCTAAGATTGATCTTCGATCTATTTATCATAAATTGAGGGTTAAGAAATAAGATATTCAAAAAACTGCCTTCCAATCAAGATATGGGAATTATGAGTTTGTTGTTACACCCTTCGGACTAACTAATGCACCTGCTATTTTTATGGATTTTATGAATATATTATTTAAGGACTACCTTGATAACTTTGTGGTAGTTTTTATTGATGATATTCTGATATATTCCAAAAGTTTCAAGGAGCATGAAGATCATCTAAGGGTTATTTTGAAAACTCTGCGGAAGGAGAGGCTTTTGGAAAGTTCAGTAAATGTGATTTCTGGTTACAACAAGTCACTTTCTTAGGGAACATTGTAACCAATGAAGGAATCACGGTTGAACCTGAAAAGACAAAAGTTGTCGAGGAGTGGCCTCAAACTACAAAAATAAATGAGATTCATAGTTTTCTTGGATTAGCAGGATATTATAGGAGGTTTTTGAAAAACTTTTCATGACTTTCTAATCCATTAACCAAGTTAACTCGAAAAGGGGTCAAGTTCATCTGGACAAAGGAGTGTGAGGAAAGTTTCCAAGAGCATAAGAAGAGATTGGTTACTTCACCTGTGTTAACTCTTCCCTCAAGTAAATAAGGATTTATTATTTTTAGTGATTCATCTCTAAAAGGGTTTGGGTGTGTCCTCATGAAAAATGAAAATTTCATTGCTTATGCATCTTGACAGTTGAAGATTCATGAGAAGAATTATCCTACGAATGATCTGGAGCTGGTTGTGGTCGTTTTTTCTCTGAAGATATGAAGGCACTATCTTTATGGGTAGAAATGTGATATATACATAGACCATCAAAGTTTGAAGTATATTTTCACACAAAAGGAATTGAACATGAGACAAAGGAGATGGTTGGAACTTCTTAAAGACTATGATTGTTCAATTCATTATCACTCGAGAAGATCAAACAAAGTTCTTGATGCATTAAGCAGGAAAGACCCAGTTGTTCTTTCCATGATGAGGATTCAAAAAGATCCTTTGATCAATGACCTAGTAAATATGGACATGAGAATTATAAGGAAAGGGATATCACTAACCCTAACCCAAATGATTTCTCAATCGTCATTACTAGAGAAGATCAAGAAGGATTAGAAAGAAGATCCTTTGTTACAAGGGAAGTTTGAGGCTATAAAGAATGGAAAGTTTCCTGAGTTCAATATTGATAAAGAAGTTGTACTGAGATTTCATACAAGACTATGTGTTCCATCTGTTCCAAACATAAAGAAGGAGCTGATGGATGAAGCTCATAGCTCTAATTTCTCTATACATCCTAGAATTACAAAAATGTATAGGGACCTTCATGATCATTATTGGTGGGATAACATGAAAAGGGAGATTGCTGACTACACTTCAAGGTGCCTAGTATGTCAACAAGTGAAGGAAGAGCGACAACTTCCTAAAGGGGTATTGCAACCACTACCCATACAACCGTGGAAGTGGGACAATATCACTATGGACTTCGTCACTGGTCTTCCAAGAACTCCCAAAGTAAACAATGCGATATGGGTTATTGTGGACCGTCTCACCAAGACTGCCCATTTTATCTCTATCCGAGAAGATTTCTCTCTTGATCAACTTGCCAAGATTTACATGAAGGAAGTGGTAAGGTTGTATGGAGTTCCACTTTCTACCGTATCTAATCATGATCCAAGGTTTACATCAAAATTATGGATAAGTAATCAACATGCACTGAGCACTGAATTGAATTTCATTATGTCCTATCACCCCCAAACTGATGGCCAATCTGAAAGGACTATTCAAACACTCGAGGACATTCTGAGAACATTCTCAATGGAATTTAAGGGTGGATGGGATCAAGATCTCCCTTTAGTTGAGTTCTATTACAACAACAGCTTCCACTCGAGCATTCAAATAGAACCCTATGAAGATCTATATGGGAAGATATGTAGAACTCATGCTTGTTGGGATGAAGCTGGTGAGAGAAAGCTTCTCAGGCCTGATCTTGTGAAAGAGATGAAAAAAAAAATTCCTTTCCATCCAGCAACACATTAAGGCTGCTAAGATTCGGAAAAAGAGCTATGCCGACAACCGTCGAAGGGACTTGGAGTTTGATGTTGGTGACAAGGTCTTTCTTCAAATTTTACCTTGGAAGAGAGTCATGAGGTTTGGGAAGAAAGGGAAGCTCAAACCTAGGTACATTGGCCCCTATGAAATCCTTGATCGTGTGGGAGAAGTGGCCTATCATCTTGCACTTCCTCCAAATCTAGCACAAGTTCATGATGTCTTCCACGTATCCCTCTTGAGGAAGTACATACCTGACCCTTAACATGTACTAAACCCAGAGGTGGTACAACTGGAACATGACCTCTCTTATGAGGAGCAGCCGATGGAGATCTTGGATCGTAGAGACAAGGTTCTACACAACAAGACTACCCACCTTGTTAAGGTGTTGTGTAGAAACCACAAATATGAAGAATCCATGTGGGAACCAGAGTATTCTATGAGGCAAAAGTACCCACACCTTTTCTTTTCTGAGGATATAAGTTAAAATTTCAGGGACAAAATTTCTTAAGGGGGGAAGAATGTAACGACCCGAAATTTTGAATGATTTTTTGTTTCCTAATTTTGTGTGTTATTTTAGTTTATACTCAACAAATTTATATTCTTTAATTAATTATGTGAGTATAATTAAAATGATACTGTTGGGTTTCGACTGTTATATGACCGTTGGTCAATATGACCATTGGAAACTAAATTTTGCGATTGTTGTCTCTAAATACAAGTGATCTTGGTTAATTAATACAGAAAGAAGATTTGATGGCCTCATCCAGTAGTCTCAGGCTGATCAAAGCTCATTTGAAGAAACTTGGGGAGGAGGTAGCACCACTGGGATTTTCTCTGGACCAAACCCAAGTCGAACTTCATCATGTGAAGTTGGAGCAGAATCGCCTTTGGGAAAAGTTCAAACTTATAGAAATCATTACTCGGGCAATGTTGGTCGAGCCACCCTCGGATTCTCTCACCTTAGCACACCTTACACATAGGTGCTATTTTGGGGTTATAAGGGGCTATGTAATGACATCGTATCTACTATGTGTAATCCTTTGAGATAAATAAAATTGAGATTTCTTCCTATGGTGAAGTTTGTGTTTTTTTTCAGATATTCTAATAAATATAGGATGTATATTGATGAATTTTGGAAAAAGGGGATATTTTAAAATATTTATGTAAACCTTAAATAATTAATGATGTGTAATAATTTTCAAAAAATGTTCTTCTGAAAATTTGTTCAGTAAGAAATTTAGAATCTAATAAGATCAACTTAATTTTTTTTGAATAGTAAATTATGAATAGTGATTTTATGCTTAGGATTAGTAATGTCACCAAATGGATTAGTAATGTCACCAAATGGATTAGTAATCTCACTTAAAGAAATTATTAATATAATTTAGGCACCTTGATTAAGTAATGTGATTCAATAAAATAGGTAAATAACTATTTCGGAAATTATTAGTCAAGTATTAGTTTTTTCGGGTGAATAGTGTTTTTTAATTAAAAATTAAATTAAAAATATTTAGAAAATTATTTTTATAAAATGGAGCTCATTTTTTAATCCATATCATCGATATTTGGTTAAGGTTATTTTTGGGGATTTTTCTGAAAAAAATGAATTTTCGGTGAATAGTGAAAATTCAGTTTTTAGTTTCGGGTTTTTAATGACATAATTAAGGATGTAATAATTATGTAATCATTCTGGTAGATTTATTAATAGTAATATAAGTTATTAGGTGTCTCAATTGACCAATACCATGGGCAAGCCCATGGTTTTTCCAATACCACCGATGAGGTGTCCCTTGGCCATTAATGACTTGTCCCCTCACTTCTCCTATAAATACCAAGACTTTCCCTCATTCTTTTCATTTAAAAATCCTACTCAAAAAATTTATGGTCTCCTTACCTCTAAAGGAGTCCTCCCAAGGTTCCCTCAAGCCTCCCAAGGTCCCGACCTTCAAGCTTTTGAAGTTGCTCTTCAAGGTAAGGGATCCTTTCACCCTCCTTTTAAGCCATGACTTCCTTTATGTTGTGTCTTATATTTTCCATCTATTTATGTTGAGGGTTTGTTATTATATGTTCTTATTACTTTCCATTTTATTTACAAATGATTATAGACCCTTTCTTCTCTCATAAATTTTTTTCTGAATGTTTAAGTGACGTCGTTAGGCTGCCGAATTTCTCGTAAAAGGAATCGCGTCTTCTCTTTTCTTTCATGTTTCCTTTTCATGTGGTATGTCATTAAAATTTTCATACCATGTTCTTATATAAATGTTGTTATATATTTATATTGTATTATAAGTTATTTATGAGTGGGTTACTCTTTTACCCTCACTTTCCAATGTATTCTAAAACCATGTTATATAGTCGTTATGCTGTAGAAATTTCGCCTCAAAATTTCTCTCTTTCTCTCAAGAAATCCCCTTGTTTATTTATGTGAATACCCATACCTATTTCGTTTCTATGGGTGTTCATAAATATATAAATATGATATATTTTATTCTGTAATGGAAATACATATAACCCTCACTCCCTTTCTATGGTTTATAAATGATATAATGATCTTATTTTTAAGAGCTTTTAAAACATCACGATTTTGAAATGAAACCCATTTATTTTATTCTCAATGGGTTATTTATTAAATTTTTTAATATGATCTATGTGGATCACATGTAAGTAAAGAAATATTAAGTGTGTTCCCTAATATATCTCCAATTAATTGGGTAAATAATTAATCTCTAGATATGACAAGTTTTACAATACCTTGGTGAATAACCTTGGTAATTTTTATGACACCTTGGGGATGGACCTTGGTGATATGTTCATGAATGTATAAATGAAATGTTGTATCCACATATTCAAGTTATGTTTAAAGTTATTTTCATTATGATATTCCTATAATTACATTGCTCATATCTCTATGTTTTTATTCAAGTTCGTATTGATATCACAAGTACACTGATTCCCTTGTTTACCCTTACTGGGCCTTCTGCTCACCCTTTCCTTTGATGTATGTCTCAAGGATATGAAAGGAAGTAATTTTACTTAGGATGATCTTATGATGAAGAATTAAAATTGGATTAGAATAATTTTTTATGTTGTATTCAAGATTTATTTTTCCTGATTTCCAAGACACTAGACTTTAAAGATCCTCTGTTTGTAAAATGTAATGAAAAGTTATGTGTTAAAAAAGTGGGATGCCACACATTTTCTATTTTATTTTAAATTATTTATAAATGTTTGAAAAGAATATTTTTTTAACATCTACTTCATGAACTTATTTTCCCATTATCTTCATCAATTTTCTTTACAAATATTCCTATCAAAGTTTTCATAGTTTTCCAAAGTGAGTTGTATTCCAATTTTTTTTCAATTATTTTCTTTTAAAATAAAATTTATGAAATGTAAAAAATATTTCCTATTATTTTACAAATAAATTTTCTAATGATATTATAAAATTATTTTTCATTTATTTCAATATCCATTAATGTTTCTAATGTTTCACTGGGGACATTCTAAAATGATATTATCCACCACCTTCCTCTAGATGGATTATGATAATGTATTATGGATATTTCCATGGAACCCATATCTTTATCATGTGTTAATTAAGTTGTGATGGAATAATGAATGTTTTCAAGTTCATATGGAATACATATGTATGGTATATCACTATGTGATGGGAGAGTCCTTTATATACCTCCAAGGCATTGGGTAAATTTTATATCTCATGGGGTGATTGGGAATGGGAAGTTAACCCAATCCATTAAGGGACTTTATCCACTAAGTTAAAGGTGGTTCCATTATAGCCCATCAATTCATTGGGTAAAGCTTTATATCTCATGATCTTACATGTCAAGGATTGGAGAGTAAACCTAAACTATTAAGGGACTCTTTCTACTAAGAAATTATGGCCTTGAAAGTGATCTTTGACATAAGGGATGATTTTTTATGCTTATTTATAGGCACATTATTATTCATATATTATATTTTCATGTCTTATTATTATTGAATCATGTTTAAACTTTCATACATATAATTTATAGAGTTATACCAAAATCTTTATACAATGACTCGTGATTTTTTATCAATATTTTATTGGTTATGATTAGATTATGTTATGGAAATGTACCATGATTATGTTCTCACACCCACACTCTCATATTATTCTTCCTTATTATCTTCAATTGATATATCAAATTTTTACCATTAATAATAATTAGATCTCCCCCATTATTATGTTTCCAATCCCTAGGTTATAAAGAACATATTTATGTATGATGTGTCTAGATGGGTATCATATGATAATACTATATGTGGAAGAAATTGAAAATTTTTTAAAATAAGTTTCTTGTCTATTTAATCTCCAAAAACACTAAACCTGTATGTTTTTTTGTGTGTTTTATTATGATATGTAAGGAATAATCATGTAAAATGATGTCATATGTATGATTAACTCAAGTAACATTAGTTGGTATCAAAGTAGGGTCTGGTTATTTTTTGGGATTAGGTTATTAAGAATAAGCGGATAGAATCAAAATAACCTATGTTGAACCAAGCGTGATGTATAAAGAACCAAAAATTTCTTAGTTTAAAATGAATGTGTCATAATTTAGAACATATTATTAATTATTTTCCTCAAGATATGATTGATTTCTATGATTATTTATTCTTGAACTAACCTTCTTGGCTTTTAGTCAATGGTTGGTACTAAGAGAAATTGAGTTAATAATTAATGTGATGGATAATGTAATGACTGTCCCAATGATAAACCAAATGGGATGAGAGATAGATTGAAAAATATAGCGGCCATTATCAACCAACTATATCAAGATATTAATAATAACAAGAATCATACTGAACTCCCAAACTCACTAAGTAGGTAAAAACTTTACATTGAGTTCTTCATATGTCAATCTACACCCTCATTTTGTGGGTATTCCATTCCACTAATTTCTAATAAATGGATAAACACAATTGAAAATATATATTTTTCTCCATTTTTCATACAATGAAAAGTTTTCTTCAATTATTTATCATTTGGAAGGTGAAATCAGTCAATGGTGGAACCTCATTAAGAATACAAGGCAAGATGAAGAAACTAACTCCATAGAATGGGAGCAGTTTAAGAAGATATTTTTCAATAATAATTTTCCTAGAAATATTCATGATAAAATGGAGATAGAATTTCTATAGATAAAACAAAAGGAGGATGAATCCATTGGTAATTAGGAAGTAAACTTCACAAGAGATCATATTTATAGTGGAATAAAACCAAGTCTCTAAAAGTTTTATCTATAAGGTAATTTGGTAGCTATGAATAGATTTTTTGATCCACGTTAATGGTTGAAAAATAAATAGGAGACTCCCATTATTCTCACAATTTTGGGGAAGAGAAAATAAAAATAGTGTTTTTAAGAAAAAAAGATGATAAAACCCTTGGATTAAATAAAACCAATCTTCCAACATGCCAAAAATGTGGGAAGAAGTGTGGATAAAATTTCCTTAAAGGTATTGGTAAAGGAATTATATGTGAAAGGTAAATACATCAATTGAATGAATATTAAATAGATATAAAGAGGCTAACCAATGAAATGGATGAAAATAAAACTCATCCTAATGCACCACCCACACTTTAATGCTTCAATTTTAAGGAGCATGAACATTACACCAACATATGGACCAAACCAAGGGTAAATTATGAAAATAGATGTTAGAAAAATCCTAATCCGAGGGGGAAGGGGAAACCTTATATATTTACAACTGATGAAGTTGTTCATGAAAACAAAGTGGTGAAAGGTACACTCATTATCCACTCAAGAACTATAAATGTATTATTTGATTCTGGTTCCCCGCATTCACTCATATCATGCATGTTTGCTAAAAATATTGATTCAACATGTCAATCATTGGATATTGAATTATCATTAAAAAACATGGGGGTGTGATGATTTCATTCAAGGTATATTAATCTTCCCTAGTTTAGGTTTTTGGAAAGATACTTCCTACAAATCTAGTTATTATTCCCTTTGTGGAATTTGATGTGATATTGGGTATGGATTATCTCTCCCTAAATAAATATCATATCAATTTTCAGGATATGGAAATCTTATTTCATATCCCAAAACACCCCATGATCAAATATCGATGAAAGTATTATGATGGACTCCCTTTAGAAACAAATTCATTAATATGGGTCTTGATACCCAATAATTAGGGATACTTTGATCAAATTATTAGGGAGGAACTCAATACTGAATATGTTCTTATTTTCTGAAAATATTTGGAAGTGTTTCATAATGAATTAACTAGTATTAAATTGGAATATGGGGTTGAGTTTAAAATTGAACTCATACTAGGTTCTATGCATACATAAAAGACTCCATATCAAATTGTTCCCATTGAAATGGAATAATTAAAGAAGAAACTTCAAGAGAATCTAGATAAAGATTTTATATTCCCAAGTTCTTCTCCATGGGGTGTATCGGTTCTATTGTCAATAAGGATGGATCAATGTGTCTTGTTATTGATTATCATGAACTTAATAAAATCATGATCAAGAAAAAGTATCCACTAACCCGTATTGGTATTTGTTTGATCAACTTAGAGGACCTTAATACTTCTCAAATATTGACCTTTGATATGGATATCAAGAACTAAGGGTATAAATTGAGGATATACCCAAGGTGGCCTTTTGTATAAGATATGAACAATGTGAATTCATATTCATGTTATTCAGACTTACAAATTCCTCTGTTATCTTCATGGATATGATGAACATAGTATTTAGAGATTACCTAGAGATATTTTTTATAGTATTTATAGATGATATTCTTGAATATTCGAAGAAAAGGAAGACGATGAAGATCATTTGAGGATTTTTCTAAATACATTAATAAAGGAATAATTTTATTCATAATTTAGAAAGTGTGAATTCTAAATATAGAAAGTATCATTATTGGGTCATTTAATTACAAGATATTGTATATCTATAGATCCTTAAAATGAAAATGTAATTTAAGAATGGCCCAGACAAACCACTATAGCATAGATCTATTATTTTCTGGGATTCACAAGATATTATTTATGCTTTGTGAGAAATTTCTCATGAATTTCAAATCCACTATCCAAGTTAACCTAAAAGATATTTAGTTTCCTTTGGACATAGGAATGTGAAAAAAAATCAAGTATCTTAATAGAAGTTGGTTCATTACACCAATACTCACATTACCCTATAGTATAGAAGGATTATTGATATATAGTGAAACATCAAATAAGCGATTGAGATGTGTTCTCATGAAAAAATTACATGGTGGTATATTATTCCTCACATCAATTAAAAGTGCAAGAGAAAAATTACCCATGAAATATTTAGATCTTAATGTGGTGGTATTTCCTTTAAAGATATGAAGGCATTATATATATGGTGAAAAGTATGAAATATATACTGATAATAAGAGATTAAAGTATATATTCGCCTAAAAGTATTTGAACATACACTAAATAAGATAGTTATAATTGATCAAAGACTGTGACTTCTTGATACATTATCATCCTAGGAAGGAAAATAAGATTTATGATGCTTTGAAAAGGAAGGATCGTGCTACCTTATCTATTAAAAGGATTGAAACATATCCAATAATCATATATTTCTAGAGGATTAACATTGAAAGGGAAGGGGAGAAATATTATATTTTATAAATGAATGCTCAACTATCCATCCATATAAATATACAAGAGGCATAGAATGGGTATATGGAGCTATAGAAGAAGGTGGGGAATATTTCAGAGTTCAATTTTGATAATGTTGGAATTATATGATTTGGTAAAAGAATATGTGTTCCATCAATACCATGATTAAATAAAGATCTACTGTATAATGCATGTAACTCATAATTCTTTATCTATCCTATAATAATGAATATGTATATATATATCAAGGATCATTTTTAGTGGGAAACATGAAGAGGGAGATTGAAGAGTATATACATTTATATAGATGTTTGGTATGACTGCAAGTTAAGTCTAAATAATATAAGTCTAGTAGAATGATTTAATAATAAACCATACCTATAGGGAAATGGTATAACATCACCATGGATTTCATTATGGGGATTTCTAAGAGTTTTGAAGACCATAACACCATTTTTATTGTAGTTTATTACATTAAGAGGTCAGTTTATTTCATTTCTATTTGAGATGTTTTCTCACTTGATCAAATTTATAGGATATATATAAAGAAAGTTGTAAGTTTTGTAACCCTAAAGGTTTTTTTGGATTTTTTGACAATATATGTGGAATATTTTTATTGTATTTATTTAAAAGATGTATGAAATCTGGACTAATAGATTCTAATCATGAAGGTGATTCTTGGAGGATTTTTATGGGACTATTAAGTGCATAAAGTTTACAAAACAAGGTTGAAGATTTTTTTGAAGCTATTATCCTAGTACTACAAGCTTAATTGTGGGATTTTTTTCTATAATGGACCACATCATATTTCTCAAGGTTTCACCATAGAAAACGTTTGTTTGGAGTTGTCTCTATAGAAGATAGGTTTTATCCATGCTAAAGAATAGATATTATGCTGTAACACCTCATAATCAGTTGGTATTCATATGAATTGGGAAGTTTTATGGAATCATATATCATGTTATAAAGATGTTGATTTTACCATAAACGTGGAGTGTAAACTGAAAAATATATCTAGTAACTATTTAAGTCCATCCAAGAATCCTGTCACCAATGAGGTAGTCGGACGAGTGCAATGACAACCTAAACTTGGGTGGTAGTGTGCATGTGATCACCAACATGGGTCAGCACTCATGTATGATAAGGTAGGACCATGGAACAAGGAAGAACCATGGTGAATTTTCCATAGAATGGGTTGGTTTCACATGAGTTATATAATAAGTGAATAGAAGGAATTATTTGATGTAGAATAGGAAATTCAAAGACAAGTCCAAACTGGGACAAGGATCATGTAGGCTACATCCCATAATAAAGACCATCCTACAAAATATAGATGGATTATGTTTGATTTGTATTTTTCACCTCATCATAGTGAAAATGAATATACCATAAGAGGTTACAAAAAAAAATTCCATTTCACTAGAGTTTCAAGGGTTCCTATGACATGAACATATGATTTCATTGTAGATTTATTGAAATTTAGAGTCAATGCCACTGAAATAACTTACGACATGGAGAGTGTGAATGAGGTTCCATGTATGAATTAACATTTCTAATCATATAGAAGCTCATTCCACAATGAAATTACTATTTCATAGAATGTTTCATGAATAAAGGAGTTAGAGAATATCGTGCTTGGGATCCTGGGAGTAGTTAAGAGGAGGTAAATGTGTAATTATGGATCTAGTCAACTATAGGATCCTATTCTATACAGAAGAATACCATGCCTAATATATTGATTGAAAACATGTTCTACACTATAGAGGAATGGGATACATTATGATGAAGGTATAAAATTATATGACTATGACATGGAGTTATATATCATGCCTCAGTCAAGGAGTTTCAATCCAGTTGGGAAAACTGAATAGTAGCTGAATGAAGAGTTATGAATCATATTTATAGGTGATTAATTTGGATTTCATGGAATATTATGATCCCATTAAATAAATTAGACACTTGGAACAATAAAAATGAATGGAGATTCAATTATAAACCTTATATTTAAAGAGTATAGAAGAAATCTCTATAAAACTGCCTTTGGAATTTCTAGAGAAGAGATCATTAAATTGTGTATGTTATGACACCCCAATCAGAATAATCAGGTCCTGGCTAGAGTTCCACATGACCTTAGGTGTGTCACCCCATATGAAATTGATACTGACAAGTATCCATATCCTAGAATGATAGAGGGGAGACTATACCCTCATATTAAAGTCTAAAATAGAAGTATAAATAACAAAATAATGAGCATGAGGAATCATCAAAGTTGCATAGTAAAAGAACTAAACATAATGATATATCAAATGATGTTTTCATAAGAACATAAAATCATTTTTTTCATCAGGACAACTATGTATATATATAGACAAGAAACAAAAATACAAGGAGGATCTCCTACAATCTCTGAGCCTTGTACCAATCCCCATCTCCATATACACATCAAGCTTCACAAGACTGATCCACTACACATCCCATTCTCTAACCTGAAAATAAAACATAAGGTATTCAAAGGGTTTTAGAATAAACTCGATAGGGTCTCACTAATAATCCCTAATATATGTTTCTACATGTATGTGTATGCATGAAGAAAATAAATATATAAATAAATATGATCATTGGGTCATTTTGAATTAACCAGACCACCACGATACTTGGTGGGTTACACACATACGTCGGGTCATCAGGTGCTAATCAGGTCACCCCAACACCCAACCATACCTACTTCACCCCCATACTGGAATAAAAGTCTCAAGTAGTCATTGAATTACTTATATCATTCCATACAGTCCACACAACATATCAACATAATCATCCAACTAACATATAACGACATTCCACATTTAAGGAACAATTTCACACCCATATTCAAGGGAAAATCATGGTTTCCACATATAGACCAAATACCCATATCTGGGTAAATCCAAGTTCACACTTTTCTAAAATCAAGGCTTATGGACAATAAAGTCTTAGTACATGCCATAAGGTTATTGTACCCCATCTCTGTCATGAGTCTGGATATAAGTCCATTGTACCCTTTCTCTGCCTTGATCAGACCAAAAGTCCATCATATCCCGCTAATTTCTTAGGTTAATCCTCAAGGTAAACATACACCTACCCTATTTCTAGGTTCATCATCCTCAATGTCACTTGTTTCACATGATCCCCCTCTAAGTGATAACCAAGTCATGACAGTCCACCTGTCACTTTGATGCCAGAGAAAAACCTCCATGGGACAAGTAATCACACTCGATAGGGAATAACACATCTAGGTAAAAAAATATCATATCAAGCATGATTCTTGGTATATATACACATATACACACATGTGATCATTATCAAAAATGGGTCTCATGATCTACACACACACAATGTGTAGAACACATCAAGTTTAGATCTCATGAGCCACCTGAAAATACATAATCTTACTATATCACATAATGGTTATAAGAAATTTTTGTCACAAAATACTCCTAATGATTATTCATGCACACTCAATCACATCAAGATGAAAAAACTAATATAAAGGCCATAAAATTTAAGAACTTCCTAGAGTGATACCATATACTAAAGGCTCATCTCAATCTCAACCTCATCCCTTAGGGTCGAAGTCCTACTGAAATTCCCATTGGAATCCCAATTCCAAGTACTTATCCAATAATTACTCAATCAATTCTTACTACTCAAACTAGGGTCTCATCTCACATCTCACCTAGGAGATCATGTAGAACTTGAGAAAAACCCTCATATGCCTACCTAAAAATATCTAGGGGAAACACCTCAATTATTTCCATAACCCATATTACATCTCTAGTCCTCTCAGGTCTCTATCCATCTCATCATGCACTATTTCCAATTGGTGACATGGTCATCAGACAAATCTAAACATACCAAGTTCTTATGAGCACTTATCCCAGATATGGGGCACAATTCCATCCCCTCGTCTATATTAAGGGTCTCTTGGTCCTCTTCCACTCTACTTGATTCCATACAGAATTCACTCACACATGCACACCCATCCATAAACAAACATATGGTTTTTTATGATAGGTTCCTCCAGCCTCAAATAGAATTATCAACCTCAATGAACCCATGAAAACCTCTTCCTAGCTTTACCAAGCCCAATATAAGTTGTGTACATCCTTATCCAAGACTCTTCACATCCCTAGAGATCTACCTCAATACAAGAATCAATATTAATTAATTATGATCAATTATAATTAATTATTTTATTAAACTCAAAAATGAATAATTTTCAAACACCCTCGATGGTGTTCTCACTACATTAGATTCACAAACAAACACGTCTACAAGATTTTCACATACCCTCAATGTCATATTAGACAAGAGACCTAACCCACAATATCCAAAAAGTATATAATTAAATTGTATTTAACATAAAATATTATTATAGAACCACCAAGTTATATGCCTTAATTGAGTTGTCATGCAACGACATGCAGTCATCACTGTAGGACATCCTCCACAAATGTTGATAAAAAAACCACTTCACTTTCAAATGATTTCACTAAGATTCAATGAAATAATCATCAAATACCTAATTGAAATTGATCTATGATCATAGGAAAGTAATTATAGAGTCATTAAGGAAAAAATCAATGAATATTACCCACAATAAGTGATAGATGGCATCAAGATCCATCCTGCTTCAAGGGGAACTCAATGAGGAAGGTGGATTGGAGAGGTTATCTGAATGTCCCTCTACAGGCCATCCAACCCTCTCTAATAATAAGGGGTTTCACTTACTAAAAGAAACATAATACCCTATTTTAAAAACAATATATTTAGTCCAACAATATCATTTTTGGGCCTCACCAGCACTCCAGTGAGCCATCGACCAGTCAGTGTGCCCAAAAAGCCACACAGGCTACTGCCCATCCCATCGGCTAATTGATGGTTCTAAATGTAACCACATATACATCAACCTTACTTTTATAAATTATTGAGATCCAAATTCACCTAATAACATTATTTCTAATTCCAAAAATACTATTTTAGGATTTCTAATCATTCGATATTCCAACTTGAGCCTTATTTCTCAAAATAGACCACCCACTAAATGAAAGGGTCAAATTTCCCTAGGAATTTCCAATCCATAACAACACGAATCATTAAAAACACTCCACCATAACACTTAGCATACTATAGAAATTATGGTAGTCCTCAAACCTTGTATCCTTATTTTAGAAAGTTATTTTTTTCAAAGATAACTAGTCGTGTTCCCCCTCTGAATGCCAATACACTACCACTACATAACTTCAAATGTCCAATGTACACCATTTACAAAAAAACTGATCCACCCACTCATTAGAATCATGAAAACTGATATGGAACTCACTCAACCTATATCTTCTAAAATACCTCAGAATATCCTAGAGGATCATCCTAGAGCTTGTTGAGCCCCCCCCCCCCAATAAGGCTCCACTCCCAATGGCTAGTTCGAAGCTATGGTGCTCCCACTATAAAAATCACTTATCAAAAACATACCTCAAATGGTATAATAACTTTACAACTATATATGAAAAAATATTCTTATGTAGTTTCCAAACCATTACATTAAATCCTCACACAAAACCCTAGTCAAATCTACTTTGGTCAAACTTTTCCCAAATCACCTGGTTTTTCCTGTCAACACGCCACTAACTACTTGATTATACTACCTCAACTCTTAGTGGAATCCAATGATCTCAAAATATAAAAATCGTAATCCAAACCTAACACTCAATGTAAAACCATGGTTGGGTTTCCAACCACTTTCTCCAGCTATCATGCCCTCACCCTAAGCACTAGCACAACATTGATTCAAAAAAGCCTTGGATTGGGCTGAACTGCCCCGATCCAAATGCCAACATAACAAATCACCTAACATTGCATCTGAATTTTAATTCTAGTACTTACCAAGGAACCAAATCACATAAAACATACCACACTCCAACACCATGGTGTCACCTCAAACATTCACTAAAGGTTCCTTCACCACCTCCATAATACTTTGGAAATGAAGTTTATTTACCCATGATTGATATGATACACCCCACCATAGGAGTATCACCATAATATCCTAAAGAAACCAAACATATATATTCATGAACTATACTTCAACAATCACCTCACATAGTGATTAGGTGTGGTTATTCTTCTCATACCCAAGCACTAACTTCAACATTGATTATCACTCAATCCCATCTTAACTTTAATTCCATTATCTAAATCACCAAAATTCATCTAGAATAAGGGTTAAATCCTCTAACCATCCAATGGTGATCTCTTCACTATATGTATTCTTTTTCATTTCTCCATCATTATTAAACCCAAATGGGTCCCAACAAAGGATGTGCACCACTCCTCCTAAGGCACTCAGGGCACTCCATCAAGGTTCAACTTGGATCATTCATTCTACTACACCTAATCTGCTACCATTATTTCCTCTTAAATATAGGACATTATAAATTCTGACCAAGGAACCCTAGTCCATGATGTTTTCATGTATCTCACAAAAACATCAATGACCTCACTATAATAGTGTCTCTAAACTGAAACCATCACTACACTACCACCATAATGTCACCTAATTTTTCCACAACCTAAAAAATTCTAAACACACCTAGGAAACACACATACCTAGAACACACCTACCCTCACATACCGATACTTTTCAAAAAAATCCTCACTAACGCTCACTATCCTCCATCCAAGGTAGAGTAACCAATTGAGAACCCTATCATAATTCATAGATGAATATCCAAATTGGTCTCATCTAAACCCAACAATTGCACGCTCCTGTGAGACTTGATCGTATACCTCTGCTCATACTCTAATGATTCATTTATTATCAACCCTACAACTATGTTCCAAACCCACTAACCACGCTCGTGTGCATGTTAGTTCTATAAGACTAGGATCACCTTTGGAATTCCTCCTCAAAACCTACATCTCCTTCATTCCAAGATTCACTATATACCACCCACCACATGGGTGTCGATTCAAAACCAGAGAGAATCCACCTAAACTTTATCCCTACTATGACCAAATTCCTAGGATCTTTACTAACCGATAAATGAGAACCACATACCAAAATCAATGGGCCAGACATCCACTGATCCCTCCCTCGAGTCCTAACCTCAATGTCAAATTACCAAAGCATTCTATGCCATGATACCAAGGCATATCACGCATGCATTTATCCATAACCTGGTCTAGTTTCCACATCCTTGGGGAAAACATTCCCATATTTGAATCATTTATTATCCATATAATTCCCACATAAAAAACTTTGGGTTTCATTATTGTGTCATCAAATTACTCCACTAACTCACTAAGGGACTCCATACATCTCTATATGAAAGGATTTCATTCCACCACTGGACATGATCCTTCACTGTGATCCACATGACCTGGAATCAGAAGATTATTAAAAAAATCACACACAAATAGATACATGTTATGTGAGTCATATGTTCCTACTATGATGAATGAACATTATCCTCTTAGAAACAATCCAAGATCCAAACCACAAAAATCAATTCTCTAGTAAACCTATCATATTTATAAAAATCTCAATCATAATAGTGCAAAGAAATAATAGTAATCTTTTTACCCTAGTAACCAGAAATTCCTATTGTAAAAGTGTTCATGAATCACTAATTAGAGGTCCATCACTAGTTCTAACACAATACTAGACCACATATCTACCGAATTCTCAAATTATAAAACAAAACCTCATATGATACCACTTTTTAACACCCCAACCAGAATCATTGATTTCTAGATGGAGTTCCACATGACCTTAGGCATGCCTCTCCATATTCCAAAGGCTTTAGACTTCTAGTGAGGGATTAGAATGATAGTTGGGAGACTATTACCTCATGTATAAGCATAAAATAATAGTATAAATAACTAAATAATGAGAATGGTCAATAATCATCAAAGTAGTATAGTAAAAGAACTAAACAAAAATGTTATATCAAATGATCTTTTCATAGAAACGTATAACTAGTCACCCACTATGATGACTGCATATACAGATAAATAGGAAACAAAAATAAAATGAGGCTATCCTAAAATATTTGATCCTCATATCAATATCCATGTCCACATAACCATCAATATTCATAATCTCAATCCACTACACATCCCATGCTTTGGATTGAAAAGAAAATATAAGGTCTGCACATGCATTGAGATACCCATGTAGGGTGTGAGAATAAGCTCAGTTGGGTTTCTCTAAGCACCCCAAATATACACCATCACATGTATTTGTATTCATTAGAAAAATTAATACCGAAATAAACATGTTTTTTGAGTCATATTGTGCTAACCCAGCTACCACGACACTTGGTGAGTCACACGCATATGTTAATTCATCGAGTGATAACAAAGACACCCCAACACCTGACTATACTATCAGGTCCACTATGCTAGATACCCTGAGAGGGGGGTGAATCAAGGTATGAAAATATAAAATAATTTCCCCTTTTGATCTTGTTTTTTGTTAGACAAAACCCTCTTCTCTCTCTTCTTCTCGTTTCATAGTATGAATGAATATTAAAGCATGCACAGTACATAGAAATTTTACTTGGTTCACCCCCACTAGGCTACGTCCAAGGAGAATACACCAGCGACATACTGATGTACCAAATCCAATATAAGTGCACAGCTGTTTACAAGTTCGAAGTGGACTAACTTTCCCTCCTGGTTTACAACCACTCACAAATTGAGAATACTCTTCTCTCTCAACTGAAGTGAGCTCACTGCATCTTCAGAATATCCACTCATAGTTTATAGACCGGTAGGTCTCTTCATTATCACTAATGAATTCATCCTCCATTTTGTGTAGATTCTCTATTAAAGTACAAATTTCATCCAATGATGAATACCCTTTTGTCACTGATCACTAGGGAACACACATTGGAAATACCTTTCAAAGCACCCAACTTTGCGAAGCTCCCAATTTTGTGAAGCTCAAATAAGCCTTCGGGAATATCCTGCCTCTTCGAGAAGCACACTCCTTCATAGAGCTCCCTATCTCACAGAGCACACTGCTTCATGGAGCTCAGACCTTCACAAATCTCAAGACTTCACAAATCATAGTCCATCATGAAGCTCAAGTCGTCACAGAGCGACTTCCTTTGCAAAGCTCACTGAGCCAATGCGGAACACACCAATTTCATGGAGCTAAATTAGACGTCGTGAAGCTCCTTCTTTCATGAAGCACACTTCCTTAATGAACCTCCTTCACGAGTTGAGAGAAACAAATTTTCCTTGTAAAACTATCTTCTTCTCTCGAGGGGGTCGAGGTCTATTTATAAGTGATTCCACCAACCCTCGAACCATCCACGCAAAGTCAACGCCATGTCATCTCAAATCGTGAAGCTCCAAAATTTCAGCCAAAATTCTCTATATATCACAAAGCACCACATAAATTTTCAGATAGTGGAGCTCATCGTAATCACAGAGCATTCCGTCAATTCCTTCGCGCCTTCACCACGAAGCTCCACTCGAAATGCCCTTCGCCGCCACAATGATATTCAACACTTTTGTTCGCAAATCTCATCGTAATCTTGAAGAACATCATCAACTTTCTTCATGTCTTCACGAAATCCACATAAATAGTCCCATATTCATGAAACTCATTCTCTTTCCATATTTTGATGATATCCTCAAGGAAATACATATTTCACGATGCTCACCAAACTCCAAATTTTGGACCCAGAAATTTGACAGACACTAGAAAACGGTGCCACATTGCATTTGATCTTTTTTACCACCTCCAGATCATTCATTCCTTTGTCATAGTTCATTATCAACATAGATTTTCAACAAAATCTCTAGAACTTGAGAATTCACCATGGAAACCTTTTTTGTCAACAAACACAATCAACCCAAAAATGATGCAATGTTACCTTGAGGGGTTTTTCCCCAACAATCTCCCCCTTTGGGTTTGTTAACAACTCTTCTTAGAATTATTTTCTAAAATTTTATACCTCACTGATTCTCCTTCCATAATCTACCACCATTCGCCTCTTACAATTCAGATAGTGACCAAAGATTCACTCACTGCATACTCTAAGCCCACATGAGAAATGATCGGTGTGAGAAACAAGATTCATATGAAAATTTCATCAATGTATCGCTTCATTTCAGAAACCAACTATTGACACCAAACTGATACCAATTGCTAAAATGATACCAATTTTTGATCACTGGAAACCTCCTCACACCATTCCAACACCACTCTTTTGCTTTTATCACGATCCTTAGCTGTCATGATATCTATTATTTGATCGAACACTTTAGCATCATCAGATTTAGTACTCTCCCCCAATTTCATTGCTCCCCCTATCTCACTGATCCACCTGTCAACTTCTCCCCATGTCTTTTTCTAATACATTTTCTCCCTTTCTTAGCCATAGTTTCTCCCCCTTGAGAATTCACTAGTTCTCCCCCTTTGTCAACGAACCCAAAGGTCACTCCTTTTTGTTCTGATACATTGGAAAGAACACATATTAGCACATTAGAGAAAAACGCATCATACCACTGGGAGAAGGGGGGGCCGCATCCACACTTTTTCAATTGTGGGGAGTTGACTGAACTCCTAGAGCTAGTTGATGCCTCTCAAAATCTTCCTTGTTTAAGGCCTTTGTCAGAATGTCTGCAACCTGTAGTTTTGTAGGCACATACTCCAACTTCACAATTCTCTACTCAACCCTATCCTTGATAAAATGATACTTTATCTCAATTTTCTTGGTCCTTGAATGATGGATGGTATTTTTTTGAGATTTGTAGAACTTGAGTTATCACAATAAATTCCGATCGGAGACTTCACTTCAACTCCCATATCATCAAGCTACTGCTTCATCCATAATAACTGTGTACAATATTGAGTGGATGAAATATACTCAACTTCTATGATGCTCAACTAAATGAAATCTTACTTCTTTCTTAGAAAAGAAATACACAAACCACCAAGATAGAAAGCACCTCTTGATGTTGATTTCCTGTCATCCGCTGAACTTTCCCAATCTGCATTAGTATATCCCAATAACTCTGATTGAGATTTGTCACTATATATCAAGCTGAAATCCAATGTTCCCTTGATATACAGAATTATTATTTTCACTGCAAGCATGTGTCTTTCCTTGGGATTACTTTCATATCATGCTGCTTGGAATGTGGTGAAAACAATATCATGTCTCTTCGATGTCAGGTATAGTAAAATCCTAATAATTTGCATGTATTCTATGATATTAACTGCCTTTCCATTATCATCTTTCGATAATTTCATCCGGGTTGCAACTATAGAATTCATATCCTTGTAATTTTCCATTCCAAATATTCTCAAAACCTCCTTGGCATATTTTTATTGAGAAATGAATGTGTCATACCTTCCTTGTTTCACCTGTAAACCAAGAAAAAACATCAGCTCACCAATCATAGACATTTCGAACTCATGTTTCATGAATTCGGAAAATTGTCTCTACTATGCTTCATCTGATCCGCCAAATATTATTTCATCGACATAAACCAGTACCATCATCCTTTGATTACTATTGTTAAAATAGAGATTTTAATCAACTCCACCACACTGAAAACCAAGTTTCTTCAAATACTGATCAAGCCTTGAGTACCATGATCTTGGTGCTTGTTTCAGCCCATATAACACCTTCTCCAGCCAAAAAAACGTGTTCTCGTCCTCATGAATGAGAAAAACATCTGGATGCTCGATGTACACTTCTTCCTCCAGAATCCCATTCAAAAATGCAGATTTGACATCCATCCAGAACACTTTGAACTTCCGTTGCACTACAATGGATATGAATAATCTGATTGTCTCCAGCCTTCAAATCGGTGAAAATGTCTCATCGACATCAATTCCCTCTATCTGGGAGTATCCTTTGCAAACTAGTCGTTCTTTTTTTTTTGAATCATTATTCCATATTCATTAATCTTGTTGAGAAAGACCCATTTAGTCCCGATAACATTCTTATCAGCTGTCCTCAAAACAATCTCCCACATATGATTCTTCTCAATCTAATCTAGCTCTTCATTCATGGCCTGAAGCCAGTGTTCATCTTCAGCTACATCAACAAAGCATTTAGGATCTACCTGAGATAAGAAAGATGTTTTCTGCAGTGATTTCATTCTTCTTGTCTGAACTAGAGTTGATTGATCACCAATGATATTTTTCCTATCAATTTCAACTTGACTCCTTGGATTTTGTGCAGATACATATTTTTCTTCTTCATTCTCATCATCAGTATCTTCTTCTGAATCAGCATCAGCCAATTTTTATCCTCCTATGTTGCCTTCCACCTCATCGCTTTCATCAGAAAATTGTTCATTGTGCTTTTTAATTCCCTCTTCATTCTTCACTACAGTGACATCATTGCTCTCAATTACTTTTCCCAGCCTTTTGTTAAAGAATTTGTATGCTTTTCTTTTTCCTGAGTATCCAAGGAATATCCCTGCATCTCCATGTGACTCAAATTTCCTATGTTTTTTCTTATTGAGAATAAATCACTTACTTCGAAATTATTTCATTGTTTGGTTCTTTCTATACCACATCTCATATGGATTCTTTCCTTCTTTAGGACATAATAGAGCCCTGTTAGAAATGTAGACTGATGTCAACACTGCTTCCTTCTAGAACCTCTCTAGTAGGTTTTTTTCTATAAGCATCATTCTGGCCATATTAGCGATGATCCGATTTCTCCTTTCAACCACTCCATTCTGTTGGGGGGTCTTACTGAAGAAACTTGATGCCTTATCTCATGTTTCTCAAGATAGTCTTCTGTCTGACTATTTGTGAATTCCATACCATTATCAGTATGAAACTTCAGAATTTTATATCCAAACATCCTTTCACACTTTCTTTGGTATTGTTCTAAACAGTTGAACACATCGAACTTATGGTAAATAACATATACCCATGACACTCTGCTATAGTCATCAATGAAAAGAATGTAGTACCTCTTTTCGTCAATTTCCCATGGTGTGATAGGCCCACAAACATCAGCATGCAACAATTAGAGCACTCTTTTTGACTTCATTTCCTTTTCCTTATACGTATTTTTGATGAGATTCTCTTGTTGGAATGCATCACACATGTGAGTACGATCACGTGATAGCTTAGGGAGGTCTCTTGCTATATCACACTTTACCAGATCTTCCAAGGATGGTTGACATAGATGACCAAGTCATTTATGCCACATCTTGTTTTCTTCCTCTCTGGATAGAAAGCACATATCTTCTTCTCCACTTACCAGGTAGAGATTTCCCTTTGTTCTTTTTCCCTATAGAACCAATGCCCTATCTCTTCCTTTGATGATACACATCTTCTTAGTAAACCTTATAGAATGTCCTGAGTCACATAGTTGACTGACACTGAGAAAATTGTGACTAAGTCCTTCTAATACTAATACATCAGCACGTCTCATCTCTTTTCCCCCAAACTTGTCCTTTCTTGAGCCAATAATATTCAGGCTTTCATCATTTCCAAACTTGAGAACTCTTTCTTTGTTATATTTTACACCTGTAATAAGATCCTTATTACCTGTCATGTGAGATGTGAAACCGCTGTCAAGGATCCACACACCAGAGTGATCTGATGCTTTAAGGGAAATTTCTTCCACCACTACCTTCTCATCCTTTTTCTTCTTGGTCTATATTTTTTCCTTTACACTTGGCATGGATTGAGACTTATGATCTTTCTCAGAGTATGATAGACCAGCTTCATCTTGCAAAGCTACAAATCTATTTTTCATTTTCAACTCAGTTGTTGGTTCATTGATCTACTGCTTGTGAAAATTTTGATTCTGCTTTGGCACATTCCTCTGTATGGTCAAAATACAGTACATAGCCATGTGTCCAAATCCTTTACACCAAAAATAGTGTCCTTATAAATATGTTCTAGAGAACCATTCTCTTTTTGGATTCCACCTCTATTCTTATGTCCTTCAATATATCTTGGCTATGGAACACACATATTGTGAATTTCCCATCTTTCCACAAAAATAACACCTGATATAAGGTGTATTCTCTCGTGTCACTTCTGAACTGTTACTTTCCCATTGGGATATCTGAATATTCTGATTTTTCTTTGTGCCCAAATCAACCTTCAATCTCAGAATGGGTGCTTGCAGTCTGAATTCAATTTTCACAGCTTTTTGTTTTTGATCAAGCCCCCCATCAGCCTTAGAATATAAACATAATTTATGTTTCATTTCTGTTGAACCACTATTTTCTACTTTCAGCTTCTTGGTTTTCATAGTGATCTACTTTCCTGATGTCCCAGCAGAAGTCACAAGTTTTTCTTGATCCTTAACCTTTTTCCAAAATCTGACAACTTCTCCTTCAAGTTCTTTAATATGCTTTATTTTATCATACCTTGTGTTATTCAAGATATCGATCTCCCTTTTTTGTTCTTCAATCTTGATTTTATACTCGCTAACCAATTCTGAGTCCTATGGTGTTGATGAATTGAGTTCTTCAATTTATTCTATCAACTCATACTTCTCTTCTTCCTATTGTTGCATATACAGTTTGGCATCACAAACTACTTTTTTTCTTTCTTTATTTTGGTTCTCCAAACATCTATCTCCTCAAGAGCATCCTCTAACTTAGCTTTCATATAAACTCTTCCTTCAACTTCTTCTTCTTCATCAATGTCGGTTTCTTACTTTTTCTGAGTACTCGCAACAACTGCCACCATAGAATTTTCTCCATGATCTTGGAATTTCTCTATCTCTTCAACCTCCCCAACCTCAGACTCATCTGAACTGCCACATTCTTGAAAAATTATATTCTTCTTATTAAAGAAATTTCTTTTGAATTTTTTCTTTCCTTTCACATAGGCTGAAGACTTCTTCTTTGGAATGTCAACTTCATCCTCATCATCTTCTTGGAACTTCTTAGGGAACCTTTTGCAAGGTTTCCAATATTTCCACATCAAAATCATTCTAGTGGAAGTTTCCCTTTAAACTTTCTATTTCCTCTTTGAAGATTTTAGGAAAGGAATGACATCATCCCATCTGTCTCTTATTCTTCTTGAGAATCTTCAATGGTGAGATTCTTCATGGCCTTGAATTCCACTTATTTGGATTTCCCCTTTTCCACAGCATTGTTATCATCATTTCTCATTTCATAAGCAACAAGTTTGCTATGAAGATTATCCAATGTTATCTCTTTCGGCTATTTATCTTCCAAAACTAAAAATTTCGGATTGAACTGAGGTGGAAATTCCCTCAAGATGCACTTCACAATCTTTATGTCTTCAATAACTTCTCCAATACCTCACATGTCTTCCACTACAACATTTACCCTATCAAAGAATGCATCAACAGACTCATTCGGGTTCATTCTCAGATCTTCATACTTGTTCCACAACACTTGCAACTTTGCCTCTCTGGCCTTTGTATCTCCTTCATATATATTCAATAGATTTCCCACATGGCATGTGATGTTTTTCATGACATCACCTTTGTATAGATAGCATTGGATAAGGCTCCACCTAAATCATTAATTCCCTTGGAATCATCATCCAGTTCTCTATGCTCAGCTTATGATAAAGCACCACTATTAATATCGATTGTTATTCCATGCATTGCTACTGTGAACACATCCATTCCCAAAGATCATAAGTAGTGTTTCATCTGATTCTTCTATAGATTAAAATTGTTCCTATCAAAGATCAGAATCCCTTTGTGATTGGTGACCTCCATTTGAGAGAGGAAGACTGATATCAATTGTTCTCTCTGATACCAATTTTCAAGTCCACTAGGCTAGATACCCTGAGAGGGGGGTGAATCAAGGTATGAAAATATAAAACAACTGCCCCTTTTGATCTTGTTTTGTTGTTAGACAAAACCCTCTTCTCTATCTTATTCTCATTATAGAGTATGAATGAATCTTAAAGCAAGCACAGGACACAGCAATTTTACTTGGTTCACCCTCATTGGGATACGTCCAAGGAGAATACACTGGTGACATGTTGATTTACCAAATACACTATAAGCATCCAACTATTTACAAGTTCAAAGAGGACTCACTCTCTCTCCTATTTTACAACCATTCACAAATTGAGAACACTCTACTCTCTCAACCGAAGTGAGATCACTGCTTCTACAGAAGATCCAATCACAGTTTATAGACCTATAGGTCTCTTCATTATCAATAATGAATTCATCCTCCACTGTGGGTAGATTCTCTATTAAATTATAAATTTCATCCACTGATGAATACACCTTTTCCACTGATCATTAGGAAACACACTTTGGAAATACCTTCTCAAAGAACCCAACTTCGCAAAGCTCCCAATTTCACGAAGCTCAAACAAGCCTTCGTGAAGCTCCTGCCTCTTTGCGAAGCACACACCTTCGCAGAGCTCACTAACTTGTGGATCACACTACTTCATGGAGCTAATACCTTCACAAAGCTCAGTCCTTCTCAAAGATTAGGCCATCATGGAGCTCAAGTCATTGCAGAGCGACTTCCTTCGTGAAGTTCGCTGAGCCAGCGTGGAACACACCAATTTTGCAGAGCTAAATTAGCCACCATGAATCTCCTTCTTTCGTGAAGCACACTGCCTTTGAAAACCTCCTTCATGAGTTGAGAGAAAAAAAATTCTTGGAAAATTCTCTTCTTCTCTCAGATCAAGGACCATTGCTAATAAAGTCTTAGGATAGGCCAAAAGGTTTTCGTACCCAATCTCTATCACAGGTCAGTACACAAGGCCATCATACCATGTCCCAGTCTTAGCATGAGCCACAAGTTCATCATATCCCACAACTATATCAAGTTAAGAATCAGGGTCACCATACCCTATCCATGTGTCTAGTTCCACTTTTTCCATCACTTCATGCCACACACACTCCCACTATAAGGGATAACCAAGCCATGATGGTTCACCTATCACTTTGATTATATATACAAACCTCCATAGGCTATGAAATAACACACAACAGGTAATAGTACATATAGGTACAAACAAAGCATATCAATCATGAGTCTTAGAATCCATACATGCACACATACCATCATAATCAAGCATGGGTCTCACGGGCTACAAACCCACACCAAGTGAAGAACACATCAATAATAGATCTCACAAGACAAACATGGACACAAAAGACTACCATAACACAAAAAATATTATAAGAAGACTATATCAGACATTTTTCTTCATGGATACTCATGCATACTCAATCACAAATATCCACACAGACTCATATAAAGTCCCCAAAAGGTATGCAATTTTTACAGTGATACCATAGAGTGAAGGCTCGCCTAAATATAAACCTTATCTAGTATGGTTTAGGTCTTACCCAAATTCTATTTGGAATCCCAATTATATGTCCTTAACTAATAAGTCCTCATTTGATTCCTATAATCCAAACTAGGATCTCATCTCACATCTCACCTTAGAGACCATGTAGCACTTGGACGCACCCCTCTTATGCCCACCCAAAAGGCCCTAGGGGAAATGCCTAGGATATTTACATAACCCATATCACATATCAATTCCACCTAAAGTCACTTTATATTTCATGTAGAACCATTTATCATTGGTGACTTATTCATCATATGAATCCAAACATCCTAAGTGCTTCTGAGAACTTATCCCAGATCTGGGGAATAATGCCACCCCCATCGTCTAGCTTAAGGGTTACTGAGTCCTCTATCGCTCTACCAAATTTTATATAGAATGGACATACACATTCACCCCCATTCATAAAAATACATATGGTTTTTTATGATAGGTTCCATCTACCTCAAAGGGATTTATCATCCTCATCGAGCTTGCGCATGCCACTTCCTAGCTTTACCGAGCCTCGTCCAAGATGCACACATCCTCGGCCAAACCTGTTCTCATCCATAGAGATATGTCTTATTACAAGAATAAATAATAATTAATTGTAAAAAGTTATAATTAATTATTTTTCAAACTCTAAAAGTCATAATTTTCAAACACCCTTGTTAGTACTCCTACTATATCAGATTCACAACCAAACACATCTTGTGGATTTTCATACACCCTCAATTCCATCTCAGAAAAGAACCCTAACCTATGGAATCCAAATGACATCTAATTTAATTATATTTAATTAAAAATATTATAATATAATCATAAATTGACATACCTTAGTCGAATCATCATGTGATGGAATGCAATCATTACCATAGGATATCCTCTACGCATTCCAAACAAAACCCCTTTCATTTTTTGTTAATTTCAACCAGATCTGGTGAAATCCTCATTGAATAACTAATTGAAATCAAAACAAGATCGTAGTAAAGAAGGAGAGGGACAATAATAAATAAAAACTATGAATAATACATGAAATCACTAATGTG
Source organism: Viscum album (assembly GCA_963277665.1). Lineage (NCBI taxonomy): Eukaryota > Viridiplantae > Streptophyta > Magnoliopsida > Santalales > Viscaceae > Viscum > Viscum album. The sequence goes on along the minus strand of OY728128.1, from coordinate 990,200,732 downwards.
TTTCATCTATATATATCCAACTTATAAAGGAACTCAAGGAGAAGGGGGAAGAGGAGAAGTCAGATGAATAGACCTCTTCAAGTCATCCAACCCTCTATAATCTCAAGGTATTTTTTCACCTAAAATATACATAATACTCTATTTAAAAAACATCTATTTAGCCCCACTATCTAGTATTTGGGCGTCACCAACACACTATTAGGCCGCTTATCATTCGGTATACCCAATAGGCCACCTGGGATACTACCCATCCCATTGGATAGCAGATGGTAGTAACAACAGCCCTGAATACATTAGTCTTCCTTCACTAAATTCTTGAGATCCTTAGTCACCTAATAATATTAATTAAAATTCCAAAAAACCATTTTGGGATGTCCAAACCTTAAAACTTCTATCTTGATCATCAATTCTCAAAACAGACTACCCACTATATGAAAATCTCAAATTTCCCTCTGAATTTCTAACCCATAATGATGTAGGTCATTACATACATATAGAGAGATCCAAATTTTAAAATATGGAAATGGAATAATTGTTGTTGTGTAGTAAAGAAGAAAGAAATGAGTTTAATGCATGTTGAATATCTTTCCAAAGAAGAAGTAGAATTTTATTTCATGGAATATCATGTAAATAAGATAATGTTACTCAAGGTGACATTCACATTAGTCCTATGAATATGATATTATTATTGGACTTTGTGTCAACTTTTAATCAATTTCTTAGATCAGTGATCTGAAGGAGTGAAATAAGATGAAGTTTTTAGTGGGTGGTATTTAACTAACCCAAAACCTTGGTAAGGTAGTACGCATAGGTAGTATTTTTCTAGACAGACCCCAAGAAAGGACCTTATAGTGTTTTTGTAGATAAATATATTATTGATCACATTCTCCTTTGGATATCCCATAGTGGTGAACTAAGTAAACATTATTGTGTCCCTTGTGCTTTCTTATTTATATTTTATAAAAATAAAATCTAAAATTGGGGTAAAACAAGTGTAGATAAAATCTATTGAAATTTTGGTCAAGTGAAAAAAGGAATAAAATCATTTAATTATTAAGAGAAAAAAAGGAATCACTTCTAAGTAATTGTTAAAGATCATTAGGGCGGTGAGGATTTAAAAGGAAAAGTGTTTAAATTTGAAATGAGTTTCATACCTTGATTCACCCATACCCGTCTCTAGGTATATCTTATATAATCCCATTGAGGTACCAAATATCTAGTATCAAAGTCTAGGTTTAATTTTTATTGAAATTTTTTCTCTGACGTGATCTAAAGTTTTTTGAAGAGAAATGGCATCTAAATTGAAACTTTCTTTACTTGATGGAATTAAATTAAAAGTTATAAAAAGGATTTTATTTCCTATATGAATAATTCTCATGGAATCCCTTAATAAGTAGTGTTTGATGGAATTATTTTGTTGAGTTAGTGTGTAGTTATCATTAAGAGAGATCAAATAAATTTTGGGATTGATTTATGTTCAAAGAATGCATTAAATAGTGCACTAAGGGAAGATGTGTTTAAGAAAATTTCTCATTATAATTTATCCAAATATATGTAAATGTAATTGGATAATAAATATGAAAAACAATAAGGGAATATTAGTAAATAGGTGAAGAAAATAAATAAATAATACCAAATTTTTAAAATAAATAATAAAAATAAGTGGTCCACCAAAAGGAGTAAATCTCTAAATAAGGTAAAAAAATTATAAAATTGCTATCTTATCTAATATTAAACCTATTTTGGAGGATATATATAAAGTATCTGAATTTAATATAAAGTTAAATAGAAGATGTGACACTGGTGAATAATTTTTAATAACACTAAGTCTAAAATCTAAGGATTGTTCATGCAGCCACCAAATAGAGATCCAGTGTTTACAATAATTTGGTTCAATTGGAAGCTATGTATGAAGTGAAATTTTCTTTAATAGAATATTTGGAATTGTAAAATAGAATTCTAAAAATGGTTGAAGTGTAATTTAATTTCATCATGAATAATATGGGAATATTAATGAAATAGCTAAGTGGTTTTCTTGAAGAAATGTCCTAATAAAACAAAAATAAAGTGTCTGTTAAAAAATAATTGATAGTAAAAATTACCCATCTTAAAACTAAACCTGAAGATATTAGACAGGATTTTATGGAAGATTACTCAAAATAAAATAGTTTCCTATCAATATGAAAGGGAAGGATGATAAAATAAGGGAACTTGAGGAGAGGGTAAAAATCTGAAATGAGAAGTTGAATATCCCTATAAATGTGGCATCAACCTATATAGTGAGAAGTAATTAATATCTAAAATATATATACAAAAGAAAAAAATAAAGATCTGGAATCTCATATCAAATAGATGGTTTCTAGAAAATCTAAGAATAATGAGACTAAGAAGAAGATAGATAAAAGTTTTTTTATTATGGAAAGTTTGGGAACATTATGAGTATGTGTTTCAAAGACTAAATTCCCAAAAATGGGAGACAATATATTACACCAACATCTCAACCAAGAGAATACCAAATGAGATATGATTACTATGGTAAATTTTTTATTTGTTCTAAAATCATTCATATGGAAAGGCATTACATTTGGAAGGATGAATGGAAGGAAAAAATATTCCATAAGGAGGTACTCCACTCCTGTAACATAAAAGGATAGAGTTTATCTTATAAAAATAGATTTTAAGGTTGAAAAATGTTCACTATTTTTTTAGGGAAAGGATAAATCTAAATAAATGGTACATCAAGAACCAAATTATGGTTATACACAATATCTCTCCTAGAAAGAAAGAAAACAAGACTAGAGAAAGAAAAAATAAGATGCTCCAGCTATGTCAAAGGTGGAATTAGAGAAGAACCCACCAAGGAAGAAGTTGGAGTCCAATATTCGACTCATAGCCATCAAGGAAGAGATGTGTATTATTGGACTCACAAAAACCACTCTAAGTCATGATATGGAGAATATTTTAAGTATCCCCTAATGGATAATGAATCCAAAATAATTATTCACTAAAGTTACAACATAATAATAGACTTTCTCAAGTAGAATATATTCCACAATTATGGAAAATCCTAATCTATTTAATGAGAAGAGTCCTACCATTCAAGAAGAAATGTGTGTAAGTGGCCTCACATAAAGAATATTCATTAGAAAAGGGATGAAAAATATGGCATGAAAATATGTTCAAAATGAATAATAGCTCTATGAAGTTTTATAATTCATTTCCCAAAATCTTAAAAATAGAAAAGGAAAGTGTAAAGATGAAGGGATGGTTCATCATAATCAGCCCCATTTCTCATATTGAGGAAATATTAGGCACCACTATCCTTATATACTCTAAATGTTTATAATTGTTCGAAGTGGTGTATAAAATCAGGGCTAACATAATCCAGGGGGAATTTTTGATAAAAAGGAACATGATCATGATACAAAGTAAAAACTATTTTTAAGCGAGTTATGAATGAAACAAGTGGTTTTTGAAGTATTCCATGTCATGATTGGTATCAATACTGAACCTACATGTAGTGGTAAATCTTTAATAATAAAAATTTCATTAAAAATCCTAAATAATGGAAGAAATGGGTGTCATAACATACTTTATACAATCACTATAATCATGATAATTCTAGTATTATATAGTTGGTTTAAAAAAGAATCTAGTGTGTTACAAGTGATATCTAGCCATGGATTTAGTGGAATTTGACCACTGGAGAAGAGAAAAAACTGAGAAAATAAATAATCTATATGGATAAAAATCATGTATATTTATTTATGTTTTTTAAAAATTGGTATATATAGATTATATTTTTCAGGATAGTAAATTTTCTTTAAAAGAAATGTTTTTTTAATGTATATTTTTCTTAATGTGGACATTATTTCAATGATAAATTTCAAGAGCTGATAAATTATAGATTATTTGATGATAAAACTTCAAATATTATTAATCCTAATTTGTGGATGATGAATCCTATAAATAAATGGAAGTTAAGAGGAATTAACCACTTGATAATTATTATTGGTATCAATTTATTATCTAAGTGGCATGTATAAACATTTTGAATTATATTTTATATAATATATAGTTGGTTTAATAATATATAGTTTATATAGTTCAAAAAAAAATATTCGTTGAGAAATTGGAAATTCCAAAATCTACTATAATTTTTTTTAGTATCCGTGAGTGGCATGGACAAATTTATATTGGTTGACTATGAATATTTTTCCCTACATTGATCCCTAACTCATTAGGATTAGAGGATCTATTGACAACCCAAGAGTTAAGTGGTAAATTCACTCATTAATGTCTTAAGTTCTCACAAATTTCTTGTAAGTGTGTTCTATGAAAGATCCTAGAATTTGACATCCCAACTAGAAAATATGTTCAATTGATGTTATAAACGATTCATAAACACTATTTAGAAAGTGGGAATAAAAGAGGAAGTGTCTCAAGAGAAAGTAGGAATTTATTCCCATGGAACTAAAACACTAAGGGGGAGAAAATTTATAATGATTGAGAGATCTTCATTTAGAGATACCCCCATGATTAGTCAATGAAAAAGGGAGAGAAGAAGTTTTATAAAGAATACCCTCTCACATTCATCATAAAAAAATAAGAAATAGAATAAGATAAGTTGACCTTGAAATCTACCATTTTTATTTCATTGATAAAGGGGTAGTGAAGAGGAAGTTTAGTTCATCTTATAAAAAAATACAAAGATGGATATTGTTAAAACCCTAAATGTTTGTGTTATATTTATTAATAATACATGTGGAATTTTTTTATTGTACTTATCAAAAATAAATGTGAAATATTTGTGTTAGATTTATTTAAAAGATGTGTGGAATATAGCCTAATGGATTCTAAGAATAAAGGTGATGCTTGGAGGATTTTAATGGAACCATTAAGTCCATAAGGTTTGCAGAATGAGGATAAAGAGTGTTTGGAAGTTTCTGGGGAGAAATATTTATAGAGGAAAGAATATATATTGTAGTACCATAGGCTATGAAATGGAATTTGATTAATAGATTCAATCAAATTATAGTTCCCAAGGTTTCTCTATATAAGAAGTGTGGTGGGAGTTACCTCTATTCCATATGGGAGTTTTTCATGTTGTATTTAGACATTACATCACAATACCCTAGGAATATTAGTTATTAATATGACTTAGAAAGCCTTATGAAATTACTGATCTCACTATAGAGAGGTTATTTGATCTACAAAGGAGAAAATTAAAATAAAAAAATATAGTCAAAAACTGACTAGGGCCATCTGAGCATCCAACCACTAAGGAGGTAGCTGGTTGGGCTCAAAGACAACCCCAACTTGGGTGATAGTGTATAGTTGAGCACCCACATAGGTTGAAAATGGATAATGATAAGGTAGTACTATGGTGTAATGTGGAACCATGGTGATGTTTTCATCACGATTCGGTACCATAGGAGTTATATAGTGAGTGAATAGTGGGGATTATTTGATATAGTTCTGTAAATTTGAATACAATTATAATGTGGGACAAGGATCATGTAGGATACATCATAGAACAAAGACTATACCATAGAATACAAATGTATTATGTATGATTTTTATGTAGAACCTCACCATAGTGTAGAGAACCACTCTGTAGGAGGTGACAAACCAAACTTCCATATCACTAAAGTTTCAAGGGTAACTACACCATAGAGAGAATATTGAATAATATCCTTGTTAAAAAGTGGATTCAATGTCATAGAAACATCTTAAAATATAGAGAGCATGAATGTGATAGTGTAGATGAATTAATTTTTCCAATCCTATAGGATCTCATGCTATAGTAAAATTACTATGTCGTAGAGAGTTTGGTGAGTCAAAGTGGTAGATGAGATCATGTTTAAGATCATGGGATCACTTAAGAGGAGGTAAATGCATGACTGTAGATCTAGTAAAATATATTATCCTACATTGTATGGAAGAAGACCATGCCACATATATTCATTAAACCCCCATTCTACGTCATATAGGAATGGTTTATTCCATGGTGAAGGTAAATAAGGAGGTGCCTATGTTTGGGAGTTATATATCATGTCATAGTCAAGGATTTTAGTCATGTTGGAAAAATTGATTGGTAACTAAAAGAGGAGTTATGACTCGAATTTATAGGTGATTTATTCAAATTTCATGGCACATTATGGTTCTATTAAACACATATGATACTTTTAAAAATCATAGTGGAATAAGATTCAATCATAACCCTTATATTCAAATGGTATAGGGGGATCTCTATAAAACTGCCTTTAGAGGTTCTGCAAAAAAGAGATCTCTAAATTGTGTGCATACAGAGATATCTTAATTTTAAATAAAATAGAGGGAAGGGTTTATATTGTGTAGAAAAGAATAAAGAAATGAGTTTGGTACTTATTAAATATTTTTCCAAATAAGAAGGAGAAGGTTATTTCTTGTCATATCAAAGAAATAAGGTGATTCTACTCAATGTGAAATTCATGAAAGTTCTATGAAGGAAAAATAGGAGATTTAAAGGCGCTCATCCATACATAGTGCAATCTAAACAAAAATTTGATATTTTTATGGACCTATGTTCTAAATTATAATTTATTTCCTAAAGTTGTAAACTAGAGGGAAGTGAGATGAAGTGATCCATGAGTGGTAGTGAACTAACCCAAACCCTTTGTAAGGGTGGTGAGGCTAGTAAGGAGTGACCTATCCATACCCCAAATAGTGACTACCTAGTATTTTGGGTGCAGAAATATGTTATTAATCACATGACCCTCATACTAGACTGTAGTGGTGATCTAAGTAAAAATCAGTGTGTCCCTTGGGCTTTCTTGTTTATATTCTAAAAAAAACACAATATAAAAAGGGTATAAAGTGACCATATATAATATCTATTGAATGTTTTTTCACATGAAAATAAAATCAGATAATTTAATAATCAATAGAAAAAGTGGTAACCCTTTTAAGTAAGTGGTTAAGATCATTAGGGAAGTGAGGGTTTGAAAGGAAAAGTATTGAAATTTTAAATAAGTTACATGTCCTAATTCACCCCCACCCCCTTTAATTTATATCTCATTTAATCCCCTTAATGGACCCAAAAGTAAGGCTTTATAGAGTACCACTTTCTATTTTATCTAATTGATATCTAAGGTCTTCCTTGATGTTCTCGAATAGTCTTCAGTATAAGTTGGATAAAGATTTGATTTTCATCATTGCTTATCATCCTCAAACTGATGAACAATCTAAAAGTACCATTAAAAATCTATATGATATATTGATATTTGGTTCAATGGATTTAAAATAAATTTGGGATCAATAGATTACCATAGTATAGTTCTCATATAAAAATATCCTCTATTATATAATTCAAATGGAACCATATGAGGCTCTATATAGTAAAAGGTGAAGAATTACAATATATTATGATAAATTCATAGAGCATAAGCTTTTGGAACTAGATATTGATTAATAAATTTCAGATAACATTCAGAACATTAAGTGGAACATTGAAACTATATAAAGTTTATATAAGATATATGTTGATAATAATTGATGATATTTGGAGTTTGAAGATGGATATAAGGTATTTCTTTGAATATCACCATATAATAGGGTTATGAGATTCAGGAAGAAGGAAAATTTAATCCCTAGACACATTATCCCTTTTTAAATCCTCATTCATGTGGGGATGGTAGCTCATCATCTTACACTTCTACCAAACCTCTCTCAAGTGCATGATGTTTACCTTATATCACTTTTTAGTAAGTACATATACAGTCCTTCACATGTACTAAACTCAAAGGTTATACCACTAGACCATGATATCTATTATAAGGAACAACTTGTAGAAATCTTGGATTATAGAGATAAGGTACTATGAAACATGACCACTCACATATTTAACTTTCTTTGGAGAAATTCAAATTGTGAGGAAGAAACATGGGAACCCAGAGATATAATGAGGTAGAAGTGACCTCATTAATTTTCATCAAAGTAATGAAATTTTGAGGGTAAATTTATTTTAAGGGAGGAAGAATATAACACCCTATAATTTTAATATGAATTTCCTTTTATATAAATATTGTGTTGAATATCTTATTTAACATGTAACATAAAACTAAAAAGAACTGTGTTGCGTTTTATTAAAATAAAATATTAGAGTACAATATAACGTTAATAAATTATGTGAATAAAATATGAAATATCATTAAGAAGACTATAAAAGGAATAAAACTGCAATTATATAATAATATTACAGACATAAAATATTTATCCTTACGGTTTTCCATAAAGATCATAACCCTAATTACAACTATTGAAAGAAGTATGAACATTAAAAATATAGTATACATGTTGATATAGAATTAAATAAATAGGATAAATTATTTTATTAATGTATATAAATCTATATATAGGAATTAAATATGATCATTATATATATGGTCATTAGAAATATGGTCATTGGATATATCATCATTGGAAATAAGGTCATCAGATATATGTTCATTAGAAATACAGTCACTGGATATATGGTCATTGGGTATGCATGTGTATAATAGGTATATTAAAGTTGTATACTTTTTTATAATAAATTGAAAATAATATAATTCATAATTAATAAATAATAAAATAAAAATATGATTTTTAATTAAAATATTTTGTTATATATTTTTATGTGTTACTTATTATTATTATTAAAGAGTGATTTGATATATTTATAAAAAATAATGAAATATTTTAATATCAATGGTTGATAAAATTACATGGTAAGAATATAAATAATTAACTTTAATGGGATATGGTTAAAATCATTTAATGTTAAAAAGAAGATATTTTTCAAAGAACTATTTTTTTTAAGTGTTGTGTAGTTTTATCTTAATTAAATTAGTTAGTATTAAATAATTAATATAATGTAGTGTTTCAATGTATAAATAAATATAGTAACACATGTTTAATTAATAATTTATATGAAACAATATTAAGAACTCCTAATGTTTAAAAAGTCATTTTTCTATAAAAATAATTTTTTATATATATTTTATGTTTTCATTTAAAAGTTAAATTTGTCATATTTAAAATTCAATCAGATTAAATAGATTCAAATAATTTAATCATTGCATTTAAAATATTTCAATAGTTTAATTTCATTTTTTTGGCATAAAAAGAAGTTACCGAGGCAAAATGTGAGTTACCAAAGTAAAGGTAAAATGGGGTAAAAGGGTTTAACTATGTGGTAAATACATAAAATATCAATAACATTATCTCTAAATTTTTTAGATGAAGGGATTAAAAACCCATATCCATTATTTTATAGTTTTTATACACTATTTATTATAAAATTACAACCATACACTTTTTAAAATGAGTATTTGCAGAAATTACACTCAAAACTCACCTATAAAAGGTCCCCTCCTATACCCCTTCCATACGTATATTTATTATTGAAAATATATGGAAAAATTTACCATTTTTCCTCTTATATATCCTTCTTATACTTTTGGTAGCTTTTGGTTCAAATAAAGAAGGCTCAATCCTTTATTCTGAAGGAACCTGTAACAAGAAGGGGAGCATAACATCCTGACCTGGCTTACCATTGAACCGGTAGCCGGACTGGTGGGTTACATGGCCTCAAGCACGTCTCCCTATATGCCAAAGGCTACTAACTAGAAACAAGGGTCTCGGGAGGTGACGGTGGGGATATGATACCCTCTTATCATAGTATCATAGTTGTATAATCATAAAAAATAACAGAAAATAACAGAATTAGTAAATAGTAATGAAAAATCAACGGAAGAAAATTATATTATTATTACTAAACAAAAGTGATCAAAATCAGTTTATACAATTCAAGTATTATGGATGATGGATGATTCGTGAGATAAAGCAATAAGCAAGAAGCATGATTTATAATACAATAAAAAAAAGATAGCAAATCCCCAAGGGAGATCTCCATGAGCATCCAAAGCTCCATCTCGGTCATTTACACCTAACTCACAAGTACAATCAATAAAAAATCAACCTAGATCCTACAAATATAAGGTCTACTTGGGTACCAAAGGTACATAAGTAGGGGGTGAGATAAAATATCAGTAGGTCGGCATCCATGGTGTCTAGCCCAATCAAGTGGAATATAACTTATATGGTGTACAAGTATGGAGAATTTAATAAATATAAATACATAAATAAATAATACTCTTCAAGGTCCCTAAGGGACACCTGAAATCTATATCATCTTTGTCTCATTTATAAAAAAAGAGTCTAATCATGTCACTATATATATATATATATATCATAAATGACATGGGGTAATAATGCCTCCCACCCATCAATAGAAGATAACTGGAATGGGGTAATAATGCCTTTAACCCATAGAAGTTTATATAGTACTGGAAAGGGTTAAGACTGCCTCCCACCCATAATCATTTATATATCAAGCATGGGGTAAGAATTCCTCTCATACATAATCATTTATATAGTTGGAATTAGGTAATAATTCTTCCCACCCATAAACATTTATATAATACTAGCATGGGGTAAGACTACCTCCCACCCAAAATAATTTATACAGCTCATATGGGGTAATAATTCCTCCCATACATAATCATTTATATAACTAGCATGGGATAATAATATCTCCCATCCATAATCATTTATATATCTGGCATGGGGTAAGAATGTCTCCCATCCATAATCATTTATATAGTTGGCATGGGGTAAGAATTCCTCCCATCCATAATCATTTATATAGATATATATACAATGTAAGAAAGTCCATACAAGAGACACATTCATTTATCATAGGTTTACTTAAGGCATAACATCTTAATAATTTACAATGACATGGTAACATATTCATTTTCAATCATGAGGAAAAGCCTCTCATGCAAGCCATTATTCATTTCCAGTTCCTCTTTTAAAATATTTCAAATATTTAGTGCAAGTCACTATGAACAATCCACTCTATTTTATTCATATCAGTTAATTAAACTTTAGAAAGGATACATAAACATGTCCATAATTCACTACACAAGGAATTACCTCTCATGTGCTAAGTTAACCTTGTTCTGTTCCGTTTAACTCATTCAATATATAAAAACATGGAAATACAATTTATAAGATCAAGGGGGTCACTTATATGTGACATGGTCATTGCAGCACTCGCCTACTTACACAATTCCTTCTTCAAAGTCTAAGGGTACTTAGAGGGTACTTTGGTTCAACATCCATTTTAATAAAAAAAAAAGGGAAACCCCATTTATGGATATCAAAGATGCCATATAAAAGGTATGATTTAAAAATAAGAATAACTTCAATCACAAGTACAAAATTAATGAAATAATTCCAAGCAAGCTAAGTAAGCTTAAACTATCACTATGAGTTTTCGTAGACAATGCACCTCCATTGGAGGGGTTTTATTATAAAACCATGGTTTTGTTTATCAAACAAAAAATTTATCAAAACTAATAATTTAATTTATGACCAAAATTAAAATTATCAAAGGGGAATTAAATATGCTATTAATGCATTTTAGAATTTAAAAGGGTGAGGAAAGGAATCCTACCTCATGGTGGAACCAAGCTGAACACTTCAGCACTTCACACTTTCTAAATAAGAGCTGATAATACCCCCTTTGAGTATATGAACCTTTAAATATATATAAGGACACTTATCCCCTATTCACACATCTACATGGCCAATAACATATGAAAGGGGGTCCTTACATATACTCTTATATGCATATACCATCCTCCACTCAACTACGTATGCATTTTCATATATATACATAGGCACACCTTTCCCCATGCATATATATTGACTTCCATGTATGAATATACACATAATGGGGGACCTATATATATATAGGTATAGGTATATATATATATATATATACTTACCAATTCATATGTAGAAGTTTCCTTAGACTTCGATGACTCTAAATCTCACGGTAGGTTCTAACACACTACACAAAAATTACTAGAAACCTTTAAACACCCAGAGGATTCCATATAATAAGAGAGAAACCAAACTATGGGCGTAAATCTTTACCTCAAATGGATGTGTCTACCTGAATTGAAGTTAACCACTTCACTTAGGTTGAGGGTTTCCATAACGTAAATGAAGGGGTCTCGAGATACCCTTTGCACAACCTAGAACCAAAGAAAAAAATCAGATTACCCATTTGACCTAGGGTTCAGTCAAACCTCACCAGGTGATGGGGAGACCAGAAATTGGCCAGAAAAGGAAAGGAGGAGGGACTGAAGACCTTACCTAGAATATTTGGAGGAAAAACACCAAGAAATATGACTGGAAATCAAAGAACGAAGGAGGGAGTTGGAGGGGGTTTGAAGTATGTATCTAGGGTGCCAGGGGGAGGGCGTTGGATGATGCAAGAGGGAGAGAGGTGAGGTTAAGTTTTTTGTTTTATTTTCTTTTAATTTAATTTAATAAATTTGAAATCTAAAAATTGGTCATCACGTGTGGTTTGGGACGCAACGTTTATCAAATCGTGCACCAACTGTGTGCCCTCTACTCGGCACCTAGAGTATCACGCATGGGATGGATGCACGGTTTGGAAACTATGCACCGACCATGTGGTGAATAGTGATTATCTACTTACCAATTGCCACTAAATGTGTGGGATAGGCACATATTTTGGTAAATCTTGTGTATCCTATGAGTTAACCTCTGTTCACCTACAAAATGGCCACACGGTTTTTTGCAGTGGGTTGCACAGTTTTAGACAAACCATAGTCTGGCGCTTCTGAAACTCCTTGATACACCTAGGAAACTTCTTAGGAATTCTCCCAAGTCCAAAAACATCACCTTTAAGGGTCCCAACTCTTATAATTCCATTCTAAGGATCATTTTTAAAAATAGTCAATTCAGTAAATGAAAAGTTTCAGATTCCTTTGGATTTTCATCCGGTTCAAAAGACAAATCGTTACAACCTTCCCACATTAGAACTTATCATCCCTGATAAGCCTTTGAGAACAACATACACTTCATCCGACCTAAAAGGGTCATGAATTTTCAATAAAATGGTCACATTACATTTCCAAACACCCACCACACCATCGAACATACCTTTAAACACGTGAAAACTTAATCCGAAAAAACTCAGGCCATCACTTGTTTGCCAACCAAAATATAGAGACGACTCTTATCTGATCCCGTTTATTTGGAGACATGATCCAATACTAGAAAATTATCTTATACCCATAGTTCAAAACTGTGGGTATAAACCCCAAAATTGTGGGTATAGGCTATACCCACGGTTTAGGGAACTGTGGTCATTGGTGGCGTCGGTATAGGTTCATGACCTATACCCACAGTTTGGAAGAACCGTGGGTATAGTTTTTTCCACTGTGTCATAACTCTATACCCACAGTTTGGAAATCGTGGGTATGGCATATTTTACAAAATAACAGCCCGTGGGATTCGATCTCGCAACCACTTCTCCATTCACGAGCGTCCTTACCGCTACCCTATCACCGCATATATGTATGTATATATATATTTTATTAAATATATTTAGTCAAACCATGGGTATAGAGGAATAAACTGTGGGTATAGAACTCTCGCCAAATTTTTTTTGTTCCCAGGGAAAAAATAAATTTCCCGCGCACACGCAGGAAACCTATACCCACGGTTTGTCAAAACTGTGGGTATATATTTTTTTATCCGACGACTATACCCACGGTTTTGGGAAAACTGTGGGTATAGGGCACCCTATCCCCATGGTTTTGGGAAAACCATGGGTATAGCCATTTTTTGATACCCTATACCCAAGGTTTGGAGAAAACCGTGGGTATAGGGTAGCCTATGCCCACGGTTTGGGGAAACCATGGGCATAGGCTATCAAAAAATGTTTATACCCACATTTTTTCCAAAACCATGGGCATAGGGTGACCTATCCCCACGATTTTCCCCAAAAACGTGGGTATAGGTCCATTTTCTAGTAGTGATCACATCATCATCTCATCAAGAAACTAGAAAAAGGTACTTTCCACCTTAGGATTTGACGTTAAGCATCCAATTACAAACCAAGGTTCAACCTACCATTGGAATTTCCTTACAAGAACGCCTCTAAGAATTATAATGACCCTTCTCACGTGATTCCTGAAATAGTTAAAATGAATGATCCCCATTGATATCAAAGCCCAAGTCGAACTAGATTTCCATTAAAACCCTTAGCCAATACACACCACACTCACCTTCACTTGACGACATGCTAGATAACGGTCCTCTATTGGCCACTTCATTGAACAAGAAAAACAATGAGTTGAGCGACTCCATCTAACCACTTCTCAAAATGGTCAGTGTATTTCAAACAGAACTATGATGCCTTATCCCAAGGAATCTTTCATTCACCACAAGGATGTCCACTGAAGTACATACATGATTTTCAATGACATTCTAGACAACCCCATGAAGTAAACCACACATCTAGTGTGCAAAACTGAAGAGAACCACCCAACAATCTCAACAGCTTTTAAAGATTTAGCGTAGTGTAAGACCAGTGCTCTCTTAGTTCATCTAGGATGACATCAAGATAGGGGGCATGCTCATTAATTAGCAGAATACACTAAGAGTATTTTAATGTATTCTAGTAAAACATACCCAATTACTGGAAAGGAGATCATTTTAACCACAAATGGTTGACTTCTTAGAAGAAACTCAGCTTCACCTGCTGAGGCACCAACATTTAACTGAACACATGACTTTACTACCCAAGGAATTCCATATCGTTCAACACTCAACCAAAAAATCACATAAAATAACAATAGTGTTTTTCAAAGGTTTCATACACATTCAACCTCACCAACATCATGTTATTGGGTAGGCACCGACTCAATTAAGAACTAGCAATCCTAAAAGGAATTATAGAAAAATGACCATTTCTTAATGGTATTTCTTGGTTGTGTTCTTTCTACTTGGAAGGACACATTTAATCAAAACTGACGTGATGCTCCCCACTATAGGAGTGTCCTAGCCATTGAAAGAAAAGATAAACTAACTGCTCATAGGCGTGATAGATCAAAAAACCTTTAATAAACACATGACTCTCCTATGATCCATGATCACAACGTCAAATCATTAGACAAGGAAACCAAAACTGAACTGAATGGCGTGTAAAAACACCTGAGTCTTTAGAAACTTCAATCTGGGCATTAGGAAGAACTTATTCTTTTACAATTGGGTCACTTTAATTGGAGATGACCTGAGACCCTACTCAACATCATAAGAGATTTATTTCAGAGCCGTATATCCCCATTCAACCTTTCACTTGGAAAACGACATTCCAAGTTATCCACTTACAAGGAAAGGAAAGGGTTCAAATGACCAAAGAAGCATCTGACTATGCCCTAGGAATGTATAACTTTATGAAAACAAGCATTATCCATTGATCAAGCCAATAATAAGGTCAATGAAAGCATGACAACCCATCCAAACAAGGTTTTCACTAGAAATTAAAAAACATACAAGGTATAATAGTACCTGGATGATATCAAACATCATAAAACAAGTGGAATTAGAAAGGAAATCATGTTCTAAGAGAACTACCTACCATGAGTTGTCCCCTTATGAAAAAAAAGCATCACTCTTAACATTGGGTCATGCTAACAGATGTCACTAGGCTCAAAAGCTGAACATTTTAAGCCATTGATAAAAATAAAGTATCCTATGAAGAATTCTACTGTTTCCATTCCATGGAATCTCAAGGATAACTTAAACATACCTTATTCAAGGGTCTAAATAGAGAACACAACTACAAGTTCCATTTCAAATCCCCTTTATATTTAAACACATTTAACCTTTTAAACTCTTTAAAGGATTTAAGGCCAAACATCAAGGCATACAGGGAATTCTCATAAATTCATCTTTAAAACATTTAAGAATTCATTGGCATCCCATCATAAATAGGAAATTTATCATATAAATTCCTTTTAAAATAAAAGGAAACCCATAGGGGTCCCACTAAATCAACCTTGGATCTCTATAAAACAACCCAATATTCATTTCTAAAATATATAAAAGTTTCAAACACCCATACCAGGTCATCACATAAGTTACATGTCCTAACTAACCAACTTTGGTCCAGTTGAGTAATTTTAGAAAAGTAACCATTTTAAACAGAACATGGTCATTGAATTTAATACAGGTTTCCATTTACCAATTCATGAAGCACCTATACGCTTCATAAATTAAAAATTGGCTCCCATTTATCAGAAAAAAATTACAATTAACAATTTAACATTCTCAAAAACAATATTCCAATCATATGGGTGGCCACCTACCAACCTGTAAAACACCCATACATTATACATTTTGGAATTTGGTTCACTTTAGTCAAATCCAATTTAGCTTTTCATTTAAACTGTAGAAACCTTTACATTTTATCAAAAACCTTAAAATGTATTTATAATATGATAAAAATGGTTTTAATATACGGGTTACCCTTTCCCGGTTGTAAGGCGCCCATAAACCATACAATAGAAAATTGGTTCTCGTTAATTCACAACCCATATATTTTCATCCCATGAAACTAGTTACATACTAACCAAACATAGCATGTTATCATAAGAAGTAACACAGAATCATGCTATAACATATAATCATGGCATATCAATCGAGGAACATAATCAAGTTGGAAATAAAAATATAATGCCACTACATGGCATGGAACTGTGCATAGAAAGTGAATTTCTTATGTGCCTTTATGATGCATGAAATGTATATTCCTTTCCATATCATTCCAAGGGTAAAATTCCATAAATTCCATAAATCATAAGCAGTGGAAAGTACACCAATCACTCAAGGTGAAATCAAATTCAACCATAATATAAAATAGCATGAAAATCAATACCATCCCTATCTAGTCAGTCATTTTCTATATGTGGGGTGATCAGTCCCAAACACGGCTATTAACTAAACATTAAAAAATTTATAGTCTCCTATTTACCAACCCAAAATAGAAAGAAAAAGGAAAAATGTTAACTCCTTTAATACCACTTTGTTACATCCTGATATGGCTTACCATTGAACAGGTGGGTCACATGGCCTCAAGCATGTATCCTTATATGATAGAGGCTACTAACTAGCAGTGATAGTATTGGGAGGTGATAGGGGAGACGATAACCTATTATCGGAGTAGAAAAATTTTATAATCAAAAAAAATAACAAAAAATAGTAGAAGCATTAAATATTAAAGACAAAGAAGCATAAGATAATTATATTATTATAACTAAAAAAAGTGGCCAATTCCAGTTTATACAATTAAATTATGATTGATGATACATGATATAAATATTAATAAAGTGGAATGTTTTATGATACAATAAAAAATAAGAAAAGACATCAAATCCCCAAGGGTGATCTTCATAAGCATCCCGAGATCTAGATCGGTCCTTTGCTCTGAACTCCTAGGTACAATAAATACAACAATCAACCAAGATCATGAAAATATAAGGTCTACTCGAGTACTAAGGGTACCGAGAAGGGTGTTAGATAAAATCTCAGTAGGCTGACACCAACAATGTCTAGCCTAATCTAGTGAAATATAAGTTAGATAGTGTATAGGTATAGAGAATTGAATAACTATAACTGCATAAATAAATAATACCAATCTAGGTTTCTAAGGGAAACCTGATGGATATACCGACTTAGGCTCATTACTGAAATAAGAGTCTGATCATGTCACTATATATATATATATCATAAATGGTGTGGGGTAATAATTCCTCCAACTCATAAATAGAAGATATCTAGCATGGGGTAAGAATTCCTCCCACCCATAGACGTTTATATATTACAAGCATAGGGTAAGACTGCCTCCCACCCAAAATCATTTATATAGCTGGTACGGGGAAATAATGCCTCCCATACATAACCATTTATATAGCTAGCATGGGGTAAGAATGCCTCCCATCCATAATCATTTATATAGCTGGCATGGGGTAATAATGCTTCTCATCCATAATCATTTATACAGCTGGCATGGGGTAAGAATTCCTCTCATCCATAATCACTTATATAGATAGCATGGGTTAAGAATGCCTCACATCCATAATCATTTATATAGCTTGCATGGGGTAAGAATACCTCCCATCCATAATCATTTATATAACTGACATGGGGTAAGAATGGCTCCCATCCATAGTCATTTATATAGCTGGGATGTGGTAAGAATGCCTCCCGTCCATAATCATTTATATAGATCCATATACAATGTAATCATATCCATAAAAGAGGCATATTAATTTATCATAGGTTTACTTAAGGCATAACATCTTAAGAAATTACAAGGACATGGTTACATATTAATTTTCAAATATGAGGCAAAGCCTCTAATGCAAGTCATTATCCATTTCCAATTACCATTTTAAAATATTTCAAATGTGTAGTGCAAGTCACCCTGAACAATCCACTCTATTTTATTCATATCATTTAATTAAACTTTAGAAAGGGTGCATAAACATGTCCATAATTCACTACACAAGGCCTTACCTCTCATGTGATAAGTTAACCTTGTTCGGTTCCATTTAACTCATTCAATTCATAAAAACATGGAAATACCATTTATAAGATCAAGGGGGTCACATAGAGGTGACATGGTCATTACAGCACTCACCTACTTGGGAAATTCCATCTTAAAAGTCTAATGGAACTTAGAGGGTACTTTGGTTCAACATCCATTTTAATAAAAAGAGGGAAACCCCATTTAGTGATAAAAAAGAGGCCATATAAAAGGAGTGATTTAAAAATAATAATGACTTCAAGCACAAGGAGAACATTAATGAAATAATTCAAAGCAATCTAAATAAGCTTAAACTGTCACTATGATTTTTCGCAGACAACGCACCTCCATTGGAGGGGTTTTATTATAAAACTATGGTTTTGTTTATCAAACAAAACATTTATCAAAACTAAGAATTTAATCAATGATCACAATTAAACTTATCAAAGGGGATGTAAATATTCAATTAATTTATTTTAGAATTTAAAAGGGTGAGGAAAGGAATCCTACCTCAAGGTGGAACCAAGCCGAACACTTCGGCACTTGACACTTTCTAACTAGGAGTTCCTGCTACCCCCTTTGAGTATATGAACCTTCACATATATATAAGGACACCTATCCCCTATTCACACATCTACATGGACAAGAACATGTGAAAGGGGTTCTTTACATATACTCTTATATGCATATACCCACCTCCACTCAACTACGTATTCATTTTCAAATATATACATAGTTACACCTAGCCCCATACATATATATTGACTCCCATGGATGAATATACACATAATTGGGGAACCTATATATATATAGGTATATAGGTATATATATATATACTTACCAATTCATATGCAGGAAAGTTTCCTTAGACTTCGATGATACTAAATCTCATGGTAGGGTCTAACACACTGCACAAAAAATTACTAGGAACCTTAAAGCACCCAAAGAATGCAATATAATAAGGGAGAAACCAAAAAGTGGGAATAAATATTTACCTTAAATGGAATTGGTGACCTGAATTGAAGTGAACCACTTCACCTACTGTGGTAGTTACTAGAACGTAAACGAAGGGATCTCGAGATACCCTTTGCACAACCTAGAACCAAAGAAAAAAAATCAGATTACCCATTTGACCTAGGGTTCGGTCAAACCTCACCAGGTGACGGGGAGACTAAAAATTGGCTGGAAAAGAAGAGGATGGACCAAAGACCTTACCTCAAATCTTTGGAGGAAAATCACCAAAAAATCTGACTGGAAATTGAAGAATTAAGGAGGGAGTTAGTGGGGGTTTGAAGTATGTGGCTAGGGTGTCAGGGGGAGGGTATTGCATGATACAGTAGGGGGAGAGGTGAGGTTAAGTTTTGTTTCATTTTATTTTAATTTAATTTAATAAATTTTAAATTTTAAAATTGGTCATCACGTGCAGTTTGGGATGCATGGTTTATCAAAATGTGCACCAACCATGCGCCCTCTACTAGGCATCGAGAGCATCACACATGGGACGGATGCATGGTTTGGAAACTATGCACCGAACATGTGGTGAATAGTGATTAGATACTTCCAAATTTCCACTAAATGTTTGGGATAGGCACATAGTTTGGTATATCATGTGTATCCCATGAGACAACCTCTATTCACCTACAAAATGGCCACACTGTTTCCTACAGTGGGCCGCACAGTTTTGGACAAACCATAGTCTGGCACTCCTGAAACTCCTTGAGACACATGGGAAAATTCTCAAGAATTCTCCAAAGTCCAAAAACATCACATTTAAGGTTCCAAACTCTTATAATTCCATTCCGAGGCTCGTTTTTAAAAATAGTCAATTCAGTAAATGAAAATTTTTATATTCCTTTGGATTTTCATCCAGTTCAAAACATAAATCGTTACAACCTTCCCACATTAGAACTTATCGCCCCTTAGAAACCTTCAGGAACAACATACACTTTATCCTACCTAGGAGGGTCATAAATTTTCATTCAAATGGTTGCATTTCATTTCCAAACACCCACCACACCTTCGAATATACCTTTAAAATCAAAGAAACCTAATCCGAAAAAACTCAGTCCAGCACTCGTTCCCTAACTAAAACACATAGATGACTCTTACCCAGTCCTGTTTATCTAGAGACATGATCACATCATCATCTCATAAATAAACTAGAAAAAGGTACTTCCCACCTTAGGTTTTAACGTTAAGCAGCCAATTCCAAACCACAGTTCAACCTACCATTGGAATTTCCTTACAAGTATGCCTCTAAGCGTTATAATGATTCTTCTCACGTGATTCTTGAAATGGTTAAAATGAATGAGCCACATTGATATCAAAGCCTAAGTTGAACTAGATTTCCATTAACACACTTAGCCGACACACACCACACTCACCTTCACTAGACGACATTCTAGAGAACAGTCCTCCATTGACCGCTTCATTGAACAAGAAAAACAATGAGTTGAGCAACTCCATCTAACCACTTCTCAAAATGATCAGCTTAGATGGTCGGCGTATTTCAAACAGAATTGTGATGCCTTCTCCCAATGCATATTTAATTCACCACAAGGATGTCCACTAAATTACATACCTGATTTCTAGTGACGTTCTAGACCAACCCATGAAGGAAACCACACATCTAGTGTGCAACACCAAAGAGAACCAACCAACAAGTTCAACAGATTTTAATGATTTAGCACGTTGTAAGACCAGTACTCTCTTAGTGCATCTAGGATGACGACAAGATAGGGGAAATTCTCATAAATTAGTAGAATAAACTAATAGTATTTGAATGGATTCCATTAAAACATACCAAATTACTAGAAATGAGATCATTCAAACCACAATTGGTCGACTTCTTAGAAGAAACTCATCTTCACCTGCTGAGGCACCAACATTTAACTAAACACATGCCTTTACTACCTAAGGAATTCCATGATCGTTCAACATTCAACCACCAAATCCCATTCAATACCAATAGTTTTTCTCAAAGGTTTCATACATAGTCAAACTCGGCAACATAGTGTTACCGGGCAGGCACCGACTCGATTAAGAACTAGAAAGCCTAAAAGCGATTCGATCAAACTGACCATTTCTCAATGGTATTTCTTGGTTGTGTTATTTATACTTGGAAGGACACATTTAATCAGAAATGACGTGATGTTTCCCACCTTAGGAGTTTCCTATTCATTGAAAGAAAATATAAACTAGCCACTCACATGTTTTATAGATCAAAACACCTTTAATAAACACATGATGCTCCTCTGATCCATGATCACAATGTCAAATCATTAGACAACAAAACAAAAACTGAACTGCCCGGCGTGTAGAAACACCCGAATCTTTAGAAACTTCATTATGAATATTAGGAAGAACTTATTCTTTAACACTTGGGTCACTCTAATTGGAGATGACCCGAGACCGTACTCAACAACATAAGATATTTATTTCGGAGTCATATTTCCCCATACAACCTTTCACTTGGACAACGACATGTCAATTCATCCACTTACAAGGAAATGAAAGGGTTCAAATGACCAAATAAGCATTTGACCATGCCCTAGGAATGTCTAAATTGATGAAAATGAGAATTATCCATTGATCAAGCCAATAACAAGGTCAAGGAAATCATGACAACCCATCCAAACAAAGGTTTCACTAGAAACTGAAAAACCTACAAGGTACAACAGTACCTAGATGAAAAAAAACATCATTAAAAAATGGAATTAGAAAGGAAATCATGTTCTAAGGGTACTACCTACCATGGGTTGTCCTCTTATGAAGAACAAGCATCACTCCTAACACCTGGTCATGATAACAGATGTCACTAGGATCAAAAGCTGGACATTTTAAGCCATGGCTAAAAATAAAGTAGCCTACAAAGAATGCTACTATTTCCATTCCAAGGAATCTCAAGGATAACTTAAACTTACCTTACTCAAGGTTCTAAATAGAGTACACCACTACAAGTTCCATTTCCAATCCCCTTTATATTTAAATGCATCTAACCTTTTAAACTCTTTAAAGTATTTAAGACCAAAACATCAAGGCATACAGGCAAGTCTCATAAATTCTTTTTTAAAACATTTAAACATCCATTGACATCCCATCATAAATAGGAAATTTATCATATAAATTCATTTTAAAAGAAAATTCAACCCATAGGGGTCCCACTGAACCAACCTTGGTTCTCTAGAAAACAACCCAATATCATTTTCTCAAATATATAAAAGTTTCAAACACCCATACTAGGTCATCTCATAAGTTAATGTCATAACAAACCTACTTGGGTCCTGTTGAGTCATTTTAGAAAAGTAACCTTTTCAAATAGAACATGGTCATTGCATTTAATATGGGTTTCCATTTCCCAATTCATGAAGCACCCATACACTTTATAAATTAAAAATTGGCTCCCATTTATCAGAAAAAATTACATTTAACAATTTAACATGCTCAAAAACAATGGTCTAATCATATGGGTGGCCACCTACCAACCTGTAAAACACCCATACACTGTACATTTTGGAATTTGGATCCCTTTAGTATAGTCAAATATACTTGTTCATTTAAACTATAGAAACCTTTACATTTTATCAAAAACCTTAAAATGTATTTATATTATGCTCAAAATGGTTTGAATATTTGAGTTACCCTTTCCTAGTTGTAAGTTTCCCATACACCTTACAATCAAAAATTGGTTCTCGTTTATTCGCAACCCATATATTTTCATCCCATGCAACCAATTGCATATTAACCAAACATAGAATGTTATCATAATAAGTAACACAAAATCATGTTATAACATAGAATCATGGAATATTAATCAATGCACAAAATCAAGTTGGCAAGAAAACTACAATGCAACTACATGGCATGGAACTATACATGGAAAGTGAATTTTTTATGTGCCTATATGATGTATGAAATGTATATTCTTTTCCATATCAGTCCAAGGTTAAAATTCCATAAAGTCCATAAATAATAAGTAGTGGAAAGTGCATCAGTCACTTGAGGTAAAATCAAATTCAATCGTAATAGAAAATAGCATGAAAATTAATATAATCCCTATCCAGACAGTAATTTTCCATATGTGGGGTGATCAGTCCCAATCATGGATATTAAATAAACATTAAAACATTCCTAGTCTCTTATCTGCCAACCCAAAATAGAAAGACAAAGGAAAAAAATTTACCTCCTTTGATAACACTTTGTAACGTCCCGACATGGAATACCATCGAACTGGTGGGTCACATGGCCTCAAGAATGTATACCCATATGCTAGAGGCTACTAACTAGTAGCGAGGGTCTTGGGAGGTGATAGGGGAGATGATACCCTCTTATCAGAGTATCATAATGGTATAATCAAAAAAAATAACATAAAACAATGGAAGCATTGAATATTAAAGACAAAGTTGTAGAAGATAATTATATTATTATAATTGAACAAAAGTGGCCAATTATGGTTTATACAATGAAAGGATGATGGATGATACGTGATCTAAATAAGTAATAAAGTATCATGTTTTACAATACAATACAAAAATAAGAAAAGGCAGCAAATCCCCAAGGGTGATCTTCATAAGCATCTCGAGCTCTAGCACAGTCCTTTTCTCCAAAATCCTAGGTACAAGTGTCACGACCCGCCCTCGGGGCTCGTGTCGTGACTACCCCAAGCCCGCCTCCCATAGGCCAGGGGCTGGCGACTAGCACCAAGGCGTAAAATCCCGACAAAAAGGGGAAGGCATTGCCTTTGTAAAGTAAACAAACACTATAGAGTAAGCAAGCATAAGTAAACACTAAGTAAAACTGGGTACAATAGTAAGTGTAGAAAAGTAAGTGGGCCAGAATACAAACCCAAACTGAAAGTAAAGTACAACTGGAAAGAAAGTACAGCAACTGAAAGTAAAGCCGCAGCGTCGTGCCATCCACAGGAAGTCCCACCTAAAGGGTGGGTACAGATGGCCTCCTCAGCTCCATGGGTCCAGCCGTCCGCTCCGTGTATGTCCCGCCCAGTGGTCCACCTCCAGGTACTGACTCGCTCCACAAACCTCCATCACGATCAGCGCTATCCATTGTCTGCATCCAACACAACGTAGTGCGGGCATAGCCCGTGCAGGGGTGAGTATAAGCTACTCAGTAGGGACCCCGAGACCCCCAAAGGTCTCCCAGAATCCAAAAAGGATAATCCACAAAGGAAAGATACAATCATGAAGTAACATCTGACACTACTTAGGTATATGCCCATACATATACCTAAGTCATCAATTCCCGTTCGGCTCCAACATTCGAGCCCAAGTTCGATCATGTCCACATAGGAGTACAACCCAATCCACATAGGATAACACAACTCAATCCACATAGGAAAGCAATTCAATCATATCGAAGATATTGATTGAAGTCAAGACTCAGCTCCACAGGTATACTTCTTCGTAAGATGATAGAGATGATCAGATGTAGCCACTGATTCATCTAAGCTGTCGGACCCACACAGGATCGAAAGGTACTAACCCCCGCAATGACCCACATAGGATCGATAGGTAACTAACCCCCGCAATGACCCACACAGGATTTGACCCACACAAGATCGGTATGCGCTAGCCCACACAGGACTGCTGAGCGCTGACCCACACAGGATCTGATCCACACAGGATCGGTAAGCACTGATCCACAGGGGATCGCTGAGTGTTGTAGTCGTCATTGTCGAATCCACAGAGGATTTCTGTACAGTCTTCATCGTCGTCGCAGTTGCATCCAGCTCTAGGGTTCCCGCACACAGCAAGATCGTTCGGGGAGGGTCCGCTCCACAAGCCGAGGTCTGATACATCAACTGACATGAAGTCCGGATTTTATGTATCCAAAAGTTTTGTATCGTCAACAGGAACTCAACGTCACAGACGACGCGTCAATCGGACGTCCGGTCTGAGAGTTATTGGCTTTTTCGTCCAAGGGGCCCGGTTGGTTTTTAAGTCAAAACCAACCCGACCATACTCCAACTGCGTCCAAACCTCGAGCGAAGTAATCAAAAAGGTATGTCTCACTATGAGGAAACCATCA
Source organism: Viscum album (assembly GCA_963277665.1). Lineage (NCBI taxonomy): Eukaryota > Viridiplantae > Streptophyta > Magnoliopsida > Santalales > Viscaceae > Viscum > Viscum album. Next base: position 990,175,186 of record OY728128.1, on the reverse strand, counting down.
AAGTCGACGGAACGTCAATTGGATGTCCGGAACTCAAGTTATAAGCGTTTCCGCTCCAAGGGCCCGGTTGGTTTCGTGTTCGAACCAACCCGGCCGAACCCAAAGTTCTCCGAAACCTTGAGTGTAGTATACCGAAACGACCGTCTCGATCCAAGGATCGCATCTCAGATGATGGTACGTTGATCGGAGGTCTGTAGCCCAAGTTATGGTCAAAAGACTGAAAGAGGTTCGGAAATAGGGGGTTTGGGTCCGGTCCGACCCGGCCCGATACCCCCTGGGTCGACCCGAACCGGGTCGACCCGACCCAAGTTCGGGTCCGGCCCATTAGGGAATGGGCCAGCCCGGTGGGCGCGGCCTGGCCAGCATGGCCAGGCGGCTCTGCCGAAACGGTCGAGCGGAAGGGGGGGGCTCGCTGCCCCCCTGTTTGTGTAACCACGGCCCCCATGTGGGGGGCTGCTCCTTTGGCCAGCCGGGGGTTACGACCCCCAGCTTCTTGGAAGCCGGTTGGCCCGGTCCGGCCGGTTGCTGCTGCTACGGGACCTCCGGGGTCCTTCCCTCCTGCTCCGGTGCCGGCGGCCGGAAGTCGGCCGCCGCTTCCTGCTCTACCGCGGCCAAAGGCCGTGGCCTTGGTCCGACCGGCGCGGTGCGACGGCACCGCGCCCCCGCTCCGGTCGCGGCCACTTTGAGGTTCTCCGGCATGGCGCGACAGTGCCGCGGCTTTTTTCGACTTCAACAGCGCGGCGCAACGGCGCCGCGCTTCTACGCCCATTCTTTATTATTTCCGTGCGGTGCAACGGCACCGTGATGCCTTGCTCGTGCCGCAAACAATTCAAACAATCAAGGGTGGAGGAGGGTCGGCTGTGTTCGTGTGGTCCGACCTCCTCCCATTATTGCGATAACAGGTGGCTCAATTAGAGACAATGATTGGCGATGAAATTATTCACGAACAGAAACAAAATAATCCCCTACCTCAAGCATTGTCGTCGGGCGAGGTTTGTCGTGGAAAGGGACGTCGCGGAAGGAGACTCCGTAAGCATCGCGGAAGGAGGATCGTCGGCGTCGCGGAGAAGAGAATCTTCGGCGTCGCATCGTCGATCTCCGAGGATGGCTTCTATCACCGGCTACGGAGAGGGAAGAAGATGGTATGACGAACTCCCCTTTGCGGTGACGTAGTTCTTCGTCGAAGGCTCGATGTTCTTCGCATTCTTCGACGAGGAAGAATATGTTCTTCAAGAGTTAGATCAAATACTCTCCCAAAATCCTATCGCACCACCAAACAAAAAATTAATGAAATAAGACCTTGTATTATTTAATTAACACACAATCCAACTTAAAATTTGAAAATCGAATTGAATTCAAGAATTAATTACATTGAATAAGTTAATCAATTAATGAGTTGACTTTTCAATTAATGGGGGTGTGGGTGCGTTACCTAATTAAAAGAGGGGGTTTGAAGAAGTTGAATAGGTGGGGCTCATGTGGAACCCACCCCACAAATATCCTACCTAGTGGGTAGGATATAGTGGGTCCCACTCCAACCACTTAGCTTAGGTTAAACTACTATAAATAAAAATAAATTGGTTGCACCATTTTATTTTTATTCTTTAGTTAACTCAATTAATTTAATAACCACACCTGAGTAAATGCAACTCCGGAATAGGTGTTCCTAAGCAATTATCGGCGCTTCGATTCCATTGGTGTCCTCAGATTTCGATTCCGAGCACCGGTTCAAAAGTTAGGAAAACTCACTCGTTCGTTCACTGAACGTACCCGAGCTAAACTTCGGAAATTTATTCCGGGCTCACCGGGCCTCGGAATCAAGTGCCGTCAGAAACTGCGTTCTTATAAAATCCAAAAGAAAATTAAGAAAAAATTTCCCTTGAATTTTTATGGGTCTTTACAACAAGAAATACAAAAATCAACCTAGATCCTAAAAATATAAGGTCTACTTGGGTACTAAGGGTACCAAGAAGGGTGTGAGATAAAATCTCAGTAGGCTAACACCCACTATGTCTAGCCTGATCTAGTGGAATATAAATTAGACAGTGTACAGGTATGTAGAATTTAATAACTATAAATGCATAAATAAATAATACCAGTCTTGGTTTCTAAGGGACACCTTATGGCTATAACAACTTCGTCTTATTACCAGAATATGAGTCTGATCATGTCACTATATATATATATTATAAATGGTGTGGGGTAAGAATGCCTCCCACCCATAAATAGAATATAACTGGAATGGGGTAAGAATTCCTCCCACCCGTAGATGTTTATATAATTCTAGCATAGGATAAGACTGTCTCCCACCCAAAATCATTTATATAGCTGGTACGATATAATAATACCTCCCATCCATAATCATTTATATAGATGGAATGGGGAAAGAATGCCTCCATCCCTAATCATTTATATAGATTGCATGGGGTAAGAATGTCTCCCATCCATAATCATTTATATAACTGGCATGGGTTAAGAATGCCTCTCATATATAATCATTTATATAGCTAGCATGGGGTAATAATTCCTCCCATCTATAATCATTTATATAGCTTGCATGGGGTAAGAATTCCTCCCATCCATAATCATTTATATAGCTAGCATGGGGTAAGAATTCCTCCCATCCATAGTCATTTATATAGTTGGCATGGGGTAAGAATGCCTTCCATCTATAATCATTTATATAGATCCATATAAAATGTAATCATATCTATACAAGAGGCATATTCATTTATCATAGGTTTTCTTAAGGCATAACATCTTAAGCATTTACAATGATATGGTTACATATTCATTTTCAAGCATGAGGCAAAGCCTCTCATGCAATCCATTATCCATTTCCAATTACCCTTTTAAAAAATTTCATATATGGATTACAAGTCACCTTCAACAAACCACTCTATTTTATTCATTTCATTTAATTAAACTTTAGAAAAAAGACATAACAATGTGCATAATTCACTACACAAGTAATTACCTCTCGCATGACAAGCTAACCATGTTTGGTTCCATTTAACTCATTCAATTCATAAAAACATGGAAATACTATTTATAAGATCATGGGGGTCACTTAGAGGCGACATGGTCATTACAATACTCGCCTACTTGTGAAATTCCCTCTTAAAAGTCTAAGGGCACTTATAGGGTACTTTGGTTCAATATATATTTTAATAAAAAGAGGGAAACCCCATTTAGTGATATTAAAGAGGACATATACGAGGTGTTATTTACAACTAACAACAACTTCAAGAATAATGATAACATTAATGTAATAATTCCAAGCAAGATAAATAAGCTTAAACTATCACTGTGAGTTTTTGTAGACAGTGCACCTCCATCGGAGGGGTTTTATTATAAAACCATCGTTTTTTATCAAACAAAACATTTATCAGAACAAAAAATTTAATCAATGAATACAATTAAACTTATCAAAAGGGAATTAATTAGGAAATTAATGCATTTTATAATTTAAAAGGGTGAGGAAAGGGATCCTACCTTGGGGTGGAAGCAAACTGAACACTTCGGCTCTTGACACTTTCTAACTAGGTGCTACTATTACCCCCTTCAAGAATATTCACCTTAATATATATATATATAAGGACACCTAGACCCTATGTACACATCTTCATGTCTATTAACATGTGAAATGGTATCCTTACATATACTCTTATATGCATATACTCGCCTCTACTCACCTACATATGCATTTTCATATATGCACAGAGGCACACCTATACTCATACATATATATTCACTATCATGGATGAATATACACATAACATGGGAATGGATATATATATATATATATTCATACCTATGAATATACAGGAAATTTTCATTAGACTCTGGCGACTCTAAATCTCACGGCAGGGTCCAACGCACTACACAAAAATTACTAGGAACCTTAAAACACCCAAAGTATGTCATATAATAATTTAGAAACCAAAAAGCGGTCATAAATATTTACCTTGTGTGGCGTTAGTGTCCCAAATCGAAGAAAACCACTTTTCCTTCAGTGGTGGTTGCCAGAAGACAAATAAAGAGGTCCCAAGAGACCCTTTGAATAACCAAGAACCAACGGAAACCAAAAAATTGATTACCCATTTGACCTACGGTTTGGCAGAACCTCACTGGGTGATTGGGAGACTAGAAATTGGAAAAAAAGAAAGTAGGAGGGATTAGAGAACTTACCTCAAAGCTTCGGAGGGAAATCTCTAAGAAATATGACAAAAAATTAAATAATTAAGGAGGGAGATGAGGGGGTTTCGTCGCACGTGGCTAGTGCACCGGGGGGGATGGTGTTGCACAATACAGTAGGGGGAGAGGTGAGATTAAGTTTTTTTTATTTTATTTTAATTTAATTTAATAAATTTAAAATTTTAAAATATGTCATCACACACGGTTTGGGCCGCACTGTTTATCAAACCATGCACCCTCTACTGGGCCCCTGGACCATCCTACATGGGCCAGTCACCCGGTTTGGAAACTGTACGCCGACCGTGTAGTGAATAATGCTTAGCTATTGCCTAATTTCCATTAAATGTATGGTATATGTTCATAGTTTGGTAAACTATGTTGAGCCCGTGCGATATCCTCTATTCACCTACAAAAAGGCCCCATGGTTTCCTGTAGTGGGCCGCACAATTTTAGACAAATCGTGCGCTGAGTGGAGGTCCTTTAAAATTGGATTCCCCTGTTCTGGTGCTCCCGAAACTCCTCGATACACCTGGGAAACTTCTTAGGACTTCTCCCAAGTCCAAAACCATCAAATTTAAGGGTTAAAACTCTAATAATTCCATTATAAGGATTATTTTAAAAAATGGTATGTTCTATAAATGAAAAAGCTCAAATTCCTCTGAATTTTTGTCCAGTTCAAAACATGGATCGTTATAGAGAGATCTCATCAAAGTACCCAGTTATTAAACATATTTTTAAATTTAATTTTCATTTACACTATTTATAAATATAATTATCCATTATAATGAGGTTATATTAACATCATTATACATCTATTTAAATGATATATTTATTTTATAACTTCATACTCATAATCATTCATAACATGTTCTTGTTTAGGTTGGTTCAACCACCTACATGAATGATGTCATACTATATTCACTTTTTCCAACATAAATGAGTTTTAGGACATTAATAATGATAATAAAAGATATTAAAGTTATGTTATAAATATTGTTATGTTAAATTGGTGTAAAAATGAATGATCTATATATTGTAACTTCTTGTAATCGGTAAATTACTTGAAACATGCTTGTCATAGATTTCATTCTCACAAACCATACCCATAACTTCCATTAAGTGAACATGGTACTATATAAATAATTGAAAAACAATTATTCCACTACCTTTAATAATCTATTAATGATTAACTCTTTATCAAAGAACAAGGAATGAAATTTCCATTATGAAACTTGAATAAAATAATCAAAATTAAAAACATTTGATGATGAAAATAAATAATAACTAAATAATATTTGTGTAATGAATAAATATAATTAAAGAGTATAAAAGGTAATAGATATGAATAAGGTTTTAAAATAAGTGATCATTTTGGTTTTTTATTGTACATGAGTTTAAATCACTTTCATGGAAGTCTTGAGTAAAGGTAAGGGTTTTATCATCTCAATTTTCTTTCTTTGTGATATGTTCTATATTAACCACCCTATTTCTTTATGTGATGTATATATTACCTCATGAATGTATTATTACAAATATTTTATTTTATTCAAGGGGTTTCTAAATCTATATTATATTATTTCTTTCAATATATTTTTATTCAAAGATCACGAAGGCTATGAAGGGTTTCTTTAAAATCTCACTTTGAAATCGATATTATTTATGACTAAATTTCCATTTGGGGAAATTATATGTTATTTCTCTATAAAAACCCATATATTTTATTTTAATATAGTTATTTATGGTTTTTACATTTCTTATTACCATTTCCCTTTCCTTTGGTTTATAATTCAACTAAAATGATGCCTACAAATGGAACTGACTTTATCTCTTCTTTCGATCAGGAATCTTTCTCCTCAATGTCCATATTCATTATATTATTTTATAGGTATAATTATCACTATAATTAAATGATTTATTAAGGTCATTTTATATTTTCCTTTACATTATTTATAATATAATGAAAGTAGTCTCTTTCTAAAAAAATCATGGGTCATTTTCTATTATATTTGATTTTCTTTACAAAGTTTTGAAAGGGATGTTTTTTTAACATCTTCCGCATGAATACATTTTACCACCATATTCATAGGTTTTATTTAAAAAATTACTCTCAAATTTTTCATGGTTTTCCAAAGTGAATTATATTCCCATTTTTTTATAAATTATTTTCTTTTAATAAAAGTTATCAAAATTAAAGGATATTTCTTCTTATTTTTCAAATCAATTTTTGTATGATATTACAAAAATATTTTTCATCTATTTAAAAATAATTTGATATTTATTATTTTTTAATGAAGATATTATCTAATGGTACCATCCAACTTCTTCCTTTGGATGAATTATGATAATGTATTATGGAAGTTTTCATGGAACCCATTTCTTTCCCATGAGTTAATTAAGCTAAGATGGAATTATGAATGTTAATTTGGCACAAATATATATGGTATATGACTATGTTATGGGTGGGTATGTTATTACCCTCCAACTATATGGGTAAATTTTATATCTCATGAGATTATTGGGAATGGGTAGTGAACCCAAACCCCTAAGGGTCTTTGTCCACTAAATGACATGTTGGTCTATTATAGCCCTCCAATGCATTGGGTAAATCCTTATATCTTATAATTTTACATGTCAAAGATCAAAGAGTAAAAATAATCCATTAAGTTAATAGGTACACTATTTAATGATAGTATTCATAGTGATAATTGACATAAGGGGTGATTTTCTATGCTTACGTATATTCCAAATTCTTATACATGTAATGTGTTTTCATGGATCATGATTATTTACTCATCTTTCCACATTCATAAATCTCATTTCTAATGTTATTACAAAATAATTATTCCATGAATCATGAATTATGATATATTTTTTATTGATTATGGTTTTATTATGTTATGAACATGTACATTTATTATGTTCCCATACCCACATTCTCATATTAAGATCACTTGTGATCTATTATTGATATCTCTTATGTTTACACTTTATAAGCATCTGGTCTCAAACTTTATTATGTTTACATTAACCATGATATGAAGAAGAGTATTATGAATGATGTTTAGATAAGGGTATAATGTGAGAATACTATTCATAGTAGATGTTAAAAATGTTTTAAAATAATTTAGTTATGTTTATAATCTCTAAATGCACTAAACCTATAGGTTTTAGGGTGTGTTTTATTATGATATGTAGTGAATAATGATATATAATGATGTAATATATGTGTTTTTATGCTCATGTTTCCTCAACAAAGCCTTATTAATGATTCCAAAATCTATACCTCATCACAGTGTGACCTCCCCCTTTCATGGTGTGGCGAGCCACCTGCAATCGAATTTTAATTATAGGGACACCCCAACCCTGATCCAACTATCACCTAGGAACCTAAACATCTTACGTTCCTCTAAACATGTCTAAAATTATATCTTTGATATGTTATAACCCTTAAAATCCAAATTTGAGTCTCGATTCTTGAAATTTCCCTTGCTCTAGAATGAAAAATTAAATTTTCCCTGAATTTCACAACTCATAACAATGAATGTCATTATAGTGGGGAATCCATTGCATAAAAATTTATTTATATCATATTACTATGCACAATAACCTATAGTATTCTTGAAAATTAGTTTTCGTAAGGATGTTTTTGTTTTCCAAAATTGATTTTAGTTTTTCTATGGTATTATAAAATATTTTGAACAAATTAAAACTTAGAATATTAGTGTTTTTATCATTATTACCAATTTAGACATTATAAATTTATTAATAATAAATTCCCATCACTATTTTATTTGAATATTAGTATCCATAAACTATTATATTTATAATACTCAATCACTTGAGAATACTAGTGGGAAAGTATCCTTAAACCTCTATTCATAGCTCAAGTTTTGGAATCTCTACTACTTATAGGGTCTAAGGTAGGATTTTGGTTAGTCAACCACATTAACTCATGTCTCCTTGATCTATTGAGTGGAGTCTCATTTCCTATAAGTCCTTAACTTGGATTTTCTTAACACTTTCCACTAAAATTTCACCAATATATCTATAGTTATTTCTTTAGTGAAAGTTTTAGTTATATTGGCCCACCACTTGTGTTAAAACTCCCATGATATTAGTAGTGTTTCAAACCAACTCAGTTTATCTTGTCCTAATACCTGGGATATCCCATAAAAAGTCCTAAAGTGCATTCCCAATCACAACATGCTGATAACTAGTGTTGGTTCATTACAAAAAAAATTATTATTGGGAATGATTTAACTATATAAAATAAATAAATAATCATTATAAACTTGTCAAGAATATGGAATGGTTTATCCATACATTGGGATTTCCTTTATAAACAAATAAATAGTTTTAAAACAAAAATGGAATAAAAAATACATAATTGAAAAAAACATCCAACTAAAATTCCATAGAATATAAATATTGAAGGTAAGAAACAATACTAATACAAGGATCCATAAAATGAAAAGAAATCCAAATTGAAAGGTACATACACAACCCATGGTAAAAAAATGATCACAAAATACCAAATTAGTGATCTCCTCATGACCTAAGGTCACACTACAATATCATCAACAAAACATGCTCCATGAGTGACCAAGGAGAAGGAATCCAAAGGAGAGTATCTTCTCTATAACCTAAACCATAAAAATCCACCGAGTCTATAAAAACTGAGTGGTATAAGTAGAGTGTGAGAAAAATTACTCAGTAAGATGTCACTGATAAAAGACACTATGAGATTCAATTTATAATCCATTCTATTAATGATAGGTTGGAATAAAATTTATGAAAATGATACCTTTTTTTGAATTCAATGGAATCAAACCAAATAATAAAATCCAAACTTTATTTTTTAAATAAAACCACATTATTAGAAAAAAAAATTGATGGGTTCTAGGAGTTTCACTTAAAATCCCTTTTAAAATAAATAAAAAAAATGCCTTTAAAACCATGTGAGACTAATAAATGATTTTAAAACATTTATCTACCAATTAACTTCCAAAATTATTTGATAAGTTGACTTAAAACCTATAAAATAATTAAAAAGGTCTAGAGATGTAAAGTGTACACATATATGGAATTTACTAGATAAGAAAAACAAAAATACACACCATATAGAATAAACTACTAGATGAAATAAAATAGAAATAGAAATAACATCAACTCAAGTAAAGGAAAATAAAATAACCTAGTATCATGGGAGTGGACCTAGTGTAAATAAGGTTAAGGTACACTATGATCCTTGTACTAACACAAGTCCAAATCGAAGTGCATCCAAACTATGTGTTGGACACTGGCTAGAGTGTTTCCCTAAAGTAGTAGGAAAAGTGGAATCTTAGTCAGAGTGGCATCATAACTAGAGATGTATAGGCTAGGTAGAGTGGCTTCATCTCATATTATGTACTTGTATTAATTACCTACCTAATTACTTGAGATTTCCATGATCATCCAAATGGAGGTGAGAAATATAAATCATTAAATAAATCACATAAAATATAAATGACATATAAAAACATCCCTCATCTCACATCTAAACACCCTTCACTAAAACAACCCCTTATAAATCAAGAATAATGTTTTCCAAATAAAAATCAATTACATCACATAATTGTCAAGTTCAAATCCAAAACCCATTTAATATAGTGTCAATTAGGTCATTGAGACTTCATTAATAACCCTAAACATGAAATACTTTTTAAAAGTTTTACTAAATTGGACTTAAATATTTAACCCAAAGTTCGAGATGAAAAATCCATTTTTAATACCAAATACAACACAATCCTTAATAAAAAACTATTTTTATCAAAAATTAAATTAAATTAAAATATAAAAATTTCAAAAATGCATAATATGGAATCCAAACATCATTTAAGATATCATTTCATATTAAAAAATCAAATAAACATGCGTGGATCATAAAATAATAGAAAAAAATACATAATTTCAATAACAATAAAATCCACTTCACATGTCTCTATTTAATTAGAAGAAAACAAAGGTATAATTCATAATTTATTACTTCTAGAAAACATTTAAGATTCATTGGGTAACCTAAAAATCTTATAAAACATTATTTTACATTAAAATATACTCTAAGGAATTTATACAAACACCCCTGGTGCATTAGAAAGTTGTTCTAGTAAAATTCAACTTAAGAACCATTGAAATCCCTCATTTAAGTAAGATTTGAAATCACCAAGATAAGGGAAAAATTATATCATCGTAAATAATATAATAATTCAATATAATTTAAATGAATAAATTTTTTATAAAACTCAAGCACCTAATACATTTCAAATAAATAGGGTCTCATATAAACACCTACCTGAAGAAAGTCCAAATAACATGAAACATCTAAGAAAGTGAAGATATAATCCACAGGAACAATAAACACCACCCTATACAATAATAACCAAATGGTTTATAAAAACCCTCAACTAAGGGTTCATCCATCCTGTCCTCATGGAAATAAAAAGAGAATAAATAGGAGAGGGGAAGAAGGAAGTAGAGAAATCAAGACCTAACATTAAAGAGATCACATGAAATGAAGAGGAGTAGCTCTGTATCCATAAGAGGGAAATGGGAAATTATTAAGGTATCTACCACATCTAAAAAATATAAATGAGAGGGAAATAAACCCAAATATGGTTTTAATTTGACAAGGTTCGAATGGGAAATTAAAAAAAAAATAGGAATATAGGAAAATCACATGGTTTGGGCACATAGTTTAGGAAACTATATTCCAATAGTGCAACTATCATTGGAAAAACTTAGGATCCACCACATGGTTTACCAAAATTTGTGACAACCATGCAAAAAGTATCCATATGTAATGGTACTTTACATGGTTTCCCCTGAATAAATAAGAGTAAGTCACATGGTTCCCCAAACCATGTGTAACCCGTGAACCTTCCATTCAATTGAAAAACTCATATATAAGGGTAATCTATATGGCTATTGCTAAATTTTATCCAAATATTAAATAAACATTTAGGGTTATTCCATACATAAAAGTATTCTATATAGTTACTACTGTATATATAATAGAATCCACATGGTTATCCCTAACCGTACACTAACTGTGTAGTTTTGAAAAAATATTAAATATTTGAAAATTTTAAAACCATTCATTATTAATTATAGTAAATTAAGTAAGTAAAAAAATAACATCCAAAAGTGATATCAAGGTGTAATAATTCTCCCTTTCATATCATATTATACCCTGATAAAATCAGTAAATATTTAAGTATATAGAATATCAAAAGAATTCAATAGGGAAATAGAAGCACTGAATGGTATGATATATGAACCATCTCATAATAAAGGAAAAAATCACATCAAAACACCTCTCCAAATACAAAAAATTACACCAAATAACGGTAATAATATTATCAAAAATATGGGACCAATGATGGGTCTCTCCACCATTTAAGGTTTATGACCACATGGTGGGATAAACAAGACTAAGTTATCCCAAGTAGCTTCCCTACAAGGCATAGCCTACTCCCCTCAACCAAAGAGTCTGAGAAATAATAACCATTCAAGAGTTACATCCATAGTCACGTGAAAAAATATATGAAATACTACAAGGAAAAAAAATATTAAAATTCCCAAAATATAATAGAGTAGGATAACTGACTAACATAATTATGGGAATAGGGAGGAGAAGAAGAGAAACAACCTGAAAAGGCTCCATAAGATTGCTACCCATATCTCAACCATGATAAGTATATCAAACTTTATCATTACTATAATTCATATAACTTTTAAAGATGTCTCAATCGACCACAACAATGATAGATTTCTAGAAATTTCAAATAATAAGTCTTATAATACTCGGTGTAACTATACTGGAAGCATAAAATTGATCCCTTGTTCAATGGAGGAATGATAACATAACGACAAGATACAACCAAATTATCTTGAATTTATATCTTTGGTTCATCCAACTTCCACTTCTTGTAAAATATATAACTATTATCAATGCCAAAGGAGGCAGGTTCATTACCCACCCTAGGTTTTCCCTCTACTAGAAATCAATTCTAGTGTAATGTTCTTATTCACTACATCCAAAATGTTCTTAGGTTAGATAAAAAACACTCTAGTATTGATTTTTGAATAAATTCCCCTCTCAAGAACTAAACTTACAATGAGTAATTGAATACTAACTTGGGGGGGAAGAAACTAGAACAACAAAATATGAGTGAATGTTGAGTGAATAATTCTCAAACATGGTCCAAGTATCGAGGAGGGTTCATCTCTAGCACTCTCTCTAGAGTATCGGTAGGGTTGATAACTAGAAATATTGAACCCAAACCAATAGATATACTAATTTGAGTAATATCCCATGATATAGACTTTAAAAATTCATTGGGCCTTTCCAAATAGGCATATTATGAATAAAAAATAGATCTAAATCAATCAAAAATATTCAATATTAAAACCACTTCAATAAAAATGACTCATAAGTAAAAAATAAAAAAACAAGACTAAATCATATACATGCCACTGAAAAAATTTCTTACCATGAAACCACAAATCAAACCACTTATTATTTAAAACTCTTCCAAAATAATGTTTATAATAACATACATTAGTTTCAAAATCATAAAACTCCACTCAATAATCAATTTTATAAATAATTTATTGAAATAATTTCACAAGTATAAGACTTAAAATTCATTTCAATTCATTTTAGAAAAATTATTTATTAATTTAAAAAAAACTTTACCACATTGACTAAATATTTTAATATAAAGAATCTACAAAATACTTCCAAGTAATATCGAATAATAATAATAAATCTCTCTAATTTTTTCCAAATAGTAAACAATCATAACCAAAAGTAACTCAAAAACTAAAATAGGGTTTAGTATAAAAATTAAAGGGGTTTATGGTTTTTCATGGTTTAGTCACACAGTCATGTACCAACTATGAAATTTCTTTTGAGGTCTACTTAGAACCATGTTTATGGGATCTATGTGGTTTTCTAGGCCATCAGAGTTAACTGTGTGCCTCCAGTTCAACTCTCATTTTTACCCAAAAACATAAAAAACCTCTAAAAACCCATATAACTTCAATATTATTCAAAACAAAATCAATATTGATCAAAAAAATATAAAATTAATGAAAAATGAACTTAAAATTCATTACTCACAACCCAATTATCCTTGGTAACTCAATACATAGAATGAGAAATAGTTTTCTAAAAACTCCCAAAACCTACCTTTAGAATCTTGACCTTACTATCTCTAATATACCATTAATTCTAAAATAAAAATAGGTCTATGTTCTGATACCATATTTTCATGAACCAACCTAGTCTATCCTGACCCAACACCCATGATAGCCCGCGGTATGCCCTGAAGCATGTTCCCAATCACCATGAACCAGTAGATAGTGTTAAGGTGCCACAAAAAATACTGTTGGGAATGATTTCACCCTTTAAAATAAATAAATAATCAATTTAAACTTGCTACCAATCGAGAATGTTGCATTCATGGGTTGGGATTCCTTGTATAAATAAATAAACAGTTTCAAAACAAAAAGGAATCCAAAAATGATTAACTAAAATAGAAATCCAAATCATATTCCATATAAATCAAATACTGAAGGTAAAAAACAATTCTAATTCAAGGATCAAAAAAAATATAAATAAATAAGAATTGATCAGTACATACACAACCTATGGTAAACAAAAAGGATACTGAAATACCAAACTATTTTTCTCCACATAACTAAATCTCACACTCTATTATTTTTACTACAACCTTCTCTATGAGAAATTGAGGGTAGGTAATAGAAAAGGGAGTATCTTCCCAAGAAACTAGACTTGAACCTAAAAATAAATTTATTTTATAAACACTGAGTGGTATAAGTAAGGTCTGACAAAAAATACCTAGTAGGGTGTCACCGATAAAAATCCCTATGTGATTCCTTTTATAATTTATTCTATTAATTCTAGTTTGAAATATGATTTATGAAAATAATATCTTTTTAGAATTTAATTAAACCAAGCTACCTAAGAAAATCCCAACTTGCCTTTTTAAAATCATACCACTTTATTTGTATAAAATTGATGAGTTCTAGGATATTCACTTAAAAAATAAAGTCGCATAAATGCCTTTAAAACCATGAGATAATAATAAATGAGTTTAAATCCTTTATTTACCAATTCACTTAAAAAATTATTTGATAAATTAGATTAAAATAAATAATATAAGGTAAAAAGTTTAAAAATATTAAGTGTATAAATATATGGAATCTTATAGATAAGAAAAACATAAATCTACACCATGTTGAATAAAATATAACATAAATCAAATATAAAAAAATATAACCCACTCAAGTAAAGAAAAAGTTAATAACCCAACATAATGGGACTAAACCTAAGGAAACTGAGGTGAAAGTAAAATAGGATCCTAGTAATAACTCAAGTCCAAATCCAATAATATCTAAACTTTGTATATACTACTACCCAGAGTGGAATCATAAACTATTAAGAAAAGTGGAATCCTAATTAGAGTGTCATTATAACTATGAATTCATAGGCTAGGTAGAGTGACATTGTTCTCTAATAGGCACTCATCAAAATTCCCTACACAAGTACTTGAGTTTACCATGATTAACTAAATGGAAGTGAGGAATTTGAATCATGAAATTGATCACATGAAATCTGAGTTTCATATAAAAATATCCATAATATCACCTCTAAACACCCATCATTGAAATAACCCCTTATTATCCAATCATAACATATTCCAAATGAAAATTAATTTCATACCAAAACATCAAGTTAAAATCCATAATCCTTTTTATAGAGTGCTAACTAGGCCTTTGAGACTTCATTGATAACCCAAAACATGAAATCATTTTTGAAATTTTTTCCAAATTAGCCTTAAATATTTAACCTAAGGTTTAAGATGAAAAATCCATTTTTAAGACCAAACACGTCTCAATACTTATTAAAAAATTATTTAAAACCAAAATGAAATTCAACTCTAAGATAAACACATCGATATACCTAATATGAAATATAAACATCATTTAAGATATCATTACATAATAAAAAATCAAATCAACATCTAAGAATCATAAAATTATAACAAAAGAATAAAAAATCTCAATAAAAATAAAATACCCTTCAAATGGATCCATTTAATTAGGAAAAAAAGTAGAATTCATAATTTATTACCTCTAAGAAATGTTTCATGGTCATTAGTTAACTTAAACATCTTTTTAAAACATTATTTTTTTTAGAAAATTCCTCTAAGGTATTTACAGAAACACCTACAGTTAATTAGAAAGTATTTTTAACAAAATAGGTCTTAAGAATCATTGAATCCCCATTTAAATAAGATTTGAAATCACTAAGATAAGGAAAACAATTATATCATCATCAAGACTAGAATAATTATAAGTTCGATTACATCTACCACTATGGAACACAACATAAGGAAATATAGCACATAAAGGGTTTAGAAAACCCAAGCACCCAAGGCATGTTAAATAAATGGGGTCACATGGAAACACCTAACCTAAACAAAGTTTGAATAAAATGAAACCTTTTAGGAATTGAATAAAGATGCTAGTGGAATAATATGAACCTAATTAGATATCAAGACCCATAATTTTTAGAGATATCCTCAACCTAGGGCTCATCCTACATGGCCCTATGAAAATAAAAAGAGGATAAATGGGATAGGTAAAGAAATAAGTAAATAAATCAAGACCTAGCCTTGAAAAGATCACTTGAAAATGAATAGGAGATCCAAATACAAAGGAGTAAAAGGGGAAATTGTCTAGGGATATGCTTCAATTGAGACATGTTAAATAGGGGTAAAGAAACCCAAATTTGGTTTTAATTTGATTGTAGTAGAATAAGAAATTCACAAAAACTAATAATTTAGGAGACTTGCATGGTTTGGAAAACCATTTTCTAACCATTCATCCATAATTGAAAAAACCTAGGAGATGACACATGTTTTACTAAAAAATGTGCTAACTATGTGTAAAGGATCCATACCTGATGGAACTATACATGATTTCCCTTGTATACATATGAGTAAGTCACATTTATCCCCAAACCCATGCACAAATCGTGTGTTTTCCATTTAACTAAAAATAACATATATCAAGGTACTCATAGTAGTTAATACTTGTAAATTCATGTGTCTTTTTTCATTATAAAAATTTATAATGAATCTGAATTTTTGTTTTTGGTGAGGGTTTTGTTTTGAGAAATGGTTTTCAAATTTATATTCTGGGAGTTTGAATATATTGAGTTTTTTTTTTGAGATTTTATCAAGGACCACAAGGTGTTTTGGTTGATCAAGTGGATGTTGGAGTAAGACATAGTGTATATAGAGTCATTTCATATACAGGTTCTCTAATATAGGTAGCACCATAGTGTGGATCTCATTTTGGTTGAGGGAGAAATTACCAAGTGATGGAACACACATCGGGGAGCCTAGTCATGGTGCATGGAAGGGTGTTTCACCATTTTTTACTAGACCATGAGATTCCCCATATCACAAAGATCCATGTATAATGTTAGTATGGACCTTATCTAAAACAACTAGATCACAACACATCATGGTACACCCTTGGCCCCCATTTCAGGTGGTGTGGATCCCATATCTAAAACATCCAAGTTGCACTATATTTTGGTGCAACCTCAGTGGTCATTTTGGATATCATGACCCCATTTATGAAATGTTTAGTCCATATCATGTTGTGGTGTTCCCTAAGTGGCCATTTTAGCTTTCCCATGAAGATGGAATATATTGCAAGGGTCAGTCATTTCATGGTGAGACCCTTGGTTGTTTTTTTAACAAGGGTAAGCCTATCTTTTTATTGGTTGTCCCAAATTTCTTTTAGGACGAGTTCATGTAGGGGGAGGACATTATATTTTGACCATAAATCTCCCCAACCTCCCTTGATATCCCTCTATATGAGGTGTTCTTGGATGTATCCTTTTGGTAGTTAATTATATGTTCTCCCTTTGTTTTCATTTGTTTTTTGTTTCCATTTTTCATTTCAAATCTCAGTATGAACCAAGTTGGGTTTTTTAGTCAATTTTACTAGTGTATAGTTGAATCAACTGAATATGATAAGGATTTTATGAATGACTTATAGAGGGTATCTTGGAAGGTGGTAGTCAATTTGGCATCCACCTTTTACCTTAAGGCATGTTGCACCATAGATTTATTTAGGGTTTTTTAGCTTAATTTAATTTAATTTGTCTATTGAATTGGCATCATGTGTTAGGTATTTCTCCTAAAATGGTGTCAGGAGTACACCATAGACATTCCAAGTGTGGTTAGTCATGTTTTGGTGAACCGGGATGACTTGATTATATTTTAGATGTTTATGCTAATTAGAATTAATTTCATTTAATTGTAAATTGATATAAAGTGTTTATAAATGAATCAAATAATTAATTATAAATTATTTATAATTAATTATTAGATTTTTTGGTTTGATATGGATTCTTGGAAGTTTATCCAAGGCTTGGTAGAGTCATGTAAATGATAGTCAATCTTGTTTTTAAATTAAATGACATCATTGAGGTAGGTATCCTTGAATTTGTTCGAGTATCTTACTCATTTAGTGATTTTATGATTGTATGGCATCCTTATTATATATTATTTCATGTTACATGACTTTTATTATTTCTCTATAAGCTTGGGACAATATTTCATTAGCCTAACATTCAATATGGACTATATATATTTCTAAATGGTTCAATGGTGGTGCCTTGGTCAAATGATTTTCGATTGACCTCTTTATAATTGTCATTATGGTGTAAGTTAGATTTTAAAGAGAAGAAAGGATTTATTTTTAAAAGTTTGATTTTAAAAAGAGGGTATATTTAAGTAAAATTTTCAAAGGGAAAGTGGTGGTTTGAGAAAGGTTTTTGAAATGGTTTTTTAAAATGGAAATATATTTTTCTAAAGAATGTTTTGATGGGATTTGGATAAGGGTCTATCCTTAGTAAGATGGCATGTGATGTCTTTTAAAGTGGTTTAAAAAGGTAAATTGAATGAGATATAAATGAAAAGAAAGAATTTATTGGTTGATTTGGTTTTGGTCTATTTAACCTCATGGGGGTGATATCTTATTTTCTAAAGCATGATTTCTTTTTATAAGTACCCCTTATTATGATTGCCTTGTGTTTTTATTATTGCATGGAAATGCATGTTATGTGTGTTCACTGATGGTGGTTGATTTTTGTATCAAGTTTGAGGGTTGATATAGATAGATGTGAAAGATCCCTTAGTGGGTAAAGATGGGTCAGGAGGAACCTAACAGATTTTGAGAGATTTTATGATTGGAAAGATGATTTGTGATTGTGATCAAGGAACACATATAGGGTGATTGTGTTATGATTTGACCTATGGGACCTAGGTGGGTTCTCTAGTATAATTTTGACCTGGAGAAGGTTGGCGTGAGATATGTATAGTGATTATTTTATGTGTCAACTTAGAATTTGACTCATTTTTTGACCCTAATGTGGTTATAATTATGGGAATAGGTCATTCACTTGAGAAACCGACTTTGATTACATGTGATTAGTTTTTATGGATGTCCAACCCTTATGAGATGTGGTATATGAGATATTATAGTAGTTATACTCTACCCAAAAGTATTATAATATAATTATCAATGATTTATAGAATTCATAGGTTGTGTTGCCTCGGATTTTGTGGGTGCTTATGTGGATTTTATAGGAGGTTACCTTGAAATCGGCATTCTGGCCTATGTGGAATACATAGGATACATCCTTGGATTAATCTTATGGGTCTATATGGTTTTCCTAGGTGGTTAATGGGAATAAAATGTTACACCTACCAGATTACTCAGGATGACTGTGAATCATCCATGGAGATTGATACTACTAGATTACCCTGGATTCCTAATAATTGACCATGGAGCCAGATACTACTCGATTGCTCAGGATTATTGGGAATCATCTTTATGTATGATACTATTGATTATCTAGGATTGACTCCTAGGAATCATCTAATGAGTCAGATACTATTTTTCATGATGATTTTATATGCTCAGAGACATCTGGAACTAGATGAAGCAGGTATGATAATGGGTACTGATTTTAGGGAAGGACCTAGTCTCCCTGGGTCATTAGTGTGGCATGTTTAGAGACACTCAATCACTAGATAAATTAGTAATAGTTAGGTATTGAGGTGGCATTATTGTCACTTGATGAACCAATCTATGTGATTGTTGTGCATTGCATATTATTTTTATTGGTGGGTGTAGTTCGTGATTATGATGTTACTTTATATTTGTGGATTGCATTCACACCCACTTGATCAAAATAGAACTTAGTATTTTTAAGGAAATGGGGATTACTATTAGGTCATTAGACTAACCCCCTACCCATGTACATGTAATAGGTTTTGATTTATGTGGCTACACCTTCATGTTTTCTCTTAGGTCATAGGTATTTCATGAAGCCAGACACATGGTATAGGTATACCTAGTTATGGATGTCAAGGATTAAACAGGTTGGATTATGTGATTCAGAGTTTAGTATTTTTATTTTTAATTGTTATTCATCATGTTCACTAGAAAGTGTTCCATTTATTTATATAGTAATTCTTTTTTTATTTACTTACGCTCTATTATATTTTGGTGTACCATGTAGATAGATTTATTTCTTTCTGTTTTTGGACTTAATGGGACATGTTGGATCTTTGTTTTATGTATAAGGTTTTTTGGGATGTCTTTTATATGTATGGGTCATGATGAATTATTTATAGATTCAGGAATGACCCTCAGGCATTGTTTTAGAGGGAATATTCTCCTCATGACTATATTTTTCCCACGCTGCTAGATAGTAGCCTCTATCATAAAATGAGGCATGTCGGAGGTTATGGAGTAAACCTTACCTTGGTGTTGGTCAGGATATATAGTTTGGGGAATTAAAAAAGTGGTATAAGTGAAATTTTTTAGATGGTAAGGAGTTAGATAGAGGTTTAGATAGGTTTTCAAGACTTGGGAGGTAGACCAAGCGCACGCTTAGCCAGCATGACATTGATGAAACCCAAGTTTCCAGGGGATGTCCAGTGATGGGACAAGGCACCTAGGATTATTATATTGTTAGTTTAGACCAAGAATCCCAAGACATGATGGATGGGACTCAGGATGAGTTATTAGGTTTGGCTGGGATCTAGTGAGTAGTTCATGCATCATGATAGTGGAAAGCTTAAAGCATGATACATGCACCTATGGGTGGTGTTGATTAACATATCACCTCATTAAAAATCCATCATTAATTGAATAATATTATAATATAATCAATTTTTTATTGAATATATTATAAGGGTTTATTAGATTAATATAGATTCAAGTAGTTTTTTTGATTTATTTTGGTTGTTCTTATTTTCTACCATAAGCTAATGATTTTTAGGGTGGTAGGTTTTTGAGAAAAAACAAGTTTTGAAAATAAAACTCATATGGTGGAATAAGGTATGTATAAAATAGTTTTAAAAGTTTTTTTTACTTGAAATGGATCGTTGAGCCAATTATTTCAAAATGGATTGATATTTTCAAGTTTTAAAAAAATGTATGGAAATGGTTTTTGAAATTGGATTTAAAAATGGATTTTAGAAGTAGAAATAGTTTTTGGGAAAGTGATCAGCTATATTGGGGATCTCAATAATCTTGGTTTTTTACACCATTGGATTCCAAGGGTTTTTTTTTTGAAAACTTGGGTGAGTTTTGGTGGGTGTAAAAAAATTTGAGTGGTTATCTTTAAATAAGCAACCAATCCCTATATAAATCATGTTTTATAGTATTTTGATGTATTTTGTTCTGAAATTACCTAGATTCTTGAATTGTGTACTTGTATTATGGGTCATGTTTTTTTGGGACTATCATGCATGATTCAAGGGTGTGGAATTATTTTGGTCAAATAATGTGAAAGAAACCAATGCCTAAGTAGGTTGAGTTTTCATATATTTTTTTGATAGACCAGGATGACTTTAGGTGTTGGATTGTGTGTTCGGTGGGTGTAATATAGGTTTTCTGAGAGATTTGTATGTGTATATCTTGTGATATGGATGATTTTGTTGGGATCTAGTGGTTGGATATGAGTTAGTGGGTTTAGGGATTAGCCATCTTGATATTCATTTTGATGATTTTGTGTGTTAGACTGATTGGATTGTGTCTTCTGTAGGAAATACCTATGGTGGAGAGAACCATTAGATGGAATCAGCCTCTTTTAGTGGATTCTCATGGTGGGAAGCACCATAATATCAGGATAAATTGATCAATGATACTTTGGTGTTTTGAGATAAATGAGTGTAGTTGAGCATCGTCTTTGTACTTGGTGAATGGTGTTTTATATTAGCACTTAGGAATGAGTGAGCTAATTATGCCTAGTCATTACACTCAGCAATTGATTAGATGTGAGTAGTATAGATCATATATTTTGGTTTAGCAAGGTGATAATAAAGATACTCTAAGGTTGAGAGAATCTTATTAGTCATGGGTGTAAAACCCTTATGTTATAAGGGATGTGAGTTTGGTAAAACCAATCAATGTACGATTGTGAAGATAGTGGGATACTACTGAGAAATTAGACCCATTTTTGGTAATTTAGGTGCAGTTTTAGGCATAGTTTGTGTGTTGGAAAAAAACTTAGGATGGTGGTAGTGTGATCTGAAGGTGAGTCGAATAAAAGGCATGTTGGTGCATTTGGGAAGAGTGTGATAGTTTTAGGGTTTTTTGGAGAATCCAACCATGTAAATTAAACCAAATATTTGGTTTAGACTTTAGTGTGGGTGTTCAAATGATTTAGCAATTCCCTCAGGAGTTAAGGCATTGTAATCGAGAGGCCGGAGGTGCATCGATGGATATGGCCAATAATTTATGGATAAAAGTTGAAAAAAATAGGTATAAATAAAGATATTATAAGAATATATGTGATGATGTGGAAACCACATCAATAGAATCATTTGGGATGTGATTTAGGTGGTTCAATCATCAGACCGAGCTTTTTGAGGAAAAGTCAGTGCATCCAGGCTTAGTGTTTAGAGTTGTGTAGTAGAAGCGCATTCAACATACAGAGATGGAATGTGGATATTTAGTGGTTAATTGATTACTAGGATGTAACTCCAATATATTTTATAATATATTTATCTTTAAATAAATTTTATTTCTTTGATGTCTTACTTTACACGCAGGACTAAGTTTAAACAAATAGTGATATAGTTATCATCTATTTATTGGATTTATGGGTATTTATAGGACTAAATAAATTATGAAAATTATTTTTTACACATATATAAAATTAATTTATTCTATATCAATTAATTATAAATGAAAATAATAGCATTTGAAATTAAAAGAGATGTTTTTCTGAAAAAAAAAATATTTTTTTGCATATAATATTTTTTTATATTAATAAATTAAATTAATAACTATTGATGAATAATTTTAATGAATTTTATATATTATATATTCAATAAAACTTTTTAACATCCATATAATGGTTTTTAATAGGAATGAGATAAGAATAAATCCAGTTTTATGCTTAAAAATACATTTTTCTAAAAATAATTTTCATTGTGCTTTATGCACATATTTTAAAATATATTTCTTCCAATTTTTAAAATTTAATCTTGAAAAAATTATTTTATATTTTTAATCATCTTTTTCAAATTTGTTAAATAGATAAACTTTATTTTCTATCATTATGAAAAGTAACAATGGTAAATATTTGTCACCTCGGTAAAGATAAATCAGGTAATTAAGGTTAAAAATAATGTAATAAGGCTTTAAATATATATAATACATGAATTAATTCTATTGTAAGAGTTTAGTTTGACCATAATCATCCATTATTAGAATATATGGAATATTGGTTCCATTTTTCTTTGATAATGACATTAATATTATTTTAAGTAAAGAATCAATCTAAAATGTCAATCTCGTTATTTTAATAACTCTAATATTTTTTTCATGGTGGTAAAATGAGTCTATGTTCAATTATAAATGGTTATTTTAAATATGAATGAATTATTTATCATGGTAATTTATTTTTAAATTTTAGGTATGGAATAATTATCTTAAATTCTTACACAACATCGGTATAATACTTGTTTTAGTAATAGAAAAATAAAATTAATAATTTTAAAAATATTAAAATTAATACAATTTTGATGAATTATTGTGTTCTGTGAATTTTTTAAATAAATATAACATATTATTGATGTGTCAAAAAATTATTCTATTTCTATTTCTGTATTTTTATTTAAATTCAAACTATATAAATAGTCCCGAAAATGAATTTAATTGTATATTATATTAAATAATATTTTATTAAATGATTTCAAATTCATAAAAACATTATATTTGAAAATTTTAATTGGATATATTCTATAATATAAAATTCTTTCCACTTATGGTTCACTTTTCCTTATATATAACCTTTCATGACAACTAAAGATTAAAAAACTTTGATATCATAACAATCATCAAAAGGGTTAATAGGGGATTAGAACTAAGAGATAAGGGTTAAAACAATACCTAAACTTATATAAATTTTAATTTATGATACTATTTAGACTCATAATCATCCTAAATTATAAATATATAAATTTTGGGACACTTCAACATGAAAAATAATTTATTTTACTTTAATAATTTAGGTAATTCTAAGGGTGTCATTCCCCACATTTATAAAAGGACACCTCCTCTTCTCCATTATTCACAAAGTTTTAGCCTTATATATTGGCCAATATCTAACCTAAAATCATTCTAAAATTTGTTAACATGTATTATATCTTACATTATTTACAAAATACCATCCTTTCAAGGTTTAATATGTAATCCAAAGGAGGTTTATCAATGGAGAGGTACAACTCTTAACTGAGTACTTTCAATATTATTTTATCTTTTACCTCATATAAATCTATGGTATACACTCTAAAATAATTACATCAGTATCTTAAATATAATTAATTGTTATTATGATGATTTAAAAACTGTTATTACCCATATTTTCCATCTTATGGGAAAACAAAACATCGCTCATGCATACGTACGGACTACAACCTCCATGAAGCAATGTGTTTCATTTTTCATCCCCACTTCACATTGATGGTTATAATAATGGATTTACTGAATATATATGATATTTATTATATTATTATATTTCTTTAAAGGTGGATTATTATTTAATTTTCTTTCATTACATCCATCAAAAATTGGAAACATTTCATGTGTGTACGGACGAACTGTCATCTCCATGAAGTTATGTAATTTATTTTTCATCACTACTTTATATGAATTATTATAAAATTGTATATAATGATTACACATTATAATAATGAAACTATTAACATTATTGGGATGATTTAATAATTGATTCATGTTTGATTTTATTCACCTATTTATGATTATGAGGTGTATCTACTACCCATTTTATATTATATATCATGAATATATTTATATTTATGGTATTTAAAGTTTTAATTGAAGTTATTTATTTTATGGGGTTATGATTAAAAAACTACCAAATCAATAAGGTTTTATATTATAATCTCATTTTTTTGAGATTTTCTATGATAAATTTCTATTAATGGAAATTTTATGAATATTATCCTTTAAACAAAATATATTTTATTATTATATGGTTATTTATATAATTTTAAAGTATTGGTACTACTTTTCTCTCTTTGGTACTTGAAATTATTGAGAATTTTTTTAAAATAAAATCTATCTATATTTCCTCTTTGGTCAATGAAATTTTTATTCCATGTACAAGATCTTCAAAATTATTCTATAAAATTTATTAATTATACTTATAATGTTATAAAGAGGCCATTTTCACTACATTTGACTTTATCTAAAAAATTAAAAAGAAATATTTCTAAAATTTTATGAACAAGTCATATTTTTTTTACAAAAGTTTGAAAATAATTTTTTCTTTTAACATATACAGAATGAACATATTTTCCTTCCATAATGAGTGTTATTTTATTTGAGGCTTCCTTTACAAGTTTCCATGGTTATTTTTAAGGAAAATTATTTTTTTAATATTTTTTGAGTTTTTTGTTAAAATATTATCAAAATAAAAGGATCTTTTCTCATATTTTCAAAGAAATGTTCAGAATATATTTTAAGTAAATTTTCATCTATGAAAAAGTCCTTTAAGTAAAATTATGCTTCATTAGGGATATGATATTATGATACCATATACTTTATATCTCTGGATGGATTATGATGATTATTTATGGTTTATTCTATGAAATCCATTTCTTTACCATGGGTTAATTAAGTTTTGATTAAATATTTATGAAACCAATTATATTTCCATGGGTTATGATATGATGAATTGATAAATGCTTTATAATCTTGTGACACACACATATATATGGTTTTCATTATGTGATCGGTGGGTACATTATATCCATACAATGCATTGTGTAAAGCTTTGTATCTCATGAGATAATTATGAGAAATAAGATGATGTGCTTGATACACTATGGGAAATAGGTAGGGATTCTTAATCCACTATGATGTGGGAAATAGGTGGTGATGCATGATTTGTTATGATATGGTAAAGAGGTGGTGATGCATGATCTATAATGATATGGGAAATAGGTGTTGATGCCTGGTCCACTATAATATAATGGTCACAATTGTTAAACTTGACATATGATATGGTTTCTATTCCTACGATGGTTCCATGATCTTATGAAATATTTTTATGATTATGATTTGAACTTATGGATCATGATTGATTTTTTATGATTTACAATATTGTGAAATGCTAAATTTTTATGAAATCACTCATGATTATAAACTATTAATTTTTTGGTATTATTATCTATTCATAATCACATTTTTCATACCCTTATGGCCATTATATTCTTCCATATGATCATTTATTGATATATCCCATTTTTACCCTTACTGGGCAACTGAGATCACCCCTTTTTATGTTTTAATTTTTCCCTAGGTTATAAAAAAGGGTACTAAGTATGATGAGTATGGAAAGGTACCTTATCTAATAAATGATGTTATAAATGATGAATATTGTACTTAAATAATATTTTTATGTATTTAATCTCTAAGTACACTAATCCTTTATGATTCTAGGGTGTGTGATGTTATTAGGTATAGTGAATATTCAACTAAAGGGATGTAATATTTATGTATGTTATACTTGGGTCACCTCAGTTGGTATCAGAGTAGGGTTTAGTTATTTTTGGAGATTGGGGTTAGATAACTTTTGGGGAAACCCTGGGGATAAGCCTAAGTATAGGATAATATCCTAAATTTTTTGTAAGTTATAGATTATGTGGTTTTCTTAGAAATAAATCCTTATCTAGATACTAAAAGTGGATGTGGTTTTGGAATAGATGCATCTAGGGGTAATAGAATAAAAAAGATTTGTTCTAGTATATCTCAACCATTATTATGGTGCATGATAAATGGGCCCTTACTATGCTCTGAGTTTGACACTCCAGGGAAGGTTTCGTAATTTAGAACACCATAAGAATGATTTTTATAATCATACTATCATGTTTTGGTGTGAGGATAAATATGAACTTTATACCTAAGATGGGGGTGAATCAGGGTATGATAGATTAAAAAAAATATCTTTAGATATTTTTTCATCGTTAAAAAAACTATCTTCTCTCTCATTCCGATAGAATATAATAAATTGGAATTAAAACATGCATAGGACGCAAAAAAATTAATTGGTTCACCTTCACTAGGGTACATAAAAGGAGCATACAAAGAAAATGTATTGATGTACCAAATCCACTAAAGTGCACTATTGTTACAAGGTTTGGAGTGGACTCAATATCCCTCCTGGTTTATAACCAATCATAATTTGAAATCTCACTTCTCTCTCAACCGAAGTGTGCTCACTGCTACTTCATAAGATTATTCTTTTGATTACTTAAATCAAAAAAAATTACACCTCATTTGATGCATCATTAAGCTCTAATTTCATCCACTTTATTAATACCATTTTACCATAGAATTTCTGGGTAAATCCTTCTATTTCACATAAGATCCACTTTCTCAAAACCCTATCTCAACTTTCGTGAAACTATCCAATTATTCATGAAACCTTTAAACACTTCACAAAACATTTAATTTTATAAAATTATCAACTGTTTGAAAAACTTTTTAATATTTTTAAAAACTTCATTCCTTCATGAAACTGGTGTTCTTATAAATCCTTCATGCAATTAAATATTTTATGAAATTACTTCATGGATTTAGAGCCTTTGGACTTTCATTAAGGCTTCCTCTCTTGAAAATAAGGGATTAAATTCTTATTTATAGATGTTTCCTCCCCTTCATAAAACTTTCTTACTTGCCACTACCTTTTCATGAAACTCTTAAATCTGTTCATGAAACTCACTATATTTATAAAACTTTCCAAATAATTTTCATAGTTGTAAAACATAACATCGTTCACAAAACTTTCTTCCATGAACCCCAATATTTCATGAATAAAAAAAATTATGAAACTTGAGAAACTATCAATATTTTGTGAATTCTATGTCTTTACCATATTTTCATAAGATGGATATGAAAATCCAAATTTTGCAAAACTCTTTCCTTCCTATAAACTTTAGACCCCAAAATTTTGTAAAACACTAAGAAACGATGCCACCTTGTATTTGTAACTTTCAAAACCACTTTCAGAGCTTCCATAAATCCATCTTGAATATTTTTCAACAACCACACTAGAACTCCACAACTAACCTTGTCAACCTATTTATTCAACAAACACAATCAGCCTAAAAACAATAAAAAGTCACCTTAAGGGATTTTTATCCAACAATCTCCCCCTTGGGGTTTGTTGAAAACACTATACCTTTTAATACCACTTAAAATCGACTATTTACAATGTGTTGAAAACACATTTAGCTCTTCCATATTCTACTAAAATTCATTTATTTTGATTCTAGATAGTGATAAATGATTTACTCAATACATATTCTAATCCCATATGAACCATGATCGACATGAGAAACAAGAGTTGCATGAAAATTTTATCAATGAATCACTTCATACCATGGGGATAGGGGGTCCCACATCTACACTTTTTCAAGTGTGGGGAGTTATTGAAATCTAATATCTAGTTGATGTCATTCAAACACTTATTTAGGTGAGTCCTTCATCAGGATGTCTACAACCTATAGTTCAGTAGAAACATACTCGAATTTCTTAACCCCGTACTCCACCTTCTTCTTTATAAAATAATACTTTATTTCAATTTTCTTCATCTATGCATGATGTACTAGATTTTTTTTAAGATTTATAGCACTTTAATTATCATAATGGATTCCAGTTAGAGACTTCACTTCAACTCCCATATCTTCAAGTTTTTGCTTCATCCACAATAACTGTGTGCAAGCTTGAGTAGTCACAATATATTATACTTCTATAGTTATTAATGGGATGAAATTTTATATCTTGATTTACCAGGAAATAAACAATCCACTAAGATAGAATTAACAATCTAATGTTGATTTTCTATCATCTACTAAATCATCCCAATCTATATTTGTATAACCCAATAACTCTTACTAAGATTTTCCATTGTATAAAAGATGAAATCCACAATTCCATTTATATACTGAAGTATTTTCTTTACTGAAATTAAGTTTCTTTCCTTGGTATTACTTTGATACTACACCGCTTGGTATGTGTAAAAACAATATCGGGTCATGTCACTATTAATTACATTAGAATACCAATGATATACCTATATTCTATAATATTAATAGATTTTCTTTCATCATCTCATGATAGTTTCATATGATTATCCTACAGGTCTATCATCCCCTTGGAATTATTTATTCCAAATCTTCTGAAAACCTCCATGGAATATTTGTATTGAGAAATGAATTTGATATTCCTTCCTTATATCACCTATAAACCAAGGGAAAATGTCAGTTCACCAATTATTGACATTTCAAACTCACTTTTCAAGAATTCTATGAAATTTTTTCACTATGCTTCATCTGATCCACCAAATATTATGTTGTCAAAAAAACATCATCACTATCATCCTTTGATCACTATAACTATTTTAAATAGATATTGTAATCAATTCCACCACATTGGAAGTTGAGTCTCTTCAAAAACTGATCCAGTCTTGAATACCATTCTCTAGGTTCTTACTTAAACACATATAGAAGTTTCTTTAGCTGAAAAACTTTGTTCTCGTATTCTTGGACAAGAAAAGTATCTAGTTTTTTTATGATAACTTCTTCTTATAGAACCCCATTCATAAATTTGTACACGACGCCCATCTGGAAAACTTTTAAATTTTTTTGTACTATAATGTCTATGAATAATTAAATATTTCTCATCCTTAAAATAGGTGAAAATGTCTCATCAACATCAATTCCATCAATCTAGTATTATCCCTTTCACATTATCCATGCTTTGTTTTGAATTACCAAGTGATTAGACACTAAATGAGGCTAATATTCATTGTTAATATACATAATTTTCATGTTCTGTGTTATTCATAAACACCATTTTAGTGCATTTTACACTTTGAACATCATTTCACATTATGATTGTAATACCTTCTTAAAATTCACTATTATGTGGTACATTTTTGAACATCATTTAAAGTACCCAGTGATTCATCTGATTTTAAGGAATTGAATTATACATATTTTAATTTGATATTTATCTACACTTAAATATGAACATGTTTGATTCAGGGATCAGTGGAGAATTCATGGAGGATGATGGAGATATTTGGAAATGAAAGGAAGCAATTCTAGAGAAGGCAGATTGGACATCAGCCCACTGATTAGGCTGTGGGGCCCAACATACAGGCCCAATTAATTCCAAATTTCGTGGGATGATAGAAAACATGTACAGGAACAAATCACTCTTCAGGAGTTAATGCGAATTCGGCCTCCATATTGGTCATTTAGTCGGCCCAATTTAGAGATAAAATTATGGGCCAGATTCTGCGGCCCAGAAAAACAGTCCACTACTTTGATCATATCTCGGAATCCACAACTCCAAATGGGACAAAATTTTACAGGCGGTTATAAGACATCTGGAGCTCCATTTTCTTCTTCTATGGCCCACCCTGATTCGGCAATCTAGAAGGTCATCCAAACGCGTCTGTTCGGTGGATGAAATCTGGCTGCCACTCGGGTCAAATGTGGAAAATTCCAAATTCTACAAACTTTCCACCACCCTAGGCCTACCATACTCAAGTGAGATGACTTGTACTGTTGAAGGCTCGACCCAAGGCTCTCAAAATGCCTATTTAAGGCAGTGGTGGTGAAGGAGTTGAGGATTTTGGATGCTTTGTTCAATTTTAATGTTATGCTGCATTTTTGTTGCCTCAATTTTGTCTTTCACATGTAAGTTGTTCAATTCACTTTAGTTTCTTAATAAAAGTTCTTCTTCTACTCTTATTCTGTTGTTCTTAATATCACTTTGATACCGTTGGATCAAGGTTTGAATTTATTCACACCAACCCTTGTGAAATTATTCACACAACGGTGGAGTGATCATTTTATTTTTGTTGTTTTCTTTACTTCTCCATTTCCTCCCTCATGAGTCTACTTTCCGCTTCCATTGAAACCATGGGATCAATGGAGGGTTAACCCACTTATGGGTTGATCCAAGGGAGTAGAAAGGGGCTGTATTGGATGTTATTTATCACCTAATTAATGTATAATCACTTCTTTAATTGGGATTTTTATTTGATGATTTTTAAACTCCATCGTCCTTGTTGAATTTAAGGCCACACACTTCAAGTACTAATACGATCCTTTACCTTGAAGTGCTCAAAACTTTGATCCTTCAAGTGTATAGGTGATTAGTATTAGAGGGTTTAGGCATTAAACCAGTAAGTGATGATGTTGTTTTATCTCCTTAAATGAACCCATCTCAAATTTAAGAAATTGAAATCATTAAAAAGAAAATACGTCCAATCCACCCCGAGTGATAACCTAGGATCAACTCATTCTTTTAAATTGAATCCACTTAAATCTTTTATATATCTTTAAAACCCATCCAAAATCAATCCAAGTTGGCCACTTCATAGCCAAAAATTCATCCCTTAGGTTGTGTATCTTAGGTATCTTCTTAGGTCTCTGTGGAATCGACAACCCAAGCTACACTACAAGGACCGTTCTACCCTTCTTCTCTTGGGTAAATTTGGGCGTGAACCAAATTTTGGCGCCGTTTCCGGGGACCTAAGTAAGTTATCTTAGACACTATCATCCTTTTTTTTCATTCTACTTCTCTTTTCTCACTCCTCACTCCTATGGAAGTCAATTTTGAACAAGTCCAAACATGGGAAACCTATCCCTACTTTGATCACCCAACTCCATGTATGATGTACAATGACCATCCAAATTCCTACTTATGGGATCATAAACAACCTACTGAACCACAATGCTTTTGTTCATATAATCCACAATACATTCCAACATATTATGAGTTCCAATCCCAACAAGGCCAATCTAAACATCCTCCTTTGGAATTCCAACAACATAATTATCCACCTGAAATAGACCATATTTCTCAACCCCTTACCCATCATGATCCACAACCATTACTTGAAAAATTGTGTCAAAAAATGGAAATAATGAATTTTGAGGTTTCATCATTGAGGTTAGAACTACAAAGCATTAAAACTTGTGAGGAACCCATCCCTACACAAACTGTCCCTTCCATAACCTTATGTGAAGTGTCTAGTTTCACACAAACCCCACATGAATTTATTGAAGAACCAACCTTTGGATTTGGGATAGATGAAGAGGATCAAGGAAATTTTGAAGGGACTTTAAATCAGGAGGAAATTAACTTTTTGGATTCAAAAGAGGATAATTTGACATCATGGATTGAGTCTCCTAAGTATAACTCCATTGATGAATTTTCAAAAACACCAACCTTTGAACCATTGGGATAAATCATAAACTTTGAGTCCATATCCATTCCAAACACTGATCTTTCCAATTTTGTGGTTGAATATTCTATTCAAAAGGAACCAATTTTGTTGAGAAATTTGGAAAATGAAACTGAGTTGGATTCAAAATATCAACTTGTGTCTAAATATCCTATCCAAACCGAGCCCAAAATTATTGTCCTTCCCTCCTCACTAAATAATACCTTCATAAGGTATAATAATGACCTTTCAATTGGAACACATTCTTCTCTTGAAACCAAAAAATTTGTAATGGTCATTTATGTCTTAGGAAAGACTACAGAGGAAACTGGATCAACCATTTTTGATATTCCTTGGATTTTACCACTCGTTTTAGAACATAGGTTTTCACACAACAAAAATTATAAAAAAAGAATCAATCTCAATCTAGTGGACATGGAGAAATATGGGGTCCTTAAAATGTTAAAAATTGGTATTGGATAAGTTGGGGAGTTCAAGTCGAGCTAACGACGTTAAACAAAGCGCTGCATGGGAGGCAACCCATGGTTTTTAAGTTTCCTATCATTTTGTTGTTTTAATAAAATTTATATTTTAATTAATCATTTTTATATTAAAAAAAATATAGACTGTTGACCTGTTCTTCTATTATGAGTATGGATGGGTATGAAAGGGGAGCACCATATTCATCCGTGTCACGTGGTGTGATCCTTGAGTAATACCTTACCCAGAAATTTAAAAAGAAGACAATGTATCATTAGTTTATTTTATTTTATATATACACTTATATTTTACTTATATATATATATATACTCTTTTGTTTTGTTTGTTTGTTTTTTTTTTCCACTAGGGAACTCTTCAAGCGACATGGATATCAAAGGAATAAATTCGAGCGGCAAGAACTTCAAACTTCAACCACCAGGTGACTTCATTCCATAATCCTCATTTTCAATTTCCTTTTTAAATTTTTATTCCCTACCTCTACTCCTAATTTTTCATTTCTTCAAACACTGGGGACAGTGTTGTTTTAAGTTGGGGGGGAGATAAAATAAAAAAAATGCTTTTGTGTCAAAAACAAAAATTGAATGATTTGAAAAAATAATTAAATGGAAGGAAAAATTCCTTTAACTTTGAACATGGTAATACGCATTGCACACTTTGAAACTGAATATCAAATAATTTAGCATACCCTAATTCTGATTTTAATCCTTGTATAATTTCATGAGCATAGATTTTGGAAAGTGTGGCTGTCCAATGTGATATTTCATCGTTTATATTTTCATCCAAATAAAAAAAATGGCTGTCCAATGTGATATTTCATCATTTATATTTTCATCCAAATAAAAAAAATGCCACAATGCACGTCCTCTAGACTGTGGGGTACTAATTTGAATTTTTGGGGTCCCATAATAAATAGCATAGGATGGTTTTATTTTTATGAATAATATGAGTATTCAAAAAAAAAATTAAAAAAAATTATTAAAAAAATAAAAAATAAAAAATAAAAATAAAAAATTGCGTGTAGAGCAATGGATTGATAAAATGTGAGGCTTTCCGCACTTGGGGATCGTGACTCCAGAGTTGTCTAGCCCTGAGTTTTTCAATCTATCTCTATTTATGGTAATATTACTTTGTTTTTGATTAAGTTAACTCGAGACGATGCCCGAGTATGTGGGCTTCACTTGGTGCCCTAAGGCCTTTGAGTCTGGGAGTCATCGGCAAAGTCTTGCTACATGGGTTAATTTGATTAATTGCAATCTCAATTACTATAGCAATATTGCAAAAAAAAAATCAACAAAAAATATGAATGAAGAATACTCATATTAGGATTAAATGTGATTCCACCTAGCGCTTCCATGATTTCCCCCTTGAATGAAAATGAACCCCCATATCTATTGTGTTCACAACACATCATTACACCTAATTGAGTTGGATGAAGTATGATGATGGATTTGATCAAAGGAATGGGCTTGGGATTGGGATCTGCTTATGAAACTATCTCGTATTAAAATATTTTGATGGGTTTCATGATTGTTTGGTATAAGGTTTTTTTTTGTGATCATTGTGTATTAAAATGTTCTTAGAAAAGGGAATTCGAATTTCATTTTTGATGAGATATATTTTGCTCGGGACTAGCAAAACTAAAGTTGGGGGGTGTGATTAGCCACTAAATGAGGCTAATATTCATTGTTAATATACATAATTTTCATATTCTTTGTTATTCATAAACACCATTTTAGTGCATTTTACACTTTGAACATCATTTCACATTATGATTGTAATACCTTCTTAAAATGCACTATTATGTGGTACATTTTTGAACATCATTTAAAGTACCCAGTGATTCATCTGATTTTAAGGAATTGAATTATACATATTTTAATTTGATATTTATCTACACTTAAATATGAACATGTTTGATTCAGGGATCAGTGGAGAATTCATGGAGGATGATGGAGATATTTGGAAATGAAAGGAAGCAATTCTGGAGAAGGCAGATTGGACATCAGCCCACTGATTAGGCTGTGGGGCCCAACATACAGGCCCAATTAATCCCAAATTTCGTGAGATGATATAAAACATGTTCAGGAACAAATCACTATTCAGGAGTTAATGCTAATTCGGCCTCCATATTGGTCATTTAGTCGTCCCAAGTTAGAGATAAAATTATGGGCCAGATTCTGCGTCCCAGAAAAACAGTCCACTACTTTGATCATATCTCGGAATCCACAACTCCAAATGGGCCCAAATTTTACAGGCGGTTAGAAGACATCCGGAGCTCCATTTTCTTCTTCTATGGCCCACCCTTATTCGGCAATATAGAAGGTAATCCAAACGCGTCTGTTCGGTGGATGAAATCTGGCTGCCACTCGGGTCAAATGTGGAAAATTCCAAATTCCACAAACTTTCCACCACCCTAGGCCTACCATACTCAAGTGGGATGACTTGTACTGTTGAAGGATCGACCCAAGGCTCCCAAAATGCCTATTTAAGGCAGTGGTGGTGAAGGAGTTGAGGATTTTGGATGCTTTGT
Source organism: Viscum album (assembly GCA_963277665.1). Lineage (NCBI taxonomy): Eukaryota > Viridiplantae > Streptophyta > Magnoliopsida > Santalales > Viscaceae > Viscum > Viscum album. Next base: position 990,140,015 of record OY728128.1, on the reverse strand, counting down.
TCAATTTTAATGTTATGCTGCATTTTTGTTGCCTCAATTTTGTCTTTCACATGTAAGTTGTTCAATTAACTTTAGTTTCTTAATAAAAGTTCTTCTTATACTCTTATTCTGTTGTTCTTAATATCACTTTGATACCGTTGGATCAAGGTGTGAATTTATTCACACCAACCCTTGTGAAATTATTCACACAACGGTGGAGTGATCATTTTATTTTTGTTGTTTTCTTTACTTCTCCATTTCCTCCCTCATGAGTCTACTTTCCGCTTCCATTGAAACCATGGGATCAATGGAGGGCTAACCCACTTATGGGTTGATCCAAGGGAGTATAAAGGGGCTGGATTGGATGTTATTTATCACCTAATTAATGTATAATCACTTCTTTAATTGGGATTTTTATTTGATGATTTTTAAACTCCATCGTCCTTGTTGAATTTAAGGTCACACACTTCAAGTACTAATACGATCCTTTACCTTGAAGTGCTCAAAACTTTGATCCTTCAAGTGTATAGGTGATTAGTATTAGAGGGTGTAGGCATTAAACCAGTAAGTGATGATGTTGTTTTATCTCCTTAAATGAACCCATCTCAAATTTAAGAAATTGAAATCATTAAAAAGAAAATACGTCCAATCCACCCCGAGTGATAACCTAGGATCAACTCATTCTTTTAAATTGAATCCACTTAAATCTTTTAGATATCTTTAAAACCCATCCAAAATCAATCCAAGTTGGCCACTTCATAGCCAAAAATCCATCCCTTAGGTTGTGTATCTTAGGTATCTTCTTAGGTCTCTGTGGAATCGAAAACCCAAGCTACACTACAAGGACCGTTCTACCCTTCTTCTCTTGGGTAAATTTGGGTGTGAACCACCAAGATATCTTCATTTAGTTTGTTCTAAAATACCCATTTGGTTCCAATTACACTCTTATCTACTAGACTCGAAACAATTTTCCATATTTGGTTCTTTTTTATTTTGTCATACTCTTCAATAATAGCATGAAGCCAATTTTCATCTCTAACCACTTCTTTAAAAAAATTATGCTCTACCTAAGATGATAAGGATGCTTTTTGTAGAGACTTTATTCTCCTTTTTTGGACTGGATCTTCCTAATCACCAATGATATTATGCTTATCAATTTATGGTCGACTCTTAGATTTCTATATAGAAACATGTATATGTTTGTCCTTATCATCATTTGAATATTTTTCTAAATATTCCTTGGGTACTTTCACTCCCCCTAAGAAACTCATCTCTTCATCACTATCATATTGATACTAATCATGGATTTTCTAAAGATTATGATCATTTTCCACCCCAAAAACATCATTTATCTATAATACTTTTACTATTAGCTTATTAAAGAATTTATATGATTTTATTTTCCCTGAGTATCTAAGAAATATCCATTCATCTCTATAGGATTCAAAATTCCTATGTTTCTCTTTATTGAGAATAAAACAGTTAATTTTAAAGGATCAAATGTATTTCAATGAAGACTTCTTACCATATCACAACTTTTATAGAGTATTTTCTTCCTTTGGACACAATAAGTATCTGTTTGAAATATAGACTAACATAAACACTGCTTGTTTCCAAAACTTCTCTAGAAGGTCTTTCACAATAAGCATCATTCTATCCATGTTTTTGAAAATCTGGTTTCTTCTTTCAACCACTACATTTTGTTGAGGAGTTATTACTACTGAAACTTGGTACCCTATCCCAAATTTCTCAAGATAATTCTCCACCTATTTATTCTTTAACTCCATTAAATTATTAGTTTGTAACATTCATATTTTTTTACCTAGCATATTTTTTACTTCCCTATGATAATGTGTTAAGTAACTAAATACCTCAGACTTATGGGTAATAATTAAAACCCATTCCATCCTACTGAAATCATCAATTAAGAGGACATGATATCTCTTTCCATAAATATAATTTATTGAAATAGGTATTCAAACAACTATATGTACCATTTCAAGCACTCTTGTTGACCTTTATTATTTTACCTTACGCGTATTTCGATTGATCTTCCCTTGTTGGAAATCATCGCATGTATGTATGATCATATAATATCCTAGGATAGCTTGAGAATTATTATATTTCAACAGATCTTACAAGGATGGTTGGATCATATGACCATGGAATTTATTTCCCAACCTATTTTCTTATTCCTTGGATATAAAAAATGTATCTTCTTCTCCACTCACAAGTTAGAGATTCCCTTTCATTCTCTTTCCTTTCAAAAAAACTATACCATCTTTTCCCTTGGTGATACATAACTTATTGTTAAATATTATATCATTATCTAAGTCACATAGTTTACTAAAACTTAGCAAGTTGTGACTTAGAAATTCAACGACCAATACATCATCATATCTCACATATTTTCCCCCAAACTTGTATTTTACCAAATCAATAATATTTTGGCCTTCATTATTGTCAAATCTAGAAACTCTTTCCTTGTCATACTTGATTATTATCACCAAATACTTATTTCCCTTCATATGGTAGGTGCATCATTTATTAATGATCCATATTCCAGTGTGATCTAATACTTTGATGAAAATATTTGTAACTTATTATTTCTCATCTCTTTTCTTTTTGATCCACATATTTGACTTCAAAATTGAAGTCGGATGGTGTTATTGATCTTCCTTTGAGTATGATGGACCAAATTTAACTTGAAAGGAAACAAATTAATCTTTCATTTTCATCTCATTCGATGATTCCTTGAGTTTCTTCTTATGACCACTTTGATTCTTCTTTGGTACATTCATCTGCGTTATTGATCAAGAATATATATCCATGTGTCTGAATCCTCCACAACAAAAACAATGTCCATCAAAATAATTATTTTAATATTTAACTTTGTGTGTCTACCTTTTTTCACTTATTTCATTTAGTGCCTTTTGGATATGAAACATACATTTTGAGAATGTCTCGTATTTCTATAGAAATAACACCAAATATTAGGGAAATTCCAATATGAAATTATCATAGGACTAGTTATCCTTTTTGTTCTCTGAATATTATAATTTTGATTCATACCCAAATCAATTTTCATCCTTGGAATAGGCACGTTTGGTCTGCATCGATCATCATATCTTTCTATTTTCGATAAAACCTCATACCAGTCTTATCATTCAGATATGATTGTTGCTTCTATTTTTTTAGACCTCTATGCTTTGTATCAACCCTTTATATCACCTAAGTAATCTTCTTTACCAACATTATAATAGGATTCAAAGATCTATCCTGATATTTTACATTTCTTTACAATCCAAAAAATTACCCTTTAAGTTCTTCAATACATTTGATTTGATCTTCCACTATTTTAGTCAAACCATTAATAACTCTAGTTTGTTCTTAAACTTTGATCTTATACTCAAAAACCTTTTATGAGTTCTCTTGAATTAAAGATTTAATATTTTAAATTTATTTCTTTAGCTCAAACTTTTATTATTCCTATTACTTTATATAGAGTTTGGAATCATGAACCACTCTATTTACTTTATTATTTTTGGGTCTCCAAACATCTATCTCCTCAATAGTAGATTTTAATTCAGCCTAGAGTTCAACTCTTACCTCAAATTCTCCATCATCATTATCACTCTCTATCCATTTCTGGGAGTTACCTACAATAGCCACAATAGCATCTTCTCCATGATACTTTTAGTCTTTTATCTCTTCTAACTTAAATTATTTTTAACTATTATTTTCTTAGAGAGTATATTATTCTTTCTAAAGAAATTTCTCACAGTATCCGTACAACCTTTCAAACTAGTTAACTACTTCTTTTAGGGAGTTTCATTTCCATCCTTATTATCATCTTGAAATTTCTTGGTACACTTTCTTGCAAGATTTCCAACTTTTCCAAAACAAAATTGTATAAGAGAAACTTTCCCTTTAAACTTTCCTTTTACCCTTTGTAGGTTTTAGGAAAGGAATAACATGACCACATCCAAATCATCTTCTTTATAACCATATTTAATAGTGATCTTCTTCATGGCCTTGAATGTCGCCTCTTTGAAATTCCCTTTTTCCATAGACTCATTATCATCATTTCCCATATCGTATGTGATAAGAGTACTATGTGAGTTATCCAATGTCATGTCATTTAGATCTATATCTTATTGTATATATAATTTTGTATTGAACCAATGTGGAAGTATTATCAAGATTCACTTAAAAATATTTACATATTCAATAATTTCTCTGATACCATGCATGTCTCCCACAACAACCTTCACCCAGCCAAATAATGCATCTATAGACTCATTGAGGTGTATTTTTAGCTCCTCATAATTTATCCACATATTCTATATTTTTTCTATAACTTTTTAATACCTTCATATATATTTAATATATTTTACCATATATAATGGGTTAAATTATAGGAAATCACCTTCATTTAGATTGTGTTAGATAAAGCTCCTCCTAAGACATTGATTCCTTGGGTATCAATATCCAATTATCTTAAGTATGCTTCTGATAAAAATATACTATCCACACTAATAGAAATGCCATGCATCATGGATGGAAATACACCCATACCTAGTAATTGAAAGTAGTGTTTAATCTAATTCTTCCATAGCTAAGATTTGTTTCACTCAAAGATCAGAATCTCTTTGTGATTAAAAACCACCATTAAAACCATTGAGATAAAAACATTAAGATTAAAATCACACTCTAATACCAATTTTATCCCAAATAGGTTAAATAAACTGATAGAGGTGAATTGGGGTATGATATATTAAAATAACTATCTCTTTGGATCCTATTTCATTGTTAAAAAAACTCTCTTCTCTCTCCTTTCTGTATAACAGTATAAATGTAAATTCAAACATGCATAGGACATAGTAATTTTACTTGGTCCACACTCACAGGGATATATATAAGGATAATACAAAGGAAAATTTTTGATGTACCAAATCCACTAAATCACATTGTTGTTACAAGGTTCAAAGTGAACTCACTGTCCCTCCGAGTTTATAACCAATCTCAATTTGAAATATCACTGATCTCTCAACTGAAGTGTGATCACTACTTCTTCATAATATTATTCTTTTGATCACTTGAATCAAAAAAAAATTACACCTAATTTGGTGAATCATTAATTTTTAATTTCATCCACTTCATGAATACCTATTTACCGCATGATTTTTTGGAAAATCCAACTATTTCTTATAAGATCCACTTTCATAAAACCATATCTCAACTTTTTTGAAACCACAAAATTATTTTTGAAACTTTTCAAACCTTCATGAAATATTTACTTTTTTGAAACTCTAAACCATTCTCAAAACTTTATAATCTTTTTAAAGACTTCCTTCATGAAATTTATGTTCTTATGAATCCTTCATTTAATGAAATATTTTGTGAAATTCCTTCACAAATTCAGAACCTTTGGATTTTCATTAAGGATTCATCTCTTGAAAAAGAGGGAGGGTAGAAACCTATTTATAAATATTTCATCCCATTCATGAAACTTTCTCACTCATCACCACCTTTTCACAAAACTCTTCAATCTATTCATGAAACTCATCGACTTCATGAAACTTTCCAGAGAATTTTTATATTTGTGAAACTTACCATCTTCACAAAACTTTCTTCTGTAAAACACTGGGAAAACACTGGGAAATGATGCCACTTTGTACATTCAAATTTTTGAACCAATTATAGAGATTTCATATCTCTGTATTGAAGCTTTTTCAAAAATCATGTTCGAACTCCACAACTGAATTATTCAACCTATTTAGTCAAAAAAACAATCAACCCAAAAACACTACCAAGTCAGCTTGAGGTATTTTTTAACAAAAGAAATCCAATAGAAATTACTTTCATTGTATTAGTCTTACTACCTAATCATAAGGTATATTTATCTCAAATGGTTGTGAAGAAACTCAACATTGAAGATATACCTATTGTTTGTGAATGTGATTATGTATTTCTTAAAGACTTTCCTATTCTTCCCCTAAATCGTGAAGTTGAGTTTTCAATAGAACTTATACATAGTGTTGAACCTATGTAAAATACTCTATATATAATAGCCCCAATTCAGTTGTAGGAATTGAAAAAAAAATCCATGAGAATCTTGATAAAGGATTTGTTAGGATAAGTGCATCTCCATGGGGTGCACCTATTTTTTATTAAGAATAAAGATGGATCAATGTGAATCTACATTGATTATTATGAACTTAACAAGGTATCAATCATGAATAAGTATCTTATAGCCCATATTGATGATTTTTTTGATCAATTATGAGGATCTCAATATTTTTCCAAGATTTATCTTCAATATAGATACTATAAATTGAGGGTAAAAAGTGAAGACATGCCTAATACAATATATAATACAAGGAATGAACACTATAAATTTATAATGATTTCATTTTATCTTAGGAATTACCCCACTATCTTCATGGATTTAATGAATAGAGTCCTTAAAAATTACCTTGATCAGTTTTTTGTAGTATTTATAAATGATATTATTATATATTCAAAGATAAAGAAAGAGCATGAAGATCAGTTCAGAATTGTACTGAAGACTCTAATGAAGTATAAGAAATATTAAGAATTTACCAACTATGAATTTTGGTTGCATAAGGTTTCATTTTTGTGTCATTTAATCTCAAGCAATGGTATATTAGTGGATCCATAAAAGATAGAAGTTATTGAATATTGGCCCAGACTAACCATAATGATTGATATCCATAGTTTTCATGGTTATGTTGGATATTATCAATGTGTTGTGAATATTTTATCGTGGTTATCTAATATATTGACTAAGTTAAATCAAAATGGATTCAAGTTCCTTTGGAATGATCAATGGGAGGAAATTTTCAAGGAACTAAAGAGAAGGTTATTCAATGCACTTATTCTCACACTACCCTATAGTGGATAAGGGTTTGTGATCTATAGTGATGTATCAAATAAGGGACCAAGATACATCTTCATTTAGAATTATATAGTGATAGATTGTGCCTAATCACAATTAAAGGTTCATGAGAAAATTAACTAACTAGTGATTTGGAGTTAGTTGTGAAATTTTTTTAATTAAATATATGGAGGAATTATATTTACAGTGAATGTGTGGCATATATAAATATCATAAAATCTTGAAGTATATATTCACATATAAAGAGTTGAATATGATCTATAGAAGATGGTTAGATCTAGTTAAAGATTGTGATTACTCAATACATTACCACCCTAGGATGGTAAATAAGGTGGCTAATGATCTGAGTGATAAGGAATATGCTAGTTTTTCCATTGATAGGATTAAAAGAGATCTAATACTTATGGATTTTCATATGATATAACTTTAAATACTGAGTAAAGAAGATATATTCTATATTTATTAGATGAATGTTAAACCATTTATCCATTTGAGGATTAAATAGGTATAGAATGAAGGTGTATAACTATAGAAGAAAGGGAAAATGTACCTAAGTTCAAACATGATTGTGATGGAATGATGTGGTTAGGGAATAGAGTATGTGTCTTATCAATTCCATAATTAAAGAAGGATTTGTTAGGTGATTCTTATAGTTCATAATTCTCTATTTGGCCTAGAAGTTCAAAAATGTATAGATATCTGAAAGAATATTTTGTGTGGGACAACACTAAAAGGGATATTGAAGAGTATGTATCTTGATTCCTAGTATGTTAGTAAGTTAAGGTTGAGAGATAGAATTCTAAGGGGGTGTTACAAACATTACCAATAATTGAATGGAAATTGGAAAACATTACCATGGATTTTATCATAGGACTCCCCAAAACATCAAAGGGGCATAAATCTATTTGGGTTTTAGTTGATCACCTTATGAAATCAGTAGATTTTATTGTTAAAAGAGAATACTTACCTATTGATCAGATTACTTGGTTATATCTTAAGGAAGTTATGAGATTTCATGTAGTACCACTCTCAATCTTATATAATTGGGATCCAAGGTTTACCTCAAAGTATTGGAGAAGTATTCAACAGGCTCTAAATATAAAGTTGAGTTTCATCATTGTATATCATCTTTAGATAGATGGTCAGTCTGAGAGAATTTTTAAAACTATAGAAGACGTGTTGAGTGCTTACACTATGCATTTAAAAGGTGGTTGGGATCAATACCTTCCTTTGGTGTAATTTTCATACAATAATAGATTTTACTTGAGCATTTAGATTTCTCCTTATGAATCCCTCTATAGAAGGAAATGTAGACTCCAATGTACTGAGATGAAATTAGAGAAAGAAAACTATTTGGAGAAGATATAGATGAGGAAATGTAAAAGTGAGTTAAAGTCATTCAACATCACATAAGGGTATCATGTGGTCAACAAAAAAGTTATGCTTACAATCATTAATGATATCTATAGTTTAAAGTTGGTGAAAATTTATTCCTATGAATATCTCCTTGGAATAAGGTTATGTGATTTGGAAATAAGGGAAAGCTAGTCCCTAAATAAATTTATCCCTTCAAAAAAATTGATCATATCAGGATGCTAGAGTATGGCTTGTAAATTCTACCAAATATCCCTCAAGTTCATTATGTGCTCCATGTATCTCTACTAAGAAAGTATATACCCAATCCTTGACATGTATTAAACTCATAGTTCATGCCACATGAGAAAGATATCTTCTATTAGGAACAACTGATGGAGATTATGGATCATATATAGAAAGTGATAAAAAACAAGACCACTAATCAAGTAAAAGTTTTTTAGTGAAACAATAAATTAGAGGAAGATACATAGGAACTAACTGATGGGATGAGATAGACGTATCCCCAATTTTTTGTATCAAAGTGACAGAATTTCAAGGGAGAAGTTATTATAAGGGGTGTAATGTAACATTTTTAGATTTTATAATATATTCATATTTAAATAAACTTTATTTATTTGATATATTATTTTACTTACAACACCAATTTTAAACTAATTGTGATATTCTATTGAGATATTATTATTTAATGTAGTTGTTATCACCTAATCATTGGATTGGAAATTATTAATAGGACTAACTAAATTATGCAATAAAATTTTTTACACATATATAAAATTAATTCATCAATTATAACACTTATTTTATTTCTATTAGATTATATTATTTTTACCATCCTCATACAACATTCAAATATATGGAAACCTAGTGTCATTTCTCTTTGATAATGTCATTAATATTATTTTAAGTAAAAAATAAATAAAAATTTCAATTATTTATTTTAATAACTATAATATTTTTTCATATGGATAAGAGGAGTTTAATATCATATTAATTTATTTTTAATTTTTAATTATGTAATAATTACCTTAAATTCTTGCACAAAACCAACATATATTATTGGTTCAAGTAATAGAATAATCAAATAAATAGTTTTAAAAATATTAAAAATGATACATTCTGGGTAAATTATTGTGTTCCATGAATTTTTTAGATAAATATAAAATATTGGATATATTTTTAAAGATTATATTTGAATTCCATTTCTATATTTTTTTTTTCTTTAAATTAAAATTGTGTGAATAGTCTTGAAAATGACTTTAATGGTATCTTATATTAAATAATATTTTATTAAATGCATTAAAATTCATAAAAATATTTTCTTTATCCAAGTGAATGATATATGGTCAATAATAACAATTTTCCACTTATGGGTAATTTTTCAATTTATAGTAACTTTAATGACCACTAAATAGTAAAAAAATGATATCAGGGTAATCATCAAAAGGGTTAACAAGGGATTAAAACTAAAAGATAAGGGTTGAAATGACACCTAAAATTGTATAAATTTTATTGGATGGAATTTTTTCTAATAATAATCATTCTATAATTTAAATATAGAAATTTGGGGTCACTTGAACAAGAAAATTAATTTATATTAATTTAATACTCCAAGTAATTCCAAGGGTGCCCCTCCCCTCACTTATAAAAGGATACATCCTATTCTCCCTTATTCACAAATTTTGATCCTTCTAGATCAATACATACCTAACATAATATCATCCCAATGTCTCTTATAACGTCATAGATGTTCCATTATTTCCAAAGTATCATTATTTCAAGGATTATGGTGTAAGCTAAAGGAGGTTTCTCAACAAAGAGCTTTAACTCTTAACTGAGTATTTTCAATTTTATTTCTTGTTATACCTTCTATAAATCTATGATATAAATTATAAAATAATGAATTATATATATTAAATATAATTAATTGTTATTATGATGATGTGACAACCATAATCTTCCCTCTTTCTATATTATGGGAAAATAAAACATCGTTTGTGTGTATGTGTGGACTACCTCCTCCACAAAGAGATGCATTCTATTTTTCATCACCACTTAACATTGATGGTTATGATGATGGATTTAATGAATATATATTATATTTATGATTTTATTATATTTATTTAAATTTGAATTAATTTTTATTTTTCTTTCATACCACCCATCCAAAATTTGAAACATCACTTGTGCGTACATACGAACTATTATCTCTATGAAGTGATGTGGTTCATTTTTCATCACCTCTATACATAAATTGTTATAAAATTTCATATAATGATTAAATGTAATATTAATGATATGATTAAAATTTTTAAGATGATGGAACCATGATCAAAGTGTAATGACCAAGACAACTAAACCGAAACATGTATGAAAAATGAAGCAGTTACCACCCGGAACAGTGATATTAATAAATAATTGTTAACAAATAGGTGATAAGATATTATAAGTAAATAATATATGGTATGATATATATTATTATGTTTCAATAATATATTTATAATAAATCTATATTTCTTATACAGGAGGTTCAAATTCATATGAAGCAAGACAAGACTTGAGGTAAGGATTCTTTGTCTCAATATTCTTTCATTGAGACATGATTGATGTTATGAACCTATTTATGTTTATAATGTGTATGTAATTACCATTTTATATGATATATAATTAATATATTTATATTCATGGTATTTAACTTTTCATTTTAAGTAATTTATTTCATGGGGTTATGATTCAAAAAATTCCAAAGTGGTAAGGGTTTATGTTACAATCACATTTCTTTTTGGGATTGTTTATGCTAAATTTCCATTGAGGGAAATTTTATGGATATTATTCTTAAAACCAAATATATTTTATTATCCTATATATATTTTTATAATTTTCAACTATTATTCCCATTTTTCTCTCCTTTTTACTTAAATTTATTGGAAAAATGTTTTTAAAGAAAAGTCAACCTTATTTCATCTTTAGTCATCAAATGTTTTCTTCCATTAACAAGATCTTTAAAACTATTTTATTAATGTTATTAATTATACATGGAATGTTCTAAAAATACCATTTTCCCTACCTTTTACTTTATTTATAAAGGTTTATAATGTAATATTTCTAAATGTTTTCTGAAAATTTTGTTTATGGATTTTTAAAAAAGTGTGAAAAGAGTGTTTTTTAATGTATATGACATGAAAAAAATTTCCCTCCATCATTATTGTTTTTTAATTTAAAGATTATTTTAAAATTTTATATGGTTATTTTAAAATAAAATGATTTTCTCAATATTCTATAAATTTTTAGTCAAACTTTTATCAAAGGAAAAGTATATTTTCTCTTGTTTTGAAAGAAATGTTTGAATGATATTTTAAGGGAATTTTTCATATATGTCAACATCCTTTAAGGATCATTATGCTTACTTGGGGATATGATATTATAATACAATATAATTTATTTCTATGGATTTTTTATGATGATGATTTAAGGTTTATTCTATAAAACTTATTTCTTTACCATGTTTTAATTAAGATATGATAAAATCTTTATGAAACCCATTTCATTTCCATGAGTTATGATATGATGAATTGATTAATGTTTTATGATCTTATTTCACACACACAGGTGTGTGTGTGTGTGTGGTTTTAAATATATGGTGGGTGGGTCTGTTAAATCCATCTAATGAATTGAATAAATCCTTATATCTCATGAGGTAATTATGGTAAATGATTTGGTGTACTCGATCCACTATGGGAAATATGTAGAGATAACTAATCCACAACGACATGGGAAATATGTGGTGATTCATGGTCTACTATGATATGGGAAACATGTAGTTATGCCTAATCTACTATGATATGGGAGACAGGTTTTGATGACTTATAAACTATGATATTATGGTCTCGGTTGTTAACCCTAACATATGATATGGTTTCTATGGTTATGATAGTGACACATTCTTATGAAATGTTGTTATTATTATGATATAAACTTATGGATCATGATTGATTTTTTATGATTCCCCAATCTTATGACATACTAATGTTTTATTCCATGACTTTTATTATAAACTATAGATCTTTGGGTATGATTATATATTAATAATCATATGTTCTCATATATTTATTCTCATGATATGATTTCATATGATCATTGATTGACCTTTACTGGTTATCTGAGCTCACTACATCTTGTGTTTTAATTTTTTTTCCCAGGTTATAAAGAAGGGTACTAAGTATGGTGAGTCTAGATGGGTACCTTATCTAATTAATGATGTTATATATGATAAATATTATACTTAAATAATATTTTTGTGTATATAGTCTCTAAGTACACTAAACCTTTACAGTTTTGGGGTATGTAATGTTATTAGATTCACTGAATATTCATTTAAAATGATATAATATTTATGTATGTTATGCTTGGTTCACCTCATGAGATAGGTCAAGGTTTATGGATAAGAGATATTGGGACTCATCATGGATGAGAAGTGTTATGGTGGGGTGGTTTTCAAGACCCATGTCTTTTCAATTTGTTAATTTTTAGAAGGAATCTGTATTTTTTGGTGTGGGTTCATTTTGAAAACTAGTGTTTGGATAGATATTTTGAGTGTTTAAACATATTGGAGAGATGTTTTTAGATGTTTATAAAGTATAGGATGATGTTTCAATTAATTGAGTGTATGGTGGAGTATGATCAGGTGGACCTATAACCATTTTAGTTGTAGGTGATCCACTATGGGGAGCACCATGGCATGGATCTCTCTGTAGTTGAGGGAAAAATTCCTAGGTCATGTCACACATTTTGGGAAGACTAGTTGTGGAAAGTTGGTGGGTGTATGGCCATTTTATTCATACCACAGGGAGACCCATGTTTTGGATATCCCTATGGCATGATCGGGTGACCCCCTATCTGAAATATCTAGGTCACGCCATGTCATAGTGCATCTTTGGTCACCGTTTTGGCTATAGGATTCCCCTGCCTAGAATATCTAGGTCGCACCATTCCATGGTGCACCCTTGGTGACCATTTAAGTTGGTTTAGTCCCCTGTCAAAAATCTCTAGGCCTCATCATGTCATGGTGTGCCTTCAGTGGCCATTTCAACTGGTCTGTGAAGAGGCAAATATCATGGAAAGGGTCATCCATTTCAGGGTGGGACCCTTCATGGTTTTTTTAAACAAGGGTTGGATTATATTTTTATTGGTTGATCCCCCTTATTTTTGGTATGATTTAACATGGAGAGAGGCTATTCTAGACGTATCACCCTCTCCCATTCCTAACTTAATTCTCCCTTGATCTAAGGTGTTCTTGGATATGTTCTTATAGTGGTTTTTGGTATATTCTCCCATATTTTTCATTTGTTTCTAGTTTCCCTTTATTGTTATTAATCTCAATACTAAATGACTAGGTTTATTGAGATGATTCCATCAGATCATGGTGTAATTATCCTAATATGATGGGGATTTTCTGTGAAACTTATAGATGGTGTCCTAGAATGAGGTATTCGAGTTGAAATATTTTGTTTACCTTAAATTATGTTGTACCATGGATTTATTTAATTTTTTGGATTACATTAATTTAAGTATCATATTGAATCGAAATCATGTGTTAGAGATTTTATCCAGAATAGTGGTAGGAGTGTGTCATGGGCCTTATAAGTGTGGTTGGAACTATAAAAATATAGGCATTTAGAGGTGGATTACCTTGTGTAAGGAAAGTAAGTAATAAGTGATATTGGATTGTCTTGTTGGGTAGTTTCATACCCTAGTTGGGTTCCCTTAGATTATCTAATATTAGATTATTTTTGAAATTTTATTTGGATGAAACTTAGCTAGGAATACCTAAGAATTAGGATACAAGATGAATAGAGTTCATTGAATCCATATTATGGATTAGTATAAAAAATATTATCCACTCAACTATCCATAAGTCAGAACCATTGTGATTGTGATGATTACTTTCCTAAATAATTAAGTGGTGAGATAGACTCCCTAGAAGACTCATTACTTAATGAAATATTGATCTTGGAATACTAAGGTATATGATGTATTTTAAATGGGTTATCATTTCATTGGGATTTAATTTAATAAAAACTTTATTAATTAAAAGTAATATATGATACTCATTTGATAAAATCTTCTGTTGTATATAATATCATCATCATCATCAAGATAAATTGTGTGATCAATCCTTGGTAAGGATAATATTAATATAATTATCTCTTAAGACTAATAACTTAATAAAATATCTTAAGAAAGATTTATCATTTAATATATTTCTTAAGAAAAAAATCTATGTGTTAGAATAGTTCCTGAGTAACCAAGTTCTGAAATTATTCAATAATTGAATCCTGATACTTATGGAAGTATGGAGTGATTCATTCAAGGTTTAAAAGGAATTAAATGAAAAATGAACAAAGTAATCTTAGTATCCACTCATGTATTCAATATGATTGGTTATGTCAATGATTTAAGTATTTTTATTATCATATACTCAATATGAATGGGTAAGTAAAATGATTTTCAATATGATTGAATATTTAAAAATACTTGGTGAGACTAAAGGTTTATTTAATGTTTTATTGGTTGTAGAATTCAATTTCTATTATTCTGATAGATATATGATATCTACTATATGATTTTCAAGTGTTGTAAATATACAAAAGGTCATAAATAGAAAATAATTGAATTTTAGATATTGAAGTTTGTATTGAAGTAATGGAGAAAAGGAGTTGTTGCATTAATAACTTAGATGCTTCAATCTTGGATAAACATATCATTAGATGTTTATTTTATCTCATTTTTCTCTTTAGAATATAAATTAAACATTTTTTGTATAATAAAATGATATGGTTTTTTTAATACACATGGTTTTTTATTTGTTTTAATTCTATTACATGGTATAAGGGGAAACTAAAAATATATTGTTTTGGTTAGGGAATTTATCCTATTATTTTCTATGGAAATTTTCTGGAAATATGATTGTATTAAAAGATCATTTTCTTGATATTCTCAAAGTTTTAGAAATATATATATATATATATATATATATTATTCATATAATTTCTAGGTTCTAAAGTACTATATAGATAGTACAAGTTGGTAAAAGTTTAAACCGAATGAAGAAAAAGTTTATTGAAAAGTTCAACAATTTTTCTTTGAGAATCCAATTAAGCTCACTGAAACCTAGGGTTTTAAGGATATAGGATAAATAATTCCATATATTGGATTATTTTGGATACTTCAAGGAGTTTAGGAAACTCCATGTAATGTCCATGTCAAGTATGGATTTTATAGAGATTAATTCTTTGATTTTGAAAGGTATATAATACCAAATGTATATTTTAAAAAGTGTTTAAAATATATATTATATCAAAATAAATTGAATAATTGATTTATCTTGTAGTTTATATTTATTAGATAAAGTAAATAGTTACTACTTAGACAATTTAAATGTGAAGGATTTTATCAAGCTCAAATGAATTTAAGTAAAATATGTGTATCTTAATCTCATTTTTCTTATGTAATAAGATAACGTTTGATAACAAAGAGTTTTTATGAAAATTTATTATATGATTAAATGTATACACATGGTTTATGATTTATTAATTTTTATAGCATATTTTGGGAAGAAGATATGGATAAAAAATGTTTTATATAGGATAAAATGTTTATCCAAATATTTGTTAAAATATAAGGGAATGTGTTTTTTCCACCCATCGATGGTATATTTTAATAAAGTCTTATCTTCAAATGAAAATTCTCCAAACACATAAAATACCACATATTATATGGAAATAATAGCTTTTTAAAATATTCCCCTCAAAAGGAAATCAATGATATTTCTTAAACTCAAAAGGGTTTGTGTATCTTAGTAAGATATTCTGAAAGTAATATAGTGTCTAAAAGGCTAGTGGTAGTATGTTTGTACTTAAGAGAAGTTCAAGTTAAAATATTATACTAGTATAAGTTTAAAGATAATCTTACTTAATATCCTAAAAGAATTTAGGATGTATTAATAAACAATAATATAATTAGTTATATTATTTAAAATAAATAGAGTTCCAAGGATGATGATAATGAACATAAAATGTTCTAATTAGAAAAAATAATTTGACATCATAAAATTTATATTTTGAAGTTAAGAGGTGTGAATATGTTCAGTTATTTAAACAATTAGGAATATAATTCCTAATTCTCACCATTATTCAAACTAGATTACTTTTTAGATGTTTTTCACTAAATATTTTAGTGTTATGGTTTTATCAAATGGTCATATATAGATGTGAAATGAATTACATATGATGTAATTAGTTAACAAAATCCAAAAAATATTTCAAACATTAGGCTAATCTGGCAGTTTATCATTTATTATATGATAAACCAGTGCTTATGTTGGTTTTGTTAAATATTCTTAAACATTTTAAGAATATTAAAATATATCATATTAAAGGAATCCTAAACTTTATAATTATTTCACATTGGTTACGTAAATGTATATATAGATGTATATTTTTTGAAGTGTAATAATAATTAACATCTTAAAGTATAACTTTGAGTTTATCCCTAACTGATGTTCATCCTGAAGTATTATAAGTTATGATGTGATGTTAAGGATAGCATGATTTGGATTCATGTATAGAGATATAAAATATACTCATGAGATATAAAAAAATAATATTATTATTTATGTGTGTTGGATGGCCTACTAATTATACCACATGGAGTTTCATAGAGATTTATTTAGTATACTAGGGGTGCATGGATCATATTTGGTCCCCATTACCTAAGGTTGGAAAGATACCTTGTATGAGAACCTTCATACTTTAATACCCTACTTATGTAAGTATATATATTTTATTATATAATATGGAGGTTTTTGGGTATATTGTTAATCATTTCATCAGTTGGAACTTAACCAAGATTGGATTCTTCCTATCATATGATGAGTATGACATATGAGCCCTAGATTGAGATGATTGTGGGAGCATGTAGTTGCACATAGATATTTTATATCTATTCGTATAAGGTACATGTGATGTTTCTATCCATAAGGATGAATGAAATGAAATGTATTCATCGATCATATCAGTCAATACTATAAGAATCAATAATAGATGAGTTTTCTATATGGGAATAACATGTTTTATGTCCCATGGTCACTCGATGTCTTTGAAAAGGTTAAAATATGATAATTCACTATTTTATATTATGAAAACTAGTTTACATAGGTATAAAGATACATATGTTTGATATAGGTCATACCAAATCCATTTATATCTTGAGAATCATTGAATCTTTTCTAAAGGCCACTCTTTACTTATATATATGGATCCATAGATTCATATTTGTTGTCAATGCTATAAATTTGTGTGGGTAACACTTTGTGATGGATGAATGGGGATTGATTTTAACTTAGATATATTCTCTAAAAATGTTTTAAAGTTAATCAAAAGGTTTTTTGAATGGGTGTTCACAAGGTATTGAATATGATGTGATATCAAGTAAAGTTAATGATAACTTTCCAAAATGAGTTTTTGAAGATATCCAAGAGTTTTGGATGTGATTTCATGAGTTATTGTATATGATATAATATAAGTTGAAATGTAACAATGTTTATTAGGCTTTAGTGAAAGTGGGATATTGAAGGAGATATTCCCCAAAATAAATAACTTGTATATGATTCATGGATATGTTGAGTATATGGTACATTGAGATGCAAGCATGAAATAAGATTTCATGCATACCACGAACTTTAATCAAATGAGAAACAAAATATTAAGTGTTTTAATATTTGAATGATTCAAACTCATTTAAAGTTATAATTTATTAACATGTTACATGAGATGTAATGAAATAATGGATTTTGAATTCATGATATAAATGGAGTGGTCATAAAATTTACTCATGTATTATAAATTCATGAGTAAATGTTGTAGCAATCAAAAACTATCTTTGATAGGCTATATAAACCATTATATTTTGATGGTAATGTGTGTGGGTTTCCACACATTGTTAGGTTGAAACTCTACATCATCAGAAGATCTCTTCATTCTTCTCCTTTACACCTAAAGCTCTTGCAATTTTTGGAGATATAATTGATCTCATCTGAACATTAGATTATTTAGTGCAACCCATGGATACATTATGGTGGTGGGGTGTCATTTGGTTTCCACTTAGTGATCTCTCTAAAACCCATGAAATGGTGTTCTAAGATGATAAAGTGGATTACTTGGTCTATGGTATGCACATTTACAATAGATTTATTTATTTTTGTTTATCATGATTTCATATTATCTTTTATGGAGATCCTCAACAAGGGGTTTAAATATCTTTTATGGCATTTGATATTTTTTATTAGACTTGTTTAAAACCCTTCATGTACATGGGAAAACCTTCCAGTTTTCTCTCATGTCACAAGTACTGCTTGGAGCTAGACATGTGGTACATGGATAGATGGTTATAGATATTAAGTATTCAATAAGTTGGATTATGTGAGTTGGGTCAAAATATAATGTTTTTATTTTCAACTATTATTTAGCATGTGTATTTTCCTATGCACCATTTATTTATATGATGATTCCATGTTTATCTGGTGTTGATTTATTATGTTTTGATACATCATGTGAATAGATTTACTACATTTTATGTTAGAACATGGGGGGACTATTGGCTTCATATTTAATATCTATAGTTTCTTAGGATGTTCTTTATACGGATGGTTCATGCTGACTTTTTGATAGATTCAAGAATGACCCTGAAGAATTTTTTTAGAGGGAATTGTCTCCACACTACTATATTAGTCCCTCACCACTTGTCACCAACCATTAGTGTATGTAGATACACATTATAGGTCATGTATTTAACCCCTCCTAGGTGTTGTTCAGGAAATCTGAGGCAGGGTGTTACACTAATGACAATGTTCTAACTGTTCATTGACTATGCAGGTTTAGTTAATGCATAAAATTACACTGTACAGTTACTATTGTATGAATAATAGATTATACACGGTTCCCCCTAACCGTTCACTAATTGTTCAGCTGTGTAAAACTTTTAAAAATTAAATTTCAAAATCATACCTCACTAATTATGGTAAATTCAATAATTAAAAAAAATAACACTCAAAAGTGATATCAAGTTTTGATAAGTAGGTTCCATAAATTATAGTTTACAAGTATCCTGAAAAATGGTTTCATTATAAATCTATCAGTGGAAGGAATTTATGACTTAATAATTACTTTAAGGTAATTTTAAAGTTTTTTATTTAATTCAAAAATGAAATATGATTTTTTATTTATCATTATTTTTACTATGTGATCACGTTCACAAATAAACCATGCATAAATAGAAAATATTCATCACATATTTTTTTCATTTTTATCTTAGTAAATGTATATATTTTTATAATGTATACTCAAGTACAGGTTAGGGGGAACTTGGGATGTAGGATTAAACTTTTATCACTCAAAATATTCAAATGCGGGCCCTTATACATTTAAATATGGAAAGATGATTTAAAGATCATAAAAAAATATTTATAAAAATATTATTAAATTTTAAAAAATGAATAAATAATTAAATTAAATAAATAAACATTCAGACATACATGGGTTGGTCTTGGCTCATTATTAGTCAAAATGTATTAATATTTCATAAAAAAATAAATATGTTGAAATTATACTTTTAGATCATTTTTAATGCTCTAAATAATCATTAAAATGATTATAATTAATTATTTATGGGTCCCAAGACACCTAAAAGAACTTTTATTAAATTAAAAACACTTAAATATTTTTTTTGGGAATTTATGTATTTTTTTTAATATTTCAAAGGAAGAAAGGGGTCCTGGATGGTAAATCAGTCCCATATGAGCCCGACTCGGGTCAGTTGATTTGGATATTAGTCGAGTCACGATGAGTGGTGCCTATTTTTTCATATTTCACCCTCATATGTGGGTTGAATCTTGTATATAAAAATTTTTTATAACATATCACCCATGTGAAAGGTATGAATTGCTTTCAATGAGTGTTCCCCCCATTGACTTGTGGGGGTGACAGGTAGCGGGTCACAAACAGTAACACAGCACACATAAAAAATTATCTCTTTTATTTACTTTAGTCAAATTACATCATATTTTTCTCCCCTACCTCAATCTGAATTTCTACCTCCCAACCATATGCTACAGTGTTTATTGGGTAAATTATTGGATTTTTTATTAATTTTTATTTTAAATAAATATAATTAAAACCAAAATAACCCAAAAATGGAAATCGTTCTTAGAATGGTTGTTTATTATTCAGTTTAACTCTAATAAATGTGTTTTCAGTGGTTTTGAGATTGTATTAGATCCATCTATCTGAAATCTATAAAATTTAATTGAAATTTTGAATAAAATAATTACATGACCACTCTGACACAAATTAAAGGAGATCGGGACTTTCAGAATCATTTGGGGATAGTATTTTAAAAAAATGACCATATTTTATTTATAACAACAAATATGGTATACATTTTCTTGGGTTTACCCACATATCTTCATAAAAATCACTTAAGAATAAGATAAATTTAAAAGAAAATGTAAATTATACCTTAATTGACGGTGCGATCCTGGTGTACTCTACTCATCTCTGAATCATTATAGATTGAAGGATCCAGGTGAGTATCCCTGTATATGTTCCACACATGCACCACAACCTCTAAAATATTTCTATTTTATTCCTTGGTGCTAGCATGGAAGATTTAAGTGTTGTATGATACTCTTTCAAAGGCTGGAAAATCACATGATTGATCCTCAAAATTGGATCAGTTCATCCTTGATCATCCCTTTAGTTTCTATATATAACTTTTGATAGAGATTATGAGTAGATTAAATTCTTGAAATGTTTCACTCATATTCATTTTGTGTGTAAAATGGTTTTATACTTAGGTTTAACCCTTTAAAACTACACTCAATCCCTTAAAAGAGTTAACCCTTAAAAACCTACCAATTTATGTCACGAATGACATTGTAATATTATCATACATGTCATGAAAATTTCATAAACCATTTATGATACTATTTAATATCATGTGATGAAATACAAACCACTAACTCGGCTTATTTATCTTATATTTATTTAATGAACATTCATTGCATAACATTCGTTTAAAAACTAATATTTTCTGTCACAACTTTTATACTTAAATAACTTGTAAATACCTTGAGAAATTATCTCAATCATAAATATTCTAAACTTAAGAAATATATAATTGAATTCATTAACTTGTGATCATTCACATTTGAACATTTATTAGCCCTCACATGTGGGGCCCACTTCATCCTAAACTCAAATTCATCAGAATTGGTGGAACTCATGGATACACTTTCAGTGTGACCCTATAAGAACTTATCTCAATATTAGTGATTCATGTTCATAGATAAATAGTGGTATCTAGCAATAAATCATGACCCCTAAAGAGATAAGGATAAGTTATCACTACAACTATCTCCTGAAAACAATTACTTTGTAATATAATCTCTTTGTTACATGATATCTCATAAATAAGGATTAATAATTTATAACAACATCCTTTAATGTTTTTTTATCCTTATTGACTATATTGGATGGAATTTTCTTTATCTACCATGGTCATAGATTTAGTCAAAACACTATTATCCTGATCAAGTGTCTAATGATATAATCTTCATTTTAGAAGTGAAAAAGCTTATCTTGATCATTCAATCAATGTTATACTATTAATGACACACCATACATAAGATACCTCACCATAAATATAAATAACATGGATTTCATCTACATCAAATTATGTGGCCAAATGATACACATCAATAATGATATCAAGTGCAAAGACCAACACACGTGCTTATAGATAGTAACATCCAATGACACCCAAAACATGTGGTCTTCCTATTAGTGTGTCAATCCTCATGATCTCCTCTACCCAAGATCACCAAATGTGAACTTCTTGAGAAGAAATATCAATGTTTATAAGCCTCCAATGCCTGATAGTCAAACATCATCCGTGTCTCATATTTAGACCACGGGATATATGTTTAAGATTACTATCATAGTGACTCATAATTCTCATTATAATTGAGAATTTTTATAACCATTTTATATGAAAAAAAAATCCAAGAAAATTACCATATAAATAATGTAAGAAAAAGTAACAGCATTATTATGGTAAGAATATATCATGCAGAACTCTATGTATATATGATATGGAAATCAAAACATATATATTAGGTCAAGGGCACCCACTTTTATAATAAAATTTATTATTATATATTGATATATTTATATATATATATATATATAATTGTTTTAATATATATACCTATATTAGAATATATACATAAATAAGTATATTTTTATTAATATATTTATACACACACATATAGAAGGTCACAGTCAGGTTGGTCGTGGAACATGTGAGCATGATAATAATAGATTACTTCAATGCATCATACCATGTAGCCTTCGATTCTTCAAATTCATAGCTGTGTAAGGGCCATTTGTATGTAATAAAATGGTTTTAGTGGGTGTTTTTCAATTCTTATGGGGAGGGATGAGCCTTGACTCATCAAGGTGTCTAGGTGCATGCGTGTTTAGCTATTGTATCCCCTATATCAAATATCTTATATATATTCATACATTTTTATAAGGTAAATATATTGGTTAAATTTTTATTTGAAATAAAATGGATAATGTATTTTTTATTTTAATATGGTTTATATATTTAAAAGGGAATTTTATATGTTAATATGTTTAAATATTTATTTATACAATAATTTTTATATGTAAACATATTAAAATATGTATAAATATTTATATATTTATTTATAAATAACACAACAATATGAAAAACGAAAAAAAATCAACACCATAATATTAATATGAATGTAATGCTCCATAATGAACTCAAAATTCATTGAAAAAAGATAAGAAGACACTCTTAAATGAAGCTGGAATTCCATCAAAATTTAAAAAATTAGGGTATCCAAACTAAAAAAATAGTTTTGGAAGCCTTATATACCTTTTTTTACTAAGAAAATAATTAGTTATGAGGACATCCTAATATCAAATTTCATATATATATTTGCAAGATTCAATTTGAAATCTCATAGAAACCAAAAGGACACCCGGATCAAAATATATAGTCATTTGGAGTTAAAATCCTATTTTCAACTTATCTTATAATATTAATTAATTTATTAATTTTTTTATTACTAAAATTTTATTCAATGTGTATTGCTCAATACTGATTATCAAATTTTTAATTAATATCAATTTTAATTATTTTACAAACCATTTTTCACTTAATATATTATATATTTAGTGTAAATACATATTTAGTATTATATAAGTCATATTTAAGAAAATATATTATATTTATATCAATATAAACATATTTATATATTAAAATGTGATATTTAATCATATATAAATTGTTTTTTATGAATGGTAACTTTTATCAGTGCTAAAAATGATGATAAAGGTTGATGTTTATGAGTTCTAAAAAAATGTTGATGAAAGGAAACTTTTATAAATGCTTTCTTTCAGCACTAATAAAAGAAAAAAATTTGTCAACACTCATAAAATGTTGATAAGGATACCCCTTTATCATTGATTTTGTTTATCAATGAGAAAATATTCATTAGTTTTCTACATTTCTCAGTGCCTCTTAATTAGCACTGATGAAAGTGGTGCATAGGGGACTTTTATTAGAACTAATAAAGGAGTACTTTTATCATCACTTTTTAGAAATCACTGATAAAATTTAGTAGTTTAAATGTGATTCTATAGAATTGATTGTGCATTTTTTACCTTGTGTCCATGAAGATCAATAAATTCAAATGATATATGATCATAGATCTTGGAGATGGATGACCGATGCGGATAGTTGGTTACGTAGATATATCATTATGTTGGGAACCTCTAGATCGTCATTGTTCAGGATGACATTTGTTCAAGATATGATGATTGTATCTAGTAAGTGATTCATATATATATATTTACATTCTATATGGATTTTTTTATTATATGCATGTGTTATACCACATTTAATATATTCACTACTACAAATCCACCCTTCATTAGTAAGAAAAAAAGGTTTTATCAATGATACAAAAGCACTAATTTTGTAAGAACCTTTAAAAGTCGTTCTCTTTTATCATTGCTAGAAAAATAACTGATAAAGGCACCTTTTATTAGCATTGAAAAAACACTAATAAAACTAGGGTTTATCAGTGCTAATAATGTTTTTTCAGCACTCAACACCCACCCAGGCACCATTATCACTGCTCGTCAAGCATCTTTATTAGCACTTTCATGCCCCCCACCCACCGATTTCCAACCCCCTCTATCAGCACTCCCCAACCTCCCATGCCTTTATCATTTCTTTTTAGGCCTCACACCTATACGTGCCTACCTAGATTTGAACATGTGACCTCTTCCTCCATGCATCTATGCTTTACCACTACTTCATGTTATTTTATTCTATATTTTATGATATGTGTATTTATTTATATATATTTAGATACTTATTTTTTATCCATATATTTATATATATTTATATAATTTTTTAAAATGAATTTATAAAATATGCTTTTGTGTGTGTGTCTATAAATATATTTATATATGTGTGTGTGTGTGTGTCTATATATATAAATATATATATTTATATTTATAAACATATATTATATATTAATATTTATTTATATATATTATAATATATCCAAATATATATATTTTCTTGTGAACACATACATACACACATATTTATATATAAACATTATATATATATATTTATTTATTTATATATATTTATAGGTATATACACATTCAAACATGTTTAATTTAAATAAAATGGATAATAAATATTTATTTCCATGTGGTTTATATATTTAAGAAGATATTTTATATGTAGATATGATTAAATATCTATTTATACAATTAAATATTTATATATATATATACAAATATGTGTGTATATATATGCATTTATTTAATTATAAATAACATTATAATATAAAAAAGAGAAAAATTTCAACACCATAATATCCATATGAGTGTAACCCCTAGGAATAAATTCAGTCTCTACCAAAAAAATACAATAATCCCCTCTTAAATGAAACTTAAATTCCATAAAAAAGTAAAAAAAATTAGGGTATCCCAACTAAAAACTCAGTTTTGGAGGCCTTTCGAGCCTTTTTTAACCTCAAAAAAATGGTGATTATGTCACATATTACCTCTCACCCATTGTATTGGGAAGAGTTAAAGGTGACACTAACCTTAAGTGACATCCCCAAGATACCAAAGGCCAGCAATAAATTCCAAGGTCTTAACAAAAGGTTGAGGGATGATTTTGCATGAAGAACTAACACAAGCAAAAGATAAAAAATACAACCAGCCAAAACAAACTATATAATGCATGAGTTGTAATAGTACAACTAAAAAGGAAAAAAATATATGATAACATTAGATTAGTAGTGAAAATTTAATAAAGGCGCTACATGAAACCAAAGTAAAACCAAATTCAGAAACACAAATGTGGCATCATTCCAATGACACCAAGAGAGAAATCCAATCTATGAATGTCAAACTGAGGTGGAAACATCGTGATGGTCCATTAGATAAAAGAGACACATTTCCCTTTCTTGTATCACAATATATAATATTTAAAAATCACAAAAGTTCCCAAGAATGGGGTGAGTATAAACTTTATAGATGATCCCAAAGGACTTTCCAACACATGCCATTGGGATAAGATTATGTTAGCACATTTTATAATAAAACAGAAGAGAAGTAGATAAACAATTTATTATAAATCCGCAAAAAAATTACATGTATAAAAAAATTAAACAAGGTTTTATCACCATTTCTTACCACTTGTCATAAACATCCCATGTTCACACTCACACAGACACATACACATGCACATAGGAATGAAACTGTGAACCTCACTATACTCAAGAGTGGTGAGTCATCCTTTCACCAAGACATCACTTGGTGATAAAATTTGACTATTTAACTTTGGACTATGATCCATACCATGTTTTTCTAATTGATAGTAGTAATTTTGACCATGATCCTTCCCAAATTCACACGAAAACATGCCACCATGTATTCCAAGTTCTCATATAATATTATTCCACATAAAACGTTCCTTTTGAAAATCAAACTTTTTCAAGAATTTTATCTAACACCTTATAAGAATTATTCCAAAACCAAGGGTTTAGGTACTGAAATAAAAATAATTTTCCAAAAAAATCGAAGAGAAATGAATTTAAATGCAAAGCCTCTAAGTTCTATAATGAGTAGAATGAGAGATAAGCCACCTACCTTACAACAGTTAAATAAATTCAGGAACAACACATGAAATCTCTAGATCTGGCCATAAAACGTATTTACTTCATTATATCCAACAAAATATCGTAAATAATACATCAAGTATCATATATATTTCCAAAATATAATATATATAATGTTCTGGGTGAGATAATATGTGGAGATATAAGAATAAAGAGAGAGAACAAAGACTTACCATTGATTTTGGATCTCCAACACACTTTAATTCATCAAAATTTTCATCTGAGTAAAAGAAAACAACTAAGGGATCCTAGTAGAGGATATTAGTTCAAGATCCTAATATAATAAAAGAAAAATTAGGGTTTTGAGGCCTTAATCCAAATTAAAGATTAATTTTTGGAGCATTAACTGCACATATCATAGTTAGGTTGCATTGTTTGTCAAACCATGTGTGTGATACTAGAAAAACCCATAGAGAAGCACGGTTGTGCCACATTCCTTGAAAAACCATGCGCCAACTATACATAGCTACTGAAAATCTCCCAAGTGGTTTCACGTTTGTGGCACACAGTTTTGAAAAACCATATGCCAATCGTGTATAGTTAATGTCTCCTAATAAAACCCCTCACATGGTTTCACCTGGGCACTCACACAGTTAAGAAAAACAGGGTGCTAGCCTAGTGAATCCTAGAATCTCCTTACATGGTTTCTAGGATATAGTGCATAGTTTCCACTAACCATTATCAAACTCTTCACCCTTCAAAAAACTTACAAACCACTTCAAACTATCCAAAAACTCACAAAACTCAGCCCAAGTATTATATAAGATAAAAATACATAATAAATGGGTAAATTAATAAAAACTATGGGAGTTACATTCTCCCTACCATTGGTATTTCTATCCCTATAAATTGGGATAGTGGAGTTACTTTGGAGGAGCTCATACCACTATTTTAGCATCTTCTTCTCACATTCTCATGTCTCTTCCTAAATCTGACCATGTTGTCATAAAACCTGTACCAAATTGATTATTTTACCCTAGAAAATATTTTCTTATCTATCCAAAATCTACATTGACATTTTAATAAATATAGAATCTATCTAAAGATAAATATGGTCCCATCAAATAACATAATCAGAATTAGGTTGGTACCTCTTCAATTGATATACAAGAAATACATTGCGCATAGAACTAAACTATGGTGTTAAAGACAACTGATAATTCACATCACAAACCCATTCAAGTATCTCAAAATTTCCAAAGTTTTGAGGATAAAACTTTCCTTTCTTACCAAAATTATGATGTCCTATACTTTTATATATTCTCAAGAAAACACGATTTCCAACCTCAAACAATAAAGGTTGAAAATGGTGATTTTTATATGATTTATTATTACTATGAGCCATATTTATTCTCTTCTTGATCATTTAAATCTTATTCATTGTATCATGAATAAGGATAGGTCTGATAAGTAAAGTATTATAAGGCCCCAGCCTCAAACCTTACTTAATCTTGAGTTATTACAAGATTACACATTGAGGATCTTTTCAGGTTTAGAGTTTTAGAGAATTAGATCATGAAACTTGTGTTACATTCCATATTTAGACAAAGTGGTTACATGAAAGACAGTATTCATTCTTCCCATCAACGGAAACATATTTAAAATAAAGCATGGATTCTATATTGCCACATCCTTGACACTATCATCACATCATTTACCTTTCCCTTGACCTGTGAAAAACATTTCAAAAACATGGGATGAGCATAAAAAGCTCAGTAAGAGTTATAAAATATATGGAAAGGAAACATGAGTTCATATATACATAAGAATGAAATCATACTTTACCCATAAAACATAGGCACTTTAACACACCTCATCAATTCATGAATAAATCATAGAAATCATAAGACATAAAAGGTAACTTGAGGCATTCATAACATTCTTACATAGGGAGTAACCCTCTTGGTTACGTTTGGAATACCCATCACAGTATATTCCCTAAATCTCTTTGGAGAAACCTTAACGTTTCACTCCTTCGCGTTACCCACTGCATTGGAGAGCTATATCGGGCTCACCCGCCCTTAGTTTATCACGGAACCACCCGTTTTCATAACAATGCCCAAGAAACATAACATAAACGTATCACATAAAACATGCATAAAGGAAACATAACATTTCCACATTTCAATCACAATATAACATTTTATTATATTGAAATAATGAATCCATTCAAAAAGAAACCATTTCCAAAACCATTTAAAACATTTAATAAAGAGAATTTTGAATCAAAGTGTCCCATACCACCTTGAAGCTTTTAAAATGTTAAACCATTAATATCAATATAAATAAATCCTTAAAACCATTTTGAAAACATGGATATTAATAATAACAAATAACTAAAACATTTAAAGCGATATTTTGGTTAAAGGGGTTTTACCAAAATTAGAGACACTTGAATACAATAATTGAGGAATAACATTTAGTCAGAACTTTGTAATATCATGAGAATAAATGGATTCATGATATAATACTCAAAAGGATAGTATATACACCATATAAGAGCGAATTGGTGCATAACAACAATGAACCCTCAATAGAAATGTCAAATGTGATGAAATCCCTTATAAAGAAGGTATCCTTAAATTAAGGACAAATCAATCTCAAAAATATGTGTGACAAATATAAATACACCCAATATAAGTGGATATTAAGTGTAAAACAATAAAATTTCATTCACACATATTCAATGGATGAAATATTCAATGACTACATGTTGAACCCAAAGAAATCGAAATTGGGTTAAAAAGTTCCCTTGACAGCCCAACGGCATCACATCAAAATGAGTTGATGAGAGATAAAAAGTGTATCTCATCACTTGGACATAAAATTTACATCAATAAGGATATATGAGAACATATCCCAACATAACAATATGTAAATTAAAAGACCCAACAAAAGAAGTCTTTTAAAAAAGAGGAGGGTGAAAGGTTCCCTTACCGACTTGGGTATCTTTCAAAACATACACCCCATGAAAGAAGGAAAATAGATTATTGATGTAAATACTCATAAACGAAAGTATATTACACAAAGATTAGAATAATTGGAAGTACAGACACCACTCAATGGAATTTGTGGCAAATGTAGCATAAATCTCACGGGAATAAAAGTGAGATGAAAAATCCCTCACGAAAACTCGGCAGCCTAACGGCGCCACATAAAACTTACGAATATGGATTGATGAGATCAAATAAGGTATCTCATCATATTAAAATATAATGTACAGCAAGATGAATATAAAAGAACATCCCCCAACATTACAAAGAGGAGCTTAAAAGAAGTGACATAAAGGAGAGTACTTAAAAAGAAATAGATAGGTTAGATTTCTTATGAAAGTTCGGCAGCCTAACGGCGCCACTCAAAACTCCCAAAATGGATTGATGAGAGAGAATAGTCTCTCTCATCACATGAAATTAAAAATTACAGTAAGTGTAATATAAAATATCATCTCAACAACAAGAAAGATGAGCTTTAAAAGGAATGTCATAAAAGTGTGTACTTAAAAAGAAAGAGAGGAGTAGGATCCCTTACCTCGGGTCCGACTTGACTCGATCGTTCTTTAATCTCCTGAATAATAAACTTGAGTTAATTTATACTTACTTAAGAACCTTTTTCAAGTTCATTATTACTTTTATATCACTTATTACCATGTCACAAACATTTATGTAATCATTTAAGTTAATAATATTTGTATTGTCGATACTTGGTTCTTAAGTCGAAAGTGGACTTCTTACAATTACATGTTGTTCGTGTGGCCAAATGTTTATTATATACAGAATTGTATTCATGATGTAGATATCATATATGTAATATATATCCAGTACATGCACGCATTTATAACATTACATAATCATTTAGAGGTAAGAAATGAAATGCACCGTTCATGGAGACGGTAAGCCGTACGTACGCATGAACGCTACTTTCATTTCTATTTCGTATTTTATAGAATGGAATAATAATGATATAAAGGTATATTATAATTCCAGTATAATATCATATATAATATCATTAAATCCATCCTTTATAGGTCCCACGTATGGCATTAACGAATCACATCACTTTGAGGGGGCGGTAGTCCGCACTTCCAAAAATGAAGATATCGCGTATACCCATAATGGATGCCATAAAGGTAAGAGACAAATGAAAAATACAGAAGAATAAGTAAAAAATAAACATATTATATATCATATATAAAAATAGTGACATCATAATGGCCACCTTTGAAGGTGTTAAATGAGTATTGAACAATCATTGTTTCGGGAGGCAGATTTCTCCATCCACGGAAACCGTATGTTCTTTAACCATTTGATGTAGTTGTGTGAGAGTGTAGCTCGAATAAATCTTATAACAACATCCTAGTATATTGAAGATAATGGTGTTGTTACAAAAGAAATAAATAAAAAGAGTTTAGGGGGTTGGAGAAGCAAAATAAAACAAATGAACATGAGAGAATGAATTACCTTTAAAAGTTTAACTCCTTTTGATTTGAGCCTAAAGGCTTCCTTTGAAAGGATTCTGCCCAATGAGAATCCTCTAGGATGAGTAGAGGGATGTGGAGAGAGTAAATGGGCAGGGGTTGGCCGATCCAAAGGCTTGAGGAGTGTGTGAAATGAGGTAGAGGTGGGGGCCTTTTATAAGAGGAGAGGAGGGGCACTTTTGGAAAGTAAAGAAATATTACTTTATTTGAAAATGTGTTTCGGTTTTAAAAGGTCCCACATTGATATAATTCGTGGATAAGGTGATAAGGGTTCTAAATCCACCCATACAATAAGTTTTGGACATGTTTATTTCATTGATTTTACATTATCTTTCCATTTTATTTAAATCGTCAAATAATGATGTCATCGTTGCATCATTATTATGTCATAAATAATTTAATTTATTTAATGTCTAAAAATTATAAAAAAAATACTATGATGTAGTAAATCTTTTTAGATTTCCAATGACTATTTATAATCAAAAATATGACTTGTATAACCCCACTTAAAAATTGTTTTAGTAAAACATATCATGTTTGTGTCATTTTTACTTTTACATTAAATAAAAAGTTATTTATGTCATTTCCCAACCAAAGTTCCTACATGGGGTCCCCAAGTTGACCCATGGCTTGTCTTGGTCGGTCATTACACATCCAATGAGAATAGGACATGTTTCAAGTTCATTTCATATTATTAAAATATTATTTTTACCTTAAACTACACTAATTACCACTAATCGCGATTAAAAACTTAATAAGTTATTATTCACCAAAAAATTATTTTTATCCCATTGAACCACATTTTACTTCTTAATGACAACCATGTATGTCGGATTTTTGAAATTCAAAACACAAAGATGGCAAAATTTCATTTAAACGGAAAAATCAGTTTTTATAAGTACCACTTAGTGGTTTCACTATTCATCAAAAATTGAAGTTTTTCAGAAAAATCCCAAAAATTCACCCTAAGCTATATTTGATATTCCAAATTCAAAAATGAAGTATATTTTACAAAATTCAAAACATATAAGTCACATTAATTAATTTAATAATTAATTCCCGCTGTCAGAGCAAATAGCGTGTTTTTATAAGACAATAAGTATCAAAAGATTGATACTAGTTTAAGTCCGATTTAAAGGTGAAATTAATTCCAACGACCACTATTGAATTTAATGGTAAAAATATTTTCTAATTTCACTTTAAAACCAATTAAAAAGATAATCTAATCATATAAATAAATTAGATTAAAAAGAGGTTTTGAATTAAAATACAACATTTTACACTATTCATTAAAAAAATGAACTTTATCGGAAAGATACCAAAAATTTACACAAAGTAAATTTTGATGTCCCGATTCTTAAGAAGAGTTTTATTTGGTCCAATAGAATTTATAATTGTGAAAAAAACTATATTTAATGACGGTTTGCCATCAAAAGGTGATAAGTGAACCTTTAGTGAAAACTAGGGCATATACGCCTAAAATTGAATTCTTTCCGTATATTATGCCTTTATCTCTTATAGGATAAATGTAAAAACATTTAAAAATACATATACAATCATATTTTAGTTATTTCTATCCATTCCCGCCAATACAACGGCTACATGTTAACTACCATTTGAAATAATATTATTTTATTATTAGAGTGCAACGTAAGATTCTCAAGAAACTCGTTGTTGTGTGTTGGGTACGCCATCGAGCATAGCGTCCCCTTTAAAGTCATATTAATATTTTATTCACAAATATGGATAAATATGAAAATTTCATATTCATTATTTACCTGGGGTGTTACATCCTTCCCCCCTTTTGGTAATTGCATCCTCGCAATTTTAAAACTGCGCTTGGAAACATCCTTGAAAGTCCCACATCGGAACAAGAGTCGATAAAACAATCACTTTAAAATAAAGAAAGATAAGAACAGAGGTCACCCGAGTTAACCCATACTAGGATTACAAGTATGAAAATATGGACATGGAGGAAAAAACAAAGGGTCATGTTCTGATGGAGAGTGATAGAAAACATGTTTAGGAGAAAGTTAACCACAAGAAAATCACAAACTTGTGATGGGTTAAACGGTATTCGATTCCCCAATAGGAAAAGTTAATAGACAACATTTTTTCTTTAAGTTACTTTTTATTGAGGAATTTTTTCATAAGGAAACATAATCACTTATCATGTTGACTTTCAACTTTTACTAGATTCCTTAATCAAACTCATATTTTTTTCCAAAAGACGAGTATTTAGGGAGACTTGTTTGCATTAAGAGTACTATAATCAACTTCTAGAGAATCACCTAATCCACAAAATAGAACTATATACTTCCCATGTCTTTAGACTTTAACCAAAACCAAAAAGGTTATTACAATATCAGATAATCCAGAAAAGGATAACCCTTTATAAAAAGAAAATCTATTCTTAACCTCCAAAATTTTTCCAACAAAACCCAAAGTTCAACGAGGACCATTCTATAATCAATTTGTCCATAAAATTCTTCAAAGTAAACCAAACTAAGATTGAAACCCAAATATTTGAAGGATTTAGTCACATAGTCTTCCAAGTTAAATCGTAACATTTATCTCCAAACAACATCAGTTGCTCCTAAAGTCTCGTATTGAAAAGTAATTAACCTAATCACATATCCTCCATGATAGGTTAATAATTTTCATAAATAACCCAAAATCAACTTACACTTAATTCATAAAATCATATAACTAGAAAGAATCGGTCAAACTAACCAGGGACTTCACGTAGTCCAGTGGTAGGCGATAAATACCAGTCGCACTTTGGTTGTGGGTTCGATTCCCGCAACTTTGTCCGACGCGACGGGATGTCACACGGTCTGCGTGTTGTCCTTTTTCCAAAACTATATAATTCTTAAATCATTCCCCAAAAAGAGATAAAATCATCAAAAATGATCATAACATATTTTAACCTCAAGTTTATCTCATGCTTTTCATTTTCCAGCATATCATATAATAACCCATAATTACCTCAAAAGTAAGGATCATATAAACTCTAATGGTTACCTTAATAATTATTACCTGAATTTCCACATCGAGTTGGCCATCTCGTACAAGATGCATTAGAGAACTCACCAAGGTTGAAGTGGTTGATCATGAATCCTTGATAGTTGGTTTAGAACAACCATGAGATTCCTCATTGAATCCCCCATCTCATCCAGTCTCTTAATCAGAGAACCACCATAGTTTCCTTCAAACCCATTTTCACTTTGGTGCCTGCTAGATCCAGCCATTTACTAAAAATAGAAATGTCAGTGTGCGTATATCAACAAAACCATCATGTACTAATGAGGAAGGTAAACACTAAGATACACTTACTCATTCACTTTATCTAAAACTAGGACTCTTTCTGAAATCCTAACCATTATGGTAATGTCACTTGTGCTTAGAGAATACCCTAACCTCTAAAGTTATCTAAACCGACCTTTGATACCAACTATAAGGCCCCAGCCTTAAACCTTACTTAATATTGAGTTATTACAAGATTACACATTGAGGATCTTTTCAGGTTTAGAGTTTTAGAGAATTAGATCATGAAACTTGCATTACATTCCATATTTAGACAAAGTGGTTACATGAAAGACAGTATTCATTCTTCCCATCAACGGAAACATATTTAAAATAAAGCATGGATTCTATATTTCCACATCCTTGACACTATCATCACATCATGTACCTTTCCCTTGACCTGTGAAAAACATTTCAAAAACATGGGATGAGCATAA
This sequence comes from Viscum album, assembly GCA_963277665.1. Classification (NCBI taxonomy): domain Eukaryota; kingdom Viridiplantae; phylum Streptophyta; class Magnoliopsida; order Santalales; family Viscaceae; genus Viscum; species Viscum album. The sequence continues at coordinate 990,105,165 of OY728128.1, read as the reverse complement.
AAAGCTCAGTAAGGGTTATAAAATATATGGAAAGGAAACATGAGTCTGTATATACATAATAATGAAATCATACTATACCCATAAAACATAGGCACTTTAACACACCTCATCAATTCATGAATAAATCATAGAAATCATAATACATAAAAGGTAACTTGAGGCATTCATAACATTCTTACATAGGGAGTAACCCTCTTGGTTACGTTTGGAATACCCATCACAGTATATTCCCTAAATCTCTTCGGATAAACCTTAACGTTTCACTCCTTCGCGTTACCCAGTGCATTGGAGAGCTATACCGGGCTCACCCGCCCTTAGTTTATCACGGAACCACCCGTTTTCATAACAATGCCCAAGAAACATAACATAAACGTATCACATAAAACATGCATAAAGTAAATATAACATTTCCACATTTCAATCACAATATAACATTTTATTATATTGAAATAATGAATCCATTCAAAAAGAAACCATTTCCAAAACCATTTAAAACATTTAATAAAGAGAATTTTGAATCAAAGTGTCCCATACCACCTTGAATCTTTTAAAATGTTAAACCATTAATATCCATATAAATAAATCCTTAAAACCATTTTGAAAACATGGATATTAATAATAACAAATAATTAAAACATTTAAAGTGATATTTTGGTTAAAGGGGTTTTACCAAAATTAGAGACACTTGAATACAATAATTGAGGAATAACATTTAGTCAGAACTTTGTAATATCATGAGAATAAATGGATTCATGATATAATACTCCAAAGGACAGTATATACACCATATAAGAGCGAATTGGTGCATAACAACAATGAACCCTCAATAGAAATGTCAAATGTGATAAAATACCTTATAAAGAAGGTATCCTTAAATTAAAGACAAATCAATCTCAAAAATATGTGTGACAAATATAAATACACCCAATATAAGTGGATATTAAGTTTAAAACAATAAAAGGTCATTCACACATATTCAATGGATGAAATATTCAATGACTACATGTTGAACCCAAAGAAATCGAAATTGGGTTAAAAAGTTCCCTTGACAGCCCAACGGCATCACATCAAAATGAGTTGATGAGAGATAAAAAGTGTATCTCATCACTTGGACATAAAATTTACATCAATAAGGATATATGAGAACATATCCCAACATAAAAATATGTAAATTAAAAGACCCAACAAAAGAAGTCTTTTAAAAAAGAGGAGGGTGAAAGGTTCTCTTACCGACTTGGGTATCTTTCAAAACATACACCCCATGAAAGAAGGAAAATAGATTATTGATGTAAATACTCATAAACGAAAGTATATTACACAAAGATTAGAAGAATTGGCAGTACATACACCACTCAATGGAATTTGTGGCAAATGTAGCATAAATCTCACGGGAATAAAAGTGAGATGAAAAATCCCTCACGAAAACTCGGCAGCCTAACGGCGCCACATAAAACTTTAGAATATGGATTGATGAGATCAAATAGGGTATCTCATCACATTAAAATATAATTTAAAGCAAGAGTAATATAAAAGAACATCCCCCAACATTACAAAGAGGATCTTAAAAGAAGTGACATAAAGGAGAGTACTTAAAAAGAAAGAGATAGGTTAGATTTCTTACGAAAGTTCGGCAGCCTAACGGCGCCACTCAAAAATCCCAAAATGGATTGATGAGAGAGAATAGGCTCTCTAATCACATGAAATTAAAAATTAAAGTAATTTTAATATAAAATATCATCTCAACAACAAGAAATATGAGCTTTAAAAGGAATGTCATAAAAGTGTACTTAAAAAGAAAGAGAGGAGTAGGATCCCTTACCTCGGGTCCGACTTGACTCGATCGTTCTTTAATCTCCTGAATAATAAACTTGAGTTAATTTCTACTTCCTTAAGAACCTTTTTCAAGTTCATTATTCCTTTTATATCACTTATTACCATGTCATAAACATTTATGTAATCATTTAAGTTAATAATATTTGTTTTTCCGATACTTGGTTCTTAAGTCGAAAGTGGACTTCTTACAATTACAAGTTATTCGTGTGGACAAATGTTTATTATATACAGAATTGTATTCATGATGTAGATATCATATATGTCATATATATCTAGTACATGCATGCATTTATAACATTACATAATCATTTAGAGGTAAGAAATGAAATGCACCGTTCATGGAGACGCTAAGTCGTACGTACGCATGAACGCTACTTTCATTTCTATTTCGTATTTTATAGAATGGAACAATAATGATATAAAGGTATATTATAATTCTAGTATAATATCATATATAATATCATTAAATACATCCTTTATATGTCCCACGTATGGCATTAACGAATCACATCATTTTGAGGGGGCGGTAGTCCGCACTTCCAAAAATGAAGATATCGCGTATACCCATAATGGATGCCATAAAGGTAAGAGAAAAATGAAAAATACAGAAGAATAAGTAAAACATAAACATATTATATATCATATATAAAAATAGTGACATCATAATGGCCACCTTTGAAGGTGTTAAATGAGTATTGAACAATCATCGTTTCGGGAGGCAGAATTTCTCCATCCACGGAAACCGTATGTTCTTTAACCATTTGATGTAGTTGTGTGAGAGTTTAGCTCGAATAAATCTTATAAAAACATCCTAGTATATTGAAGATACTGGTGTTGTTACAAAAGAAATAAATAAAAAGAGTTTAGTGGGTTGGAGAAGCAAAATAAAACAAATGAACATGAGAGAATGAATTACCTTTAAAAGTTTAACTCCTTTTGATTTGAGCCTAAAGGCTTCCTTTGAAAGGATTCTTCCCAATGGGAATCCTCTAGGATGAGGAGAGGGATGTGGAGAGAGTAAATTGGCAGGGTTTGGCCGAGCCAAAGGCTTGAGGAGTGTGTGAAATGAGGTAGAGGTGGGGGCCTTTTATAATAGGAGAGGAGGGGAACTTTTGGAAAGTAAAGAAATATTACTTTATTTGAAAATGTGTTTCGGTTTTAAAAGGTCCCACATTGATATAATTCGTGTGTAAGGTGATAAGGGTTCTAAATCCACCCATCCAATAAGTTTTTGACATGTGTAGTTCATAGATTTTACATTATCTTTCCATTTTATTTAAATCGTCAAATAATGATGTCATCGCTGAATCATTATTATGTCATAAATAATTTAATTTATTTAATGTCTAAAAATTATAAAAAAAATACTATGATGTTGTAAATCTTTTTAGCTTTCAAATGACTATTTATAATCAAAAAGATGACTTGTATAACCCCACTTAAAAATTGTTTTAGTAAAACATATCATGTTTGTGTCATTTTTACTTTTACATTAAATAAAAAGTTATTTATGTCATTTCCCAACCAAAGTGGCTCCATGGGGTCCCCAAGTTGACCCATGGCTTTTCTTGGTCGTCCATTACACATCCAATGAGGTTAGGACATGTGTCAAGTTCATTTCATATTATTAAAACATTATTTTTACCTTAAACTACACTAATTACCACTAATCGCGATTAAAAACTTAATAAGTTACTATTCACCAAAAAATTATTTTTATCCCATTGAACCACATTTTACTTCTTAATGACAACCATGTATGTCGGATTTTTGAAATTCAAAACACAAAGATGGAAAAATTTCATTTAAATGGAAAAATCAGTTTTTATAAGTACCACTTAGTGGTTTCACTGTTCATCAAAAATTGAAGTTTTTCAGAAAAATCCCAAAAATTCACCCTAAGATATATTTGATATTCCGAATTCAAAAATGATGTCTATTTTAAAAAATTCAAAACATATAAGTCACATTAATTAATTTAATAATTAATTCCCGCTGTCAGGGAAAATAGCGTGTTTTTATAAGACAATAAGTATCAAAAGATTGATACTAGTTTAAGTCCGATTTAAAGGTGAAATTAATTCCAACGACCACTATTGGATTTAATGGTAAAAATATTTTCTAATTTCACTTTAAAACCAATTAAAAAGATAATCTAATCATATAAATAAATTAGATTAAATAAAATACAACATTTTACACTATTCATTAAAAAATGAACTTTATCGGAAAGATACCAAAAATTTACACAAAGTAAATTTTGATGTCCCGATTCTTAAGAAGAGTTTTATTTGGTCCAATAGAATTTATAAGAGTGAAAAAAACTATATTTAATGACGGTTCTCCATCAAAAGGTGATAAGAGAACCTTTAGTGAAAACTAGGGCATATACGCCTAAAATTGAATTCTTTCCGTATATTATGCCTTTATCTCTTATAGGATAAATGTAAAAACATTTAAAAATACATATACAATAATATTTTATTTATTTCTATCCATTCTCGCCAATACAACGGCTACATGTTAACTACCATTTGAAATAATATTATTTTATTATTAGAGTGCAATGTAAGATTCTCAAGAAACTCGTTGTTGCGTGTTGGGTACGCTATCGAGCATAGCGTCCCCTTTAAAGTCATATTAATATTTTATTCACAAATATGGATAAATATGAAAATGTCATATTCATTATTTACCCGGGGTGTTACAAGTATCACCTACTTCCACACAATAAAGGGGATAACAACAAGTATGTTCATACAATGCTTCAAAAGGATCCATATATATCAAGTTATAATAACTTTTACTATAGGAGAACTATACTAACGATATACGGTCCACCCATGAGACTCCAAAATCCATAACAAAATTTATAATTATTTCATCCAATTTTTGGATCATAAATTCTGTTGATCATCCATTTGAGGATCATAAGTTGTTCTCATTCTCAACTAGGTTTCAAGGGCTTTCTATAAGGACTTCCAAAAAAGAGATGTAAAGTTGGGGTCCTAGTCTAAAATAATTGAAACTAGAATTTCATGCATCTTTATAACTTATAAAATGTATATTTATGATAATAAAACCACCATATTGGTTTCATTAATAGTTATAAAGTGATTTGACTTCATGAGAAGATCCATAATCACCCATATGGCGTCATGTTTTCAAACCATTCTTGGTAGACCTGTGATGATATACATAGTTGTCTGCTCCCATTTTTATACGGGTATAAATAAAGATTGAAACCTAATAGATGGTAATTTGTTCTCTACCTTAACCTAATTCCTTATACATATTATTAATTCTATGATGAATAGATCATCTTGAATGGTGGTGGGCAGAAAGAATTTGTTCCTGCTAAGTTGGAGGAACCATAATCCAATATTGAAAATGAAACAAAGAATTCTAATCTAACTTTCATCCCTCAATGGTCACCCCGCCATTGATTTTGACCTCATATTTATATATTCAGAATATAATGATTTATCAGATTTAAACTATTCAATAAAATCAAGAAAAAAAGAGACTACAAAGAAAACCACAACATCGCCTTGCTTACCATAATCCAAATGCATATCATCAATGACTGAAATCAGCTGCCATTGATTTAAATCCACCTTATCCAATTGATTATTTGAATTTATACCCAATGAATTAGAAATTTAATTAACTTTACCTCATGTATACGTCAATTCAAATTCAAACATCTAAAGGTATTATGTCCATATTTGTTGTCATAGATTCAAATATATTTTTGAGAAAATGAATTTCAATCTCTTATGATCTATGAACACTGTGAATTTCTAACTAAAAAGATAATGATGACAGGTTTTAAAGGAATGGACTATAGTAGATAACACTAAATCATGTTTTGGGTAATTCTTCTCATTCACTTATAAAATGAAGGATATATAATATGCAGCATGATTTCCATACAAGATAACACATCCCAACCTAGAACCAAATGCATCACAATAAACCACATAGCCTTATCATAATTTATGAAACATAAGGATATGTGATTATGTAATATGAAACTTAAAATTTTGAAAATATTTCTATCACTCATCACTCCATTAGAAAGGAACACATTTCCTTGTCAAGGTTTTCATTAGTGAGGAAATTCATGAAAATGAGGAATAAAGTGTTGGTAATATCCTGCTAAGCTGAGGAAATTGTGTATCTCAAAAACATTATTTGATGTCTACTAAGAGATAAAATATTCCACATTTTTAGGGTCTACCAAGATTCCTCACTCTAAAATGGCATGGCTAAGGAAACATACCTCTTGTATCTGAAAATCACACTTTGAAATCATAGCATAAATCTGATGTTCCTGCAAGATACCCAACACTATGGTCAAGTATTATTCATGGTCAGTCTTAGTCCTAGAATACACTAGAATATCATCAATGAATAACATCGTAAAGGAGTATATATACCTTTGAAAGATATTATTCAGTAATTCCATAAACACTTATGGTTTATTCATAAGACCAAAGGGAATAACCATATATTCATAATAATCAAAGTGACACTGGAAAGATGTTTTCAGAATATCCTCCTTCTGAACTCAAATTTTATGGCACCCAAATCATAAATCAATCTTAGATAACCATGAGTATCCCTTAAATTGATAAAAAATATCATCAATTCATGCAAAAGGATACAGATTATTTATCATAACTTGTTTTATCTTACAATAATCCATGAAATACTAAATATTTTCTTCTACCATCTTTATAAAAAGAACAATTGTGGCCTATGAAGATATAATGGGGTGAATTTACCCAATAAGTTCTAGATATAATTTCAATTCCATTAATTTCATTAGTTTCATCCTATAAGATAGTAGTGAAATAGGACTAGTCCTCGGTATGAGATCAATCATAAATTTCACTTCTCTTTTGGGTGTAAATCCATATAAATTTTCAATGAAGACATCTGGAAATTGGTCCATGATAGTTAAAAAAATATCTATGTTCAATTGTATCAATAGATGCATGTTAACCACTGTTAATTGATAAGATATAGTCTTGACCACCAGTACCAAAGTTCCTTGTCTAATTTAATTCACATCCCAATATCCTTTAAAGAGATATAAAACACCATCCATGGATGTAAAACTAACTTGTTAGGTATAATATATGATGTGGTCCTTGAAGGATGCAATGAAGGTTCCAAGAACAGTGGAAGAACCGAGGTGGGTGATATAACCATTAAGTTTTTGTTGATTTGGTGGATCATTTGTAATATTGTACATGACATGAACATCATGACCAAGGAAAATTTTTCACTGAATATTGACATTAAGATAACCTGAATCCCAGAGAGGATCTTTGTATTATAAATTTATAATTAATTTATTTATTATTAGAATAAGTGTTTACCTTTTCACTTAAATTTCTTCAATTATGATGTTGATCATATGTAGACCCTTCTCAGATTACCTTCATTTTGTAAGGAGGATACAAGTGTATAATCCCTCTAGTGGTGATCCACACATTCTCATTTGATCATTGAGTGATACTAATTGATTTCAGGGTGCCAGCATGGTGAATAAATTTTCTTACATTGTTTATGTTGATCTATTCTAGCTCTTTTGAGCTTGAAGAAATATCTCTAGTGCTTCTCATTCTTTAGAGGAAGAGAGGATGAGGAATGAAGAGATAATTTTTTTTTTGTAATGATTCTCAAATATTGATGAACCCTACACAATAGACATATCTATCTTTTTATAGAGTTGAGGTTTAGGTTAAAATATTATTTAATTTCATACCATCCCTTAAAGAATATAATATTAATTATAAAACCCCAATCCATATAATATATTATTATTATTATTTTATAGTATGTTCTAAATCACACAATGATAAATATTATTTACCAGCTTTCAAATAAATATTCATCATTGGATAAAATCTTGGTATGCTTCAACTCATTGAAATTTATTGAATACCTGAATAAATATTTAATTAAATATTTCATTCATCAATAAAATAAATATTTTATTCACAAACCAATGAATAAATATTTATTAAATATTAATATAATAAAATAAATTATTTATGACTAAATAATTATTTATTACCTTGTGAATATTAGTTATCAATAAAACTGGAATAAAATTATTCCTCGATCTTGAGAATAATATTTATTCCAATAATTAAATTAAAAAAGAATCTAATCAAGATCAATAGAAATACTTAGTGTGTAACCCTCTAGGATTCTTTTTTGTTGTCATTAGGTGGGATTGCCTAAAGTCCAAGATTACTATCTAGCAATGGGTTAAGGTACCCAAGAGAAAGAACTTAATGTCAAAACATCAAAAACCGCATAAGAATTCTCATTATGTAATATAATCCCTTTGTCTCAATTTCTCATTAGCATGTTACATATATGTGTCATCAACCTATATGTTTGATAAGTCTTTCTTTGACTATCTAAAATAAACACATCATTACACCGTGGCCATGGAATTTAATGTGATATATATATTAAAATCAAAGGGTTAATATATTAACTTTTATATGATGAAAGAGGAAAATGCTTTCTCTATTTATCCATTAATAACATGTCATTATTAAATCACCCAACATACCCTACTTCCCATGAACATATGGTGTCACGATTTTGGTCCTTAAATATAAGTTCAAAATGCATTAATATTATATTAAAATTTAAGTTCCATGACACATGATCATGGATAAAAATATATAATGACACCAAAACATGCAGAATTCCTACAGGCAGGTCTATTCTCATAATCTCTTATCTTTGAGATTACCAAGTGTGAACTTCATGAGAATAATCCTCATCTTTTTATTGGTACTCACACTTTATATTCTATATAATATGTACCCTATCATAGTACGTTATCTGACTATATAACTATATTTAAGAATATTTTCATGGAAATTTAAGTTTATCATCATAGAGGAGAATTATTATGACCTTATCAATGTGACAGATTCCCTAGGAAATTATTATATTAAATTCACACAGAATACTGAGAAATATGTAATAATATGTTTTATTAATATTCAAATTTTTGAATATACATGTAATCAAAGTATAATTATTTGGTTCTAGAACACTAAATCCAACAAACTCCCATTTGGACTAAAGCCAACTGCCTATGACTTTTAGTCCAATAGAAATCACATGGTGATCACATTTCTACTAAGTTAAGGATTTATTAAAGGGTTATGCTATGTTGTATTCCATTGAAATTATTCTCACTAAAAATTCACCTCTCTAAGAAAAATACCTCAAGAGTTGATACATTCGATGTATATGTTTCATCTGTTGATGTGACCTTGTCTCTTTTGTGAAATTCATCGCTGATGTATTATCACAATAGAGTGTGATAAGATCTTTACCACTAGGTACCACATCAAACTCTTAGATGAAGTTGTGTATCCATAATGCTTATTTATCTGCCATAAAAATCAAAATATACTTTAACTATGCTATAGAATATGTAACCATAGTCTTCATTGAGCTCTTTTAGCTCACAGTACCTCCATTCAAAGTGATGATGTATCTTTTCTAATATTTTAGATCATCTTGATATCTTTGGAAACTAGAATCTATATATCCTCTGATGACTAGTTCCTCATACCCTCCATAGACCAAGAACATATCCTTAGTGCACCTTAGATATTTAAGTGTAGTCTTGACTTCCATCCAATGGTAGTCACCTGGGTCAGCTTGATATCTTCATACCGCACTCAAGGTGAAAGATACATCTAGACTAGTATATTTCATAATGTGAATGTCTGAATCAATCATTGATTCATATGGAATCCTTATTATCCATTGTATGTCATCATGTTTTTTAGAACACATTTTCCAAGAAAGATGAATGTCATGTGACATTAGAAAAAAAATACTCTTGTATTTTTTTTATACTGAACATTTTCATTATCCTGTCAATATATATACCTTGATGTAGATAAATAAGTCTCTTGGATATATCAATCTAGATCTTAATCCCAAGAATATATGTTTCCTCACCTAATTCCTTCATAGAGAAGCATTTATTCAACTAGGATTTAATAGACTGTAAGACTGGTATTTCGTTTCTAATAAGTAATATGTCATCAATATATAGTATTAAGAAAATTATTGCACTCCCACTAAACCACTTATAGACACAAGTCTCACATTAATTCTTTATAAAACCAAATTTTTTTATCGATTTATTAAACTGAATGCTCTATGACATGGGAACTTACTTTAATACATAAATGGATTTTTGTAACTTCATACCTTATTTGCATTCTTTGGAGTCACAAACCCTTCAAGTTGTGTCATGTAGACATCTTCCTAAAGGTTACCATTAAAAAAGGTTGTTTTGAAATTCATTTTTCAAATTTCATAGTCATGGAAGGCCATAATGGTTCTGATGGATTTCATCATTACAACTGGTGAAATGATTTCATTATAGTCTATTCCTTGATACTATTTGAACCATTTTGAAACTAGTCACGCCTTATAGGTATTAACTTATCCATAAAAGTTCAGTTTCTTCTTAAATACCCATTTTTATCCAATGGGATTTATATCCACTAAAGGATATACCAAAATCCATACTTGGTTTTGGTATATAGAATCTATTTTAGAATTCATGGATTATTTCCTCTCAGAAATGTCTGTTCCACTTATTAATTCCTTATAGGTTATAGGATAATAATTATCAACTATTAATGAGTCATCATCCTTGATAAATATAAAACCATATTGTTTTGGTTCTCTAACCTCTCATGTACTCCTATAAAGTATTTATGTATCCAAAATATTTTCTTATTCCATGGGTCTTTTTTGAATCTATTCATGTTCCAATCCTTATATACCTTGATCCTAGACTTTTTCAAAGTCTTCTTTATCTCACTATCACTTTTAAAGATGTGATACCTCTCAAGGAATATGGAACTTCTTTCTTCTATTACCTTTTTTATGTGGGATCTTATTGGTGATATTACCTTATTTCCTTAGTGTATCCTATAAAGGTACACTTCATGCCTCAGGGTGAAAATTTGTTACCTAAAGATTCCTTAACAAATGATTTATAACCCCACACATCTAGGTATGATAACATGATTTTCTTTCCATTCAATAATTGGTATAGTATACTATTTTCCATTATATTTGGTACTTGGTTTATTATTTTTTCTACTGTTTATAATGCATATCCCCAAAAGGATAATGGAAGTCTCGCATGACTCATCATTGATATCACCATATCCAATAGGGTGTAGTTCCTTTTTTCACTTACACTATTCCGTTGAGGTGTATAAGGAGGATTGAGTTGATATAAAATCACAAAATACCATAAGTAATCCATGAAGTCTTGATTAAGATATTCCCCACCATGGTCTGAATAGAGTTTCATAATATTCTTACCAAGTTGGTTCTCAAATTTTTTCTTGTATTCATTGAATATATCAAAGGAATCCAACTTATACCTCAACAAGTAGAAATATCCATATATACTAAAATCATTAGTAAAAGTTATAAATTATGAGTACATACCCTTTTCTTCAATATAAAAAGGTTCACACACGATGGTATGAACTAATTCAAGAAGCTCTTTAGACCTTCCACCTTTTCCACTAAGTAAGGATTTTGTCATTTTTTCTTGTAAACATGTGTGACATACACCAAGTGGTTTATTTAAAAGTAATCTAAATATCCATATTGATTTAATTTAGTCAAACATTTTTCATTTACATGACCTATCTAGTGATTCCAAAGTTGGGTGTGGAATGAGTCATGTGAAGTAGTTTCATTATCGATTTTCATTACTTGGTATGACAACACATATTTTATTATAGCTTAATATATGATTTATATATACAAAAATACGCTTAATACAAACCCAAATGATCATGAGATCTAGTGTCTTTGGGAAATTAGGTACATAGAACATTAACTTGAAACATGGGTATAACATCATTATTTAAAAAATCTGAAATATGCCCTTATATTCCTTGGATCTTCTAAAACTATAAGGGATAACCTAGGGACATATATAAGAAATGGGTTAGATATAAATCACAGTAACAGAATAAACAAAACATAACATATGGTAAAGAAATACATGAAATACAAGAGTCATATCAAGGTAACATAAGAGGGTTGATAATCATAATCTTGAAAAATGATGCATAATATAACATGATAACATAAAGGAAGCATAGGAATTTGGAAAAAATATAAAACACAAAATCATAAACATAATTCAAGGCTAAAAACCAAGGAATAATAATGTAGTGTTCTTAGTATAACTTCTAGTGTTCCATACATGACATCTCATGAGATAAAAACATTACCCAATGCATTTTAGGGCTATATAATTTTTGGCCCACCCGTCACTTTCATATCATGTACATGCATAAGTGTGCCACATAGATCATACAACATAAGGATGTATCTCATCAATTTTAACCCAATTATTAAGGATTGTGGGTTACATACATTTAAATCCCTAATCAATTAAGGATAGGTACAATTAGGTGAATACCCTTGAGTGGAAGTGGAGTCGGGTATTCACTACATAAATGTTTGGCATGGAAAATCACAGGATAATTTCAACATCATAACGGGGGTATGTAAAGATATATGGAAGGGTTAAATGAGAGTTAAAGGGGTATATAATCACTTGAAAATCATAATTATAGTAATAAAAAATTTAAAAACAATTCCCAATATGAAAAATTGGAAAACAAAAGTCATTATATAAATAAGGTGCTTGAATAAAAAGAAGGACAAGATCCCTTACATTGAGAGGTAACTTTAAAAATCTTGGGAGGTGATTATTAAGAGATTGGGGACACCTTTGGAGGGATATAGAGAGGTAATGGTGGATTAAATTCATGCTCCAAGTGTTTTTAGTGATGAAAAATGGGAGGTCGGGTAGGTTTATATAGTAAAATAGAGGGGAATTCTTTATTAATTTCTAAACTTAGGTTTTAGACTCTATATGATAAATTGATCAAAGAAAAAAACCTTCCTATGGTTTTTTCCCATGGTTTATACCAAATAGGATTTGATTTCATTATTTTATAAGTCTAAAAAAATAAATCATTAAATTAATACCCTTGGTGATGTGGAAGTGATTCATGTTTATAAAAAAATGATTTAAAACATTAAAATATAGTATATGTTTTAGAGGATTCATTAAGGGTTTAAAAAATTAATCAAATAAATTCAAAAACACGTTATTTTAAAGTAAAATATGTATTTCTTCATGGATACTATAAATTATTAACTCGAGATCCACTCAAATAGTGACCTAATTCAATAGGTCACATATCCTTGAGTGTGTCGCCCCATATGCTAGATACTACTGACTAGAAGTGTGAGTATAAGGTGGTATAGTGGGGAGACTATACCATCATATCAGAGTGTCACAACAGTAATAAATAGATATAATATATAACATAAGAATACTATAAAACTAGTTTCATAGAGGAATCAGATACTATGATAAAATAGCAGAAGTATAAACATCCAAGAAACTGTAATAACAAATCCATGGGATGAGTCATATACAAAATGATGTCATGTCATGATGATATAAAAAATGGGATACAAGGAATATTGGTTATATGTGTATACAACATTCTATACAAAAAGGGTAAGATACAAAAATACATATCCACTATAATCATGAGCATAAGCTTAGTCATCTCCTCCCATGCTCCAATCTATTAGTAAAACAGATCAAGCATCCATGACAGGGTGTTTTCCCTTATCAATACCTAAAAACATAAAATCTTCCCAAGTTTCAATGGAAGCCCGTATAGGGTGTGAGATAAACTCGGTATTCCACCACCAATAGTGTCTAGAATAATTCATCCAATGTATATAGTGAAGTGGTTTACAGGTATAACTAATAAAAAGACATGCTGAAAAGTAAATACTAGTCAGCTCAGGTTCCTATAGGTTGCCTGGAAGACTCTACCTACTTTCGCATAGGCTGGAATAATTTTGAACCTGGAAACCATGTCAACCATATATAAGTAATCATATATAATATGTATACATGTATATATACTATATATTTAAGGATATATATAAGTATATACATGATTACTAGGTGATAGATAGACCGAGGGTGTAACTCAGATATCTATGTCTAGTTAAATGAGTTAAAGGCTCCAGCAAGGGTACTAGCCCTGAATCTCATAAGGATATGAGACATCATGCTCGTCACTCAAGATAGCAGGGTGAGTCATAATACCCAACATCTAGTGTAAGAGAATGTGAAATGTCATGCCCATCATCCAAGTAAATGTACACAGTGTAAGATGCCATGCCCATCACCCAATGTAAGGGAGTATGAAATTCCATGCTCAATAAATCCCTTAACTATTATCCAATGACCAAAAAACATGGACTAATAATATAAATCATATGTAACTACTTATTATAATTTTATATTTATTTAACCCAAACTAACCATGGGTTTCAGAATTTGTATAATCCATAAATAAATATACAACACATGGTGTAAAATCCTGTGTGTTTGAACCGGGTTAAAAAACAAATGATTTTAAAAATTCTTTTTTCCAGATTATCATTAGGTCCTTATTTTTAAACTAAGCTCCAGGATTTTATTCCGAGTGTGGAACACCTAAAGATGTTGTTTTTCTAACTTTGATTGAAGTTTTGAGGCAAAGGGGAAGTCGCACGGGTGGCGCACGGTTTGTCTAACTGTGCGGCCAAACCGTGCGTAGTTGAAGTTTTGAGGCAGTGGATAACGCATGGTTAGCACACGGTTTATATAACCATGTGTCCTAACCATGCGAGGAGTTTTTTTCCGAGGCAGTAGCTAACGCACTGTTAGTGCACGGTTTTCCTAACCATGCGATAAAACCGTGCGGGAACTTAAGTGATATCCTAAAAATGTGGATCTCAAACTTTTTTCCCCTAGATGGATCGTTTTTTCTTCTAATCATCCATAAATCATGATCACCCTCCCTTGAAGGTAGGAGAACCTCTCCCAGGCGTTTTGGAGGTGATCTGAAGGATTCTCTTGGCGAATCGAAGGTGAGTTCTTAAGGTGGGTAGATGTTCTTCTTCATTCTTGTTCAGTTTCTTAGATCTACTTAGATCTACATCTCATATTCTCTAGGTTTCTTAGATCTATGCCCATTATGAGTAAATCTAAGTGTGTAGTTTTGGTCTTGTTCTTTCTAGGAGAAGTGATCTAAGGTTGGTTCTTGAAGAATCAACCATTCCTCTTGAGTGTTCTTCGTTCGTTGTGGTTTTCATCAAAACCCTGAGGTAGGGTCCCAAATATTTAACACTTTATATTAGAATTTGAGCTCCTTTTGATAAATTGAGAATGTGAGTTTTATTTATTATGATATGTCGATGCATGGAACTTATGATGTTATTAAATAATGTCGCCCATATGAGATAAATGAGGACTTGAACATGTGTTGATTTTAGGCATGGGTTACTAACATAGTTAAAGTGATATGATTAAACAGTTGAATGATTTGAATAGAAAGAATGAGTAATAAGGTAATTAATGGTAGAATTAATTATCAAGTCATGAGTTGGAATGAAATTGTGGCTTTTACTGATTATTGGGAATATTGAATATTTGACATGTTCAGTATATAAATTGGAAACTAGTAATATTTAATGGATGGATTAATTATTACATGTTAAATGGTAAATGGTTAACTAATTGATTATTGTTAAAGAGATGAGATTTAATTAATTAATTATTGAATTAATTAATTTTCATGCATTAAATTAAGATTCTGAATTGATTGTTTGTTACGATTGTTAGTCGCGATTACTTTTGATGTATATTATACTTCCATGCCTTAAGTTGCCTTGGAGGGAGTTGTTTGAAAATATGATATATTGTGTGAGATGGTTTCTAAATATCTTGGCTTTTTTCAGCATGTTTTGTGATGATTATGGGGTGCTTATAGATTGTTAAAGTCCTGGATGAATCACTGGTTGAGTGGACGGGTTCAGAATTGTTAAAGAATTTGGTTAATTAAGTGTTGACTTATCTGAAAATCAATTTGTGTTATTAATTAGTTGTTGAATTAATTAATGGTTTGGTTTTGTGTTGTTAGACATGGTATTCTAAACCAATGATAAATATATATGTATGATTGGTAAATGGGTTGTGAGACAAGGACTGAGGCTTCAAATACTCACAAGGGGTTAGACATGGAGTTCGACCCCAATGATATATGTATATGTATGTTTGATAAATGGTTTGTGAGACAAGGAATGGTGCTCCAAATAATCACAGGGTGCTAGACATGGTGTTCTACATCCATCTTGCAAGAGAATATTCTTTTATGGGACAGAGACTGATGCTCCAAATACCCATGGGTTGTGAGACATGGATTGATGCTCCGAATACACACAAGGGTGCTAGAAATGATGTTATGCACCCATTAATTAACATTAGACTATGGGTCCAATTGTTCATGCATGAAATTAAGTGATGGGAAATAAAATCTTTTGTGACATAATGATTTTGTGATTTGATTATGAGAAAGGGTTCAAACTTATTTATGAATTGGGTGAATCACTGTTAGTGGACGGACCCAGGAAATAATCTCTATTTTAGTGGATAGGCTAAGACTTAGTATATGAAAGATTAAATTAAATAACTTATGACGCGTTATCCAAGCCAAAGCACAAGCTTGGATCCGGTATTTACTTTGAGTACTTAGATGGTCCTTAGAGACATCTGTGGGGAGTGACTTATATGGGGGATGTCGGGCGTAGGCCGAATCTCAAGACTTTCATAATAAGATTTGAGTAATTTATAAATAAAAAATTATTATGTAATGATTTTTTAGTATGCATGACAAATGATTAATATAGGTTCAGACACCAGTTAAGGGCTAAAGCAGATACTTGGGTATATAGTTACATCGTACTGCTCACTTTATTTATGCATGCCTTCATGTGTTCTAAATTATTTATTAAATGTCTAGAATTGGGGGTAGACACCGGTGGTTCCAGCCTACTGATATTTATATCTCACACCCTACTCGGGCCTCCATTTCACTGGGTACCCGAGTAGATTATATTTGGTTGCAAGATTATGCTGTTTTCATTTACTTGGGAGATATGAGTAGAGGACCGAGTGGATGCTCGGGATGCTTGAGGAGACCTCCCTTGGGGCTTTGAGTCATTAATTATTTATTTCTGTATTGGAATGTAAATCATGCTGTTATGTTCATTGTTTTCTATTTTTTATCATTATCATGTCATGCATGCATCTACTGTGCAATTTGGCATTGCCCATTTGTTTTGTACAAGATTTATAAAATATGGTTTTCGCTGCTTTATCATTTATTATACTGTTTCTACTATTTATTTCCTTTGTTTATATTTGAACACTAAAAAGAGGGTATAGTCTCTCCACTGACTATCCTTAGACCCTCGCTGCTAGTCGTTAGCCTTTGGCGTAAGGGGAGACGCGCTTGAGGTCATGTGGGGACCGGTCCGGCCACCGATTTAGGGGTGAGATGGGTCGGGACATTATAAAGTGGTATCATAGGTTTCCTTTATTTTCCTTTGTCCTACTGTTTTGGGGTTGGTAGAAAGGAGACTAGGAATGTGTCAGCGCTTGGTTTAATAGTCATGCTTGGGACTGATCACCTCATGTATGGGAAATGACCAAGTGGCCAGGGATGGGAATTGATGTTTGTACTATTAGAGGTTATAGTTGATATGATTTCACCTTGATTGGCTCATGTATTTTCCATTGTTTATTAATTTTTAGAATTTTGAAAAGAAAAATTTTCTTGGCCTGATATGGCAAGGAAGTTTCATACATGCATCATCTTAGTCACTTAGAGATTCACATGTCATGCATATAACATTCCATGTAGTTGCATTAGTAGGATGCCTGCTAACTTGGATTGTGTTCCTTGGGTGCAATTCCATGTTTGATCTGCCTTAGCATGCCTCTCTAGATAGCAAGTTTCGGTGATATATTTAACATGCTTGAATGATTATATTCCATACTACCTTAGTTATTAGCATGTTTTGTTATTGTTCCATGCTTCTGTGTTATATCATGATGTTGTTTTATTTCTTATGTTAACATGTTAGAGATTTTTGGGATAGGTGAAATAGGTGCTAAAGATAAAATATTAAATAATTATTGATTGTGTTAAATGGGATCCAAAATCCAGCGATAAGGTGTATGGGCGCCTTATCGATTGGTAGGTGGTCACCCATATAATTTGGACCATTAGGTTGATCATGTTAATTTATGAATTGACATTGTTATCGATTAATGAGATCCAATTTTCAATCCATGGAGTGTATGGGTGCTTCATGAATTGGGAAATGAGAACTCATATTAAATGTGATGACTTGATGCCTTGTGAAATGCTTATGAATGTGAAAGATGTTTAATGTTGATCTGAAATCAAATTGCCAGCTTCCAAAATGTAATTGGACCCAAGTAGGTCAGTTGGGGAGTGTTTTTTTATGGTACGACCTATTTGGGCATTTGTAATTTTAATACCTGTGTGTTTTCTATTGGGTTGCTTTATAGAGAACCCAGGTTGGTTAAAATGAGATCCTCGTAGGTTGACTTATCTTATTAAAAGGAATTTATTTTGATAAATTTCCTGAAAATGAGAGGCTGTTAACTAACGTAAATGTTTTAAAAAGGGGGTTTTGTGAGACTTGCCTACTTTTCCCTTGGAGTGTTTTGAAAATGGTGCTTTGATGTTTTGATTAAATCTTTGATGATTAAAGATTAAAAGTGATTAAATATAAGAGGCTTGGAAATGGAACCTGTTGCGGTGTACACTATTTAAAACCCTCATGTAAAGGGTAGTTCAGACTTTTCTTGAGTTGCCTTGGAACGAAAGCATGAGTACTTTCTGTAGGCATTCTTCTCCTTTTCAATGGCCTTATGTTCGGCTTTTGAGTCTATTGACTTGTTTGACATGACCCACACTTATTCTTCATAAGGGGATAACCTGTGGTCGGTAGAACTTAAATGCCTTGCTAGCTCTATGGCTTTTCTCACTCTTTTGGTGTTGTTGGGTGTCATTGTCCAAGGTAAGACTTCCAATTTCCAATGACACTCTTGTTCGAATGGGTGGTGATGTATTTCTTGACCTTGTGATGGGCTTGAGCATCGAGAAATGCTCTTTGTCAGCTGGTTAGATGTGCCTCAGGCATGGTCAGTTGTTTTGTTGGTCGTTTGACCCTTCCTTCTTAGTAATTGATTACTGGTTATAGCGTCATCCAGGAAAATGGTCGTATGAGGTAATATGACTCCCTAATAAGTCTTTTTGTACTATTGAGTACGGTCTTGGGTCAACTTCATGTAGAGTGACTTGATCATTGAAGAATAGGTTTCTTTTCAATACATGGAATGGTTTTCAAAAGACCCGGGTGTTCTGACACGCCGATCTTGTTGTTAATCTAGCGCGCTGGTGAGCAGATGGTCTTTTCTTGAGATGTCTTGGGAAATACTAAGGTGGGTATTGTCACTTTTTTCTCAATGAACATATTGGCAGGTGATGCCAAGCTTTTATAATAGATTTGTCCGGTAATGGTTTGACTGATCTTCTTAATGACCCCAGTTTTTCTCTTAACACTCTCTTCTGAATACGAAGATCATGTCCCCTATCTTGAATTCGTCATGGAGATACTATGATAGTATTGGTCTTATGAGGCGCTATAGTTTAAATGTTTTTGGGCTTGATGAGTGGTTGTTATCTGGGTAGTACGCGGGATGCATTGATTCTTTGGGCTACTTTTCTTTTTGTGTTGGGAAATGGTTGTTTTAAAATATACTTATGATGACTTGACTTGGAAATTTCACCATAAGTTGGGTAAAGACTTCATTTTACATGTGGATGGTTTTGGATAGTTTTAAAGGAACATCGTCAAATAAAGGGTGAAATGGGTTTTTTGGTCTGTGACGTCTTTTGAGGGAAGCATGTGAAACATGTTCTGTCGATTGATTGAGATTCAACCTTTTATATTGACAAGGTCCTTCTAATGACCTTGGATATAAGATTTGTTCGATGTTTAATCTTTAGAGTAATCTTTGGATCTAGTTCTAAAGGCTTATCCATTAGGTTTGTGAAGGGTTAAAGGTGTGTTTGGAATTGGGAACACAACACGTCACATCTAACAAGATTAAAGGACCTTGGTAGGTCGGTTGTTTTAGTATTGGCCCTTGATGTCTTTTTTAGGATGATAAGTTTTTTTTAAGGTGGGTATAATGTAAAATCTTGTGTGTTTGAACTGGGTTAAAACACGAATGTTCTTAAAAATTATTTTTTTCAGTTTATCATCGGGTCGTTCTTTTTAAACCGAGCTATGGGATTTTATTCCGAGTGTGGAACACCTAAAGATATTGTTTCTCGAACTTTGATTGAATTTTTGAGGCAAACGGGAAGTCACACGGGCGGCGCACGGTTTGTCTAACCGTGTGGCCAAACCATGCGTAGTTGAAGTTTTGAGGCAGTGGCTAACACACGGTTAGAGCACGGTTTATATAACCGTGCAGCCTAACCTTGTGATGAGTGTTTTCCAAGGCAGTAGCTAACACATGGTTAGCGCACGGTTTTCCTAACCGTGCAAGCAAACCGTGTGGGCACTTAAGTGAGATCCTAAAAAAGTGGATCTCACACATGTTTTCCCCTAGATGGCTCGTTTTTCCTCTTAAGTGGCCATAACTCGAGATCACCCTCCCTTGAAGGTAGGAGAACCTCTCCCAAGTGTTTTGGAGGTGATCTGAAGGCTTCTCTTGGAGAATCTAAGCCGAATTCTTGAGGTAGGTAGATGTTCTTCTTCGTTCTTGTTCGGTTTCTTAGATCTACTTAGATCTACATCTCCTCTTCTCTTGGTTTCTTAGATTTATGCCCATTATGAGTAAATCTAAGTGTGTAGATGACAAGTATGGTGAGTTTTGGTCGTGGTCTTTCTAGGAAAAGTGATCTAAGGCCGATTCTTGAAGAATCAATCGTTCCTCTTGAGTGTTCTTCATACGTTGTGGTTTTTGTCAAAACCCTGAGGTAGGGTCCCAAATCTTTAACACTTTATATGAAAATTTGATCTCCTTTTTATAAATTGAGAATGTGTGTTTCCTTTATTATAATATGTCGATGCATGGAACTTATGATGTTATTAAATAATGTCGCCCATATGAGATAAATGAGGACTTGAACATGTGTTGATTTTAAGCATGGTTTACTAACATAGTTAAAGTGATATGATTAAACATTTGAATTATTTTAATGGGAAGAATGAGTAATAGAATAATTAATGGTAGAATTAATTATCAAGTCATGAGTTGGAATGAAAGTGTGGCTATTACTGATTATTGGGAATATTGAATATTTGACATGTTCGGTATATAAATTGGAAACTAGTAATAATTAATGGATGGATTAATTATTACATGTTAAATGGTAAATGGTTAACTAATTGATGATTGGTTAAAGATATGAGATTTAATTAATTAATTATTGAATTAATTAATTTTTATTCCTTAAATTAAGATTGTGAATTGATTGTTTATTATTATTGTTAGCCATGAGTACTTTTGATGCATATTAGTCTTCCATGCCTTAAGTTGCCTTGGAGGGAGTTGTTTGAAAATATGATATGTTGTGTGAGATGGTTTCTAAATATCTTGGCTTTGTCCAGCATATTTTGTGATGATTATGGGGTGCTTGTAGATTGTTAAAGTCCTAGAAGAATCACCGGTTGAGTGTACGAGGTCAGACTTGTTAAGGAATTTGGTTAATTAAGTGTTGACTTATCTAAAGAGCGATTTTTGTTGTTAATTAGTTGTTGAATTAATTAATGGTTTGGTTTTGTGGTGTTATACATAGTATTATACACCAATGATAAATATATATGTATGATTGGTAAATGGGTTGTGAGACAAGGATTGAGGCTTCAAATACTCACAAGGGGTTTGACATGGCGTTCAACCCCAATGATAGATGTATATGTATGTTTGATAAATGGGTTGTGAGACAAGGATTGATCCTAAAAATACTCATGGTGCGCTATACATGGTGTTCTACATCCAACTTGAAAGAGAATATTCTTTTATGGGACAGGGACTGAGGCTCCAAATACCCATGGGTTGTGAGACATGGACTGATGCTCTGAACACTCACAAGGGTACTAGACATGATGTTCTACACCCATTAATTAAACATTGTACTATGGGTCCAATTTTTCATGCATGAAATGAAGTTATGGGAAATAAAAGAGTTTGTGACATAATGATTTTGTGATTTGATTATGAGAAAGGTTTCAGACTTATTTATGAATTGGGTGAATCACTGTTAGTGGACGGACCCAGGAATGAATCTCTAATTTATTGTACGGGCTAAGACTTAGTATATGAAAGATTAAATTGAATAACTTATGATGCCTTATCCAAGAAAAATCACAAGATTGGATCTGGTATTTACTTTGAGTACTTAGATGGTCCTTAGAGACATCTGTGGGGAGTTACTTATACATGGGATGTTGGGCGTGGGCCGAATCTCAAGACTTTCATAATAATAATTGAGTAATTGATAAATGAAAAATGATTATGTAATGATTGTTGAGTATGCATGACAAATGATTAATGTAGGTTCAGACACCAGCTGAGGGATGAAGCAGGTACTTGGGTATATAGTTACATTGTACTGCTCACTTTATTTATCCATGCCTTCATGTGTTCTAAATTATTTATTAAATGTATGGAATTAGCGGTAGACATCGGTGGTTCCGGCCTACTGAGATTTATATCTCACACCCTACTTGGGCCTCCATTGCACTTGGTACCTGAGTAGATTATATTTGGTTGTAGGATTATGTTGTTTGCATTTACTTGGGAGTAGGAGTAGAGGACCGAGCGGATGCTCGGGATACTCGAGGAGACTACCCTTTAGGATTTGAGTCATTATTTATTTATTTCTATATTAGAATGTAAAGCATGTTTTTATGTTCACTGTTTTCTATTTTGTATCATTAGCATGTCATGCATACATCTGTTGTGCAATTTGGCATTGGCCATTTGTTTTGTACAAGATTTATAAAATCTGGTTTTCGCTTCTTTATCATTTATTATACCATTTCCGCTATTTATTGCCTTTGTCTATTTTTGAACACTAAAAAGAGGGTATAGTATCCCCACTGACTATCCTTAGACCCTGGCTACTAGTCGGAAGCCTTTGGCGTAAGGGTAGACATGCTTGAGGTCATGTGGCGACTGGTACGGCCACCGGTTCAGGGGTGAGCCGGGTCGGGATGTTACAAAGTGGTTTCATAGGTTTAGGTTTCCTTTCCTTTCCTTTGTCTTACTATTTTGTGGTTGGTAGACAGGAGACTAGGATTGTGTCGGTGCTTGGGTTAATAGTCCTGATTGGGACTGATCACCTCATGTGCGGGAAATGACCAAGTGGTCAAGGATGGGAATTGATGTTTGTACTAGTAGAGGTTACAGTTGATATGATTTCACCTTGAGTGGATGGTGTATTTTCCATTGTTTATTGATTTTGAGAATTTTGAAAAGAATAATTTTCTTGGCCTGATATGGCAATGAAGTTTCATACATGCATCATATTATTCACTTAGAGATTCACATGTCATGCATATAACATGCCATGTAGTTTCATTAGTAGGATGCCTTCTAATTTGGATTGTGTTCCTTGGGTGAAATTCCATGTTTGATCTACTTTAGCATGCCTCTCTAGATCTCATGTTTCGGAGATAGATTTTACATGATTGAATGATTATATGCCACACTACCTTGGTTATTAGCATGTTTTGTTGTTGTTCCATGCTTCTGTGATGTATCATTCTTTTGTGTTATTGCTTATTTTAACATGTTAGAGATGTTTTGGATAGGTGAAAGAGGTGCTAAAGATAAAATATGAAATAATTGTTGATTGTGTTAAATGGGAGCTAAAATCCAGCGATAAGGTGTATGGGCACCTTATTGATTGGTAGGTGGTCACCCATATAATTTGGACCATTAGGTTGATCATGTTAATTTCTGAATTGACATTGTTATTGATTAATGAGAGCCAATTTTCAATCCATGGAGTGTATGGGCGCTTCATGAATTGGGAAATGACAACTCATATTAAATGTGATGACTTGATGCCTTGTGAAATGCTTATCAATGTGAAAGATGTTTAATGTTGATCTGAAATCAAATGGCTAGATTCCAAAATTAAACTGGACCCAAGTAGGTCAGTTGGGGAGTGTTTTTTTATGGAATGACCCGTTTGGGTGTTTGGAATTTTAATACCTACGCGTTTTCTATTGGGTTTCTTTATAGAGAACCCTGGTTGGTTAAAATGAGATCCTCATAGGTCGCCTTAACTTCTTAAAATGAATTTATTTTGATAAATTTCCTAAAAATGACGGGCTATTAACTAATGTAAATGTTTTAAAAAGGGGGTTTTGAGAGACTTGCATATGTTTTCCCTTGGGGCTTTTTGAAAATGGTTCTTTGATGTTTTGATTAAATCTTTGATGATTAAAGATTAAAAGTGATTAAATATAAGAGGCTTGGAAATGGAACCTGTTGGGATGTCCACTATTTAAAACCCCCATGTAAAGGGTAGTTCAAAATTCTCTTGAGTTGCCTTGGAACGGAAGCGTGAGTACTTTCCATAGGCATTCTTCTCCTTAGCAATGGCCTTATGTTCGGCTTTTGATTCTAGTGACTTGTTTGACATGAACCGGTTTAGGGTTGACACTTATTCTTCGTAAGGGGCTAACCTGTGGTCAGTAGTGCCCTCAGAACTTAAATGCCTTTCTAGCACTATGGATTTTCTCACTCTTTTGGTGTTGTTGGGTGCCATTTTCCCAGGTAGGACTTCCATTTTCCAATGACACTCTTGTTTGAATGGGTGGTGATGTGTTTCTTGACCTTGTGATGGTCTTGAGCATCGAGAAATGCTCTTTGTAAGCTGGTTAGATGTGCCTCAGGCATGGTCGTCTATTTTGTTGGGCGTTTGACCCTTCCTTCTTAGTAATGGATGACTGGTTATAGAGTCGTCTCGGAAAATGGTTTATGAGGAAATATGACTTCGTAATAAGTCTTTTTGTATTGTTGAGTACACTCTTGAGTCAACTTCATATAGAGTGACTTGAGAATTAAAGAATCAATTTATTTTCAATACATGGAATGGTTTTTGAAAGACCCGGGTGTTGTGACACACCGATCTTGTTGTTAATATAGCGTGATGGTGAGAGGCTGATCTTTTCTTGAGACATCTTGGGAAATCCTAAGGTGGGTATTTTCACTTTTTTATTGATGAACGTGTTGGCAGGTGATGTCAAACTTTTAGAACAGAGTTGTGTGGTAATGGTTTGACTAATCTTCTTAATGACCCTAGTTTTTCTCTTAGTAATCTCTTCAAAATACGATGAGCATGTCCACTATCTTGACTTCATCATGGAGATACTAAGATAGCATTGGTCTTACACGGTGCCATATTTTAAATGTTGTTGGACTTGATGAGTGGTTGTTATCTGGGTAGTACATGGGATGTGTTGATTCTTTGGGCTACTTTTCTTTTTGTGTTGGGGAATGGTTGTTTTAAAATATCCTTATGATGACTTGACTTGTAAATTTCACCATAGGTTGGGTAAAGACTTCATTTTACATGCGAATGGTTTTGGATAGTTTTAAAGGAACATCGTCAAATAAGGGGCGAAATGGGTTTTTTGGTTCGTGACGTCTTTCAAGGGAATCATGTGAAACATGTTCTATTGATTGATTGAAATTAAACCTTTTATGTTGACAAGGTCCTTCTAATGACCTTAGATATAAGATCTATTCTATGTTTAAGCTTTAGAGTAATCTTTGGATCTAGTTGTAAAGGCTTATCCACCAGGTTTGTGAAGGGTTAAAGGTGTGTTTGGCATTGGGAATGAAACATGTCACTTCTAACAAGATTAAATGACCTTAGTAGGTCGGTTGTTTTAGTAGTGGTCCCTGATGGCTTCTCGAGGATGATTAGTTTTTTTAAGGTGGGTATAATGTAAAATCCTATGTGTTTGAACTGGGTTAAAACATGAATGTTTTTAAAAATTATTTTTTTTTTGGTTTATCATCGGGTCGTTCTTTTTAAACTGAGCTTTGGGATTTTATTCCGAGTGTGGGACACCTAAAGATGTTGTTTTTCAAAATTTGATTGAAGTTTTGAGGCAAAGGGGAAGTCGAATGAGCGGTGCACGGTTTGTTTAACCGTGCGTCTTAACCGTGCGAGGAGTGTTTTCCGAGGTAGTAGCTAACGCACGGTTAGTTCATGGTTTGCCTAACTGTGTGAGCAAACCATACAGGCACTTAAGTGAGATCCTAAAAAAGTGGATCTCACAAGTTTTTTCCCCTAGATGGCTCGTTTTTCCTCCTAAGAGGCCATAACTCAGGATCACCCTCCCTTGAAGGTAGGAGAACCTCTCCCAATCATTTTGGAGGTGATCCAAAGGATTCTCTTGGTGAATCGAAGCCGAATTCCTGAGGTAGGTAGATGTTCTTCTTCGTTCTTGTTCATTTTCTTAGATCTAATTAGATCTACATCTCCTATTCTCTCGGTTTCTTAGATCTACACCCGTTATGAGTAAATCTAAGTGTGTGGATGAGAAGTATGATGATTTTTGGTCTTGGTCTTGCTAGGAGAAGTGATCTAAGGCGGGTTCTTGAAGAATCAACCGTTCCTCTTGGGTGTTCTTCGTTCGTTGTGGTTTTCGTCAAAACCCCGAGGTAGGGTCCCAAATCTTTAACACTTTATATGAGAATTTTTGCTCCTTTTGATAAATTGAGAATGTGAGTTTCCTTTATTATTATATGTCGATGCATGGAACTTATGATGTTATTAAATAATGTCACCCATATGAGATAAATGAGGACTTGAACATGTGTTGATTTTAAGCATGGGTTACTAACATAGTTAAAGTGATATGATTAAAAAGTTTAATGATTTGAATGGGAAGAATGAGTAATATAATAATTAATGGTAGAATTAATTATCAATTCATGGGTTGGAATGAAAGTGTGGATTTTACTGATTATTTGAAATATTGAATATTTGACATGTTCAGTATATAAATTAGAAACTAGTAATAATTAATGGATGGATTAATTATTACATGTTAAATGGTAAATGGTTAACTAATTGATTATTAGTTAAAGAGATGATATTTAATTAATTAATTAATTAATTAATTTTCATGCATTAAATTAAGATTGTGAATTGATTGTTTGTTATGATTGTTATCCAGGAGTACTTTTGATTCATATTAGTCTTCCATGCCTTAAGTTTCCTTGGAGGGAGTTTTTTGAAAATATGATATGTTGTGTGAGATGGTTGCTAAATATCTTTTCTTTGTTCAGCATGTTTTTTGATGATTATACGGTGCTTGTAGATTGTTAAAGTCCTGGACAAATCACTGGTTGAGTGGATGGGTTCAGACTTGTTAAGGAATTTGGTTAATTAAGTGTTGACTTATCTGAAGAGCAATTTGTGTTGTTAATTAGTTGTTGAATTAATTAACATTTTGGTTTTGTAGTGTTAGACATGGTATTCTACACCAATAATAATTATATATGTATGATTGGTAAATGGGTTGTGAGACAAGTACTGAGGATCCAAATACTCACAAGGGGTTAGACATGGCGTTCGACCCCAATGATATATGTATATGTATGTTTGATAAATGGGTTGTGAGACAAGGACTGATGCTCCAAATACTCACAGGGTTATAGACATGGAGTTCTACATCCATATTGCAATCAAATATTCTTTTATGGGTCAGGGACTGATGCTCCAAATACCCATGGGTTGTGAGACATGGACTGATGCTCTGAATACTCACGCGGGTGCTGGACATGATGTTCTCCACCCATTAATTAACATTGGACTTTGGGTCCAATTGTTCATGCATGAAATGAAGTTATGGGAAATAAAAGCGTTTGTGACATAATGATTTTATGATTTGATTATGAGAAAGGGTTCAGACTTATTTATGAATTGGGTGAATCACTGTTAGTGGACAGACCCAGGAACGAATCTCTATTTTATTGTACGGTCTTAGACTTAGTATATGAAAGATTAAATTGAATAACTTATGACGTGTTGTCCAAGACAAAGCACAAGATTGGATCCGGTCTTTACTTTGAGTACTTAGATGGTCCTTAGAGACATCTGTGGGGAGTGACTTATAAGGGGGATGTCGAGCGTAGGCTGAATCTCAAGAATTTCATAATAAAATTTGAGTAATTGATAAATGAAAAATGATTATGCAATTATTGTTGAGTATGCATGATAAATGATTAATGCACGTTCAGACACCAGATGAGGGCTGAAGCAGGTACTTTGGTATATAGTTACATTATACTGCTCACTTTATTTATGCATGCCTTCATGTGCTCTAAATTATTTATTAAAGGTCTGGAATTGGGGTAGACACCGATGGTTCCGGCCTACTGAGATTTATATCTCACACCCTACTCAGGCCACCATTACTCTGGGTACCCGAGTAGATTATATTTGGTTGCAGGATTATGCTATTTGCATTTACTTGGGAGATAGGAGTAGAGGACCGAGTGGATGTTTGGGATGATTGAGGAGACCACCCTTTGATATTTGAGTCATTAATTATTTATTTCTGTATTGGAATGTAAAGCATGCTGTTATGTTCACTATTTTCTATTTTTTATCATTAGCATGTCATGCATGAATCTGTTGTGCAATTTGGTGTTGGCCATTTGTTTTGTACAAGATTTATAAAATCTGGTTTCTGCTGCTTTATCATTTATTATACTGTTTCCGCTATTTATTGCCTTTGTCTATTTTTGAACACTAAAAAGAGGGTATAGTCTCTCCACTGACTATCCTTATACCCTCGATGTTGGTTGGCAACCTCTGGCGTAAGGGGAGACGCACTTGAGGTCATGTGGTGACCGGTCCGGCCATCGGTTCAGGGTTGAGCTGGGTCGGGATGTTACACATGGCATGGCCTTTCCACCCACTTCCATTCAATTAAATTAAGACTTTTAATTTATAAGTAAAGGAAAATCAAATTCAAGGTCAATAAAAACTACATATGTGATGGTTGGTCAATTAAACATTTACATTAAAGTGGGAATTTAATTTATCACACCTAAAGGGGTGGAAATCAATGAGTTAAACATCCTCCAATGGTTTATCCCAGGTCTGTGGGAGTATCATGTCATGGTTAATTTAATTTAAAAAGAGGAAATACATCTTAAGACAATGTGTATAAATTCACATCATGCATCATAATGGAAAAATTCTATAAAACACCAATAATTTTAGGAAAAATTTCTATACCACCTACCATAGGCCCATAGATGACTCGTCATTTGATATCAGCTTTAGGTTTGAAGTAGAATGGAAGAAATAACCGAAATAGAAAAATTCCCTAAAAATAGGGCATATGATCTTGTACCAAAATAGCATAGAATATGGGAAGATAAATTATAGGATGAAGGAAGGGGATTATATCTTACTATTATCTATACAATTCATCTAATGGTGGTCTAATTGGAGTTCGGATGAAGAAACAGCTTCAAAGCTTAACCTTGGAGGAGGGAGATGTCACGGGAGAGGAAAGGGTTGCATGACCATTGGAGAGAATAGAAAAGAAAGAGGTTTGGTTAAATAGGAAGGAGTAAAAGGGTCATTTTTTCACTTTTTAAGTGTTTCATGGTTTTTCTACACAGTTGGACAAACCATGAGCCAACCATGTGTCTGGCTCTATCTCAAGGCACACCTCACGCGGGCTAAGTGCACAGTTTAACTAACCATGTGAAGCCTGTGTGAAATGCCTTTTTCGTTTATCTAAGATAAGTCACATGGACAAGAGGCCTGGGTCGCATGGTTTAGCCTAACCATGTGACTCTCTCTATCCCTTTGAAATACCTTCACATAGTTTTACAAAAATTATGTGGGCTCAGGGGAACGTTTTGATCAAACTACGTGTCTAGCCTATTTCCTCCAAAACTTGGAGCTTTGGGCTCCGAAAAATCCACAAACACTCCTCAGACCTTTCCTTATACTATAGGGAACACTCATTGTAATAAAACCATGAATTTATACCATAAAAACAATTATTTTTACCTTTATTAAAATCTAGATCATTTCAAATGATCCTTCTTAAAAAAACCCATCCCTGAGTTGGCCTTCAAAGGGTGGTAAGGGATCGTTTAAGAAAATCTCCAACCACTTAGACTTCCTGTTCTTGCACGGGAAGCCTATCCAGGCGTACATGTGAAGGTAGAGAGCTACTATCATGATGCAGATGTTGGGGAGGGGAAGTTTCTTGTAGATAGTCTGGTTGAATTCCCTAAGACCTTTGGATCATGTAATCTTCTAAGCCTACGGGCCATGTAATCTCTGAGCTTACGGGCCTTGTAAGGGTTCCCCCTCATCCCTTGAAAGGGGGTTATCAAAAATCAATAAAAATGAAGGACTTTAGGCCATTTGGGATAAATGACCTACCTTAGGGATTCTTAACACTCTGATCCAGAATACACACTAGGTACTCCTCAAAGGAAGCATCCACATCTAACTCAAACTGCTTATGATGAAAAACATGCGACAGGTCTAGATAATACCAATGAAAATAAGACACATAAAAAACATTGTGAAAAGATTGGTATTTATGAGGAAGTTATATCCTATAAGTCACAAGTTCTACTCACTCCACAATATCAAAGGGTCCAATGAATTGAGGTGAAATATTACCCTGCCTATGAATCCATTGATGGTCCAACCTGGGAGAAACACGTAAAAAACTAATTCCTGACCTTGAACTCTATAGTTCATCAGTTTCATTTATCATATGACTAATTCCTAGACTAATCTATTAACAGTTTCTTCCTAATCAGTTGAACCTACTAAAAAGTCTCGTAAATGAGATGTGGTCTAAGTAGTGTTGCCTTCCCAACCTCTAATTGTTATAGAGGTGATCAGATTGACCTACCATATAAGGCCTCATAAGGATCTATCTAGATGGTAGCCTAAAATCTATTATTATAAGAGAAATAAACTAAATGTGAATTTTTCTCCTAGGAACCCCCAAATCCAAGGACACATGCATCGAGCATGTCCTTTAACACCTGAATCATGTGCTCTGTCTATCCATTGGTCTGAGGATGATAGGTCGTGCTCAGAAGCACCTATGTACCCAATTCCTTATGCAATCCCCGTTAGAACCATGATGTAAATTGAGTGTCCATATCATATATGATAGAGCGTGGATATCCTTAAAGGTGTAAGGTATCCCTGATGTATATCCTCCCTAGATTGTCCACTGAAAAGGCCTCTTGAATAGGTAAGAAATGGGAAACCTTCATCAACCAGTTAACAACTACCCAAAATATGTCATTTCCGTGAAGAAATCTATGAAAACCTGTCAAGAAATACTTATTATCATCCTCCCACTTCCACTTAGGAAGGGACAACATCAGTAAAATTATTTTTGGTTGCTAATGTTCTTCCTTCACCTGCTGACATGTAGAACACTAAGTAATAAATCTAGTTATCTCCCATTTCATACCAAACCACCAATACTGGAAATGTAAGTCTTGATACATATTGGTGATGCTAGGATGTACTTCCTAGGTTATCGTATCAGATTTCTTCATCAATTCCTCTCATATTTCTAATGGAACCCATACATGCGCATGAATGCGTAAGATTTCATCCCCATCCATAGTCTAACTAGGAAATGAATCCTCATTTGAGATACTTTTTCTTGGGAAAAGGCCCTAGAGATATAAATGTTGCCTTATATTTACCCATTCCAAAAGGGTAGAGGAAACTGCTAAAGCTAAGAGGACTATCTGACTGTGATACTCTTGAAACTCAACATGCATTTCTGAAAACAAGTTCATAAGTTGTCACTCACCACTGGCCTCCTGAACCACCTATGTTTGAGTCTTCCAACTCAAATCATCAGCTACTACATTACCTTTACCAGGCATATAGAAAAGTCTGAATTTGAAATAATACAGGTATTAAACCCATCTGCACTATCTGAGATTCATATCACACTACATAAATATAAACTTGAATCTTTTGTGATTAGTGAACACCAAAAAATGTTCCTTGGTTAAACAATGTCCCCAACAACATAAATAATGCACAACTTCTACCAACTTAAGGTCGTTCATCAGGTAGTTCCACTCGTGTGGCCTCAATTGATGAGACATGTATGATATGACTCACTCATCCTTCATTATAACTACTAACAGCCTGATGCCTAATGCATAAAAATAAATTGCATAGATTTTGTTCAACTCTGACAGAATTAGGATTGGAACTAAATTCAACCAGGCATTAAATTCCTAAAATCCTCTCTCACAAGATTCTAACCATATGAACTTTACACCCTTATTAGTCAAACCCATAATAGGTTCTTCTAGTCATGAGAAATCCTAGATGAAGCATCTATAATACCCGGTTATCCCCAAGAAACTTCATATATCAAAAACCTTCTTGGTATACTCCCAAGAAACTATAACTCTCACCTTCTCTGGATCTACTAAAACACCCAAATCTAAGATGATATGACCCATGAAGTGGAATTTGCTGAACAAAACATGGAATTTGGTGAGATTTTAATAAATTCAGGGCTCTCTTAGTGTATTTAGCACAATATCAACATGTTTGGCATGGTTGTTTCAAGAGCAATAATGCACTGAGATGTATTCTATAAAGACTACCATGAATGAATCCAGATATGAGTGGAAAACCCAATTCATCAAATCCATGAAAATAGTTGGTTTATTTGTGATACCAAAAAAAATTACCAGGTACTCATAAATACTATACCTACTCTAGAAAGATGTGTGAGGTATGTCTGAAGGCCCGATGCATAGTTGATGATATCCTGGCCTCAAATAAATCTTTGAGAAAACCCAATATCCCCAGAGTTGGTTGAAGAGGTCATCTATTCTAGGTAGTGGATACTATTTCTTTACCATGATCTGGTTCAACCGTCAGTAATCTATGAAAAACCTAAGGGTACCATCTGATTTCTTGGAAAAAAGGACTGGTGAACCCCATGGTGAGATACTAGGTTGGATAAAACCCTTATATTCCAGGTCTTCCAACTGCTTCTTGAGATATAGAATCTCTATATGTGACATTCTGTAAGGAGTAATAGACACTGGTGATACTCCCAACACTAGCTCAATAATAAATTCTACCACTTGCTGGAGGTATCCTAGAAAAATCATTAGGGAATATGTCCCTAAAATGATCTACTATAGAAGGGAAAATAGATGATCATATCCCATGATCATAAAAGAAGAGACTAGTGATCTGGGTTGTCACTCTACCCATCCCCTTATGCTCATGTCCAGCTCGAGATTCATAGACATCCCATTCTCCCTTATGAACATGTCTACCACCCTCTATTGATTTAAACATCACCCTCTAATGATTAGACCCGATATAGGATTGATATGGAACTAACCAATTCATCCTGAGAATTACATAAAACCTTGTCATGTTGAGGATGAAGAGATTCCACATGAATAGATAACTGCCTATCTTAAGAGGACATTCCTTACATTAGAGAACATTCTCTAATTGGATACCCAATGAGGTATTGAGTTTCATCACACCACAGAAGTACTCTATCTTGAGGCCCAGAATCTCTAGAATTTTTTCATATATAAAAGAGTGTGATGCACCTGTGTTAAAAAAAATACACTAAAGTATAGGATACTATAATAGCACATTGAATAGTATATGGTTTGGTGCACTCCTCCAATACAGGTTGCACTACATGTAAGTGGCCCACATCACTTCCCTGAGATACAATCTGGCTACCCTAAGTAGGACTGCTCTGCTGGTGCTATGATTCCTAAGTTCGGTTCCCTCTACCTTGACTACCTTCTCAACTAGTGTGGTTTATGGTATTCCATATGCATGTTTGGAGAGGTACTAAAGGCTTTGCTTCAAAATTTGGATTTGGTGTAGATCCTCTCTCACTAGTAACTAGTGGAAAAGTCTGATAGAAGTATTGAATATGGATCATCCTACCGCAGCCTCTACACTCAGCTGGTTCTTGCATGCAGTGGGGTTTCATGTGTCTTGGCTTCCCACACTGGTGAAATATAATGAAACTATTAGTATGAGGTGTCTGAAAACCACTTCCCCCCTATGAGAAACCTCAAAGTGATGCTTCCTTCTTCTAGAATAACTACGGTTGGGTCTAGGTGTTGAACCACCTTGGCTCACACCGTAAGCTTCCATCAAATTCATCTTAGTAATGATGGCATAGTTGACTATCTCAGAAATTACAGTCAACTATAAAACATTGACCTATGATTGGATGGATTATACTAACCCATCCTCAAATTTCTTGGCATTCATAAGCTCATCACCCTCTAGAGTCGATGTCAATCTCTACAGCTTGATAAAATGGGTAAAATATTCCATCACAGACATAGATCCCTAATGCAAGTTTATGAACTCTCTAGATCAGTCAGCAATCAATTTCTATAGAAAGAAGTAATCATATAAGACCATCTAAAAGTCCCTCCAGATCATATCTAGATGTCAGTCAACTTGGGTAATGACATCCCACCATCACTTGGAAAAACTGCATAGCATATAAGTTGTGAGCTTGATTCTTCTCTCCAAAGGCATCTTCAGATGCTCTGATATAGAAAACATGGCCTCTATCCATGACTCAACTCCCTGAGGGCCACCATCACCTAAAAAACAAGTGGGTGTTGTTTCTAGAACTCCTGAGTCAACTCTGTCATAGTCAGCATGGGTCGAAAAACTCCTTACATAGACTGCATCATATGAAAAAAAAAAAAATTAAACCGGGCACCAATTCCCATTTCAATATCATCATATGGTTCCATAGGTTTCACTATAGTAGGTAACACTGGCGACTCAGGGCCCACCACCTACAGATCATGTTCGTCACCACCATCCTAGCATACGACTTGTGGCTATCATGGTGTCATGATTCTACAATGAAAAATGTATGCCTCAAAAAAGAAAACAACAGTTTAAAATATTATAGATACATAATAGGATAGGTACATAGACTTTCTATGGAAAATATCACATCTCTTTGCCTACTCCAAAAGTCAAGTCTAGGTGATAAATAAAGACCATAACAGGTCATAAGAATCAAAAATGACACCTCCAACTACCCTCTACTAAGGTTGGGTTTGTGTCTATGTCTTGTATCACATGACTAAGGTCCCAGTATATGGAGTCTTAATTATAAGTTATATAGGAAACCCCCATTAATTTTTAATTGGAATCTCCATTTAATGGTAACTAGTTCATTTAAAAGTTTAGTTTCATTTAAGTTTGTACTCTTATATATATATATATATATATCATAGTCTAGTTAAATGTGTCACCATTTCCAATTTATAAAATCCATACTCATATAAATTTCAATTGTTTCATCATGTAAAATGAAATATATCCTTTATATCTGGTATTAGGATATAATAAATCATATGAATTGATTTGATTAAATAAATCACCATTCCCAATTTATAGAAGTACGTACTTCATAAATTAAAATTTTTATTCATGTAATTAAATCATATAAAGTCATTTTGGTCCATGAATCCAGTAAGTACAGAACCCACAACATGTTATAATTGGTCAATTAAGGTTCCATCATCAATCTATATGAAAAAATACCATTTAGATTAATGCATAAACTTTAATTAATCTAATTATTTTATTTTTTCA
Organism: Viscum album; assembly: GCA_963277665.1. Lineage (NCBI taxonomy): Eukaryota > Viridiplantae > Streptophyta > Magnoliopsida > Santalales > Viscaceae > Viscum > Viscum album. The sequence continues at coordinate 990,069,559 of OY728128.1, read as the reverse complement.
AGAGATATTAGCACATTTCAAATATATAACAAGACACCAAGCTATATGTAGTAGTAAAATTCATGTAGTAAGTAAATGTCACATGGAAAAATTCATGGCATATAAGTCCTAAAGTTCCTATGATGATTCATGAGATGATAACTTCTTACCATACCAGGCCAAGAGGGGAAAATTCTACAAAAATAATATCAACAATAATAACATCATAAAACATTTTCATCGCTCAATGGTGAAATCAGTACAATGGTAATGGGAAAAAACTAGAATAAAAATAATCCATATCAAGTAATTTGGGTTTCCCTTGTATGTGGGTTATCTAATCCTAGGCAGAGACTCATTACCAATTTCCGAAACTTTCCTAGTCTCCTGTATAATACTCAAATAGTAATACAAAAGAAAAATAATCCCTCTGGTACCATTTTGTAATGTCCTAATCCAGGATCCTCTCGAATGATTCCCCTATCTGGTGGATCACATGGACTCAAGCATGCCTCTTTATACACCAAATTTTGTTTACTATAAGTGAGGTTCCAAGGTGGTATAGTTCGCAAACTATACCCTCGTATCAGAGTGTCACAACGGTAATAAACAGAGATAATAAATAGCATAAGCATACCAGAAAACTATCTGCATAGCATAATCAAATACTTTAATAAAATATATTAAGTATAAACATCCAAGAAACTATAATAATCAATCCATAGGTTGAGTCATATAAAAAATGATTTCATGTCATGTTTATATACAAAAAATGGGATATAGTGGATGCATAGTATAGGAATATACAACATTCTATATAAAAATAGAAAAATACCAAAAGAAATATCCACTATCATCATGATCATATACTTGTTCCTCTATTTCTATGCTACAAGATATATTCAAAATATATCAAGCATCCATGATAGGGTGCTTTCCCTTATCAATACCTGCAATAATAAAATCTGCATGGGTGATAATGGTAGCTCAGATAGAGTGTGAGATAAACTCGGTAGTCCACCACTAACGATGTATAGAATAATCCATCTAATGTATATATCATAGTAGTGTGCATGTATAACTAATAAAATAGATGTTGAAAAGTAAACACCAATCAGCTCAAGTTCATGTAGGTCACCTGGCAGACTCTACCAACTTCATCATATGCCATAATAAGTCTGATCCCAGTAACCATGTCAACCAAATATAAGTAATCATATATAATATGTATACATGTATATATACTATACATGTAAGGAAATATATAGGCATTTAAATGGATACTAGGTGCTAGATGGACCCAGGGCATAACTCAAGTTTCCATGTCTAAAAAAATGATCCAAAGCTCCAGCAAGGGTACTATCCCCTAATCTCATAAGAATGTGAAACTTAATGCTCATCACTCGATATGGTGGTGTGAGTCATCATGCCCAACACCCGATTAAAGGGTCCATGGAACGTCATGACCATAATCTAAGTAAATTTACATGATGTGAGACACCATGCCCATTACCCAACATAAGGGATCGTGAAATGCCATGATCAATAAATCCCTTAATCATTGTCCAATGACCAATAACCATGGTCTAATAATATTAATCATAAGACATTACCTCTTATGCTTTTATATTAATTTAACCCAAACTAACCATGGGTGTCATAATTTTTATAATCCATATATAAATATATAACACATGGCATGGCCTTTCCACCCAATTCCATTTAATTTATAAGGTAAGGAAAATCAAATTCAAGTTCAATCCAAACCACCTAAGTTATGGTTGGTCAATTAAACATTTACATTAAAGTAGGTATTTAATTTAGCACACACAAAGGGGTGGATATCAATGAGTTAAACATCCTCCAATGGTTTATCATAGGTCTAAAGGGGTATCATATCATGGTTAATTTAATTTAAAAATAGGAAATACATTTTAAGGAAATGCGTGGAAATGTTTGACATGTGGAACAATGGAAAAATATTATAAAACACCTATAATTTTTGGAAAAATTAATATAACAACTAACTTAGGTCTGTGGATGACTACTCATCTGATATCAGCTTTAGTTTTGAAGTAAAATGAAAGAAATCATCGAAATAAAAAAAAATTACCTAGAAATGGGGCATATGATCTCACACCAAAATAGCACAAAATATGGGAGGATAAATTATGTAAGGAAGGAATAGTATTATAACCCTTACTATTAGTTATCTAATACATATGATAGTGGTTCTATCAAAGTTTGGATGAAAATATGGCTTCAAATCCTAACCTTGGATGAGGGAGAGCTCACGGGAGATGAAAGGGTTGCACTTTTGTTGGAGAGAATAGAAAAGAAAGTGGTTTAGTTAAATAGGTAGGGGTGAAAGGGTCATTTTTTCACCTTTCAAGAGACACTCAATTTTCAAGCATGGTTTTCTAAACCATGCACCAACCATGTTCCTTGATCTATCCCAAGGAACACCTCGTATAGGCATGGCATACGGTTTGAATAACCATGTGCAGCCCATGCAAAATTCCTCTGTCACTTGTCTGAGACAAGTCGTATGGCCATGCGGCCTAAGTTGAATGATTTTTCCAAGTCATGTGGTCCTCTATAACCCTATAAAACACCCCCTTATGGTTTATAGAAACCATGTGGGATCAAGTGTATGGTTTTTTCAAACCAATCTCCTAGCATGTTTCCTTCAAAACTTAGAGCTCTGGGATCCAAATAAGCCCTGGACACTCCTGAGACCTTTCGTAGGTCATAGGGCACACTCACTGGGATAAAACAAAGAATTTAAACTAAAAAACAATGATCCATACCTTTGTGAAAATATTTTTCATTATATATACCTTTATAGTATATATAACATCACTTTTGGGTCATCATGATGTCATAATACATACTATATATTTATACCATATTTAATTTTTACCCAAAAATTTGACTGTCTCAGAAAATTATGAAAAATTCACATTTGGATAATTTTGATGTGATGATTTCAAAAATAATATTTATTTTAGCAAAATAATTATCTAAATATGAGAATTTACACTTTTAAATAAAAAATCCCCATTTATTGAAAAATACTAGTTTTTTGACAATAATAGTTTTCTGACCCTTATAAAAATTACATTTGACTTCGTAAAATTATATTATAATTTATATTTTATTATAATATTTTATTAAAATATATTTTCTTTCAAAAATTATTTAGTTCATAAAAAATATTTTCTTGATTGAAACTATATATTTTTCAAAAATACCATTCAAGTTTCATCATATTAAAAACTAATTTTTATCCAATTCATTATTTAATATTTTATAAAGTAAAGGAATAAATATAATCATTATTTAAAATATAAATATAAAAACTCATATTTTTAGGGTCTAGATACATAAACCTTTATTACACTAGGTAATTCCCTAATGGTAAGGTGTGTGATGGTGAGATTTTAATAAGGTGGTTTGGAAAACATAGTTTGGGTTGTGATTTCGATGAGCTTGAACTTCTCCTGTAAATAGTTTTGATCATGCTTCAGTTGTTGAATATCGGCTTGGATTTGGTCACGTGAAAATATTTATGATTCTATATCCCTTCAAATCTTCAATAAATGTGTTTCATAGGGTATGATCCTACTTATCAAGGTTATCAATTCCTTTTTCTGTGTCAAATGAAATTTACCATAACCCTTAATATACTAATAATAATGGTCATTGTACAAAAGCTATATTATCAAATATTATGATGTTTAATAGTCTTTTAAATTTTATAGACCACATAACAATCCAAAATAACCAAATTAGTGATTTTGTTTTCTATAAAATTATTTATTAATAAGAAATTTACTCACTTAAAAAAAGTAATTTCATTTATAAATGTTTAGATTTCTGTATTATTCCCCCCTTCGGAAATTTATCCATTGAAATTTTCATTTCATACCCTAAAACAAATGATGGTACTTCTGTTTCATCACCTCTTTTGATTCCCAGGTCACTTTCTCAAACTTCTGGTTCCACCACAACACTTTTACAAGGTGAGTTGTCTTATTTCATAGAACTTTGTCTCTATGATCTAATATATTCACTGGATACTCTATGTATGAAAGATCATTATCAAATGATACCACCTATAGAATCAGTACATGTGAGGGGTTTGGTATATACTTCCTCAAGAGGAATACATGTAACATATCATGTACTTAAAATATTTTAGGTGGGAGTGCTAGTCCTCCAATGGCCCGAAGGCCTTCATTTTTTTATTGATTTTGATAATCCACCTTTCAAGGGGTGAGGTGGAACCCTATGGGAGTGCTAGTCGATAGGACACTACTCTGATGCAATAAAGGATCTCAAAGGGGGTGGTGTATCTAGGAATAATCTTTCCCTTCTTCCCAAACCTCATGCCTTTCTTCCATAGTGATATAAAAAGTAAAACTTTATCTCTGACCTCAACCATTAGTTTATATTGACAATTTTCTGGATAACTTTTTTATCAAATTTTTGCATATTTCATATGATGTTGAATGGTTTGAACCTTCTTTGTAATTTATTGGATAATATCAATTCTCATAAACTTCTACTCTCCAAATTAATCCAATCATGTTAGAGTCTGACAACTCTTCCCTTAAAGATCCTCATAATATTCATTTGAATACTAGAATGGAAACTGTTGTTATATGATAACTTCATTAGGGTAATGTGTTGATCTCAATATCCTTGTTAATCCATCTAACATGATCTCAGTATATACTCCAGAGTTTTAATGGTTTTTTTAGATTAACCATCCATATGAGGGTGATAAGTAGTGAAGAAACTCAGTTCTATATCCAACTCTTGATAAAGTATTCTCTAAAACCTTAAGGTAAACCTCATATCTCAATTAAATAAAATAAAGAGTCAAACTATATAAAGTCTTATAACTTCCCTTATATATATATATATATATTGGTGAGTTAGTTAATAGAGAAATATTCCTTGATATTAATGAAATGTTCTAACTTTTTAAGGTGATCGACTACCACCTAGATGGTGTTATTGCCCTTAGGTTTCCTGGGGAGTCTTATGAAGAAATCCATGGGTATGTTTTCCCATTTCCATATTGGTATGGGAAATGGTTGCATCATACCCTTATAAGACTATCATTCCAACTTGAATTGTTATCATACCAATCATCAAGATACAAACTCTTCAATCCCCCTCTTTATGTTACCCCACCTAAATTTTTTATTCAAATATCTATACCCTTAGTGCTTCATGGATGAATAGAGAAGGATGAGCTATGTGCATCATCCAAAAGTTCCCTCTTCAGTTACAGTTTTTATGGGAAACATATCTAGGTTTCAAACCTTATAACTCCATATTCAACAAAGTTGAAATCCAGAATATTTTCTACCTTTTATTATAGAACCTCATCATATTTCTAAGACTCCTTAATCCTCTCAATAATATATGGTTGATTAGTTATTTGAGAAAGGTGGGATAGAGATCCTTTTATTATTCCCATGTCAATCCTTTACATGTCTAAGAATATTGGATCCCTTTAAATCCTCATCATGGATAGGGTTGTGGGATCCTTTCTACTTAGAGCATCTATCACTTTGTTTACCTTTCCAGGATGGTATGGATTAAATAATCATAATCCTTGATCATATATAACCACCTTCATTTGAACATATTAATATTTTTTTTTGTGAATATATACTTGAGGATTTTATGATTCGTATATATGTCACATTTTTCTCTATAGAGATAATGTTTCCAAATATTCAATGTGAAGATCTCTATATATAATTCTAGATCATGTGTTTGTTAGTTATTATCATGAATATTCAATTGGTGGGAGGCATAATATGTCACTTTTTCATCTTTTATGAGTACATGACCCAATCCCTTTTTGGATGCATCATTGCAGATCACAAATCCTTCCCCACTAGTGGGTAATGTGAGCATGGGTGTGATGATTAGCCTCTTCTTTAGATCTTTAAATATTTCTTTACATTTATTAATCCAAAAAACCTTGAATCACTTCCAATTAATATTAGTTAGTGATATTGAAAATCATGATAATTATCTCAAAAATTGATTATAGTACCCAACTAATCCAAGGAAACTATAGATTTCCATCATAGATATCGATCTGGTTTATCCTTTGATTTCCTATATTTTAAAATGATCCATATATATCCCTTTGTTGGTGATAACATGTCCTAAGAAGGTTACTCTTTCTATAAAAACTCATATTTACTATACTTTTCAAATTAATTTTCATTTTGAAAAGACTTTAGTATATAATTGAAATAATCCTCATGTTCCTCCTTGATTTTAGAGTAGATAAGAATATCATCTATAAAGACTGCCAAAAAATTATTGATGTAATACCTAAATAATTTATTCATCAGGTTCATGATGATTTATATAACATTAGTGAGTCCAAATTGAATCACTATGAACTCATAGTACTCATACCTTGTATGAAAAGTAGACTTGGGGATATCCTCCTTCTTCACCTTTACTTGGTAATATCTTGAACGAAGATCCACCTTGGAGAAGTATTAGGATCCGCATAACTGGTCGAAAAAGTCATCAATATATGAAAGAGGATACTTATTATTTATCATGGTCTTATTGATCTCACAATAATAAATGCAGAGGCACATTTACCCATACTTCTTCTTTAAAAAAAGGATTGGTGCACCCCGTGGTGAGATACTTGGGCATATGAACCCTTTATCCAGATTCTCCTATAATTATTTTTTAATCTCCTCATGTTCAAAAATGGTCATTCTATATGGAGTCTTTGTTATTAATAAATATATAGGTATGTGATAAATTTATAACTTAACCTCATGGTTAGGAGGAAGACCAGGAAATTCTTTGGGAAATATATTGGTAAATTCCCTTATAATGGGAATGTCATTAAGGATGGTATTTGATTTAATCTTATTCATTTGATTTAGATAAAATTTCTCATAAGGTAATAATATCTATGCTTGATATTTTGATACCAAATAAGATTCATCCTCATCCTTGAACTTTTATAGAATTGGAGGAAGATTCATGATATGGAGGGTGATTTCCTTCTCTCAACAATTTATATTAGCTTTATATAAGGAAAGCCAATACATGACTATAATATAATAGAATTATGCTAAAGGGGGTATCGCAAGTTTCACTAAAAATTTCATCCCAAAAAAATTGGATAGGTGATGAGTTATAGGTTTGGGATGAAACAATTGACCCATTTTTCATATTTTTTGATAACTCAACTTCCATGTTTTGAGGTGGTGTCTGAATAGTTTTTATAAACTTGTGGGATATAAAAGAATGTGTAGTACCAGAATCAAATAGTATGTTCACTATCCTTGAATTAATAACTAGAATACCTATCACTATTTTTTTGTTTGGATCCACTTTATTAGTTGTTATGGAATACACTCACCCTTGATCACTAGGTCTTAGAGGTTGTTTTCATCGCTTATCATCAACAACCCTTGGCTTAGGGCATTAATTTGTATAATGTCACTATTACTTGTAATTGAAACATTATATAACAATATGTGATTTTAATATATAATTTATTTATTCCATCACATTGATGGTTTTCTTCCATTGGAAATCATGAGATAGGTTCCCTTCCTTCTCACACATAAATAATTTCTTCATCCCCTTCAGGAAATTATTGGGATGTTTCATCCCACACTTTTGACAAGTGGGATGTTATAATTTCTTTCCACTATTATATTTCTCCATTTTACCACCATGATTAAACTATATTTTTCACTTATTATCCCTATAATAACCTTGAGATTCACTGATCTCCATTTTGAATTTGAGGGCACGTCATAAAATTTCCTCAAAGTTTTCAATGTCTTGAATAGAGGAGGATTTTTGTATACTTGACTTTATCCCAAAAAAGAAGCAGTAAACTTTAATTTTTGGGGTTATGAAAATGTTGAAGTTGTATCTTATAAGTATTGTGAAGTTCATTTCATATTCCCTAATGGATTAGTCATCCTTTTTCTTGAAGCTAAGGAAATCCCACTACATTTTAAGTTAGAGAGTGCACGGAAAACATTTTTCGAAAACATTTTCTCAAATTCCTTCCACTCCATCACTTATATCTCCTACTTGAGCTTGATATTATTGACCAATGTCCACCATTTATTATATTATCCTCCCACATGATAAATAGCCAGCATGACCTTTTCTTTCTTAGAGAATTGAAGTAAGAAGAAAATCTTTTCAATGGATTTTACCCATTGTTCTATGATTAAAGGATCATAAAATCCACTAAAAGTTGGATTCCTTTGTCACAAAAAGATCTAAATTTAAAATTTCCCTTTCTTGGGGGGATTCATGCATTCTACCTGATTCAAATTTCAGTTTAAAACTTTAATTAATTGAGAAAGTATAGTCATGAAGTTCCCAAAATCCTACTCTGATTGGGTTGATAATCTCATCACATTTCCCCTCATGTTGGTTTTTGACTCATTTTATCCTATTTCTATCTATTGACTAAAAATAAAGGATAAATTAAGGATGATAATTTTCAAAATATTATACACATAAAAGGTAAACTATGAATATTTAAGGGATAACTCATAAATTAAATATATTCTTTAGCATGAGAATTTATAGGTTTCAATTTAAGTTATCTATGATCTATTTATTTCTATAAAATATTATAACAATTTGTATTCCCTTTATAATGGTTCATAATGAAAATTTTAATTTATCAAAGCATATCCCCCCAGAAGTGTCAAACTAGGTGTGTAGTAAGGCTCATTTTCATTCACTAGGTGACAATCGAGTCCAAATCAATGTGCCCTTTTCAGGGTTATTACCCCTAGGTACAACTATGCCAGAGCCACAACCACTTATAGTATCCAGAAAGGGATTTATTTTCTCAAAAACCAATTACTCTATACTTTAAAAAAAATTAGGGTTGTTTCCCTAGGTTTAGTATGAAAACCCATATTTTATTGCACCTTAATTCATGACCTATTACATAAAATACACTTAATAAAATCCCATAATATCATGAGGCCTGGTGTATTTGTGAAATTAGGTACATAGAACATTAACTTGAAACATGGGTACAACATCATTATTTAAAAACATTTAAACATTCCTTGGATCTTATAAAAATTCATGGGGCAACCTGGGGAAGTACATAAGAAAGGGGTGATCTATAAATCCCATTAAGGGAATAAATAAAACATACCATAAGGTAAATAAGTAAATTTGAGACAATAAGTATATAAAGGTAACATAAGTTGGGTGAGAATCATAATCATGAACAATGAGGCATGATATAATTTGATAACATAAAGGCAACATTATAATGTGGCAACAACATAAAACATGACATCAAAAACATAAGTCAAGACTAACCACAAATACATCATAATGTAGTGTAATTAGGATAATCTATTATGAACTATACATGGAATCTCATGAGATAAAAACATTACCCAATTCATTGGAGGGTAATATAATTATGGGCCCACCCATCACTTTCATATCATGTACATGCATAAATGTTCTATATAGATCATGCAACATAAGGATGTCTTTCATCAATTGAAACCCCACTATTAAGGAGTGAGGGTTACATGCATGTAAATCCCCAATCAATAAAGGATGGGTACAACTATATGAACACTCCTGAGTGGAAATGGATATTGGTATTCACTATATAAATGTTTAGCATAGAAAATTACATTATAGTTTTAGTAGCATAACAGGGGTAAATAAAGATTCATATACGGGTTAAATGAGAGTAAAATGTGTATATCCTCACTTTTACATCATAAGTACAATAATAGGTATGTTTAAATACAATTCCCAATATAAAAAAATGGTGAAAAAATTATAATATAAAGAAAGTGCTTGAATACAGAGAAGGAGAGGATCTCTTACCTTGAGAGGGAGCTTCTAAAAGATTGGGAGGAGAATCTTAAGAGATTGGGGGCACATTTGGAGGGAGATAGACATAGAAGGGTAGAGTAACTTCATGCTCTAATAGTTTTGAGTGAAGATAAATGGGAGGTTGTGTGGGTTTATATAGAAAAATATAGGGGAATTACTTATTAATTTCTAAACTTACACAACTAGAATATGAAATATTTGTGATAGGACCCCATCGCAAATGACCTATATTTGAAAAGAATGTTGTAAAAACTATTTTTTGTAATGGATTATTGTAAACATTTTTTTTGTAATGGGGGAGTCTCCCATCGTAAAAACCTTTTACCAATTATATATATGTCAACATTTGTGATGGAATTGATCACCCATCGCAAATAATATAAAAAATTAAAAAAAACATCACAATAATATAAAAAAATGCAATATATAAAACTATAAATATCTAAATTAATAATGATATTACAAAAAAAATATGTTCATTCAAATTTTTATCATAATAAATGTGTAAAAAAATACATAAATCATTGAGGAGGGGGGTCATCTGGAGGAGGTGGTGGAGGGAACTCCATCTCTATACCCTACACCAAGTGTTCCATGTGCTCCATCATCTGCTATTGTTGTTGATCATGAACTCGATGTTTCTCCTCCTATTGCTACTCATGCTTTCAACAAAACTCTTCATGCTCTCTACATAGGGTCTCTATAATATCATCTTAATATCAAAACTTCTCCTCATACTTTGTAACCAATGATGAAAAATATCCATGATCTCCCCTCGAGATGGACAACAATAATGCAGCAATATTGTAATAGGTGTCAAGAGTCAATCGAGAACCAATAACAACAATTCATTCTTTCTTGAAAGCATACTAAGTTGCCTATATCCATGTTGTGTCATAAAATCCTACTGCACTGGTGGTCTGACCCTCGATCTCTACTTGACTCTCATCATGTGTGTCAGAAGTCTCAATCTCATATGACTCCCTTAAATGTAATTTGAAATTAAAATAGTTAAAATATTATTTTCAATTAATTTTAAAACTCAAAAAAAATGTACTGACCATAATCTAATATTGTCAACCACTAGTGATATCTTCCATAATAGGATCATTGTACATCCTTTTATAAACATCAAACTTTAAAATATCGGTTTGGTCAACTGTCTATATGATTAATAAAATAAATAGTTTAAATTTAAATGAATATAAATTATTAAATAAAAGTAATTTCCAAATTTCATAGATGAGTACTGAATATACAAATACTAGCTCTATGTGTGACCTCTTATCTCCCCCAGTTATACTAACCTAATGATGATCCCATCTGAAAACTATCCACCATTCAGTATGAGCACAATCCATCCCAAACCTAAGAGGATATGTAATCGGGTCGATGGTTACAGCAAGACTGATCAAAACTGTGAATTTTTCTTTCTTTGTGGCTCTCTTACTCATATTGTGTAAAAACTCATGACCATAAACCCTAAAAATAATTAATAATAACAAGTTAATAATTAAATAAATTTCAAAATAATTATTATATATTTATGTACCATCCAATGATTAAACATGCGGTTCTGAACATCAATGGGAACATTATCTCATGTCACCCACGCTCCAGAAAAATAATTCCACATAATAACACTCCTCTTTCCAACAGTTATATATGAAAAACTATGGGAAAACAGAACAAATAATAAAATAATTTTACATAAGTAAATTAATTAAAATTAATGACAATGGAAATTAACTAAATTGCACAATATAACATACCTCTTCATGCATGGATCGAAATAAAGATGTGGAAGTCACTCGGAAATAGAGTCGGGAATCATCAATATTTTAATACCATGACCCCTCCGAGTTGATGAACCACAAATAACCTGAGGTTTGGATGATGAAGCATGAAGATAATCACCAGGAAGTATAGCCTCCTTGAAGCTACAGAACATATCATCAAAAGTCCCATATTTCATTAAAAACATGAAAATAATGTTGTTAGAAAATAATTGAAGATGAGTATTATATATATATATATATTTATTTATTTATTATGACCATAACCAATATGTAATTTTTTCATTCTTAATCTTTATCCTGATCTTTATATATGATGGTGTTAATATCTTTATCTTCCTTATAAATATCATCAAAGTCCATAGAAGTTTCAAAATCATAATCTCTTATTAATTCAAATTCATTTGTTACATCATCATTACCATCGACCCATAACTATGGGGTGTCATCATATATATTCATGACTCTTTGTTAAAAATATGTATTTTGAGTTGTCCCTTGAAAAATTCCAATTCATTTCACTTTAACAAAATCACATTCACTTTTCATGAACTAATTTTTATAGGATTTCATTTTTATAATGCTCCACCAATCAATTAACTCTCTTGAAGCAACACAATAATTTGAATAATAAATTTTAAGTGCCTGATAAGCTAATAAAAATGGTTCATTTACTATGATAAGGATTTTATATTTAATGTTAATGATTCCATGGCATGGATGAACACGTAATCCTCTATTAGTATCAAACCAATGACATTTAAAAATCATTACATAATTTTTTCTCAAATAAAACAGTTTAATAATTTTATCTAGCATGCCATAAAAGTAAACTTAAATTTCTATATGATAGGATCCTCTCAAGAAAACAATAGTAATCATTATTTTTTTTATTTTCCATATACACATGTATAAAATCAAAAACCATTAACCATATATGAATTATAATATTTAACCATTTTGGATGGTGGGTTACTAAATACACACAATCTATTATAAATTTTATCAGCATGTTGTGATACCTGAAAAAATTGAAAAACAATTATAAATATTTTAAATAATAAGAAATTTACTTTACCATTCTTTGAAACCGATAGGAAAAATTATGTTGTCGGCATTTTTCAAGGGCATCTGGTATAATTTGTGGAAACTATTTCTTGATATGATCATTATATAATATATAAATAAAATATTATTAATTTAATTTAAAAAAAATAAATTTTAGGTGATAGTATCAGTCATGGTACAAATCATGTCATTTTTTCACAGTTGAGCGGAATATATGTATGATCATTAAGATGTTCATCATTTAAAATCCATCATTCATGAACTCCACTAAATCCAAGTTTGGGATGATTAAAAACTGGTAATTGAATGTTCATTTCATTTTCAACATTTCCCTCATTACATCTCATTCAGTTTTCTTTTGAATGATATTCAGGTTAGAAATAAGGGGAGTAGAAAAAAAATTGTTTTCAAATAAGATTCTACAATTAACCCTTCAACTGATGTTTTGTTATATATCTTTTTCTTTGATTTCTACATGCATCTATCATATGGTTACATCCATCAGAACTATACCATCCCTATAAATTTTTCTTCTTGTGAAAAAATTAATATAAAATGTTCTATTAAATCGAATAAAGTCTGTAGAAAAAAATCTAGTCTATATAAAATTAAAACAAAATATTCTTATAGTATACTAAGTGCATCATAATCTATTCTTACCACATAAATTTCTTAGAAAAAATATTATATTTTTTTTATTGCATCCTAAATTGAATAATTCAATAAACCTCTAAATCCAATCAGTATAACTCTTTCCAATATAACATGAAAATCACGACTTTTTAATCTGGTGATATGACTATTTCTAACATATCTAGCCAAAATGAAAACATAACCATCAAATAGCCTCAAATATAAAATCCATTGAAAAAATAATGAATTTTTTTCTTTGGAAAGTTCATAATATGCTTTTGTATTTATTAACTTATATTATTTTTCATTTTCAAACAACTCAAGTTCCAGTCATATGCAAATTTGGACAAGATCTAATTATGCCTTTAAATTATCTTTGGTCTTACCAAGTGTGTACAAAACTATATAAAATATATTATTAAAATAGTTCTTCTCAATATTCATGACATAAAATATATGACAAACCAACTAATAAGACCAATATGGGAGATCCTAAAAAAATAATTTGTTTAATCCAATTGTGATCTTTCACAAAGCCATCTATTTTTTGTTGCTTAATAGTTAGTCCAAAGTTAATGGGAGGTAATGAAGATACAATAGATTTTAAATCAATACCTTAGATCATTATTGGAGGTACATCTCTTTCAATTATACATTTTCTAAAATGATTTTTATTTCTTTAGAAAGGATGATCAATAGGAATAAATATGTGATGATAGTCAAAAAAACAAGGTTTTCTCCCATTGAGGAGCATAAATGTTTTTCTATCACTAATATAGTACGGACATGATTTTGGACCAAATATACTCTATCTAGATAAAATTAAATATACTAGAGAGTCACTAATTATCCACATTAATGCGGCTTTCATTAATAAATTCTATTTCACAACAACATCATATGTACTAACATCATTACTCCACAAACAATTTAACTCAACAATCAATGGATTAAAATAAACATCAATATTCTCTTTTGGATGTCCTAGAATTAATAATGATAAAAATATATATGGTTTGTTCATCAATATTCAAGGAGGTAAGTTATACAGAGTTGTATATATGGGATAACAAAAATATTGACTATCGTGTGAACCAAATGGATAGAAATCATTAGTAGAAAGACTCAATCACACGTTATAGGCTTATGAAGCAAAATAAATATATAAGTGGTAAAAATATCTCCATGAATCACTATCAAAAGGATGATTTAAGCATTTACCGGTTGACATATTGGATTTTTTCCATGACAACAATGACACTATATTATGATACATAAATTAATGCTGCAATCTAGGTGTATTCAGGGATTACCTCAACTATTTAATGGGAACCAATCCAGACTTCCCTTTTTAAGACACCTAGTACCACAATTTTCCAATGTAGTACAACTACCTAAAAAATCATTTTCACCATAATATAAGATTCAATCATTTGAACATGCATGAATCTTTTGATAACCAAGACATAAGTTACAAACCAACCTCTTTCTCTCATATAAATTGGTAGGCAACAGATTTCCTTCAGGTATAAGTGATTAAACCAAAGAGAATATTTGATCAAAACATCCATTTTATATTTCATTATCTAATTTAATAGCCATAAATTTTTTAACCACTTTAAATTTTCTTATTTTTCAAATAGTATATAAGACATTTTCAACAAAATTCAACAACTCATAAAATTGAGATAGTTCTAACTTAAGAGTTAGATCAATATCATTCTGATTTTCTATTTATTGAAAAGATAGACCAGAAGCCTCATATACTAAAGTTTGAAACTGTGATGGATCTAGAATTAAATTATTAGTATCTTCCCTGGAAACGCATTCACCATGTTGATACTAAAATATATAATCTTTCCAAAAACCCAAATTCAATAGATGGCCCCCAATGTTGTCAAATGTTTCAAATCTCTTCAGATCTCATTTATTAAATAAGCACTTAATTGTCCCTTTTGAAAAAAATTATATTTTAGATGCTATTAATTATAAAAAATCTTCAACACCCTCAATATATGTAACGCCCTGACCCCAGCTACCTAGAGTCGGTGCATTACTTCGTAACATTGGCATGATCACAAAAGATCAAGTCTCGAAAGACCGATTAGTTTAGTAGCCTTGGAAACACTAGATACATTCATAAGTCTTTCATTACATCAAAAAGTAAACAAACTATAATAACATGATCTTCATAGTCCACAATCATATCCCTTTCTGACTACCCCTGCAGGTCATTCATAAAATACTTCTTCACATCCTGGAAAAATATTAAAACATTGAAAGGGGTGAGCTCAGATGCTCAGTAAGGTTAACAATATAGTGGAAGCTTTCATAAATAAACATAAACATTTAAGGCAATGTATGACTAAAACAAAAGCCTTCTAAACTTGAACATCAACATAATATGGCAAAAGTAAAATGAGATAATTCCATTTACTTCTTCACATGGATATTCTACTGGTCGAATAATCACATGCAATATCAATAACCACTTTCATAATGATGGAATGCATAATGCCAGACTATCATAACCACGTAGCCAAGGCCTCGTTCCAAGACCACAAATAAGATTTTGTCAAGGTCTCGTGCCAAGACACTAGTTTGTCTCATGAGACCTGCCGATGCATCGAGGAGCTATAGCGGGCTCCACCCGTCACTTATTAAGTCCAATGCATTCCTCATATGAATAGGTTTAAGAATATCATAAACCATAAAAACATGCATAAAGGAAACATAAAATTTCCACATTTCAATCACAAGATATCAATACAACACATTGATATAATAAAAATGCTTTCAAAACCATTTTCAATTCCAAAATAAAAGAAAGTTAAAACTTTGTATTTATTTTTCATTAAAAAAATGATGGCTTGTAGAGGAAGCCGAAACTCAAATAGTGGTCACGGCATACGACAAAAACATTCCCTTTTGTCGTTTAGTAAACGCTTCGTATAAAAAAGATTCCTTTTGAATATACGTAAAAGTCAAAGGGGTTTATACACCGAATAAAAGAAATTTGTGTATAAAACCAAATATGCCTCAATGAAAGGAGATTGAGACGAAGTCCTTAAAAAGATCATTTTTAAAATAAAATAGATCTATTATGTGTATTCACTATAGTTACACATAAAGAACATAAAAATAAAAAAAAAGACATAATAATATCATGACATAATTTGAAAGTAGGAGATTAACCCAAAGAATAGAAATTGGGTTAAGAAGTTCCCTTACCTTGCGTCCTGTCCTGACTCGACCGTTCTTTAACCTCCTGAATAATAAACTAGAGTTAATTTATATTTACTTAAGAACCTTTTTCATGTTCATTATTCCTTTTATATCCCTTATTACCATGTTATGAACATTATTTAATTATTTAAGTTAATAACGGTCGTTTTGTCGATCTTTGGTACTTGAGTCAAAAATAAAATTCTTATAATTACAAGTTGTTCATGTGGTGAAATATCCATTATATCCATAATTATATTCATGATGTAGATATCATATATATCATATATATACAGTATATACATTCATTCATAATTTCATGTAACATTTAGAGGTAAGAAATGAAATGCACCGTTCATGGAGACAGTAAGCCGTACGTACGCA
Source organism: Viscum album (assembly GCA_963277665.1). NCBI lineage: Eukaryota > Viridiplantae > Streptophyta > Magnoliopsida > Santalales > Viscaceae > Viscum > Viscum album. The sequence goes on along the minus strand of OY728128.1, from coordinate 990,052,553 downwards.
TGAACGCTACTTTCATTTCTATTTCGTATTTAATGGAATGAAATCATAATGATATAAATTTATAATATAATTAAAGTATAATATAGTGTATAATACCATTTAATCCATCCTTTATACATCCCACATATGGTATTAACGATTCAAATCACTTTGTGGGGCGGTAGTCCGCACTTCCTAAAATGAAATTATCGCATTTTACCCATAATGGAAATCATAAAGTATTCCATAAATGAGAAATACAGAAGCATAAGTAAAACATAAAAATATTATATATCATATATAAATATATTTACATCTTAATTGCCACCTTTGAAGGTGTTATATGAGTGTTGAACAATCATCGTTTCGTGAGGCAGAAATTCGCCATCCACAGAAACCGTATGTTCTTTAACCATTAGATGTAGGTGTGTGTAAGTGTAGCTCTAATCCTTCTTATAACAACATCATAGTATATTGAGGATACTGGTGTTGTTACAAAAGAAATGAATAAAAAGAGTTTAGGGGGTTGGAGAAGAAAAATAAAACAAAACAACATTAGAGAAGACATTACCTCAAAATCAGGTAACTCTTTTTGATTTGAGACAAAGGCTTCCTTGGGAAGAGTTTTTCCCAAAGTGAGGCTTCCAGGAGTAAGAGGGGGAAGGTGGGAGAGTATTTGGGCAGAGGTTGGCCGATCCAAATGGCTTGAAGGTGTGAATAAGGTGGGAGAGGTGGGGGCCTTTTTATAAGTGGAGAGGAGGGGCTCTTTTGGAAAGATTGAAATGTTACATTATTATACAATGCTTTTAGGATTCTAAAGGTCCCACACTTATATAATTCGTGGATAAGGTGATAAGGGTTCAAAATATCCTCATACAATAGGCTTTGGACAAGTGTAAGCCTTGCATTTTTCATTATCTTCTCATTTTATTTAAATCGTTAAATAATGAGGTCATCGCTGCATCATAATGATGTCATAAATAATTTAATTTATTTAATGTCTAAAAATTATAAAACAAATACTATGATGTAGGAAATATGTTTAGCTTTCTAATGAATATTTATAGTCAAAATTTGGACTTGTGTAACCGCACTTAAAAACTATTTTAGTAAAACAACTCATATTTGTGTCAATTTAATTTTAACATTAAATAAATATATATTAATGTCATTTTCCAACTAAAGTGGCTCCATGGGGTCCCCAAGTTGACCCATGGGTTGTCTTGGTCGGACATGACTCATACAATAGTAGTAGGACAAGTGTCAAGCTCATCTCATATTATTAAAACATCATTTTTACCTTAAACTACACTAATTACCTCTAAGCGCGATTAAGAACTTAAAAGTTACTATTCACCAAAAAATTATTTTAATCTCATTGAACCACATTTTACTTCTTAATGACAACCATGTATGTCGGCTTTTTGAAAATAAAATCACAGAAGTGGTAATATTTCATTTAAACGAAAAATCAGTTATTTAACTACCACTTAGTGGTTTCACTATTCATCAAAAATTGAAGTTTTTCAGAACAAAGCCAAAATTTCACCCTAAGCTATAATTGATATTCCGAATTCAAAAATGATGTCTATTTTAAAAAATTCCAAACATATAAGTTGCATTAATTAATTTTATAATTATTTCCTGCTGTTACAAAAATGGCGTGTTTCTAAGAAACAATTTATATCAAAAGATTGGCAATTGTTTATGTCCAATTTCAATGTTAAATTAATTATAATGACCACCATTGGATAAAATGGTAAAAATATATTCTAATTATACTTTAAAACAACTCAATAGTATAATTTATCACTATAAATTATTTTGATTAAAAAAGTTGTTTTAAGTATTTTTCACTATTCATAAAAAAATTGGAAGTTCTCAGAAAGTTACAAAAATTTCAACTTAGGATAATTTCGATATTACGAATACAAAAATGAAGTCCATTTTGAAATATAAAATTTCTATAATTTTAAAAAGTGGTTATTACTATTCATAATGGCTATTTTGATTAGTCACGGTGTTTTAGAACTCGAAGTTGCGTACAATGCAAGCTATTGCATTATTGAATGAGAAGCGTATCATGGAAGCTCGGGGTGTTACATTCTCCCCTCCTTCAATAAATTGCGTCCTCGCAATTTGAAATTTTTCTTTGAAAGTAAAAGGTTGAAAAGAGAAAATACCTTTGAGGAAAACCCACATCGGAAATAATATTAATAAAAGTTAGCCTTAATAAGAGGGAAAGGGAAATGAAAAAGTCACCACCCAGTTATGATCTCAATTAGGAGAACATTGGTGGAAATTAGAGACATATAATTGGAGTAAAAACGTAAATATTTGTAGGGAGTGATTGAGGTCATCAATCACAATCAACTGTCAAATTGAGGGCCTCAAAGACTTCAATCTATGTTGATTTAAAATATCATCAGTTCAACAAGACATAAGGTATTAGGATAACACATTTTTTTTTGTTTTAATATCCCTTTACTAAAGTTTAAGAATTAATTTATTCTTTTAATAAGAGATAGGTATATTTATGCTTGACAATTAGAGTTTCAACCTTCAACTCATCTTTCACTCAAAAAGATAATAGAACTCAAAAATATTATACTTATCCTAATTGTATAAGGTTCCAAATGTTAACACATACCATTTAGATTAGTAAAATTATTTTGTAATAACCAGGGACTTCCTGTAGGCTAGTGGTAGGAAATAAAGGCTTGTCGCACTATGGTTGTGGGTTCGATTCCTGCAGCTTTGTCTGACGCGACGGGTTATTCCCCACCCTGCAGGTTGTCCTTTTCCTAAAACTATAGTATTATAATATTCCAAAAAAATCTTCAGAAATGCTTTAACCTTAAACAATACTATCCAAAGATCAACTTAATCCACCCCAACCTTTATAGTTATCCAAAATACCTCTGTCCAGACTTTCTCTAAAATGTCTCTTAATTCCAAAATCAATTGTAACATCAGATTCCCCAAAAAAAGAAAAGTTTCTCTTATTGTCACATACTAAAAATATGATTACCTTAATCATATTAAAACCTTACTGAAATCAAAAAGTACTGCAGTACAATCCATATATATATATATCACATTATTCTTATAACCAGAATATAATTCTTGAGTCCAAAAGCACCAATACATTAATTATTCCGATTCAACTGTAGTCACAGCATAAGATTGGCCTTGATCCCTTGGCCTTTTTTGAGGTAAGTTTCCTTGACGCTTAGGACATTCATTTGCATAATGCCCCATTTCCCTACAATTGTAGCATTCAACTTTGACAGCCTCTTTCTTTCCCTTGCAATCACGAGCCTGGTGACCCTTTTCTCCACATTTATAACAAACTCCCATTCCTTTTAGGCATGTACCAGGGTGATTCTTCCCACAATTATCACATAATGGAAAATCCTTCTTTCCCTTTTTCCCTTTATCTGTCTCTTGTTCCACCGTTCTCTTCTTCTCTTACTTTACTTTGTTGTCATAAGACTTAGAGAATTCCTTTTTTGTCTTGATAGCACACGAGACAATATCTTCGTATGATGAGAAGGATTGTGATACTAAAGCTCGACGGAGAAATGGTTTTAACCCATCAAAGAAACGATCAATCTTACTCCTTGGGTTACGTATATAATCGGCAGCATGCCTCGCTAACCTTGTAAAGTTAGCCTCGTACTTTGTGACATTCTCATCCTCCTTCTGCCTCAGACTCAGAAATTGCCTTTCCATATCTGCTCGATGGTCACGAGAAAAGTATTTTTATAATAAAATCTCTTTTAACTCCCTCCATTCCATATTCGATACATCATCATCTTCCTTTGTGTTTTGAATCAGTGACCACCACTGATCGCATCTCCAGTGAGGCGGTAAACTGCCATGACAACCTTCTCCCTTTCACTACTCCCCAAGGCATGGAATATTTTCTCTAAGGAATTTATCCATTGCTCAGCTACTATAGGATTTGTACTCCCATTGAAGGTTGGTGGTTGTTGCCTCATGAAACGGTCTAGCATTGATCCTCCACGTTGCGGATCAGGGTGCTTCATACGAGTAAGGTTATTATTCATAACCTGCGTGAGTTGTCCCAGTACGGTGAGAAGCTGATCAGCACCAGTTGTATCACTAGCTCCACCATAATTATCTTGAGCAGGAGGGAAATCCCTACATGGAGTGCATGCATTGATACGGTTTCCATTTCTTCCACTAGGCGCCATTTCTAAACAATTGCATAAACTAGATCAGTTTATGAATCAAAATACATAATCCCATACTTATAAAACACTTAACATAAATTGAACTATTTATGGATATAATTCATAATCATAAAAATGTTTTCTCTGAGGAAGTATATACTCATAAACCCTTCATAATGATTTGTAAAGAAAATGAGAGTTATCCTAAGCATATCCCCCGGGAGTGTCGTAACCAAGAGTGCAGCAAGGCCCGTTGTCGTGCACCAGTTCCCGTTCGAGTCTAGCTCAAAGCGGTGTTTTCGGGTTTTACCCCTAGGTACATCTGTGCCAGAGCCGCCTCTACCTGCTCGTATCCAGACAGGGATGTATTGCTCGGAAAACTCACAAAATCTCTACAATACCATAATTCTAGGAAGTTCTTCTATACTAATCCTCAAAGTTCATCTTAGGTCTACGTGCTCTAATCAGAGTTTATCTAAATCTAGCTTCCAAGGTTTGTACTAAACTTCCTCTGATACCAACTGTAACGCCCCGACCCCAGCTACCTAGAGTCGGTGCATTACTTCGTAAAATTGGCATGATCACAAAAGATCAAGTCTCGAAAGACCGATTAGTTTAGTAGCCTTGGAAACACTAGATACATTCATAAGTCTTTCATTACATCAAAAAGTAAACAAACTATAATAACATGGTCTTCATAGTCCACAATCATATCCCTTTCTGACTACCCCTGCAGGTCATTCATAAAATACTTCTTCACATCCTGGAAAAATATTAAAACATTGAAAGGGGTGAGCTCAGATGCTCAGTAAGGTTAACAATATAGCGGAAGCTTTCATAAATAAACATAAACATTTAAGGCAATGTATGACTAAAACAAAAGCCTTCTAAACTTGAACATCAACATAATATGGCAAAAGTAAAATGAGATAATGCCATTTACTTCTTCACATGGATATTCTGCTGGTCGAATAATCACATGCAATATCAATAACCACTTTCATAATGATGGAATGCATAATGCCAGACTATCATAACCACGTAGCCAAGGCCTCATGCCAAGACCACAAATAAGATTTTGTCAAGGCCTCGTGCCAAGACACTAGTTTGTCTCATGAGACCTGCCGATGCATCGAGGAGCTATAGCGGGCTCCACCCGTCACTTATTAAGTCCAATGCATTCCTCATATGAATAGGTTTAAGCATATCATAAACCATAAAAACATGCATAAAGGAAACATAAAATTTTTACATTTCAATCACAAGATATCAATACAACACATTGATATAATAAAAATGCTTTCAAAACCATTTTCAATTCCAAAATAAAAGAAAGTTAAAACTTTGTATTTATTTTTCATTAAAAAAATGATGGCTTGTAGAGGAAGCCGAAACTCAAATAGTGGTCACGGCATACGACAAAAACATTCCCTTTTGTCGTTTAGTAAACGCTTCGTATAAAAAAGATTCCTTTTGAATATACGTAAAAGTCAAAGGGGTTTATACACCGAATAAAAGAAATTTGTGTATAAAACCAAATATGCCTCAATGAAAAGAGATTGAGACGAAGTCCTTAAAAAGATCATTTTTAAAATAAAATAGATCTATTATGTGTATTCACTATAGTTACACATAAAGAACGTAAAAATAAAAAAAAGACATAATAATATCATGACATAATTTGAAAGTAGGAGATTAACCCAAAGAATAGAAATTGGGTTAAGAAGTTCCCTTACCTTGTGTCCTGTCCTGACTCGACCGTTCTTTAACCTCCTGAATAATAAACTAGAGTTAATTTATATTTACTTAAGAACCTTTTTCATGTTCATTATTCCTTTTATATCCCTTATTACCATGTTATGAACATTATTTAATTATTTAAGTTAATAACGGTCATTTTGTCGATCTTTGGTACTTGAGTCAAAAATAAACTTCTTATAATTACAAGTTGTTCATGTGGTGAAATATCCATTATATCCATAATTATATTCATGATGTAGATATCATATATATCATATATATACAGTATATACATTCATTCATAATGTCACGTAACATTTAGAGGTAAGAAATGAAATGCACCATTCATGGAGACGGTAATCCGTACGTACGCATGAACGCTACTTTCATTTCTATTTCGTATTTAATGGAATGAAATCATAATGATATAAATTTATAATATAATTACAGTATAATATAGTGTATAATACCATTTAATCCATCCTTTATACATCCCAAATATGGTATTAACGATTCAAATCACTTTGAGGGGGCGGTAGTCCGCACTTCCTAAAATGAAATTATCGCATTTTAACCATAATGGAAATCATAAAGTATGACATAAATGAGAAATACAGAAGCATAAGTAAAACATAAACATATTATATATCATATATAAATATAGTTACATCTTAATGGCCACCTTTGAAGGTGTTATATGAGTGTTGAACAATCATCGTTTCGTGAGGCAGAAATTCGCCATCCACAGAAACCGTATGTTCTTTAACCATTAGATGTAGGTGTGTGTAAGTGTAGCTCGAATACTTCTTATAACAACATCATAGTATATTTAGGATTCTGGTTTTGTTACAAAAGAAATGAATAAAAATATTTTAGGGGGTTGGAGAAGAAAAATAAAACAAAACAACATTAGAGAAGACATTACCTCAAAATCGGGTAACTCTTTTTGATTTGAGACAAAGGCTTCCTTGGGAAGAGTTCTTCCCAAAGTGAGGCTTCCAGGAGTAAGAGGGGGAAGGTGGGAGAGTATTTGGGCAGAGGTTGGCCGATCCAAATGGCTTTAAGGTGTGAATAAGGTGGGATAGGTGGGTGCCTTTTTATAAGTGGAGAGGAGGGGCTCTTTTGGAAAGATTGAAATGTTACATTATTATACAATGATTTTCGGATTCTAAAGGTCCCACACTTATATAATTCGTGGATAAGGTGATAAGGGTTCGAAATCTCCTCATCCAATAGGCTTTGGACAAGTGTAAGCCTTTCATTTTTCATTATCTTCTCATTTTATTTAAATCGTTAAATAATGAGGTCATCGCTGCATCATAATGATGTCATAAATAATTTAATTTATTTAATGTCTAAAAATTATAAAACAAATACTATGATGTAGAAAATATTTTTAGCTTTCTAATGAATATTTATAGTCAAGTTGGACTTGTGTAACCCCACTTAAAAACTATTTTAGTAAAACAACTCATGTTTGTGTCAATTTAATTTTAACATTAAATAAATATATATTAATGTCATTTTCCAACTAAAGTGGATCCATGGGGTCCCCAAGTTGACCCATGGGTTGTCTTGGTCGGACATGACTCATCCAATAGGAGTAGGACAAGTGTCAAGCTCATCTCATATTATTAAAACATCATTTTTACCTTAAACTACACTAATTACCTCTAAGCGCGATTAAGAACTTAAAAGTTACTATTCACCAAAAATTTATTTTAATCTCATTGAACCACATTTTACTTCTTAATGACAACCATGTATGTCGGCTTTTTGAAAATCAAATCACAGAAGTGGTAATATTTCATTTAAACGAAAAATCAGTTATTTAACTACCACTTAGTGGTTTCACTATTCATCAAAAATTGAAGTTTTTCAGAACAAAGCCAAAATTTCACCCTAAGATATAATTGATATTCCGAATTCAAAAATGATGTCTATTTTACAAAATTCCAAACATATAAGTTGCATAAATTAATTTTATAATTATTTCCCGCTGTTACAAAAATGGCGTGTTTCTAAGAAACAATTTATATCAAAAGATTAGCAATTGTTTATGTCCAATTTCAATGTTAAATTAATTCTAATGACCACCATTGGATAAAATGGTAAAAATATATTCTAATTATACTTTAAAACAACTCAATAGTATAATTTATCACTATAAATTATTTTGATTAAAAAAGTTGTTTTAAGTATTTTTCGCTATTCATAAAAAAATTGGAAGTTCTCAGAAAGTTACAAAAATTTCAACTTAGGATAATTTCGATATTACGAATACAAAAATGAAATCCATTTTGAAATATAAAATTTCTATAATTTTAAAAAGTGGTTATTACTATTCATAACGGCTATTTTGATTAGTCGCGGTGTTTTAGAACTCGAAGTTGCGTACAATGCAAGCTATTGCATTATTGAATGAGAAGCGTATCATGGAAGCTCGGGGTGTTACAATATATATAAGATTTATACCAGAACTATTTGGATTCCTATGAGGATTTATCCAATCATGATCTTGTAATAAATATTGTTGTCTACCTCCTTGTTCCATATTTTTATAAAAAATAAAAAATAAAAAATCACTTATGATTAATCTGATATAAGGAAGATATTATCCAAAAAATAAAAAATTATAAATTACTTGAAAATATTATCAATTCTATATTGCTAATTTTTTCTAATTATTCGAATTACCACTAATTTTTTCTAATTACTGCTCATTTTTTTAATTACTGTTAAGGGAAATAAAAGGCTTACCTAGGGGAGTTAGGGAAGTATGTAGTGGAGGGGGTGAAGGATATGACAGAGTGAAATAATTCTAGTGCCACTATGTTTAGACCATTTGGAGGAGAGGTAGATAGGTTTACCCATGACTTCCTCTCTTCCAAATGGTCTAAGCATAGGGGAATTGTAATTCATTCACTTTGTCTTCACCTTTGTCCCATCCAATTTATTCTTCCATGAAGGGAATCATGGAGCATAGGAGATGGTGGTGAGAGTAGAGGGAAATAATTTCAACAACTTTAGGTTCAAACCAATTGGAAAAGATACATCCATGGATAAAACTGTGAGTAATGGAAGAGGAAGCATATGCAAGAGATAATAATGATGCTCTTAGTGGATTATTTCTCTTTTTTGGTTAAATATATCATCATGTGAAAATAATTTTTTATCGGTAATCATGAATTTACATTATGATTATTAGTAAAACATTATTTTCTCAGGTAAAGAAATTAAACCAAAAAATAGAAGAAAAAAACTCACTAAGAATTTCATTGTTATCTCTCACATCTATTTCATCTTCCACCACTCACAGGTTCACTCATGAATGTATCTCCTCCGAATGGTCTGAACTCAGGGGCACTAGAATTCTTTCACTCTATATTCACCTTCATCCCCTCCACTCTATGCTTCCTCCACACCCTTTGGTCAGAATTCTATTATTAATTGTGGTTAATTGTGGTTAATTATGGTAATTATTTCTCATTACCACTAATTTTTACTAATTACTGCTATTTTTTACTAATTATCGTTCATTATCAGTAATTTTTACTAATTACCACTCATTATAGATAATTTTTACTAATTAATACTCATTACCAGTATTTTTTTACTAATTACTACTCATTACCTATAATTTTTACTAATTACCACTCATTTTCGATAATTTTTACTAATTATAGCTCATCATCAGTAATTTTTACTAATTACCTCTCCGCACTAGAAATTATTACTAATTACTATTCATTACTAGTAATTTTAACTAATTAACACTCATTACCAGTAATTTTTACTAATTACCGCTCATTAGTGATAATTTTTACTCATAACCTCTCATTACCACTAATTTTTACAAATTCCCACTTAGTAACAATAATTTTTACTAATTTTCACTCATTACCACTAATTGTTACTAATTAACGCCCATCACAAATGATTTTTACTAATTCCTACTCATTTATGTTAATTTTTACTAATTCCCACTCATTTATACTAATTTTTACTAATTACTGGTCATTACTGCTAATTTTTACTCATTACCACTCATTTATGCTAATTTTTACTAACTATTTCTCATTACTGGTAATGTTTACTAACTACAACTCATTACCGCTAATTTTTTACTAACTACCGCTCATTTTCACTAATTTTAACTAATTGACGCTCATTTCTGCTATTTTTTACAAACTACTACTCATTTTCACTAATAATGACAAATTGATGCTCATTTCTTCTAACTTTTACTAATTATCGCTCGTTTTGTCTAGTTTTTACTAATTTCTACTCTTTCCACTAATTTTTACTAACTCCCACTCGTTTCTGCTAATTTTTACCAATTTTAGCTCGTTTTCACTAATTTTTACTAATTACTACAATTTTTTACTAATTCTCACTCATTTTCACTAATTTTTAATAATTCCCACTCATTTCTTCTAATTTATACTAATTCCCACTCATTTCTGTTAATTTTTACTAAATATCACTCATTACCACTCATTGTTAGTAATTACTGTTATTTTCTACTAATTAATAATAATTTATAATAATTATGAAAAAAATTAGTAATTGCCACTAATTTTTACTGATTACCGCTAATTTTTACTAATTACCAATAATTTTTACTATTTTTTAAAATAATTAATATTTACCATTAATTACTAAAAATTAGTGTTAATTACAATTAATTACTAATTACTGTTAGTTATTATAAATTATTGTAAAATATTATTACTTATTACTAAGATCGATGAATTATTACTAATTTCTGTTAATAAGTACTATTTATCTATGAATTATAAGTAGTTACTACTAATCACAACTACTTACTAATAATTAAAACTAATTGCTGATAATTAAAACTAATTACTTCTAATTAAAAAAAATACTGATAATTAAAACTAAATACTTCTAATTATAAAAAATAATGCTAATTAAAACTAATTACTACTAATTAAAACTAATTACTTATAATTAAAACTAATTACTTCTAATTAATAATACAAATTTCTAGTATAAAATATAATAAAATAATTAAAAATTAAAAGCATTAAAAAAATACCTCAAAATTGAAGCTTTTATCCAATTCAAATATGAAAGTTTGATTCTCTGTAAAAATTAAAAAAATTAAAAGGAGGAGAGGAGAGTATAGGAGATCTCAGAAGAGGAATGGAAGGAGGAAAATTGATTGGGGGCTGTATATAGGTTAGATTAGTAGTGACAGGACTATTTGTGGCAGGTATTCCATCACAAATATTACCCACCATAAATAAAGGATTCGATGATAAAAAGTTATTTGTGATGGGTTCCATCATAAATACTCTTCTATTGACACATTATTTATGACGGGTTATAAATTCTTGTTGCAAATAACCATAATGATGAATTGTATTTGTGGTGGGAGTAAATACCCATCACAAATAACAGTTCTCACGGTTTGGTGCACTAGCGTGCCAAAGGTATTTGTGACGGGAAACCTTCCATATCACAAATAATTGATTATTTAGGATTATTTGTGATGAGAAATGAATCTTGTCGCAAATATTCTCACTGTAAGGACTATTTGTAACAGTCGATGGACCCATTTCAAATAGCCCGTCATAAAAACATGTTTTTCCTATAGTGTTAGGTTTTGGACTCTATATGATAATGTAATTGAAGTTCCAAGGATAAACTAACAACTGAGAAGGGGGGGTGAATCAGTTGTTAAACTTTTTATAAGTTTCAAAACTTTAAGAAACTTAGCCCTTGCAACCTGTTAAGATTTATTTCCTCATCAACCATTAGCAAGAAACTCAAGTATGCAAGAAAGGTAAAGTAAGAAAGGCACACCAGATTTACAAGGTTTGGCCTCAATAAGAGAACCTACGTCCTTGCCATAGCCACTCTTGTGGGTATATGGAAATCCACTATAATAAAGAAGTGAATACAATTTGTGCCAACTCCCATTAGACACCTTCTATCTCCCTATAGGAAAGATTATATTGACTCCCGTTAGTTTACAATGTTTCCTTAAAGAACAAATGAGCCAAACACAAGAATAAGAACTTTTTTGAAGCTGCTCCACAAATGCTCACTCCGAATCTTTAGTCCGGTTTTCTTGAATCCAATTTTCTGAAAGAGGTCTTCTCAGTAAGGTAATGATGATTCTGATTTATTTTTACTAAAAAACTCAAGAAAAACTTCTTCAAGATAATTCTGATCTTCTTATCAAGGTAAGATGATTCTGATTCTCTTCTTCTCAAACACTCAAGAAATTTTTTTCAATATGGTAAAAACTATTCACTTCGAATTATCCAGTGCTCCGCCTTTTTTGCGTGTGTGAAAGTTGAAAATGAAAAAATGATTTGAACACATATTTATAGGAAACTCAGAAAACAAAGGCGGGAAACTTGAAAATATTTCCCGCTTCCTCAAATTTCAAAAAATCTGCAAATATCTCACATTTAATCTTCAATCTTTGACTTCTTCAAATATCCTTAAATTTCTCCGAGATTTACACAAAGTTAAAATTTGGGTTTTCTTGAACTCTTCATATATTTCTCAGAATGATAAAGCTGGATCTTGGTTTTGATTTTCTCAGAAACTTTCTCAGAAATCAGGTTCTGAATTGTGCACAAATCAGGTTCTGGTTTTCTCACCATGTTACTTAGAATTGTCATTCTAATTTTCTCAACATGTTGCTCAGAATTGTCATTCCAGGTTTCTCAACATGCTACTTAGAATTTTTATAAGGTTCTGAATTTAGGTTCTAAACTTTTCTTGATCTTCCTTTGACTTCTTCAACTCTTCAATCTTCTTGACATGAGAAACTTTTCTTTCTATAAATAACTTTTCCTTATCTAAGGAAGTTTGTTGTAGGAAACATTTCCTTGATCTCAACAATATCTTCAGGTTGCAGGATCTGAGTTTCCCAACAACATGCTTAGAAGTAGGATTCAGATAACATGTTTAGAAGTATGATCCAGGTTTCCTCATAAGGTTTCTCAAAATTTAGGTTCCGAAATCAGGTTCAAGAAACAGGTTTTGGATTTCTGGTTCAGGAAACAGGTTCTAGATTTCTGGTTCAAGAAACAGGTTCTGGATTTCTGATTCAGGAAACAGGTTCCGAATTTCTGGTTCAGGAAATAGGTTCTAGATTTTAGGTTCAGGAAATAGATTCTGAATTTCTGGTTCAGGAAACAGGTTCCGAATTTCTGGTTCAGGAAATAGGTTTTGGATTTCAGGTTCAGGAAAAATGTTCTGAATTTCTGGTTTAGGAAATAGGTTCCAAATTTCTGGTTCAAGAAATAGGTTCTGAATTTCTGGTTCAAGAAATAGGTTCTGGATTTCAGGTTCAAGAAATAGGTTCCGAATTTCTGGTTCAGGAAACAGGTTCCGAATTTATGGTTTAAGAAACAGGTTCCGAGTTTCTGGTTCAGGAAATAGGTTCCGAATTTCCGAATTTCTGGTTCAGGAAATAGGTTCCGAATTTTTGGTTTAGGAAATAGGTTCTGGATTTCAGGTTCAAGAAACAGGTTCTGGATTTCTGGTTCAGGAAACAGGTTCCGAATTTTCTCAGAATTTTTCTTTGTGAAAATCATCAATCCTCTTCACCATTTCTTCAACAGCTTATATCATGGAACTTTTCATGATATGTGAGAACTTTAAGATCAGTAAAGCATCTTCTGATTTTGTTTAGAAATTTTGAGACACTTTCTTAACTTCTGACTTCTTATTTTTCAACATCATCCTATTTTATAAAATCTTCACCAACCAGCAACTTCAACTTTCTATAACTAAAAAACATTCTTCAACAAACAAATTAGTTGTCAACAAATACAAAACATTTTCAAAACAAAACACCACATAGGTTCTTCAATCTCCCCTTTTGGATTTTTTGGCAACCCTTGTTTACAAATTTTCACCTCAAAAAAATTTCACATCTCAGGTTCTTGAACTTTACCAAAACATAGCCTTTCCCATAAAGAGAGTGTCTTGACACCACACTACTGGATAAAGTAATGTTTTTGAATAATTTCCATCCCTCGGTGATAAGAAAATTTTGCGGCCATGTAAGGATAAACTTCACCTTACTCAAACTCCCCCTCAAGTTTTATCTTTCCCTTTCTCGCTTTTCTTTTCCTCTCTCATTTTTCTTTCTCTCGCCCCCATTATATGATAACCATAGATTCATATTCACAAATTAAATCCAAGTAAACATTTTTTTTACTCTCCCCCTTTGTCAACATAATCCAAATCACGGTGGGGGAGACTTCCTTATAAGTTTTTAGGAAGTCATGGGAGGAGGCTGAACATAGAGTTGCAGCCTCAGTTCAACAAACCTTTCCTTTGACATTACTTTTGTAAAAATATCAGCAATTTGATACTTTGTTGAAATATATTTCATCAAGACTTCTCTAGCAGCAGCTCTCTATTTCTGAAAATGATACTTTATATCAATGTGTTTTGATCTTGAATATTGAATAGGATTCTTAGAAAGATCAATGCCACTTTGATTATCACAGAGTATCTTCAAAGGTTTAGAAACTTTTACTTTCAAATCTTCCAGTTGAACCTTCATCCACATCATTTGAGTACAAGCCTGAAAAGATGCAACATATTCGGATTCATCTGTGCTTAAAGTTACTGAACTTTGTTTCTTACTGTTCCAACTCACACACCATTCCTCTAAGAAAAATGTTCCTCCTAATGTTGATTTTCTATCATTACAATCACTAGCCCAATCAGCATCGGTATAACCATGAAACTTCATCTCATTGTTTCTCTTGTATAACAACCCATGTGAAGTTGTTCCTTTAACATATCTCAGAATCCTATTAACTTCCAACATGTGTGATTCTTTTGGATTACTTTGATATCGGAAACATAGAGTTACATCATAAGCAATATCATGCCTTAAAGCTGTAAGATAAAGAAGACTTCCTATCAACTTTCGAAAGTCTTTCTGATTCACTGTTCCCTGATTTATCTTTACTCAACTTTTTTCCCACTGAGATAGGAGTTGAAACTTCCTTTGATTCTTCCATCCCAAACTTCTTTAACAATTACTTGGCATACTTTTCTTGGGATAAGAAAATGTAGATTTCTTGTTGTTGAACTTGTAATACAAGGAAGAAAGTTAATTCTCCCAACATTTACATTTCAAAAAATTTCTTCATCTCTTCAGCGAACTCTTTATAAAACTTTTCTTCATCTCCAGCAAAAATTATATCATCCACATAAACGATTACAATTAAAGTTCTAGATTCAACATCTTTAACATACAAGTTGCTATCAACCTTTCCTTTATAAAAGTTCATCTTTCTCAGAGAATTGTCAAGCTTCAAATACCATGCTCGTGGAGCTTGTTTCATCCCATACAAGGATTTATTCAATTTGAAAACTTTGTTTTCATCCTCATCAAGTAAAAATCGACAAGGTTGTTCAATGTAAACTTCTTCCTCAATCTCACCATTTAAGAAATCTGACTTTACATCCATCTGATATACCTTGTAATTTCGATGAGCATCCACTGTAAGAAACATTCAAATAGTTTTCAACCTTGCAACAGGGGCAAATGTTTCATTAAAATCCACACCTTCCACTTGTGCATATCCTTTACACACAATCCTTTCTTTGTTTCTTGTAACTTCTCCATGCTCATTCAATTTATTTCTATAAACCCACTTGGTTCCGATAACATTCTTATTTGTTGGCCTTGGAACAAGTTCTCATGTTTCATTATTCTCAATCTGATCCAGTTCTTCATTCATAGCATCCACCCATTCTTTATGTTGAATAGATTCTGAAACTGATTCTGGTCCAGTTATTGAGATAAGGGAAGTCTAATTTTCTAATCTTAACTTCTTTCTTGTATGAACTGGAGCCTTTTTATCCCCAATAATATTTTCAAATTCAACATGTTTTTATAATTTAGGAAAACTCACATTTCTTTTCCCAACATCACTTTATTCCCCATGTAACTCATATGAGTCACTTTCACTCTAGTGGGGATTCTTTGATTTATCTTCCTTAGTATTCGTAATAGATTTTGTGAAGGAACTTGGATTTTCAATTACCTTCACATCATATGAGTCCACAAACTTTTGTAAACGTTTGTTCCAGTATTTGTAACTTCTTCTATTCGGTGAATAACCCATAAATATTCCTTCTTCAGCTTTCTCATAAAACTTTCCTAAGTAAGGATTTTTTATTTTGAGCAAGCATGGACTTCCAAAAACTTTGAAGTATTTAAAAGAAGGTTTTTTGTTATACCACATATCGTAAGGAGTCATGTTGGATTTTGGTCTCAACAAGCATCTATTTTGAACATGCACAGTAGTGCTAACAACTTCTCTCCAAAAGAATTTTGAAAGTTTGTATTCTGATAACATGCTTCTTCCCATTTCCACCAAGCTTCTATTTTTCCTTTCTGCTAATCCATTTTGTTTTGGATTATAGGGAGCACTATACTGATGTTTGATACCATGCTTCCTTATATATGTTTCAAAATCATTTCTTGTGAATTCGGTACCATTTTCTGTTCTCAGCTTCTTTATGGAAGCTCTCAATTCTTTCTCAACATCTCTTCTGAAGAATTTAAACATTTCAATAGCCTCTCAATTATACTTCATGAACATGATGTTTGTCATCCTAGTGAAATCATCAATAAAAGTGATAAATTATAAATCTACTTTTGTTGATTGATGTCTCATCGGCCCACACAGATCGGAATGAATAATCTCAAGTGGTTTGTTAGATTGAATCTAAACTCTTTTATGACTTATGTTAGTCGTCTTTCCTTTCTGGAAAGTAATACAAACATCTTCATCTATTCTTTTCAGTTCTAGAAAATTTTGAACAGCATCAACTTTAGAAATCTTACTCATGTTCTTCTGCCCAAGGTACCCAAGTCTTCGGTGCCACAACTTGTTTTCATCTTCAACACTCAAATAACAAGAGTTATTGGATTCTCTAATTTGAAATAGATTCCCACTGGTTCTTTCTCCTTTTGTAATAACTTTTCCATTTTTCAAACTTTTGATGATACAAGAATCCTTTCTGAAGATAACTTCTTTTCCATCATCACAAAGTTGACTTACACTAAGTAAGTTATGTTTTACCCCATCAACAAGCAAGACTTCCTTATATTTCATTTTCTCTGCTTCAATCTCTATTTTTCTGATTCCCTTAATTTTTAAGGAACTATCATTGTCGAAAGTAACTTCTCCTCCATCATGACTTTCAACATGTTACAAGATTTTTATATCACCTGTCATGTGTGAAAAACAACCACTATCAAGAATCCATGGTTTGTTCCTCTTACTTTCTTTCAAAGCTATCTCAACAACAAAAGCTCTGTCATCAACCTTCTTATTTTCAGCTTTCTTTTATTTCTTATCATAAGAAACATGTTCTGGAAGGAGATTCATACATCATTTGGCATTATGTCTAGACTGATCACATCTTCCACAAACTTCTTTCAAACATTCAAATTGATTCTTTATTGGAATGTTTCTGACATCTTGAGAATTCACCTTTTCAACTTTCTGTGAGTACGGAAAGTTACTCATTCTTATTTCACTATTTCTTCTACTTTGCTCAAACCCTCTTCTAGGTAGATATAATTTGTGCCAAAAATTATAAGATTTATGCCCATATATTCCGCAGCACCGGTAATAGCCCTCAAATCTTGGTTTTCTATTCAAGAATGATCTTTCTCTATGAAAGCTTTGTTGAGGTTGATAACTTCTTTCAGCTCTAGAAAACTCAGGATGTAGGCCATATCTTATTTTGAGTGAGTTTTCTACTTTTGTAGGATTGATAGGTTTCTCATATTCTTTCTCCACCCAAGCTTTAGTAATACTTTTTTCATAACCTAAAATGTTATAATAATTAGATAAAACATTATTTTTTATAGGAGAAGATTTCACCTGATTCTCATGGTAAGCCTTCTCAAAAATCTTATAAGTCTCATCTTTTACTTCGGTGGCTTTATGGAAGTTTTCATTCATCTTCCTTAGGGTATTTTCAGATTCAATAACTTTTGATTGCAACTTGTTGACCTCTTCATCTTTAGTTTCCAGCTTCTTTCTAAGATCTTTAATCATCTTTCCTTGTTCAGAATTTCTAAGTTTGTAACTTAAAATTTCTTGAATGTATTCATCTTCCTTCTTGGTAACATCTTTACTTCCATCATGAAATTCTTCATGATTTTTCTTCTTCACATGAATTCCTTTCTTGAGAGATTTTTTTTGCTCAAGACATGCAAGAAGTTCGGATCTTAGCTAATATTCTCTGTAAGATTCCTCACCACCTTCTTCACTCTCTAAGGAAACATTTGTTTTATCAACTTTTGCAATGAAGGTTCTGAATCTTTATTTACTTTCATCTTCTGAGGAATCATTGTCAGATGATTCTGATTCAACCTTCTTTCTCAACATACTTCTTTTCTTTCTAGAAAAATTATTCTTGAATTCTTTAGAAGTATTCTCTTCTTTTTCATTCTTGTTATACTTCTTCCATCGAGGATTCTCATTAGAAACATCTTGATATTCTCCAACTTTCTTCTTAGGGAAATTCATAGAAAAGTGTTTGATTCCACCACACTCAAAACATTTAAGAGTAATTTTCCCTCTATACTTTCCTCTTCCTCTTCGATAGTTCTTGGATATGAGAGACATGATTTTTTCATTCAACTCTTCATCTTCCTTATCAATGGACTCACAATGATCAGCTTTATCATCATCTTGGATTTTCATCTTTCTCATAGCTTCAAAATCCATTTCATCTTTCATCTTCTTGTTAAATATTGGATCTTTCCTCATTTCATAAGAAACAAGAAAGTTATGTAGTTCATAAAGATATAAATCATCCTTATCTTCTAAAGCTGAAATTTTAGAATCAAACCTGACTAGAAAGTTTCTCATAAGTTTTTTCACAATTATAGAATCTTCCAAGTCTTCTACGAATACCTTGATGTTGCATACAATTTCATTAACTCTGGTGAAGTATTCATCAATTGTTTCATCATCTCTCATCCTGATGTCTTCAAACTTACTACGCTAGATTTGTAGCTTGGCCTCCTTGACTTCTGTATTTCCTTCAAAAACACTTTCCAGCTTGTCCCACATTCCTTTTAATGTTGTGAGACCCATCACCTTTTGATAAACATTTTCTGATAAGTACATGATAATAGCATTTCTATCCTTTCCATCAACTTCTATGTTTATATTATCAGCAAATGTCATGGGAGCATTTTTCTCAATAGGTGGAAAGCCAATAGTAGAAGAATCAACAACTTCAAGGCCAAGAGATAGGAGATAAGGAATCATCCTATTTTTTCATCCATAATAATTCTTGTTATTGAATATAGGAATTACTCTACTATTGACAGAATTGATATTCTCCATGATAAGGATAAAACAAGGGAACCTCCCTCTGATACCACTTGAAGTTCCGAGGATCGAATAACAACTGAGAAGGGGGGGTTGAATCAGTTGTTAAACATTTTATAAGTTTCAAAACTTTAAGAAACTTAAACCTTGCAACCTGTTAAGATTTATTTCCTTATCAACCTTTAGCACGAAACTCAAGCATGCAAGAAAGGTAAAGCAAGAAAGGCACACCAGATTTACAAGGTTCATCCTCAATAAGAGAACCTATGTCCTTTCCATAGCCACTCATGTGGGTCTATGGAAATCCACTATAATAAAGAAGTGAATACAACTTATGCCAACTCCTGTTAGACACATTATATCTTCTGATAGGAAAGATTATACTGACTCCCGTCAGTTTACAATGTTTCCTTAAAGAACAAATGAGCCAAACACAAGAATAATAACTTTGTTGAAGCTGCTCCACAAATTCTCACTCTGAATCTTCAGTCTGATTTTCTTGAATCTGATTTTCTGAAAGTGGTCTTCTCAGTAAGGTAATGATGATTCCAATTTCCTTCTACTAAAAAACTCAAGAAAAACTTCTTCAAGATAATTCTAATCTTCTTAGCAAGGTAAGATGATTTTGATTCTCTTCTTCTCAAACACTCAAGAAAACTTTTTCAAGATGGTAGAAACTTTTCACTTCGAATTCTCCAGTCCTCCGCCTTTTCCGCATGTGTTCAAGTTGCAAATGAGCAAATGATCTGAGTACATATTTATAGGCAACACAGAAAACAAAGGAGGGAAACTTGAAAATCTTTCCCGCTTCCTCAAATTTCAAAAACTCCACAAATATCTCGCATTTAATCTTCAATCTTTGACTTATTCAAATCTCCTTAAATTTCTCTGAGATTTACGCAAAGTTGAAATTCGGGTTTTCTTGAACTCTTCATATCTTTCTCATAATGATAAAGCTGGATCTTGGTTCTGATTTTCTCAGAAACTTGCTCAGAAATCAGGTTTCGAATTGTGCACAAATTAGGTTCCGGTTTTCTCAATATGTTGCTCATAATTTTCATTCCGGTATTCTCAACATGTTGCTCAGAATTGTCATTCTGGGTTTCTCAACATGCTACTCATAATTGTCATAAGGTTCCGAATTCGGGTTCTGAACTTTTCTTGATCTTCCATTGACTTTTTCAACTCTTAAATCTTCTTGAAATGAGAAACTTTTATTTCTCTAAGGAACTTTTACTTATCTAAGGAATTTTGTTGTAGGAAACATTTCCTTGAGCTCAACAACATATTCAGGTTGCAGGATACGAGTTTCCCAGCAACATGCTTAGCAGTAGGATCCGGATAACATGTTCAAAAGTAGGATCCAGGTTTCCTCATAAGGTTTCTCAAAATTCAGGTTCCGAAATCAGGTTCAGGAAATAGGTTCTGGATTTTTGGTTTAGGAAATAGGTTCTGGATTTCTGGTTCAGGAAACAGGTTCTGTATTTCTGATTCAGGAAACAGGTTTCGAATTTCTAGTTCAGTAAATAGGTTCTGAATTTCTGGTTCAGGAAATAGGTTCTGAATTTCTGGTTCAGGAAACAGGTTCTGGATTTTAGGTTTAGGAAACAGGTTCTGGATTTTTAGTTCAGGAAACAGGTTCCAAATTTTCTCAGAATTTTTCTTAGTGAAAATTGTCAATCCTCTTCACCATTTCTTCAACAGCTTTTATCATGAAACTTTTCATGATATGTGAGAACTTTAAGATCAGCAAAGCATCATCTGATTTTGTTTAGAAAGTTTGAGACACTTTCTTAACTTATGACTTCTTATTTTTCAACATCATCCTCTTTAAGAAAATCTTCAGCAACTAGCAACTTCAACTTTATATAACTAAAAAACATTCTTCAACAAACAAATTAGCTTTCAACAAAGACAAAACTTTTTCAAAACAAAACACCACATAGGTTCTTTAGTAATAAAAACCACAAATCTTCCCATGGTTTCTCCCAAATAGGAGTGGTTTTTATTATTTTGTAACACTAATAAGTGAACTCATTTAATTAATAACCTTGGTGATGCAGAAGTGATTCATGTTTATAAATAATTGATTTTAAAAACTTAAAATACAATATTGGTTTTGGAGGATTCATTAAGTGTTTATAAAATTATTCAAATAACTTAAAAAATACATTATTTTAAATTTAAATATTTATTTATTCATGAATAACTTTTATGACATATATTACATCACTTTCGGGTCATTATGTTGTCATAATACATACAGTATATTTATACCATATTTAATTTTTACCCAAAAAATTGAATGATGTGAAAATTTATGAAAAATTCACCATTGGATAATTTTGATGTTATCATTTAAAAAATAATATTCATTTTATCAAAATAATTATCTATATATGATAAATTACACTTTTAAATCAAAAATCACCATTTATTTAAAAATGTTGGTTTTTTAACAATAACAGTTTTCTAACCCTAATAAAAATTACATTTGACTTCATATAATTATATTATCATTTATATTTAATAAATATTATTTACTAATAATATTTTATTTTAATATAATTTATTTCAAAAATTCTTGAATTCGTCAAAAAGAGTGTCATGATTGAAATTATGTATTTTACAAAAATATTATTCGAGATTTGTCTTATTAAAATATAATTTTTATAAAATTCATTATTTAATCATTTATAAAGTAAAGGAATATATATAATCATTATTTAAAATAAAAATATACAAATTCATACTATTATGGTCAAGATACATAACCCTTTAGTACACCAGTAAATTCCCTAAGGGTAAGGTGTGTGATGGTGAGATTTTTATGATGTGGTTCAGCGAACATAGTTTGGGTCATGATCTCAAAGAGCTTGAACTTATCCCATAAATAGTTTCACTCA
The DNA here is from genome assembly GCA_963277665.1 of Viscum album. Lineage (NCBI taxonomy): Eukaryota > Viridiplantae > Streptophyta > Magnoliopsida > Santalales > Viscaceae > Viscum > Viscum album. The sequence goes on along the minus strand of OY728128.1, from coordinate 990,030,350 downwards.
TGCTTTAGGTTTTGAATATTGGCTTTGTCTTGATCAATGGAAAATCCCATTGATGTTATCTCTCTCATAAGCTCTAATAAATGGGCTTCATTGAGTACGATCCTACTGGTTGAGGTTATCACTTCCTTTGTCTATGTCAAATAGACTTTATCATAACCCGCAATATACTAATCTTAATGTTCATTGTACAAAATCTAAATTATCGATGTTTATGATGCTTAATAGTATTTTAAATTTGACTGACCACATAATGGTCCAAAATAATCAAAGTAGTGCATGTGTTTTCAATAACTTCATTTGTTAATAAGGCATTTATTCATCTAAAAAAAGAATTTCATTTATAAATGTTCAGGTGATTACACTTGTTTTGTGTAATCCAACATATAAAGACCGTTATTTAAATTTTTCTTACCATAAAAAATTATATCTTTATAAAATAAGCAACATTTATTCCCAAACTTGAAAATAAATCCATCAGTATCAAGTCTAGATATAGAAATAATGTTTTTTAACATATTACACAAAATAATAATCCTTCAAAACCATGATCATTCCCATTGGCAGCGTGAGGTGGTAGTTTCTAATAGTTAGCATTTTTGGATACTCATGGATCAACCTCACCTCATCCAATCTTTTTGAATCTATTCGGTTCCTATATTTGAATATATATGTGAGAAATAAAATCTATATCTAATACCCAATTTGTATAAATAGATAAATTTAATTTGATAAAAAATAAACTAGAAGATTCCCCTTGCTTCTTTGGTTAGGTGTAGTTTTTCTTCTAGTTTATCTTCTTGCCACATATAAAATGGATAACATTCTGATCCCTTGTTTTCCCCTTGATCTTTGTCTTCTTGGAAGGGCGTGAAGAAGCTTTGGTTTTAGAGCCCTTTTCTTATCCTTTTTGTTTATTCACCATAAGGATAGAAGGTTTTTCTCACTTCATTTACTTATCTACTTATCAAATAAGATTGATTAAATCGGGAAGATACTTCTCAATGTTGTTCATATTAAAATTTACAATAAATCTGGATAAACTCTAAGGGGGTATGCAAAAATGAGATCAGTGTGTAGTTTATTAGGAACTTTAAACCATAGAGACACTAGGTACTCAATGTAGCCAATGAGTTTGACCATGTGAGGTCAATATAGTGCAACCTCTCTATGCTTAATCTGAAAGAGTTCCTTGGAGATCTCAAACCATTCATGTCTTTCTCTCTCCTAATAAATACCATGAAGATTCTTGATCATGCTATAATCATCCATGTTTTCATGAGACTTCATGAGTTCAATAGTCATAGATGATAGAATAAAACATTGAACATCGACCATTTTGTTCAAATTTTTTCATATACAGGGAAATATTCACCACTTTCCTCCTTTGTAAGTGGATTGGTAATGAGGAATATAGCATATAATATTTTCATTCATGGCACAACACAACCTGAAGGTGTTTGAACCACTCATGGAAGTTACTACTAGTGAGGACATGGTCTTTCTCCAATATAGATCTTAGGGATAATTTGGATGAAAAACATTCAATTATTTTACAGTTTAAAATATTTAATTATTATTACTTTTCTTGATTGCAAATTATATGATAAATAGTAATAATTAAATTTTTATTAAATCTATCACTATTTTATCTAGTCTCAATAACCCTCTCCATTGAACTTGAAATGTCTTGTTTCTTAGAAATTCTAGTGTAAATGATCCATATTCCCCTTTGCATAAGCCCAATGAGAGGTTTTCAATCTACTTGAGGGTATTTGGGTATGTAGGCCTTTTCCAATTGTAGGCTTGCAACTCCTTGATCCATTGAGTGGACTCTCCAATCATGAAATCTTGACTCATATTTCCTCAACAATTACCTCTAATTTACATAAAATCTAGTGAGGGATATTTCTCTTGATGTAAGATGGTTAAGTAAAACCATAACCTTTATAAGAACTCTACATTAAAAGCAAGTGTCCCAACGAGGGTTGGTCAAACACTTAATTCTAAAGCTTTCATTCCTAATCAATTAATGGAAAGAAAAATATGAATTAATATTTAGTTGAGGGGTTTATTATTTATTATGCATAAATTTATCTTATTTTATATTTTACATATCTTATTAATATTAAGTGTATTTTACTTAAGTGATTAACCATGGTTTTATAAAAACATTTACTCATAATCTATTTATTTATATTCTATATTTACACATTGATTTATTTATTTATATTATTGAGGTCTTGAATCTATAAACTAAATAATGCTTAAGAAATAAATAAATAAATAACCCAGTCATGAGCTTATTTAACATTTTATTTATTGAGTGTAAAATAAATCAACCTATAATCTAGGGGGGTAATCCTTGTACTAGTCTTGGCATGAGTCACAACATTCCACCTGTCCACTTGTGTATCACTTGGGTTGACATCATATTAGTTATGTCATGAACTGCCTCTATGTGCCTTGGGATACTCCATTTATTACATGTATTTATAACTCACACACAAGTGAGGGTAACTAAAGGATTGGTTAAGGTGAATTATATAAATCACCTTAGATATGTTTTTCCTACATAATAAATGAGGTGGGGATGACTCACAAACTATAAATTTTAATTTAATAATTAATAATTTCAAACTCATGCAATAAATTAGATTAAATAAATCCAACACGTGCACAATTCTTGGACAAGCTCATGAATGGTCATGCACATGTAACGGTTATGTAAAAGTACACTGGATAAGATTCATTTCTATTCATTCTTTATTATTAAGATAAATATGTTTGAATTAATTAATTAATTCCCTTTCATCTTAATGACCATATGAATTATCTTGAAGATACCCACAATAAATTCATTCATGGAAAATAAATGGAAGATCTGATAATTATAGATAATTACAATAATTAATTGAAAATTTAATAATTTATTAAATCTTTATTAAATTGTCAAATGCATCAGGTGTTAATAAATATAATAAGTTTTAAATGCTATAATTATTTATACAATGTAATTTAATTTTTTTCCTTTATTTGGAGACTACACAACACGTACTTATGAGCTACATGTCATATATCTTGATTTTCATGTACTCAGGATACACTCTTGGGCTTCAGTGTGTACCTCAACTGGACTGTGCAGCGTATACAATCCAACTACATGCCATGTCTTGCTCTTTCCATGTGTTTGCACAAGCCACCAAAGTACTTCATGTGTTTATTGTATGTGAGACTACATGATGTGTATAATCTAGATACATGTTTTGTATCTCACATGTCATGTGTCTATATGAATCTCTAAAGGATTTTTTTTGTATTTTAGAGGTATGAATTAATGCACTACATGCCACGTATGTCGGCTACATGTCATGTATTTCATTAATGCTTTAAGATTTCAATATCAAGCTATTTTGACCATGTATTTAACCACACAGTTTGTGAAAATTTCTCCGCTAAACCATGTATACTACACTACATGTATGCTAGCTACATGTTGTGTAACCCAATAAGTTTTTTGCCAGACTGGCCTGGTCTGCACACTATGTACAATAAATGCATCATGTGTGATTTTTTATTGGTGTGTCATGTATCCTATGACATAGCCAGATGCAGTACACGTGAGTACACAGCATGTACTACGGCTACGCTCTATGTAACTCGGTCTTACCAGTCAAAATTTTTGTGCTTCCTAATAGCATCTTCAGTCACTCTTCATCTATTCTTATTCCTTTAATAAAATTAAATTCTGAATGATGATAATTAAAATGTCAAAATAATTTTAATTAAAATCAGATTAAAGAATGAATATTCTTGAAATGAAATATCTAACCACTATTTTCCATATAGATCAACAATCAAACAAATAATTATAAATTTAAAATGTGACCACTCTGATACCACTTGAAGGTTCCAGACACAGTGAAATCACTAGGGTGGGTGATATAACCATTAAGGTTTTGTTTATCATGTGAATCATTTGCAATATTGTGCATGACGTTAACACCATGAACAATGAAATTTTTTCACCAGATATTAACATAAATAAAACCTAGAACCCATAGAGGATATTTTCATGTTAAATTTATAATTTATTTATTTATGATTGGAAGAAATGGTTACATTGTCAAGAAGATTTATTTGATGGTGATGTTGATCGTATGTAAACCCTTCTCGGATTACCTTTTTTGTGTAGGGGGTCTGTTGGAGTCAGTTCCCTAAAACCAAATTATTTTTTACTTTATGATAAATTATATTCATTATCACATCATGATTTTTCTTCTGTGTAACATTTTATGTGATAATGTCCTAAGAGTAAATTTCACACTAAAAGGTCATAGCAGATCCCTGCTATGATGAGAACCCAGAAGTTCTCTAACACTATTCTTGAATATATGTTCTATATCTAGATGATATCATTTTAGGGACACAAATTATACAGACTATTAGGGTTGGAGACTCATAGGACTTTGAGGAACCTTCTCATAGTGTACGCCCTTAGTAATGTCTATGAGGATATTATGAGAATAAGACCCACCAGTAGGAAATCCATATTTCTATGTGTTATTTGATGTTCCTATATTCATACATGTGTATTGGTCCTTAGACTTTAACATTATTATTAATTAGTATTATGAGTCACTCACTTAGATGTATTGATGAAAATCGTGATGACGGATTTTCACGGTGAGGTAGGATATGTTGGGTGTGTTGTGAGTAATATTTCATTAATGAATAATGCGAGAAAGGATTTATCCCTTCTTTTATTTAACGGAAGATAATATATAATGTCCTTTGATGGAAATGATATGTCCTAAATAAATCCATTTCCATGGTGATCAATAGGTAAGTTCTATTTTCAGAAAGTCAAAGAAAGAGATATCAAGCATATAGGTTAATGGCATTGGAATGAAACCTACTCGATTTGAGATATTGTGATAAAGGTATTATATTACATGGTAAGTGTTCATATGAGGTGACATGTCATTGTGGAATTAACTTCTTTATCTATGGGTTCCTTGGCCTGTTTCTAGATTTTAACCTTGGAATTTAGTTTGCTCTGCCTAATGCCACCGAGAAAGAGGCCTAGAGGGTAACACACTAAGTGTATCCAATATTTCAGTTAAATAATTTATTATTTAACAAGTTGAATAAATATTATTCCCAGTCATGTTTTAATGATTATTCATGTATGCATGATCATGTTTATTCTGTCACTAGTTATTTAAGAGAATATATTGTGGGTGGAATAATTAATAAATATTTATTTTTTATTTAGTGAATATAATATTTATTTATTTATCGGAAAATAATGCAGTGATATTTATTTAGTAAATAAATAGTCATTATACAAGTCATGATAAATATTGAGGATGATTGGCAGACCGAGTTTAAGGGTCCAGTGAGAAATAATAATATTGAATATTATTTGATTAAATAGTATTTAATTATAACTCACAAGTTAAGTTCATGTTAGGAAATAATAATGTTGTTGTTGTTATTTAACATGAGGGTTTCACTAAGATTAATGAAATAATTAAAGGCACTTATGAAAATTATTTTATTATTACCCTAGTGAAATAAATTCTTGGTTATATTATTATCTCATTATCCAAGGACAAACCAAGAAAAATCATTGTACACAACGAATTGGAGAAAATATCTCAAGCATAGAGATTTCATCGCTCTCCAAGAACACTCTCAAGAACGAGAGAGGTCCTCCTCCACCGGATCAAGGATAACGCTTTGGAAGTGGTTCTCAAGGAGATCAAAGGCAGACATCACAAGCACAAGGATATTTCAAGCTATCACCTGGAGACTCCTTCAGCGACGTATGGAGATACATGGAACACATGTGGCTCATCGTTAGAAGAATCATACACTTAGATTCTATAACAAAACGGAGACACACTATAGATCTATGGTCAGATTCATCAATGAAGAAAGAATAACCTTGGTGGTAATTCTTATTTAATTTAATTAATTGTAAAAAACATGTATTGATCTACACTCTCTTGGTTCCAAGTTTTTTATCCCTTGCTTATTCTTTGATTCAATTTCATTGGTCACGAAGTTCTTCATCAGAATAGACCTCATATTGATTACCAATAATGGCAAAAAGAAAAGTTGGGAACTGACTCTCTCGTGCTTCCACTACGCCTAGAACCTACAAGTGGTATCAAAGGGGTCACATCGTGGTTTATAATTATTTAGTTTCATTGATGATTTACGCATTCATAATTTAGTTTTTCAATTCAAGTTAATTGTTATTTAAATATGAATTGCGGGAAATATTTATTCTTCCATCATTTCTTGTAGATCTAAGAGAAACAATTTGTGATAGTCGGGTCCCATTGAGAGCACAGACACCCCCGCCTTTAACATGGTCGTCGGGTCCTGGCCCGCTAGGTACCACCGGTTTCCCCGCAGTCATGTGGCCCCCACCCTGGGGCCCACCCACATGCCCGAATAGGTCATCTAACAAATGACAGTCCCTATAGGCCAACACATGTCCTTTCCAGTGTGCTTTTGTCCTCGCTCACACAAACCCTGGGGAAATTCCCATAAGGTCACCCATCCTGATCACTACTTCAGGCTAAGTACACTTAACTGTGGAGTTCTAATCAGGTAGGCTCCTAAAAACAAGGGTGCACCTTGTTGACATGAGTCATATCATTTATTTATTTAACCCTTTATCATTTTGGGGTGTTACAATCACCCCTCTTTAGAACACAATGTTCTCATTGTGGACCCTACATCTCAACCCAAGCAGTGCACCGCATTTAAGGATGGACTCCTCCTCTAACACCAAATGTGACAATTGGGTCCCGGTGATAGCACAAACACCCCGCCTTTAACATGATTGTCGGGTCTTGGCCTGCCATGCACCACCAGTCGCCCCGCAGAAACGTGGTCCCCACCTAGGTACCCAACCACGTAACTGAACGGGTCATCTAACAAATGAAAATCTCTACAGGCCAACACATATCCCTTCTAGTGTGTGTTTTTTCTCACTCACACAAACCTTAGAAAACTTCTGAGAAGGTCACCCATCCTAATCACTACTCTACGCCAAGCATGCTTAACTGTGGAGTTCTAATCAGGTAGGCTCCTAAAAAGGAAGGTGCACCTTGTTGACATGAGTTATATCATTTAGTCATTTAACCCTTTATCATTTTTGGGTGTTACATTCACCCCCCCCCCCAGAACACAACGTCCTCGTTGTGGACCCTACATCTCAACCCAGGCAGTGCACCGCACTTAAGGCTGAGTTCCTCCTCTGACACCAAATGTGACAACCAGGTCCCAGTGACAACACATACACCCCACCTTTAACATAATCATTAGGTCCTGGCTCTCCAGGTACCACCAGTTTTCCCGCAGACACATGGTCCCCACCCTTGGGCCCACCCATGTGCCCGAATGGGTCATCTGACAAATGATAGTCCCCACAATCCAGCACATGTTCTTTCTAGTGTTCTTTTCTCCTCACTCACACAAACCCTGGGAAACTTCCTAGAATGTCACCCATCCTGATCACTACTCCAGGCCAAACACGCTTAACTGTGGAGTTCTAATCAGGTGGGCTCCCGAAAAGGAAGGTGTACCTTTTTGACATAATTCATATCATTTATTTATTTAACCCGTTATCATTATGGGGTGTTACATGATTAATTTTATGATTAAAATAAAATCGAACAACTCATCTAGAGGTTCCAAAGATTCTGATTGGATAACACAAAAGTACTTGCTGTGTAATCGAAATTACACGTTGTGTACTCATGTTAAAAGCACCAAGAGTTAATTTAGGAATTACTCAACCTGTGTGCATTAATGAAATGCAGTGTAGTTAATTCTTACACCGTGTGTTGACCGAGAAAGACTGGTGCACGGTTAGTCGGACTACACCTCATGTGGCCCACTGGACATGGCATGTAGTCCCTTCGGGTCAGGTTCGGGCCGTGTATTCCTTACACAACCTACCCAACCAGTGACCATGTAACACAGAGTCAACATGGAATGTGTCCCACTGGACACACCATGTACTCTAAGATTTCTGAAGTATGCCTCACACACTGAGTCCCTAGGTGTCTACTTCGGATAGACAGTGAAAAATGTACACACTTTGTAGTTCGGATCTACATGTTGTGTATGTTTACTAGTTACACAGATTTAAAATTTATTATATTATATAACCCTTGAGACATGTACTTGTGTGTGGGTGTAAATATGTTACACACAATGTGATATGATTTGATATATATGTGTGAGTGTGTGTTTGTTTTATTAACATCTGTGTAATATTCAAAATCTACACATTATGTATGAGTTGTATTATAGTTATTATTCAATGTGCATGCTCACAAACAATAAAGTTTATATGAGTATAATACACGTTGGATAGTTTTTGATGGGTTTTCACCAGGTTACCTCCAAGGTACAAGTTATGTACACAATTGATTTTAAATGAATTTATTAATTTGTTTAAAATTATAATGAATGAGAATCTCAAGAAAAATCATAAAAAGTTTTAATATAAAAGGATTTATTAATTAAATATAATAATTAAACGATTTGAGCTCGATTTATCTTAAATAATAATGATTAAATAATTTAATGTTAGTTTTATTAATTGCATAATTCGTTGCATGAATGTGGATGATCATGAGCTAGACCAAACCTTTGTATGTGATTGGTTTCCATTTAATTTATTATTAAATTAAATTGTGGTAATGTGTGCCTTCACTCCTCATTAATATGTAGGGATTGTGTGTCCATACTTTCTTTTATGTAAACCCCATTTTACCCCTCACCTACGTGTGAGTAAAAACGTGTGTAATGGATGGAGCTCCAAAGCTAGTGAAGGCGGTTCAAGTTAGGAGTCAAGGTGAAACCAATACAAGGAGATACAAATGTGGATAGGTGGAAATATGTAAACACGAACCTCGTATTGATTCAAGGTGTTTCTCTCCTAGGTCAGTAGTTAGTTTATCAACCACTAGATAAACTAACCATTGGAACCAGCTCATGATCATACCCTTTATTTTATTTCTATCAGTTTCATGGTTATTCATTATGGATGTTTTTTCATGATCAAATGATTAATGAATTAACAAGCATGCAAGATAGAAATAAAATAGACTGGCTTATGCATAAATATTATCTAAAAACATGGTTAATCACTTATGTAATCCCACTTAATATTAACAAGCATGTGATGGAGATAATAATTGGAAATTTATTCATAAACAATAAAATCTCTCATTAAAATATTAAGTTGGTATAGCCTTCCATTACTTCAGTTAAAATCAAACCATAGTTTAAAGTGCTTGAACAGCCAAAGTTGGAGTGCTTTCAATTATTTAGGAATTCTAACATGAGTTTTTTTCTTGACTTGACTTGGTTCACATCAAGGGTTGACAGCCAAAGCAAGACTTGGTGTAACTAAGAGGAAAAGTTTGAGGAAATATAAATTAATGATTTTAGGATTGGGGGTACACTCAATGGATCAAGAAATTATGAGTTAATTCAATTGGAATTTGGAATTCCTACCTAAAACCATTCGAGTTTCTTGACGAGCCAAAGTTAGGCTAATGAGAATGGAATATGGATCCTTGCCACTAGAATATCTAAGAAAAGAGATATTCCAGAGCTAATGGTGAGGGATATTGGGTTTCGATAAAATAGTTGGAGACTAATAAATATAATATTTATTTATTTGTCTAAATTTTATTAGATAAAGTACTAAAATTCTGCTCATCTTATTTGTAGAAACAGCATCAAAAATGACATCAAACGTATCATTGTGATCCATACTCAAGAAGGAAAACCTTCTCACTGACACTAATTTCCAAGAGTGAAAAAGGTACATATGGGTCATATTTCACCATAAAAGGAAACTGTATGTGTTGGAAGAACCTTTACCAGTTGTTCTTGGAAATGAGGTGAGTGGTGAAGAGCTCTCTCTTTACGAGAAACATCTGAATGATGCTATATATGTTTAGTGCTTCATGCTATCATTCATATATAATTATCTCTTGAAACAATATGATTAAATGGATGCTTATAGAATGATGCCTCACCTTTAGGATCTCTATCAAGAGAAGGTGATACAAGAGAGGTATGAGATCTCCAATGCTTTATTCATGACTATGATTAGAGAGTCTGTGCCAGTTGGGCCTCATGTAGTCAAGCTTATCAGATACATTAAGCATATGGACATATTAGGGACTAAATTCTCAGATGATTTGTGTATAGATCTCATACTTTCCTCACTGCACAAGATCTTCTCTAGTTTTATTGTGAATTATAATATGATCAATAATGAGAAGAGTCTATCAGAACTTCTGACCTTAATTCACTAAGTGGATAAGGACATGGGGTGTCAAAAACCCATAGTCTTTATGGTGAATAGGAAGAGGAAGGACAAAGAAAAGGGGAATAATACTTATAAACAATCTAAATCCCCCAAGCACTGTTTGTCCAGGAAGAATAAGATCCAAAGGTAGGGCAAGGAAAAGAAGGAAGTATGTATTTCATGTGGCAAGTCAGGCCACTAAAAGAGGAACTGCACCCAAAGGCAAGGGGAAGCCAAAGGTGAATTTGTTATCAAGTTAAATCTTTCCATTTATATACATTGGGTAGTATATATAGCTTGTGGTTCTCACATATGTATCCAAATTTAGGAACCAAGTAGATTTAGAAAAATTGGCAGAGGAGAGGTGGATCTGTGAGCTACCAATGGTGTGATGCTAGATGATCTTTCCATTGGTGACTACCACCTTTTATTACCAATGGGAATGATTTTGGTTTTACATGATTGTTATTATGCACCTACTATTACCAAAAACATAATTTTTGTATCAAGTTTAGATACAGATGGGTTTATTTTCAAGTTTATAAATAAAAGTTGTTTCTTTTATAAGAAAAACATATGTTATGGTATGGCACATTTAAATAACAATCTGTATGTATTAAATTATAAAAACCAAGTGTTTGCAATCGATAACAAATTAGGTTCACATGACTCATATAACACTTAATTGTGGCATCACTGCCTTGGTCATGTAAATGAGAAGCATTTGACAAATATCTGTCAAGATGACTATTTAGACTCTTCTGAGCTAAAACCACTTGATATATGCCATGATTTTTTATAAGGGAAAATGACCAAACCACCATTTGGTGGATAGGGTGAAAGGGCCATAGGGATTCTAGGATTGGTACACACTACTATGTGTGGACCATTTCTAGTAGAGGCTAGAGGTGTATATTCTTACTTCATAACTTTTATTGATGACTTGAGTAGATATGGATATATTTACTTGATGAGGTATAAGTCTAAGTCCTTTGAGAAATTCAAGGAATTCAAGAATAAAGTAGAGAATCATCTTGGTAATAAGATAAATAAACTTTGATTGGATTGAGGTAGATAATATCTTAACCAAGATTTCATCGACTTTCTATGGGAGTTTGGGATTATATCTCAACTCACTCCACCTTATACACCATAGTGGAATGGAGTTAGTCAAAGGAGTAATTGTACCTTATTAGACATGGTAAGGTCAATGATGAGTCATGAAAATATTCCATTATCCTTTTGGGGATATTCATTACAAACTAAAACATACACATTAAATCGAGAACCAACTAAAGTGGAAAATGAAATTCCTTTCAATTTATGGAATGGAAAGAAATATTTTTTTTCATATACACATGTATGGGGTTGTGAGGTTTTTGTTAAGGCTTTCCCAAGAAATAAACCATCACTCTAGGGCACGAGGTGTATCTTTATATGGTATCCCAAGTAAACAAATGGATACTACCTAAACAACCCCTCATATAAGAAAGTGATTGTTTCCATACAAGCCATATTTCTTGAGAGGGAGCACATCTTCAAAAAGGATAGTGGGAGCAAGATTGGCTTTAATGAAGTTGGTGCTCAAGATACACAGAAGTTGGTATAGGAACAAGTTTCATAGGTCCCTGTGTAATAAGTAGTTCCTGAAACACAACTACTATATAAGAGCTCAAGAGAGGTAAGGGAACCATAGAGGTATGGTTTTCTAGTCATTGAGGATGGTGACTCGCTATTGTTACATAGTGATGAACCTCTCTCCTACAAGGAGATAGTAGAGAGATCATAAGCTACAAGATGGATAGAAGATATGAATTTTAAGATGGATTCCATTTATTAGAAAAAAGTTTAGGTTCCGTTCAATGTGTTATATGATGTAAAGCTCGTTGTGTGTAAATGGGTATTCAAAAGGAAATTGGACATGGAAGGTAAAGTAAGTACCTATAAATCAAGGTTAGTGGTTCAAGGGTTTAAACAGCATCAAGGAATTGAATACGATAAAACCTTTTCACCAGTTTCCATGTTTAAATCCATCATAGTCATATTTTCCATAGCAGCTTACGATGACTATGAAATTTAGAAAATGGATATCAAAACTGCATTCCTTAATTGGAACCTTTAGGAAGATGTCTATATGACACAACCAGAAGGTTTTGTGACAACAAGTGATTCCAAAAGGATTTAAAAGTTTCATATATCCATTTATGGATTGAATCAAGCATCTATGTCATGGAACATTCGATTTGATGAATCCATAAAATAATTTGGTTTCATTAAGAATGAGTGTGAGATGTGTGTTTGCAAAAGGTTTAATGGGAATGTGGTCATTATCCTAGTATTATATGTTGATGACATATTACTTATTGGAAACAACATACCAGTCTTACAATCTGTTAAGGACTGATTGAATAAGTACTTCTTCATGAAGGAATTATCCAAAACAGTCTACATTCTAGGGATCAAGATCATCCATGATACATCCAAGAAGATTCTTGGACTAAGCCAAAGTACATATATTGACCAGATACTAAATAAATTTCTTATGGAACAATCCAAGAGGGGATTGGTTCTAGTGTCACGTGGTTTACATCTTTCTAAAAAAATGTTTCCCCAGACATAATAAGAGAAAGATAAAATGAGTAATATCTCATACGCTTCAGTGATAGGATCAATCATGTATGTCATGTTATGTACTAGACTTGATGTTGCCTATGCATTGAGCATGGTAGGCAGATATCAAGAAGATCTAGGAGAACAACATTAGATTACTATTAAGACTATACTTAAGTATCTGAGAAGAATTAAGGATATGTTCCTTGTGTATGTAGGAGACGAGGAGATTATCATCATAGGGTATATTGATGCTGGTTTTCAAAAAGATCAGAATAATCTGAAGTCGTAATTGGGATATTTTTTCTGTCTCAACAGAGGAGCTGTGAGCTAGAAGAGTTCAAAGCATCCAGTTGTTGCTGATTCTATAGTGGAGTCTGAGTACATAGAAGCTTATGATGGATCCAAGGAAGATGTCTGGATTTGAAACTTTGTCCAATATCTTGATGTGGTACCTAGTAGTAAAGATCCTATCACATTGTATTGTGATAATACTATAGCAGTGGCTCTTGCAAAATATCTAAGGTCACATCAATAGACAAAGCACATACTCTAAAAGTATCACCTATTGAGGTGTTTTTATCAAAGGGGTGAAATTGTAGTGAGTAGAGTATCAATGGAAGAGAACATGGAAGACCCTTGACTAAAGGCATGTCTCATCATAAGCATGAGTATCATGTGAGAGCTAGAAAAATGAAGGTTGTTAGCAGTTGGATCTAATGCAATTGGGGGTTTGTTGGAGTTGGTGCCCAAGAACCAAATTATTTTGTACTTTATGATAACTTATTTTTAGGGATTTGAATATCAATGAATTCCTTATCAAATCATGATTGTTATTTTGTGTAACATGGTATGTGATAATGTCCTAATAGTAAGTGTCGCACTAAAAGGTCATAGCGGATCCCTGTTATGATGAGAACCTAGAAGTGTTATGAAACTATTCTTGAATATATGTTATATAACCGGATGATATCATTTGAGGGACGCAGATGATACAGGCTATCAGGGGTGGAGACTCATAGGACTTTGAGGCACATTCTCATGGTGTACGCCCTTGGTAGTGTCCAAGAGGATATTATGAGAACAAGAGCTGGCAATAGAAAATCCACATTTCTATGTTTCATTGGATGTTCCTATATATGGACATGTGTATTGGTCTTTAGATTTTAAGATTATTATTAATTAGTATTATGAGTCACGCACTTAGATGTATTGACAAAAACCATGATGATAGATGTTCACGATGAGGTAGGATATGTTGGGTGTGTCATGAGTAATATTGAATTAATGAATATACGAGAAAGGATTTATCCCTTATATTATTTAACATAAGATAATATCTAAATCCCTTTGATAGAAATTATATAGTCTAAATAAATCCATGGTCATGGTGATCAATAGGCAAGTTCTATTTCCAGAAATTCAAAGAAAGAGATATCGAGCATATAGGTTGATGACACTGGCATGAAACCTGCTCGATTAGAGATATTGTGATAAAGGGATTATATTAAATGTTAAGCATTCATATGAGGTGACATGTCATTTTGGCATTAAATTATTTCTCTATGGGTTCCTTGGCATGTTGTTAGATGCTAAACTTGGACTTTAGGCTGGTCTACCTAATACTGCTGAGAAAGAGGCCTAGAGGGTCACACACTAAGTGTATCTGGTATCTAAGTTAAATAATTTATTATTTAACAAGTTGAATAAATATTATTTCTAATCATGGTTTAATAATTATTCATGTATTCCTGATTTCATTTATTTTATCACTAGTTGTTCTAGAGAATATATTGTGGGAAAAATAGTTAATAAATATTTATTTGTTATTTAGTGAATATAATATTTATTTATTTATCAGTGAATAATGTTGTGATATTTATTTAATAAATAAATAGTCATTACTCAAGAAATGATAAATATTTATGAGGATTTGAGGACCGAGTTTAAGGGTCCAGTGAGAAATAATAATATTGAATATTATTTGATTAAATAATATTTAATTATACCTTGCAAGTTAACCGCATGTCAGGAAATAATAATATTGTTGTTATTATTTGACATGGGGGTTTCACTAGGATTAATGAAATAATTAAAGTCACTTGTGAAAGTTATTTTATTATTACCCTAGTGAAATAAATGCTCGGTTATATTATTCTCTCATTATCCAAGGGTAAGCCAAGAAAAATCGTTATGCACAACAAATTGGAGAAAAGATCTCAAGCCTAGATAGTTCATCGCTCTCCAAGAATGCTCTCAAAAACAAGAGAGATCCTCCTCCACCATATCAATGAGAATTCTTTAGAAGTATCTCTTAAGGCAATTGAAGGAGGACATCGCAAGTGTAAGGATCTTCCACACTAGCACCTGGAGACTCCTTCGGCGTCATTCAGAGATACGTGGAACATGTGTGGATCACCACTAGAGGAATCATACACTTAGATTCTACAATGCAATGACAGCACACTGTATATTTTTGGATGGATGCATCAATGAATAAAGAATAACCTTAGAGGTAATTCTTATTTAATTAAATTAATTGTAAACAACATGTGTTGATCTACTCTCACTTGGTTCCAGGTTTTCTATCCCTTTCTTGTTATTTGATTCAATTCTGTTGGTCATGATGTTCTTCATCGAAATAGACCTTGGATTGATTATCAATAACCAAAAAAATCAAAGTTGGGCATTGTCCCTCCCGCGCTTCCACTACGCTCAGAACCTATAGGATCCAAGTGTAGAATATCTTTAGTGGTGATCCATATGTGATCCTTTAATCCTCGAGCGATTCTAATTAATTTTTGGATGCTAGTGCGGTGAATCAATTGTATTTCATTCTTTATGTTGATTGCTTATATTCCTTTGATATTGAATAAATCTCTCTAGCACTTCTCATTATTAAGATTAAGAGAGAATGAGGAATGGAAAGATAATTTCTATTGTGCGTGATGATTCTCAAATCTTGATTAACCCTAGACAATAGATATGTTCATCTATTTATAGAGCTAGGTTTTAGGTAAAAATATTATTTAATTACATATCAAACCTTAAATAATATAATAATCATTACCAAAACCCATGTCATATAATAATAATAATATTATTATTATTTTATGGTATGTCCTAACTCGCACAATGTTAAATATTATTTACCAACTTACAAATAAATATTCATCACTGAACATAATCTTGTCCTGCACTAACTCCTTGACATTTATTGAATACCTGAATAAATATTTAATTAAATATTTCATTCATCAATAAAATAAATATTTTATTCAAATTTTGGGAATAAATATTTATTAAATATTTACATAATTAAATAAATTATTTAATGAATAAATAATTATTTATTACCTTATGGATATTAGCGATCGATAAAAATTGAATAAAATTATTCCTCAGTTTTGAGAATAATATTTATTCTAATAATTAAATTCGAATAGAATCTAATGGAAACACATAGAATTTTAACCTCTAGTATTCTTTCTTATTGGAATTGGGTGGGCTTGCCTAAAGTATAATATTACTATCTAGAAATAGGTCAAGGTACTCAAGAGAAGGAACTTAATGTTGTTATGTTGATGTAATGTCCTGAGTTTTTTAATGGGTCATTTTCCAAGTAAATTTGAATTTTTGAGTTGTTGGTAGGACTAACCCTTTTTATTGATCTTCAAAACCTCATTTCGGGAGTTTTTCTAAACTAGGAACTTGTTTTTGGTGTGTTCTATGTTTTGGTGGAAGTCTCGGGGGTTTGAGAAAACACCATTGGAAGAGAAGATGAACCAAGCTGCTAAAAGACACTATAGGCCAATTACATGTAATGTATTTAAATACACGGTGTGTAATAAAATTATTACATTAGTTTTTTGGACAGACCAGTGAAAACACTAAATTTAAACAGCATGTAAATATTACACGTTGTGTAAATTCCTATGGTAGTTTAAAAAAAAGATCATTGGGGGATCGTCCCCTCTCATTTTTATTTCTCCTCCATGGACAGAGATAGCACCTAGCTCGTATGCCCCTACATCCCTCTCCTAGGGATCTCGATATCTCTATCGTCTGTGTGATGATCTTCAATCTGTTAGTCACTATAGATTCTTCTCAGTAAGATCTTTGATCTGCTCTCCTCTTTTCTTCTTTTCTCACTCCATACGGTGTGCTAAATCTATATGAGTTGTTTTACCCTATTTTTAGGGAGTTCATCTAAAATGATAAATTCTTTCGATTCAGATCGAGTTAAAGATCAATATCAGATGAGCGAGTATCTACCAATATGAGGTAGGTGGTTCCTATATTTCTATTTGATTTCACTCATGTTTTGGGGGTGCGTTCTTGAGCACATTGTTGGGTTGTCCGAGCGAGACCCTATTTAATTAATTCCATGTATTTAAATTAATTATTTGATTACATGGGATAACTATGGGAATTTTTTCCTAGTCTAAAAATGGTATGATTCTAGTGAGAGGTTTCATACCTTGGGAAGATTAGGTTGAGGTGTTTATTTATTTATTTTGGTTTATTTATATTGCTTATGGTGGTTCTAATGGAACGTGATGGGTTTGGTATAAGGATTGTTGTAGTGTTTACCATCTGGATGAGGTGACATGGTTCATCAGGTTGGGTGAGGTCGGGTATTATGAGTGATGTTGATCAAATTTTGGATGACTTGGTCATTAGATTGAGGTGATGAGGTTATCAAGTTATGGGCATGGATCATGAGATATTGGGTGGTGTTGACCATCAGATTGAGCAACATGGCTGTAGGGGGATGATGTGACGAGATGATGTGGATTAGGTACTTTGTTGGTGACTTCCACTCACCATGATTGGACAATGCATCGTTGGATTTGTGTGCACACAGATAGGACTCAGATGATGAGGTGGTGTTGACCACCCATGTGGATGGAGGCCTTTGATAGATGTGGCTTAGGATTGTTTTGACCATTAGTATGGTTGGAGGTTCTTTTCGCAGAAAACTACGTGGATGGTGAGGATTCATTGATTGATAGTGTTGAGACTGTCGATTGGGGGCTGAGGCTCGCCGTATTTTGAGCTCATGGGAAAATATTGTATGGGAGGATAGATATAATCATTCCTTGGGACATCGTTTGTTGAGACTATAGTGATTATTATTGGGAGAAGATACATCATTGTGCCTTAGGACGTCATGCTTCAAGCTGAAGGGGATAATTTTAAGCTAAGGTCCGTTGGACCAAGTACTTGATTGGGCATGCCTTAGGGACATTGGTTATTTATTATGACATGAGGTTTCGGTTGGCATGAGGTTTTGGGTGATAATTTTGGAGGTGGAACCTGAGGTTTCTCTTGGTATGATTTTTGACAAAGCATGCTTGGGGATATATGCTAAGGATCCCTTCCACTAAAGTTATACCGGTGATGGCTGAAGCAGGTGATTACTTCCTTGTGGATGTTAAGCACAAGGGAAGCATATTATTTATGTGTTATACTTGTGCTACTTTATTATTTTTAGTATACACTTTCTATATCAAAAATGTAATTTAGGTACACATTGGTGGTGGTCTACTGATATTTATTCTCACGCCCTATATGGGCCCTTTGGGATGCATGTAGACTTTATGCTTTTGTAATCAGGTAAGGGTTCAGGATAAGGAGCTTAACCTTAGTGATCATGTCAAACCTTTAGCATGGGATGGATGGAAGGGGATCTTGAGGTTCCTGTATTAGTTGGAGTTAATCTTTTGAGTCTTTCTTTATGTGTCAGCATGCTTATATGTATATACTGCCATGGTTGACCATGGGTGACCCTTCCTACTTATTGTTTTATATGAACTGACTTATATGAAAGATTCTACAAATGGTATCATGGGATGTTTATTCAAAAATTGGTATGTTTAGAATTTATTATTCTATTGTTGTTGTTGTTTATGCTTATGTTATTGCATGTTATTGCTTCCGCTATGGCGGGTTACTGGTATCTTCTTCTTGTGGTCATTCTTTTCTATTACTTATATTTATATAAACCATTATTATTATCTTCACCAGAGGGTATAGTCTCTCCATTATCATATCTTTACACCCTCGTTGTTATTTGGTAGCTTTTGGCGTATGGGGAGGCGCACCTAAGGCCCAGTGGCACACCGGACCATGGCACTGTTTGGATGGAAAATCGGGTTGGGGTGCTACAAATGATACAATAGGAGTTTTTTTACCTATTTTTGGGTCTTAATATTTGTTCTATGGTATACTAGAGAATAATATGTTGTCGGAACTTGGTTTTTAGCTCATGTTTGGGTGACTTTAGTCTCATGCATGGTGGACGGACCAAGTTTCAAGGGGTGGGAAATTATTGTTCTGCTTTTCTATTTTTATAATTGATATGATTTAAACCTCGAGCGGTGCACTTGGGTGTAATGATTATTTTTTATGACATGTGACCATTGTCTTGGTATGTAATGGGGGGAGATATTTAGTGTTTGTCCTGGTATGGAAAGGGATGATTTATTATGATTTCTTGATAGGCACATAGGATGATTTAAATATATGTGTATGTGCCTATGATAAATTGATTGTGATTTTCATTGGGAACCTAGATTTCACTAATAAGGGTTGGGTTGTTTAAAGTTTCAATAAAGGAAGTTAAGTAGTATTTCATGCCTAGCCTCTCTTTGGTGGAATTCTACTCATCCAACATAGGTATGTAGTTTCAATGAGATATGTATGTGATATGTGATATATGTATATATGGGCTTGGCTCTGATAGGAGATGGAAGGTATGATTATATGTGATGCCTAACTCTGATGTAGGTAGACGAGGGGCCATGAGGTCAGATTTATATGTGATTTCTAGATTTTATATGGGAGGGTAAGGGGGCGTGATTTCAAATGTCATGTGACATGGTTGCGATGAGGGAGTGTAAGGGAGGTGAGATTGAATTGCTTGTTATAGATTTCCCTATCTGTGTTGTGTGTGTGTGTGTGTGTTAATATAGTTTTCTGACCATGAATTGGTATTCAATGGGATGCCACCTAGACAAGCTCTGGTGGGGCATGAGGAGGGCTGTGATTTGGTGTCGTTGGATTGTGCATAGGTTGAGACCCATGAGGGTCAGGATGAGGCCTCGAAGGGTTGGGAAAATCATGATCCGCAGGTATAGGCATAAGTCCAGACTTCAGTACAGGGGGGCATTCACCAAATTTGACATATTTTGGATCATGGATTGACGAGAAACTTAGGGATAGCTTGTTCTGGGTCATTCATTAGATTGAATAAGGATCTCAGGGAGTAGAACCTTCTATGGAATACTTGACTTGGGAGTTCCAGTCACAACACCCACTACTATTTCAGGGTGAGGGAGGACCATAGGAAGCAAAGAACTGGATTGAGGTGGTTCATATGATCTTCAAGAAGCTTGAGTCACCCCCAGTTTTGAAGGTGAAGCTAGTGAAATACATACTCATAGGACCATAAAAACACTGGTGGGACATACAAGTTCAAGTAGGCAGACATGAGGGACTATCCTAGAATGACTTTGAGGTTAGTTTCTTTGAGAACTTCTTCCTAGAGATGCTGAGGGTGGAGAGAGATCAGGAATTCTTGAGCCTATAGTAGGGTGACATGTCTGTTATAGACTATGAACCTACCTTCACCAAGTTGTGTCATTTCACACCCAGTATAGTGGGTGATTACACATAAAGGGTGAGGTGTTTTGAGTATGGATTATGGAATGACATTTAGGTGTAGGTAAACATCTTCAGGTTGTCCTTATTCTCAAAGTCAGTGAATCGAGTGCTCATATCCAAGAGAATCTTGACAGATTGGTAATACTTGAGTCGGGTGATATCATTAGGTGATTACAGTAATGATTCTTTAGAAATAAATAAATAAGAAAGTCTAATAGGAGTCTCAGTATAGCGTTCAGGCTAGAGACTCAAGAAGACCATCGAGGAGTGGTTTGTCAAAAGTGTGCTTCCATTGTGGGAAATCAGGTCATGTGAGGATTCAGAGTGATCAGGGACCGAAGTAATTTCAAGCTTGAGGTCAAGTTAGGAATCTCAAGAGGTTCTGCAAGAATCCTTCTTGAATAGACAATGGTTAGGGCTTGAGGCAAACTAAGGGATATGAGGTTAGATCAGGAGTAATACTAGGAGCTAGTAGTTGGGATTTAGCTGCATGTGGATTTCATGGTTGAGATAGTGGAACACAACAGTGGGGTCAATGGCCAGTGGATGGTGTGGCAGCATAGGGAGTCCAAGATTCAAATAGTCAATCTTCAGGCTAGGTGCATGTAATATAGCTTCTAGGTGTAGAGTAGTTCAGGTAGATGACTACAATCATACGTACATCATGGGAATGATCAGGTATCTTTTTATTTTGGCATGGACCCTTTTTTTAGGCATGTATGGTTTTGGGTGCATGAGGTGCATGGGATATATTTTGGACTAACTAGATGCTGGTTAGTAGGTTTTCATCATATCTAATGTGTTATATGTATATATATGAGTTGTGTGGCACTGAGATATATTATGGGCATCAATGAAGTACAGGATCTATCTGAAGTGTGTAGGCATCTAGGCATCGATACGATATGGGGTTACTTAAGGTGTATTGGAATCTTGGAATCGATGTGATGTGGGATATATGTGAGTTTCAAGGCACTATGACTTTTATGGGCATCTTATAAGATGCGGTACCTCATAGGTTCCATGAGCGACATTGGCATGAGGTGGTAATTTGAGGAGATGTGATGTTAGGTAGGTTTTATATGTGACATAGGTATGATGTGATCACTTAATAAGGTGAAGGAGTATGATGTGTCATGGGAGGACTTTTGAGTATAAGTATGGTTGGTGGACAATCAGTTTATTTTCATTTTGGTCCAGGAAGCAACTGGGGTAGGTAACTCCTAAGATGGGGAGTACCTTGAGAAAGTTTACCTATGACTTGATGACCGGGGTAAACCAGATTGTTTTTATTATATGGGTATGTTCAGTATCGTATCAGGGTAATTATTTATAGATTAGGAAAAATATATGTTAAGTTGGGAGATTTTAATGTCCTGGGTTTTTGAATACGTCATTTTCTGAGTAAATTTGAATTTTTGAGTTAGTGGTCAGACCAACCCTTTTTCATGATCATCAGAGCCTCATTTCGGGATTTTTTTTTGACCCAAGACCTTGTTTTAGGTATGGTCTATGTTTTGGTTGAAGTATCATGGTTTAGGAAAACATCAAAGGAATAGAGGATGGTCCATGATGATAAAAGTTTTTGTAGTCCAATTACACAACATGTATTTAAATACACGGTGTGTAATAAATTTATTTCATGAGTTTTCTGGGTAGGCTAGTGAAAACCCTAAATTTATATGGCATGTAAATATTAAACGAGGTGAAAATTACTATTGTAGTTTTTTTAAATGATATAGAGGGATTGGCCCCCCTCATTTTCATTTCTCCTCACTGACAGAGGTAGTGCCCAACTCGCGCGCCTCTTCATCCCTCTCCTAGGGATCTCGATATCTTCGTCGTCTGAGTTCTGATCTTCGATCTGTCGGTGGCTACGAATTCTTCATGATAAGGCCTTTGATATGATATCCTCTTTTCTTATTTTCTCTCACTATATGGTGTGTTAAATCTATACAATCAGTTTTACCCTATTTTTAGGGTGTTCATCTAAAACATCAATTTCTTCCGATTCAGCTCGAGTTAGAGGCTGATATCATATGAGAAAGCATATACCAGTACAAGGTAGGTGGTACCTAGATTTCTATTTGATTTAGCATATTTTGGGGGTGTGTTCTTGAGCATGTTGTTGGGTTGTATGAGTGAGGCCCTATTTAAGTAGCGCCTTTTATTTAAATTAATTATTTGATTATATGGGATGCCTATGGGAATGTTTTTTCCATTATATAAATAATATAATTCTGGTAAGAGGCTTATGACCTTGGGAAGATTATATTTGAGTGTTTATTTATTTAATTTGGTTTATTTATATTGCTTTTTATGGTTCTAAGGGAACATGATGGGCTTGGCCTGAGGATTGAGATAGTGTTGAAAATATGGATGAGGCAGCATGGTTCATCAGGTTGGGTGAGGTCGAGTACTATGAGTGATGTTGATCATAGGTTGGGAGACTTGGTTGTCAGATTGAGGTGATGAGGTAATCAGGTTACAAGCATGGATTATGTGATATTGTATGGTTTTGACCATAAGATTGAGCAATATGATTATAGGGTCATGATGTACTAGGATTATGTGGCTTAGGTACTTTGTTGGTGATTACCGCTCACCATGACTGGTCGGTGTTCCATTGGAGTCATGTGTGTTCACATACATGATCTCATTTACAAGTATTTTTCTATTTTATTCTTGGTATATCTTTTTCCCCTAGGATACCTTTTTAATTTTAGAGAAAAATGGTGAATTTTGGGTAAATATAACTAGGCGCACAGTTTACGCACAGTTAGAGGTAATTGTGCTCCCTACCTAGGTAATCATGTGGTAGTTGTCTGGGTGAGGAAGTGGATACCACAAGTCCACCACATGGTCATGCACCTCAGCCCAGGTAATCATGTAGTGGTTCATTCCTTTTACATAATTCTTTGCATGGTTACTGCAGAGTTTACCAAATCGTGCAGACTAACCGTGTGCAGTGTCTAGGTCATTAAAAATTTTGTGTATTTCTCTCTCCTCTTGAATTTAAATCCCTAATTCCCATTTCTCTCATATTACTCTAGATTTTCCTCCCTAGGAACCTCCCTCCATCCCTCCTCCTCTATCGTATCCTTGATTTTTTTGTGGATTAAGGGAGGTCCTTCCTTGATTCATCAAGTAAGTCATCTCCTCCCATGATTTATCCCTCCAATTTAGGGTTTTATTCCCTTTATCTTGGGGTACCTATTATCCTGCAGCTAGGGTTCCTTTTTTAGGATTTTATCTTGACATTTTTGGTTTGATATTTTGTATAAAGGTTCGATTTAGATTCCTTGTGGTGCGGTTGGAGTTTCGCATCGATTTTCAGAATTTTATCCACCCGAGGTAGGTGATTTCGTGCTTAAACATTCTTTAATGAATTTATGATCCTTTCTGGTGCATTTTTAATTATTCTATGATTATCATGTGTGGTGAGAAAGTGGTTTATAAAATGTTTTAATATTCTCTTAGTGTTAAAAATTGATTTTCATGAGAAATTGGGTGTGATTTATGTGTAAACCCATGTTGGCTAACTTATTGGAATTTTATAAATTGTGTAAATGATTTTTTGAATTGTGTATGAGATGTGAATCATAATTTGTAAATTTTTTGGTGTGTGTTTGGTTTTAAAAGAGTATTTTGGTGTGTAAATGATGGAATTCGGTGTGTGTAGTGCCTTGTTGGGCTTGTGTGTGTGAATTTGGTGTATCTTGTGGCATGTGAAACTTGATTGAGCACAAAAAAGGGAAGCCTGGGTAACTAGGTGGGTAGACTAGGGCTAGTATGCTAGTGATATGATAGTGGATCCAGACCAATGTTACTTAGCAGGATTGACGATTACAGCACTAACTAAACATATGGATGTTGATGGGATACCACTAGGGTTACAGGGGTGTCCCCTACTAGTGGCTCATGAACGAGAATACTGGTTGTCTTGGTTTCTATACCACATTTCACCAATAAGAAAGGATCATAGGGTCCCATTACTAGCTGGTACCTATAGAGCCTCTCCCATGACTAGTTCTCCTTGGCTATATCGCACTTATCATCGTCATATAGTATGAATTGGTTGGTAATTTCAAAAGAAAACATGTTTTCATTCAAAGTTGATTTCATTTAAAGGTGTTTGATTGAAAGTGGTATTCCTTGAAATTATATCTAGTTTTTACTTTATTTATAAAACTTTTAAGTTATTTATCTTATAATTTTTCTAGCATTGAATACTTTTGGGTGGAATCCTACTGGACATGGCTCACACCCTTCTTACACCCTTGGGTGTAATTATACTTGGTAATGTTTGATGTAGGTAAGGGTAAAACTTATGGAGATGGCAGTTTGGGTTGTTAGAGATATTTCATGGGTGGTGTTGTGGATATAGCTTAAGGGAGCTGAACCCCTTACCTTGTGGTGTTTTTTGGGATTGGATTTTGGGTCCCTTTTTGGTAGTAACCCTTTTTGGTTCTTATATTAAACTTTTAACTTAAATCCGGAAAATGTTAATAGCTTGTGTGGTTGTGGTTTTTAATTCCTATTTATTTATATTATTGGTTTTCTTATCATTTTATATTTGAGTAAACTATTCCCACTTTCTTTTTTTGATACCTGGTCACGTGTGCTAGCCTGTGGGGATTAGGAACGCCCTTCAGGCCTTACCATGGGCTGGGATGGGTGCTAGTTTAGATGGTGAACCAACTTGGTTCGTAAAAAAATGGTATCAGAAGGAGGTTTAGCTCTTTGGGTCATTTTATTTGGGATGAGTCTAGTTAGAAATGAGTTAGGAATATTGGGGCTTGAAGTTCTGGTTGTGAGTAGGGTGTCTGGCCAGAACACCTCGTGATAGACCTCGAGTCACCATGGGATGTTAGGATTCTTCATTGACTTCTCCTCTAGGTGGGATGTGCAAGTTGCAGACTATACATGAAAATTGAGTGGGGTTTAATTGGTTTGGATGTTGTGTTGTTTGGGAATGTTTGATTTATTGGTTTTGAGTTTATTGGTAAAAAAATCAAACATTATGTATTAATGATTTTCTTATGTGGTTGTTGCTTTTTGTAGAAACATGCCTCCCTAGATAATTCTTCTGCAACCGTGGGAAGAAGCTAGAGAGAGATCTCCCTCGCCACTTGATCAGAGGTTGGTATATGTCATGGTCCAGGTAGTGCAGGCTCTAGGAAAGGGGGAAAGTCCTCCTCCTACTCCGGTTAGGGAAGCTGGGCCTGAATATCATAAGGATAAAGCCTAAGAGTTCCACAAGAGTAAACCTCCTTCTTTCTAAGGTAGCTCGGATCCTTAGGAAGTAGAGGAGTGTCTTGATAAGATAGAGAACATGTTAGAGTTCTTGGACACTCCTGAAGAGTTCAGGGTGAAGTGTGATTCGTTTCTGCTAGAGGGTTCCAGTCAGAGGTGGTGGGACTCAGTGATTCAAGCTGGGAAGCATGAGCAGATGAGATGGAAGGACTTTAAGGGGGTCTTCAATGCCCATTACTTCCCTGAAGTCTTGGCATATTCTAGATCCCAGGAGTTCATGGACCTTGTTCAGGGGGACCTGTCGATGATGGATTATGCCAACCACTTTTCTAGGATAGTCCGATATGCCCTAGATATAGTCTTCAATGAGAAAATAAAGGATCAGAAGTTTGAAAAGGGTTTGTGGCCATAGATATATTCTCAGGTCTTCTTGTTTAAGAAAAATACTTATACTGCGGTGGTGGATAGAGATTGTATAGTGGATATTGAACGTAAGGGGAGGGTAGGTTCCTTTGGGGTGGTATCAATAATGGTTAGTGGTAGCTCATCAAAAAAGAAGAGTAAGCGAGATGAGAAAGGGAAAAAGGGAGGTGGTAGTTCAAGTCACTCTTCCAGGAAATCATCATAGATGGTCTCTAATGCTAGGTTAGTGGTGTGTCACTAGTGTGGGAAGGCATGGAACATCAAAGATATATTCCCTCATCCCCCTAGTAATTTACATCAGTGTGGAGCTATGGGTCACCTAAAACAATTTTGCAGGGAAACATGCCCATATCAGAGTGGGGCAGGATCCGTGGCTTCCAGAGGAATATCAACTCAATCAGAACCATCCAGGATGGTGGGATCTCAGTTTGGTGGTCATGGTGGTAGGACTGAATCTTCTTCTGGTCGTATCTAGTTTAGGAAAAATCCACAAGCTAGTGGTCATTTTTGGACTCAGACAGAAACCAGGCATCTTCATGTTGTAGATCAGGTACCATCGGGGTCGGATGAAGGACCCTCAATAGTTTGAGGCACCATTCTGATTGCATCTTCTATAGCTGCCACTTTGTTTGATATAAGTGCATCTATTTATTTTATATCTATCCATATTGTGAACCTATGGAATTTTCCAATTGATCTGATGTTTTTTGTGATGGAGTTGGTGACTCCATTGGGTAGGAAGAAGGAGCAAGGTCTTAGGTGACCATCTTGTGTGCTCTCCACATCATGGGTTGAAATTGAGTGGGATTTCTTGGTCCTGGATATGTACTTGTTTTATGTGATCCTTGGAATGGATTGTATGGTGTGATTTAAATCACACATTGATTGTTATCGGTGGTGGGTAAGTTTTATGGCACCTGATGGGAGTGCTCAAGTCTTTCTCAGAGAGTGGGATCCTTAGTCAGGTCATGCCAGACCTCCACTCTTGGAGTTGGGTAACCCTGATTTCCGATTGTAATCACTTGTGTTATAAGAAAATGGTGGTGCTCCTGAGGGTAGATTACCTCACGTAGTGGAAGAATTCCCAGAGGTATTTCTAGATGATTTTTTAGGGTTACCCCTAGAGCGGGACATGGATTTTTCAATCGATGTGGCGCCAAGAACACAACCAATATCTATTCCATCATATCATATGGACCCCACCGAATTGAGAGAATTAGGGATACAATTGGATGATTTATAATCCAAAGGGTTCATTTTCCTGAGTGTTTCTCCTTAGGCCTCTCTTGTTATATTCTCAAAAAAAAGGTCGACCGATCTCTCTGGTTCTGTATCGACTATTGGAAACTTAATAAGGTAACCATTAAGAATAAATACCATTTTCCCCGGATTGATGATTTGTTCGACCAGCTAAAGGGGGAAATGTGGTTCTTCAAAATTAACTTTCATTCAGGTTACCACCAAGTTAGGGTAAGAGGGGAGGATATTCTGAAAATGGATTTCTAAAGTAGGTACAAGCAATTTGAGTATTTGGTCATGCCTTTCGGATTGACAAATTCTTCAGCGGTCTTCATAATGATCATGAGTAGGGTGTTGCACTAGTATCTTGATTCCTTCATTGTGGTATTTATAGATGAAATCCTAATCTATTCTGAATCTGAGGAAGAGCATGATCATAATTTTTGGATCGTGTTGGGCTCCTTGTGGGATCATCATCTCTATGAAAATTTCTTGAAGTGCACTTTTTAGATTAGGGAAGTGAAATTTTTGGGCCACATGATTTTAGATAAAGGGGTTTCAGTGGACCCTAAGAATATCAGTGCCATTATTTCATGGGAGTAGCTGAATAATGTGTTCAAGATCAGGAGATTTCTTGGCTTAGTAGGTTATTACAGGTGGTTCGTTCATAATTTCTCGTGTCTTGCTTCATCCATGACCACACTCACCCGGAAAAGGGTAAAGTTTGAATGGAGCCCATAATTTCAGTTCACCTCTTGAATTTAAAGCCCTAATTACTATTTCTATCATCTTACTCAAGATTTTCCTCCCTAGGAACCTCCCTCCTGCCATATCCCTCTCTCATATCCTTGATTGTTTAGTGGATTAAGGGTGGTTCTTCCTCGATTCGTCAAGTATGTCATCTCCTCCCTCAATTTATCCCTCCAATTTAGGGTTTTCTTCCCTTTATCTTGGGGTTCCTCGTATACAGCAGCTAGGGTTCTATTTTTAGGGATTTATCTTGACATTTTTTGTTTTATATTTTGGATTAGGGTTTGATTTTTCTTCCTTGTGGTACGGTTGGAGTTTCGCATCGATTTTTGGAACTTTCTCCACCTGAGGTCGGTGATTCTATGCTTAAACATTCTTTGATGAATTTATGATGCTTGGTTATTAATTTTTACTTATTCTACGATTATAATGTGTGGTTATAAAGTGTTTTATAAAAGGGTTTGATATGCTATTAGTGTTAAAAATGGATTTTCATGATAAATTGGGTGTGATTTATGTGTAAACCCATGTTGGGTCACTTTTTGGCATTTTATAAATTGTGTAAATGATTTATTGAATTGTGTATGAGATTTGAATCATACTTTAGAAAGGTTTTGGTGTGATTTTGGTTTTAAAAGAGGATTTTGGTGTGAAAATGGTGTCATTTAGTGTGTGTAGTGCCTTGTTGATCTTGTGTGTGTGAATGTGGTGTATCTTGTGGCATGTGAAACATGATTGAGCACAAAAAGAGAAGCCCAGGTAACTAGGTGGGCGGACTAGTGCTAGGATGCTAGTGATATGATAGTGGTTCCAACCCAGTGTTACTTAGTAGTATTTATGATTACAACACTAATTAAACATATGGATGATGATGGGTGGCTACTAGGGTTACGGGGGTGTCCTCTACTAGTGGTGAGTGCACGAGAATGTTGGTTGTCGTGATTTCTATACCACATTTCACCAAGATGTGAGGTTCCTAGGTTACCATTTCTAGCTAGTTCCTATAGAGACTCTCCCATGACTATTGATCATTGGATATATCGCACTTACCATCAGCATACGGTATAACTTGGTTGGTAATTTCAAATGCAATCGTGTTTTCATTCAAAGTTGATTTCATTTAAAGGTGCTTTATTGAAATTGGTATTCCTTGAAATTGTATCTATTTTTTCCTTTATTTATAAAACTTGCGAGTTATTTATCTTATAATGTTTCTATCATGGAATCCTTTTGGGTGGAATCCTACTAGGCATGGCTCACACCCCACTTACACCCTTGGGTGTAAGTAGACTTGGTAATGTTTGATATAGGTAAGTGTAATGATTATAGAGATGGTGGTTTGGGTTGTTAGCGATCTTTAATGGGTGATGTTGTTGAGATTTCTTGAGGGATATGCACCCCTTTCCTTATGGTGGTTTTGGGGGTTGGGTTTTGGGTCCCTTTTTGGTAGTATCCCTTTTTGTTTCTTGCATTAAACTTGTAACTTAAATCTGTAAAATGTTAAGAGCTTGTGTGGTTGTGGTTTTTAATTTCAATTTCTTTATATTTTTGGTTGTTTTATCATTTTATATTCAGGTAAAATGTTCCCACTTGCTTTTGTTGATACTCGGGCACTTGTTCCTGCCCGTGGGGATCGGGGTCGCCCTTTGGGCCTTACTACGGGTCGGGTTGGGCGCTGGTTCGAATGGTGACCCAGTTTGGTTCGTGACATGTGCACATAGATATGAATCAGATGATAAGGTGGTGTTGACCAATCATGTGGGTAGAAGACTTTGTTAGATTCAACTTAGGGTGGTGTTGACCATCAGTATAGTTGGAGGTGCTTGCAGTAGAAAGCTACATGGATGGAGATGAGCCATAGGTTGACAGTGTTGAGATTGTTGGTTGGGGGCTGAGGCTCACCATATTTTGAGGTTGTGGGACGGGATTTTGTGGGAGGACGGATATCATCATTCCGCAGGATGTTAGTTGTTGAGAATATAGTAATTATTATTGGGATTATAGACATCATTGTGACTCAAGACGTCAGGCTTCGAGCTGATGGGGATACTTTTGAGTTGAGGTCCGTGGGATTGGGTACTTGATTGGGAATGCCTTTGGGACATCAGCTATTTATTATGGCATAAGGTGTTGATTTTCACAAGGTGTCAGATGATAGTTTTGGAGGTGGAACCCGAGGGTTTACCTAGGATGATTTTCGATAGAGGGTGGCTTGTGCTATATACTAAGGATCCTCTCCACTATAGTTATATCGGCGATGGCTGAAGCAGGTGATTACTTCCTTATGGTTGTTGAGCATAAGGGAAGCAAATTATTAATGTGTTGTACTTATGTTTCTTTATTATCTTTAATATACACCTGATTTATCATATATGTAAGTTAGGAACATATTAATGGTGTCCTACTGAGATTTATTCTCACACCCTACACGAGCCCTTCGGGACACATGTAGAATTTATGCTTTTGTGATCAAGTAAGGGTTTGGGCTCAGGATATTGACCTTAGTGATCATTTTAGACCTTTATCATGGAATGGATGGAAGGGGACCTTGAGGTTCATGCATTATCTAGTGTTACTCTTTTGAGTCTTTCTTTATGTGTTAACATGATTATATGTATATACTACTATGGTCGACCATGGGCAACCCTTCCTACTTATTATTTTTTATGACCTGACTTGTATGAAAGCTTCTACAAATGGTATCATGTGATGTTTATTCTACAAATGGTATGTTTGGGATTTATCATTTTTTTCTATTGTTTATGATTTCTCTATTTCATGTTACTGCTTCCGCCATGACAAGTTACTGGTCTCATCGTCTTATGGTCATTCTTTTCTATTATTTATATTTATATATACAATTATTATTATCTTCACCAGAGGGTATAGTGTCTCCACTATCACCTCATTACACCCTCACTTCTAGTCAGTAGCCTTTGGCGTACTGGGAGGCGCGCCTAAGGCCCAGTGGCACAACGGTCCATAACACTGTTCAGGTGGAAAATTGGGTCAAGGAACTATAGTAAATAACCACATATGAATGCTCACCATGTAATATAATCCTTTTGTATCAACATCTCATCAATCAAGTTTCACATCTGTGTCATCAACTATATGTTTGGTACATATTTATTTGACTATCTAAAATAAACATGTCATTGCACTATGGCCATGGAATTCAATGTGAAAGTTCTATTCCAATCAAAGGAATGATATATCAACTTCCATAAATATGGAAGGGAAAATACTTCCTCAACTTATCCATTAATAACATGTAATTCATGACACACTCAGTGTACCCTACTTCTCGTGAATATATAACGTCATGGTTTTGGTCAGTAAATCTAAGTGTCCAAGTCACAACATGCATTAATGATAATATTAATGTCTAAGTATCATTACACACACTCAATAATTGGAATATCTGATGACATAAAAACATGAGGAATTCATTCTTGTGGGATTGTTCTCATAATATCCCATCTTGGATATTACCAAGTGTGAACTTCATGAGAAGAAGCCTCATCCACTTACAAGCACTCATGCCTAACATCCTACATACTATGTTCCCTATCATAGTATATTATTCAACTGTAGAACTATATTTAAGAATATCATCATGGAACTTCAAGTTTCTCATCATATTGGAGAACTATTATGACCTTATC
Organism: Viscum album; assembly: GCA_963277665.1. NCBI lineage: Eukaryota > Viridiplantae > Streptophyta > Magnoliopsida > Santalales > Viscaceae > Viscum > Viscum album. Next base: position 989,998,382 of record OY728128.1, on the reverse strand, counting down.
AATGCGATGGATACCCTATGACATTATTACATAAAAGTTATACATAACAACGAGAATTATGTAATAAGATGTTTTATTAATATTAAAATGTTTAAATTTACATGTAATCAAAGTATAATTAGTTGGTTCTAGAACACAAAATCCAACATTCAACAAATCCATTCCCAAAAATCATTCTATAAATAGATATCTCAAGAACATAGAAATCCCAAACAAACTTAACCTCATTGATAGTTATAGAACAATATATACACTTAAAGGATTGAAACTCTCATTGGTTGAGGGTGTTTTAAGTTTAAATATAGAATACATAATTTATGCATGTAATATCATATAATCAACAACATGAGTAGAAATAAAATATTGGGACACACCCGTATCAAACAAGGATTTCATAAGAGTATAATTCAAAAGAATAGTACCTTGCACCATCAAAGGACTAGATTGATCCTCCATGATAATCTTCTCAACACCATGCGATTTATTACTTGTTACCCCTTGATCCTTTCTTCCTTGTTGTGATTGTATTTCCTAAGGATTCATGGTGTTCCTAGAATCATCTTGGCTTGCTCAGTTCTGAGGATGAGAGTTGTTCTGGCGAGGTTATCTAGTTTGTTATAGTTGGCTCCCTAGAACCAACTTCTATGTACTTTATGATTACCTATATTTAGAGTTTGTAATATTAATAAAATCCTTATTAAATAATGGTTTTTTTTCTTCTATCTAACATAGTATGTTATAATTTCCTAAGAGTAGATTTTTCACTAAAAGGTCATAGTGGTTCCCCACTATGATAAGAACCCAAAAGTGTCATGATGTCATTCTTAAATATATAATATATAGTTGTATGAAATCATTTGAGGGACACAAATGATATAGTCTATAAAGTGTGGTGACTCATAGGACTTTGAGGCACTTTCTCATGGTGTATTCCCTTGGTAATTTCTAGTGTAGGAGATTATAAGAACGAGACTTGCTGGTAGAAAATGCACATTTATATGTGTCATTGGATGTTTCTATCTGTGTAAGTGTGTATTGGTCCTTATACATTAATGTTATTATTAATGGATGTTATGAGTCATGTATTTTTATGTATTGATGAAAAATGTAATGACATATGTTTGTAGTGAAGTAGGATACATTGGGTGTGTCATGAGTAATATTTCATTAATGAATAATGAGAGAAAGGATTTTTCCTTTCTTTGAAGAAAGTTGATATCTCAGAACCTTTTATGGAAATAATATAGCCTAAATAAATCAATGGTCATGGTGTCCTTTAGGCAAGTTTAATTTTCTAAAAATCAAATAAAGAGACATTGAGCACATAGGTTTATGGCACCAGCATGCAACCTACTTGATTAGAGATATCATGATAAAGAGATTATATTACACGGTAAGCATCTGTATGTGGTTTTATGTCATTTCAGCATTAAATTATTTCTCTATGTGTGTTTTGGTGTGTTATTAGATATTAACCTTGGACTTTGGGCTACTTCGCCTAATGACACTGAGAAAAATGCTTAGAGATTCACAAACTAAGTGTATTCAGAACCTTAGTTAAATGATAATATTTTTTTATTGTTTAACATGTTGAGTAAATATTATTCTCATGCATGGTTTAATAATTATTCATGTTTTCTTGATCGCATATATTCTTTCACTGGTTATTCGATGGAATATTTTGATTATAATATTTAATGAATATTTATTTGTTATTTAGTGAATATAATATTAATTTATTTATTGGTGAATAATGTATTGATATTTTTTTATCAAATAAATAGTCATTATTCAAGGTTTGATAAATATTGTGAAGGAATTGAGGATCGAGTTTATTGGTCTAGTGAGAAATAGTATATATTGAATATTATTTGAATAAATAATATTTATTTAATTCGTGAGTTTAGTGCATGTCAAGAAATAATATTATTATTATTATTATAGACTTGGGGTTCCATAGGGATTAAGAAAAATAATAAGGGTGTGTGTGCAATTATTATTTTCTAATCCTAGTGGTATATAAACCCAATTATATTATTTATTAATGGGTTTTCATCTGTTTGGTTATGCACAATGACATTCGAAGAATCCTCGCAAGGCCCTAGAGAGCTACCTTATCCAAGAACGCTCTCAAGAACAGATAGAGATCCTTCTATGCCACCACTCATGGATCTAGAGAGATCCAAGAGAATCCTTATTGAAGTGATTCTTGGGGATGATCAAAGGAAAGTGATTCAAGTGTCAGGATCTATCGTGCTAGCACCTAGAGGTTCCAATGACGACGTTCGGAGGTTCATGGAGCATGTGTGGATCACCGCTGGAGGGAATCTACTCTTGATTCTTATGATGCAATTATGGTATGGTATAGAAACATTGTCAGATTCATAAATGAATAAATAATTCATCACAAGGTAATTATTTAATTATTTAAATTAATTATAAATAATATTTGATTATCTTGCATTTTGGTTCTAGTGTTAAATTTTCAATTAATCTTTGATTCAATTATATTGGTCATGACGTTTATCATTGAAGTACATCTTAGATTAATCATCAATTACAACAAAAATCTGAGTTGGGTATGTCCCATATGGCACTTCCACTACTCCTATAACCTTTACAATTGAAGCATAAGATGTCTAATAAATATTATATGTATCTCTAGCACCAGACTTTAGAGCGCTATGACAATAATTCTAGATATGTCTCATCTTATTAAAGTTGTGAAAATCTTGAGGTTGTGTCGTACAATTTTTCTTTATATGAGTAAAATAACCGCACTCAAAATAATCAAGATAGATATTTGATTTTGGAGGAAAGTAAACTGATTCAGTGGTTTTTTTTTTGAGGTGTGTCGCCTCCTTGAGAATAAGTGTATATCTTCCACTTATTCCCAGCATTAAAGTTCCCACATGTTCCTATAAAGACAAACATACTTCTTCCCATAGGATTCCCAATAATATCCCTATCCACCACTATTTCCCTGTTAACCACCTTTGTGTAGTCAGTAATACAAAGTAAAATTATTTTAGAATGAATCTTCGGCTGCAATCCTGATTCAAAGA